>OZ012735.1:117300222-118782722 GCA_963859935.3 Lathyrus sativus
TTGTCTCTTTACAATCTTTTACACACTTATTCCAATCATCAACTAGACGTTTTCCAATACAGATTGCATCACACTTTATCTCACAAAAAGGCTCTGATAAGCTTTCAACTTGTATTAAAACAAGCAGAATCATTAACATCATTAGGGCAAAAACATTCATTAAAGTACTTGCCATTTTTCTTTAATATTTAACTTTTCTCAAAATCAAATAATTTTTTTAATTATTTAAAATTTCAGCTCTAGCGTAAGATTCACTGAGAAAAAGTTTAACATTAGACCTTAATATATAGCTCAGATTTCTTAAAATATAAATCTATTTTTTAATATACTTTAGGAAAATTTATTTAAAATATATAAAATGCCCATATTAAATTATCCTTACTTTTTAGAATACATAAAAATTTGAACATTTTAGATAAAGTGAATAACCATTGTATCTAGTTCATATATTTGAACATTTTAGATAAAGTGAATAACCATTGTATCTAGTTCATATATATATATATATATATATATATATATATATATATATATATATATATATATATATATATATATATATATATATATATATATATATATATATATATATATATATATATATATATATATATATATATATATATATATATATATATATATATATATATGCATTGGTCGTTCAATGTATTTAATATGTGAAAAAATATTTTATATTAAGAACAAGCGGGATGATAAATTACAGGTGAAAATAGGATGGAACGAGTTAGACCTTTCCGAGCTTAAATCTGACTTACTGAAAATAATTAATTTCAAGCCTGACTTGTTGCTTGTCATATGCTTAAATACATGTCTGAGTGTGCGATTTTGAAATGTCTGATTTGAGTTTTAGTTAATTTAAAAGCTTAATTTATTTTTACATACGTAAATAAACAATTCAATTAATGTTTATGTAGACTAAACAAATAAAAGACATATTTGAATAAAAATTTGTTTGTATTTTCTGTTATGAGCTTACATATTAGCATAAGTTTTATTAAACTACTTGTTCAACAAAATTAATGAAAACAACTGATGAAATTTATCAAAATATTTTTTTAATCTAGTTTCGTTAAACTTTAAAATTTGTATTTTAATAATAATAAAAATAAAATTTATTATTATTATAAAAAAATTATTCAGCTTTATTTTAACAGGTCGACCTATTAGAGTTTAAAGAATATTTTTAATAGTTTGTGGCCTGATATTTTATCTGAATAGGCTTATAAAAATGCTAAGACTTTTTCTATTTAGTAAAAAAAAAGCATGGCATAACCAGAGCCTATGAAGTCTAGGCCATATGCCCCTATGCGTATGCCTAATCAATTCTCACCTGTGGTGTATCTTAAATCATTCATGAGGAAGTTATGGGAAGAAAAAATATGTATTTTGTTTCAATATGAATGATATAATCAAGAAAGTTGATAGTTACTTATCATTACTAAATTATTTATCATCTATTAAATTGGGTAATAATTACAATTATAAAAATGAGAGTGATTAATGATGCAATAATACCAATCAAAGAATGTTTAATATTAATGATGAATTATAATAATAATAATAATAATAATAATAATAATAATAATAATAATAATAATAATAATAATAATAATAATAATAATAATAATAATAATAATAATAACAACGCATGTATTTTCTATTTGTTAAATATTTTAATAATAATATTATACCCAATTGTTATGGATTGGTCTATTTATAGCATATTTGAAATAAAAATTTAAAATCTTACATATAAGAAAAATTTATACTTTTAATTCTAAAAATAATTGATTAAATACAAAGCACTTGTCTTAATTGTAGAAATTATAATAATATATATAAACCTAAAACATATAATTGTCAAATAAATAAAATTATTGTTTATATTTTAACTTTTAATATCCAAAACAAAACATAAAGAATGAGAGTGTTAAAAAAAATTAATAGACAACATATTGTATCTAATATTAAAAAAGAAAATAAAAAATATTGATCACATCAATGTATTGAATTTACATCGCACCATAAATGTCCAACAAAATAATTTAAACAGAATAGGTGTCATGTTCAAAATTATTTGGTGTCATGTTTAAATAATTTAAACAAAATATATATATAGACACACACACGCACGCACGCACGCACGCACGCACACACACAGACACACACACACACACACACACACATATATGCATTGGTCGTTCAATGTATTTAATATGTGAAAAAATATTTTATATTAAGAACAAGAGGGATGATAAATTACAGGTGAAAATAGGATGGAACGAGTTAGACATTGTCGAGCCTAAGTCTGACTTACTGAAAATAATTAATTTCAAGCCTGACTTGTTGCTTGTCATATGCTTAAATATATGTTTGAGTGTGCGATTTTCAAATGCCTGATTTGAGTTTTAGGTAATTTAAAATATCAATTTATTTTTACATACGTAAATAAACAATTCAATTAATGTTTATGTAGACTAAACAAATAAAAGATATATTTGAATAAAAATTTGTTTGCATTTTCTATTATGAGCTTACTTATTAGCATAAGTTTTATTAAACTACTTGTTAAACAAAATTAATGAAAACAACTTATGAAATTTATCAAAATATTTTTTTAATCAGTTTCGTTTAACTTTAATATTTGTATTTTAATAATAATAATAAATAAAATTTATTATTATTATAATAAAATTATTCAGCTTTATTTTAACAGGCCGATCTGTTAGGCTTTAAGGAATATTTTTAAAGGCTTATGGCCTGATATTTTATCTAAATAGGCTTATAAAAATGCTAAGACTTTTTCTATTTAGAAAAAAAAAGCATGGCCTAACCTGAGCCTATGAAGCCTAAGTCATATGCCCATATATGTATGCCTAATCAGTTCTCACCCCGTGGTGTATCTTAAATCATTCATGAAGAAGTTATGGGAAGAAAAAATATGTATTTTGTTTCAATATGAATGATTTAATGAAGAAAGTTAATAGTTACTTATCATTACTAAATTATTTATCTTCTATTAAATTGCGTAATAATTACAATTACAAAATGGGTTGTGGGAGAGGGAGAGGGTGGCCACACTTGGTGCCACCGTCAACAACCAATCCAATGGTGACTGATCAGAATAATGCGGATAAGGAAAACTATGGGATTGATGAAGTGCAAGCTGCCAATTTGGAGTGCAATAACCAGGCGGGAGAGGAAGCAGCGACAACTGATACCAAAACCCTAAATCAAGTGATTACTGAAGAAGCCAAGAAGGAGGTGGAAGTGACCCAACCAAAGAAGCTCTGGGTTGACATTATCAATGAAAATCATAACCCGGCAAAGGGGCTTACCATGGAATTTGTTGCACCAAAGATTGTTGATGGAGAAGTGGAAATTCAGATTGAAGAAGCAGATGTTGAAGCAGAAGTGAAATTCTTGGAATCTTCTCTCATTATGTATGCCTTGGGTGTTGACCTAAGCATGAACGCGGTGACACAGTTCATGAGCAAAACCTGGAACTTTGTGACACTACCTGAGATGTTCTACAATGAGGAAGGTTTTTTCGTTCTTCGTTTCCACTCATTCCACGACAAGGAATTAGTTCTGATGAAGGGGTCGTACTCAATCCGTAATAGACCTATGTGTTGCACCCTAAAATTTGACCAACCGGTTCCCGCTCCTGATTTACGTTTCGGCTCATTTTTGCATTCGCATTCGCGTACCGCGTGTATTACATGTTTAATCATACAGATGATGTCAGATTTGCAACCTGGTTTTCACCTATAGGACGTCTCAGACCGGTCCGGGTAGTCGGAGGTTATTTTGGGAAGTCACGCGCTTCCTGGTTGTTTTCGGCTTACGCAGTGATTCTTGGTGTCCGGGTTTACTGTTTGCTTCGATCTGGTCTCGCGCTCTCTTTTATGTTGGTTATTTGCCTTTGTCTGCATTTTTTTAGAATTTAATAGCCTTTTGTAGATTTTAAATAGGTTTTATAGTTTTTTTTAGAATTTAAATAGATTTTTTTAAATATTTTTAATAGTTTTAAATCTTTTTAGAATTTATAAATTGTTTTAAGTAGATTTTAGAATAAACTTCCTTTTTTTTTTAGATATTAAGTTTTTAGATAATAGTTTGATAGAATTTTCTTTTAATAGATTTTAATAGTTTTAAATTGTTTTTTTAGAGTTTAATAGACATTAACATAGTTTTTAATCATAATATAGAAAATTAATAGAATACATAGATTTTAGAAATTTCTAGACTTTATTTTAATAGATTGTAGTGGTTTTAAAATGTTTTCCAGAAATATTATTGATTTTTTTTTTTAGGTATTAAATAGATTAATAGATTTTAATTAGGGTTTTAGAGCTAATGATTGTTAGAGTTTTTTAATTAGGTTTAATCCTTATTTTTTTTCATTTAGATTAATTAGGTTTTATTAGTTTAATTTTGACTAAGAGCTTTAAGTAGTTGATTAGAGTATTAATTTTGAATTAGCCATTTATTTTGTCACGTTCTCCTTTAATCATCCATTAGGTCTTTAGTCTATTAATCATGCGTATTAATTCTTTTAATCAGAGTCTTTAGTCCATTAATCAATCCGTCATTAATGCATTAGTTTCATTTTGGGCATGTTAATCACGTTTAGTCTTTGGAGTCAGTTTGCATTAGTGGGCCAGGTGTTCAGTCAAAGCCCAGTCTGAAGGTCCAATTTGATCCACGTGTCCTATTTAAAGGAGGCCCACGCGTCCTCTTTTTTTTTCCGATTCTGACACCTCATTACACTCTCTCTCTCTCTGCCAATACACTGCACACGTGCCCTCCTCTCCTTCCCCCTCCTACCACGCGTCTAGCCCTTAGCCCCTCCGTGCCAGCGCATACTCCACTCACCCTTCCCTCGCCGCCGGCCATGCAGCCGCCGGCCCGGACGCCTTCCTCCACCGCAATGGTCGCCGGAAGCCGGTAATCTCGCCGGAATCTGCAAATTTCCCAGCAATCCAAGTTTCATCCAATCTCCTCCGTCTATCTTCATCTAACCATTCGCCGAAGAGCTCATACCATCGCCGGAATCTTCAAGATCTCCATTGTTTCTTCAAGCAAACCTCCGAATCTTCATCGTTGATCCTCCTTCGTACCATCTCCAGCAACGTCTTCAATCATCATCAAAGAACCTTTAATATTCCCAGAAAAGTTTCGTGGATCTTCGTTGCCTCCAAGATCCTTCAACGGATCCTCCACTCCTTTCGTTTTCCTCGATCTCCAAGATCTCTCTTCCAAGATCTTCAACAGCTTGTCCACATTCTTCCGTTCTCCAGAAGGCATTCAAGATCTCCAGCTAGATCAAGATCTCCTTTCAAGGATTTTCAACGGACGACCAACAGTCTTCATCTCCCCTTCAACGATTCCTTCAGATCTTCTAGGTTCTCAAAAAAGGCTTCAAGATCTCCGCGAGCTCCTTCAACATTCTTCATTTCCAAAAGCTTCGTCGCCTTCCTCGTTTCTCCAGGTGTGTTCATTCTCCTTTCGATTCGTTACTTGTGCGTAGCTAAGGTTTAGCTGGATCCTTGTTGATGTGTTTAGATCATGAACTGTGAAGATTGATTTTGAACTGAGAGTGTTAGATGAAGTTTTGTTTTCGTGTTTGATAGTTGATTAGGGTAAGTTTCGTTCAAGATTCGTGAACTGTTTGAGAGGTTTCAGATAGGAGGATGAGAGGATTCAGAGAGAGAGTTCATGAGACAAGAACGACGCAGGGTTTCAAATGATGAACAGTGATAGAGGAATTAGAGAGAATGAGGGTTTTGTCTGTTGGGTTAGGGTTTAGACGGGCTAGGCCCAAATCCGCTTTGCTATGACCACCCCTTGTTTACTCGTTGCCCCCCCTGGATTGTGAGAAGATTTCGTGGGCTTAGTGAGCATTGGCTATCGGCACCCCCCCTCTTGGCCCAATGCTGAGAAACAGCTAGGGCATTTTGCTGAGTGCACCCCCTTGTTTTATTTTCTTTTTTAATTTCATTGTTTTATCCATGTTAGGAAATAATTCATAAAAAATAGTAGGATTATCCAATTAATTCCCTTCTTTTTTCTATAGGTTCATAGTTCAATTTAGGATTTTATGGTGAAAAAATATTAATTCGATCATGCACTTTCATTTTTATTGCATTTTTTGCATTTTAATTGGTTTTGAATATTGATTTGTGATGTGTCTGCCTTGCTGATTTTATTTCTCTCGCTTGGTACTGAATCTTGCTTTAGTTTTTTAGTATGTTGTACTAGACTGATGCATGCTCCCCATAGGATTTTCGTGGATTTTTTTTAGAAATTGATTGGTGTGGCTTTAGGGTTAGAGAGTAGAGACCTCATAACTTGCTGGTTAACCCTTGACCATTCACATGTTAGGGATTGTTTAGTAGCCTTAGAAGTTGACTTAGGCTTTGAGATTTGATCTTGGGATCGTAGAGCCATGTAGGTTTCCCCTAGATTTTTGGTGGATTTTTAGAAGTGGTTTTGCTATTTTTTGGTTGAGCTTGAGAATAGGATAAGTCTTGAGGGCTTCTGACTTTGAAGTTCAACTGTGGTTGAACTTTAGAGATAGTTTCTTTTGGTTTGAGCGCCTGTGGTTTCTTCTTGAAGATGGAGGCTGGATGAAGACTTGATGGAGCTTGCAAGGATGCATGGATTGAAGACCTAGTCTAGAAGCTTGCTCCCTTTCTGTGAGGTTTGAGATCCTGAAGTTTGAGGAAAGTTCATGGTACTTTCCTGAGGAAGGCACCATGGATGTCTTTTATTCTTCCTTCTCACCTCTTTCTTAAGTATCCGATGATGTTGGAGCCTTCATGTGAGTTTAGTTTCTCCTAAGGAGGAATGTAAACCGTTCACAGTTGTTGAGCCACATGGGATATGATTCCTAAGTGGAAGCCCCCTAGTATTTTCCAGAGGAAGGCACTATGGGTCTGTTCACTTAGCTCCCTTAGTTCATGTAGGATTTCTCAAGTATCCAATGATGTTGGAGCCTTCATGTGAGTTTAGTTTCTCCTGAGGAGGAATGTAAACCGTTCACAATTGTTGAGCCACATGGGATATGATTCCTAAGTGGAAGCCCCCTAGTATTTTCCAGAGGAAGGCACTATGGGTCTGTTCACTTAGTTCCCTTAGTTCATGTAGGATTTCTTAAATATCCAATGATGTTGGAGCCTTCATGTGAGTTTAGTTTCTCCTGAGGAGAAATGTAAACCATTCACAGTTGTTGAGCCACATAGGATATGATTCCTAAGTAGAAGTCTCCTAGTCCTTTCCTGAGGAAGGCACTATGGGTCTGTCTACTTAGCTCCCTTTCTTTGGTAAGCTTGTCTTGAAGCTTGAAGAATGGGATTGATTTCTCCCTTTAGGGTTTTGCTTAGGGTTTTTCTTAGGGTAGATTAGGGTTTTGTTTTAGGGTTGTTTAGGGTCCTGCTCAGGGGTAGTTTCTTGCTTTTGGATAGGAGTTTGTCAGGCTGGTTAGCCTTCTCTTTGTGTTGATTGACTTGTGTGGTGCTGTGATGCATTAGACTTAGGGGTTCATATAGATATTTCTAAGATAGGTGCATCTTAGAAGTAAGCCTGCTTGTATGCATGAGAAGTTGAGGTGGTCCTCCTTCTGCTTGATTGTTATTGAGTGGCTTTGCTTGTTGGTATTTGGTAGAGCTGAGCTCCCTTGCCTCTGTGGTTTGTGGCCTTTGTGCCTTGATTATTTGGTTGTTGCATTCATGCATATTTCCAGTATGTCTTTACTTTGCAGTGTTTCCTGTTTGCTGTTTAGTGCTTTTGCCATGATCCCTTAGGAGCTCTAACTTTTCTGCTGTGGAGGGGTTATGATAGACATTAGGTTGGTTAACCAAGCATGATAACATTAGGTAGATTCCCCTTTTCAACCATAGTTTTAGGGTGTCTCTTTCCTTTCTCAAAACAACAGAAAAACACTTAATAAAGGATAAAACAAAAGTGAATTCATTTCTTCCGTCAAAAGATTTGAACAAACATCAAAACTTTTTGTCCTCTTGGACTGTGAAAACCCTTGGTTAAGGTGCATTTTCCCATAAAAAACACTTGAACAGCTTGTGTCGTGCGTAGCCCGAACTACGTTTGCTCTGATCTTCCATGCCGTGTGGAAGTACGTAGGCACAGGACGCGATGTCTTGGCGAGCAACCTTCCCCCCGTCTAGACGTAGGTAGTCGAACTACGTTGACTCTGACTTTCCTATTGCACGAGGGAGTACGTAGGCCCAGAACAGCGTATGTTCTGTCGAGTCCTGTCCTTTTCTTTTCTTTTCAGACTGACCACTAGCGTAGATAGATAAACACACCCTTTTCCTTATAAACACCAAGCGTGGATCCCGTCGAGTACGACGGACGTGAGGGGTGCTAATACCTTCCCCTTGCGTAACCGACTCCCGAACCCAGACAATGGTTGCGATGACCTTGTCTTACCTTTTTTTCGTTAGGTTTTTCCGATCGTTTCCTTTCCCGTTCTGAGGGATAAATAACGAAAGGTGGCGACTCTTCTGTCATGCCGGCGCCGATTTTCGCAGTAGCGACAGCTGGCGACTCTGCTGGGGACATGTAGCATCTAGGGACTTTTCCCATCCCTTATGCTGGGACCGTTTCCCATCCCCTACGCGAGTCAATCCTAGCGCTTGGGTGTTTATCTGTTGGGTGTTGTACATACGTGCTTTACTTTTCCGCACCTTTACCTTTCCGCATTTACTTTCAGCACTATATTATTGTGGTTATTGTTGTGGGAGAGGGAGGTTACTATGAGTGAGAAGCCGGACCTGGGCTTGAGTATGCACCTAGACATAGTTGTGGAGAGTAGTAGACGAACTTATTTGCTGAGCAGACACAGTTCCCTACGAAATCTGCGCTCAGACGAGGTTCTCTCTGAGGCGCTCCTTTCCGATCCTGAGGATCTGAGGGGAGTCCAGACGTGAGGATTGTCGACTCTGGGGACCGATCAATTGGAAGTCAGCTAAGTGAGGCCTCTTCATGACTTGATGATGCCACTCTTTCTGGGAATCGTATCGTCACTCATGAAAGTCTGTGACGCTGATGACCGCATAGGATGCCATACCTTTGTCCGTGGATTAGGTCCATACCTGTGAGAGGGATTGGGTTATTGCAGGAAAACTGGCCTTCAGAAACCGTGATTCAGTATTTATCAGATGGTTTTCTTGGCTCGTTAACAGGTGTGTTGTTTGGATCAGGTGGATTTCTTGTCTGAGGTTGATGCTATTATCAGATGGTTTTCTCGTTAGAGACAGAGGTTCAGATGGATTTCTTACCAGGGTATTGGTATTTTGGGTGTCGGATGATAGCCAGTATCATGAGGTTCTGGTGATTGTGGTGGTTTTCTGTTCTTGACATCACAGAGATGTTCCTCTTCAGGCTACAGCATGGCCTCTGTGTTCATTGATTGCACCATTTATCATATTGCATTATTGCATTACCATTTGCATCCAACTAACGTGTGTGTATTGCAGGTACATATTTTCCCTCCCAGTTCCGGTGGTTGTTTCCTAGCAGACATGGAAGCCATGAAGAGAGTGTTACCCTACAGATTCCCGTCTCCAGATATCAGTCTGTTGTCAGAGTTAGTTACTATTGCTGGGAAGAAGGTGATGGGAGATTTCAGGAAGACATATGGGAGGATCCTAACTTATGTTTACCAGCCCTCGGCTTATGAGATCAGCGGCATTTACACCCTGTTGCAGTTTTATGATGCTGAGCTCAGGTGTTTCGTATTTCCTGACTTTGTCTTGGCTCCTACCCTGGAGGAGTATTCTGCACTCTTTGATATACCGATTCGCGAGCAGATGCCTTTCTATCACACGGACGCTAAGCCTAATCTGGCTAAGCTTTCTGCTATTCTGTACTTAGGAGAGTTTGAGCTGACAGGGAAGATGATCAGAAAAGGAGATGTGTGGGGATTTCCGTTGGTTGTTTTGGTAGAGAAGGCTCGGGAGTATGCTAAGAAGGGTGGATGGGTTGTTTTTGATGCCATCCTTGCTGTGTGTGTTTATGGCATTGTATTGTTTCCGAACCAACCTGATTTTGTTGATGCGGATGCCTTCTATATTCTGGCTGCAAAGAACCCAGTTCCTACCTTGCTGGGAGATATTCACCATTCCACTCACTACAAAAATGAAAAACGGCGAGGAAAGAATGTCTCTTGCTGTGTACCTCTACTATGCAGGTGGTTTACTAGTCATATGCCGAAGTCAGGGCCTTTCGTCACTTCTATTGAGTCTTTAGGATGGTCTGAGCGCTTGATGGGGTTGACTTCTGAGAATGTGGTGTGGGTTAATGAGGAGGTGTTAGGAGTTGAGGTCATATACAGATGCGAAGGATTCCCTAATGTTCCTTTGATAGGAAGGAGAGGGTGTGTCAATTACAACCCTTCCTTATTAATCAGGCAGTTTGGATATGCACCTCAGGAAGCGCCGAAGCCCGAGGAGATACAGGAATCTTTGTATCTTACTGGGGCAATAGAGGAAGAGATGTTGATCAAGCTTAAGAAAGCATGGAAGAACCTGCATAAGAGAGGAAAGTCTTCATTTAGCAAAGGGGGTACTCGAGTTCTTGGTCCGTATGTGGAATGGATTCGTGAACGAGCTACGAAATTCCTTATGCCTTATCCTGCAGTTCATCCATTGTATCCTTCTCCGGTGGAGGAGCCCACCACTATAGACATACAGGTATACAAGCAGCTGTTGACAGAGAAAGAAGAGTTAGCAAAGGCTAAAGAAGCTTTAGAGAAAGAGAACGCCCAGCTTCGTCATGAAAAGATTGAAACAGGATATTCTTCCAAGCAACAGGCCGAAACTTTGAAACATCTGAAGACTACTTTATTGGAGTTGACTGAAACCAAGAAGCGTCTGGAGTTAGATGTAGACTCAGTTAGCAGTGTATTGGCTACTAAGAAACAAGAACTGGAAAGGGCCTACACGAAGTTAGCTAAGTTCAGAGAGCATTGGGACCTTACTATGGACAAACGCAAAGAACGGGAAGAAGAGCTAAAGATACAGGTTGCTCAGTTGGCAGAACAGGTTAAAATGAAGACTGAGGAGCTTGAAGAAGAAGCATGTCGTTGATACGAGGCCGAACGCAAACTGATTGATGCCATGAAGAATCTGGAAGATTGTCAGCGCAGAGCAGACACCAAGAGGCCCAAACTTGAGGATGGTGCCCAGGATAAGGCTTGGGAAGATTTTGTCAGAGATATCCAAGGAACGGCCAAGAAAAGGGATCAGTTGATAGAAGGCTTGATTTATCGACCGGATCACCCAGAGACGAAGAAGCTGGTTGAGGATTTCTGCGACCGTACCCGCACTTCTTGTACTCTATATGTTGAGATCACCACCAGGCATGTTGGTTGGGATCCTCCTTTATCATATCAGTTGTATGGAACATAGTTGTGTAACGCCTTGACGAGACTGTTATTCCAATAAATATATGAGGGTTTTTCTAAATATTGTCTTTATGGTTTCTCTTGTCTTGCTACCTTGACACTGGAATTGGAGGGGAAATATCCCCAATGCACACATGCACGTTGGCATTTTTGCATTGTTGTTTGCATAAATCACATTGCATTACAGGTTTGTGATCCATGTTCCTTATCATTCTTCATCCATATATCCAGGTATTTTCAGGATTGCAGAAAAGCGGGTCCACCGTTACGCTACCAGAACTAATCACAAGAAGATCATGGACAACGTGCAGAGTGAAGTGCAAGAAATGCGTGACAGGATGGCCATGCTCATGCACACCATGGAGACCATCGCCAAAGGACAAGAGCAGCTGCAGACTCTTGTTCAACCGTTAGTCGCACGGGCTGAAAACAACGGGACACCGCATGGTGAAAATATTGCTGCTTCTCCCCGAATTGAGAATCGTCAAAGTGCTGATGCTATTCCCGTAACCGGTTTGAATGCTGGAGAAACTGGTCCTGCAGGCAGAGGTGGGAACGCCGGTAATATGAATGCCAATGCAAATACTGCTGGGGTATTTGTGGGTAATGTCAACCAGGGTTTCAATGGGGGCGCTGAGAATGTCGGAATGAATGGTAATAATGGTAACCAGGGCTTCAATGGTGTGAACACGGGGTATGGCAACATTGCTGGCACCAAGGCTGGGTTTGGTGACTATGGTTATGGTAATCTCGGATATGGAACTGGTGCGTACAACGCTCAAGAGATGGGCAATCTGAGGTATGACCCCAGGTACTTCCAAACAGGTCCGGGCCGTGATGCAGATTATGTTGGATACGATGCAGTACCTCGCTGGGAGGATCGTCAGGAGGATGTGTTCTCTGGTCAGAATGAGGGTTATGAAAGAGCTAGGGATGACAACCATCGGATGAGATTGCTAGAAGAGAAAGTGAACGGATTAGCCAGCCAGAAAGCTCTTGGGCTGGATATGTCAAATATGGGGCTGGTCCCAGGGCTGAGGGTCCCGCTGAAATTCAAAGCGCCGTCATTTGATAAGTACAAAGGGGATACATGCCCTAGGGTGCATGTGCGCGCGTTTTACAGGCGTATGTCCGCGTATTCTGAGGATGAAAAGATGCTAATGCACTTCTTCCAGGATAGCCTGTCAGGGCCATCGCTGGAGTGGTACATGAGCTTGGAGCCTACTCAGATCAGGAGTTGGAAAGAGCTGGCAGAGGCTTTTGTTCGACATTATCAATATAATAGTGATCTCGCCCCTAACCGAGTCCAGCTGCAAAGCATGTCTCAAAAGTCTAGCGAGAGCTTTAAGGAATACGCCCAGAGATGGCGAGATCTGGCTGCTAGGGTACACCCTCCGATGGTGGAGCGCGAAATGATGGATATGTTCATAGGAACTTTTTCTGGAATGTACTATGACCGGTTGCTCAATTTTTCGATGAGTACCTTCTCTGAGTTGATCTTGATGGGGGAGCGCATTGAAAACGGAGTGAAGATGGGTAAAATTCAAGCGGGTGAGTCCGGTTCCGCAGGAGGTAATAAGAAGACGTTTGGTGGCAAAAGGCAGGGTGATACCAACGCTGTATACAATGCTCGACGGAGAAATAGAGGTCACAACTGGCATCATCAGTCGCAGGTTGCAAGTGTAACCATTCCAGGGCCTTCTCAGCAGCAGAGACAACAACCACAACAGCAGGCTCAGCAGCAGCCAAATAATAATCAGCGCAGATTTCAGAACCCGCGACCGAGGAGAGTATTCGAGGTACCGCCGGTATCATATGCAGAACTTCTTCAAGCTTTGTTGAAATTGCAGCTAGTCGAGAAGAGGACCTTAGCACCACCAACCGGCCAGCCACCAGTCGGGTATGATATTAATGAGCATTGTGACTTCCATTCGGGTGCACCAGGGCACAATATTGAAAATTGCCTAGCTTTCAAGCATAAAGTACAGGATTTGCTTGATAGTACGGCTATTAACTTCGGGAAGGATGGTCCCAATATCACGCAACAGCCAATGCCCAAGCATGGTGGGGCTGGGGCCAATGCAATCCTGGCAGATGATGAGTTGGACTTGGTTTCGGAAGTGAGCAAGCTGAAAACCCCTTTGAGTTACGTAAAGCAGCACTTATTGAAAGGAGGTGTCTATCCCGGATGCAGTGAAGAGTGTGCTGACTGTTTGGTTCAACCTGGGGGCTGTGAGAAGTTGAAAAGGGGAGTTCAAGGTTTGATTGATGAAGGAATCCTGCAGTTTGACAGGTCTGTGGGGCGAGAGAAGTCTGTTGAGACGGAATCTGAAAAACAGCGCAGTGAGGTAGCTACGATCACCATTCCGTTCAAATCAGTGACGATTTCGACATCATCGAAAAGGCCGACCATTACTATTACCAAGGCTAAACCAGTCCCTTATGAGAGCACAAAGGCAGTCCCGTGGTGCTACGGTGCTGAGGTGTATTGCAATGGGGAAAAGATTGACTTGAATGATCCGCCAGCGGGATCCGTAGATAACATAGTGGGAGCGGGTGGTATAACCCGGAGCGGGAGAATTTTCACTTCACCTGAGGTCGAGGCGGAGAGGCTCGCCAGGGGCAAGAGCAAGGTTGTTGAGGGGGAACCTTCGGGGAGTAAGGAGAAAGAACCGATAACCAAAGATGTGGAAGAATTCATGAGATTGATTCGCAAAAGTGACTACAAGATCGTAGATCACCTGCAGCAGACCCCGTCAAAGATCTCCATATTATCGTTGTTGTTGTGTTCTGAGGCGCATAGAAATGCCCTGTTGAAGGTACTTGAGACATCCTTCGTGCTGCAAGAGATTTCAGTCAATCAGCTGGAGGGGGTTATGGCACATGTTAACGCTGGGCATGGTTTGGGATTCACGGATTTTGACCTAACGCCTAGAGGGCGTGATCATAATAATGCCCTGCACATCTCTATCGAATGTCGGGGCACTATTTTATCCCATGTGCTGGTAGACACTGGGTCCTCGTTGAATGTGTTACCAAAGAAAGCCCTGTTGAAATTGGATACCCGTGGGTTGTTGTGCACACCTAGTGAGTTGGTGGTGAGGGCCTTTGACGGAACAAGGAGGTCGGTATTCGGGTCAGTAACGTTACCCATCCAAGTAGGTCCGGAGGTGTTTGATACAGTGTTTTACATCATGGACATCCAGCCTGCATATAGCTGTTTGATCGGGAGACCTTGGATTCATGTCGCTGGGGCAGTAACTTCTACGCTCCATCAGAAGCTGAAGTATATGGTTGAGGGGAGTATTGTGACGGTGTGTGGCGAAGAGGATATCTTAGTCAGTCATTTGTCTTCCTTCAAATACGTGGAGGTAGATGGAGAGATTCATGAAACGCTGTGTCAGGCGTTCGAAGGAGTGAAGGTTAAAGAAGAAGCGCCGGTGAAGAGTGAAGGGCAAGAAGTGGTCGTCTCCTCATATAAAGAAGCCAAGGCGTTGGTGCAAGCAGGAGAGGCTCAGAAGTGGGGGAAGGTTCTGGACATCCCAGTGAAGCAAGATAGGTATGGCTTGGGGTACCGCCCATCTCCCTCACAGAGTGCGCCTAAGTACAAGGGACCTGTGGTGTTCACGCCCGGAGGGGTGAGCTTCGAAAGGATTAATGCCGTGTCTGATACGGAGGAAGTGGATAGCGACTGCGACATGGACGCATGGATTCGGCCCAGCACGCGGGGGCAAAACCTATGCAACTGGTCCATCCAGGACGTCATCCAAGTCACCAAACAGTAATGCGTTGTTTTTTCAATCATTGTATGATCACATGCCTTGCCCGGGGCATCGTTGACCTCGTCTTAGGGCCTAACTGTTTACCTGTATGTTTGTATGATCAATAAATGACGACGTTTTTTTTACATTCAAATATTGTGATCCTTTTCTTTCTGTTTTTATTTTTCAATAAAATGGCAGCGTGGTTATGTATTTTGCTTGTATATCATTTTGAAGCACTTAACCGTTTCCCTCGCAGGATTCATGAATTTTCAGATGACATCGACCAAAGACTTCCTATGACTCGTTTAGACTTCGAGCATCCGATCTTCCAAGCTGAGGAGGAGATTGTTGAGGATAGTGACTTATCAGAAGAGCTGAGTCGGTTGTTGAAGCAAGAGGAGAGAGTCATTCTGCCTCACCAGGAAGAGATCGATATTGTCAATTTAGGGTCTGAAGAATGCGTCAGGAATATCCGTATAGGGGCCGCGTTGCAGGTTGACATCAAGCAAGAGCTTATTGAGATGCTGCGCGAATACAGTGATATATTTGCTTGGTCCTACGAGGACATGCCAGGTTTGGATACCGATATGGTTGTTCATCGTCTGCCGTTGAGGGAAGATTGCCCACCTGTGAAGCAGAAACTCAGAAGGACTCGTCCTGACATGGCTGTAAAGATAAAGGAAGAAGTGCAGAAGCAATGGGATGCTGGATTCCTGGCTGTCACCACCTATCCCACTTGGGTCGCTAATATCGTGCATGTGCCAAAGAAAGATGGCAAGGTTCGAATGTGTGTTGATTATAGGGATCTAAACAAAGCGAGCCCGAAAGATGATTTCCCGCTGCCGCATATTGATGTGTTAGTTGACAACACAGCTCAGTTTTCGGTATTCTCTTTCATGGATGGATTTTCGGGGTACAACCAGATCAAAATGGCTCCGGAGGATATGGAAAAAACGACCTTTATCACCCCGTGGGGAACCTTCTGTTATAAGGTGATGCCCTTTGGTTTGAAAAATGTTGGGGCAACGTACCAGCGGGCTATGACAACGCTCTTTCACGACATGATGCACAAAGAGATTGAGGTGTATGTCGATGACATGATTGCCAAGTCTCAAACAGAGGAAGAACATCTGGTTAATCTGCTGAAGTTGTTCAAGAGGCTGAGGAAGTTCAGGCTGAGGCTGAATCCTAACAAGTGTACCTTCGGAGTGAGATCCGGGAAGCTACTGGGGTTCATTGTGAGCAAGAAAGGAATCGAGGTCGATCCGGCAAAAATAAAAGCAATACAAGAGATGCCAGCACCGAGAACAGAAAAAGAAGTCCGTGGATTCTTAGGGAGATTGAACTACATTGCTAGGTTCATCTCTCACCTAACGACCACGTGTGAACCTTTGTTCAAACTGTTAAAGAAAGATCAAGCGGTGGTATGGAACGACAATTGCCAAAGGGCATTTGAAAAGATAAAAGAATACTTGCAGGAACCTCCGGTGTTAATACCCCCAGTAGCGGGACGACCACTGATTATGTATCTGACGGTTCTTGAGAACAGCATGGGTTGTGTTCTCGGTCAACATGACGAGACAGGAAGGAAAGAGCATGCAATTTACTACTTGAGTAAAAAGTTCACGGATTGTGAATCTCGATACTCTATGCTCGAAAAGACGTGTTGTGCATTGGCGTGGGCTGCCAAACGTCTAAGACAATACATGCTGAACCATACAACCATGCTGATATCGAAGATGTATCCGATCAAGTATGTGTTTGAAAAGCAAACGCTCTCTGGAAGGATTGCTAGGTGGCAAATGGTATTGACAGAATACGATATCCAGTATGTTTCCCAGAAGGCCATTAAGGGAAGTGTTCTGTCCGAATATCTTGCCGAACAGCCGATTGAGGATTATCAGCCTATGAAGTTTGAGTTTCCTGATGAGGATATAATGTACTTGAAGGCTAAAGATTGTGATGAGCCGTTGCCTGACGAGGGTCCTGAGCGGAGTTCCCAGTGGCAATTGATTTTTGATGGGGCTGTCAATTCGTACGGTAGTGGGATTGGGGCAATCATTAAAACTCCCCACGGATCGCACATCTCGTTTACGGCCAGATTGACTTTTCCAGTGACGAATAACGAAGCCGAGTACGAAGCTTGTATTATGGGGTTGGAGGAGGCTATCGATCTGAGGATCAAGAATCTGGACGTATATGGGGATTCAGCATTGGTTGTGAATCAGATTAAGGGAGAGTGAGAGACACGCCAACCTAATCTGGTACCGTACATGAATTATGCGAGAAGGTTGCTACCTTTCTTTGATAGGGTAGATTTCCATCATGTACCTCGGGCGGAGAATCAAATGGCAGACGCCCTTGCAACATTATCCTCGATGTATAAGGTCAACTACTGGAATGAGGCTCCCAGGATTGTCATATCTCGCCTTGATAGGCCGGTCTTTGTGTTTGCAATTGATGAAGCATCGGACGGTAAACCTTGGTATTTCGGCATACAGAACTTCCTGAAGAACAAGGAATATCCGGCTGGGGCATCCGGTCGTGATCAGAAGACTCTAAGGAGATTAGCAGGCAACTTCTATCTGAATCCCGACGGCGTTCTGTATAGAAGGAACCACGATTTGGTACTCCTCCGGTGTGTAGACGAGAAGGAAGCCAATTTACTCATGGAAGAGGTCCATGAAGGAACTTTTGGTACACATGCTGGAGGGCATGCTATGACCCAAAAGTTGTTGCGGGCGGGGTATTATTGGTTAACGATGGAAATGGACTGTTTCAAGTTCGCCAAGCGGTGTCACAAGTGCTAGATCTATGCTGATAAGATCCATGTGCCACCTAGTCCACTGAATGTTATGGCTTCTCCGTGGCCTTTCTCCATGTGGGGGATCGATATGATTGGCAAGATTGATCCTACTGCTTCTAATGGGCATCGCTTCATCCTAGTCGCGATCGATTACTTCACCAAGTGGGTGGAAGCAGCATCTTACGCCAATGTGACGAAACAGGTGGTGGCCAGATTTATCAAGAGGGATATAATCTGCAGATACGGTATTCCTGAACGGATCATTACTGATAATGGTTTGAACCTGAACAATAAGATGATGAAGGATCTTTGTCGGGAGTTTAAGATCGAGCATCATAATTCATCTCCGTACAGACCCAAGATGAATGGCGCTGTTGAAGCGGCCAACAAGAACATAAAGAAGATTGTTCAGAAGATGGTGGTAACGTATAAGGATTGGCATGAGATGTTGTCGTTTGCTTTGCACGGTTATCGCACGACGGTGCGTACATCAACCGGGGCAACTTCGTTCTCACTGGTGTATGGCATGGAGGCAGTCTTGCCATTGGAGGTTGAGATACCATCTTTGAGGGTTTTGCTTGATGTTCAGCTTGATGAGGCAGAATGCGTGAGAAATAGATTGAATCAACTGAGCTTGATAGACGAGAAGAGACTGGCATCAATTGCACATGGTAGGCTGTATCAGAGCCGGATGAAGAAAGCGTTTGACAAGAAGATTCGACCTCGAAGCTTTCAGACGGGTGATCTTGTGCTGAAGAAGATTCTCCCACCGCAATCGGAT
Source organism: Lathyrus sativus (assembly GCA_963859935.3). Taxonomy (NCBI): domain Eukaryota; kingdom Viridiplantae; phylum Streptophyta; class Magnoliopsida; order Fabales; family Fabaceae; genus Lathyrus; species Lathyrus sativus. The sequence goes on from OZ012735.1 coordinate 117,319,026, forward strand.
CACAGGGGCAAATGGACTCCCAATTATGAAGGTCCATACATCGTGAGAAAGGTCTTCTCCAGAGGAGCCTTATTGTTATCCACCATGGATGGTGAAGACTTTTCGTCCCCTGTGAACTCGGACGCAGTAAAAAAATACTTTGCTTGAAAATTGACCCGCTGGACAGTATAAAGAGAGTCCAGGCAAAAATGGGGCATCCTGGCGAACCAAAAACAAAATAAAAAGGTTCGGGCAAAAGTTAGGGATAAAATTAAAAAATGTACACCCGCGAAGTTGAAAACCTACACTGGGCGGCTTCGGCAAAAAGGGGTATCCCGGTGAATTGAAAACCCGCAAAGGGCGATTCACGCAAAAGTTAGGGATTTGAGAAGCAAATGACTGTGGTCCAAGTTAGATTATCTAGTGGTTTGGGAGAACCTGGGGGGTCGACTATCCGAAGCAATCTCTTCCGAAGACAGAGATCAGGAAAGCGTCAGAGTCCGGCGAGTCATAGGAGGATCAGCTCATGGTGTTCGTCTGTAACACGTTGCCGACATGTGTACAAATTTTATTCTGTATCTTTGTACATTTCTGCATTTGGTTTATGTGTGACTACCTCTTTTCAGGAGTTGCATCTGATGTACAAATCTTGCCTATTTTCAGGCCGTTATCAATAAAGTGTGTTATTCAGTGTAGTGTGTGACTTTGGTTTTAACTTTTACAGTTTTGTTTGTAAAAAACGCCGATGTTTTTGATAAACTTACATGCGTGTAAACAGGCGGGCCTCGACCGATGATTGTTAAAACCGGAAATTACCTGAATGGTTGTCATGGGTGATTACCAAGATGTTTCTTTTTGCATAGATTGTCTTGTGTTTGCTTGTTGACTTTTGCAGGTATTCAAAAGCTCGCAAAGTTCCCCGCCAGAGTCCATGGCAGGCTAGTACCCTCTCCAGAGGATGAATGTTGTGTCTTTCCCCAGTGAAGTCGCCCCAGGCAAAATTGAATGTTGTCTCCCCAGGAGAGTGGAGATTGCGTCAAAGGCGAGGTCAGAGTATTTTCAGTAGTTCAGAATCGGCTTATCAAGCAGAGCAGAGTCCTCCCCAGCAAGGGTCGAGACGGATATGATTAACTCGCCCAAAGAGTCTTGTATAGTGTGAATCAGAGCACACCGGTCAATCCCCAGCTCAGTGATAGCAGGATGAACTATCCCCACAGGGCGTAATCAGAGTGTTGACACCTTTTGAAAGCAGTTTCCAGGATTGCTTTTCTCTTTCCCCAACAGGTTGATCCTTCCTCGTCAGGACGATCATTTTCAGCAGAGTTTGAAGTTTTGAGTTTGTGAGCTACTTTCCCAGCAGGATGGTTATCCCCCAACGGAGTTAGTTCATCTTTCCAGCATTTATTTTGTTGGAACCGTATCGGTAGTATTCCGGTTATCCCCAGCGGATCCAGTGTGTCTTCAGCATTTATTTTGCTGAAGTAACTCTTTGCATAAGCATGCATCATAAGCACTTGCATTTTGCACGAATACGTAGCATTTTCATGCAGTATGGAAGCATTACGGCATTATCAAACATGTGCATTTGGAAACGTAAGCAGGATTGATTACCCGCCCAGCTTCAGGTATATTTTCTCTGTCGCAGTGAGATCGTGGTTCACGGAGATGTGCATATGTTTAGTTTGCGACGCAAGACGCGCAGTGATCGTGTTTCCTCCTGTCAAGAGGGTTGTTGCGCAGGGCACACAGTGATCGTGGTCATCGTTATGTTGTGGGGATTTGCAGAAGAGGTACGCAGTGATCGTATTCATCCTGTGGTTTTGTTTGCGACACAGGACGCGCAGTGATCGTGTTTTCTCCTGTCAAGAGAGTTGTGGCGCAGGGCACGCAGTGATTGTGGTCATCGGTATGTTGTGGGGATTTGTGGTAGAGTATGCAGTGATCGTATTCATCCTGTGGTTTTGTTTGCAACGCCAAGACGCGCAGTGATCGCGTTTCCTCCTGTCAAGAGGGTTGTGGCGCAAGGCACGCAGTGATCGTGGTCATCGTTATGTTATGGGGTTTTTTGCGGAAGAGATACGCAGTGATCGTATTTGTCCTATATGTGGTTTTGTTTGCAACGCCAAGTACGCGGTGATCGTGTTTCCTCCTGTCAAGAGGATTGTGGTGTAAGACGCGCAGTGATCGTGTTTCCTCCAGTCAAGAGGGTTGTTGCGCAAGGCACGCAGTGATCGTGGTCATCGTTATGTTATGGGGATTATATGGGGGGGCCAGACACGCAGTGATCGTGTTCGTCATGTCATATTCCCCTAGCAGAGTTTGTTTGGTCAAGCACCTTTTTCCCCCCAGTTGAGTCTTTCTCAGGATGCTGTGGTGTCAGCAGTGGAAGATGGTAATGCAGATTTTTGGGTGGTTACCCGTAGTTTCCCCAGCAGGGTATTCATCAACGAGTTGCTTGGTTAAGTTCCTCGTATTTTCCAACAAAGTTATTCTCGTCAAGGTGCTTTGTTAAGTTCCCAATTTCCCCAGCGGAGTGTTTTCAGGATACCTATTGCCAGAATGGGTATTTGACGGCCATCGTCAGAATTGTCCTCTCAGAGTTGCTTGGTTAAGTTTCTCGTGTCCCCGCAGGGCTGCTCGTTTAGGTACGAACGGAAGGTTGGTAAGTGAAATCAACATTTTGCTCGCTGTTTAGCGTTTGCTCGTTCAGGTACGAACGGAAGGTTGGTAAGTGAAATCAACATTTTCTCGCTGTTTAGCGTTTGCTCGTTCAGGTACGAACGGAAGGTTGGTAAGTGAAATCGACATTTTCTCGCTGTTTAGCGTTTGCTCGTTCAGGTACGAATGGAAGGTTGGTAAGTGAAATCAACATTTTGCTCGCTGTTTAGCGTTTGCTCGTTCAGGTACGAACGGAAGGTTGGTAAGTGAAATCAACATTTTCTCGCTGTTTAGCGTTTTCTCGTTCAGGTACGAACGGAAGGTTGGTAAGTGAAATCAACATTTTCTCGCTGTTTAGCGTTTGCTCGTTCAGGTACGAACGGAAGGTTGGTAAGTGAAATCAACATTTTGCTCGCTGTTTAGCGTTTGCTCGTTCAGGTACGAACGGAAGGTTGATAAGTGAAGTCAACATTTTCTCGCTGGTTAGCGTTTGCTCGTTCGGGTACGAACGGAAGGTTGATAAGTGAAGTCAACATTTTCTCGCTGTTTAGCGTTTGCTCGTTCAGGTACGAACGAAGGGTGATAAGAGAGATCAACAATTTTGCTCACTGGTTAGTGTATGCTCACTTCTTCAGAATGGGATGGTCTATGGACAATATCAGATTGTTTCATAAGCAGGTTGATGGATAGGTGTTTAGTTGTCGCTGTGGCAAATGAAATCAGTTCCCTGGTTAATTCTCCCCAAGCAGTGGTGTGCGCAATTTATTTTTGTGGTTGGCAAATTTCAGGGTTTATTGGTATTCAACCGTCTCGTACCTCGATTATCTGAAGGCCGTTCGCTCTTCATCCAGTCGGGTCCAAGCCGTCTGAATAGGGGCAGCTGTTGCACCCTAAAATTTGACCAACCGGTTCCCGCTCCTGATTTACGTTTCGGCTCATTTTTGCATTCGCATTCGCGTACCGCGTGTATTACATGTTTAATCATACAGATGATGTCAGAATTGCAGCCTGGTTTTCACCTATAGGACGTCTCAGACCGGTTCGGGTAGTCGGAGGTTATTTTGGGAAGTCACGCGCTTCCTGGTTGTTTTTGGCTTACGCAGTGATTCTTGGTGTCCGGGTTTACTGTTTGCTTCAATCTGGTCTCGCGCTCTCTTTTATGTTGGTTATTTGCCTTTGTCTGCATTTTTTTAGAATTTAATAGCCTTTTGTAGATTTTAAATAGGTTTTATAGTTTTTTTTTTAGAATTTAAATAGATTTTTTTTAATATTTTTAATAGTTTTAAATCTTTTTAGAATTTATAAATTGTTTTAAGTAGATTTTAGAATAAACTTCCTTTTTTTTTTAGATATTAAGTTTTTAGATAATAGTTTGATAGAATTTTCTTTTAATAGATTTTAATAGTTTTAAATTGTTTTTTTAGAGTTTAATAGATATTAACATAGTTTTTAATCATAATATAGAAAATTAATAGAATACATAGATTTTAGAAATTTCTAGACTTTATTTTAATAGATTGTAGTGGTTTTAAAATGTTTTCCAGAAATATTATAGATTTTTTTTTTTAGGTATTAAATAGATTAATAGATTTTAATTAGGGTTTTAGAGCTAATGATTGTTAGAGTTTTTTAATTAGGTTTAATCCTTATTTTTTTCATTTAGATTAATTAGGTTTTATTAGTTTAATTTTGACTAAGAGCTTTAAGTAGTTGATTAGAGTATTAATTTTGGATTAGCCATTTATTTTGTCACGTTCTCCTTTAATCATCCATTAGGTCTTTAGTCTATTAATCATGCGTATTAATTCTTTTAATCAGAGTCTTTAGTCCATTAATCAATCCGTCATTAATGCATTAGTTTCATTTTGGGCATGTTAATCACGTTTAGTCCTTGGAGTCAGTTTGCATTAGTGGGCCAGGTGTTCAGTCAAAGCCCAGTCTGAAGGTCCAATTTGATCCACGTGTCCTATTTAAAGGAGGCCCACGCGTCCTCTTTTTTTTTTCCGATTCTGACACCTCATTACACTCTCTCTCTCTGCCAATACACTGCACACGTGCCCTCCTCTCCTTCCCCCTCCTGCCACGCGTCTAGCCCTTAGCCCCTCCGTGCCAGCGCATACTCCACTCACCCTTCCCTCGCTGCCGGCCATGCAGCCGTCGGCCCGGACGCCTTCCTCCACCGCAACGGTCGCCGGAAGCCGGTAATCTCGCCGGAATCTGCAAATTTCCCAGCAATCCAAGTTTCATCCAATCTCCTCCGTCTATCTTCATCTAACCATTCGCCAAAGAGCTCATACCATCGCCGGAATCTTCAAGATCTCCATTGTTTCTTCAAGCAAACCTCTGAATCTTCATCGTTGATCCTCCTTCGTACCATCTCCAACAACGTCTTCAATCATCATCAAAGAACCTTTAATATTCCCAGAAAAGTTTCGTGGATCTTCGTTGCCTCCAAGATCCTTCAACGGATCCTCCACTCCTTTCGTTTTCCTCGATCTCCAAGATCTCTCTTCCAAGATCTTCAACAGCTTGTCCACCTTCTTCCGTTCTCCAGAAGGCATTCAAGATCTCCAGCTAGATCAAGATCTCCTTTCAAGGATATTCAACGGACGACCAACAGTCTTCATCTCCCCTTCAACGATTCCTTCAGATCTTCTAGGTTCTCAAAAAAGGCTTCAAGATCTCCGCGAGCTCCTTCAACATTCTTCATTTCCAGAAGCTTCGTCGCCTTCCTCGTTTTTCCAGGTGTGTTCATTCTCCTTTTGATTCGTTACTTGTGTGTAGCTAGGGTTTAGCTGGATCCTTGTTGATGTGTTTAGATCATGAACTGTGAAGATTGATTTTGAACTGAGAGTGTTAGATGAAATTTTGTTTTCGTGTTTGATAGTTGATTAGGGTAAGTTTCGTTCAAGATTTGTGAAGTGTTTGAGAGGTTTCAGATAGGAGGATGAGAGGGTTCAGAGAGAGAGTTCGTGAGACAAGAACGGCGCAGGGTTTCAAATGATGAACAGTGATAGAGGAATTAGAGAGAATGAGGGTTTTGTCTGTTGGGTTAGGGTTTAGACGGGCTAGGCCCAAATCCGCTTTGCTATGACCACCCCTTGTTTACTCGTTGCCCCCATGGATTGTGAGAAGATTTCGTGGGCTTAGTGAGCATTGGCTATCGGCACCCCCCTCTTGGCCCAATGCTGAGAAACAGCTAGGGCATTTTGCTGAGTGCACCCCCTTGTTTTATTTTCTTTTTAAATTTCTTTGTTTTATCCATGTTAGGAAATAATTCATAAAAAATAGTAGGATTATCCAATTAATTCCCTTCTTTTTTTCTATAGGTTCATAGTTCAATTTAGGATTTTATGGTGCAAAAATATTAATTCGATCATGCACTTTCATTTTTATTGCATTTTTTGCATTTTAATTGGTTTTGAATATTGATTTGTGATGTGTCTGCCTTGCTGATTTTATGTCTCTCGCTTGGTACTGAATCTTGCTTTAGTTTTTTAGTATGTTGTACTAGACTGATGCATGCTCCCCATAGGATTTTCGTGGATTTTTTTTAGAAATTGATTGATGTGGCTTTAGGGTTAGAGAGTAGAGACCTCATAACTTGCTGGTTAACCCTTGACCATTCACATGTTAGTGATTGTTTAGTAGCCTTAGAAATTGACTTAGGCTTTGAGATTTGATCTTGGGATCATAGAGCCATGTAGGTTTCCCCTAGATTTTTGGTGGATTTTTAGAAGTGGTTTTGCTATTTTTTGGTTGAGCTTGAGAATAGGAGAAGTCTTGAGGGCTTCTGACTTTGAAGTTCAACTGTGGTTGAACTTTAGAGATAGTTTCTTTTGGTTTGAGGGCCTGTGGTTTCTTCTTGAAGATGGAGGCTGGATGAAGACTTGATGGAGCTTGCAAGGATGCATGGATTGAAGACCTAGTCTAGAAGCTTGCTCCCTTTCTGTGAGGTTTGAGATCCTGAAGTTTGAGGAAAGTTCATGGTACTTTCCTGAGGAAGGCACCATGGATGTCTTTCATTCTTCCTTCCCACCTCTTTCTTAAGTATCCGATGATGTTGGAGCCTTCATGTGAGTTTAGTTTCTCCTGAGGAGGAATGTAAACTGTTCACAGTTGTTGAGCCACATGGGATATGATTCCTAAGTGGAAGCCCCCTAGTATTTTCCAGAGGAAGGCATTATGGGTCTGTTCACTTAGCTCCCTTAGTTCATGTAGGATTTCTCAAGTATCCAATGATGTTGGAGCCTTCATGTGTGTTTAGTTTCTCCTGAGGAGGAATGTAAACCGTTCACAGTTGTTGAGCCACATGGGATATGATTCCTAAGTGGAAGCCCCCTAGTATTTTCCATAGGAAGGCACTATGAGTCTGTTCACTTAGTTCCCTTAGTTCATGTAGGATTTCTTAAATATCCAATGATGTTGGAGCCTTCATGTGAGTTTAGTTTCTCCTGAGGAGAAATGTAAACCATTCACAGTTGTTGAGCCACATAGGATATGATTCCTAAGTAGAAGTCTCCTAGTCCTTTCCTGAGGAAGGCACTATGGGTCTGTCTACTTAGCTCCCTTTCTTTGGTAAGCTTGTCTTGAAGCTTGAAGAATGGGATTGATTTCTCCCTTTAGGGTTTTGCTTAGGGTTTTGCTTAGGGTTTTGCTTAGGGTAGATTAGGGTTTTGTTTTAGGGTTGTTTAGGGTTCTGCTCAGGGGTAGTTTCTTGCTTTTGGATAGGAGTTTGCCAGGCTGGTTAGCCTTCTCTTTGTGTTGATTGACTTGTGTGGTGCTGTGCTGCATTAGACTTAGGGGTTCATATAGATATTTCTGAGATAGGTGCATCTTAGAAGTAAGCCTGCTTGTATGCATGAGAAGTTGAGGTGGTCCTCCTTCTGCTTGATTGTTATTGAGTGGCTTTGCTTGTTGGTATTTGGTAGAGCTGAGATCCCTTGCCTCTGTGGTTTGTGGCCTTTGTGCCTTGATTATTTGGTTGTTGCATTCATGCATATTTCCAGTATGTCTTTACTTTGCAGTGTTTCCTGTTTGCTGTTTAGTGCTTTTGCCATGATCCCTTAGGAGCTCTAACTTTTCTGCTGTGGAGGGGTTATGATAGACATTAGGTTGGTTAACCAGGCATGATAACATTAGGTAGATTCCCCTTTTCAACCATAGTTTTAGGGTGTCTCTTTCCTTTCTCAAAACAACAGAAAAACACTTAATAAAGGATAAAACAAAAGTGAATTCATTTCTTCCGTCAAAAGATTTGAACAAACATCAAAACTTTTTGTCCTCCTGGACTGTGAAAACCCTTAGTTAAGGTGCATTTTCCCATAAAAAACACTTGAACAGCTTGTGTCGTGTGTAGCCCGAACTACGTTTGCTCTGATCTTCCATGCCGTGTGGAAGTACGTAGGCACAGGACGCGATGTCCTGGCGAGCAACCTTCCCCCCGTCTAGACGTAGGTAGTCGAACTACGTTGACTCTGACTTTCCCATTGCACAAGGGAGTACGTAGGCCCAGAACAGCGTATGTTCTGTCGAGTCCTGTCCTTTTCTTTTCTTTTCAGACTGACCACTAGCGTAGATAGATAAACACACCCTTTTCCTTATAAACACCAAGCGTGGATCCCGTCGAGTACGACGGACGTGAGGGGTGATAATACCTTCCCCTTGCGTAACCGACTCCCGAACCCAGACAATGGTTACGATGACCTTGTCTTACCTTTTTTTCGTCAGGTTTTTCCGATCGTTTCCTTTCCCGTTCTGAGGGATAAATAACGAAAGGTGGCGACTCTTCTGTCATGCCGGCGCCGATTTTCGCAGTAGCGACACTATGCTGCTGCGCGAATGGATGCCTGATTTTAGTATGAACAAGGATATGCTACGTACAATACCGTTACGGGTGAAGCTTCCTCAACTTCCTCTGCATCTTTGGGTGGCACGAAGCCTTAGTAAAATAGGAAGTGCAATTGGAACTCCTCTGGTGACTAATGTATGTACGGCAAATAAACTCAGGGTCTCCTATGAACGAATTCTTGTGAAAATTGATGTTACACAAGAGTTAAAAACAGAAATCCTAATCAAAGATGAAAAGGGAGCGCGAATGAAACAACCGATTGAGTATGAGTGGAAACCTTTATACTGCCAACGATGCCATAAAGTGGGGCATAACTGTGACAAGCCTGCAAAACCAGCTAAAGAATGGAGGGTGAAGGGCCAAGTGCAAGTTCAAGTGCAACCACAGAAGGAGAATGAGAAAGACCGGACTAGTGCAAGTGTTACACCAAGACAAGTCATAACAACTGCATAGGTACAATAGCCGAAGAATGAGGCATGGACGAGGATCACTAGTAGCAGTAAAGGGAAAGGGAAAGGACCAGTCAATAAGGAGGGATCTGTCCAATGCCAAAATGGATTTGGGATGCTGGGGATTTTGAATGATCCTGCCAGCAATCTTAACTCCCCATGTTAGTTTCATGGAATGTGAGGGGCCTGAATAAGAGGATTAAGACTAAAGAGGTTAGTGCCAGCCTCCGTCTCTTAACCCTATGATCTGGATTTTGCTCGAAACCAGAGTGAAGAAGGAAAAAGCTGACAGAATTAGATGTAAATTGAGGAGTACATGTAGTTTTTGGATAACTATACTAACCATGTGAATGGCAGAATCTGGATCTGGCGGGACAATGCCAAAACTGAAGTTAGGAAAGTTACTAGCTCTCGTCAAATGATTCATTGTGGAGTCTATGATATGAATGGGGTTTTCCATTTCTGGCTTACAGCTGTGTATGGTGCTAGCAGGTTGGACCATCGTACAGTTTTATGGAATGAGATTGAGTACATTCATCAGAATCAGCAGGGGCCGTGGTTTATTATTGGTGACTTTAACAATGTTATTCACATAGCTGACAAAAAAGGTGGATCCTTGGTGCAAGTGAAAGAATACAAAGGCATTAATGATATGATGAACAATTGCAATCTTAGTGAAATGGATATTGTTGGTGATTTCTATACTTGGTCCAACCGGCAGGGTGAAAACATTATACACTCTAGAATTGATCATGGTCTGGCCAACACATAATGGTTTCAAAAATATACCAATTTGTCTCTTGAGGCTCTTCCACCTGGAATCTCTGACCATGCTTTGTTGCTACTTTCTAAACCCGATACTGTCGTGCATAGAACCTCCCAATTCAAGTTCCTAAATGGTGTGACAGATGTGCAGGGTTATCAGGAGAACATTGCTAGAAGCTGGAATGCCCCTATCCATGGCAGCCCCATGTTTGTGTTGTAGAGGAAACTGCTTAGAACCCAAAGTGTTGTGAAAAATCTCAGCAAGCCATTAGTTGGTCCCACCTCGTCTCTCACTCACGCTAGACAGAAGTTGATGGAAGCCCAAGTGCAGCTTAGGGAAAATCTAGATAACCCGGAAGTGATTCAGCTAGTTAAGGATAGATCTGCTGAGGTTGTCTATTGGAGTGAGATTGAGGAACAGGTGTTGAGCCAAAGATCCAAAACTAGCTGGCTTAGACTAGGAGATGGAAACAACAGCTACTTTCATGCCTAAGTTAAGAATAGGCAGAACAGTAACAGCACTTCTAGTCTGTGTAATATGGCTGGTGACATCCTCAACACCACTGAGGAAATTAAAAATGAGGTGCTGTCATTTTATGGTAAACTCATGGGGAGTTCTAATGGTGAATTAGAAGGAATCAACCTTACTGCCTTGAGAGATGGCCCTCAAATTACTGGGGAGCAGAGAGCCATGTTGGACTGTCCCATAACTGATGCCGATATTAGTAGGGCTCTCAAAGATATTGGTGACTTGAAAGCTCCTAGTATTGATGGGTTTGGAGCCAAATTTTTCAAAGCATCTTGGAGCACCATTAAGGAGGATACAACTGCTGCTGTTATGGATTTTTTCAACAACTTCAATATGTATCCGGCTGTCAATTGCACTCTTGTCTCTCTAATTCCTAAAGGAAATGGTAGGAATTCTGTGAAGGACCTCAGACATATATCCTCCTGCACTACTATCTACAAAATCATATAAAAAATATTGACGAATAGATTGAGTTCAGTCCTTACCAGAATTATCAACCATAGTCAGACGACTTTCATTCCTGGGCAGAACATCCATGAACATATTTTGCTAGCTTATTGTTGCTTCTGCGAAAATAAGGTGCCGGCAAAACAGAAGAGTCGCCACCTTTCGTTATTTATCCCTCGGAACGGGAAAGGAAACGATCGGAAAAACCTGACGAAAAGGTATAAGACAAGGTCATCGCAACCGTTGTCTGGGTTCGGGAGTCGGTTACGCAAGGGGAAGGTATTAGCACCCCTCACGTCCGTCGTACTCGACGGGATCCACGCTTGTTGTTTTTACTGGACGAGTTGGTTTATCTATCTACCTATCAAGGTTGGCTTAAACAGAAAAGAAAATGACTCGGCAAAGCGTCGCGCTTTATGCCTACGTATTCTCATCAGAGAATGAGAAATCAGAGTCAACGTAGTTCGCCTAACGACGGGTTACGGGGAAGGTGGCTCGCCAATACGTCAGTATTGTGCCTACGTACTCTCAACAGGTATGAGAGATCAGAGCTTACGTAGTTCGGGATAATACGGATTACGGGAATTCAGATTCATCTGTTTTATCGAGTAGGGTTAAACAGCAGTTCCAGCAGTTAGGGACAAAGCCTGTTTGCGTTGGCGCTGAAGTTTAACGACACTCTTTTCTTCAGAAAAGCTTCCTTTGAATTAATGGGCCCACGGGGCAAAAGGTTTGACATTTGTTTTCTGTCTTTTACGAAAGAAGTGTTTTTTATTGTGTTTGCAATTTCAATTGCACTAGAGACTATGACCTGAGAGTGAATGCGTCGCATGTCACCCAAAGGGTACCATACTAAACATCCAGACTGTTGAAAAGAAGCTCTCCAACAATCCTTTCTCAGATAGCTTAAGGCTCGTAACGTACGATAGAAATCATTCATGATTACTGTATCTTAAGCTGTTTTGAGATGAGAAGAGACCAGGCTCAACTAAGAGGGAGATTATCAAGTCCTACTGTTGTCATGCCAAGGATTCATCCTATAGTTGAGGTTTGAAATGGGGATCTCCTAGAAGTTATCATGCATAGGTTTCAACCTAAGTTCTATCATCACTTCCTTATCAAAGGAACTGAGATTCCTAGGGGATCATGTCAATGATACACGGAAACAGATAAAGCATCAGCTTAAACAGATATACAATAAACGACTGTAAAATGCATGCAATGCAAGTGAGGGAGGAAATGTGTGTGGGGCAGCAGCCTCCACAAGCTCATCTCAACCTCAAGCCAGATATGAATAACAGTAATCATACAGAAGAAATAACATGCTATCAAGCAAAACATAACAACAACTGCAATCATTCAGTAAAATAAAATGCTATCAAGCAAAAGAAACCACATGGGCAAGGGAGCAGGGCTCTACCGAATACCCGCAAGCAAAGCCATACAGTAACAATACAAGTAGAGGGAGCCACTCAACCTCTAGTGCAATCATGCTCCTAGATTAAAGTAGTCTAATCATGGACTTATTCTAATGCATCAAGCAACTCAAACAAGACACATCAGTACAGAAAAGAAAACAGACAAGTGCCGCTACTGCGAAAATCGGCGCCGGCTGAACAGAAGAGTCGCCACCGTGCGTTATTTATCCCACGGGAGGGAAAGGAAACGCTCAGAGTAAACCTCGCACAACACGGGAAAGGTATGGTCATCGCAACCAAAACCTGGATTCGGGAGTCGGTTACGCAAGGGGAAGGTATTAGCACCCCTCACGTCCGTCGTACTCGACGGGATCCACGCTTGTTTTCGGGTATGGATTGTTATTCTATCTAAACTATAGGTCAAGGGTAAAAAGGAAAAGAAAATAAAAATGAAATGACTCGGCAAAGTATCGCACTTTATGCCTACGTATTCCCGTCTGGAACGAGAAATCAGAGTCAACGTAGTTCGCCTACCTACGGGAAAGGAGGGGAAGGTTGCTCGCTAGGATATCGCATCCTATGCCTACGTACTTTCATACAGCACGAAAGATCAGAGCAAACGTAGTTCGGGCCACGTACGACACAGGCTTGTCTTGGTTGATTTTATTCCTTCTGGAAAAGGTTTTTCTGATTAGCAGTCCCAGCGGACAAAAATGACGTTTTGATGAGTTCACATTCTTTTACGGAAGAAGTGTCTTTTATTGTGTTTGAAATCTTTATGTGTTTTTCTGTTTGTTTTGAGAAAGAAGAGACAGAACTCTAACCTGTGGTTGCGAAGGGAATCAAACTATCCTAATGTTATCATGCATGGGTTGAGACCTAGTGTCTATCATGCTCCTCTCTTGCACAGAGAGAAACAGAGATCCTACGGGATAGGCAGAAACAGGAACAATACCAGATATATACAGTAAAGCAGTAAAATGCATGGATGCAACAGTACAAGCGAGGCAAGGGAGTCCCACTCAACCTCGAACCTAGAAAACAATAGGCGAAAGTGAACAGACTTCACTCTCAACCCAGCAGGGTAAACAGCAAACAATACAGTTCAGAAAACCAATCAATACACCAACAAATGAAATACAGCAGAAGCAACAGCATCAGCAGCTCTGAATCAACAACTGGCTTCAAGCAATCTCCAATCATTCACAAGCTTCAACAAGCATCAATCTCCATCTTCATGGCCTTCAGGCAAGGGCTTTGATCATCAGTCTTCCATCTGCAATGGCTTTTCTTCAAGCTCAAACCTCCAGGATGAGGGATTAGTCACAAGAGTGAATTGGGTGTTAAGCAATAAGCTGACTACCAAAGGTGGTGAACAGACTGCTTCTAACACAAGAGACATTTTCTCTCAAGAGTTCTATCTCATGGACACCATCACCAAGCCTTCCAAAGGAAGGGGGTGAGTGTCTTAGAGAGACTCTGAATCACAGAGAAGAATGGATGCAGACAAGGCAATCCATGTTTGAGAAACAAAATTTCTAATCTAGAGCTCTGCCTAGCTCCTAAACCCTAATCTCCTCAGCATCTGCCAGCAAGAAACTCCTCCTCAACTCTGACAGTTGATCTTCAATCTTTGAATCTCCAATAGCTTCATCTTCACAAATCTTCAGCTTCCCCAGGGCCCCAGGCAATCCCAATACCCAATCAAACAAGCCACAATCCCCAGAGGGCACACCACACCAGACAACAGATATACAGACAGTAATAATAGCAGTAGGGGAATCCTAACTGTTCTCTAAGGGATCTAATAACTACCCATAGCCCCTATAGTCCCATAACTAATCTATTCAAACCCTAAGTCCTAAGGGAAATGAAATCAAACTCCTAAGTTGTCACCTAAAAACCCTAGTTTTGTTCATGATATTCAAGCACTTATTAATCACCTAAAATTAACTCCTAAAAAAGGGAACTAAAATATTTCTATAAGCCTAATATCTCATCTAAACAATATGAAAATAATGATCAAAAAATATTAAAGCATGTGAGAGAACAAAAATCATAAAAGTAATGCATGAAATGAATCTATTTATTATGACATTTATTTAGAAAATATGAAAAAAATATGAAATAAAACTAAAAATGAAAATTTATTTTCCTATAATATTCTAGACATTTTAATGAAAACATGGTAAAAAGAATGAATTAAAAAGCATTTTTTATGAATTATTTATGAATTTATGAAAATTGGTGAAAATAAAATGAATTAAGAAAAATAAAATGAATTAAATGAGGGAGGGGGGTTAGAATAGTAGGCGCGCTCAGTTCATTATTGTATGGGCCAGACAGGGTAGGGTGCTGCTAGCAAAATGGATAAGGCCCAGCATCAATCAGAATTATTGAAATAAAAGAAAAACCAGCAGGGGGTGAAAATAGCATCCAAAACACGTTCAAATTGGAAATGGGCCTATTACTGGGGGTGGGATTAGCAACAGAAACTGAGGCCCGCCCGTTTCAATTAATGAAACGGTGCGTTTGGCACCCAGTCAATTCCCTCCAAATTTGAAATCAAACGTAGGCCACACGATCACGCCCATAGTCAAAGGTCCAACTACAAATGGAAGGCCATGATTGCATCTTCTCCAATGGCTCTGCAAATTAGGGTTTGGATGCCATGAAAGCTCCCATGCACGAGCTATCTTCCATCTCTCTGCTCTCCTCATACACGCCACTAATCCACATGCCATAAACATGAAATCCGCTCCAAATCTCTCCCTCTACAAGCTTAGGGCATCAATTCGCTTTGAAATTCGCCACATCAACAAATTCGATTGGATCCACACTCGGCCTCCATTGAAATGCACTGATATGCATCATCACCAATCTTCCCCAAACTTAGCCTAAATTAAACTACACCTAATGGAGATCAACACATGCTATCAAGCCACAATTATAACACACTAATCTAAGAGATATTGATCTCAACAGCTTATGGCACCTGTCACTAACCATCACCAAACCTCTCCAAATTCATCTAACTTAATCTCCTAACCACCTAGATCAATTCTACACTAACAAAACCATGCCTAACTAACTGAATCGAGCTGTGTGATTGAAAACTTACCTTGTGCAAAATCTTGCAAACAGCTATGGAGATTGATGATTTGAGGCTTCTAAGTGCTGGATCCTGATCAATCCTTGATGTATGTGATTCTGTATGCAAGCTTTGGATGAGATTTGGCCAGAATTATGCTATCCACTTGCAACTTCAATCTTGATGCTCTTGAAAAAAAGTGCTCGAAAATGAATGATTCACACCAAAACTTTGCTTCAATTATGATCTATGATGATGATGGAATCAGATTGAGTTGATTTTGATGCAAGTTGATGAAGGTTTTGAGAGAATTGTAATGAAACTCCAATGAAAAAGTGTGAGAAATTTTGTGGAATTCTTGGTGCAAATGAGGCCAACCCTTGCCAAATTCTCCTTTCATGAATATATAGACCCCAAATGAACATTCTAGATCCATCTTGCACATTCCCTTGTTTTCAAACTTTGGCTCATTTTTGATTATGTTTCTTAAATGATAAGCAACCATGGATAACTTCATTTTTTCCTTCTAAACTCAAAAAAGTGTGTGAACCATTGTTCTTAGAATTGTTTTTCCATTCAAAATCATATATTGGAAGTCTCCATTTGGACTTGTAAATCTCCCAAACCATTTTCCAACTTGAAATTATTCACTTTATAAGCCTTTTTTAGTTCATATTTTGACCTATCATGCAACTCCATGCTATGAGCTTCTCCAATAACTTGTGACCTTCTTTCTAGACTTAAAATCCCATTTGGAGCAAGTTTGATGTTGTAAGTTTTTCCATTTGAGGCCTCCTTGTATGAGTTTTGGGTATAGGTTAAAATGACCTGTAATTCACAAATGCCCAAAATACCCTTTGCTTGTCAAGACCATAAGTTGAGTTCTCCACATCATATGAAGGCATGCCATACCATTCTAGAAAGCTAAGACAATGAGGAACAACTCTTATGTTGACCAAGAATTCATTTGAAATCTCCTTGAGGGGTAAAACTAGCTTGGAAGTCAAGTCACTTTCACAGACAAAAGTTCAGACACCCCAAATGACCTGTAACTTGCAAGGACCATAACTTGAGTTCTATAAATCTCCTTGAGGTCTTCCACCACTCAAATTAAAGGTCTTGAGATCCTCTACAAGTTTCATGTTGGCCAAGAAGCCATTTGAAGTTAGCATTTTGACTTATCTTGCTTGGAAATTTGACCTAAACTAGGGGATTTTACAGAGAAACCCTAATTTAGTAACTCCTCTTCTCCTTGATTTCTCTTGAATTCTCCTTGTCATATCTCCATATCCTTCTTCATATATCAAATGTTGATCCCCACATCTCTCCAATAGACTTGAATGCCCTCTTAAGTCAGTCAATTGACCTAGGGTTGACCTAGGGTTGACCCAGATGAAACCCTAGTTGACTGTCTTCAACTATAGCTCTTGTGCCTTCATCAATGACTTGTTTTCTTCTCCAAATGACTTTATAAGTCTCTCAAGATGTCTAGATGCTCTCCATGCTTTCATTTCATAGCTCACAACCCTCTTGTTGATCCTCAGATACCCTCAGCTAGGAGATGGACTCAAGGATTGATCTGCTAAACTCTTTGCTTTCAAATTCTTTCCTGATGACTTGAGTAGGATGGAATTAGGATAATAACCTCTTGCTAGGCCTCTAGAGATGGAAGTAATGATTGGTCCCCTGTTGAATGACTTGCTATGCTTATGTTATGCAGATGGTTAGTCTATGTACATGACTCTATATGCAAATGCTAATGATGATGAAACATAAACCAAGGAATAAGGTTGAGCAAATTTTAGGGTGCAACAGCTGCCCCTATTCAAGCGACTTGGACCCGATTGGATGAAGAGCCCGGAGCCTTCAGACATTCGCGGTACGAGACGGTTGAATACTAGTGAAACCAGAAATTTGCCAACCGCAGAAATAAACTGCGCTCCTGCTTGCGGAATGACATTCGTCAGCTGAATCTGACTGTTAGAGTAACCCACTGATCTCGCACGACCGTGCTGGGGATTGTCTTCATCGTTCTGAAGAGGATTCTGTCATAACAGATTGCTTGCTTGTCCACGTTAGGACTCTGTCTGTCGTCGATACGAAGAAATCTCAACTAAAACTTGTCCACGTTAGGACTCCACTTACTGTCAACCCAGGAAAATCTCGGCAACTCCGCTGGGGATAATTCACCTGCATTTCAATAAACTGAATCGTCCACGTTAGGAAAAACTCTTCCACGTTAGGAATAACACCTGTCCACGTTAGGAATCACATCGTCCACGTTAGGAGTAACGCTTTTATCTTTCCACGTTAGGAAGCAATCTTCTTTCCGCGTAAGGAGAACTGCATCAATCTGTCCACGTAAGGACTCCCATACCACTTGACATGTCCGCGTCAGGACTCCGATCTTTCCACGTAATGAATTCACCTTTGGTTCTAAATCTGTCCACGTCAGGACTCAACTTCTCGAATCTGTCCACGTCAGGACCCCAATTTCTCCGCGTAAGGAATAAACTTCTTCTTCCACGTTAGGAATATCTTGATATGATCTGTCCGCGTCAGGACTAAACTCTCTTTCCACGTCAGGAATAATCCATTTCTTTCCACGTCAGGAATCAATCTTGATATGTCCGCGTAAGGACTCTGATCTTTCCACGTAAGGAATACCAACTATTTCTGAATTTGTCCACGTCAGGACTCATTTTTCCACGTAAGGAATGCCATCTTAACCTGTCCACGTAAGGACTCTCTTCTTTCCACGTTAGGAATACTGTCATTTCCACGTAAGGAAACTATCTTCTGACACGTCCGCGTAAGGACTACATCTTTCCACGTTAGGAATAATAATCTCTTTGATCTGCCCGCGTTAGGACACTGATCTCGTCTTGATTTGTCCACGTTAGGACTCAGGCGTCTTCGACTCACTGAGGAAATAAGACTTGTCCACGTAAGGACTCACACCTTCGACTTGCTGGGGCAATATCCGCGTTAGGACTTACACTTTGCCAACAACACGAAGAAGGATAAATTTGTCCACGTCAGGATTCTTGTATCTTGTCATCACAAAGAACTACAAACTGGTCCACGTCAGGACGCACATTTCACCATTACGAATAAAGATATCTGCTGAAAACAAAATGATCCACGTCAGGACACCAACACGAAGAGTAACCAATCTTTTGTCAACGTCATGACCTCCCTTTCTCCAAATTTCAAAAGACCGAATCTATCCACGTCAGGATTAACACACCTTACCAATCCGGTAAAACAAACCTGTCCACGTTAGGACGCCCACTTCTGAAGAAATCCCGTCATTCTAGGAGCAAATGGTCCACGTCAGGCCCTAGTTCTTCAATGATCCTCACCCACAAACTGCTCAGCACTGACGCGACAGCGACTTTGAGATGAACTCTACTGGGGATGTCTGAAAACCCACTATCGGACACCTGCTTCGAAATTCTGATTCATGCGACTCGTTGATGACAAACGAACTCTGCTTGGGGATAAGAAGACACTTATCCTGGCCACTCTGGCTGGGGAAGATAAGATGCATTTGCATAAATGACTTTGCTGGAGACAAAGAGAGTTTTATCATGACAACTCTGTGGGGGAATATCGCTGAAACTGACATTATTATTGAATATCTCCTGCCGAGATCTTGACTGTTTGGTGATTTATTTGAGCAAGAGCTCTCTCCACCTGAACTACTGGAGTACAGAAACTACTTCAGCAAAATAAATGCTGGAAGGGTAACGCCGACTCGCCGGGGATAGCCTGATGCTACAAAATTATTCCAGCAAAATAAATGCTGATAGGATGAAGTCGACCCTGCTGGGAAGTTGGGAACTCAAACCACACGTCTTGTTGAAAGAACCCCCTGCCGGGGAATATAACTCAAACCAAATACCTTGCGGAGGTAACCCCCTGCTGGGGAATAGCAGATGCGCCTGGTATGATTGAGCCTCTGCTAGAGAGTGAACTAATATCACACGGTATCTCTGACAAAATAAATGACAGGAACCACCATCGACTCTGCCTGGGAGAGTCTTGATCTTCAGATTCCACTGGGAGGAAAGAACACTTGCTGAAAAGAGAACTCCGCTGGGGATGGCTGGATTCTCTCGGGGAAAATTAACTGACTCCGCCGGGGGAGAATGCATGACCCTGCGGGGGGAGGTGAACCTGTCTGAATACAGCCTTACGATCGCGGAATCACCAAACTCTGCTGAGGACGAGTAACTTCTCTGGAGCACGTCCTTTGGATAAGCTACGGCTAGCTGGAGAATTCTATCCTTCTTCAGGAAGAACATGCATGACCTGCGTGGGGATCAAGCCCTTCACTATTGCAATCTTTTGATCACCTTCCTCGTACAGTTATGAAACCTGCAACAACACAAACAAGACACGACAAGCCTATGCAATCGAATCAATTCAGGTTAATGACGTTACACTCAGTTAATTCAAAGCTTTAATGATTGTTGGCAAGGGCCAGTGATGTTATACTCATGCTAGCTTCAATAAACTTAGGCGTTTTATCATGCGCAAAACAGTAAAGAACAGGCATCAAGTACTGAATAACACATTTTCATTGATTGGGCCCCTGAATGGGCGGAGTTTTTGTACACGGGATGTAACTCCTGAAAAGAGGAAGCTACACAAAGCAAATATACAAGTATGCAAGTATTCACAAGAAGCATAAATATTGACAAATTAAATTTTGTACACATGTCGGCAACTGGATGGAGATGAACACCACGAACTGATCCTCCCATGACTCGTCCGACTCTAATGCTTTCCCGGTATCCGTCTTCTGAAGAGGTTGTATCCGATAACTGACTCCTCAACCATATTCTCCCGCACTGATGCTCATTGAATACCAAATTCGGACCGCAGTCATTTGCTTTTCTCATCCCTAACTTTTGCGTGAACCGCCCTTTACGGGTTTTCAGTTCACCGGGATACCCCTTTTTGCCGAAGCCGCCCAGTGTAGGTTTTCAACTTCGCGGGTGTACATTTTTTCAATTTTATCCCTTACTTTTGCCCGAACCTTTCATTCTGTTTTTGGTTCGCCAGGATGCCCCATTTTTGCCTGGACTCTCTTTTTTCTGTCCAGCGGGTCTATTTTAAGCAAAGTATTTTTTAACTGCGTCCGAATTCACAGGTGATGCAAAGTCTTCCCCGTCCATTGTGGACAACAATAACGCTCCTCCTGAAAAGACCTTACTGACAACGTATGGCCCTTCGTAGTTGGGGGTCCACTTGCCCCTGTGATCTGCCTGCGGCGGGAGAATCCTTTTCAGCACAAGGTCGCCCGTCTGAAAGCTTCGCGGAAGTATTTTCTTGTCGTACGCTTTCTTCATTCGTCTTTGGTATAAACGACCGTATGCCAGAGAAGCTAGCCTCTTCTCATCCATCAAACTCAGTTGGTTCAATCTATTCGTTACCCATTCTGCCTCGTCCAGCTGAACGTCTCGCAATACCCTCAGAGAAGGGATCTCAACTTCCAATGGTAATACCGCTTCCATTCCGTATACCAACGAGAACGGAGTTGCCCCGGTTGATGTGCGTACCGTCGTACGATAACCGTGCAAAGCGAAAGGTAGCATTTCATGCCAATCTTTATACGTCACCACCATTTTCTGGACGATCTTCTTGATATTCTTATTGGCCGCTTCGACAGCGCCATTCATCTTGGGTCGGTAAGGGGAGGAGTTGTGATGTTCGATCTTGAAATTCTGACAGAGCTCCTTCATCATTTTGTTGTTCAGATTAGAACCATTATCCGTGATTATCCGCTCGGGAATTCCATATCGGCAAATGATATCTCTCTTGATGAATCTAGCCACCACTTGCTTCGTTACATTTGCGTAAGACGCTGCTTCCACCCACTTGGTGAAATAATCGATTGCTACGAGAATGAACCGATGCCCGTTAGAAGCCGTCGGCTCAATCTTTCCAATCATATCGATTCCCCACATCGAGAATGGCCATGGAGATGACATCACATTTAGAGGACTCGGAGGCACATGTATTTTGTCAGCATATATTTGGCACTTGTGGCACTTCCTTGCAAACTTGAAACAATCAGTTTCCATCGTCAGCCAAAAGTAACCTGCCCGCAGCAGTTTTCTCGTCATAGCATGCCCACCAGCATGCGTACCAAAGGCACCTTCGTGAATTTCCTCCATGAGAAGCTTTGCCTCCTTCTCGTCCACACAACGCAACAACACCAAGTCGTGGTTTCTTCTGTACAAGACGCCATCCGGGTTCAAATAGAAATTACCCGCTAATCTCCTGAGAGTCTTCTGATCTTGACTGGATGCCCCAGCCGGATACTCTTTATTCTTCAGGAAATTAAGGATATCAAAATACCACGGTTTGTCATCAGACGCTTCATCAATAGCAAATACATAAGCTGGCCTGTCCAACCGAGAGATAGTGATCTGGGGAGCTTCGTTCCAGAAATTGACCTTGTACATGGAAGACAAGGTGGCAAGGGCGTCAGCCATTTGATTTTCTGCCCGTGGCACGTGATGCAATTCAACTTTGTCGAAGAAAGGCAACAATCTCCTTGCATAATTCATGTAATGTATCAAATTGGGCTGCCGTGTCTCCCATTCCCCTTTGATCTGATTCACCACCAGAGCTGAGTCTCCGTATACGTCTAAATGTTTGATTCGCAAATCAATGGCTTCTTCAAGCCCCATTATACAAGCTTCGTATTCGGCCTCATTGTTGGTAACGGCAAAGGTCAATCGGGCAGTAAACGGGATGTGCGACCCGTGCGGCGTAGTGATAATTGCCCCTATTCCGCTACCGTAAGCATTCACAGCTCCGTCAAATATCATCTGCCATTTGGACCCCGGCTCTGGTCCTTCGTCTGGCAACGGCTCTTCGCAATCCTTCATCTTGAGATACATGATATCCTCGTCAGGAAAGTCAAATCTCATCGATTGATACTCTTCAATAGGCTGCTCCGCCAGATATTCGGACAACACACTCCCCTTTATTGCCTTTTGCGAGACGTATTGAATATCATATTCAGTCAAGATCATCTGCCACCTGGCAATCCTACCTGACAACGCCTGCTTTTCGAATATATATTTGATCGGATCCATCTTCGAGATAAGCATGGTTGTATGATTCAGCATGTACTGCCTCAAACGCTTGGCGGCCCATGCTAGCGCGCAACAAGTTTTCTCCAGCATTGAGTATCGAGATTCACAGTCCGTAAATTTCTTACTCAAATAGTAAATTGCATGCTCTTTTCTCCCTGTCTCGTCGTGTTGACCGAGAACACAACCCATGCTTCCCTCAAGAACCGTTAAATACATTATCAAGGGTCTCCCTGCCACTGGGGGTATCAAAATAGGAGGCTCCTGCAGATACTTCTTTATTTTATCGAACGCCTTTTGACAATTATCGTTCCACGTTACAGCTTGATTTTTCTTCAACAGCTTGAATAATGGTTCACACGTGGCAGTTAGGTGAGATATGAACCGGGCAATGTAGTTCAATCTCCCCAAAAACCCGCGCACCTCTTTCTCTGTTTTAGGCGTCGGCATTTCTTGAATCGCTTTTATTTTAGCAGGATCGACCTCTATTCCTCTTTCGCTTACGATAAACCCCAGGAGCTTACCCGATCTCACCCCGAAGGTGCATTTGTTAGGGTTCAGCCTCAGCCTGAACTTCCTAAGCCTTTTAAATAACTTCAGCAGATTCACCAGATGCTCTTCCTCCGTCTGGGATTTGGCAATCATATCGTCAACATAAACTTCAATCTCTTTATGCATCATGTCATGAAAGAGAGTTGTCATCGCACGCTGATACGTTGCCCCAGCATTTTTCAAACCAAAGGGCATCACTTTATAGCAAAATGTTCCCCAAGGCGTTATGAAAGTAGTCTTCTCCATATCCTCTGGCGCCATTTTAATTTGATTATAGCCTGAAAAGCCATCCATGAAGGAGAATACAGAGTATTGAGCAGTATTATCAACTAACACGTCAATATGAGGAAGTGGAAAATCGTCTTTTGGGCTTGCTTTATTCAAATCTCTATAATCCACGCACATTCGAACCTTGCCATCTTTCTTTGGCACTGGTACGATGTTAGCAACCCATGAGGGATACTTCGTCACAGCCAGGAACCCAGCGTCCCACTGTTTCTGAACCTCCTCTTTGATCTTCATTGCCATATCTGGACGAGTTCTGCGAAGTTTTTGTTTGACCGGCGGGCAATCTTCTTTCAGTGGCAGGCGATGCACAACCATATCTGTATCGAGCCCTGGCATATCTTGATACGACCAAGCGAATACATCATTATACTCTCGGAGCATTTCAACCAGTTTTCGCTTGATATCACTCTGCAGTGCGGCTCCGATACGAATATTTTTCTCAACCCCTTCCGACCCCAAATTGATAATTTCGATGACCTCGTCGTGAGGCAGAATGGCTCTTTCCTCTTGCTTCACCAACCAAGACAGTTCTTCAGGAACGTCGCTATCTTCGACAACCTCTTCTTCGGTCTGGAATACCGGGTGCTCGAAGTCGGGACGAGTCATAGGTGGTTCAAGGATGTCATCTGAAAATGTTATCCTGCAAAAGAAAGGGTTAAGTGCTTCAAAATGCGTATAAAGCGGATAACCACGTTGCCATTTTATTGAAAAATACAAAACAAGAAAAACAGGGATTACAGTATTTACACATGAAAAAACGCCATTTATTTAATGATTAACAAAGCAATGTTTATAACAACACAGCCCTAAGCAAATCCTGATGCCCCGGGCAAGACATCAGATTATTCAACAATTAATAAAGCAAAGCATTACTGTTTAAAAGTCACAGGAACAAGCTCCTGAATAGACCAGTTGCACAGTCCTTGTCCTGGCGTGCTTGGCTGAATCCAGGCATCCATATCACAATCGCTGTCCCCTTCATCGGATTCTGAAGCAGCATTGACAGATTCATGGCATACTCCACTGGCAGAGATGGTGATTGACTTTCTGAAATGAGGGGCCCCCACAGAAGGAGTTGATGACGATGGTCGGTACCCCAGTCCGAACCGGTCCATTTTCACTGGAATGTCCAATACTTTGCCCCAGCCCTTGGCTTCTCCTGCCTTCACTAGCGCTTGAGCCTCTTTATACGAAGAAACAGCTATCTCTGGCACTTTGCTTGGCCCGGGACTCTTGTCCTTTATGCGCAAACCTTCGAATGCCTGGCATGGCGTCTCGTGGATCTCCCCGTCGACTTCCACATATTTAAACGAAGAAAGATGGCTGACCAGGATGTCTTCTTCTCCGCACACGGTGACTACACTGTCTCCGACCATATACTTTAACTTCTGATGCAGGGTTGACGTAACTGCCCCTGCCCCGTGAATCCAAGGTCTTCCCAGCAAGCAGCTGTACGCAGGCTGTATATCCATGATATAAAACTCCGTTGCAAACACTTCCGGACCCACTTGCAGAGGCAATGTGATCGATCCGAAGACTGTTCTCCGCGTGCCGTCAAACGCTCTGACCACCAAATCACTTGGTGTACACAAAATCCCTCGAACATCCAGCTTCATCATAGCCTTCTTAGGCAGCACATTTAAAGACGACCCGGTGTCAACCAATACATGCGACATTGTCGACCCTCTGCACTCAACAGATACATGCAATGCCATATTATGGTCCCTTCCTTTCGGAGTCAAGTCGAAATCAGTAAAGCCCAGACTGTGGCCTGCATTCACATGTGCTAATACTCCTTCTAGCTGGTTCACGGAGACATCCTGTGGTACAAAAGAAGTGTCCAGGACTTTCAGCAAAGCGTTTCGGTGAGCCTCCGAACACAGCAGCAATGACAATATAGATATTTTGGACGGCGTTTGCTGCAGATGCTCCACAATTTTATAATCGCTCTTCCGAATCAAGCGCATGAATTCTTCGACATCCTTCGATGCTGCTTCTTTTTCACTTGCTTGAACCGGAACATTCTCAACCGCTTTCCCTTTTCCTTTCGCTAGCCTTTCGGCCTCTACTTCAGGAGATATAAAGATCCTGCCGCTTCTTGTCATGCCTCCTGAGCCCACAACATTATCCACAATCTCCGCCGACTGCTTATTGACATCGATCTTAATCCCGTCACAATACACCTCTAGCCCATATGACCATGGGACTGCTCTCGTGTTCTCATACGGGATTGGCCCGGCTTTAGTTATAGTAATCGGTGGTCGCTGAACTGGTGCTGAAATAGTGATCGTCTTCCTGGGAATTGTCACTGTGGCAACATTACTCTGATTATCCATTACTGCCCCTGCCGGCTCATCAGTTGCTGTTCTATCAAACTGCAATACACCTTCATCAATCAAGGCCTGAATGCCTTTCTTTAGATCTTCACACCCCCCAGACCGGGCCCAACAATCTAAGCAGTACTCATTACAACCCGGGTAAACACCTCCTTGCAACAGTCGGCTTTTTATTTCGCTCAGCGGCGTCTTTAAATCCTCAACATTCATAATCAGATTCAGACCTTCCTCAGTCAGCACGGCATTCGCCCCATGATTAGGCATGGGTTTCTGGACTATATTCGCACCGGTCGTTCCGAAGTTGATAGACTTGTTGTCCAAGAGATCTTGCACAACGTGCTTAAAAGCATGACAACTTTCTATATCATGGCCCGGGGCCCCAGAATGAAACTCGCAGCGCCTATTTGCATCATAGCCGAACGGGGGAGTTCCCGTTATCGGTGCCAAGGTTCTTTTCTCCACCAGATTCAATCCCAACAAGGTCTGCAATAAATCAGCATAGTTAGAGGGAGGCTTCTCGAACACCCTTCTCGGCTTACCACCCTGGAATTTTCTCTGAGTTTGCTGTGCCCCCTGCTGAGGCTGCTGCTGCTGTGGCATTGGTTGCTGCTGAACCTGTTGTTGTTGCTGGATTGGTTGTTGCTGATACGGAATAGTAACACTAGACACTTGCTGCTGCTGACGATATGGATTTCTTCCCCTGCCTCGGCCTCGGCCTCGGCCTCCAAATACCGCGCTAGCTTCGCCCTGACGGCGCCCACCATAAGCTTTCCTATTACTGCCAGATGCAGTTGATTCATCGACTTGGAACTTTCCTTGCTTAATGTTCCGCTCAATCTTTTCACCCATCAAAATCAGATCTGAAAAACTAGCCAGAGACGTATGAAACAACATATCATGAAACAGCCCGGTGAATGTACCAACAAACATATCGTTCATTTCTTTATCTTCCACAGGAGGACGGACCCTGGCAGCCATATCGCGCCACCTTTGCGCGTATTCTTTAAAACTCTCCCCCTTCTTCTGCGAAAGCCCGGCCAACTGGACCCGATTGGGTGCCAGGTCACTGTTATATTTGTAATGGGCTACGAACGCCTCTGCTAATTGCTTCCAAGTCTTGATATCAGTGGGCTCCAACCCCATGTACCACTCTAAGGAAGGACCCGATAGGCTATCCTGAAAGAAATGCATGAGCATTCTTTCGTCAGTGGAGTATGCAGACATCTTTCTGTAATAAGCCCGTACATGAACCTTCGGACATGTATCTCCTTTGTACTTATCGAACGCAGGCGCTTTGAATTTAATGGGCACCCTCAAGCCAGGTACCAAGCCCATAGTTGCCATGTCCAGACCCACAGCACTCTGGTTTAGGACTCCCTTCATTTGCTCTTCCAGCATTCTAATCTTTTGAGAATCATCCATCGGCCCTTCAAAGCCTCCTCCAGAGAAGGCGTCTTCCTGTTGATCCTCTTGCCACATACCGTTTCCAGCCCCGTATCCATCATACGCATTATTACGTCCAGCTCTGACCTGATTCATCCCCGGAACTCGGCCTCTGTTGCCATACCCTTGAACACCTCCAGCAGGACCACCAGCCATAAAACCAGCACCGTTTCCGTTTCCAAAACCTCCGTAGCCCTGATTGACCATACCATAACCATCTTGCCCAAAGCCTTGAGCATTAAAGCCATACTTGCCAGTATTGTCGAATCCCTGATCGTTGAATCCGAACCCAGTATTGACAAAGCCATTACCTCCGAGATTATCTCCCACATTGACATCACCCAGCCCAGCGTTATGGACAGCAGTTTCATTTCCACCTCCGACGTTACCATTCACAGCAGCGGTAACGTTGTTGACGTTAGCAGCATTCACATTGACGACAGGCGGAGCCACTGGCGTTGGAGTGCCATCTCCATGAGCAGTATCAACCCGGACAGACTGATGATCTTCGTTACCATGACCAGCGTTGCGAGCCAATAGAGGCTGGACCATGGCCTGCAAATTCTCTTGCCCTTTTGCTATAGCCTCCATGGTCTGCATGAAGAGGGCGAGCTTCTCGCGTACATCCTGCATCTCATTCTGAATCTGGTCCATGACTTTCCGACAGTTGGATCGTGTAGAATAGCGGTGCGGATGTTGATCTGGAATCCTGTTAAGTACCTGAATCAGAGCAGGAGATAAGACACCATTCAAAGATTACCTGTTATGCAATATGAATATGAATGCAATGCAATGTGTCTGTGCATTAGGGAAGTTCATTCCCCCAGTTCTAGTGCGAAGGTGCCGGTGCGGTGACAGTATTGACAATAAGAATACCGGAGCTGAATCATAGAAAGCATCATATATAACAGAGAGAATCAATAAGCCCAGGGTACAATATCACTGAGAGTACAAAGATGGCATGACCTCAACCAACAATCCTGGTGATGGTCAGCACTATGCAAATAAAGCATACAAATAATGGAATGATCAGATCCTCCCAAAAGTTTGGTACTCCTCTATCAACTTCTTGGTCTCCGGATGGCTTGGTCGATCAAGCAGCCCTTCAACAAGCTGGTTTCTCTTCTTAAGGACACGGCGTACGTCTTCAGCAGTTTCTTCCCATGCCGCTTCTCCGAAGCAATCTTCTAGCTTTCGCTTCTGGGACACTGCTTCATCTCTGGATTTGATTGCCTTGTTCAGTGCATGCTGGACACTATACCGGTTCATCACTTCCTCCTCACACTTCTTGATGCTAGACTTCAACTTCTCCTCGAGGTCGGAAATTTGCTGCTTTAGCTTATCTTCCCTCTTCTTGTTGTTAGTGAGTGTAGCATTCCAAGTCTTGTTGCAAGAAGATATCTCTCGGTGTGCTGCGTCAAGCGCCTTCTTTTTGGCTTCCAGCATGTCATGAGAACTTCTGAACTCTTGCCCCAGACGTTCACGCTTCTTCTTTTCCTCGGTCAACTCAGCTCCTAACCTGTTTACCAGCTCAATCTGTTGTTGGAAAGCATATACGGCCTTGTTTTTCTCACTGCGTGCCTGGGCTAGCTCTTGCTCTAACCCTTCATTAATCTTCATTAAGGCTTCTTTCTCCCTCACAACTTGTTCATAGACTTCCCTAGAAACAGTGGTCGGCTCCGCTACCGGAATAGGAACAAGAATTGGTGCATCTGGAAACGGCATCTTCAACTGACTAGCCCTCTCTTGAATCCAAGCTCTATAAGGTGCATAGGCCTGACAGTCATTCTTTCCTAACAACGGCTTCCCTTTGCGGTTAATACGCGTCCAAGCATGTCGCAACTTGGCTAATAACTCCCCCTTCACGTCACCGGTGAAGTACAGAGATTCCTGTACTCCTTCCTCTTGAGGTGGATTCTTCAGCGCATATCCGAACTGGCGAATGAATAGAGAAGGGTTGTAATTGATACACCCTTTTCTTCCTATCAACGGTACATTAGGGTACCCAGCACAGCTAAAGATGAGCTCAGATCCCAACAGGTCTCTATCAAACCACTCCATATCTTCCGACGATAGCCTCATCAGACGCTCCGACCAACCAACTGGAACTGTAGTCTCTGCAGCAGATCCTCTCTTAGGAAGGTGACTCTCAAACCACATACTCAACAAGGGCACACACAGATGAACATTCTTCCCTCTTCCCTTCTCATTCTTGTAATGCAGTGAATGGTAGAGATCTCCGAGTAAGGTAGGTACAGGATTACCAGCGGCAAACAAGTAGAAAGCATCGAAGTCCACAAAATCCGGTATATTGGGGAATAGTACTATGCCATAAATGCACAAGGCCAACACAGCATTGAAAGCAACCCAGCACCCATTCTTAGCATACTCTTGGGCTTTACCAACTAAGAACTGAAATGAGAATCCTGGAACTCCACGGGAAACAGTAGTCACAAGTTCAGAAGCGTCAACATGCAAGGCTTTTGCCAATTCCTCCGGCTTGGGTTTGGCATCATAATGAATGAATGGAACCTGATTCTGCACAGGCAGCTCAACATACTCAGCGTATTCCTCCAGAGTTGGTCCCATAATAAAGTCAGAGAACGTAAAACACCTCAAAGCAGGGTCGTAGAATTGCATCAAAGCATACAGCCCATCTAACTCTACTTCTGTAGGTTTGCACACCAATCTCAGTAATCTACCATAACTCATCCGGAAACTCCTACGAACACCCTCATCAGCAAGAGAGATCAACCCCAGTAAAGGAACAATATCAGGCGTAGGCAATTTGTAAGCAACTGTTCTCCGTAGGCTAGTCATGATCAAACACTCAGAAGTCTGGGCGCTAGAACTAGGGAAATGCAAATGCACCTGCAGCACAGACACACGTTAGTGAAATGCAAATGATAATGGATATGCAAGGATGCAATGCAAGTAACATTCAACAGGGACCAAAGCTGCAACTGCATAGCCTAAACCCAATCAAGAAAGGTCTCAGATAGACCATCCAGAAGTCATCAAACCCTGGTCTCAGATAGACCTAAAATAGAACTCCAACACTGGTCTCTGACAGACCTCAAACCATAACTCCAACTGGTCTCTGCTAGACCTCAAATCCCATCTATAACTGGTCTCTGACAGACCTCAAAACACCTCTCAAATGGTCTCTGACAGACCTCAGAATAAATCTCCAAATGGTCTCTGACAGACCTCAGAATAAATCTCCACATGGTCTCTGACAGACCTCAGAATAAATCTCCACATGGTCTCTGACAGACCTCAGAATACATCTCCACATGGTCTCTGGCAGACCTCATAACTCTCCATAAGTAACCCGGATCTCTGATCAAGAAATAACCGGTAGTCTGGAGGTCTAGTTACCTGCATAACCCTGAATCCCCTCACAGGTGGGTGGCCCTATAACTGGCACAAGGTACGGCATCCTATGCGGTCGTCGGCGTCACAGACTTTCAGGGTTGATGATACGATTCCCAGAAGGAGTGGCATCATCAAATCCTGAAGAGGCCTCACTCAGCCAACTTCCAAATGATCGGTCCCCAGAGTCGACAATCCAACTAACCAGCAACCCACGCCAACCAAAGGAAGGGGCAGGAGGCCAACCAGAGGAACCTCGTCTGAGTGTAGATTTCATGGGACACCAAAGCAAGCAAAGCAAGCGGGCGCCCACTAATTTCTACTCTAATTCTAGGTGCACTCAAGCCCAGGTCCGGCTTATCTCTCAATATCAGAACACCCGTCACACCCCAGATACAGCAATAATAAACAATATATATAAAGCTGGAAAATACAGGGTTAGAGATATACAATAACTCCATACAAAATCCTCGACGGGAAAACAAGCGTTAGGATTGACTCTCTCAAGGGACGTTGGATCCCAAATGCATAAGAACCATCGCAGTTCTTAGCAGCCAGGGGACGCTATTCCCCAGCAGAGTCGCCAGCTGCCGCTACTGCGAAAATCGGCGCCGGCTGAACAGAAGAGT
Source organism: Lathyrus sativus (assembly GCA_963859935.3). Lineage (NCBI taxonomy): Eukaryota > Viridiplantae > Streptophyta > Magnoliopsida > Fabales > Fabaceae > Lathyrus > Lathyrus sativus. The sequence goes on from OZ012735.1 coordinate 117,349,951, forward strand.
CGCCACCGTGCGTTATTTATCCCACGGGAGGGAAAGGAAACGCTCAGAGTAAACCTCGCACAACACGGGAAAGGTATGGTCATCGCAACCAAAACCTGGATTCGGGAGTCGGTTACGCAAGGGGAAGGTATTAGCACCCCTCACGTCCGTCGTACTCGACGGGATCCACGCTTGTTTTCGGGTATGGATTGTTATTCTATCTAAACTATAGGTCAAGGGTAAAAAGGAAAAGAAAATAAAAATGAAATGACTCGGCAAAGTATCGCACTTTATGCCTACGTATTCCCGTCTGGAACGAGAAATCAGAGTCAACGTAGTTCGCCTACCTACGGGAAAGGAGGGGAAGGTTGCTCGCTAGGATATCGCATCCTATGCCTACGTACTTTCATACAGCACGAAAGATCAGAGCAAACGTAGTTCGGGCCACGTACGACACAGGCTTGTCTTGGTTGATTTTATTCCTTCTGGAAAAGGTTTTTCTGATTAGCAGTCCCAGCGGACAAAAATGACGTTTTGATGAGTTCACATTCTTTTACGGAAGAAGTGTCTTTTATTGTGTTTGAAATCTTTATGTGTTTTTCTGTTTGTTTTGAGAAAGAAGAGACAGAACTCTAACCTGTGGTTGCGAAGGGAATCAAACTATCCTAATGTTATCATGCATGGGTTGAGACCTAGTGTCTATCATGCTCCTCTCTTGCACAGAGAGAAACAGAGATCCTACGGGATAGGCAGAAACAGGAACAATACCAGATATATACAGTAAAGCAGTAAAATGCATGGATGCAACAGTACAAGCGAGGCAAGGGAGTCCCACTCAACCTCGAACCTAGAAAACAATAGGCGAAAGTGAACAGACTTCACTCTCAACCCAGCAGGGTAAACAGCAAACAATACAGTTCAGAAAACCAATCAATACACCAACAAATGAAATACAGCAGAAGCAACAGCATCAGCAGCTCTGAATCAACAACTGGCTTCAAGCAATCTCCAATCATTCACAAGCTTCAACAAGCATCAATCTCCATCTTCATGGCCTTCAGGCAAGGGCTTTGATCATCAGTCTTCCATCTGCAATGGCTTTTCTTCAAGCTCAAACCTCCAGGATGAGGGATTAGTCACAAGAGTGAATTGGGTGTTAAGCAATAAGCTGACTACCAAAGGTGGTGAACAGACTGCTTCTAACACAAGAGACATTTTCTCTCAAGAGTTCTATCTCATGGACACCATCACCAAGCCTTCCAAAGGAAGGGGGTGAGTGTCTTAGAGAGACTCTGAATCACAGAGAAGAATGGATGCAGACAAGGCAATCCATGTTTGAGAAACAAAATTTCTAATCTAGAGCTCTGCCTAGCTCCTAAACCCTAATCTCCTCAGCATCTGCCAGCAAGAAACTCCTCCTCAACTCTGACAGTTGATCTTCAATCTTTGAATCTCCAATAGCTTCATCTTCACAAATCTTCAGCTTCCCCAGGGCCCCAGGCAATCCCAATACCCAATCAAACAAGCCACAATCCCCAGAGGGCACACCACACCAGACAACAGATATACAGACAGTAATAATAGCAGTAGGGGAATCCTAACTGTTCTCTAAGGGATCTAATAACTACCCATAGCCCCTATAGTCCCATAACTAATCTATTCAAACCCTAAGTCCTAAGGGAAATGAAATCAAACTCCTAAGTTGTCACCTAAAAACCCTAGTTTTGTTCATGATATTCAAGCACTTATTAATCACCTAAAATTAACTCCTAAAAAAGGGAACTAAAATATTTCTATAAGCCTAATATCTCATCTAAACAATATGAAAATAATGATCAAAAAATATTAAAGCATGTGAGAGAACAAAAATCATAAAAGTAATGCATGAAATGAATCTATTTATTATGACATTTATTTAGAAAATATGAAAAAAATATGAAATAAAACTAAAAATGAAAATTTATTTTCCTATAATATTCTAGACATTTTAATGAAAACATGGTAAAAAGAATGAATTAAAAAGCATTTTTTATGAATTATTTATGAATTTATGAAAATTGGTGAAAATAAAATGAATTAAGAAAAATAAAATGAATTAAATGAGGGAGGGGGGTTAGAATAGTAGGCGCGCTCAGTTCATTATTGTATGGGCCAGACAGGGTAGGGTGCTGCTAGCAAAATGGATAAGGCCCAGCATCAATCAGAATTATTGAAATAAAAGAAAAACCAGCAGGGGGTGAAAATAGCATCCAAAACACGTTCAAATTGGAAATGGGCCTATTACTGGGGGTGGGATTAGCAACAGAAACTGAGGCCCGCCCGTTTCAATTAATGAAACGGTGCGTTTGGCACCCAGTCAATTCCCTCCAAATTTGAAATCAAACGTAGGCCACACGATCACGCCCATAGTCAAAGGTCCAACTACAAATGGAAGGCCATGATTGCATCTTCTCCAATGGCTCTGCAAATTAGGGTTTGGATGCCATGAAAGCTCCCATGCACGAGCTATCTTCCATCTCTCTGCTCTCCTCATACACGCCACTAATCCACATGCCATAAACATGAAATCCGCTCCAAATCTCTCCCTCTACAAGCTTAGGGCATCAATTCGCTTTGAAATTCGCCACATCAACAAATTCGATTGGATCCACACTCGGCCTCCATTGAAATGCACTGATATGCATCATCACCAATCTTCCCCAAACTTAGCCTAAATTAAACTACACCTAATGGAGATCAACACATGCTATCAAGCCACAATTATAACACACTAATCTAAGAGATATTGATCTCAACAGCTTATGGCACCTGTCACTAACCATCACCAAACCTCTCCAAATTCATCTAACTTAATCTCCTAACCACCTAGATCAATTCTACACTAACAAAACCATGCCTAACTAACTGAATCGAGCTGTGTGATTGAAAACTTACCTTGTGCAAAATCTTGCAAACAGCTATGGAGATTGATGATTTGAGGCTTCTAAGTGCTGGATCCTGATCAATCCTTGATGTATGTGATTCTGTATGCAAGCTTTGGATGAGATTTGGCCAGAATTATGCTATCCACTTGCAACTTCAATCTTGATGCTCTTGAAAAAAAGTGCTCGAAAATGAATGATTCACACCAAAACTTTGCTTCAATTATGATCTATGATGATGATGGAATCAGATTGAGTTGATTTTGATGCAAGTTGATGAAGGTTTTGAGAGAATTGTAATGAAACTCCAATGAAAAAGTGTGAGAAATTTTGTGGAATTCTTGGTGCAAATGAGGCCAACCCTTGCCAAATTCTCCTTTCATGAATATATAGACCCCAAATGAACATTCTAGATCCATCTTGCACATTCCCTTGTTTTCAAACTTTGGCTCATTTTTGATTATGTTTCTTAAATGATAAGCAACCATGGATAACTTCATTTTTTCCTTCTAAACTCAAAAAAGTGTGTGAACCATTGTTCTTAGAATTGTTTTTCCATTCAAAATCATATATTGGAAGTCTCCATTTGGACTTGTAAATCTCCCAAACCATTTTCCAACTTGAAATTATTCACTTTATAAGCCTTTTTTAGTTCATATTTTGACCTATCATGCAACTCCATGCTATGAGCTTCTCCAATAACTTGTGACCTTCTTTCTAGACTTAAAATCCCATTTGGAGCAAGTTTGATGTTGTAAGTTTTTCCATTTGAGGCCTCCTTGTATGAGTTTTGGGTATAGGTTAAAATGACCTGTAATTCACAAATGCCCAAAATACCCTTTGCTTGTCAAGACCATAAGTTGAGTTCTCCACATCATATGAAGGCATGCCATACCATTCTAGAAAGCTAAGACAATGAGGAACAACTCTTATGTTGACCAAGAATTCATTTGAAATCTCCTTGAGGGGTAAAACTAGCTTGGAAGTCAAGTCACTTTCACAGACAAAAGTTCAGACACCCCAAATGACCTGTAACTTGCAAGGACCATAACTTGAGTTCTATAAATCTCCTTGAGGTCTTCCACCACTCAAATTAAAGGTCTTGAGATCCTCTAAAAGTTTCATGTTGGCCAAGAAGCCATTTGAAGTTAGCATTTTGACTTATCTTGCTTGGAAATTTGACCTAAACTAGGGGATTTTACAGAGAAACCCTAATTTAGTAACTCCTCTTCTCCTTGATTTCTCTTGAATTCTCCTTGTCATATCTCCATATCCTTCTTCATATATCAAATGTTGATCCCCACATCTCTCCAATAGACTTGAATGCCCTCTTAAGTCAGTCAATTGACCTAGGGTTGACCTAGGGTTGACCCAGATGAAACCCTAGTTGACTGTCTTCAACTATAGCTCTTGTGCCTTCATCAATGACTTGTTTTCTTCTCCAAATGACTTTATAAGTCTCTCAAGATGTCTAGATGCTCTCCATGCTTTCATTTCATAGCTCACAACCCTCTTGTTGATCCTCAGATACCCTCAGCTAGGAGATGGACTCAAGGATTGATCTGCTAAACTCTTTGCTTTCAAATTCTTTCCTGATGACTTGAGTAGGATGGAATTAGGATAATAACCTCTTGCTAGGCCTCTAGAGATGGAAGTAATGATTGGTCCCCTGTTGAATGACTTGCTATGCTTATGTTATGCAGATGGTTAGTCTATGTACATGACTCTATATGCAAATGCTAATGATGATGAAACATAAACCAAGGAATAAGGTTGAGCAAATTTTAGGGTGCAACAACAAGAAAGCAGATCACCAACTCCCTCTTCCAACTCCAGGCTTCAGCTCTTCTGACAGTAACCTAGCCTTCAGACTTCAACAGCTCTTCAGGACTATCCTCTTCCATGACAAATATCAATTTGTTTCTCTAAGGTTTCAATCCATCAAACACAAGTGTCAACTTATTCTCTTTCTTCAAGCTTCAGCTCCTCAGTCAATTCCACCTTCAGGCTTCACTCATAACTGCAAGTATCAACTTGATTCCTTCAGGCTCTCAATGCATCAGTGTACAAGTATCAACTTGTCCTTTATTCCTCAAGCCTCAGCTCAACACTCAATCTCAATTGAATCCTCTTCATAGGTATCAACTTAGTCTTCAAGCTTCAGCCCTCTTTGCTTCACCAGTATCAACTTGGTCTTCTTCTCCTACAAGCTTCATCCTCTCAGAGTAATCCTCAATCATATAGAAGTGTCAACTCCATCCTTCAACCCTCTTCAAGCAAGGAACTCCTCACTCTTCATTCAATCTCCATTGGGTCTTCAAGTATCAACTTGTTCTTCTTGCTCTCCAAGCTTCAGCTGCAATGGCAATGCTCAAGGAATCATCCTCTTCAGTGAAGTCCTCATCTTCAAACTCAAGTCCAACATCTTTCAAGATACTCAAACCAGAAGACAATTGATTCAACAGGATGAGGGGAAATGATAAACAACTTACTGACAACCAAAGGAAGCCTGTAAGGGTTTATCATTATGAGAGACTGGTTCCCTCAAAGTTCTACTTCCCAGATAAAGCCACTCATCCTTCCAAAGGAGGGATGTGAATATCTGAGAAGGACTTTTAGTCATTGGGAGGAATGGAAGCACAAGATGCTTTCCATGTTTGTGAAAGAAATCATTCTAACTACAAGGCTCTCCCTATGTCCTATCTTCTAATCTCCATCAAATACCTTCAGACACAAGCAAATCCAAACTCCAAGCAACTTCAAGCATCCTCACCTTGTCTTCAACTTGTCTTCAATCTCCACCAAAGGCAAACAAAGCAAAAACCCTAATCTAAGGGAACTAAAGAATTTAAACTAGTTGAATTAGTAAATTAGGATCACCTAAAACCTAGTACTAAAGTTAGTCCTAACTAAAATACTAAAATCAATTGTAAAATCCTACAAAAATATCTATGGGAACCTAGGTCAATCATGACTCTACCACATTAATTTCAAAGATCAAACCATCAAATTGGACCTAGCACTAAATTCTACACTATAAGGTATCAAACCTAAACCCTAAAAGGAAGCACCTAAATATCAATCTAGAAAGCACACCTATTTTCATCACAAAAATGTGAGAAATATTCTATGGGATCATACATGTCTAACCTAATCACACACAAATGATTAGGATCAAAATCATCACCATGAGATCACACTAAATTCCACAAAAATATGCATCAAACATAACCATTTTAATATCAATTAAAATATAAAATTCCCATTAAATCAGAAAATACATGAAATGCAAATATTTTTTTCTAAAAAATACTAGACTCAATCATGAGTAAAATACAAAAAGAATGGGTTTAATTGGATTAATTTTCAATTTTATATGAATTTTTAAAGAACCATGAATAAAATGAAAATTAAAAGAAAATCAAATTAAAATAAACAAACGCGCGGTGTAAATAGCAAACAGAATCAGTTCATATCACGGGTTGGGCCATCAGGGGGGTGTGGATAGCGCTTAACTCATTAATCCCAAAACGCCTGAATAAATGAAACGATGCGTTTCATTATTCAGATCCTTCACAAATCAAGATTAAAACGTGGCCCTTGGATCATGCTCCCAGTCCAAGTCAAACTCTCATCCAATGGTGCAAACTTCATCTTCAACCTTTCAAACATCTGAGCTTCGCGCCCAGCTCCGGCCACCACCGGTGGAGCTCCGGTCACCTTCCCCAACCCTAGTTCTCTCTAGGAGCCTCTATTGCAAATGGTCAAAACATGAAACTCATCCCAAATGTTGCCACGAATTCAACCATACCCTTAGTTTCCTATGAAACCTCAAGATTCCTCATATCCCAATCTCAACCGAAAATGGTAATTCACCTAGTTTATCTCTAATTATCAAATTAACTATCTGAAATCCATCCTACACCATTCTACAATGAATCTAGCACCTTAATTCAACCTAATTCTACCTAAATCATGCTATGGGAAGAAAGTTATCAACCTGAAAATCTTGGTTGAACAGATGCCCTAAACCTCCAAATCAAGCTCTCTAATCCTCTGGCCACGATCAATGAACCTTCTTCTTGCTTCTGTATGCAAAAGAACCAGTTGAAAGTGCTTGAATCTTGAAACCCGATGGTGAGTTGCAGGTGGAGAAGTTCACTTGCTCATACACTATTCAGCCACGAATTCTTCTTGAAAATGATCTGGAATCACTCCTTGACATCCATGGAAGAAGTATCAATCAAGAAAATGGAAGGAAAATGGAGATTTTGGTGAAACCGATTGCACTTGCAGGCTATGGAATTTCAAACTCAACCTATGCTCTCTCCTTCAATGATCACCAACCTCTTCCATGGATTAACTCTATTCCATATATAGATGATGTTTGGATGATCTAGAACCCTCTAGATCCTTCCAATGAGATTTTCCACTTCTCATGTCATGAGATTTTCAATCATGTCTCATGCTATGCCCAATTCTGTTTGCAGCTTGAAACCAACCTCAATCTCTTTCAAAATCTCCCCTAGTGACATTTTGGAAGAGTTTAACTTGCAAAGGCCCTTGCTCATGCCTTAATTTTAAGTTATGCACATGTTACTTAATATGCAAGTAAGTGCTTTTCAAAGCAAGTCCATAAATTGAATCTCAACTCAAAAATGTGGCTAAACCAATGTTCTTAAAATGTTTTCTAGAGTCAAAATGATATATTACATGCCATGGTTTGGATTTGTAGGTTGAAAATATCAATTTCCAACTTTGGTTCATTTAACTTATACCCTTATTTTAGGTTATTTTTGCAAATTTGAGCTACAAGACTTTCCATCATCTCATGACCTCCTTAATAGCCTTAAAACATCATTTTGAACAAGTTTGATGTTGAAGATTTTTCCATTTGAAGCTTGGAAATAGGAGTTATGGCTTTATGGTTGAAATGACCTGTAATCTCCAAATGACCAAAATGCCCTTGACTTGTCAAAGCCATAACTTGAGTTCTACAAATCCTATCAAGGACTTCTAGTACTCTCTAGAAAGCTAAGAGGATAAGGAACAACATTCATGTTGACCAAAAGTTCATAGGAATCATCCTTCTTGGGAAAAAGTTTGATGCAAGTTGGGTAACTTTCAAGGCCCCAGATTCACATACCTCAGATGACCTGTAACTGGTCAAAGTCATAACTTGAGCTCTACAAATCCTATCAAGGACTTCTAGTACTCCAATTAAAGCTAAGAACAATCTCTACAACATTCATGTTGGGGGTAAGATGAGATGACAATCACATCTTGGGCTAAACTGCCTTGAAGTTAGGGGTTAAATTAGGGGATTTTACGCTGTCAAGCCTTAGAAACCCTAGCTTGAAACTTCTCCAACTCTTCAATCATGATGAGTTACCCTTGGAATCATTCTTATAACATCTCAATGCAACAATCCATGATCACATGGACTTTGAGTTAGTTCTCAACCTTGTCCAAATCATCAGTTGACCTAGGGTTGACCCAGTCAAACCCTAATTACACCACTCATGGTTGAGCCTTCTTAATCTTTGCATAATGACCTATCTAGGCCTCATGATGGCTTTCAAGACATCTCATGAGCTCTCTTAAGGCTTCAAGTCCACATTCTTGGCTTCAGAATCATCTGAGGAGCTCCCACAACTCTCAAGTTAGGAGGCACACAACCTTGGTTTCAACCACTCTCTCTGAGGATCTTCTAACTTCTCTGAAAAGGATATCAACCCTTAAACATTTGAATAACCTTCTTGGCTAGCTTCATAGTCTTGTATAGCTCTTGATTGGTAATCATACCTCTTGATCTCCTGCATACATGTCAATGAAATACAAATGATAATGATAATGTGAATGAAATGAAACATAAGCTAGGTAAAGAAATGTTGGTCAAATTTTGGGGTGCAACAGCTGCCCCTATTCAAACGGCTTGAACCTGACTGGGTGAGAAGCGAACGGCTCTCAACCAATCAAGGTGCGAGACGGTTGAATACCGACAAACCCGAAAATTTGCCAACTGCACAAGTACACGGTACTCTGATGGGAACAAATCTTCGAAAACTGAAATATTAGCTGCACGGCAACTAGCTGGGGAATCGGTTACACGGTAACCGGTAATACATGGTCGATCATGCCGTCAGGCATCAAGATTCCTCGGGACTCATCAGGTCAGCAATCATGCTAATCATGCCATCGGGCATTCAAAGAAATTTTCAGGCATCAGCCGGACTTCATCAGTAAGTCGGGAATAGAATTCTCGGTCAATCATGAACCGCTCGGGGATATCCACTTCTACCATCAGGCACTCTGCATCAGCTGGGAGAACTGCTTCATTAATACGATTGGACTTCAATCATCAAGTCTTCAGGGGAAGTTTCAACTTTGCTGTTCGGAAACTTGCCGGGGACGTCGCATCTCCGCTGGGGATTCTGGAGAACTGTCAAGTAACTCTGCTTCGGGGCTTCAGAAATCGTTCTGGGTGAATCTTCTCTGCTGAGGACTTCAAGAATCATCTGGAACAAATAACTCCGTGGGGACTTCAAGAATCATCCTGAACCAATAACTCTGCTGGAGATTTCAGGAATCATCCTGAGCAAACACTATGTCGGGGATTTCAGGAATCATCCTGAGCGGCTCTCTCTGGCGGCTTTACAGGGGATTTTAAGAATCATCTTAAACGAACGCCTTCGTTGGAGAATTCAAGAATCATCTTGGGCGCACGACTTTGCTGGGGAGAATTCAAGAATCATCTTGAGCAAGCGACTCTGCGGAGAAACACCTGCAAAACAAGAACAGTAACGACCTAGCTCATGTTTCATATGCATATGCTTTGACAACGACGCAATGCTCCACACGGTGGAAATGCTACGCGTTTTTGATAAATTCTATGCAATCATGCAAAATGCTACGATCCCGTTGTTGCACCCCAAAATTTGACCAACATTTTGCTACCTAGCTTGTGTTCACTAGCATTATCATCTGCATCTCATTGATATGTATGCAATAGATCAAGAGGTATGATTACCCATAAAGAGCTATGAGACTTTGAAGCTATCCAAGAAGGCTATTCAGATGATTAAGGGTTGATATCCTTGTCAGAGAAGTTAAGAGATCCTCAGAGACATTGGTTGAAACCAAGGTTGTGTGCCTCATAACTTGAGAGTTGTGGGGACTCCTCAGATGATTCTGAGGCTATGAGGATGGACTTAAAGCTTTGAGAGAGCTTATGAGATGTCTTGAAAGCCATCATGAAGCCTAGAGAGGTCATTGTACAAGATTCAGAAGACTCAGCCATGAGTGGTATATTTAGGGTTTGACTGGGTCAACCCTAGGTCAACTGATGATTTGGAGAGGGTTGAGACCTAATCCAAGAGCCATGTGATCATGTATTTATGCATTTAGATGATATGAGGATTATTCCTAGACCAACTCATCATGATTGAGGAGTTTGAGAAGTTTCAAGCTAGGGTTTCTAAGGCTTGACAGTGTAAAATCCCCTAGTTTGATCCCTATCTTCAAGGCAGTTTAGCTCAAGATGTGATTGTCATCTCATCTTACCCCCAACATGAATGTTGTAGAGCTTGCTCTTAGCTTTAATTTGAGTACTATAAGTCCTTGATAGGATTTGTAGAGCTCAAGTTATGACTTTGACAAGTTACAGGTCATCTGAGGTATGTGAATCTGGGGCCTTGAAAGTCACCCAACTTGCATCCAACGTTTGCCCAAGTAGGATGATTCCTATGAACTTTTGGTCAACATGAATGTTGTTCCTCATCTTCTTAGCATTCTAGAGAGTACTAGAAGTCCTTGATAGGATTTGTAGAACTCAACGTATGGCTTTGACAAGTCAAGGGCATTTTGGTCATTTGGATGTTATAGGTCATTTCAAGCATAAGGCCATATCTCTTATTTCCAAGCTTCAAATGGAAAAATCTTCAACATCAAACTTGCTTAGAATGATGTTTTAAGGCTAGTAGGGAGGTCATGAGGTGTTGAAAAGGCTTGTAGCAAAAAGTGGTAAAAATGACCTAAAATGGAGACATAAGTTAAATAAGTTGAAATTGGAAATTGGAAATCCCAAGTTACACATCCAAACCATGGCATATAATAGGTCATTTTGACTCTAAAAGACATTCTAAAAACAATGGTTCATCCACTTTTTTGAATTGAGGCTTATATCTTAGGGTTGCTTTGGAAATTGGTTGCTTGCATCTTAAGGCACAAATGCAAAACATAAGGAAAGGCAATGTATGAGCTTGCTAAGTATCTTAACACATCCTATATCTCTTCTAGGGAGATTTTCAAGTCAGTTACAAGGGCTGCAAGGGCTATGTCATGAGGTGAGGCATGAGATGAGTTGAAACCATAAACTCATGACATGAGAATTCCAATTTCTCATTGGATGGTTCCAGATGGTTCTAGATGATTCTAAACCACTCTATATAATGTATAGAACTTGCTCAGATGCAAGGTTGGTGAGAGATTTGAGAGAAGAGAGAGATAGCCATTTCACTTGCTTCCATTGCAAGTTGAAATCAAAATCCACATTCTGATTCAATTCTATTCATTCTTTCAATCTAAACACATTCCTCTGATCATATTGAAGCTGTGCAGACCAATTTGAGAGCAAAACCATGGAGATTTGAAGAGTTGGCATTTGGATTTTCAAGGTTGCAAGTCATAATCGGTTTTGGAGATTGAAGCTTTCTTGGTCCAATCTTTTGCAAACAGAAGCTTCGTCATCATTCAAGGATCGATTCTGAAGAGTTTGAAGGCTTGCAATGAAGGTTTACACCATCTGTTAATCAAGATTCAACAGGTTAGTAACTTTTCTTCTACACCATGATTTAGGCATGATTAGCAAGAATTGTTAGGCTAGAACGGTTAGAGACCAATAGGAGATGGATTCTGAAGAGTTTGGGATCAATTGGTGAGGTTTCAGATGGTGACACCATTTTTGTTTGGACCAAGAACTCAAGATATAGTGAGCTATAGCATGAATTAGATGTCAAGATTTAATTAGTGTGAGGTGGTGATCATTCTGAGGTAGTTAATTGCAAGAATTGTTGAAGTTGATGTCTGAGCCTATCTTTGATCTTGGATCGGGTTTGGAGATTTAGGATGTTTCAATTGATTTTAAGACCATGGTTAGATTCAGCATGAAATTCTGGACAGGATAGGGTTTTGAATTTCAATTTTCCATGGAGATTTGAGGTGGTACGAGTTTGGTGAAGATGGAGCTTGAAGCTCTGCTTCCATGGATGCTTCACTATGAACCCTAGCTGGAGGAGGAAGATGAGGAGATGGCCATTGGATCATGCGCAGACTTGTTGACTGGGTGAAGATCTCACGGCTGAGATTTAATTGTTTGAAGAGGAAAAATCTGAAGATGACAATGAAACGCATCGTTTCATTAAAAGGGGGATTGGGCTGGATTGCTAATCATACCCCAGATCATGGCCCATGTTTATTTTATACTGATTTTTGTTGCTTTATGCACCGTTTCTTTTTCATTTTCTTTATGTTTTTGATTTAATTTCTGATTAAATAATTGGGCCTAGCGCGCCTCACTAATCGCACCCCCATTTTGAGCCCATCTGCATTTTGAACTGAACATACTTGCTATTCACACCAAACATTTCATATTTTAATTTCTTTTTCTCCATTTTTCATTAATCTTTGGAAAATCATAATAAATAGAAAAATGATGATTTTTGCATGGGGATTTTTTCTCCCATTTCATGTTCATGTCTAGAAAATTATGAAACCAAAATAATTGCGTTTCATGCATTTTTAATTTTTTTTTGTGTATTTTCCCTTTTAATAGCTTTTTAATTCTTTTATGTTGATGCATAGATTTGTAGAATTTTGTTTAGCTAGCTCCCTTTGGATTTTTAGGCCATTCTTTTTAGGGTAGTTAGATTAGGACTTTAGCTCCCCTCTGGATGTATTCCATAATTTTGTGATGAATTTTTGATTGGTTTTGCTTAGATGACTTTAGGTTGTATAGAATTAAGTCAATCCTTAACATAGGTCCACAATAACACTAGAATTTTGGGTTTCTAGGTCAAGTTAGACATTGGGACATATAGGGTATTAAGGGTAGGTATATAGGATCCCCTAGGAATTATATTAGATTTTGATATAGTAGTATACTATTTTTAGATGATTTTTGTAGTTGATGATTGTTTGTGTTGCCCTTGTGGGCTTGTATTTTTGTTTGCTTTGCTTTGTGGGCTTGGAGAGCTTGGTATTGCTTTGAGGAGCATTGAGGAGCATAGTAGAAGACTTGAAGATTGATTGAGGAGCTTGAGAGCTTGTTCTTATGTGTTTTGTTGTTGTTTTAGGGTTAGGGATTAGGAAGAGTTTAGACCTAGTTAACTTCTTTCTTAAACATGGATGGTATCTTTCACCTCCATTCCTCCCTATGATTCAAAGTCCTTCCATGGTATACACCTCTCTCCTTTGGAGGTATAAGTGTTGGTACCTGGGAAGTAGAACTTTTGAGGGAACCATTCCTTTGATGTTAAACCCTTAGAGGTCACCTTTGGTGATCAATAAGCAGTTTAACACCCCAGCTTATCCAGTTAAGTGATTTCCTCTGGTTTGAGTATCTTGAGAGATGTTGAGCTTGAGTGTGAAGATGAAAACTTCATTGAAGAGTGTAGAAGAGGATGATTCCTTGAGTATTGCCATTCCAGCTGAAGCTTGAAGAGCAACAAGAGCAAGTTGATACCTGAAGACCCCTTGAAGATCCAGTAAAGACTGAATGAAGAGCTGAGGCTTAAAGACTGAAGGATGAAGTTGACACTTCTAAGTGATTGAAGATTACTCTGAGAAGCTGAAGCTTGCAGGAAGAGAAGACTAAGTTGAGACTGGTAAAGCAAAGAGAGCTTGAGAGCTTGAAACCTAAGTTGATACTTAGGAAGAGGATTCAGTTGAGATTGATTCTGAAGAGCTGAAGCTTGAAGAACAAAGGAAATGGATACTTACTTTGAAGCTTGAAGATCAAAGGAAGTTGATACTTACTTTGAAGCTTGGGTATCCTGAAGGAATCAAGTTGATACTTGTGGTTAAGAGTGAAGCCTGAAGGTGGAACTGATCAAGGAAAGCTGAAGCTTGCTTGAAGAAGAAGAATAAGTTGAAACTTATGTTGAAGGGTTGAAACCTGGAAGAGCAAATTAATATTTGTCAAGAGTGATGGGAGTCTGAAGACTGAGTTGCTGTTGGAAGAGCTGAAGCTTGGAGTTGAGAGAGGAGTTGATCTGTTCCCTTTTCTGTTTTCTTCTCTGTATTGATGTGTTTTGTTTGACTTGCTTGATGCATTAGAATAAGTTCATATCTAGACTAGGTAGAATCTAGGAGCATGATTGCACTAGAGGTTGAGTTGCTCCCTCTGCTTGTATTGTTACTGTGTGGCTTTGCTTGCGGGTATTCGGTAGAGCCCAGCTCCCTTGCCCATGTGGTTTGTTTTGCTTGATAGCATGCCTTTATTTCCTCTGTATGATTGTCGTTTACTGTATATTGCTTGATAGCATGATTTTATTTCAGTATGATTACTGTTATTCATTCTGGCTTGAGGTTGAGATGAGCTTGTGGAGGCTGATGCCCCGCACACATTTCCTCCCTCACTTGCATTGCATGCATTTTACAGTCGTTTACTATTTACTGTTTAAGCTGATGCTTTATCTGTTTCGGTGTATCATTGACATGATCCCTTAGGACTCTCATTTCCTTTGATAAGGAATTGATGATAGAACTTTAGGTTGAAACCTATGCATGACAACTTCTAGGAGTTCCCTATTCAAACCTCAACCATAGGATGAATCCTTGGCATGACAACAGTATGACCTGATAGTCTCCCTCCTAGTTGAGCCTGTTCTCTTCTCATCTCAAAACAGCTTAAGATACAGTAATCATGAATGATTTCTTTCGTACGTTACGAGCCTTAAGCTATCTGAGAAAGGATTGTGGGAGAGTTTCTTTTCCACAGTCTGGATGTTTAGTATGGTACCCTTTGGGTGACATGCGACACATTCACTCTCAGGTCATAGTCTCTAGTGCGATTGAGATTGCAAACACAATAGAAAAACACTTCTTCCGTAAAAGACAGGAAATAATGCGTAGTGTCCCGAACTACGTAAGCTCTGATCTCTCATACCTGTTGAGAGTACGTAGGCACGATACTGATGTATTGGCGAGCTACCTTCCCCATAACCCGTCGTAGGTCGAACTACGTTGACTCTGATTTCTCGTTCTCTGATGAGAATACGTAGGCATAAAGTGCGACGCTTTGCCGAGTCATTTTCTTTTCTGTTTCAGCCAGCCTTAATAGGTATATAGATAAAACCAACCTGTCCAAGTAAACACAACAAGCGTGGATACCGTCGAGTACGACGGACGTGAGGGGTGCTAATACCTTCCCCTTGCGTAACCGACTCCCGAACCCAGACAATGGTTGCGACGACTTTGTCTTACCCTTTTTTCGTCAGGTTTTTCCGATCGTCCTTTCCCGTTCTGAGGGATAAATAACGAAAGGTGGCGACTCTTCTGTTGTGCCGGCACCTTATTTTCGCGTAAGCGACAGCTGGCGACTCTGCTGGGGATCGAACCCAGAGTCTCTGGTTCTCCGGTTCCCCTGCGAGAGTCAATCCTAGCACTTGTATGATTACTTGTTGGGTTGCGTTTATTTATCGCATTTTACTTCTCGCCTTTTATTTCCCGCATTTTATTTTCAGTATGATATGATTATCTGTGCTATTGTGGGAGGGGCATTTTGATGAGTGAGAAGCCAGACCCAGGCTTGAGTGCACCATAGACTTAGAGTGGAAATTAGTGGGCGCGTGCTTGCTTTGCAGGCACTAGTGTCTCATGAAATCCACGCTCAGACGAGGTTCTCCCGGTTGGCTTTTCTTTCAACCCTTTGGGTTGAGACGGTTGCTGGTTTGGTGGATTGTCGACTCTGGGGACCGATCATTTGTGATTCAGCCGAGTGAGGCCGCTTCATGAGCTGGTGATGCCACACCTTCTGGGTATCGTATCACCCCTCTTGAATGTCTGTGACGCTGATGACCGCATATGATGCCAAACTTGAGTCAGTTTAGGTCAACACCTGTGAGCAGGGTTGGGTTTATTGCAGGAAACTTTGACCTTCAGACTACCTGGTTTTCTTGACAGTGAATCAGTTTTGTTGGTACCGGAGGTTCTCATCTGCAGATATATGATTGTTCTTGATAGAGCAGGTTTTGATCAGAGGATCTTATCATCAGGTGTGTATCTGTTCTTGATAGAGCAGGTTTTGATCAGAGCATCTTATCATCAGATATGTATTTGTTCTTGATAGAGCAGAGTTATGATTGGGGTCTGAAGATCTCATCAGCAGATGTATGTTTGTTCTTGATAGAGCAGATTTATGATTGGGGTCTGAAGATCTCATCAGCAGATGTATGTTTGTTCTTGATAGAGCAGATTTATGATTGGGGTCTGAAGATCTCATCAACAGATGTATTTGTTCTTGATAGAACAGAGTTTTACTACCAGATGATTGTTCTTGACAGAGCAGAATTATGGTCTTGTGTATATGGCCCTATCAGATGGTTGTTCTTGACAGAGCAGATTTGTGGTCCGATACCAGGATTTTCCTCTTATCAGATGCAGTGGTTGTTCTTGATAGAGCAAGATCATGGATCTGTTGATAAAGAATCTCCACAGCAGTTGCCTTGATCTCCTATTGCATGATTGCATTTTGCATTATTTTGCATACATTTGCATTTCATTAACGTGTGTCTGTGTTGCAGGTACCGTTTTCCCCGATCCAGGATTTCTTGCCTCCTATTGTATTGTTATGGGTTCTCTGAGGAAGACCGTGGCTTACAAGTTCCCTGCCCCTGATGTGGTTAAGTTGACTGGTTTGATAGCTTTAGCAGATGATTCTGTGAGGAATGAGCAGAAAATCCTACGGCAGGTTGCTCAGTTTGGTTCATAAACCTTCTGCGTTCGAGGTGAATGGGTTGCACGCTCTACTGCAGTTCTACGACCCTCCGCTGAGATGTTTCACTTTCCAGGATTTTGTTCTCGCACCCACGCTGGAAGAGTATGCTGATTTGCTAGGTGTGCCTATCAGGAGGCAGATGCCTTTTGTTCACATGGATGCTGAGCCTGATCTGGCTGGGTTAGCTCCTTCACTTCATCTGGACGCCTCCGAGTTGGTATTGACTAGTTGGAACAAGGTTCCCGAGTTCTCCTTGCAGTTCCTAGTGGGAAAGGCTCAGCAGTGCGCCAAGGACGGATGTTGGGTCGCATTCAACGCCATCCTTACTCTGTGCATATATGGCATCATTCTGTTCCCCAATATGCCCGATTTTGTAGACTTCGATGCGTTTCACATCTTTGCTTCAGGGAATCCAGTCCCTACCTTGATAGGAGATGTCTACCATTCTATCCACTACAAAAACGAGAACAGGAGGGGCAAGAACGTCTCGTGCTGCGTACCCTTGCTTTATAAATGGCTTGATAGTCATCTGCCCAAGAGGGGTCCTTTTGTCTTGTCTGCAGCCACAACTGAGTGGTCCGAGCGCCTGATGAGTTTATCTGCAGAGGATATTGACTGGTTCGACAGAGATAGGTTGGGTATTGAGGTGATCTTCAGTTGCAGCGGGTTTCCAAATGTGCCTTTGATAGGCAGGAAGGGCTGTATAAACTACAATCCATCGTTGCTGGTTCGACAGTTCGCGTATGCTTTGAGAACTCCGCCGAAGGATGAAGAGGTGCAGGAATATCTGTACCTCACTGGTCTTCTAGAGGGGGATCTGTTATCCAAGCTTCAGCGCGCTTGGAATGGTATCAGTAAGCGAGGAAAGCCATTGCTGGGAAGAAGCAACAATCAAGCCTACCCTCTGTACGTGACTTGGATCAGAGCCAGGGCAAATGCTGTAGGGATGCCGTTTCCTCATGCCAAGCCAGAAAGCCCTCCAATGATTGAAGAGCTTACTACTGTGCCCATTCAGCAGCATAATCAGGTGTTGGCTGAGCGAGATGAATTGAAGCGGGAAAATGAGGAACTGGAGAAGGAATTGGCTCAGCTTCGAAGCGAGAGGAACAAAGTCGTTCATTCTTTCAAAAGGCAGACAGAGCTGGTGAACCGGCTGGAGACAAACCTGACTAAGCAGATAGCCGAGCGTGAGCGCATGGGTCAAGACTTCAAAGCTGTCAACGACGTACTGGCTACGAAGAAGCAGCACTTGGACGAGGCATATCGGAGGATATCCAAGTTCAACCAGCACTAGAAGGCTTCCCTGGCCACCAGGAAAGAGCGGGAGGATAAGCTGATGCTACAGATCTCCAAGCTGGAAGCCCAGGTGAAAGACAGTGAGAAGAGGTTTGATGAAGAAACCGCTCGCAGATATGCCGCCGAAGGCCAGCTCAACAAAGCTCTCGCTAACCTGAAGGAGCGCAAGCTGACGTTTGAGTCCAAGAAGCGGAAGTTAGAAGATTTCTTCGGCGAAGGAGCATGGGAAGGTTCGGTCGAAGGACTTCAGTACACCATTGTGCAAAGGGAGTTGCTCGTCGAGGGGTTACTCACTCTGCCAGATCATCCAGAAACAAAGGAGTTGTTAGAAGAGTATCGCGCCCGTGGCCGTACTTGACTATTTGTATTCCTTTTGTTTTGATCATTGTTGTCATTGTTGTACGGTGACCATCACCAGGCTTGTTGGCTGAGGTCACGCTGTTGATTCATCTTGTACTCGATGATGCTATGTACTACCTTGATAGGCTTTCTGTATATATGAGATTGTTATTTCCATGATTGGACTCGGACTTCTTCTTATTATTATCAGCACTGGCACTCAGGCACTAGGATCGGGGGAATCTCCCTAACACACAGACACACGCATGCATTTGCATGAAGCATCTGCATGACGAGCATTTCGTTGTTTTTCCTAACCCTTTTGTGTTTTACAGGTTGTCACAGGTTTTTTCAGGTTGTCCCAGGTTGTTTCCGGTGGTTCCAGGATTGATCAGAGACCTATTCACCGCTATCCTACTAGAGCTAATCAGACCAGGATCATGGAGCAAGTGCAAACTGATGTTCAGGAACTCCGCGAAAGGATGGATCGCTTTATGGAGCTCATGCAAGCGGTCGCCAATGGCCAGGATGAGCTCAGAACTTTGGTTCAGCCTTTGATTTCCAGGGTTGATAGCAACGGCGTACTCCATGGTGGGACTGTGCCTACTCCTCCACCAGTTGAAACTCCACAAAATGGTGTTCCCGTGACCGGGGGCAATGGCAGTGCTAATGGCAATGTGATGACCAACATCGGACTCAATACGACGGACGTCGGTAATGGTAGTCTGGGAGCTAATGTCAATATCGGGCCAGGCAACGGCAACGCAGGCGTCGGGAATCTGTTTATGCCTCAGCCATGGTTAGAGGATCGTCAGGACGATGTGTTCTCTCAGAGAGGTGCTGAAGGGGAGCTGAATGCTGAAGCGCGGCTTAGATTCAAGGCACTCGAAGATAAAATGAGAGATATCGAGAATCAGAATACTTTGGGCGTTGATATGTCCAAGCTGGGATTAATTGCTGACTTCAAGGTGCCTCCCAAGTTCAAGGTACCTGACTTTGAAAAGTATAAGGGCACCACTTGCCCTCGTGTCCACCTGAGATCGTACTACAGGAAGATGTCTACTCATTCCGAAGACGAGAAGTTGTTGATGCACTTCTTCCAAGACAGCCTTTCCGGGCCATCCCTTGAGTGGTACATGGGTCTGGAGCCCACCAGTGTGCGCACATGGAAGGATCTTGCTGAAGCATTTGTGCACCACTACCAATATAATAACGACTTGGCCCCAAACCGAGTCCAGTTGCAGAACCTGTCGCAGAGGAACAATGAAGGGTTTAAGGAGTACGCCCAGCGGTGGCGTGAGTTGGCAGCCAGGGTTCAGCCGCCGATGGTTGAACGGGAGCTCGCGCAGATGTTTGTAGCCACCCTCCCAGGGGTTTACTATGAAAAGTTAGTCAGCGGTATGTCTGGGAAGTTCTCAGATCTCATTATCATGGGTGAGCACGTCGAGAATAGGATCAAGATCGGGAAAATTCAAGGTGAGTCATCCTCAGCTGGAGGAGGCGGAAAGAAACCTTATGCTGGCAAAAGGCGAGAAGGAGAGGCGAGCGTTGTGACCAATGCTCGAAGGAAGGGTAAAGGTCCTCACCAGCAAGTGGCCAGTATAAATATCCCGGCGGCTCCGCAGCAGCAGCAACCGAATCAACAGGGATATAGAAAGTATCAGAATCGGGCATCTTTGGCAAACCGTCACTTCGAGGCACCGCCCATGTCGTACGCGCAACTCTTGTAGACTTTGCTTCAGCTACAGTTGATCCAGAAAAGGACGATGGCTCCCTTGACAGGGGCACCTCCGCCAGGGTACGATGCGAATGCCACTTGTGAGTTCCACTCAGGGGCACCAGGCTACACAATCGAGAACTGCAAAGCCTTCAAGCATAAGGTGCAGGACATGGTGGATGCCAAGATCATCAACTTCTCCGATAATGTGCCCAATGTTACGAAGAATCCTATGCCGAATCATAGGGGAGGCGGAGTGAACGCCATTATTGAAGAAGAGAGTGCAGATTTGTTGACTGACGTCAAAGATCTGAAGACGCCGCTTAGCTTCGTTAAAGCTAAGTTGCTGAAAAGAGGGTTCTTTCCAGGTTGCGGAGAGCTATGTATGGACTGCGCCACACGTTCTGATGGATGTGAGCAGTTGGTAGAAGGAATTCAAAGTCTGATGACTGAGGGGATTCTGCAGTTTAGCCGGAGGGCTGAAAATGGACCAGGAGAGGTAGTGCTGAAGCAGGCCGATGAAGTTGCCACCATCACCATCCCTCGCCGACCGATAACTATTTCTGCGCCCAGACCGCCCACGATTACTATTACCAAAGCTGGGCCAATACCCTTCGAGAGCACTAACGCCGTTCCGTGGCATTATGGGGCTGAAGTCTACTGCAACGGACAGAGGTTGGAGCTGGAACCGTATGGGTCGACTGTGGAGAACCTTGCGGGAATCAGTGGTATTACTCGCAGCGGAAGAGTGTTTGCACCACCAGAGGTCGTGGCAGATAAAGCGGTCAGAGCTGATGCGACTGATAAAGGGAAAAGTAAAGTCGTTGAAGAGGCCCCGTGCGGGGTAGAAAAAGACTTGCTTGTTAAAGATGCCGAGGAGTTTATGCGGTTGATTAAAAAGAGTGACTACAAGATTGTAGATCATCTCCATCAGACGCCCTCGAAGATTTCCATTCTCAACCTGTTGCTGTGTTCTGAAGCACACCGCAACGCGCTGCTGAAGGTGTTGAACGCCGCATATGTACCACAAGAAATATCGGTGAATCAGCTAGAAGAGGTCGTAGCCCACGTTAATGCCGGAAATGGGTTAGGTTTCACCGACCTAGAGCTGACGCCAAAAGGGAGGAATCACAATAGCGCCCTGCACGTCTCGATAGAGTGTAGGGGCACAATCATGTCGCACGTGCTGGTGGACACGGGTTCGTTGCTTAATGTTCTTCCGAAGAAGGCATTAATGAAGTTGGATACTCGTGGAGTGATCTGCACACCCAATGATCTGGTTGTGAAGGCGTTCGACGGAACTAAACGCCACGTTTTCGGGGAGGTGACCCTGTCGATCCAAGTCGGTCCGGAAACGTTCGACGCGGTCTTTTATATTATGGACATCATGCCTGCCTACAGTTGTCTCTTGGGCCGGCCGTGGATCCATGCTGCATGTGCCGTGACCTCCACGTTGCACCAAAAGCTCAAATATGCTGTCGGAGGCAGCATCGTAACCGTGTGTGGTGAGGAAGACATAATGGTGAGCCATTTGTCGTTCTTCAAGTATGTGGAGATGGATGGCGAAATCCATGAGACTCTATGCCAAGCGTTCGAAGCTGTCAAAGTGAAGGATGTAGCTCCTGTGGTCACTGAAAAGCCAAAGATGACCCTCTCCTCGTTCAAGGAAGCTCGGGCCGTTGTCCAAGCCGGATCTACCCCAGGCTGGGGGCGAATTTTGGAGATACCCAACAAGCAAGATAAGTTTGGGTTGGGATATTCTCCTGGAGCTGAAGCTTCTTCTTCTTCTAGCATTGCGTCTCGAGGTAAAGGGCCGATCCAGTTTACCAGTGGCGGAGTAATTTTCGAAAGCATCAACGCGGTGTCTGAAGACAACGGGGATAGCGACTGTGACCTCGACTCTTGGATCCAGCCAAGCAAGCCAGGCGAGGGCCTCAACAATTGGTCCGTCAAGGATATCATCCCGATGACAAGCGAAGAGTAATGATTTACTTTTTCCAATCATTGTACAACCCTATGTCCTACCCGGGGCATAGTGGTTTTATTGTCAGGGCCTTGTTGGATTATGTACATGCATTTTGTTAATAAATCAAAGGCGTTTTCTTCGTATTCAAATATTGTGATTCCTGTTATTCCTGTTTTATATTTGTTTTGAAAAACAGTAAAATGGCAATGGGGTTTGTGCTAACCTGCACATCCTTGTTTTAAACTTAACCCTTGTTATTGCAGGATCCACATAACAGATGACATCGACTCTGGACCTTCTACGGCTCACTTCAACTTCGATTGCCCGATCTATCAAGCCGAAGAAGAAATTGATGAAGACGAAGACCTTCCTGAAGAGTTGGTCCGCTTGTTGAAACAAGAGGAGAAAGTTATTCTGCCTCATGAAGAGGAGATCGAGATCGTGAATCTGGGTTCTGAAGAGCTCGTCAGAAATGTCAGGATAGGGGCTGCATTGCAGGGTGATGTCAAGCAGAGATTGGTCGAGATGCTAAGAGAGTATAGTGACGTCTTTGCTTGGTCATACGAAGATATGCCCGGACTTGACACGGACATCGTGGTCCACCACTTGCCGTTGCGAGAAGATTGCCCTCCCGTTAAGCAGAAGCTTAGGAGGACGAGACCAGATATGGCCGTTAAGATCAAAGAAGAAGTGCAGAAACAGCTTGATGCTGGCTTCTTAGCGGTCACTACTTACCCTCCGTGGGTCGCCAACATAGTGCCTGTACCAAAGAAGGACGGTAAGGTACGCATGTGCGTCGATTATCGGGATTTGAATAGGGCGAGCCCTAAAGATGATTTCCCGCTGCCTCATATCGATGTGTTGGTCGACAATACAGCCCAGTTCTCCGTGTTCTCGTTCATGGATGGCTTCTCCGGTTACAATCAGATCAAGATGGCGCCGGAGGACATGGAGAAAACGACGTTTATCACTCCCTAGGGAACATTTTGCTATAAGGTAATGCCTTTTGGTCTGAAGAACGCAGGGGCCACTTACCAACGAGCAATGGTAACTTTGTTTCATGACATGATTCATCATGAGATTGAAGTCTATGTTGATGACATGATTGCAAAGTCCCAAACGGAGGAGGGACATCTGGTCAATTTGCTGAAGCTTTTTGAGAGGCTTAGGAAGTTCAGGTTGAGGCTGAATCCTAACAAGTGTACTTTCGGAGTACGGTCCGGAAAGTTACTGGGGTTTATCGTGAGTGAAAGAGGCATCGAGGTTGATCCTGCGAAGATAAAAGCCATACAAGAAATGCCAGTGCCGAAAACAGAAAAAGAAGTTCGTGGTTTCTTGGGCAGAATAAACTACATTGCAAGGTTTATCTCTCAGCTCACGGCCACGTGTGAACTGATGTTCAAGCTTTTAAAGAAAGACCAGGCAATTATCTGGAATGAGGATTGCCAGAAGGCATTCGACAAGATAAAGCAGTATCTTCAGGAACCTCCAATCTTGATACCCCCAGTGGCTGGACGACCATTAATCATGTACTTGACAGTTCTTGAGAATAGTATGGGGTGTGTTCTCGGTCAACACGACGAGACGGGCAGAAAGGAGCATGCCATTTACTATTTGAGTAAAAAGTTCACAGACTGTGAATCTCGTTACTCGATGCTGGAGAAAACGTGTTGTGCACTAGCCTGGGCTGCCAAACGTTTACGACAGTACATGCTCAACCACACCACTATGCTAATTTCGAAGATGGATCCGATCAAGTACGTCTTCGAGAAGCAGGCTCTTTCGGGCAGGATTGCCAGATGGCAAATGGTGTTGACGGAATATGATATTCAATACGTGTCCCAGAAGGCCATCAAGGGAAGCGTATTGTCTGATTACCTTGCCGAACAGTCGATCGAGGATTACCAGCCGATGAAATTTGAATTCCCTGATGAGGATATCATGTTTCTCAAAACGAAGGATTGCGATGAGCCGTTGCCCGACGAGGGGCCAGATAGGAA
Source organism: Lathyrus sativus (assembly GCA_963859935.3). NCBI lineage: Eukaryota > Viridiplantae > Streptophyta > Magnoliopsida > Fabales > Fabaceae > Lathyrus > Lathyrus sativus. Next base: position 117,374,165 of record OZ012735.1, read on the forward strand.
ATCCCAGTGGAAGTTGATATTCGACAGGGCAGTTAATTCCTACGGAAGTGGCATCGGGGCGATCATCACGACTCCCCACGGATCCCACATCCCGTTCACTGCGAGACTGACGTTTCCAGTCACCAATAATGAGGCGGAGTACGAAGCATGCATCATGGGTCTAGAAGAGGCAATTGATTTGAGAATCAAGAACCTAGACGTATATGGTGATTCGGCGCTCGTGATCAACCAGATTAAAGGGGAGTGGGAGACTCGTCAACCGAATTTGGTGCCGTACATGAACTATGCCAGAAGGTTACTTCCGTTCTTTGATCGAGTGGAACTTCATCATGTGCCCAGAGCAGAAAATCAGATGGCTGATGCCTTAGCCACGCTGGCTTCAATGTATAAAGTCAATTTTTGGAATGAAGCTCCAAGAATTGTCCTGTCTCGTCTTGATAGACCTGCATTTGTCTTTGCGATCGAGGAAGTCGCCGACGGCAAGCCATGGTTCCATGACATCCAGACTTTCCTTATGACTAAGGAGTATCCTGCGGGTGCGTCAACCCAGGATAAGAAGACTCTGAGGAGGCTGTCTGGAATTTTTTATCTCAATCCTGATGGAGTGTTGTATAAAAGAAACCACGATCTCGTGCTACTCAGATGTGTAGATGAGAAAGAGGCGAGTATGCTCATGGAAGAAGTCCATGAAGGCACATTTGGTACGCACGCCGGCGGGCATGCTATGACGAGGAAGATCCTGAGAGCAGGATATTACTGGCTGACGATGGAATCGGATTGCTTTAAATTCGCGAAGAGATGTCATAAATTCCAGATTTATGCTGATAAAGTTCATGTGCCGCCGTGCCCGTTAAATTTCATGTCCTCCCCGTGGTCGTTCTTCATGTGGGGCATCGACATGATAGGCAAGATCGAGCCCACTGCATCTAACAGTCATCGCTTCATTCTACTAGCCATCGACTACTTCACCAAGTGGGTGAAGGCAGCCTCGTATGCTAATGTGACCAAGCAGGTGGTGGCTAAATTCATAAAGAGGGACATCATTTGTCGTTACGGAATTCCCGAGCGGATCATTACTGATAATGGTTCAAATCTGAATAACAAGATGATGAAGGAGCTGTGCCAGAGTTTCAAGATTGAACACCACAACTCATCTCCTTACCGGCCGAAGATGAATGGCGCCGTTGAAGCGGCCAATAAGAACATAAAGAAGATTGTTCAGAAGATGGTTGTGACCTACAAAGATTGGCACGAGATGCTGCCATTTGCACTGCACGGTTATCGTACGACGGTACGTACGTCGACCGGGGCAACTCCTTTCTCCTTGGTGTATGGTATGGAAGCAGTCCTACTGTTAGAAGTGGAGATCCCTTCTTTGCGAGTTTTGGTTGATGTGAGACTTGACGAGGCAGAATGGATTACGAACTGACTGAACCAACTCATCCTGATGGACGAGAAGAGGTTAGCATCGATTGCGTTTGGTCGTCTGTACCAAAGCCGAATGAAGAAAGCTTATGATAAGAAGGTGCGTCCTAGAAGCTTTCAGACGGGTGATCTCGTCCTGAAGAAGATTCTTCCTCCACACTCCGATCACCGGGGCAAGTGGACTCCGAATTACGAAGGTCCGTACGTCGTCAGCAAGGTCTTCTCGGGAAGAGCTTTGTTGTTATCCACGATGGATGGTGAAGATTTTGCATCCCCGGTGAACGCTGACGCAGTTAAAAAATACTTTGCTTGAAAGCGACCCGCTGGACAGTAAAAAGAGAGTCCAGGCAAAAATGGGGCATCCCGGCGAACCATAAAAAAGGGAAAAGGTTCGGGCAAAAATTAGGGATATAAATTGAAAAGATGTACACCCGCAAATTCGAAAACCCGGATGGGCGAATTTGGCAAAAAAGGGCATCCCGATGAACTGAAAACCCGCAAAGGGCGGTTCACGCAAAAGTTAGGGATTTGAAAAAGCAAATGATTGCGTTCCGCGTGTGGACTTTCATTTTTTAGTGGTTTGGAAGACCTGAGGGCCGTTTATCTGAATCAATCTCTTCCGAAGCTGAAGCGTCGGAGAAGTATCGAAGTCGAGTGGGTCATAGAGGGATCAACTCATGGTGTTCGTCTACGCCTCGTTGCCGACATTTGTATATACTGATGTATATTTATGTTTTATTTTTGCGCGGCTTCCTCATTCCAGGAGCTTGCATCTTTTGTAAAACATTTTTACCCATTCAGGGGTTCGTTATCAATAAAATGTGTACTATTCAGCAATTCTGTTTGTTTGTTCAACATTTATCTATTTTGTTTGCGAAAAGAACGCCGATGTTTTTGATAAAATGCGCATACACAAACTTACTGGCCTAGGCCACTGATTGTTGAAACAATGAATTACTTGAACATTGTCACGAGATAATAACCTTGATAGGTCCCTTTGAGAAGGGTATCTTGTCTGTTTGTTTGTGTTGTTATAGGTGTAGCATATTCCAGCCAGTGCGTCGGGCGTATCCCGAAGAAGGATGATTCCTCCTTCTCCAGCAAAGTTCAGCAGCCTCGCCCCGCAGAGTCTGAACCCGAGATCGTGAGCATTGATATGTCTCCCCAGGCATAGAGGATTCTCTCCCCCAATCAGATGCATCCTGAAGGAACGTCATCTCCTCAGCTGAGTCATGCGCCGAAGCGCGTGTTCATCCCCCAGCACCGGGTCACAAGTGCAGGTCTCGTAGGAAACTATTCATTCACTGAAGTGTGCAGTAACTGATGGTGCAAGACTGAAGTCTCCAGCGGAATTGAAATTCCCCACCAGAGTCGTACTCTCCCCCGAAGCCGGATGATTCCTTCTTCCCCAGCAGAATTGAGATTCCCCACAGAGTCGTACTCTCTCCAGCAAGCAGAATGATTTCTCCTTCCTCAGTCGAGTTTGCAAATCCCCAAAAGAGCCGAATCCTTGGAAGCTGCTCAGACCATGATTGGTTTTCCCCAGTGGAGTGTTGAATAGCTGATGCTGCATTTCCCCACCGGAGTCGTTATTCCCAGGGAAGTAGTCGTGAAGGCCGGTTAGTCTATTCCCGCGATTGATATCGCTTTCCCTCAGCAGGTCCAGGTTCTCGTAGAGCTTCGTCCCCCTGCGGCAGTCAACTGAAGTTGTGTCCCCTGCGGATTCCAATTGAGATTGGCGTGACCTTGTGCTCCTCAGCAGGATGATTCCTCTATCTGAGTAGTTCTTTCTCCTTGACAGGAGGATTCTCCCTTCGGCATTTATTTTGCAGACGGGATCGCATCATTGTGCATGAATGCATAGCATTTATCATAAACGCATAGCATTTCCACCGTATGGAGCATTGCGCCATTGCCGAAGCATATGCATAATAAACATGATCTAGGTTGTTACCATTCTTGTTTTGCAGGTGTTCCGCCGCAGAATTGATTGCTCAGGATGAATCCTGAAGTTCTCCCCACGAAGTCGCTTGCTCAAGATGATTCTTGAAGTCCCCAGTGAAGTCTTTAGTTCAAGATGATTCTTGAATTCCCCAGGAGGGTCGTTTGCTTAAGATGATTCTTAAGATCCCCAGTGCAGTCGCCAGAGTGGTTGCTCAAGTTGATACTTAGAGTCCCCGGTAGAGTGTTGCTCAGGATGATTCCTGAAACCTCCGGCAGGGTTATCGGTTCAAGATGATTCTTGAAGTCCCCGACGGAGTTATTTTTCCAAGATGATTCTTGAAGTCCTCAGCAGAGTTGATTCATCCAGAATGATTTCTGGATCCCCAAAGCGGAGTTACTTGATAGTTCTCCAGAATCCCCAACGGAGATGCGTCATCCCCAGCAGGTTTCTGAGCAGCGAAGTTGAAACTTCCTCTCGAAGATTTCATGATTGAAGTCTGACCATGTTCACGAAGCAGTTCTCTCAGCTGATGCGGAGTGCCTAATGGCAGAGGTTTGGATATTCCCAATTGGTTCATGATTGACCAAGAATTCCATTCCCGACTTGCTGATGAAGTTCGGCTGATGCCCGACAGTTTTCTTTGAATGCCTGATGGCATGATCAACATGATTGTTGACCTGATGAAGTCCGGTTGATGCCCGACAGTTTTCTTTGAATGCCTGATGGCATGATCAACCTGATGGTTGACCTGATGAGTCCCGAGGAATCGTGATGCCTGATGGCATGATCGACTATGTATTACCAGTTACCATGTGACCAATTCTCCAGCTAGTTGTCGTGCAGCTATCATTTCCGTTTTCAAAGATTTGTTCCTATCAGAGTACCGTGTACTTGTGCAGTTGGCAAATTTCCGGGTTTGTTGGTATTCAACCGTCTCGCACCTTGATTGGCTGAGAGTCGTTCGCTCCTCACCCAGTCAGGTTCAAGCCGTTTGAATAGGGGCAGCTATTGCACCCCAAAATTTGACCAACATTTTGCTACCTAGCTTGTGTTCACTAGCATTATCATCTGCATCTCATTGATATGTATGCAGTAGATCAAGAGGTATGATTACCCATCAAGAGCTATGAGACTTTGAAGCTAGCCAAGAAGGCTATTCAGATGATTAAGGGTTGATATCCTTGTCAGAGAAGTTAAGAGATCCTCAGAGAGATTGGTTGAAACCAAGGTTGTGTGCCTCATAACTTGAGAGTTGTGGGGGCTCCTCAGATGATTCTGAGGCTATGAGGATGGACTTAAAGCTTTGATAGAGCTCATGAGATGTCTTGAAAGCCATCATGAAGCCTAGAGAGGTCATTGTACAAGATTCAGAAGACTCAGCCATGAGTGGTATATTTAGGGTTTGACTGGGTCAACCCTAGGTCAACTGATGATTTGGAGAGGGTTGAGACCTAATCCAAGAGCCATGTGATCATGGATTGATGCATTGAGATGCTATGAGGATGATTCCTAGACCAACTCATCATGATTGAGGAGTTTGAGAAGTTTCAAGCTAGGGTTTCTAAGGCTTGACAGTGTAAAATCCCCTAGTTTGATCCCTATCTTCAAGGCAGTTTAGCTCAAGATGTGATTGTCATCTCATCTTACCCCCAAAATGAATGATGTAGAGCTTGATCTTAGCTTTAATTTGAGTACTATAAGTCCTTTATAGGATTTGTAGAGCTCAAGTTATGACTTTGACAAGTTACAGGTCATCTGAGGTATGTGAATCTGGGGCCTTGAAAGTCACCCAACTTGCATCCAACTTTTTCCCAAGTAGGATGATTCCTATGAACTTTTGGTAAACATGAATGTTGTTCCTCATCTTCTTATCTTTCTAGAGAGTACTAGAAGTCCTTTATAGGATTTGTAGAACTCAACTTATGGCTTTGACAAGTCAAGGGCATTTTGGTCATTTGGATGTTATAGGTCATTTCAAGCATAAGGCCATATCTCCTATTTCCAAGCTTCAAATGGAAAAATCTTCAACATCAAACTTTCTTAGAATGATGTTTTAAGGCTAGTAGGGAGGTCATGACGTGTTGAAAAGGCTTGTAGCAAAAAGTGGTAAAAATGACCTAAAATGGAGACATAAGTTAAATAAGTTGAAATTGGAAATTGGAAATCCCAAGTTACACATCCAAACCATGGCATATAATAGGTCATTTTGACTCTAAAAGACATTCTAAAAACAATGGTTCAGCCACGTTTTTGAATTGAGGCTTAGATCTTAGGGTTGCTTTGGAAATTGGTTGCTTGCATCTTAAGGCACAAATGCAAAACATAAGGAAAGGCAATGTATGAGCTTGCTAAGTATCTTAACACATCCTATATCTCTTCTAGGGAGATTTTCAAGTCAGTTACAAGGGCTGCAAGGGCTATGTCATGAGGTGAGGCATGAGATGAGTTGAAACCATAAACTCATGACATGAGAATTCCAATTTCTCATTGGATGGTTCCAGATGGTTCTAGATGATTCTAAACCACTCTATATAATGTATAGAACTTGCTCAGATGCAAGGTTGGTGAGAGATTTGAGAGAAGAGAGAGATAGCCATTTCACTTGCTTCCATTGCAAGTTGAAATCAAAATCCACATTCTGATTCAATTCCATTCATTCTTTCAATCTAAACACATTCCTCTGATCATATTGAAGCTGTGCAGACCAATTTGAGAGCAAAACCATGGAGATTTGAAGAGTTGGCATTTGGATTTTCAAGGTTGCAAGTCATAATCGGTTTTGGAGATTGAAGCTTTCTTGGTCCAATCTTTTGCAAACAGAAGCTTCATCATCATTCAAGGATCGATTCTGAAGAGTTTGAAGGCTTGCAGTGAAGGTTTACACCATCTGTTAATCAAGATTCAACAGGTTAGTAACTTTTCTTCTACACCATGATTTAGGCATGATTAGCAAGAATTGTTAGGCTAGAACGGTTAGAGACCAATAGGAGATGGATTCTGAAGAGTTTCGGATCAATTGGTGAGGTTTCAGATGGTGACACCATTTTTGTTTGGACCAAGAACTCAAGATATAGTGAGCTATAACATGAATTAGATGTCAAGATTTAATCAGTGTGAGGTGGTGATCATTCTGAGGTAGTTAATTGCAAGAATTGTTGAAGTTGATGTTTGAGCCTATCTTTGATCTTGGATCGGGTTTGGAGATTTAGGATGTTTCAATTGATTTTAAGACCATGGTTAGATTCAGCATGAAATTCTGGACAGGATAGGGTTTTGAATTTCAATTTTCCATGGAGATTTGAGGTGGTACGAGTTTGGTGAAGATGGAGCTTGAAGCTCTGCTTCCATGGATGCTTCACTATGAACCCTAGCTGGAGGAGGAAGATGAGGAGATGGCCATTGGATCATGCGCAGACTTGTTGACTGGGTGAAGATCTCATGGCTGAGATTTAATTGTTTGAAGAGGGAAATTCTGAAGATGACAATGAAACACATCGTTTCATTAAAAGGGGGATTGGGCTGGATTGCTAATCACACCCCAGATCATGGCCCATGTTTATTTTGTATTGATTTTTGTTGCTTTATGCATCGTTTCTTTTTCATTTTCTTTATGTTTTTTATTTAATTTCTGATTAAATAACTGGGCCTAGCGCGCCTCACTAATCTCACCCCCATTTTGAGCCCATCTGCATTTTGAACTGAACATACTTGCTATTCACACCAAACATTTCATATTTTAATTTCTTTTTCTCCATTTTTCATTAATCTTTGGAAAATCATAATAAATAGAAAAATGATGATTTTTGCATGGGGTTTTTTTCTCCCATTTCATGTTCATGTCTAGAAAATTATGAAACCAAAATATTTGCATTTCATGCAATTTTAATATTTTTTGTGTATTTTCCCTTTTAATAGCTTTTTAATTCTTTTATGTTGATGCATAGATTTGTAGAATTTTGTTTAGCTAGCTCCCTTTGGATTTTTAGGCCATTATTTTTAGGGTAGTTAGATTAGGACTTTAGCTCCCCTATGGATTTATTCCATAATTTTGTGATGAATTTTTGATTGGTTTTGCTTAGATGACTTTAGGTTGTATAGAATTAAGTCAATCCTTAACATAGGTCCACAATAACACTAGAATTTTGGGTTTCTAGGTCAAGTTAGACATTGGGACATATAGGGTATTAAGGGTCGGTATATAGGATCCCCTAGGAATTATATTAGATTTTAATATAGTAGTATACTATTTTTAGATGATTTTTGTAGTTGATGATTGTTTGTGTTGCCCTTGTGGGCGTGTATTTTTGTTTACTTTGCTTTATGGGCTTGGAGAGCTTGGTATTGCTTTGAGGAGCATTGAGGAGCATAGTAGAAGACTTGAAGATTGATTGAGGAGCTTGAGAGCTTGATCTTATGTGTTTTGTTGTTGTTTTAGGGTTAGGGATTAGGAAGAGTTTAGACCTAGTTAACTTCTTTCTTAAACATGGATGGTATCTTTCACCTCCATTCCTCCCTATGATTCAAAGTCCTTCCATGGTATACACCTCTCTCCTTTGGAGGGATAAGTGTTGGTACCTGGGAAGTAGAACTTTTGAGGGAACCATTCCTTTGATGTTAAACCCTTAGAGGTCACCTTTGGTGATCAATAAGCAGTTTAACACCCCAGCTTATCCAGTTAAGTGATTTCCTCTGGTTTGAGTATCTTGAGAGATGTTGAGCTTGAGTGTGAAGATGAAAACTTCATTGAAGAGTGTAGAAGAGGATGATTCCTTGAGTATTGCCATTCCAGCTGAAGCTTGAAGAGCAACAAGAGCAAGTTGATACCTGAAGACCCCTTGAAGATCCAGTAAAGACTGAATGAAGAGCTGAGGCTTAAAGACTAAAGGATGAAGTTGACACTTCTAAGTGATTGAAGATTACTCTGAGAAGCTGAAGCTTGCAGGAAGAGAAGACTAAGTTGAGACTGGTAAAGCAAAGAGAGCTTGAGAGCTTGAAACCTAAGTTGATACTTAGGAAGAGGATTCAGTTGAGATTGATTCTGAAGAGCTGAAGCTTGAAGAACAAAGGAAATGGATACTTACTTTGAAGCTTGAAGATCAAAGGAAGTTGATACTTACTTTGAAGCTTGGGGATCCTGAAGGAATCAAGTTGATACTTGTGGTTAAGAGTGAAGCCTGAAGGTGGAACTGATCAAGGAAAGCTGAAGCTTGCTTGAAGAAGAAGAATAAGTTGAAACTTATGTTGAAGGGTTGAAACCTGGAAGAGCAAATTAATATTTGTCAAGAGTGATGGGAGTCTGAAGACTGAGTTGCTGTTGGAAGAGATGAAGCTTGAAGTTGAGAGAGGAGTTGATCTGTTCCCTTTTCTGTTTTCTTCTCTGTATTGATGTGTTTTGTTTGACTTGCTTGATGCATTAGAATAAGTTCATATCTAGACTAGGTAGAATCTAGGAGCATGATTGCACTAGAGGTTGAGTTGCTCCCTCTGCTTGTATTGTTACTGTGTGGCTTTGCTTGCGGGTATTCGGTAGAGCCCAGCTCCCTTGCCCATGTGGTTTGTTTTGCTTGATAGCATGCCTTTATTTCCTCTGTATGATTGCAGTTTACTGTATATTGCTTGATAGCATGATTTTATTTCAGTATGATTACTGTTATTCATTCTGGCTTGAGGTTGAGATGAGCTTGTGGAGGCTGATGCCCCGCACACATTTCCTCCCTCACTTGCATTGCATGCATTTTACAGTCGTTTACTGTTTACTGTTTAAGTTGATGCTTTATCTATTTTGGTGTATCATTGACATGATCCCTTAGGACTCTCATTTCCTTTGATAAGGAATTGATGATAGAACTTTAGGTTGAAACCTATGCATGACAACTTCTAGGAGTTCCCTGTTCAAACCTCAACCATAGGATGAATCCTTGGCATGACAACAGTAGGACCTGATAGTCTCCCTCCTAGTTGAGCCTGTTCTCTTCTCATCTCAAAACAGCTTAAGATACAGTAATCATGAATGATTTCTTTCGTACGTTACGAGCCTTAAGCTATCTGAGAAAGGATTGTGGGAGAGTTTCTTTTCCACAGTCTGGATGTTTAGTATGGTACCCTTTGGGTGACATGCGACACATTCACTCTCAGGTCATAGTCTCTAGTGCGATTGAGATTGCAAACACAATAAAAAAACACTTCTTCCGTAAAAGACAGGAAATAATGCGTAGTGTCCCGAACTACGTAAGCTCTGATCTCTCATACCTGTTGAGAGTACGTAGGCACGATACTGATGTATTGGCGAGCTACCTTCCCCATAACCCGTCGTAGGTCGAACTACGTTGACTCTGATTTCTCGTTCTCTGATGAGAATACGTAGGCATAAAGTGCGACGCTTTGTCGAGTCATTTTCTTTTCTGTTTCAGCCAGCCTTGATAGGTATATAGATAAAACCAACCCGTCCAAGTAAACACAACAAGCGTGGATCCCATCGAGTACGACGGACGTGAGGGGTGCTAATACCTTCCCCTTGCGTAACCGACTCCCGAACCCAGACAATGGTTGCGACGACTTTGTCTTACCCTTTTTTCGTCAGGTTTTTCCGATCGTTTCCTTTCCCGTTCTGAGGGATAAATAACGAAAGATGGCGACTCTTCTGTTGTGCCGGCACCTTATTTTCGCGTAAGCGACACCCGTCAGCAAAATAAATACTGAAGGGAGAAACTTCCTGTCAAGGAGAAAGAACTGCTCTGGTGGGGGAAGGAATCATCCTGACACGGAGAAAAAGTCACGCCAATCTCAATCGGACTCCGCCTGGGGAAGCAAACTTCAGTCGACTGCTGCAGGGGAACGAAGCTCTACGAGAACCTGGACCTGCTGAGGAAAGCGATGCCAATCGCGGAAATAAGTTGCACGGCATTCTCAGCCAAACCTTCCTGGAGATAACAACTCCGGTGGGGGAAATACAGCATCAGCTATTCAACACTCTACTGGGGAAAACCAATCATGGCCTGAACTGCTTCCAAGGACTCGGCTCTCTTGGGGAACTGCAAACTCGGCTGGGGAAGACGAAATCATCCTGCTTCGGGGGAGAGTACAACTCTGTGGGGAATCTCGATTCCGCTGGAGACTTCATTCTGGAACTTCCACTGCTGCACACTTCAGTGAATAGCCTCCTACGAGACCTGCACTTGTGACCCGGTGTTGGGGGATGAACACACGCTTCGGCGCCTGACTCAGTTGGGGAGATGACATTCCTTCAGGATGCACTTGACTGGGGAGAGAATCTTTTCTGCCTGGGGGAACATATCAATGCTTACGATCTCACGTTCAGACTCTGCGGGGAGAGACTGCTGAACTTTGCTGGAGGAGGAGGAATCATCCTGCTTGGGGACGCGTACGGCGTACTGCCTGGAATATGCTACACCTGTAACAGCACAAACAAACTGACCAGATACCCTTCTCAAAGGGACCTATAAAGGTTATCATCTTGTGACAATGTTTAAGTAATTCATTGTTTCAACAATCAGTGGCCTAGGCCAGTAAGTTTATGTATGCGCATTTTGTCAAAAACATCGGCGTTCTTTTTCGCAAACAAAACAGATAAATGCTAAACAGGCAAACAGAATTGTTGAATAGTATACATTTTATTGATAACGAACCCCTGAATGGGTAAAAATGTTTTACAACAGATGCAAGCTCCTGGAATGAGGAAGCTGCGCAAATATAAAAACATAAATATACATCAGTATATATAAATGTCGGCAACGAGGCGTAGACGAACACCATGAGTTGATCCCTCTATGACCCACTCGACTTCGATACTTCTCCAACGCTTCAGCTTCAGAAGAGATTGATTCAGATAAACGGCCCTCAGGTCTTCCAAACCACTAAACAATGAAAGTCCACACGCGGAACGCAGTCATTTGCTTTTTCAAATCCCTAATTTTTTCCTGAATCGCCCTTTCGGGTTTTCGATTCACCGGGATACCCTTTTTTTGCCAAAGTCGCCCTTCCGGGTTTTCGACTTTGCGGGTGTACATTTTTTCAATTTATATCCCTAATTTTTGGCCGAACCCTTTTCCTTTTTTATGGTTCGCCGGGATGCCCCATTTTTGCCTGGATATTCTTTTTCTTTCCAGCGGGTCGTTCTTTAAGCAAAGTATTTTTTAACTGCGTCCGCGTTCACCGGGGATGCAAAATCTTCACCATCCATCGTGGATAACAACAAAGCTCCTCCCGAAAAGACCTTGCTGACGACGTACGGACCTTCGTAATTGGGATTCCACTTGCCCCGGTGATCGGAGTGTGGAGGAAGAATCTTCTTCAGGACGAGATCACCCGTCTGAAAGCTTCTAGGACGCACCTTCTTATCATAAGCTTTCTTCATTCGGCTTTGGTACAGACGACCATATGCAATCGATGCTAACCTCTTCTCGTCCATCAGGCTGAGTTGGTTCAGTCGGTTTTTAATCCATTCTGCCTTGTCGAGTTTCACGTCAACCAAAACTCGTAAAGAAGGGATCTCCACTTCTAATGGCAGGACAACTTCCATACCGTACACTAAGGAGAAAGGAGTTGCCCCGGTTGACGTACGCACCTTTGTACGATAACCGTGGAGTGCGAATGGCAACATCTCGTGCCAATCTTTGTAGGTCACAACCATCTTCTGAACAATCTTCTTTATGTTCTTATTGGCCGCTTCAACGGCGCCATTCATCTTCGGCCGGTAAGGAGATGAGTTGTGATGTTCAATCTTGAAACTCTGGCACAGCTCCTTCATCATCTTGTTATTCAGATTCGAACCATTGTCGGTAATGATCCGCTCGGGAATTCCGTAATGACAGATGATATCCCTCTTTATGAATCTAGCCACCACCTGCTTGGTCACATTAGCGTATGAGGCTGCCTCCACCCACTTGGTGAAGTAGTCGATAGCTACTAGAATGAAGCGATGACCGTTAGATGCGGTGGGCTCGATCTTGCCTATCATGTCGATGCCCCACATGGAGAACGGCCACGGGGAGGACATGACATTTAACGGGCACAGTGGCACATGAACTTTATCAGCATAAATCTGGCATTTATGACATCTCTTCGCGAATTTAAAGCAATCCGATTCCATCGTCAGCCAGTAGTATCCTGCTCTCAGGATCTTTCTCGTCATAGCATGCCCGCCGGCGTGCGTACCAAATGTGCCTTCATGGACTTCTTCCATGAGCATACTCGCCTCTTTCTCATCTACACATCTGAGTAGCACGAGATCGTGGTTTCTTTTATACAAAACTCCATCAGGATTGAGATAGAAATTTCCAGACAGCCTCCTCAGAGTCTTCTTATCCTGGGTTGACGCTCCCGCAGGATACTCCTTAGTCATAAGGAAGTTCTGGATATCATGGAACCATGGCTTGCCGTCGGAGGCTTCCTCGATCGCAAAGACGAATGCAGGTCTATCAAGACGGGAAAGGACAATTCTTGGAGCTTCATTCCAAAAATTGACTTTATACATCGAAGCCAACGTGGCTAAGGCATCAGCCATCTGATTTTCTGCTCTGGGTACATGATGGAGTTCCACTCGATCAAAGAACGGAAGTAGCCTTCTAGCATAATTCATGTACGGCACCAAATTCGATTGACGAGTCTCACACTCCTCTTTAATCTGGTTAATCACAAGCGCCGAGTCACCATATACGTCTAGGTTCTTGATTCTCAAATCAATCGCTTCTTCTAGACCCATGATGCATGCTTCGTACTCCGCTTCATTATTGGTGACCGGAAACGTAAGTCTCGCAGTGAATGGGATGTGGGATCCGTGGGGAGTCGTGATGATCGCCCCAATGCCACTTCCATAAGAATTAACCGCCCCGTCAAATATCAATTTCCACTGGGATTTCCTATCTGGCCCCTCGTCGGGCAACGACTCATCGCAATCCTTCACTTTGAGAAACATTATATCCTCATCAGGGAATTCAAATTTCATCGGCTGGTAATCCTCGATTGGCTGTTCGGCCAGGTAATCAGTCAGTACGCTGCCCTTGATGGCCTTCTGGGAAACGTACTGAATATCATATTCCGTCAACACCATTTGCCATCTGGCAATCCTGCCCGAAAGCGCTTGCTTCTCGAAGACGTACTTGATCGGATCCATCTTCGAAATTAGCATGGTGGTGTGATTGAGCATGTACTGTCGTAAACGTTTGGCAGCCCAGGCTAGTGCACAACACGTTTTCTCCAGCATCGAGTAACGAGATTCACAGTCTGTGAACTTTTTACTCAAGTAGTAAATGGCATGCTCCTTTATGCCCGTCTCGTCGTGCTGACCGAGAACACACCCCATACTATTCTCAAGAACTGTCAAGTACATGATTAGAGGCCGTCCGGCCACTGGGGGTATCAAGATCGGAGGTTCTTGTAGATACTGCTTTATCTTATCGAATGCCTTCTGGCAATCCTCGTTCCAGATAATCGCCTGATCTTTCTTTAACAGTTTGAACATCGGTTCACACGTGGCCGTGAGCTGAGAGATAAACCTTGCAATGTAGTTTATTCTGCCCAGGAAACCACGAACTTCTTTTTCTGTTTTCGGCACTGGCATTTCTTGTATCGCTTTTATCTTTGCAGGATCAACCTCGATGCCTCTTTCACTCACGATAAACCCCAATAACTTTCCGGACCGTACTCTGAAAGTACACTTGTTAGGATTCAGCCTCAACCTGAACTTCCTAAGCCTCTCAAAACGCTTCAGCAAATTGACCAGATGTCCCTCCTCCATTTGGGACTTCGCAATCATGTCATCAACATAGACTTCAATCTCATGATGAATCATGTCATGAAACAAAGTAACCATTACTCGCTGGTAAGTGGCCCCTGCGTTCTTCAGACCGAAAGGCATTACCTTGTAGCAAAACGTTCCCCAAGGAGTGATAAACGTCGTTTTCTCCATGTCCTCCGGCGCCATCTTGATCTGGTTGTAACCGGAGAAGCCATCCATGAACAAAAACACGGAGAACTGGGCTGTATTGTCGACCAACACATCAATATGAGGCAGCGGGAAATCATCTTTAGGGCTCACCCTATTCAAATCCCGATAATCGACGCACATTCGTACCTTACCGTCCTTCTTCGGTACAGGTACTATGTTGGCGACCCACGGAGGGTAAGAAGTGACCGCTAAGAAGCCAGCATCAAGCTGCTTTTGTACTTCTTCTTTGATCTTAACGGCCATATTTGGTCGCGTCCTCCTAAGCTTCTGCTTGACAGGAGGACAATCTTCTCGCAGCGGCAAGTGGTGGACCACGATGTCAGTGTCAAGTCTGGGCATATCTTCGTATGACCAAGCAAAGACGTCACTATACTCTCTCAGCATCTCGACCAATCTCTGCTTGACATCACTCTGTAATGCAGCCCCTATCCTGACGTTCCTGACGAGTTCTTCAGAACCCAGATTCACAATCTCGATCTCTTCTTCATGAGGCAGAATAACTTTCTCTTCTTGTTTCAACAAGCGGGCCAACTCTTCAGGAAGGTCTTCGTCTTCATCAATCTCTTCTTCGGCTTGATAGATCGGGCAATCGAAGTCGAAGTGAGCCGTAGAAGGTCCAGAGTCGATGTCATCTGCTATGTGGATCCTGCAATAACAAGGGTTAAGCTTAAAACAAGGATATGCAGGTTAGCACAAACCTCATTTCCATTTTATTGTTTTTCAAAACAAATATAAAACAGGAATAACAGAGATCACAATATTTGAATACGAAGAAAAACGCCTTTTGATTTATTGATAAAATGCATGTACATAATCCAACAAGGCCCTGACAGTAAAACCTCTATGCCCCGGGTAGGACATAGGGTTGTACAATGATTGGAAAAAGTAAATCATTACTCTTCGCTTGTCATCTGGATGATATCCTTGACGGACCAGTTGGTAAGGCCCTCGCCTGGCTTGCTTGGCTGGATCCAAGAGTCGAGGTCACAGTCGCTATCTCCGCTGTCTTCAGACACCGCGTTGACGCTTTCAAAAATCACCCCGCCACTGGTAAACTGGATCGGCCCTTTACCTCGCGACGCGCTGCTAGAAGAAGAAGCTTCAGCTCCAGGAGAATATCCCAACCCAAACTTGTCTTGCTTGTTAGGTATCTCCAAAATTCGCCCCCAGCCTGGGGTAGATCCGGCTTGGACAGCAGCCCGGGCTTCCTTGAATGAAGAGAGAGTCATCTCTGGCTTCTCAGTGACTATAGGAGCTACGTCCTTAACTTTAACAGCTTCGAACGCTTGGCATAGGGTTTCGTGGATTTCCCCATCCATCTCGACATACTTGAAGGACGACAAATGGCTCACCATTATGTCTTCCTCGCCACACACAGTCACGATGCTACCTCCGACAGCGTACTTGAGTTTCTGGTGCAACGTGGAGGTCACGGCTCCATCAGCATGGATCCACGACCGGCCCAAGAGACAGCTGTAGGTAGGCATGATGTCCATAATGTAAAAGACCGCGTCGAATGTTTCCGGCCCGACTTGGATTGGTAGGGTCACCTCCCCAAAAACATGGCGTTTGGTTCCGTCGAACGCCTTCACAACCAGATCACTGGGTGTGTAAATCACTCCGCGAGTATCTAACTTCATTAATGCCTTCTTCGGAAGAACATTGAGTGACGACCCCGTGTCTACCAGCACATGTGACATTATCGTTCCCCTACACTCTATCGAGATGTGCAGGGCGCTATTGTGGTTCCTCCCTTTCGGCGTCAGCTCTAGGTCAGTAAACCCTAACCCGTTTCCAGCGTTTACGTGGGCTACGACCTCTTCCAGCTGGTTTACCGATATTTCCTGTGGTACATATGCGGCATTCAACACCTTCAACAGCGCGTTGCGGTGTGCTTCAGAACACAGCAACAAGTTCAAGATGGAAATTTTCGAGGGCGTTTGATGGAGATGATCCACAATCTTGTAGTCGCTCTTTTTAATCAACCTCATAAATTCCTCGGCGTCTTTAACAAGTAAGTCTTTTTCTGCCCCACGTGGGGTCTCTTCAACGACTTTACTTTTACCTTTATCAGTTGCATCAGCTTTGTCCGTTTTGTCCGCCACGACCTCTGGTGGTGCAAACACTCTCCCGCTGCGAGTGATTCCACTAATGCCTGCCAGGTTCTCCACAGACGACCCAAATGGTTCCAGCTCCAACTTCTGTCCGTTGCAGTAGACTTCAGCCCCATAATGTCATGGGACAACATTAGTGCTTTCGAACGGTATCGACCCAGCTTTGGTGATGGTAATCGTGGGCGGCCTGGGTGCAGAAATAGTTATCGTCTGGCGAGGGATGGTGATGGTGGCAATCTCATCACCTTGCTTCAACATTATCTCTCCCGATCCACATTCGGCCCTCCGGCTAAACTGTAAAATCCCTTCAGTCATCAGACTTTGAATTCCCTCTATCAACTGCTCACATCCATCAGGACTAGTAGCACAGCCCATACACAGCTCTCCACAACCTGGAAAGAAACCTCTTTTCATCAACTTAGCTTTAACGAAGCTAAGCGGTGTCTTTAGATCTCTGACGTCAGTCAAAAAATCCGAACTCTCGTCCTCAATAATGGCGTTTACTCCACCTCCCCTATGATTCGGCATAGGGTTCTTCGTGACATTTGGCACATTATCGGAGAAGTTGATGATCTTAGCATCCACCATGTCCTGCACCTTATGCTTGAAGGCTTTGTAATTCTCTATTGTGTGGCCTGGTGCCCCTGAGTGAAACTCACAAGCTGTAATCGACAGAGGTGCCCGATTCTGATACTTTCTGTACCCTTGTTGATTCGGTTGTTGCTGCTGCTGTTGTGGCTGTTGAACTGCCGGGATAGTTATGCTGGCCACCTGTTGGTGAGGACCTTTGCCCTTCCTTCGAGCGTTGGACACATTGCTCGTTTCTCCTTCCCGTCTTTGGCCACTATAAGGTTTCTTTCCGCCTCCTCCAGCTGAGGATGACTCACCTTGAATTTTCCCGAGTTTGATCCCATTTTCGATGTGCTCACCCGTGATAATGAGATCTGAGAAGGTTCTGGACATACCGCTGACCAATTTCTCATAGTAAACCCCTAGGAGGGTGGCTACGAACATCTGCACAAGCTCACGTTCAACCATCGGCGGCTGAACCCTGGCTGCCAACTTACGCCACCGATGGGCGTATTCCTTGAACCCTTCATTGTTTCTTTGCGACAGATTCTGCAATTGGACTCGGTTCGGGGCCAAGTCACTGTTATATTGGTAGTGGTGCACAAATGCTTCAGCAAGTTCCTTCCACGTGCGTACACTGGTAGGTTCCAGACTCATGTATCATTCGAGGGAGGGCCCGGACAAACTGTCTTGAAAGAAGTGCATCAGCAACTTCTCGTCCTCAGAATGAGCTGACATTTTCCTGTAATACGATCTCAGATGGACGCGAGGGCAAGTGGTGCCCTTATACTTTTCAAAGTCAGGTACCTTGAACTTGGGAGGCACCTTGAAATTAGCAATCAGTCCCAACTTGGACATATCAACGCCCAGGGTGTTCTGGTTCTCGATGTTTCTCATCTTATCCTCGAGTGCCTTGAACCTTAGACGGGCTTCAGCAGTCAGCTCCCCTTCAGCACCTCTCTGAGAGAACACATCGTCTTGACGGTCTTCTAACCACGGTTGAGGCCCAAATAGATTCCCAACTCCTGCATTGCCGTTGCCCAGCCCAACATTGACATTAGCTTCCAGACTCTCATTACCGACGCCCGTCGTATTGCCATTGAGTCCCATGTTAGCTATCACATTGTCGTTGGCACTGCCATTCCCTCCGGTCACGGGGACGCCATTCTGAGGAGTTTCAACTGGTGGAGGGGTTGGCACAGTCCCGCCATGGAGTACTCCATTGCTATCGACCCTTGAAATCAGAGGCTGAACCAAAGTTTTGAGCTGATCCTGGCCATTGGCGACCGCTTGCATGAGCTCCATGAAGCGATCCATTCTTTCGCGGAGTTCTTGAACATCAGTTTGCACTTGCTCCATGATTCTGGTTTGATTTGCTCTGGTCGGATATCGGTGAATAGGTCTCTGATCAATCCTGGAACAACCTGAAACAACCTGGAAACACAAAAGGGTTAGGAAAAAACGACAAAGTGCTCGTTATGCGAATGCTTCATGCAAATGCAAACGTGTGTCTGTGCGTTAGGGAGATCTCCCCCGATCCTAGTGCCTGAGTGCCAGTGCTGATAATAAGAAGTCCGAGTCCAGTCATGGAAATAACAATCTCATATATAAAGAAAGCCCATCAAGGCAGTACACAACGTCAGTGAGTACAAGATGAATCAACAGCGTGACCTCAGCCAACAAGCCTGGTGATGGTCAGCATACAACAATGATCACAACAAAAGGAATACAAATAGTCAAGCACGGCCACGGGCGCGAAACTCTTCTAACAACTTCCTTGTTTCTGCATGATCAGACCGAGTGAGCAACCCTTCGACGAGTAACTCCCTTTGCATAATGGTGTAATGAAGACCTTCGACCGAATCTTCCAATGCTCCTTCGCCGAAACAATCTTCTAGCTTCCGCTTTTTGGATTCAAATGTCAGTTTGCGCTCCTTTAGGTTAGCGAGAGCTTTGTTAAGCTGGCCTTCAGCGGCATATCTGCGAGCGGTTTCTTCATCAAACCTCTTCTCACTAGCCTTCACCTGGCTTTCAGCTTGGAGATTTGATGCTTCAGTTTATCCTCTCGTTCTTTGCCGTTGGCTAGGGTGGCCTTCCAATGCTGATTAAACTTGGATATTCTCCGGTACGCTTCATCCAAGTGCTGCTTCTTAGTGGCCAGTACGTCATTGACAGCTTTGAAGTCCCGACCCAAATGCTCACGCTCAGCTATCTGCTTAGTCAAATTTTTCCCTAACTGGTTCACCAGCTCTGTTTGCCTCTTGAAGGAATGGACGGCTTCGCTTTTCTCGCTTCTGAGTTGAGCCAATTCTTTCTCCAGTTCTTCATTTGCCTTCTTCAGCTCATCTCTCTCAGCTAACACCTGATTATGCCGCTGAACGGGCACGGTGGTAGGCTCTTCAATCACTGGAGGACTTTTTGGCTTGGCAGGAAGAAACGACATCCCTATAGCATCTGCTCTGGCTCTGATCCACGTCACGTACGGAGGGTAGGCTTGGCTATTGCTTCTCCCCAGAAATGGTTTTCCCCGCTTGCTGATACCATTCCAAGCGCGCTGAAGCTTAGATAACAGATCCCCCTCTAGAAGACTAGTGAGGTACAGAGATTCCTGCACCTCTTCATCCTTCGGCAGAGCTCTCAAAGCATACGCGAACTGTCGGACCAGCAAAGACGAATTATAGTTTATATAGCCCTTTCTGCCTATCAAAGGCACGTTTAGAAACCCGCTGCAGCTGAAGATAATCTCAGTACCCAACCTATCTCTGTCAAACCAGTCAATATCCTCCGCTGATAGACTCATCAAACGCTCGGACCAGTCAGTTGTGGTTGCAGACGAAACAAAGGGACCCCTCTTGGGCAGATGACTATCAAGCCATTTATAAAGCAAGGGCACACAACACGAGACATTCTTTCCCCTTCTGTTCTCGTTTTTGTAGTGGATAGAATGGTAGACATCTCCTATCAAGGTAGGGACTGGATTCCCTGAAGCAAAGATGCGAAACGCGTCGAAGTCTACAAAATCGGGCATATTGGGGAACAAAATGATGCCATATATGCACAGAGCAAGGATAGCGTTGAACACGACCCAACATCCGTCTTTGGCGCACTGCTAAGCCTTTCCCACTAAGAACTGTAAGGAGAAACCGGAAACCTTGTTCCAACTAGACAATACCAACTCAGAGGCATCCAGATGAAGTGAAGGAGCTAGACTAGCCAGATCAGGCTCAGCATCCATATGAACAAAAGGCATCTGCCTCTTGATAGGCACACCTAATAAATCAGCATATTCCTCTAGCGTAGGTGCGAGAACAAAATCCTGGAAAGTAAAACATCTCAACGGAGGATCGTAGAACTGCAGCAGAGCGTGCAACCCATTCAACTCGAACGCAGAAGGTTTACGAACCAAACTGAGCAATTTGCCATAAGACTTTCTGAACTCATCTCTCACAGAATCATCTGCTAAAGCAATCAAACCAGTCAGCTGAACTATATCAGGGGCAGGGAGCTTGTAAGCCACGGTCTTCCTCAGAGAACCCATAACAATACAATAGGAGGCAAGAAATCCTGGATCGGGGAAAACGGTACCTGCAACACAGACACACGTTAATGAAATGCAAATGAGTATGCAAAGCAATGTAAAATGCAATCATGCAGCAGGAGATCAAGGCAACTGTGCTGTGGAGATTCTGCATCAACAAAACCATAGTCCTGCTCTATCAAGAACAACCACTTTCTCTGATAAGAAGAACCCTGGTATCGGACCACAAATCTGCTATGTCAAGAACACACACATCTAATAATAAATCTGCTCTGTCAAGAACAAACATCTGATACAGGCCCTCTGATACAGGACCAAAACTCTGCTCTGTCAAGAACACACACATCTGATAATAAGGACCTCTGATACAGGACCAAAACTCTGCTCTGTCAAGAACAAATATACATTTGAATATAAGGTCCTCTGATACAGGACCAAAGCTCTGCTCTGTCAAGAACGATCATATATCTGATGATGAGAACCTCCGGTACCAACAAGACTGATTCACTATCAAGAAAACTAGGTAATCTGAAGGTCAAAGTTTCCTGCAATAAACCCAACCCTGCTCACATGTATGGACCTAAACTGACTCAAGTTCGGCATCCTATGCGTTCATCAGCATCACAGACATTCAAGAGGGGTGATACGATACCCAGAAGGTGTGGCATCACCAGCTCATGAAGCGGCCTCACTCGGCTGAATCACAAATGATCGGTCCCCAGAGTCGACAATCCTCCAAACCAACAACCCCCTCAACCCAAAGGGTTGAAAAAGAAGTCAACCGGGAGAACATCATCTGAGCGTGGATTTCATGAGACACTAGTGCCTGCCAAGCAAGCACACGCCCACTAATTTCCACAACTAATGTTATGTTCACTCAAGCCTGGGTCTGGCTTCTCACTCATCAGAATGCCCCTCCCACAACAGCACAGATAATCATATCATACTGAAAATAAAGTGCGGGAAATAAAAATGCGATAAATAAACACAACCCAACAAGTAATCATACAAGCGCTAGGATTGACTCTCGCAGGGGACGTCAGATCCCCAAACTGACTCGCATACGGGACGTTGGATCCCAGGAAACTATCAAGTCCCCAGCAGAGTCGCCAGCTGTCGCTTTCGCGAAAATAAGGTGCCGGCAAAACAGAAGAGTCGCCACCTTTCGTTATTTATCCCTCGGAACGGGAAAGGAAACGATCGGAAAAACCTGACGAAAAGGTATAAGACAAGGTCATCGCAACCGTTGTCTGGGTTCGGGAGTCGGTTACGCAAGGGGAAGGTATTAGCACCCCTCACGTCCGTCGTACTCGACGGGATCCACGCTTGTTGTGTTTACTGGACGAGTTGGTTTATCTATCTACCTATCAAGGCTGGCTTAAACAGAAAAGAAAATGACTCGGCAAAGCGTCGCGCTTTATGCCTACGTATTCTCATCAGAGAATGAGAAATCAGAGTCAACGTAGTTCGACTAACGACGGGTTACGGGAAAGGTGGCTCGCCAATACGTCAGTATTGTGCCTACGTACTCTCAACAGGTATGAGAGATCAGAGCTTACGTAGTTCGGGATAATACGGATTACGGGAATTCAGATTCATCTGTTTTATCAAGTAGGGTTAAACAGCAGTTCCAACAGTTAGGGACAAAGCCTGTTTGCGTTGGCGCTGAAGTTTAACGACACTCTTTTCTTCAAAAAAGCTTCCTTTGAATTAATGGGCCCACGAGGCAAAAGGTTTGACATTTGTTTTCTGTCTTTTACGAAAGAAGTGTTTTTTATTGTGTTTGCAATTTCAATTGCACTAGAGACTATGACCTGAGAGTGAATGCGTCGCATGTCACCCAAAGGGTACCATACTAAATATCCAGACTGTTGAAAATAAGCTCTCCAACAATCCTTTCTCAGATAGCTTAAGGCTCGTAACGTACGATAGAAATCATTCATGATTACTGTATCTTAAGCTGTTTTGAGATGAGAAGAGACCAGGTTCAACTAAGAGGGAGACTATCAAGTCCTACTGTTTTCATGCCAAGGATTCATCCTATAGTTGAGGTTTGAAACGGGGATCTCCTAGAATTTATCATGCATAGGTTTCAACCTAAGTTCTATCATCACTTCCTTATCAAAGGAACTGAGATTCCTAGGGGATCATGTCAATGATACACGGAAACAGATAAAGCATCAGCTTAAACAGATATACAGTAAACGACTGTAAAATGCATGCAATGCAAGTGAGGGAGGAAATGTGTGTGGGGCAGCAGCCTCCACAAGCTCATCTCAACCTCAAGCCAGATATGAATAACAGTAATCATACAGAAGAAATAACATGCTATCAAGAAAAACATAACAACAACTGCAATCATTCCGTAAAATAAAATGCTATCAAGCAAAAGAAACCACATGGGTAAGGGAGCAGGGCTCTACCGAATACCCGCAAGCAAAGCCATACAGTAACAATACAAGCAGAGAGAGCCACTCAACCTCTAGTGCAATCATGCTCCTAGATTAAAGTCAGTCTAATCATGGACTTATTCTAATGCATCAAGCAAGTCAAACAAGGCACATCAGTACAAAAAAGAAAACAGACAAGAAAGCAGATCAACAACTCCCTCTTCCAACTCCAGGCTTCAGCTCTTCTGACAGCAACCCAGCCTTCAGACTTCAACAGCTCTTCAGGACTATCCTCTTCCATGACAAATATCAATTTGTTTCTCTAAGGTTTCAATCCATCAAACACACGTGTCAACTTATTCTCCTTCTTCAAGCTTCAGCTCCTCAGTCAATTCCACCTTCAGGCTTCACTCATAACTGCAAGTATCAACTTGATTCCTTCAGGCTCTCAATGCATCAGTGTACAAGTATCAACTTGTCCTTTATTCCTCAAGCCTCAGCTCAACACTCAATCTCAATTGAATCCTCTTCATAGGTATCAACTTAGTCTTCAAGCTTCAGCCCTCTTTGCTTCACCAGTATCAACTTGGTCTTCTTCTCCTACAAGCTTCAGCCTCTCAGAGTAATCCTCAATCATATAGAAGTGTCAACTCCATCCTTCAACCCTCTTCAAGCAAGGAATTCCTCACTCTTCATTCAATCTCCATTGGGTCTTCAAGTATCAACCTGTTCTTCTTGCTCTCCAAGCTTCAGCTGCAATGGCAATGTGTTGCGGTGGAAATAGGATCACAAACTATTAATGAGTTTGAATCGCAATTCAATTCACAACCGCTCTTTGATTTATCCGAAGGAAAAGGTCAAAAGAGGGAAAATCTATTTTGCATCGTAAACACAATGCGGGGAAAGATCTAGGGTTCGGGGGTTGGTTAAATTTAGGGAAGGTATTAGCACCCTAAACTTCTGTAGTACTCTACAGGAACCTTTTGTTCAAATGTTTACTATTTGCTTTATTTATTTGCTTAAGGTATATGTACAAAGGGATTAAAAGTGAGAAAGGAGACCTAACGGGTTAATTCTAAGTTTACTCGGCAAGACATCGCATCTTGTGCCTACATATCCTTACGGGAATGGAATCAGAGTAACTGTAGTTCCCCTCAATAGGGAGGTTAGAAACTTCTTGACTGTGGTCAAGGTCTCAAGGGGAATAAACGCATCTTAAGGACACGCTTACGTGGAGTGTTGAAACTCCAAATCTCTACGTTGAAATGTTAAGTTGTAATTAGGGTTAAATTAGGGATTCCACGGCGGGAAACCCTAAAATGAGCGCGGCGGCTCTTTGACCTAATGCTAGGGGTAAAATTGTAATTTTGCCTGCGGCGAGGCATTTGTGAAAATTAGGGTTTGTAGTTTGTAGTTTTGAGGATTTGAAATTGAATGTGTGAAGTTTTACGGACTATTGGCGCGGCGGCCAAACAGTTAGACCTAACCTTCGGATGTGTGCAATGTGACAGAAATAATGGTAAACGCGTGAGATAATTGAATCATGCAAACAGAGAGATAATGTCATAATTTAAACCATGCAAGCAGAAATTTAAAGGCAGAATTTAAAGAGCGATTGTTAAGTTCGCGAGGTTACATGAGAGGAGCAGATACAATATGATAATGAAATTTGAATTGAACAATAATAAAATAAAATAAATAACGGTTCTAGTTATTATTTTAAAAAAAAGATTTTAGTTATTATTTTAAATTTATCTAAAAGAAGTTTTTCTTAAAAATAATAGGTTTTCATATTAATTTGGAAAAGATGTTAATGTTATTTATTTTAAAAAACAGATTTTTATATTATAACAAGTTTTAATAAATTAATGATAACAATAATAATAATAATGGTAATAATAATGATAATAATGATAATAATAATAATAAATAATGATAATAATAATAATACTAATAATAATATTAATAATAATAATAATAATAATAATAATAATAATAATAATAATAATAATAATAATAATAATAATAAAGCAATAATGAATTTTAAATGTGCCAAATAACCCAACAATGTTGCTAACGCAGAAATGCGCTCATCGCAACCAGATCTAAATCGGACGAAACAAAATTTATCGCAAAGAAAAAGAAATTAAGCAAAAAATAGTATTATTGCTCACACAAAAATGCGATCATCGCAACCAGATCGAACTAACACAAATGTCACGCGTCATGCACACAAATGTGCAAACATCGTATCGACATAATTCGATCAAAAAGTAATCTTATATATATAAACTTTAACAATTTAAAAATTATATATATATAAACGTAACAGTAATAGATAAAGAAAAAGAAATAACGGTAATAGATGAAGAAAAAGAAATAACGGTAAAAGATGAAGAAAAAGAAACAACAGTAATAGATGAAGGAAAAGAAATAACGGTAAACGATGAAGAAAAAGAAACAATAGTAATGGATGAAGAAGAAAACTAAATAACGGCAAACGGCACTCACTCCTCTTAGGTTTTTTTCATTCTCCCATTTTTTCCAACAAGGCAACACATGTATATATAGGGAACAAATTAGGGTTAACACCAAATTGTCAATAATGTCCCTAAAGCCCATTTTAAAGCCCAAACTAAATAATTAGTTAAGAAAAAATAAAATTTAAATAATTTAAAATAATTAAAATAAACTTAAAATAAAAACTAATAATCCTATTGATTCCTAAAATCAAAAATATTATAAAAAGAACAAAATTTTTTTCAATATTTTTTATTTTATGATTTTTTGGATATTTTTATGAATAATTTAGAAAAAAGTGAAAAAAATAATATTTTAAAAAATGATTTAATTAAAATACGAAAATAATAATTAAATAATAATAAAAAACTATTTTTGTTATTTTTTTAATGAAAGATAGAAAAATTTAGAGTAAAAATAATAAAAAACAAAAAAAGTGACAAAGGTGAGATTCGAACTCTCAACCTCTCACACTCATAACTCCTTACACATGTCCTCCTGCCAATTGTGCCATTTTTACTTTTTAGAAAAAAAATGCATGCCATATGATATTTACCTGCAAAAAGTCAAACGACTACACAAATTTGTTAGTAATTGATTAAATGCAATAAAAATGCAATGAAATGCGACGACAAATCTTAGGGCAAAATTTGGGGTATTACAGTTGCCCCTATTTAAATAACTTCACCGGGTGATTCGAGTGGCGGAGACTCGAGGAATCATGGTGGAGGGATTTAAATATAGATAACCGAAAATTTTGCCCTTATATGTGGCGATATGCAATGTTATGGACCAAACAAGACTAATGCAGACAATGCCATGAATATGATATGATGTGTATGCTGGAATGATGAGTGCGAAAATGCTGACGAATACGACGACACAGGGACAGACGCTACGAGAAGAACACACTGGGGAAAACGACGCGCTGGGACACAGTACAACACTGGGGAATTCTAAAATGATGGTCAGCTGGTGCGAACACGACCAATTATCATTTTTAGACCGGGAACGAGATTCTCAAATGGAGATGGCACCTATGAGATGGCCTCCACTGGGGAATCTAAAAGTAAAACTGGATCATGTACGACTGCAAGATCGATTACAGAATGCTGGAGCATTGAGCAAAGAATAACATCCAAGCTTCTGTAAACTATCTCTCGTGACAGGATCAAACGGACTTTTCGGGAATCCGTAGCAAATATACAGGGTAAAAAAGAACCGGCTGTATGCCAAAATAAATGGACTTTTAGAATAAGATCCTTAAATGGAGATGGCACCTATGAGATGACCTCCACTTGGGAATGTCTAATAATAATTGGACCTACACGATTGCAAGATCGATCACAGAATGCTGGAGCATTGAGAAAAGAATAACATCCAAGCTTCTATAACCTATCCCTCGTGGTGGGATCGAATGGATTTTCGGAAATCCGTATCAAATATACAGGGTAAAGACCGGCTGTATGCCAAAGTAAATGGACTTTAATGGGAAATGCCCCGATAAGCTTCTCGAGGGAGAACTGTCACTTATCGTTGGAAGGGACTTACATGCCAAAACGGATAAGCACTCAAATAAAGAGGCTGCTGCTTATCTGATATATAAATCTTCTCATATTTAAGGTCGGTGCCTGGAATACGATTCTGATTTTTCTTAAAGGGTAAACTGAACTTCCTCATACTTCAAGATCGTGCTCTCCTGAATATGATTTTGCTCCTTCTTTTACTAAAGGGTAAATGAACTTCCTCATACTTCACGATCGTGCTCTCCTGAATATGATTCCGCTCCTTCTTTTACTAAAGGGTAAATGAACTTCTTCATACTTCAAGATCGTGCTCTCCTGAATATGATTCCGCTCCTTCTTTTACTAAAGGGTAAATGAACTTCCTCATACTTCAAGATCGTGCTCTCCTGAATATGATTCCGCTCCTTCTTTTATTAAAGGGTAAATGAACTTCCTCATACTTCAAGATCGTGCTCTCCTGAATATGATTCCGCTCCTTCTTTTACTAAAGGGTAAATGAACTTCTTCATACTTCAAGATCGTGCTCTCCTGAATATGATTCCGCTCCTTCTTTTACTAAAGGGTAAATGAACTTCCTCATACTTCAAGATCGTGCTCTCCTGAATATGATTCCGCTCCTTCTTTTACTAAAGGGTAAATGAACTTCCTCATACTTCAAGATCGTGCTCTCCTGAATATGATTCCGCTCCTTCTTTTACTAAAGGGTAAATGAACTTCTTCATACTTCAAGATCGTGCTCTCCTGAATATGATTCCGCTCAAACCTCCCCGTACTTCAAGATCGTGCTCTCCTGAATACGATTTGGTTCAAAACCTCCCCATACTTCCAGACGACAGGGAAAATGGAAGCCCAACTGCTCAATGGAGATGGCCATTTGCTGCGAGTCATAACGAAGATAGGATCGGCTTCTTAGGTGAGAAATGTTGCATAACGATGTTGTAAGATGTAGGATTGTAAAGTGTTGTACTGATAGATTTTCCAGGCGTGAACTGGCGTGTAGCTGTAAATGATTGTAGTTGATTTTCTTGAAAGATAGTGCAAAATAAATGCACATCCGGGTACAGTGATAAACTTCTCGGGCGAGAACAGTCGCGTATCTGCCATGGTGTGGTGAAAACTTTAGATGGTGCAAAATAAATGCACGTCCGGTTGGGCTCGACGATCGACAAGACTGAGATTCAATCTAGGATCGAGCTAGAAAGAAGACTGGTAATCAAGACTCCATCGAGGGAATGAACTCGAAGGGTAAATATCTTATCCTGGCGAGGAAAGATAGCTGAAGTAACCGTCATCCACGAGGATCGAGCTCTGTGGGGAAACTGGAAACAAGTAAATATTTTATGCTTAGGGCTGACAATCTATTTGGAGAGAATGGACCAACCCAGTTACTCGGCGGTAACAACCAATGATGGTGAAACACAATGAACCTGTGAATGCTAACGTGTGTGTTACTGCATATGTTAATGTGAATGTATGTTAATGTCTATGTAGTTAAATATGCAAGATGTTATGAAATGAGTATGTAATGAGTATGTGAAATGAATATAGGCATGTGATGCTTATGCCCTTGCGTACGCTGACGAAACTGACTAGAGACGGGACGAGAGATGAAATAAACATCTCGACGGAGATACCCTGCGTTCTCTGCAACCAATACGTCAATCATGGGTAAGAAAGATCAATGGTAGAACCAAATCTGGTTTTAAAGTTCTGAATTCTCTGGGGAGAAAGTAATCTGCTTGGGTGCCCAGTATCACGTCTTCACATGGGGAGAAGAAAACCTGAGGGACACTTTCGAGTTACCCAAGAAAAAGTTGTCAGCTTATAGTCTCTCTGGGGACTGTGATGAGGCAATAGTTTAGGAGCCTGTTGCAACACTGAGGTTTATTGGGGAATGAAGGCCGCTGCGAGTAAAATTCATTGGGTGTATGAGGAAAAGTTGTGAAACCACATAGTTTTGATCTTGAAGGATCTTGTAGTAGTCGCCATTTGTTTCCTTTAAAAACATGGTGCCCCAGGATACTTGCGTTGCGAGGTAGGGTCATCTCAAGAGGATTTTATAGAGAACACCGAGTCCGGTTGCCCCATTGTTCTCAAACTCTTTGAGAGATTTGTCAGGTCTCGACGTAACTGGCACAAATTAATCGTGTTACGACGAAATCTTTGGGAAATAGCTCTTAAGAACGTCAGACTCGCGTTGGTAAGCGAACTGGGAAACTGCCTGCCCCTGTTTAGCAGGGTCTTCAAGTGCCACGGGTTATGTTCATATGTAAATCTCTAAGATATCAAGCAAAGTTGTCATGCCTGAAATGCCCATCCTGAGCTTGTCAATGCACACATATATTTGTCTTGAATTTTTGTTTTGAAAAAGATATCGCAATAACTTGTGACCGAAATCACTAGTCAGGATATAAGTTTTAATTATAATGCCAACATGAATTTTTTTCTGAGCATAGCTCGTAGGAGTCAGGAAACGTGATCTTGTCGAGTATGCTTTCAACCGAAGTCCTACTTCAATTAGGTCTTTTAAAGGTTGTATCGTGGCTCGGCTCACGGTTTAAGAAACAAAGGATGTAGGCTCAAAGTTATATTTATACCCACCCCTTCTTCGTGATGTTCTCCAATCCTAATTTAGTTAATCGGACACGAACACTCGTATCTCAAGCGGATTTGCTATGGTCGAGAACTTGTTAAGGCTTTGGACATGGCAGTCACTCACCTATTTCTAATGGTGATTGGTCACACGATTTTGTTCTTAACTAGGGATTATTTATTGTACCCTCCTGTTTGCTTTTATTCCCTAACTTTTTCCTGGACAACGTCTTTTGATCTGACTTTGGAGTCCAGCGGGATGCCCCAGTTTTGCCTAAGTCTCCTTCACAGGTTTTGACTTAGCGGGCTCTTATTATTTTTCTTTTATGCACAAGTCGTGTAAATCTTTTGAAAGGCTCGTGACTGCCCCACTCCTTAGATAACCGAGGGATAGTCATTGTATTGGACTTCTTAAGATGCTAAGGATAAATTCTCGAAGGGTTGCTCTTCCTTTTTGAGAGTCTAAGCGCTCGATCGGTTTAACTGAAACCTACCCTGCCCCAGGTTAGGATGAAGGTTCTTAAAAAGAAAGAAAAACTCTTACTTCAAGGCTCAAAGGGTTGACTAGGGATTAACATCCTTATATCTCCAGTGTTTGGGATTTGAAACAATGCCTTACATCATCAGCGGGTTTCAATCGAAAGCATATGACAAGAAATCTGACGTTTTGGGTTCGTCATCCTCCCCCCAATTCTCCATCAGAACAGGAGATCGGGTAAAGTTGGCATTATGATTTATGAAAACGTTTTTTGAATGAGTGAAACGAATGGATTTATTCAAGACAAACATATGCGTTGCATTAATTAATCAAAGATAAACAAGTTCGTGCATGCTAAATATGCTTAATCAAAGAGAAATACATATAAATAAACAAATGAACTGTCGGAAAAAATCCTTCTAAATGGTTTATGAAATTCAAGAGCAACAGTTTCCTTTGGCGGAGCCTCAATGGAAAGGACGTCTGGTTTATGATCACTGTGAGTCGTTATGGCTTGCCCCAGTTACGCTGGTCACATCGTCAACCGTTTTCAGTCGTTGCTTCAAAATAACTTTCCCAGATTCTTTGTTGATCCCGGTCATACCATCTTGAGGGTTACTGAAATGAAGCGAGCTGGGCCTTTGAATGATTACTGGATTCGGCTGATTTACCTTAGGAGTAGCATGCTTTGCAGAACTTGAACTCGACAAGTGAGGGACCCCGAGAGGAGTCTCGATTTTCATCTGAGCATCGCTAAAAGACAACTTCTTCGTTTCTAGCAAATTTCTGACAACCTTCTTAAGGGCATAGCAACTCTCTAGATCATGGCCGGGCGCACCCTCATGAAATAAACAATGAGCGGCGGCGTTGTAACCTGCAGGTAACGGATTAGGCGGAGGACCCAAAGCACGGATGGTAATCAGACCCTGTTGTACCAAATGGGGGTATAACTCAGTGAAAGCCATCGGAATTGGAGGACAAGGCTTATACTGACTCTTACGGAGATAAGGAACCTGATCCTGTGATTGTTGATGAACAGGAGCGTTGGGCACTCGTTGACTGTTGACAGGACCTTGCATGGGCGGATAACCGGAAGGTTGCTGATAAACCGGTGCCTGATATACCGGAGCTGACTGCACAGGCTGGTATGTAGGAAACTGCTGGTCGAAAGGAGGTGCAACAGTAGCTACATAGGGTTGTTGGACATATGGAAACGGATAACCTTGAACATAACTCTGCTGATGTTGCCAAGGTTGAGGAGTAGCTGTTTTGCGGTTCCTCGAACGCGCAGGTCCTTTACCATGGTCGGAGTTAGGAGTTTTGCACTTTGGAGGGGTAGCTCATCGAACTGGTTGAGCACTAGGAGGCACCAAACCGGATTGAAGACCGTGAGGAGGTACATTCTTGACAGTAACAGCTGGTTGAGGTTCCATAACGGTATTAGTCTCAGAAACAACAGTAGACTGAGCATCCACCTTCACACTAAGAGCTCGTAGCATTTCCAAAATCTGCCCTACACTTCCTCGAAGATCTTCGAGTTCATGGCTGACACGGTTGATCTCTTGGTTTTGATCTTCCATCTTTTTGAAGGGTCGTATTGATGCAGAGAACTTAGGGTGACAAAACTGGAAGGTAAGAGAACCGAGTATGAGAAATCGGGAGACACATGCAATGCAAAAGTATGATGCCAAAATGTGAATGCAAATGAAGATTTCATGGAATTCAAATATTTACGAATATTGCGGAATACCAAGGAAACTTTTAATTCATTGAAGACAGATTACAAATAATATTCTTGCAACCAAAATAGCTAAATAAAAGCCTAGAAAATCCTAGAGAAGCATCTTCCACAACTTCAGTGAGCAGACGGAGATCCGGAGGAAAATAAATATTCGTAGAGCCTTCTCTTCTTGTAGGATTGTATCTCATCATTCTTTGACTGAATCTGCTTTTGAAGTTTTTCGTACTCGCTAGCCATCACATGGTATTTGTTCTTCCATGATTCTGTTTCACGTTGTGATCTCTTCAAAGCGATCTTCAAAGTCTCAACTTCAGTCATGAAATACTGGACAGGCTCCTCTCTTTGAGGTACAGGATCTTGGCGAGAGTAGGGCATCTTTAACTCAATAGCTCTTCCTCGAACCCATTGAAGGTATGGTTCCATAGACACACAATTAGGTCTGCCCAAACTTTCTTTGCCTTTCCTATGCAGATGATTCCAAGAAGATAGAATCTGATTTTGAAGCTTTTTGTCGTCTTTGAAAAAGATTTTCTCCACATGAATACCTTTAGGCGGTTCCTTCAAGGGGTATCCCAACTGTCGGCGAGCTAAGACTGGATTGTAGCTAATTCCTCCATTGAAACTGAGCAAAGGCACATTGTTGAATTTTCCACAACTATCAATGATCGATATCCCATCATACATGTGATTATACCAATCAATATCAGAGTGAGTTAAGGCCATAACTTTTTGCGACCAACGTTCTTGATTAGATCTCCAGAACGGACCGGACTTGGGTAAGTGAGAAATAAACCACTTGTATAGTAATGGCACACAACATGTAATCATACCTCCACCATGAAAGTTTCGAAGATGTAGTGAATGATAAGTATTACCCAATAGCGTTGGGACTGGATTTCTCCTCATGAAGGTCTGGATTGCATTAAGGTCCACAAACCCCTCAAAACTAGGAAAAAGCAGCAACCCATAAATAAGCAAAGCAAATATTGTCTCAAAGGCAAACATGTCTTTATGATCGGCATAAAATTGGGCCTTCTTAACTAGGAAGTCCCTGGGAAAACCGGAGGTCCCCCCTCTGGTGATCATATTGTTTTTGACATCGGATATCCTTAGACAAATGGCTTTAGCAATATCTCGTTCTTTAGGGTCTTCCTCCAAGAAAGGGAATGGAGACTTATCCAAGATAGGTAATCCCACCAACTGAGAGTACTCTTCTAGGGTAGGTAAAAGCTGATAATCTAGAAAGGTGAAGCAATGATAATCTGGATCATAAAACTGTAGCAAAGTCGCAAGAAGTCCTTCGTTTACTTGAACCTTCAACAAATACAATAGCCTTCCATATCTGTTTTGGAACTTTTCTTGATCTTGAACCAAATCTCTTAGCTTCTCTAGGACTTCCAAATTAAAACCCTTAAAAGTAAATTTCAAAGTATGCCTCCTAGAGTGATCCATGGTATCCTGCAATGTTCATAAATAGAGTTTGAATTCCATGAAATCTTAATGCGATATGATGTTTTATGGATGCAATGCATGAAAACACATAAAGTCCTAGGTTAAAGGAACGTGAGTGGAGTTAAGGTCTACCCATCCCCAAAAGGAGTGTACTATAGGTTAGTTGTACCTGCAGAACAAGGTTCTAAAAAGTGCCCAAAGTCATCAGCCCATCTTTCGGATATTATCAACTTTCCGATTGACTCGGGGGTTAATAATATTCTCAAGAGAACCTCTTTTGAGTGTAGTATCGCGTAGCAACCATTGTAGGACTACTCCCACATAGTTCCCGCACTACGTCCTAAATAAGGCCAAGGTGGTGTTAAGGTACTACGGTCCTCAATATCACAGACTCCAATCGACCATGGAAAAAGTTTTCACGATTACTCGTTCAACCGAACCATTTTCGAAAAGGTCTCAACTGAGCGGTGATTCTCGAATCAGCTTGGTCGGGATTCAACTCCCTATAAGCCTCATCGAATATATCCCCATCCTATAATAATGTCACTAGTCCGGGCGTAGGACTTATCTCACAACACAAGGAACCATCCCAAAATCAGAGTACAATATATACATGTAAATGAATAGTAAAGCAAATAGTAATAAACATGAACAAATTAGGGGTAACCCTCAAAAGTTTAGGACTCCCCAGTGAAGTCGCCATTTTCTGTTGCGGTGGAAATAGGATCACAAACTATTAATGAGTTTGAATCGCAATTCAATTCACAACCGCTCTTTGATTTATCCGAAGGAAAAGGTCAAAAGAGGGAAAACCTATTTTGCATCGTAAACACAATGCGGGGAAAGATCTAGGGTTCGGGGGTTGGTTAAATTTAGGGAAGGTATTAGCACCCTAAACTTCTGTAGTACTCTACAGGAACCTTTTGTTCAAATGTTTACTATTTGCTTTATTTATTTGCTTAAGGTATATGTACAAAGGGATTAAAAGTGAGAAAGGAGACCTAAGGGGTTAATTCTAAGTTTACTCGGCAAGACATCGCATCTTGTGCCTACATATCCTTACGGGAATGGAATCAGAGTAACTGTAGTTCCCCTCAATATGGAGGTTAGAAACTTCTTGACTATGGTCAAGGTCTCAAGGGGAATAAACGCATCTTAAGGACACGCTTACGTGGAGTGTAGAAACTCCAAATCTCTACGTTGAAATGTTAAGTTGTAATTAGGGTTAAATTAGGGATTCCACGGCGGGAAACCCTAAAATGAGCGCGGCGGCTCTTTGACCTAATGCTAGGGGTAAAATTGTAATTTTGCCTGTGGCGAGGCATTTGTGAAAATTAGGGTTTGTAGTTTGTAGTTTTGAGGATTTGAAATTGAATGTGTGAAGTTTTACGGACTATTGGCGCGGCGGCCAAACAGTTAGACCTAACCTTCGGATGTGTGCAATGTGACAGAAATAATGGTAAACGCGTGAGATAATTGAATCATGCAAACAGAGAGATAATGTCATAATTTAAACCATGCAAGCAGAAATTTAAAGGCAGAATTTAAAGAGCGATTGTTAAGTTCGCGAGGTTACATGAGAGGAGCAGATACAATATGATAATGAAATTTGAATTGAACAATAATAAAATAAAATAAATAACGGTTCTAGTTATTATTTTAAAAAAAAAGATTTTAGTTATTATTTTAAATTTATCTAAAAAAAGTTTTTCTTAAAAATAATAGGTTTTCATATTAATTTGGAAAAGATGTTAATGTTATTTATTTTAAAAAACAGATTTTTATATTATAACAAGTTTTAATAAATTAATGATAACAATAATAATAATAATGGTAATAATAATGATAATAATGATAATAATAATAATAAATAATGATAATAATAATACTAATACTAATAATAATAATAATAATAATAATAATAATAATAATAATAAAGCAATAATGAATTTTAAATGTGCCAAATAACCCAACAATGTTGTTAACACAGAAATGCGCTCATCGCAACCAGATCTAAATCGGACGAAACAAAATTTATCGCAAAGAAAAAGAAATTAAGCAAAAAATAGTATTATTGCTCACACAAAAATGCGATCATCGCAACCAGATCGAACTAACACAAATGTCACACGTCATGCACACAAATGTGCAAACATCGTATCGACATAATTCGATCAAAAATTAATCTTATATATATAAACTCTAACAATTTAAAAATTATATATATATATATATATATATATATAAACGTAACAGTAATAGATAAAGAAAAAGAAATAACGGTAATAAATGAAGAAAAAGAAATAACGGTAAAAGATGAAGAAAAAGAAACACCAGTAATAGATGAAGAAAAAGAAATAACGGTAAACGATGAAGAAAAAGAAACAATAGTAATGGATGAAGAAGAAAACTAAATAACGGCAAACGGCACTCACTCCTCTTAGGTTTTTTTCATTCTCCCCTTTTTTCCAACAAGGCAACACATGTATATATAGGGAACAAATTAGGGTTAACACCAAATTGTCAATAATGTCCCTAAAGCCCATTTTAAAGCCCAAACTAAATAATTAGTTAAGAAAAAATAAAATTTAAATAATTTAAAATAATTAAAATAAACTTAAAATAAAAACTAATAATCCTATTGATTCCTAAAATCAAAAATATTATAAAAAGAACAAAATTTTTTTCAATATTTTTTATTTTATGATTTTTTGGATATTTTTATGAATAATTTAGAAAAAAGTGAAAAAAATAATATTTTAAAAAATGATTTAATTAAAATACGAAAATAATAATTAAATAATAATAAAAAACTATTTTTGTTATTTTTTTAATGAAAGATAGAAAAATTTAGAGTAAAAATAATAAAAAACAAAAAAAGTGACAAAGGTGAGATTCGAACTCTCAACCTCTCACACTCATAACTCCTTACACATGTCCTCCTGCCAATTGTGCCATTTTTACTTTTTAGAAAAAAAATGCATGTCATATGATATTTACCTGCAAAAAGTCAAACGACTACACAAATTTGTTAGTAATTGATTAAATGCAATAAAAATGCAATGAAATTCGACGACAAATCTTAGGGCAAAATTTGGGGTATTACACAATGCTCAAGGAATCATCCTCTTCAGTGAAGTCCTCATCTTCAAACTCAAGTCCAACATCTTTCAAGATACTCAAACCAGAAGACAATTGATTCAACAGGATGAGGGGAAATGATAAACAACTTACTGACAACCAAAGGAAGCCTGTAAGGGTTTATCATTATGAGAGACTGGTTCCCTCAAAGTTCTACTTCCCAGATAAAGCCACTCATCCTTCCAAAGGAGGGATGTGAATATCTGAGAAGGACTTTTAGTCATTGGGAGGAATGGAAGCACAAGATGCTTTCCATGTTTGTGAAAGAAATCATTCTAACTACAAGGCTCTCCCTATGTCCTATCTCCTAATCTCCATCAAATACCTTCAGGCACAAGCAAATCCCAACTCCAAGCAACTTCAAGCATCCTCACCTTGTCTTCAACTTGTCTTCAATCTCCACCAAAGGCAAACAAAGCAAAAACCCTAATCTAAGGGAACTAGAGAATTTAAACTAGTTGAATTAGTAAATTAGGATCACCTAAAACCTAGTACTAAAGTTAGTCCTAACTAAAATACTAAAATCAATTGTAAAATCCTACAAAAATATCTATGGGAACCTAGGTCAATCATGACTCTACCACATTAATTTCAAACATCAAACCATCAAATTGGACCTAGCACTAAATTCTACACTATAAGGTATCAAACCTAAACCCTAAAAGGAAGCACCTAAATATCAATCTAGAAATCACACCTATTTTCATCACAAAAATGTGAGAAAAATTATATGGGATCATACATGTCTAACCTAATCACACACAAAAAATTAGGATCAAAATCATCACCATGAGATCACACTAAATTCCACAAAAATATGCATCAAACATAACCATTTTAATATCAATTAAAATATAAAATTCCCATTAAATCAGAAAATACATGAAATGAAAATATTTTTTTCCTAAAAAATACTAGACTCAATCATGAGTAAAATACAAAAAGAATGGGTTTAATTGGATTAATTTTCAATTTTATATGAATTTTTAAAGAACCATGAATAAAATGAAAATTAAAAGAAAATCAAATTAAAATAAACAAACGCGCGGTGTAAATAGCAAACAGAATCAGTTCATATCACGGGTTGGGCCATCAGGGGGGTGTGGATAGCGCTTAACTCATTAATCCCAAAACGCCTGAATAAATGAAACGGTGCGTTTCATTATTCAGATCCTTCACAAATCAAGATTAAAACGTGGCCCTTGGATCATGCTCCCAGTCCAAGTCAAACTCTCATCCAATGGTGCAAACTTCATCTTCAACCTTTCAAACATCTGAGCTTCGCGCCCAGCTCCGGCCACCACCGGTGGAGCTCCGGTCACCTTCCCCAACCCTAGTTCTCTCTAGGAGCCTCTATTGCAAATGGTCAAAACATGAAACTCATCCCAAATCTTGCCACGAATTCAACCATACCCTTAGTTTCCTCTGAAACCTCAAGATTCCTCATATCGCAATCTCAACCGAAAATGGTAATTCACCTAGTTTATCTCTAATTATCAAATTAACTATCTGAAATCCATCCTACACCATTCTACAATGAATCTAGCACCTTAATTCAACCTAATTCTACCTAAAGCATTCTATGGGAAGAAAGTTACCAACCTGAAAATCTTGGTTGAACAGATGCCCTAAACCTCCAAATCAAGCTCTCTAATCCTCTGGACACGATCAATGAACCTTCTTCCTGCTTCTGTATGCAAAAGAACCAGTTGAAAGTGCTTGAATCTTGAAACCCGATGGTGAGTTGTAGGTGGAGAAGTTCACTTGCTCATACACTATTTAGCCACGAATTCTTCTTGAAAATGATCTGGAATCACTCCTTGACATCCATGGAAGAAGTATCAATCAAGAAAATGGAAGGAAAATGGAGATTTTGGTGAAACCGATTGCACTTGCAGGCTATGGAATTTCAAACTCAACCTATGCTCTCTCCTTCAATGATCACCAACCTCTGCCATGGATTAACTCTATTCCATATATAGATGATGTTTGGATGATCTAGAACCCTCTAGATCCTTCCAATGAGATTTTCCACTTCTCATGTCATGAGATTTTCAATCATGTCTCATGCTATGCCCAATTCTGTTTGCAGCTTGAAACCAACCTCAATCTCTTTCAAAATCTCCCCTAGTGACATTTTGGAAGAGTTTAACTTGCAAAGGCCCTTGCTCATGCCTTGATTTTAAGTTATGCACATGTTACTTAATATGCAAGTAAGTGCTTTTCAAAGCAAGTCCATAAATTGAATCTCAACTCAAAAATGTGTCTAAACCAATGTTCTTAAAATGTTTTCTAGAGTCAAAATGATAAATTACATGCCATGGTTTGGATTTGTAGGTTGAAAATATCAATTTCCAACTTTGGTTCATTTAACTTATACCCTTATTTTAGGTTATTTATGCAAATTTGAGCTACAAGCCTTTCCATCATCTCATGACCTCCTTAATAGCCTTAAAACATCATTTTGAACAAGTTTTATGTTGAAGATTTTTCCATTTGAAGCTTGGAAATAGGAGTTATGGCTTTATGGTTGAAATGACCTGTAATCTCCAAATGACCAAAATGCCCTTGACTTGTCAAAGCCATAACTTGAGTTCTACAAATCCTATCAAGGACTTCTAGTACTCTATAGAAAGCTAAGAGGATAAGGAACAACATTCATGTTTACCAAAAGTTCATAGGAATCATCCTTCTTGGGAAAACGTTTGATGCAAGTTGGGTAACTTTCAAGGCCCCAGATTCACATACCTCAGATGACCTGTAACTTGTCAAAGTCATAACTTGAGCTCTACAAATCCTATCAAGGACTTCTAGTACTCCAATTAAAGCTAAGAACAAGCTCTACAACATTAATGTTGGGGGTAAGATGAGATGACAATCACATCTTGGGCTAAACTGCCTTGAAGTTAGGGGTCAAATTAGGGGATTTTACACTGTCAAGCCTTAGAAACCCTAGCTTGAAACTTCTCCAACTCTTCAATCATGATGAGTTACCCTTGGAATCATCCTTATAACATCTCAATGCATCAATCCATGATCACATGGCCTTTGAGTTAGGTCTCAACCTTGTCCAAATCATCAGTTGACCTAGGGTTGACCCAGTCAAACCCTAATTACACCACTCATGGTTGAGCCTTCTTAATATTTGCACAATGACCTATCTAGGCCTCATGATGGCTTTCAAGACATCTCATGAGCTCTCTTAAGGCTTCAAGTCCACATTCTTGGCTTCAGAATCATCTGAGGAGCTCCCACAACTCTCAAGTTAGGAGGCACACAACCTTGGTTTCAACCACTCTCTCTGAGGATATTCTAACTTCTCTGACAAGGATATCAACCCTTAAACATTTGAATAACCTTCTTGGCTAGCTTCATAGTCTTGTATAGCTCTTGATTGGTAATCATACCTCTTGATCTCCTGCATACATGTCAATGAAATGCAAATGATAATGCTAATGTGAATGAAATGAAACATAAGCTAGGTAAAGAAATGTTGGTCAAATTTTGGGGTGCAACAGCTGCCCCTATTCAAACGGCTTGAACCTGACTGGGTGAGAAGCGAACGGCTCTCAACCAATCAAGGTGCGAGACGGTTGAATACCGACAAACCCGTAAATTTGCCAACTGCACAAGTACACGGTACTCTGATGGGAACAAATCTTCGAAAACTGAAATATTAGCTACACGGCAACTAGCTGGGGAATCGGTCACACGGTAACCGGTAATACATGGTCGATCATGCCGTCAGGCATCAAGATTCCTCGGGACTCATCAGGTCAGCAATCACGCTAATCATGCCATCGGGCATTCAAAGAAATTTTCGGGCATCAGCCGGACTTCATCAGTAAGTCGGGAATAGAATTCTCGGTCAATCATGAACCGCTCGGGGATATCCACTTCTACCATCAGGCATACCATGCAGGCTAACAATCCAAATATAAAACTTGGCTAAGTTCTACGAAGAATAACTGATCTTAATCATAATGAAATGAGCCAATTTAGTCATCCTATCAACAATTACCCAATTGAAATCACATCCCTTTGTCATCTTCGGAAAACTTGTCACAAAATCCATGGAAATGCTATCCCACTTCAACTCAGGAATACTCAACGGTTTCATCAGACCTAACGACTTCTGATGTTTAAGCAATGACTTCTAACATGTCAAACAAACATAATTAAACTCAACTACTTCCTTCTTCATTCTTGTCCACCAAAACATTTTCTTCAAGTCTTGATACATCTTTGTGGCACCAGGATGAATACTAACACCACTTCTATGAACTTCGTCAAGGATACTCTTATTAAGTTCTTGTACATTTGGTACATAAACCATATCTTTGAACCTCATCAAACCATTCCCGTCAATTCTGATATCACCTCCCTTACCTCGATTGATTAACACTAGCCAGTCAACCAACCCCACGTCAATCTTCTTACATTCTATGATCTCTTCAAGGATACCACTGGCCAGTTTCAACATGCCCAACTTCAAAATATTAAGAGTCTATTCACACACTAAACTCATATCTCCAAATTTCTCGATCAATTCTAACACTCGAACCATTAGCATCAACATATGTAATAACTTCCTACTTAACGCATCAACTACAAATTGGCTTTAACCGGATGGTAAATTAAACCAAAATCATAATCCTTCAGAAATTAGAGCCATCTCTTCTGCCTCATATTCAATTAATCATGATCAAATAAATACTTCAAACTCTTGTAGTTATTGAACACCTCAAATATGGAGTCAAATAGATAATGTCATCAAATTTTGGGGTGCAACACTTATGAGCTTATACAAGGCTACAGCAGGAAAGGAAGTACTCCTAGATGTCTGCTGCAACTTAACATCCAAAAAGCTTATGATACATTGGAGTGGAATGCTCTTGAATGCATCCTCAAGGAATTGGGTTTCCCTCAAAAGTTCACCAAGTGGGTTATGCTGGCAGTATCTACGGTGTCCTACAAATTTAAGGTCGGTGGAAGCATTACGAGATGTATGAAGGCAAAAAGGGGACTTCGGCAAGGGAACCCTATTTCCCCCTTCTATTTGTCTTAACTATGGAGTATTTACACCGCTTATTGCACCAATTAAGAAAGATTCCAGATTACAACTTTCATGCTAAGTGCGAAAAGTTGCAAATCATCAACATCAGTTTTGCTGATGATGTTTTTCTCTTCTCCCGTGGGGATACCCAATCTATCAAGTTGCTCATGGATAAATTGCATATGTTTTCTCAGGCCACTGGCTTAGTGGTGAATTCGGAAAAGC
The DNA here is from genome assembly GCA_963859935.3 of Lathyrus sativus. Classification (NCBI taxonomy): domain Eukaryota; kingdom Viridiplantae; phylum Streptophyta; class Magnoliopsida; order Fabales; family Fabaceae; genus Lathyrus; species Lathyrus sativus. The sequence goes on from OZ012735.1 coordinate 117,415,844, forward strand.
GCAAGATGTTTTTTGGAGGGGTTGATAATGAGACTAAAACGAAGATTTTGGCATCTACTTCTTTTATGGAAGGTGAGTTGTCGTTTCGTTACCTGGGGATTCCCCTCACCAGCAAAAGACTGTCAGCTCACCACTACATGAGTTTAGTTGATAGGATTGTTAGACGTATTTGACATTGGAGTTCTAAGCTGTTGAGTTATGCTGGTAGAATTCAATTGGTTAACAGTACCATCTCTACTATGGCAGCCTACTGGATGTACTGCCTTCCTTTCCCCAACTGTGTGATAAAAACTATCAATACGATCTGCAGAACATTCCTATGGACAAGCAGCGAGTCGAAGTCGATAAAATCCCCTATTGGTTGGAAGAAGATCTATAAGCCACGGAGAAAGGGGGGATTGAATGTGTTGGATCTGTATGAGTGGAACAAAGCCTGTTTAGCTAAATTGCTTTGAAACCTTTGTAATAAGAAGGACTCCCTTTGGGTCAAGTGGATTCATTCCTTTTACTTCAAATCCACTAACCTTATGCAGGTCCAGGAAAAGCAGTGTATGTCATGGATTTTCAAAAACATTCTGAGGTATAGAGACATCGTGACTGACATGGAAGATTGGGACAATATGAAGGTGAAGTACTCCGTTGGTAAAGTCTACCACTACCTCAAAATGGATGAACCTGATGTGGCTTGGAACCACATGTTCTCTACTACTATTGCTAGACCAAGAGCTCTTTTCACTCTTTGGATGGCATACCACCGTAGGTTGGCGACAAAGGAGCGGCTCAAAAAGTTTGGAATTACTACAGATTGTTAGAACACAGATTGATGTTCAATATATCTTTATGTTTTGATGATAACACTAATGAAATTTTGTATTAAGAAAATATATACTCTAATTTTGTTCAAGTGTTTTTGTTTCAGATATTAAAATAAATATTCTTATGGAAGCAAAAATGCATCTGAACAGTAGTCTACACAAAGCTCTGAAGCATCAAAAGCAAGTCATCAGAAGACTCTGAGCGCTTCCAGAAGAGACTCTGGAGCAGAAGCTGCAGAAGACTCTGAAGCAGAAGCTGCAGAAGCATCTGAAGCGTAGCTTAAGATTTTGTATGAAGAGTTTAAAGCAGAAGTTTGCCAACCAGATGGAGACCAATGGTCACTGCTCTGAAGCTTGCTAAGGATCTGAACAAGATCATACTGGAGGAACTGATCAGCTCTCTAAGGAGTCATGAGATTGAACTAGAAGAAGACGAACCCCAAAAGAAAGGTAAGTCAGTTGCTTTAAAGTCTAACAAATCTGCCAAAGCCTTGCAGGTTTTAGAAGAAAGTTCTGAAGAATCTTCTTCTGAAGAAGAAGATGAATTGTCCCTGCTGTCCAGAAGGATCAACAAACTCTGGAAGCATAAGCAGAAGAAATTCAGAAACTTCAGGAAACCAGATCAACGTAAAGAGTCTTCTGAACATAGAAGATCTAGAAAGAAAGAGGTTGTCTGCTATGAATGCAAGGAACCTGGGCACTACAAAAATGAATGCCCAAAGCTTCAGAAGGAGAAGCCAAGAAGGAAGTCTGATCATAAAAAGAAAGTTCTGATGGCAACCTGGGATGATTCAGATGCATCTGAATCTTCATCAGACTCAGATGAAGAATGTGCAAACATGGCACTCATGGCTGACGTAGAAGACCATGCAGAAACATCTGGATCAGAATCAGAATCAGAATAAGTCTCTGAGGAGGTATTTTCTGAACTTTCTAGAGCAGAACTTATTGAGAGTTTATCTAAAATGTTGGAAAACTATAGTAAGATTAAGCTCAAATACAAGAAGCGTGAAAACAGTCTTGTATCTGAGAATGATCTTCTGAAGTCAGAAATTGCTGAGCTTAAGGCAAACAATTTGAAAATTAAAAATAAATTAGAAAAAGCTCAACAAGATTCTGAATTTGAAACTAAGTCAAAATCTAAAAATATTTTAGAAGAATATGACTATAGTTTTCAGAGATTTCTGGCAAGAAGCCTAGAGAGAAGCAAGATGGCTTCAATGATCTATGGTGTAAGCAGAAATAACAGGAAGGGTATTGGATATGAATCTTCTTCTGAGAAAGATTTAAATCCAACATCTGTTGATAAACTAATCATTAAGCATACTCCTATGTATTCTTCTTTTAAGTATGGTCATCTTAATGATATTAAACACACACGTTCTGGTCAGAACATTCTTGTGTTTAAACCTAAAGTTAGTCAGAATAAACCTGTTGTCTGTCATACCCCAAATTTGTCCTACCTTTTTTTTAAAATTCTCATTTGCCCGACTTTGTTTTTAATTTACCTCGCTTATACAGCGTAGCGTATTTTTTCAGCAAAAACAGGCATTTTCGCTTTTTAGCCCAATAAGAGTATGCCACGTGGCATTTGTTTTTTATATAGATCTATCTTTTTTTTATATATAATTTCTTTTTTTTCGTGATAGGTTAATATAATGTTTTTTTTTAATTTTTTAATTAGTTTTGAATTAGAAATTAGGATTTAAATTTAATTTTTTGTTTAATTAAATAGATTTAATTTAGAACTCAATTATAATTTAGAAATTTTTAATTTTAAAAAAATATAGATTAAAAAAATAGAGTTAGAATTTAATTAGGATTTATTTTAAAAAATTAGATTAGATTTTAATTAATTAGTTTAGATTTAAAATTGTAATTAATAGTTAGAATTAATTAAATAGGAAATAGGTTTTTAATTTAGTTTATTATCTTAAAAAAATAAATTAAAAGAAAATAATAAAAAAAGATGAAAATTAATTTGTTTGAGGACACGGTGGATTAGGGTTGAATTTCTTGGGATAAATAGGGTGACCTACTGTTCACCATACCCTAAGAATTAAGGATACTACTGTTCACCAAGCCCTAATTTGGGCCACCCCCTTTCAGGAACTCTAATTTCGAAATCACTGTTCATCATTACCACACACTCCCTCCTCTCGCCGCCGGAACCCTTCACCACCTTCTTCAACTCTTCATCATCTCGATTCCACCTTTTCTCCTTCACAAGAACGATCCGCCGTTGTTTTTGATTTTCACCATCTTCATCCTCACCCATCCTCTTCTTCGTCCGTTTTTCCGTAAAAAAACCCTCACGGCGCCGCTCAACCCTTCTCCCTCGTCAAAATCTCACCTTCAACTTCAACCTCAACGTTCATCCGAAAACATGTTCTTCTGCATCACCTTCATCCCTCCCTCAAAGTACCTTCTGCCGCCACCTACTCTTCAAACCCTAACGGCGCCGCTAACCCTCATCCTTGTATAACATGGTCTTCATCCATTTCCTCCACAGCACCCCTAACCTATTCGATGAAATTCCTAAACGAAAACGATCAAAAAATTTCAAAGCCACTTCCTTCTTTTCGTATCCAGTCATTGAAGTGGTCTTCCAAGCAATTATCTCAAGGGCTTCAGAAGGATCCTAACAAGGATTTGTCACGCATTCTTCGAACTGAAGCGGCTATCAAAGGTGTAGAAAACAAAGCCAAGTCATGGAAACATAAACAACTCTTGCCTAAGGTTGTTCTTGAAGCATTGGATGATGCCATTAAAAGGTGTCAGTGGCATAATGCTCTCATGATTTTCGAACTTCTTCGAAATCAATATTGGTATGAACCCAGATGCCAAACTTATACAAAGTTGTTGATGATGCTTAGCAAGTGCAAACAGCCTAAAGAGGCTAGTCAGCTCTTTGAGACCATGTTGTTTGAAGGGCTTAAACCTACTGTCGATGTCTTCACTGCTCTTGTAAGCGTTTACAGTCAAAGGGTCATGAATGTGCAAAATCGGTGAAGATGTTGTTGCTGTTGTAAATCAAAGCTCGAGTTCAACAAGCTTAACAAGTTCAGCAATGTGAAGTAGACACTGTCAATGGGAAACTTCTCTCTAACAACAACCTCTTTACTTTCAGACGAAAAGTCACAAATTCTCCGACCTCGCTATACTTCTGTGACAACAATCACACACAAGCGGAAATACGCACGTTTTTATTTGTTTTTTCATATGACCATTGTTGGCATTTAATGTCTTGTTTTCAGACTATTATTGACATGGCCAAGTTCCAGTCTCGAGTTGGTCAAGCAAACTGAAGTTGCCGGCAAGATTCACTGAGTATTCATCATGGAGTTTAGCTTTGACTACGTTGCGGTCTCGTGATGAATGATTTTGTTTTTATGTTCATTATGTCATCGATTCCGCAACTTCAACGCTATCGAATGGGATATTAAAAGCTTGGTAGCTCGACACCAGCATTTCAACAAGATTAGGCACTGTCTATTTTGATAAATATCCTATGGTTGATACTAGTTTAAGGCCATGTTAATATTACTGTTGGTTAGATTTTGACCCAAGTTTGTTTTGCTTATATTTGCTTCTCAATCTGATTTTGTGAAAAAAATTCTGAAGTAAACTAATATAAGACGGCAGTATATTGACATGCTTGTGCTTAAAATGTTGTGTTTTGTTCGAATCCGCATCTTTTAGAACTAGAAAGGATTGTTGTTGAATTCTCATCTTCTAATACAACCCTGTTTGTTTGATTTTGAACTCCAAAATATGTTTTCCTAGTCTGTTTGGATGTGTTTCCATTCAATGCAGGTTTATGTGTCGCGGAAGCGATTGTAAAGCTGAGCTAGTTCTGACTGCACTATCATCTCGTCGGATGGCCGTATGCTTGCAGCTGGAAGCATGAGTATTCAAGAGTTGAGTCGAATACACCGTTACAACCGTGATGACCTCTTCAACAACAACTTCTGCGGCAACTGCGGCGAGCTGGTGTCGGTTTATGGAGATAGAGATGAGTTGAGGATTGATTAATAACTCAGAAGTTCCACAACAATAACGTGTCAAACACAGTAGTCTTATTTGTTCGCGAGAAGCGTTGCATCATTGTTGGTTCCGTTCTTCCTCTGCTTACAACAGTAATAACTTACATCATCCTTCAACAAACAATATGACTCAGCAAGACAATAAAACTCTAAGTTGTAGCAATAGCAGTACACACATCATATAGCCGGCCGCGACATCAGGTTGATTTGGTCGCGACATCGCCATAACACGACATAACAAAACAGAGTCGCAACTTGCAGCTGCCGCCACTCACCAACAATTCTGCAGCAGCGACGCCAAATTGTTCTTCAAGCAGCATTCTCCAACAACAACAGCACAACGCATTCGATAACATGTTTCGGCGACAACGGTAACAAATACAGCCTCATTAATCTTCTATTTTTTTCTCTCTAATAGCTTGATTATACAAACAGATATTAATGTGATCATGTTGTGATAAACATTCGATATCGTTTAGATTATGCGAAAGCTTATGTGTGATGTTAACATTTTAAAGTTTCTTTATTGATTCTGCAAGTAATTAGGAAAGTTATGTGAATATTGTGTTTGTTACTCTGGTTTTCCTCCTAGCCGGTTTGAGCATAATTTCGGGGTCGTGGCATTCGTGTTGTTTTCTTATTTGTGTTGTTGGTTTCAATTCTCGATTGCATATAATTGCGTAAATTTGTTCTAGAATATTGCGAGCATGGTGAAGAATTTTTTAATGTGGTAACTTCATGCTGTTGTTGTTGTGTGCTTAAGTCGCATGTCTGAAATCGAGTATTATCCGCAACCTCAACACATAAGGTTTTCAGTTATAATTTTGTTTGTATTCCAGAATTTGGTTTGAGCGGTGTCGTTTACGTCGTGACTTATGGTGGCTATTGTATTAGAACATTGAGGGTTGAATTTTCTATTTCAAATTCTTGTCAGTTTTGTTCTCGCCTAATTAAAGTTTTAGTTTTGTCTCGCTTTAAAATTTTCGGTTATACTGTGCAAGTGTATATATTTCACTTGATGTGTGTTTAGAAGTATGTCTATAGATCTAAATAAGATATATGTATTTGGTTTGAGTTTTTTTTTTATATGAATATATTGCCATTCTTTTTTTAAAAAAATAAGTTTCTATATGGATTAGTTGGGGGTGATCAATTGGAAAGATGTTCTTTATTTCATTGCCTGTTCAGTTAACTTATTTGTGTTTACATGAGAAACTTGTTTTGAATAAGGGATGTTTGATGTGGCTCTTATGTCTTAATTAGCATGAAGGTTGTTCTAAAAATAAATTGATAATTTTTTGTTACTTCTTTATTCGTTAGGTTTTTATTCTTAAAAAAATATATATATATTTCAAAATTCTTATCAAATAATATTTTAAATATTGAAAAACTATACTTTATTATTAAGTTAAAACTTTTTTTAATATATTAAACTTTTCTCAACACAATTAGTTATTATTAGCTTTTCTCAAAAATCTTTTTATAAGCAATTAATTAATTAATTTTATATATGAAAATTAAAACTATCTTTCTTGATTAAATTAAACTTTTTTTTCTTAATCGAATTTCAAAACAATCAAATTCTTGGATCTCGCCTTCCTTGAATTTTTAAGCGACCGCTCTCGAGGTGCACACCTTGAGGTGTGATCCTTCCGATCTTATTTTCTAGAATATCTAGTGCACCTAGTTCGAGTACGCTAATCCATTCAAATTATTTCTCTAAATTAAATCACGAAAGAATCAAGTTCTTGGAGTCGTACATTCCTTGAATTCGAGAATGATTACTATCGAGGTGTACACCTCGAACAGTATATCATTCAAACTTTCGTTCCTAAAACACTTCCTATAATTATTTGGACAAATACATTCACTGTCCAACAAACATATTTAATAATTAATGGAATGAAAAAGGTATTGTTGGGATCTAGCATTCCAATGATATCCCGACTAGTTGATTACGAGGCCGACGTCTCGCTTATCGAACATTCGTCGTTCCTCCTAATTTTTCAAACTCGTCTAACCTCGTTCCTTACCTCCGTGCGATCGAGTCTGAACCCTAGTACGCTTCTAAACCGTACATCAAATTCAAATTATTTTCTTAATCAAATTACGAAAGAATTGAGTTCTTGGAGTCTCGCACTCCTTGAATTCTTGAGTAACCACTCTTGGGGCGTACGCTTTAGGTTGTGGTTCGCTCAACCTTTCGTTTATAAAACACGTGCCCTAACTATTTGGATGAATATCGTCATTATCCATTCAAAAACAATTTCATAATTAATTGAATGAAAAAAGGTGTTGTTGGGATTTAACATTCTAATAATATCCCGACTAATTGATTACGAGGCCGACGTCTCGTTTATCGAGTAGTCGTTATTCCTCCTAATTCTTCAACCCGCATAACCTCATTTCTCACCCTCGTGTGATTGAATCAAAAATCTCTTTCAATTCAAACTCTCTCGCGTCTAAACTATCCATCAAACATAAGGGAATGAAAAAGATGTCGTTGGGATCTAGCATTCCAACGATATCCCAACTAATTGGTTGTGAGGCCGACGTCTTGCTTATCAAATAGTCGTCATTCCTCCTAATTTTTTTCAAACCCCTCTAACCTCGTTCCTCACCTTCATACGGTCGAATCTAAACCCTAGTACGCTTCTAAACCGTACGTCAAATCCAAATTATTTTCTTGATTAAACTACGAAAGAATTGAGTTCTTGGAGTCTTGCACTCCTTGAATTTTTGAGTAACTACTCTTGGGGCGTACGCTTTAGGTTGTGGTTCGCTCGACCTTTCGTTTATAAAACACGTGCCCTAATTATTTGGACAAATATCGCCGTTGTCCATTCAAATACAATTTCATAATTAATTGAGTGAAAAAGGTATCATTGGGATCTAGCATTCGAATAATATCCCGATTAATCAATTGCGAGACTGACGTCTCGTTTATCGAGTAGTCGTCATTCTCCCTTAAAATATTCAACCCAACTTGCTTTCCTCGCCCCTGCGCGATTGAAACTTTCTCAAACACAAATTTCGAAGTTAGTCGAATGAAAAAGGTGTCGTTGGAATCTAGCATTCCAATAATGCCCCGATTAATTGATTGTGAGGCTGACGTCTCGTTTATCGAGTAGTCGTCATTCTCCATCAAATTACCTAACCAAACTCCTGTTTCTTGCCCCCGCGTAATCGAAACCTTAAACCTATTTAAATATATCCTCTAACCAAAACATCCAATGCGATAAACCTAATCCCTCGCCCTTGCGCGATCCCTACAACTCAAACAACTTTTACCAAAGAACATTGTTTAGTCCTTCTTCCGCGCATATGAACTCGTGCTTCAGCCTCCCCTAGCGAGCAGACAAGCCAAAGTTTAGCAGTTAGAATGCGACATAAACACTCGTTCGTTCACAAACCTTTTACCCGTAGTTAGCCGAACTACGGCTGCTCTGATCTCTCATATCTGTTGAGAGTACGTAGGCATAGGATTGCGATGATCCTAGCGAGCACTTTTCCTTCTTTCCCACCTTTAGGTTCCCATACCTTTTACCAAGAACGTTGTTTAGTCCCTTCTTCCGCGCATAACAAACTCGTGCTTCAGCCTCCCCTAGCAAGCAGACAAGCCAATGTTTAGCAGTTAGAACGCGACCTAAACTCTTGTTCACATACCAAGCCTTTTTACCGTAGTTAGCTGAACTACGGCTGCTCGGATTCTTCATTCTCTTCCGAATGTAAGATACGTAGGCACAAGATTGCGATGATCTTGGCGAGCACAATCCCCTCTTTTCCCGTAGTCCCACGAACTACGAATGCTCTGATTTTCCACTTCTTACAAGTGAAGATACGTAGGCACAAGGGCCCCAATCCTTGGCGAGCACCCTATCTTAAAACCACTCATTCCCCCTATAGGAGAAACCTTAGAAGAAAACAAACAAGCATAGTTAATTTTACTCTCGAATCGATCAAGAGTTTCCCGTTGAGTACAACGGACGTAGAGGGTGCTAATACCTTCCCTCTGCGTAACCGACTCCCGAACCTAGAATATTGGTTGCGATGACCATGTTCTTATCTCTCTTAAAGGTTTTATCGATATTTTCCTATTCCATCCTTGGAATGAATAAAGTTCGGTGGCGACTCTGTTTCGAACAGTATTTTCCGCGGCCATCGCGAGGATCGTATTTTTTGAGGTACGGTAGATGGCGACTCTGCTGGGGACCACGCATTGCCCTATGCAAGAGAGAGTCAAGCCTAACTTGACTCGATTTGAGAGTGCTAACCTTTTGCTTAACTGTTTTCTTTATGTTTATTTTCCCTTATTGTTTATTTCTTGTTTTCTCTTTCTATCGTATGCTGTTTATTATATCTGCCTGCTGGATTCGAGGATAGCATTGCAAGTAAAGCTCTACACCCGAGCTTTGGAAAAAGAAGAGAGAAAACATAGTTTAGAATTGGTAGTGATTAGTGTTAGTCCCCAAGGACTCGCTCCTTGTGTGCCTAGCATGAAAGCTCCTCCAGAATAGACCTTTTCGTAGATCCTATCGTAACGCAGCTAGCCTGTTACACGATTTGATTCATGAAGGGTCCATGACTCTGGGAACCACTCTTAGAACCAGTTTCTATATTGGTAGTCGTGTAATGTTAGTCTCCGAGGACCCGCTCCTCGTGTGCCTAGCATGAGGACTCCGCTCAGGAGAGACCCTATCGTACTCTCGTTATAATACAACTAGCCTGTTGCGTAATGTTGATGCGATCGGTGTCCGTGATCTTGGGAACCTTATCCATCAACATAGAAGCTATCCCGTGAGTGGGTCTGTGGGTACAGAATCTAGAACTTGCCTTGTATAGTCTACCGGTTAGGGCGCTTTGACTTGCTTATGTTTTCTTGGATCTTGTTTGTGCCTGCATTGCATTTGCATATCATCGCATTTGCATTCCATTTGCATTGCATATTTTCCCAAAACCAGAAAGCTCATCCTTCCTTTGTCCATAATCCGCAGTTGATTTCCCGACACCTGTATCGGACTTGAAGCAGCTTTTTGAAGAATCATGAGTTCAGAAGAGCAGAACCAGTTTGCATCAAGAGCAGATGTTGACTTAATGAAGAACCAGTTGGACCATCTTGTGGAAGCTATGCTAGCCTTTTCAAGGAGAGAAAATAAATCTCAACGGCCTATAGTCACTAAGAACGTCATACCACAGCCTGTGCGGATTCCTGTTGAAGACCAGGTTATACAAGAGCGTCACATTATTCAGGATGAACATACCTCATCTCATGATGTTGTTGAATACCATAGCTTCGCATTCACTACACCAAATTCCCAAGTGGCAAGCTTGGTGGGGAATGTTGAACGACCTCAGGATGTTGAGTTTGCTGAAAAATGTCGTGTGTTGGAAGAGAAAGTTGAAGCCATGATGGAGCGTGATACTGCTGATCTAAATGCTTTGAATATGTGTTTGGTACCCGGACTTGTGATACCTCCAAAGTTCAAGATGCCAAATTTTGAAAAGTACAAAGGAGATAGCTGTCCAAAGCAACATTTGGTAATGTTTTGCAGAAAAATGACGTTCTATGCTCGCAATGACAAACTTATGATTCACTGTTTCCAAGACAGTTTGAGTGGGGCATCCTTAAGTTGGTACATGCAGCTAGAAAGTAGCCATATCCAGTCGTGGTCGGACTTAGCCAACACCTTTCTGAAACAATACCAATACAATCTTGATGTGGCTCCCAACCGCATACAGTTGCAAAGCTTATCTCAAGAGGAAAACGAGTCTTTCAGAGGGTATGCTCAGAGATGGAGAGAGGTAGCTGCTCGCGTTCAACCACCACTCTTGGACAGGGAATTGGTTGACATGTTCATAGAATCTTTGCAAGAACCGTACTTGGAAAAGATGATAGCCAATGGGACATCCAACTTCTCTGATTTGGTATCAGTAGGAGAACGTATCGAGAGCTATCTCAAGAGTGGAAAGGTTCATGACATCTCGAACATCCCAGCCAGTGAAAGTGAATCAGTTGTTAGCTCCTGAGAGGAAGAAGAGGATGAAATAAGTACGATCAGGGACACTCCCCAAGCTCCATCCTCGGTGCCTTATCTTCAGTACTCAATCATCTCGACTGTTCAAAGCCAGCAATCCTATGGGTCTACCTGTGTGACTCCAATCTCTTCACATGGTCAATATCCTCCTGTCAATAGACGTCCGCAACAACGACGTCACTATAATCAAAGACCAAAGAGACGCTTTGATCCATTACCAATGCCATACAATCACGTGCTACCACGTTTGATTAGTAGTGGACTGATAGTGCCAAAGGGTTTGGATCATGTGATCCCACCATATCCACCAGGCTTTGACACCAATGCACGATGTGGCTACCATGCTGGCGCAATGGGGCATTCGACCGAAGATTGCAAACAGTTCAAGAATAAGGTTCAACATATGATCGAGTCCAAGCTAATCTCGTTCACACCTCAAGGAATTCATATCAACATCAAACCTTCATCTGGTCAAGTGAGTTCATCAGTTCATGGCATGGAAGAAGCTGCAGAGAGTAGATATGAAGAAGGTTATCATACTGGTCTCGATGAGCAAGAAGGGTAGCTCAACTGTGATGCAAGAGAGAAAAACCCAGTTCCTCAATACTGGCAATTTCCATATTGTTTTTACGCATTTGTAGTTTCTTTTCTGTTATAATGCTACTTGCTTTTAGACATTGTTTCTTATTAATGGTATTGTTAATGTGATAATTATGCATGTTTTTTGATCAAATCCATTCGTATTCACTCATATTTTCTCACTTATTGCAAAAAAAATCACAAATTTTTTTTCACTCCACTTCCTTTATCGCACTGCTGTTTAGCAAAGATTTGAGGGAGGATGATGAAAACGAAATACCCATAATTGCTGATAAGTATGCTTTTAGATAAAATCTCGCTAATGATGTACAGGCATTGTTTCAAATCCCCAAACACCGGAGAGATAAGGAGTTAGTCCCTAGTCAACCACTTCGAGCCTAGAAGTAGGAGTTTCCTTCGGATTTCTAAACCCTTACACTTAACCTGGGGCATGGGTAGTATTCAGTTAACCTGATTACGCACTCGAATCACGAGGAAAAATCCAAAAGTCATGACGGTTCATCAATGACCATTGACTTGGCAGTCACAAATCCTTCAAAAAAATTCAAAAGCCTGCTAAGTCGAACACCTCAAAAGGAGACTTAGGCAAAAATCAAGACAATCCCGATGGATCTGACAAGCAAAGTCAGCCCATGCAAAAGTTAGGGATCAGAACAAAACCCAAAAGAGGTACTCAAATCCTCAATAAAAACAAAAATAAGATTAGTGGCCACTATGCCAGAATCAAGAGGGTCACTGACATCCATCAAAAACAAAATAAAGTGGTTGCCGCTTCAAGCGAACCTTGAACCATCAAGTTTACACCGTCAGGCAGGTGCAAAATTAACTGAATGTAGGTACGGAGATTATCACGAAGAAGGGGTGGGTACCAAATCATACTTTGAGCCTAATATCCTTTGTTTTCATAACCATGAACCAGGCCACGATACAACCCTTAAAAGACCTAATTGAGGCGGGGTTTTATTCTGAAAGCATATTTACAGCAAGGTTGCGTAACCTGACTCCTCACATGATTGCTAATCTCCAGCATTGGTGTCATTATTCTTGCTATATCTTTCGCACCAGATAAATTAGCACTGCATTTGGACTAATAGTCCGCTCGTCACACACTGTCACATCATTCTAATAAATGATCCTTTCAAATTTTGCATAAATATCGCATTAAAATGACCATTTTTTAATAAACACTTTTAACTGCAAGTCAATACTTGGCATTATGGAAATTGCAACAAATAGCAATCAAAGAGGAACTCGATCACTCATTGGTGTTGACCTGAATCAAGAATTTCTCATGACCCTGCAGTCTGGGGCAAGTTCTTCCTAGTTTCAAACAGGGGCATATTACTGCAAAATCTAGACACTGGGGCAATCATCGCAGACCGTGTCATGGTATAAATCTTTAAGGAAAAAATCTTCAAATACTCTACAGACTGGGACGGGCTAGATTGAACAGGGGCAACTCCCTTCTTGCATCCAAGTTGGTCAAGCAGACCGTGCCAGACGCCAGTAACTGTTGAGTTCACAACAAGCGTCAAAAGCCTTGGGGCAGAGCAAAAGCACGATCAACATGCATTAGTTAAGTCGCTATGCTCGCATATTCAACATGCTTTGGTTATGTCGCTGCGCTCAACATTTGCAAGCCATCAAGGCATATCAGCTAAAAGCTAAATCCTTACAAGAACGAGTGCACAACTTCTGCAAAGGATCTAACTTGGGGAAACCAAGAACATCCACATCTGCCTTCTGAGCATAGAATCATCAGATACCGATTATCGGGAAGTCAAATACTTTCACCAAATAAAGTCCACTTCTGTTGGCATCCCATAAAACTCAAAAAGTCCATTTTTATTGGCAACCAAATAAAAGTCCACCTTGCTGGCATCATAACCATTAAAAGTCCAACCCCGCTTGGCATCTCCTAAAGTCCAATTTGTGTTGGCAACCCTTAAAAGTCCAACCCCGCTTGGCATCCCCTAAACTCCAATTTGTATTGGCAACCACTAAATACCAACCCTGCTTGGCACCACCCAAAAGTCCAACCCCGCTTGGCATCTCTTAAAGTCCAATCCTTTATTGGCAACTACCAAAGTCCACCCTTGTTGGCACCTTCAAAAAACCAATCTCCTACTTGCATTCACATATGCATCATATAATTGACATGTATCATACGCATACATAACACGATCATTTCCTCTTTCAACCCCCGAGTTGATATGTCTTTATTTTCTCGACCCCCGAGTCGATATTTGCCTTTTCCTCCTTCAACTCCCGCGTTGATATTTTGTTTTTTTCGACCCCCGAGTCGATATTTACCTTTCTCCAACCCCCGCGTTAGTATTCACCTTTCTTCAACCCCCGAGTTGATATGTCTTTATTTTCTCGACCCCCGAGTCTATATCTTTGTTATCTTTTTCTCTCGACCCCCGAGTCGACACTTGTCTTTATTTCCTTGACCCCCGAGTCGATATTGCCTTCATTTTCTCTCCACCCCCGAGTCGATATTTGCTATTCTTCTTCAATCCTCAAGCTGACTTGTTGTTCTGATTTATCCTCGACCCCCGAGTCGATAGTATATTTTGTTCTTCTCAACCCCCGAGTTGATGTGCCAGTATACCTCGTAAATCTTTTCAGCTTGTTTCACCTAATACCAAAAATAATTCCTTGTGGAAAACCAGAAATGAAGCCTTACCATAATCCCGTTACCCGGTTGCATTCTCATGCGCATTGCATTTCAATCATTTGCATATACATCTTGCATTCCATAGCAGTTGCATTTTAATTGCATATTTGCGCATCATACAAAGCATTGCATTTCTGTCCCCAGTGACAAAGCACAACAGGATTCAGGATCATTTACAAGCATCTTGGTCGTTCCCCGCGTGCTCATGGAATGTCTATCCCCAGCAAGTCATTCTTCAACCATACAGTTGATAATGACGGTTCCCAACAGTCGTTGCTCTTATTACTCCCCAAATAGAGGTTATCCTCAAAAGAGTTTCTTGAAGGCTTTTTCCCTGCAGAGTTTGGACAACGCTTTTCCTCTGACAGGATTTTAGCTCAACTATTCCTCAGCAAAATTATCACTCGAGATACTGCTTTGGTATCATCGAAGAACCTTAATGGATAAGGTACTGCTTCGACCACCCGAAGGATCTCAAGTTTTGTTCGAGATACTGCTTTGGTATCATCGAAGAGCCTTAATGGATAAGGTACTGCTTCGACCACCCGAAGAATCTCAAGTTTTGTTCGAGATACTACTTTGGTATCATCGAAGAGCCTTAATGGATAAGGTACTGCTTCAACCACCCGAAGAATCTCAAGTTTTGTTCGAGATACTGCTTTGGTATCATCGAAGAGCCTTATTGGATAAGGGACTGCTTCGACCACCCAGGGAATATCAGGTTATCTCGTTCATCTATTTTGCATCTTGTCATCCCGTTCAGGTATATCCTATCTCTTTGCATTTTTACTTGCTTGTCGGACAAATTCGGGGTCTTCTTGTATCTAATTGACTTCCACCTTAAAATGAACGCTCTGCAGCTGTTCATTCTCTCAGGTTCAAGGCAATTAGATAGGGGCATCTGTCATACCCCAAATTTGTCCTACCTTTTTTTTTAAATTCTCATTTGCCCGACTTTGTTTTTAATTTACCTCGCTTATACAGCGTAGCGTATTTTTTCAGCAAAAACAGGCATTTTCGCTTTTTAGCCCAATAAGAGTATGCCACGTGGCATTTGTTTTTTATATATATCTATCTTTTTTTTTATATATAATTTCTTTTTTCTCGTGATAGGTTAATATAATGTTTTTTTTTATTTTTTAATTAGTTTTGAATTAGAAATTAGGATTTAAATTTAATTTTTTGTTTAATTAAATAGATTTAATTTAGAACTCAATTATAATTTAGAAATTTTTAATTTAAAAAAAATATAGATTAAAAAAATAGAGTTAGAATTTAATTAGGATTTATTTTAAAAAATTAGATTAGATTTTAATTAATTAGTTTAGATTTAAAATTGTAATTAATAGTTAGAATTAATTAAATAGGAAATAGGTTTTTAATTTAGTTTATTATCTCAGAAAAATAAATTAAAAGAAAATAATAAAAAAAGATGAAAATTAATTTGTTTGAGGACACGGTGGATTAGGGTTGAATTTCTTGGGATAAATAGGGTGACCTACTGTTCACCATACCCTAAGAATTAAGGATACTACTGTTCACCAAGCCCTAATTTGGGCCGCCCCCTTTCAGGAACTCTAATTTCGAAATCACTGTTCATCATTACCACACACTCCCTCCTCTCGCCGCCGGAACCCTTCACCACCTTCTTCAACTCTTCATCATCTCGATTCCACCTTTTCTCCTTCACAAGAACGATCCGCCGTTGTTTTTGATTTTCACCATCTTCATCCTCACCCATCCTCTTCTTCGTCCGTTTTTCCGTAAAAAAACCCTCACGGCGCCGCTCAACCCTTCTCCCTCGTCAAAATCTCACCTTCAACTTCAACGTTCATCCGAAAACATCTTCTTCTGCATAACCTTCATCCCTCCCTCAAAGTACCTTCTGCCGCCACCTACTCTTCAAACCCTAACGGCGCCGCTAACCCTCATCCTTGTATAACATGGTCTTCATCCATTTCCTCCACAGCACCCCTAACCTGTTCGACGAAATTCCTGAACGAAAACCATCAAAAATTTTCAAAGCCACTTCCTTCTTTTCGTATCCAGTCATTGAAGCGGTCTTCCAAGCCATTATCTCAAGGGCTTCAGAAGGATCCTAACAAGGATTTGTCACACATTCTTCGAACTGAAGCGGCTATCAAAGGTGTAGAAAACAAAGCCAAGTCATGGAAACATAAACAACTCTTGCCTAAGGCTGTTCTTGAAGCATTGGATGATGCCATTAAAAGGTGTCAATGGCATAATGCTCTCATGATTTTCGAAATTCTTCGAAATCAATATTGGTATGAACCCAGATGCCAAACTTATACAAAGTTGTTGATGATGCTTAGCAAGTGCAAACAGCCTAAAGAGGCTAGTCAGCTCTTTGAGACCATGTTGTTTGAAGGGCTTAAACCTACTGTCGATGTCTTCACTGCTCTTGTAAGCGTTTACAGTCAAAGGGTCATGAATGTGCAAAATCGGTGAAGATGTTGTTGCTGTTGTAAATCAAAGCTCGAGTTCAACAAGCTTAACAAGTTCAGCAATGTGAAGTAGACACTGTCAATGGGAAACTTCTCTATAACAACAACCTCTTTACTTTCAGACGAAAAGTCACAAATTCTCCGACCTCGCTATACTTCTGTGACAACAATCACACACGAGCGGAAATACGCACGTTTTTATTTGTTTTTTCATATGACCATTGTTGGCATTTAATGTCTTGTTTTCAGATTATTATTGACATGGCCAAGTTCCAGTCTCGAGTTGGTCAAGCAAACTGAAGTTGCCGGCAAGATTCACTGAGTATTCATCATGGAGTTTAGCTCTGACTACGTTGCAGTCTCGTCATGAATGATTTTGTTTTTATGTTCATTATGTCATTGATTTCGCAACTTCAACGCTATCGAATGGGAGATTAAAAGCTTGGTAGCTCGACACCAACATTTCAACAAGATTAGGCACTGTCTATTTTGATAACTATCCTATGGTTGATACTAGTTTAAGGCCATGTTAATATTACTGTTGGTTAGATTCTGACCTAAGTTTGTTTTGCTTATATTTGCTTCTCAATCTGATTTTGTGAAAAAATTTCTGACGTAAACTAATATAAGACGGCAGTATATTGACATGCTTGTGCTTAAAATGTTGTGTTTTGTTCGAATCCGCATCTTTTAGAACTAGAAAGGATTGTTGTTGAATTCTCATCTTCTAATACAACCCTGTTTGTTTGATTTTGAACTCCAAAATATGTTTTCCTAGTCTGTTTGGGTGTGTTTCCATTCAATGCAGGTTTATGTGTCGCGGAAGCGATTGTAAAGCCGAGCTAGTTCCGACTGCACTATCATCTCGTCGGATGGCCGTATGCTTGCAGCTGGAAGCACGAGTATTCAAGAGTTGAGTCGAATACACCGTTACAACCGTGATGACCTCTTCAACAACAACTTCTGCGGCAACTGCGGCGAGCTGGTGTCGGTTTATGGAGATAGAGATGAGTTGAGGATTGATTAATAACTCAGAAGTTCCACAACAATAACGTGTCAAACAAAGTAGTCTGATTTGTTCGCGAGAAGCGTTGCATCATTGTTGGTTCCGTTCTTCCTCTTCTTACAACAGCAATAACTTACATCATCCTTCAACAAACAATATGACTCAGCAAGACAATAAAACTCTAAGTTGTAGCAATAGCAGTACACACATTATATAGCCGGCCGCGACATCAGGTTGATTTGGTCGCGACATCGCCATAACACGACATAACAAAACAGAGTCGCAACTTGCAGCTGCCGCCACTCACCAACAATTCTGCAGCAGCGACGCCAAATTGTTCTTCAAGCAGCATTCTCCAACAACAACAGCATAACGCATTCGATAACATGTTTCAGCGACAACGGTAACAAATACAGCCTCATTAATCTTCTATTTTTTTTTCTCTAATAGCTTGATTATACAAACAGATATTAGTGTGATCATGTTGTGATAAACATTCGATATCGTTTAGATTATGTGAAAGCTTATGTGTGATGTTAACATTTTAAAGTTTCTTTATTGATTCTGCAAGTAATTAGGAAAGTTATGTGAATATTGTGTTTGTTACTCTGGTTTTCCTCCTAGCCGGTTTGAGCATAATTTCGGGGTCGTGGCATTCGTGTTGTTTTCTTATTTGTGTTGTTGGTTTCAATTCTCGATTGCATATAATTGCGTAAATTTGTTCTAGAATATTGCGAGCATGGTGAAGAATTTTTTAATGTGGTAACTTCATGCTGTTGTTGTTGTGTGCTTAAGTCGCATGTCTGAAATCGAGTATTATCCGGAGCCTCAACACATAAGGTTTTCAGTTATAATTTTGTTTGTATTCCAGAATTTGGTTTGAGCGGTGTCGTTTACGTCGTGACTTATGGTGGCTATTGTATTAGAACATTGAGGGTTGAATTTTCTATTTCAAATTCTTGTCAGTTTTGTTCTCGCCTAATTAAAGTTTTAGTTTTGTCTCGCTTTAAAATTTTCGGTTATACTGTGCAAGTGTATATATTTCACTTGATGTGTGTTTAGAAGTATGTCTATAGATCTAAATAAGATATATGTATTTGGTTTGAGTTTTTTTTTATATGAATATATTGCCATTCTTTTTGAAAAAAAATAAGTTTCTATATGGATTAGTTGGGGGTGATCAATTGGAAAGATGTTCTTTATTTCATTGCATGTTCAGTTAACTTATTTGTGTTTACATGAGAAACTTGTTTTGAATAAGGGATGTTTGATGTGGCTCTTATGTCTTAATTAGCATGAAGGTTGTTCTAAAAATAAATTGATAATTTTTTGTTACTTCTTTATTCGTTAGGTTTTTATTCTTAAAAAAAATATATATATTTCAAAATTCTTATCAAATAATATTTTAAATATTGAAAAACTATACTTTATTATTAAGTTAAAACTTTTTTTAATATATTAAACTTTTCTCAACACAATTAGTTATTATTAGCTTTTCTCAAAAATCTTTTTATAAGCAATTAATTAATTAATTTTATATATGAAAATTAAAACTATCTTTCTTGATTAAATTAAACTTTTTTTTCTTAATCGAATTTCAAAATAATCAAATTCTTGGATCTCGCCTTCCTTGAATTTTTAAGCGACCGCTCTCGAGGTGCACACCTTGAGGTGTGATCCTTCCGATCTTATTTTCTAGAATATCTAGTGCACCTAGTTCGAGTACGCTAATCCATTCAAATTATTTCTCTAAATTAAATCACGAAAGAATTAAGTTCTTGGAGTCGTGCATTCCTTGAATTCGAGAATGATTACTATCGAGGTGTACACCTCGAACAGTATATCATTCGAACTTTCGTTCCTAAAACACTTCCTATAATTATTTGGACAAATACATTCACTGTCCAACAAACATATTTCATAATTAATGGAATGAAAAAGGTATTGCTGGGATCTAGCATTCCAATGATATCCCGACTAGTTGATTACGAGGCCGACGTCTCGCTTATCGAACAGTCGTCATTCCTCCTAATTTTTCAAACTCGTCTAACCTCGTTCCTTACCTCCGTGCGATCGAGTCTGAACCCTAGTACGCTTCTAAATCGTACATCAAATTCAAATTATTTTCTTAATCAAATTACGAAAGAATTGAGTTCTTGGAGTCTCGCACTCCTTGAATTCTTGAGTAACCACTCTTGGGGCGTACGCTTTAGGTTGTGGTTCGCTCAATCTTTCGTTTATAAAACACGTGCCCTAACTATTTGGACGAATATCGTCATTGTCCATTCAAAAACAATTTCATAATTAATTGAATGAAAAAAGGTGTTGTTGGGATTTAACATTCCAATAATATCCCGACTAATTGATTACGAGGCCGACGTCTCGTTTATCGAGTAGTCGTCATTCCTCCTAATTCTTCAACCCGCATAACCTCATTTCTCACCCTCGTGTGATTGAATCAAAAATCTCTTTCAATTCAAACTCTCTCGCGTCTAAACTATCCATCAAACATAAGGGAATGAAAAAGATGTCGTTGGGATCTAGCATTCCAACGATATCCCGACTAATTGGTTGTGAGGCCGACATCTTGCTTATCAAATAGTCGTCATTCCTCCTAAGTTTTTTTCAAACCCCTCTAACCTCGTTCCTCACCTTCATACGGTCGAATTTAAACCCTAGTACGCTTCTAAACCGTACGTCAAATCCAAATTATTTTCTTGATTAAACTACGAAAGAATTGAGTTCTTGGAGTCTTGCACTCCTTGAATTTTTGAGTAACTACTCTTGGGGCGTACGCTTTAGGTTGTGGTTTGCTCGACCTTTCGTTTATAAAACACGTGCCCTAATTATTTGGACAAATATCGTCGTTGTCCATTCAAATACAATTTCATAATTAATTGAGTGAAAAAGGTATCATTGGGATCTAGCATTCCAATAATATCCCGATTAATCGATTGCAAGACTGACGTCTCGTTTATCGAGTAGTCGTCATTCTCCCTTAAAATATTCAACCCAACTTGCTTTCCTCGCCCCTGCGCGATTGAAACTTTCTCAAACACAAATTTCGAAGTTAGTCGAATGAAAAAGGTGTCGTTGGAATCTAGCATTCCAATAATGCCCCGATTAATTGATTGCGAGGCTGACGTCTCGTTTATCGAGTAGTCGTCATTCTCCATCAAATTACCTAACCAAACTCCTGTTTCTTGCCCTCGCGCAATCGAAACCTTAAACCTATTTAAATATATCCTCTAACCAAAACATCCAATGCGATAAACCTAATCCCTCGCCCTTGCGCGATCCCTACAACTCAAACAAATTTTACCAAAGAACATTGTTTAGTCCTTCTTCCGCGCATATGAACTCGTGCTTCAGCCTCCCCTAGCGAGCAGACAAGCCAACATTTAGCAGTTAGAATGCGACATAAACACTCATTCATTCACAAACCTTTTACCCGTAGTTAGCCGAACTACGGCTGCTCTGATCTCTCATATCTGTTGAGAGTACGTAGGCATAGGATTGCGATGATCCTAGCGAGCACTTTTCCTTCTTTCCCACCTTTAGGTTCCCATACCTTTTACCAAGAACGTTGTTTAGTCCCTTCTTCCGCGCATAACAAACTCGTGCTTCAGCCTCCCCTAGCGAGCAGACAAGCCAATGTTTAGCAGTTAGAACGCGACCTAAACTCTTGTTCACATACCAAGCCTTTTTACCGTAGTTAGCCGAACTACGACTGCTCTGATTCTTCATTCTCTTCCGAATGTAAGATACGTAGGCACAAGATTGCGATGATCTTGGCGAGCATAACCCCCTCTTTTCCCGTAGTCCCACGAACTAAGAATGCTCTGATTTTCCACTTCTTACAAGTGAAGATACGTAGGCACAAGGGCCCCAATCCTTGGCGAGCACTCTATCTTAAAACCACCCATTCCCCCTATAGGAGAAACCTTAGAAGAAAACAAACAAGCATAGTTAATTTTACTCTCGAATTGATCAAGAGGTTCCCGTTGAGTACAACGGACGTAGAGGGTGCTAATACCTTCCCTCTGCGTAACCAACTCCCGAACCTAGAATATTGGTTGCGATGACCATGTTCTTATCTCTCTTAAAGGTTTTATCGATATTTTCCTATTCCATCCTTGGAATGAATAAAGTTCGGTGGCGACTCTGTTTCGAACAGTATTTTCTGCGGCCATCGCGAGGATCGTATTTTTCGAGGTACGACACTGTCAGAAGACAGAAGTTCAGACAAAACTTTAAGGCAACTAACCCTAAAGGACCCAAAAAGATCTGGGTACCTAAAGACAAAATAATATCTGTTGCAGGCATTTTTAGCAGCAAAGTCAAAACACCAATCTTGGTACCTGGACTCTGGCTGCTCGCGTCACATGACGGGAAAAAGGTCTATGTTCCAAAGCCTGGAACTTAGATCTGGAGGAGACGTCAAGTTTGGAGGGAACCAGAGAGGAAAGATAGTTGGCTCTGGAACAATTGGCAATGGTAATCTTCCTTCCATTTCTAATGTCTTACTTGTTGAAGGATTAACACATAACTTATTGTCCATAAGTCAATTAAGTGACAATGGTTATGACATAATCTTTAATCAAAAATGTTGCAAGGCTGTCAGTCAAAAGGATGGCTCAATCATATTTAATGGAAAGAGGAAGAACAACATTTATAAAATCAATCTTTCAGAACTTAAGGTTCAGAATGTAAAATTCCTTCTATCTGTTAATGATGAGTAATGGGTCTGGCACAGAAGATTGGGGCATATTAGTATGAGACGTATATCTCAGATTAATAAACTCAATCTGGTCAGAGGACTTCCTCAGTTGAAGTTCAACTCAGATGCTCTTTGTGAAGCATGTCAAAAAGGAAAATTTTCAAAATCTTCTTTTAAAACTAAAAATGTTGTCTCAACCTCAAGACCATTAGAGTTACTTCATATTGATCTGTTTGGACCAGTGAAAACTGCTTCCATCAGAGGCAAGAAGTATGGATTAGTCATTGTTGATGACTACAGCAGATGGACATGGGTGAAATTCCTAAAACACAAGGATGAGTCACATTCTGTGTTCTTTGACTTCTGCAAACAAGTCCAGAATGAAAAAGATTTTAAAATTTTAAAGTCAGAAGTGATCATGGTGGAAAATTTGAAAACAAATATTTTGAAAACTATTTTAAAGAAAATGGCATTGCACATGATTTCTCCTGCCCTAGAACTCCTCAACAGAATGGAGTTGTAGAGAGGAAAAATAGAACATTGCAAGAAATGGCCAGAACCATGATCAACGAGACAAATCTGGTAAAACATTTTTGGGTAGAAGCAATAAACACGGCTTGCTATATTCAGAACAGAGTGTCTGTAAGACCTCTTCTGGAGAAGACTCTCTATGAATTGTGGAGGAATAGAAAGCCCAACATTTATTATTTCCATCCTTTTGGATGTGTATGTTTTATGTTGAATACTAAAGAGAATCTAAACAAGTTTGATTCTAAAGCACAGAAGCGTTTCATGCTTGGGTATTCTGAACGCTCTAAAGGCTACAGAGTATACAATACTGAGACACAGATTGTGGAAGAATCAATTCATGTTAGATTTGATGATAAGCTTGACAATCAAAAGCCAAAGCAACTTGTATATTTTGTAGATAGAGAATTAATTCTCACAGACTCTGAAGACTTAGAGGCATAAAAGATTCATGTGAAAGAACCAGAAGCAACGCCAGATGCAACTCCATTGGCTGCTCAGATGAACAATTTCTGAAGAACCAAATGTTAAGGGATCATCATCCAGAATCAAGGCCTCTCACCCAGAGGATGTGATAATTGGGAAGAAGGATGACCCTATCAGAACAAGGTCTTTCCTCAGATCATCTACAACGTCACTTTTTGGGTTGGTGTCTATCATTGAACCAACTTCTGTAGATGAAGCTCTGAATGATAATGAGTGGATACTTGCTATGCAAGAAGAGCTAAATCAATTCACCAAAAATGACGTTTGGGATCTGGTTCCAAGACCAAAAGGATTCAATATTATTGGAACTAAATGGGTCTTCAGAAACAAATTGAATGAGCATGGAGAAGTTGTAAGAAACAAAGCAAGACTAGTTGCTCAAGGGTATAGTCAGTGATGGGCTAAAGACGTGTCTACTTATGCGTCTAGCGGTATCTTACTGCAAGTGCACAACCTATCGAAGTAATATTTAAGATTATCGATCCACAGGGATTCTATCGTTACTTAGTGCTAGATGAACTTCTAGTTTAGCTAAGGCGAATAGTTGTCACGATTGTTGTTGGTTTTCTAAGACTATTGAAGGCGGAATTAAATTCAAGTTTTTAATAAAATAATACTAAAACGGTCGGTATGTAATTATACTAACTTAGGTGGGTCAATCTAACTTAGGCTTATAAAGATGTTCACTTAATCTATTCGGTAGAGATTACTAGTTTGAATACCCTCAACTCACACTCTCGTGGTCTTGAATCAGATCTTATCCCTAAAGCCCTATGCCTGCTCTCGCTAGCCCATAAGTGTTTAGAGGTAATTTTTGGAAACTAAATAATTCTAATTTATCTTAAAGCGCTCTCGCTGTATTTAATTTAAATGCCTAACTTTAGCTATCTGGTTAAAATCTCACACTCTCGTGGTCTTGACCCAACCTAATACCCTTTTCTTACTCTCGTAACGAAAAGGTCGAATTTAATTAAAAAGCATCAGCCAGAATGTTAAGCGATTAATTATTTTAGCCCATGGTTATATTTTACCGGTTAAGTTAGTTATAACTACATACCGCCCTAAGGTATTTAGCTACTCATCGAGGTTAAATCAGACTCAGAGTTAATTATCAGCTTACTAATGGCAGAAAAATAAATAGACATTATAAATAAATTAAATTGCAATAACTGAAAAACCTGATTAACAAATATCTGAGTAGACTCCTTCTTCCACAGACCGGAAGGCGTGGAGTAGGCGGAAATAAAAATTAAAACGAATGCTGAAGGCTGGAAACAAATAAAAGTATAACAATTCCCTAATGTTGGAAATTGTTACACGGTTGGTTTGGATACAAATAAAATAAGGCAGAAAATAAAATGCTGGAATAATAATTCTGATGGTAAGGAAATTCGGCAGAGCTTCCGCAGGAAATTTGGATACTGAAGTCTCTCCTGAATCCTCCTGAGCTGGTCCTATTTATAGAGCTTCCAATGGGCTGGTCCTTGGTCTTTTGCTTCTTGGGCTTTGCTGAAGTGGTTGAGAAAATGTTGGAAAGTGGCAGCAGAAAATGGGAGAAGTCTCCCTCACGTGAGAATTACTAGGAGGAGTGGGCTTCACTGGTGGCTTGACGTAGTCTGAGTCAAAAAAATCAAGTTATATCCTTGTCACGGGCGTGACAAGGTCTTCACGCTCGTTGTTTGATGTTTTCAAGTTTCACGGTCGTGACTACTTCCTCACGGTCGTGATGGCCCAAAGTAAGGTGTCACGGTCGTGACACCCTTGTAACGACCGTGGTCGTAACAAATTATGCAGAGTTTATGCAGGCTTCTGTCTTGCTTCATTTCTTGTGGTTTCTTTGTTCTTTTCTTCTTAATTCATGATTTGGCCTCACATATCGATGTACCTGCAAAATAGTAAGAAAAACTCGAGGAATCGAGCGTTAAAACGGTGAATGCGCGGTAAAAGTCAATGAAATCTAGCGATATAACCGATGCATTTTCTCGTCATCAAACTTCCCCAAACTTAAACCTTTGCTTGTCCTCAAGCAAATAGTCGGTTGAAAATCGGCGGACAAGATTTTATTCGCGCATACTCATAGCAAACCGTCCGGTGGATCGTTTCGTCGGATAGTCCGGTACTTTGATAGAACGCTACCGATACACTAATGACATAAGCAACAGGCTATGTCGTCGACTTCCCGTCAAGCGAAACAATCGGAAATCACATTGCGATTTCACCTAGAGTTTTTAGATCTTATTTCACCCGGTTCGTTCTAGCGCAGTCACATTAAGCCCTTTGCCTTCGTACGCACGTAGTGGAGTAGCCGGTTAGCGATTTTGATCCTTTTTTAGCTCGGGGTCTGGTACACGAGTGTGGTAACCCCTTCATGTTTTATCCGATGCGGAGGTTGTGGGGGATCGAGCCGTAGCACGCCCTACCGAGTTCAGAACCAGTACCTCTGAACCAACCCGAAACGGAGTCCTTCTCCTATTTCTCGTTCTTTATCTGCGACCGTGTACTTTGGTGCAATCTCTTTTCATTTTGCATTGAGATACGAAGGATCATTATTGATTAGGCATCAAACGCTTATATTCATCGGCTCCCCACGTGGTTTGTGTTCAGACGGTGCTGACTGCTAGTATAAACTACTGGGGTTACTTTTGAACTGAAACTAAAGGTGCACTCGCAATGGTGATCGGGATGGAATTTCTTAAGCAGGGGGTCGAAGATGTCAAGATTGTATTGGTCTTGTTTAATCGTTCCCGGCTTCGTAATTACGAACCATTCGGTGGTAAGTCGGGTAATGCGAGTAATTTAAGGATTTTTCTAGTATGGCTTAATAATCGGGGAAAACTCGATATTAAAGAAAATAACGCACAGATTTGCTCATTTCATTGATTTTCTAAAAGGAATACAACAGAATTGAAAGTACATTGAAATGAAAAGTACCTACCTCTCCCACACTATATCAGACATTGTCCTCAATGTTGTGATATCATAGCGGTACAAATACAGTACAAGACTAAAACTGAAAAACAACATAAAAGTGAACTACTGGTGCTGGTGATCGCGGGCTCGGCCTCTGGTGCGAGAGCGGCGTCTGGAGGGAGTCGCTTCGGGATCAGAGCCGGTGCCGGAGGTAGCAGTAATCCTGATGCGGAGCGCCTCGAGCTCGCCGAAAAGTTCTCCAAACCGCTCATTGGTAGCCGCATGGTTGGCAGCAATGGTGTCGAGCAGAGCGTCGTACTGTGCCTTCTGCTGACGTTCTAGTGCTGCGTTCATCAGGTTCTGCTGGTGGATCGCAAATAGGACGTCCTCAAGTGTGGCAGCGGGAGCCGCCTGCTGTCGGGTGGAAGTATCGGGGATGTCCTGGGCATGCTCAGCTGCATCCATGGCGTCCTGCATCTCGTCCACTGGGGCGTTTGGCTGATCATCATGTACCGGGGCGTGATCCGCAGCAGCTGGTAAGGCAAAGAGCCAGTTGGCTCGGTTTGCTGGGTCGATGCGTGTGCGGGACGGCAGAGTGATGTGGTGGAAGACGGTGCCATTGACGACAGGGCTGTACCTGCCATCCTCTCGCTGCGCGATCAGGTGGGCGGACCGGCAGTAGCTCATGGTCAGGAAATCGGCGGCGAGGTGCGGCAGATCAGCGAGCGCGTCACCAAGCCCCAGCTGAATGGCGAGGGTGGTGACAATGCCTCCAATGAATAACGGGGATGAGCCTCGGTGCGCGATGGCCTGGATGTGGTAGAGCATAAAGGGGGCAGCGTTGATTGGCTCGTCATGAAGGGCACAGTACAAAAACAGGAGCTCCTTTGAGTTGAGCTTGTGGTTGCTCTCTCTAGCAAAGATGGTGTTGCAGAGGACCCGGTGAAAGTAGCGGATAGCCGGGTTGTGGATGTGTGTGGCGTTGAGGCTCTGGAAGGTGGTCGCACGGGTGTTGGTAAGGTCGCGCCACAGTGTGAATGCTTGTTCACTGAAGTTGTCGGGCACGCGACGGTGGGCTTCAGTGCCGTGGTCGAAACCTAACAGCTCGGCAATCCTGGTTTGTGTGAGGTTGAACTCCCGGCCAAGCAGTCTGAATGTTACGATGCCGGTAAGCTGACTCTGAGAACCATGAGAGGTGATGTAGCTGTAAGAGCTGAGGAACTCCAGTGTCAGAAGTTCGAAAGTAGGCTGTGGCTGGCGACAGAGGTCCCACAGGCCAACCTTCTGCAATAGGCTTTGAACGCTGGACAGCATACCGAGTTCTTGCAGACAGTCGGTGGAAATGTACCGGGTGGGTTGCAGACCGCGGTTCTGGAAGCGGACGAAACGGTCTCGTTGGGTTTCTCCGGCTTCTCCTTCTCTGAAAATGATAGAATCCATAACATGCAAATGTGAAGAGAGAGGGTGGAAGGATTTTTTGTGAAGTTTTGGAAGAAGAGTGGTAGAATGAGGGAGGTTGGTGTTCGGGTTAAATACGGGACAGTGGAATTGAAATGGTTACTGGTAATGGTGGATTAATGGGGTAGTGGAGAGGTTTTGGCGGTTTGGGAATGAGTGGGGAGTGTTTTAGATAGGTTATGGAGGGAGAAGAAGAGTGGACACGATGAGAAACAGTTCTGTTTCTCACGATATCTGTAATAGAGGTCGTCACGGTCGTGACATGATCGTGACGGTCGTGACGCGCTAAATGAGCATGTCACGATCGTAAGTGGGGCGTGACGACCGTGAGGCTGTGTGGTGCTGAATAATTCCCAGAAAAGCACATTGTCTCACGTTATTTTTAAATTAATAATAATTCATTTTATTTAGTAGCACTTATATGAACACACACCATAGTATATAGCATTTGCGACACAGTAGTATACGAACTTAAGACAAAATAGTGCAGTCATACAGTATATGGTCACACAGTGTATAGAAAAGAAATAGAAAAATTATTTAAGCTGCTAAAATGAAGAATCAATTGAAATAAAAAATGCACGGCATAAAGAAAAACTGAAATTACATAAACTCAAATTATGTTATGAAATCGTTGCGAAAGATAAATTTAACTGGAAATGAAAATAATGATAAAAAATAATGAGAAAAGAATTAGTAAACTAAATCACTGATAGCCGGTTCAAAGGCGTTTCTTCAGGTCTTCGATGGCGGAGTCCAGATGATAGAATTGTTCGCAGGCCATGTCAGTCAATCCCACGATGTCCAATCGCATACTCTTAATGTCTTCTCTGAATAGATTAATGTCAGCTTGATAGGCATTGAGAGTGTGCATGATGTTCTGCAAGTTGTTAGCGTACTCTCCGTGATTCGCTCCAGGGGTTTCATGAACTTTGTCAGTTGGGTCAATGTCATGGTATCCAGGAGGTGTCTCGGGGTCAGTTTCAACAGCGGTCATTATATCATCTGTTATCCTGTGAGACTGAGGTGTTTCAGGAGTGGCTGGATAATCAGGTGGGTTTAACTCATAAAGCCAATTATCCTTATTATGAACACTTACTTTTGCATGATTGGGCAATGTGAACAGGGTGACTACTGTGTTCCGGATCAGGTACTCAAAAGGTGGGCGTCCTAAATTCCTTATAATATGTCTATTGAAGCAGAATTTAAGATTCATCAGGCGTACGGTTCCCAGACGGGTGCACCTGTCCAGTTGGTACCTAAGTCCTAAGGCATCAGCAATCATGGTTACAAGACCTCCTACCACTATAGGTAATTCAGGTTCATCTTGGATGCGGGTGAAGGTTTGCATCATGAAAGGGACACCAATAACACACTGTCCAGTATTGAAACATGACATAATAAATAATTCATCCTTAGAGACTCCGGTAATGTTTTCTTCTTTTCCAAAGAAGGTATGGGCGAGGAATTTGTGGAAGTAACGAAGAGCAGGGTTATGGATCTCATCATTGTTCATGTCATTTGGTTCAGGGTGGTAGTTTCCGGTCAGAGTTCCCCAAAAGAAATCTAGCTCCACATCCATCAATTCTACCTGTGTGGTAGTAAAGGCAAAAGGTCCACTAGGGAATCCTAACAGGTCAGCTAGTTCTTTATGGTTAAAGTCGTATTCTATTCCGAATAGGCGGAAACTAATGAATCCTTTCCTAGAACCAAAACCGCGCTCAGGTAGGTAAAGTAGGGAACTAAGGAACTCAAGGGTGAGCTCTCGGTAAGTCGCAAACTTGTGTTGGATCATTGCATTCTCCCATCCGAGTCGGTTGAACAGGTACATGACACTATCATGTATACCTAAGGTCTCCATAGTCTTTTCATTTGGGTACAGGGTCAAATCCATTTGCCTCTGCGATAACTCTTCGAACTTTATTCTTTGGTTCCTACCTCTAAATTGGGTTTCCATATAGTTAATAGGTTGGTTAGCCATAGTCAGTGTAAATACGGTGGAAACAATTCAGTGGAAAAGACTATAGAAAATCTGTAAAAAGTGATTTAGGATAAAAATAAGAAAATGAAATGCTAAAATGTAACGGCTCTAATAGTAATGTAAAATAAAACTAACAAAACAATTTAAATAAATAGTAGTAACGATAATTAAGAAATGCTCAAAAAGAAAAGAATAGTTTAAAATAGGTAACTAAGAAAATGGGTTGCCTCCCACTAAGCGCTGTTTTTATCGTCAAAAGCCTGACGTAACGCCGAGGTTTAGACTAATCAGGGGAATTAGTGGACAATTTCAAAAGTTTTAGATCATTCGTATAGTCTCTATTTTCAACTTTATGATAATGTTTTAGGCGCTGTCCGTTTACAATGAATGGTTCATTGTTCCTACCCTTGATTTCTATTGCTCCACTTGGGAATACTTTAGTTATATCAAAGGGTCCTGACCATCTAGACTTTAATTTTCCAGGAAAGAGCCTAAGTCTTGAATTAAAGAGGAGTACAACGTCTCCCACACTGAATTCTTTCTTAGATAGGCGTTTATCATGCCATCGCTTGGTTCTTTCCTTATATAGCTTAGCATTTTCATATGCATCTAACCTTAATTCTTCTAATTCGTTAATGTCTAGGATTCGCTTTTCTCCTGCAGCACTATAGTTCATATTGAGAGTTTTGATCGCCCAATAAGCCTTGTGTTCTAGTTCTACTGGGAGGTGACAAGATTTTCCATAAACTAGTTTGAAAGGTGTAGTACCTATGGGAGTCTTGTAAGCGGTCCTATAAGCCCATAGAGCTTCATTAAGTTTAGATGACCAATCTTTCCGAGATATGGCGACAGTCTTTTCTAAGATTTGTTTTATCTCTCGGTTTGAGACTTCGACCTGTCCACTTGTTTGTGGGTGATATGGTGTAGCCACACGGTGTCTCACTTCATACTTAGATAGTAATTTGTCAAAGATTTTTGAAATGAAGTGTGAGCCACCGTCACTTATGACGAGTCGAGGTACACCAAATCTGGGAAAGATTATGTTTTTGAAAAGCTTTATTACTACTCGTGCATCATTTGTAGGAGAAGCTATGGCTTCAATCCATTTCGAGACATAATCAACAGCTACGAGTATGTAATTATTACCGAAAGATGATGGGAATGGTCCCATGAAATCTATTCCCCAGACGTCGAAGATTTCCACTTCCAAAATTCCCTTTTGGGGCATTTCATCTCTTCTTGAAATATTGCTGGTGCGTTGACACCGATCGCAACTTATAACAGCGATGTGGACATCCTTCCATAGATTAGGCCAGTATAAGCCGGCTTGCAAGATTTTTGCACAAGTCTTGGAAGTGCTCGCATGTCCACCATAAGGAGATGAATGACATTGGGCAATGACATCTTCTATTTCTTCTTCGGGAATACATCGGCGAAAGATTCCATCCGGTCCTCGTTTGAACAATAATGGTTCATCCCAATAGTACTGTTTTAGGTTATGAAAGAACTTCTTTTTCTGCTGATAGGTTAGATCGGGTGGAAGGGCTCCTGCGGCTAGGTAGTTGACAATGTCAGCGTACCATGGCAGTCCTACAGTTGTCTGTATTATTTCCACGGGTTCTGGTTCATTTATATCTAACTGCGCTAGGTCGCTTCCTATTTGTGCTATCAGCTGTTCATACGGAAAATCATCGTTAATCGGCACTTGTTCGGGTTTAATACCTTCTATTCTAGATAAATGGTCCGCTACGACGTTTTCAGTACCTTTTTTATCTTTTATTTCTAGATCAAACTCTTGTAGAAGTAAAATCCATCTTAGGAGTCTTGGCTTAGCATCCTTCTTAGTTAACAGATATCGGATAGCAGCGTGGTCTGTGTAAATGATTATTTTCGCTCCAACTAGGTAAGAGCGGAATTTGTCAAGCGCAAAGACAACTGCTAGCAATTCTTTTTCTGTAGTGGCGTAGTTCATCTGGGCAGAATCCAAGGTTCTACTCGCATAGTAAATCGCATGGAGTTTCTTTTCTTTTCTCTGACCTAGGACTGCGCCCACAGCATAGTCACTCGCATCGCACATGATTTCAAAAGGTAATCTCCAGTCAGGGGGTTGCATGATTGGTGCGGTGATGAGGGCTGTTTTTAGAGTTTCGAATGCCTTAAGACAATCTTCATTGAATATGAACTCAGCGTCTTTCATCAGTAAACCAGTAAGAGGTTTAGTAATTTTCGAGAAATCTTTAATGAATCGTCGGTAAAAACCGGCGTGTCCTAAAAAGCTTCGTATTTCTCGAACGGTTTTAGGAGGTTGAAGATCTTTTATTACTTCAATCTTAGCTTTATCGACTTCAATTCCCTTATCTGATATCACATGCCCTAATACTATTCCTTCGTTGACCATAAAATGACATTTCTCCCAGTTAAGCACGAGATTCACTTTCACACATCTTTCTAACACCATTTCTAAGTTTGATAGACATCCTTCAAAGCTTTGCCCGCATACAGAGAAGTCGTCCATGAACACTTCCATGATGTTGTCTATAAAATCTGCGAAGATCGACATCATACATCTTTGAAAGGTTGCAGGGGCGTTGCACAATCCAAAGGGCATTCGCCTATAAGCGAACGTTCCATAAGGACATGTGAATGTAGTCTTCTCTTGATCATCAGGATGGATAGGGATTTGGAAAAATCCTGAGTAACCATCAAGGTAACAGAAGTAAGAATGCTTGGCTAATCGTTCTAACATTTGATCTATGAAAGGTAGTGGGAAATGATCCTTTCGAGTGGCATTGTTTAGTTTACGATAATCTATGCACACTCTATATCCCGTCACTACTCTTTGCGATATCGATTCGCCTTGAGCGTTTTTCACAACAGTGATACCTCCTTTCTTTGGCACTACATGTATTGGACTAACCCATTCACTATCAGAGATTGGGTATATTATCCCGGCGTCTAATAATTTCTTGACTTCTTCCTTTACTACAGTGCTAAGGGTTGGGTTTATTCTTCTTTGAGCTTCTCTGGAGGTTCTGCAATCTTCTTCTAGCAGAATGCGATGCATGCAAACTGAAGGACATATTCCTTTGAGATCAGATATGTTATATCCTAATGCAGTTGGATATTTCTTCAAGACATCCAAAAGTTTCTTTGTCTCTATAGTTCCTAAACTGGAATTCACTATAACTGGTCTTTTACATTCAACGTCTAAGAATTCGTACCTTAGGTTATTCGGTAAAGTTTTCAATCCTAATGTAGGTTTATCTTTACTTGGCATGGGATCCGGTGTAAGTGCTAAGCTTTCGCTTAGACTATTATCCTGATACGGTTTTTGCCAATTATCATCTTCGAGAATTGGAGGGATTTGAATTTTCATTATTTCAGAGTAAGTGATCTCTTCCAGTTCCATTTCTCTTACGCATTCGTCAATTACGTCCATTAGGTAGCATGTATCCTCTATAGCTGGTGATTGTAAGAATTGTGTTAAAACAAATTCAACTTTTTCTTCACCTACTTCAAAGGTTAGCTTTCCTCTCTTTACGTCTATTATGGCTCCGGCGGTAGCTAAGAATGGTCTTCCTAGTATGATAGGTGTAGTGGAGTCTTCAGAGATGTCCATGATTATGAAATCAGTAGGAATGTAGAATTGTCCTATACGTACTGGGACGTTTTCTAGTATGCCTACAGGATATTTAACAGAGCGATCGGCTAGTTGAACAGACATTTTAGTTGGTCTTAGGTCTCCCATGTCTAGCCTTTTGCAAATCGTTAAGGGCATAACACTGATACTGGCTCCTAAATCGCATAGAGCTTTGTCAATGACGAATTTTCCTATTACACAGGGTATAGAGAAACTTCCTGGATCTTTTAGCTTAGGAGGCATGTTGTTCTGGATTATGGCGCTACACTCGGCAGTGAGTGTAACTGTTCCGTTATCCTCTATCTTCTTCTTATTGGATAAGATTTCTTTTAAAAACTTAGCATACGAGGGTATTTGGGTAATTGCTTCTGTAAACGGAATAGTAATATTCAACTGTTTCAGAAGTTCGACAAATTTCTTAAATTGACCCGTCGTCTTGGAACTTATTAATCTTTGAGGGTACGGAATTGGTGGTTTATAGGGTGGTGGAGGCACATAAGGTTGTTCTTTCTCCACTGCCTCTTGACTTTCATCTTCCTTTTCTTCTGGATCATTCACCACTTCAGTCGGTTTATCCGGTTTTTGGTACATGGCTGGATTGTCAAGTCTTGGATCGGTAGGTCCGTCAAGTTCCTTGCCACTTCTTAATATTACGGCGTTGGCATGTCCTTTCGGATTAGGTTGAGGTTGTCCAGGGAACACTCCAGCTGGTGCAGCAGTAGGTGCTTGTTGTTGAGCTACTTGTGAAATCTGGGTTTCAAGCATTTTGTTATGTGTAGCTAGTGCATCTACTTTGCTCACTTATTGTTTAATCTGCTCACTAGTGTGAATGTTTTGGTTTAAGAAGTCCTTGTTTGTCTGAGATTGGCTAGCTATAAAGCTCTCCATCATCAATTCAAGGTTCGATTTTCTAGGGATATTAGGAGCAGTCTTTTGATATCCTGGTGATGTAGCTGGTGCTTGACCTGGTGAGTAATAAGCATTGTTATTCTTATAGGAGAAATTCGGATGATTCTTCCAACCTGGGTTGTATGTGTTTGAGTAAGGGTTTCCTTGAGCATAATTCACTTGATCAGTGGGAGTTCCTGTCAATAGTTGACAATCAGAGACTTCGTGCCCTGGGACTCCACATAACTCACAGTTGGGTGTTACTGCAGCCACGGTGGCTGCAGGTGTTATGGCCAAGTTGTCGATCTTTTGGCTTAGTTGGTCAAACTTCGCATTGACTTGGTCCATACTACTTACTTCGTACATACCCCCTTTTGTTGGTTTCTCAGTTGCGACTCTCTCGCTTCCCCAAAGGTAATGATTCTGAGCCATACTTTCGATAAGTGCATAGGCATCACTATATTCTTTGTCCATCAATGCACCACCCGCGGCAGCGTCAATTGTCATTCTTGTATTGTACAAGAGTCCATTATAGAAGGTATGGATGACCATCCATTCTACTAATCCATGATGTGGACAAAGCCTAAGTAGATCCTTATAGCGTTCCCAAGCTTCGAATAATGATTCACTTTCTCTTTGCTTAAATCCGTTGATCTGAGCTCTCAGCATAGCTGTCTTGCTAGGTGGAAAATACCTATTCAAGAAAACTCTCTTAAGTTGTTCCCACGTAGTTACTGAGTTCGAAGGCAGAGATTGAAGCCATGCTCTCGCTCTGTCTCGAAGCGAAAAAGGAAATAAACGTAGTCTAATAGCTTCTTGGGTAACTCCATTGGCTTTTACGGTATCCGCATATTGCACAAAGATCGAAAGATGAAGATTCGGATTTCCGGCGAATTGGTTTTGTTGCACGGCTGATATCAATGATGGTTTTAGTTCGAAATCGTTTCGGTTGATAGCCGGTGCTGCAATGCTTGAATGCGGTTCACCTTGCGAAGGATTAGCGTAATACTTGAGTGGATGAGTTTGTTCTTCAGCCATTCCTGCGTTTTCTGATTTTATGACTGGTTCAGGCGGATCTAATTGAAGATCTGGAATGTTGGAATTATTTTCGAAATCGAGTATACGTCTTCTTACGTGTAAGAAGCGTTCCGATTCAGGGATTAGAGGTTGCAAGTCTTCGCTTTTGGAGCGAGTACGTGGCATACACTCGGAGATTAGATTAAATTAAATAGTTGATACCTTAGTCTAGACAATGCTACCTAAGTGCACTAGTAACTAAATTAAGGAATCCCCGGCAACGGCGCCAAAAACTTGATGGGCTAAAGACGTGTCTACTTATGCGTCTAGCGGTATCTTACTGCAAGTGCACAGCCTATCGAAGTAATATTTAAGATTATCGATCCACAGGGATTCTATCGTTACTTAGTGCTAGATGAACTTCTAGTTTAGCTAAGGCGAATAGTTGTCACGATTGTTGTTGGTTTTCTAAGACTATTGAAGGCGGAATTAAATTCAAGTTTTTAATAAAATAATACTAAAACGGTCGGTATGTAATTATACTAACTTAGGTGGGTCAATCTAACCTAGGCTTATAAAGATGTTCACTTAATCTATTCGGTAGAGATTACTAGTTTGAATACCCTCAACTCACACTCTCGTGGTCTTGAATCAGATCTTATCCCTAAAGCCCTATGCCTGCTCTCGCTAGCCCATAAGTGTTTAGAGGTAATTTTTGGAAACTAAATAATTCTAATTTATCTTAAAGCGCTCTCGCTGTATTTAATTTAAATGCCTAACTTTAGCTATCTGGTTAAAATCTCACACTCTCGTGGTCTTGACCCAACCTAATACCCTTTTCTTACTCTCGTAACGAAAAGGTCGAATTTAATTAAAAAGCATCAGCCAGAATGTTAAGCGATTAATTATTTTAGCCCATGGTTATATTTTACCGGTTAAGTTAGTTATAACTACATACCGCCCTAAGGTATTTAGCTACTCATCGAGGTTAAATCAGACTCAGAGTTAATTATCAGCTTACTAATGGCAGAAAAATAAATAGACATTATAAATAAATTAAATTGCAATAACTGAAAAACCTGATTAACAAATATCTGAGTAGACTCCTTCTTCCACAGACCGGAAGGCGTGGAGTAGGCGGAAATAAAAATTAAAACGAATGCTGAAGGCTGGAAACAAATAAAAGTATAACAATTCCCTAATGTTGGAAATTGTTACACGGTTGGTTTGGATACAAATAAAATAAGGCAGAAAATAAAATGTTGGAATAATAATTCTGATGGTAAGGAAATTCGGCAGAGCTTCCGCAGGAAATTTGGATACTGAAGTCTCTCCTGAATCCTCCTGAGCTGGTCCTATTTATAGAGCTTCCAATGGGCTGGTCCTTGGTCTTTTGCTTCTTGGGCTTTGCTGAAGTGGTTGAGAAAATGTTGGAAAGTGGCAGCAGAAAATGGGAGAAGTCTCCCTCACGTGAGAATTACTAGGAGGAGTGGGCTTCACTGGTGGCTTGACGTAGTCTGAGTCAAAAAAATCAAGTTATATCCTTGTCACGGGCGTGACAAGGTCTTCACGCTCGTTGTTTGATGTTTTCAAGTGTCACGGTCGTGACTACTTCCTCACGGTCGTGATGGCCCAAAGTAAGGTGTCACGGTCGTGACACCCTTGTAACGACCGTGGTCGTAACAAATTATGCAGAGTTTATGCAGGCTTCTGTCTTGCTTCATTTCTTGTGGTTTCTTTGTTCTTTTCTTCTTAATTCATGATTTGGCCTCACATATCGATGTACCTGCAAAATAGTAAGAAAAACTCGAGGAATCGAGCGTTAAAACGGTGAATGCGCGGTAAAAGTCAATGAAATCTAGCGATATAACCGATGCGTTTTCTCGTCATCAGTCAGCAAGAAGGAATTGACTACACAGAGACCTATGCTCCTGTGGCCAGGTTAGAGTCTATACGTCTACTCATTTCTTTTGCTGCACAAAATAACATCACTCTTTATCAGATGGATGTTAAGAGTGCCTTCTTAAATGGAATTATAGAAGAGGAAGTTTATGTTCATCAACCTCCTGGCTTTGAGAATGATAAATTTCCAGAACATGTTTTTAAACTTAAAAAATCATTCTATGGTTTAAAACAAGCTCCCAGAGCTTGGTATGAGAGATTAAGTAATTTTCTTCTGGAAAAGAATTTTATCAGAGGCAAAGTGGATACAACTCTCTTATGTAAATCATTTAAGAAAGATTTGTTAATTTGTCAAATTTACGTAGATGATATTATATTTGGATCTACCTATATTACGCTGGGAAAGGAGTTTCCTCTTTCTATGCAGGCTGAATTTGAGATGAGCATGATGGGAGAACTCAGATTCTTTCTGGGCATCCAAGTCAATCAAGCTCCAAGAGGCACTTACATACATCAGACTAAGTATGTGAAGGAGCTTCTGAAGAAGTTTAACATGACTGAAAGCAAATCAGCAAAGACTCCAATGCATCTTACAAGCACTCTTGGTAAGGAAGAGGTAAGTAAGAAAGTAGATCAGAAGCTCTACAGAGGTATGATTGGATCTCTTCTATATCTGACTGCTTCTAGACCTGATACTCTATTCGGTGTTTGTCTGTGTGCCATATTCCAATCAAATCCTAGAGAATCTCACTTAACAACTGTTAAGAGGATTCTAAGGTATCTGAAAGGTACTACTAATGTGGGTTTGTGTTACAGAAGATTTGATGATTATAAATTAGTTGGATTATGTGATCCTGACTACGCTGGAGACAGAGTTGAAAGAAAAAGTACTTCTGGAAGCTGGCAGTTTCTTGGAAGTCATCTGATCTCTTGGTTCAGCAAGAAGCAACCCACTATTGCGCTTTCAACAACAAAAGCATAATACATTGCTGCTGCTGGTTGTAGCACTCAGATGCTCTGGATGAAGAGTCAATTAGAAGACTATCAGATCCATGAGAGTAACATTTCAATCTTCTATGATAATACTTCTGCTATATGTTTGTCTAAAAATCCTATTTTACACTCTAAGGCAAAACATATAGAGATAAAACATCACTTCGTCAGAGACTATGTTCAGAAGGGAATTATCAGTTTAAACTTTGTTGATACAGATCATCAATGGGTTGATATATTTACAAAACTCCTTGTTGAAGATAGATTTAAATTTATTCTGAAAAATATAAGTATGGATTTCTGTCCAGAATAAAATGTTTATCAGAAGATAATTTTTCTCAGATGAAAATATTTTAACTCAGAAGTATTACATTTATTCATTTATTGTTTATTGTTTTATTTATTATGTGCAAATCTGAACTAACAAGCCTCAGAGGATCTGAACATTGGCTAACGTTTCATTTCTCAAAGAAGTTTCAGAAGCACATGCAAGCAAACACGTGTAACTCTAAATCTAAAAAGGTAGAGTACACATTACTGAATTGACGTGTGAGGTACTGTTTTTGAATATTGAGTTTCTCGTTTTCCCCCCAAGTGTTAGAATTATTAATTGCTTGAAATGATTATATTCTTTTTATTAAATGCTAAGTGGTAAGCGTGCTGACCATGTGACTCTTGTATGCCCTAATTTCTTCTATAAATGCCACAACTTTACACATTTCACACTTTTCACTCTCACGAACACCCTTGTATGCATTTCTTCTTGTTTCATTGTTTTCATCTCTCTCCCAAACCCAAAACCGTTTGTAACCCTAAAACTCTCTCAAGAACAACAATGGCTACTTCTTCATCAACTTCTGCTCAGTTTCAATCCTCCATGGCTGTTGTCTCATCTTCCAACATAGGTGATGTTGCCTTCAAGGTACCTATTAGAACATTGCTCACACTTGTTGACAAATTGGAAGTCTTGTGTGAATCCTTTGTAAACTTTGAATCTTTTGCTGAAAATGGGTATGATCTTCGTCCCATTGTTGATGCTCAATGTTGGACCAAGTTCTTTGATAGGATGATGGGACCAGTTTATCCTCGTCTGGTGAAGGAATTTTGGATACATGTTACCACATGCCCTAAGTTCATTGTTTCTTATTGTCGCTACTGCGAAAATCGGCGCCGGCTGAACAGAAGAGTCGCCACCGTGCGTTATTTATCCCACGGGAGGGAAAGGGAACGCTCAGAGTAAACCTCGCACAACACGGGAAAGGTATGGTCGTCGCAACCAAAACCTGGATTCGGGAGTCGGTTACGCAAGGGGAAGGTATTAGCACCCCTCACGTCCGTCGTACTCGACGGGATCCACGCTTGTTTTCGGGTATGGATTGTTATTC
Organism: Lathyrus sativus; assembly: GCA_963859935.3. Classification (NCBI taxonomy): domain Eukaryota; kingdom Viridiplantae; phylum Streptophyta; class Magnoliopsida; order Fabales; family Fabaceae; genus Lathyrus; species Lathyrus sativus. The sequence goes on from OZ012735.1 coordinate 117,455,399, forward strand.
TATCTAAACTATGGGTCTGGGGTTAAAAGAAAAGAAAATGAAAATAAAAAATGACTCGGCAAAGTATCGCACTTTATGCCTATGTATTCCCGCCTGGAACGAGAAATCAGAGTCAACGTAGTTCGCCTACCTACGGGAAAGGAGGGGAAGGTTGCTCGCTAGGATATCGCATCCTATGCCTACGTACTTTCATACGGCATGAAAGATCAGAGCAAACGTAGTTCGGGCCACGTACGACACAAGTCTGTCTTAATTGTTTTTATTCCTTCTGAAAAAGGTTTTTTTGATTAGCAGTCCCGGCGGACAAAAATGACGTCTTGATGAGTTCACATTCTTTTACGGAAGAAGTGTCTTTTATTGTGTTTGAAATCTTTATGTGTTTTTCTGTTTGTTTTGAGAGAGAAGAGACAGAACTCTAACCTACGGTTGCGAAGGGAAACAAATTAACCTAATGTTATCATGCATGGGTTAAGCCCTAGTGTCTATCATGCTCCTCTCTTGCGCAGAGAGAAACAGAGATCCTACGGGATAGGCAGAAACAGAAACAATACCAGATATATACAGTAAAACAGTAAAATGCATGGATGCAACAGTACAAGCGAGGCAAGGGAGTCCCACTCAACCTCGAACCTGGAAAACAATAGGCAAAAGTGAACAGGCTTCACTTTCAACCCAGCAGGGTAAACAGCAAACAATACAGTCAGGAAAACCAATCAATACATCAGAAATGAAATACAACAGCAAAAGAAACAGCATCAGCAGCTCTGAATCAACATCTGGCTCCAAGTAATCTCCAATCAGCTACAGGCTTCAACAAGCATCAATCTCCATCTTCATGACCTTCAGGCAAGGGCTTTGATCATCAGCCTTCTATCTGCAATGGCTTTTCTTCAAGCTCAAACCTCCAGGATGAGGGATTAGTCACAAGAGTGAAGTGAATGAATGTTAGACAGTTAATTACCTACCAATGGTGGTTCATCAACTGTTAACATTAAACAGAAAGTTTCCTCTCAAAAGTTCTATCGTTCAAATATATTCACTGATCCTTCCAAAGGAAGGAGGTTGATATTTGAAAGAGACTTTGAATCATAGAGAAAGGATGGATGCAGGCAAGGCACTCCATGTTTGAGAAACAAGCTTTCTAATCTAAAGCTCTGCCTAGCTCCTAAACCCTAGTCTCCTCAGCAGCTGTTGTCGCTACTGCGAAAATCGGCGCCGGCTGAACAGAAGAGTCGCCACCGTGCGTTATTTATCCCACGGGAGGGAAAGGAAACGCTCAGAGTAAACCTCGCACAACACGGGAAAGGTATGGTCATCGCGACCAAAACCTGGGTTCGGGAGTCGGTTACGCAAGGGGAAGGTATTAGCACCCCTCACGTCCATCGTACTCGATGGGATCCACGCTTGTTTTCGGGTATGGATTGTTATTCTATCTAAACTATAGGTCAAGGGTGAAAAAGAAAATGACTCGGCAAAGTATCGCACTTTATGCCTACGTATTCCCGCCTGGAACGAGAACTCAGAGTCAACGTAGTTCGCCTACCTACGGGAAAGGAGGGGAAGGTTGCTCGCTAGGATATCGCATCCTATGCCTACGTACTTCCACACTGTATGGAAGATCAGAGCAAACGTAGTTCGGGCCACGGAAGACACAAGCTTGTCTTGGTTGATTTTATTCCTTCTGAAAAAGGTTTTCTGATTAACAGTCCAAGAGGACAAAAATGACGTTTTGATGAGTTCACATTCTTTTACGGAAGAAGTGTCTTTTATTGTGTTTGAAATCTTTATATGTTTTTCTGTTTGTTTTGAGAAAGAAAGAGACAGAACTCTAACCTACGGTTGCGAAGGGAAACAAACTAACCTAATGTTATCATGCATGGGTTAAGACCTAGTGTCTATCATGCTCCTCTCTTGCACAGAGAGAAACAGAGATCCTACGGGATAGGCAGAAACAGAAGCAATACCAGATATACAGTAAAACGGTAAAATGCAAGGATGCAGCAATACAAGCGAGGCAAGGGAGTCCCACTCAACCTCGAACCTAGAAAACAATAGGCAAAAGTGAACAGGCTTCACTTTCAACCCAGCGGGGTAAACAGCAAACAATACAGTCAGAAAACCAATCAATACACCAGCAATAAAATACAACAGCAAAAGAAACAGCATCAGCAGCTCTGAATCAACATCTGGCTTCAAGTAATCTCCAATCAGCTACAGGCTTCAACAAGCATCAATCTCCATCTTCATGACCTTCAGGCAAGGGCTTTGATCATCAGTCTTCTATCTGCAATGGCTTTTCTTCAAGTTCAAACCTCCAGGATGAGGGATCAGTCACAAGAGTGAATGGGGTGTTAAGCAATCAGTTGACTACCAAAGGTGGTGAACAGACTGCTTCTAACACAAGAGACATTTTCTCTCAAGAGTTCTATCTCATAGACACTATTACCAAGCCTTCCAAAGGAAGGGGGTGAGTGTCTTAGAGAGACTCTGAATCACAGAGAAGAATGGATGCAGACAAGGCAATCCATGTTTGAGAAACAAACTTTCTAACCTAGAGCTCTGCCTAGCTCCTAAACCCTAGTCTCCTCAGCATCTGCTAGCAAGAATCTTCTCTTCAACTCTGGAAGTTGATCTTCATCTTTGAATCTCCAATGGCTTCATCTTCACAAATCTTCAGCTTCCCCAGGGCCCAGACAAACCCAATACCCAATCAGACAAACAATAATCCCCAGAGGGCACACCACACCAGACCACAGATATACAGACAGTAATAATATCAGTAGGGGAATCCTGACTTTTTCTAAGGGATCTAATAACTACCCATAGCCCCTATAGTCCCATAACTAATCTATTCAAACCCTAAGTCCTAAGGGAAATGAAATCAAACTCCTAAGTTGTCACCCCAAAACCCTAGTTTTGTTCATGATATTCAAGCATTTATCAATCACCTAAAATTAATCTCTAAAAATGGGAACTAAAATATTTCTACAAGTTGAATGTCTCATCTAAACAATATAAAAAGAATAACCAAAAAATATTAAAGCATGTGAGAGAACAAAAATCATAAAAATGATGCATGAAATGAAACTATTAATATGACATTTATTTAGAAAATATGGAAAAAATATGAAATAAAACTAAAAATGAAATTTTATTTTTCTATAATATTCTAGACATTTTAATGAAAATATTGTAAAAAGAATGGATTAAAAAGCATTTTTTATGAATTTATTATGGATTTATGAAATTGGTAAAATATTAAAGTGAATTAAGAAAATTAAAATTGAATTAAACGAGGGAGGGGGGTACGAATAGAACTTCGCTCCAGTTATAATTCCATTGGGCCAGGAAATAGGGGGGTGCTGGTAGCGCTTTTACCAAGGCCCAATACCACTCTGAATTAGTGAAAAACATGAGAAGCGCTGGGAGGTGAAGGAAGTAACAGAAACACGTTAAATATGGTTTTGGGCCTAACACGGGGGGTGGGATTAGCATGATTCAACTCAGGCCCGCCCGTTTCAATTAATGAAACGGCGCGTTTTGGCCAGTTTCCAATTCCCTCCAAATGATCAGATTAAACGCTGGCCATTGGATCTTACCCTAAGTCAAAAGTCCCAACCACAATGAACGGCCATGATTATTTCTTCTCCAAATGACCTGCAACTTAGGGTTTACTCCATGCGAGCTCATGCACGAGCTACTTTCCTCCTCTCTGTTCTCCATCTCCAAGCCACGAATCAACATGCCATAAACATGAAAGTTTACTCAGGACCTCCCCCTCTACAATCCTAGGGCATCAGTTTTCTTTGAAATTCACCACAACGACAAACACGATTGAATCAAACACTGGCCACCATGAAATCACACTGATATGAACCAACACGATTCTTCCCCAAACTTAACCTAAACTAAACTACAACTAATGGAGATTATCCTGCGCTATCCAACTAACATTATGATGCCTTAATTCAAGAGATACAAGCACTAACAGTTTGTTGCACCTGTCACCAACCATCACCAATCCTTTCCAAATTCATCTAACCTAATCTCCTAACCACCTAGATCAAGTCTACACTAACAACAGCATGCCTAACTAACCGAATCGATCAATTTGAGTGAAAACATACCTGATGTGAAACCTTGCAAACAGCTATGGAGATTGATGATTTGAGGCTTTTGAGACTTGGATCTTGATCCACAACCTTAGTACTCAATTCTGTATGCAAAATTCTGGAGATTCCTTGCTTGAATTATGCTATTCACTCGAACTTGTGATTTTGATGTTGATGAAAAAAGCACTCGAAAATGGATGAGAATCACCAAAACCTTGCTTCAATTATGATCTATGATGATGATGGAGTAAAATTGAATTGATTTTGATGAAGATTGATGAAGATTTTGGTGAATTGGAATGAAAACTTCAATGAAAAAGTATGAGAAATTTGTGGAATTCTTGGTGCAAATGAGGCCAACCCTTGCCAAATTCTCCTTTCATGAATATATAGACCCCAATGGTACATTCTAGATCCATCTTGCACATTCCCTTGTTTTCCAATTTTGGCTCATTTTGATTATGTTTCTTAAAAGGCAAGCAACCATGGATAACTTCATTTTTTCCTTCTAAACTCAAAAAAGTGCTTGAACCATTGTTCTTAGAATTGTTTTTCCATTCAAAATAATATATTGGAAGTCTCCATTTGGACTTGTAAATCTCCCAAACCATTTTTCACTTTGAAATCATTCACTTTATAAGCCTTTTTAGTTCATATTTTGACCAATTATTCAACTCCATGCTATGAGCTTCTCCAATAACTTGTGACCTTCTTTCTAGACTTAAAATCCCATTTGGAGCAAGTTTGATGTTGTAAGTTTTTCCATTTGAGGCCTCCTTGTATGAGTTTTGGACATAGGTTAAAATGACCTGTAATTCACAAATGCCCAAAATACCCTTTGCTTGCCAAGACCATAAGTTGAGTTCTCCACATCATATGAAGGCATACCATACCATTCTAGAAAGCTAAGACAATGAGGAACAATTCTTATGTTGACCAAGAATTCATTTGAAATCTCCTTGAGGGGCAAAAATTGCTTGGAAGTCAAGTCACTTTCACAGACAAAAATTCAGACACCTCAGATGACCTGTAACTTGCAAGGACCATAACTTGAGTTCTATAAATCTCCTTGAGGTCTTCCACCACTCAAATTAAAGGTATTGAGATCCTCTACAAGTTTCATGTTGGCCAAGAAGCCATTTGAAGCTAGCATTTTGACTTGTCTTGCTTGGAAGTTTGACCTAAACTAGGGGATTTTACAGAGAAACCCTAATTTAGTAACTCCTCTTCTCCTTGATTTCTCTTGAATTCTCCTTGTCATATCTCCATATCCTTCTTCATATGTCCAATGTTGATCCCCACATCTCTCCAATAGCCTTGAATGCTCTTTTAAACCAGTCAATTGCCCTAGGGTTGACCTAAGGTTGACCCAGATGAAACCCTAGTTGACTGTCTTCAACTGTAGCTCTTGTGCTCTCATCAATGACTTGTTTTCTTCTCCAAATGACTTTATAAGTCTCTCAAGATGTCTAGATGCTCTCCATGCTTCCACTTCACAGCTCACAACCCTCTTGTTGATCCTCAGATACCCTCAGCTAGGAGATGGACTCAAGGCTTGATCTGCTGAACTCTTTGCTTTCAAATTCTTTCCTGATGACTTGAATGATGGAATTAGGATAATAACCTCTTGATAGGCCTCTAGAGATGAGAATAATGATTGGTCCCCTGTTGAATGACTTGCTATGCTTATGCTATGCAGATGGTTAGTCTATGTACATGACTCTATATGCAAATGCTAATGATATTAAAACATAAACCAATTGAATAAGGTTGAGCAAATTTTAGGGTGCAACAGCTGCCCCTATTCAAGCGACTTGGACCCGATTGGGTGAAGAGCCCGGAGCCTTCAGACATTCGCGGTACGAGACGGTTGAATACTAGTGAAACCAGAAATTTGCCAACCGCAGAAATAAACTGCGCTCCTGCTTGAGGAATGACATTCGTCAGCTGAATCTGACTGTTACAGCAACCCACTGATCTCGCGCGACCGTGTTGGGGATTGTCTTCATCGTTCTGAAAAGAATTCTGTCATAACAGATTGCTTGCTTGTCCACGTTAGGACTCTGTCTGTCATCAATACGAAGAAATCTCAACTAAACCTGTCCACGTTAGGACTCCGTTTGCTGTTAACCCAGAAAAATCTCGGCCACTCCGCTGGGGATAATTCGTCTGCATTTCCATAAACTGAACCGTCCACGTTAGGAATAACATCCTTCCACGTTAGGAGTAACACCTGTCCGCGTTAGGAATCAAAACTCTGTATCTGTCCACGTCAGGACTCAACTCTTTTATCTTTCCACGCCAGGAAGCAATCTTCTCTCCGCGTAAGGAGAACTATATCACTATGTCCACGTAAGGACTCCAATCTTTCCACGTAAGGAATTCAACTTTGGTTCTGCACCTGTCCACGTCAGGACTCAACTCTTCTCGAATCTGTCCATGTAAGGACCTCAATTTCTTCCACGTCAGGAATAATCTTCTTTGCTCTGTCCGCGTCAGGACTAAACTCTTCCACGTCAGGAATAATCCATTTCTTTCCACGTCAGGAATCAATCTTGATATGTCCGCGTCAGGACTTAATCTTTCCACGTAAGGAATAAACTCGTCTTTCCACGTAAGGAAACCATTTTTCTTCCACGTAAGGAACGCTCTTGATATGTCCCCGTCAGGACTCCGATCTTTCCACGTAAGGAATACCAACTCTTTCTCGATTGGTCCGCGTCAGGACTCATTTTTCCACGCAAGGAATGCCATCTTAATCTGTCCACGTAAGGACTCTCTTCTTTCCACGTTAGGAATACTGCTTCTGTTGATATGTCCGCGTAAGGACTACATCTTTCCACGTTAGGAATAATAATCTCTTTGATCTGTCCGCGTCAGGACACTGATCTCGTCTTGATTTGTCCACGTTAGGACTCAGGCGTCTTCGACTCACTGAGGAAATAAGACTTGTCCACGTAAGGACTCACGCGTCTTCGACTTGCTGGGGAAATATCCGCGTTAGGACTTACACTTTGCCAACAACACGAAGAAGGATAAATTTGTCCACGTCAGGATTCTTGTACCTTGTCATCACAAAGAACTACAAACTTGTCCACGTCAGGACGCACATTTCACCATTACGAATAAAGGTATCTGCTGGACACAAATGATCCACGTCAGGACACCAACACGAAGAGTAACCAATCTTTTGTCAACGTCATGACCTCCCTTTCTCCAAATTTCGAGAGACCGAATCTATCCACGTCAGGATTAACACACCTTACCAATCCGGTAAAACAAACCTGTCCACGTTAGGACGCCCACTTCTGAAGAAATCCCGTCATTCTAGGAGTAAATTGTCCACGTCAGGACTTAGTTCTTCAATGATCCTCACCCACAAACTGCTCAGCACTGACGCGACAGCGACTTTGAGATGAACTCTACTGGGGATGTCTGAAAACCAACTATCGGACGCCTGCTCTGATAACCGGCGGTGGTCTCTGAAATTCTGATTCATGCGATCCGTTGATGACAAACAAACTCTGCTTGGGGATAAGGAGATTCTTATCCTGGCCACTCTGGCTGGGGAAAATAAGAGACATTTGCATAAATGACTCTGCTGGAGACAAAGAGAGTTTTATCATGATAACTCTGTGGGGGAATACCGCCGAAACTGACGTTATCATTGAATATCTCCTGCCGAGATCTTGACTGTTTGGTGATTTATTTGAGCAAGAGCTCTCTCCACCTGAACTACTAGAGTACAGAAACTGCTTCAGCAAAATAAATGCTGGAAGGATAACGCCGACTCGCCGGGGATAGCCTGATGCTACAAAATTATTCCGGCAAAATAAATGCTGGTAGGGTGAAGTCGACCCTGCTGGGAAGTTGGGAACTCCAACCACACGTCTTGTTGAAGTAACCCCCTGCTGGGGAATATGACTTTGCTGGAGAATAACAGATGTGCACAGTATGCTCAGACCTTCTGCTGGAACGTGAACCGATATCACCAGTATCTCTGACAAAATAAATGACAGGACCCAATATCAACTCTGCTTTGGGAGAGTCTTGACCTTCGAATTCCACTGGAAGGAAAGAACACTTGCTGAAAGAACTCCGCTGGAGAGAGGATAATTCTCTCGGGGAAAATTAACTGACTCCGCTGGGGAAGAATGCATGACCCTGCGGGGGGAGATGAACCTGTCTGAATACAGCCTTACGATCTCAGAATCACTAAACTCTGCTGAGGTCGATTAACTTCTCTGGAGCACGTCCTTTGGATAAGCTACGGCTAGCTGGGGAATTCTATCCTTCTGCATGACCTGCATGGGGATCAAGCCTTTCACTATCGCAATCTTTTGATCACCTTCCTCGTAGGGTTGTGAAACCTGCAACAACACAAACACGACACGACAAACCTGTGCAATCAAATCAATTCAGGTTAGTGACGTTACACTCAGTCAATTCAAAGCTTTAACAATTGTTGGCAAGGGCCAATGATGTTATACTCATGTTAGTTTCATCAAACTTAGGCGTTTTATCATGCGCAAAACAGTAAAGAACAATCATCAAGTGCTGAATAACACATTTTCATTGATTGGGCCCCTGAATGAGCGGAGTTTTTTTTTTTTTTTTTTGTACACGGGATGTAACTCCTGAAAAGAGGAAGCTACGCAAAACAGATGTACATGTATGCACAGGAAGCATAAATATTGACAAATTAAATTTTGTACACATGTCGGCAACTGGATGCAGATGAACACCACGAACTGATCCTCCCATGACTCGTCTGACTCTAACGCTTTCCCGGTATCCCTACTTCTGAAGAGGTTGTATCCGATAACCGACTCCTCAAACATATTCTCCCGCATTGATACTCATTGAATTCAAATTCGGACCGCAGTCATTTGCTTTTCTCATCCCTAACTTTTGCGTGAACCGCCCTTTACGGGTTTTCAGTTCACCGGGATACCCCTTTTTGCCGAAGCCGCCCAGTGTAGGTTTTCAACTTCGCGGGTGTACATTTTTTCAATTTTATCCCTAACTTTTGCCCGAACCTTTCATTCTGTTTTTGGTTCGCCAGGATGCCCCATTTTTGCCTGGACTCTCTTTTTTCTGTCCAGCGGGTCTATTTTAAGCAAAGTATTTTTTAACCGCGTCCGAATTCACAGGTGATGCAAAGTCTTCCCCGTCCATGGTGGACAACAATAAAGCTCCTCCTGAAAAGACCTTACTGACAACGTATGGCCCTTCGTAGTTGGGGGTCCACTTGCCTCTGTGATCTGCCTGCGGCGGGAGAATCCTTTTCAGCACAAGGTCGCCCGTCTGAAAGCTTCGCGGAATTATCTTCTTGTCGTACGCTTTCTTCATTCGTCTTTGATACAAACGACCGTATGCCAGAGAAGCTAGCCTCTTCTCATCCATCAAACTCAGTTGGTTCAACCTATTCGTTACCCATTCTGCCTCGTCCAGCTGAACGTCTCGCAATACCCTCAAAGAAGGGATCTCAACTTCCAATGGTAATACCGCTTCCATTCCGTATACCAACGAGAACGGAGTTGCCCCGGTTGATGTGCGTACCGTCGTACGATAACCGTGCAGAGCGAAAGGTAGCATTTCATGCCAATCTTTGTACGTCACCACCATTTTCTGGACGATCTTCTTGATATTCTTATTGGCCGCTTCAACAGCGCCATTCATCTTGGGTCGGTAAGGGGAGGAGTTGTGATGTTCGATCTTGAAATTCTGACAGAGCTCCTTCATCATTTTGTTGTTCAGATTAGAACCATTATCTGTGATTATCCGCTCGGGGATCCCATATCGGCAAATGATATCTCTCTTGATGAATCTAGCCACCACTTGCTTCGTTACGTTTGCGTAAGACGCCGCTTCCACCCACTTGGTGAAATAATCGATTGCTACTAGGATGAACCGATGCCCGTTAGAAGCCGTCGGCTCAATCTTTCCGATCATATCGATTCCCCACATCGAGAATGGCCATGGAGATGACATCACATTCAGAGGACTCGGAGGCACGTGTATCTTGTCAGCATATATTTGGCACTTGTGGCACTTTCTCGCAAATTTGAAACAATCAGTTTCCATCGTCAGCCAAAAATAACCTGCCCGCAGCAGTTTTCTCGTCATAGCATGCCCACCAGCATGCGTACCAAATGCACCTTCGTGAATTTCCTCCATGAGAAGCTTTGCCTCTTTCTCGTCTACACAACGCAACAACACCAAGTCGTGGTTTCTTCTGTACAAGACGCCATCCGGGTTCAAAAAGAAATTACCCGCTAATCTCCTGAGAGTCTTCTGATCTTGACTGGATGCCCCAGCCGGATACTCTTTATTCTTCAGGAAATTAAGGATATCAAAATACCACGGTTTGTCATCAGATGCTTCATCAATAGCAAATACATAAGCTGGTCTGTCCAACCGAGAGATGGTGATTTGGGGAGCTTCGTTCCAGAAATTGACCTTGTACATGGAAGACAAAGTGGCAAGGGCGTCGGCCATTTGATTTTCTGCCCGCGGCACGTGATGCAATTCGACCTTGTCGAAGAAAGGCAACAATCTCCTTGCATAATTCATATAATGTATCAAATTGGGCTGACGTGTCTCCCATTCCCCTTTGATCTGATTCACCACCAGAGCTGAGTCTCCGTATACGTCTAAATGTTTGATTCGCAAATCAATGGCTTCTTCAAGCCCCATTATACAAGCTTCGTATTCGGCCTCATTGTTGGTAACGGCGAAGGTCAATCGGGCAGTAAACGGGATGTGCGACCCGTGCGGCGTAGTGATGATTGCCCCTATTCCGCTACCGTAAGCATTCACAGCTCCGTCAAATATCATCTTCCATTGGGACCCCGGCTCTGGTCCTTCGTCTGGTAACGGCTCTTCACAATCCTTCATCTTGAGATACATGATATCCTCGTCAGGAAAATCAAATCTCATTGATTGATACTCTTCAATAGGCTGCTCCGCCAGATACTCAGACAGCACACTCCCTTTTATCGCCTTTTGCGAGACGTATTGAATATCGTATTCAGTCAAGACCATCTGCCACCTGGCAATTCTACCTGACAACGCCTGCTTTTCGAATATATACTTGATTGGATCCATCTTCGAGATGAGCATGGTTGTATGATTCAGCATGTACTGCCTCAAACGCTTGGCGGCCCAGGCTAGCGCGCAACAAGTTTTCTCCAGCATTGTGTATCGAGATTCACAGTCTGTAAATTTCTTACTCAGATAATAGATTGCATGCTCTTTTCTCCCCGTCTCGTCGTGTTGACCGAGAACACAACCCATGCTTCCCTCAAGAACCGTCAAATACATTATCAAGGGTCTCCCTGCCACCGGGGGTATCAAAATAGGAGGCTCCTGCAGATACTTCTTTATTTTGTCGAACGCCTTTTGACAATTTTCGTTCCACGTCACAGCTTGATCTTTCTTTAGCAGCTTGAATAATGGTTCACACGTAGCCGTTAGGTGAGATATGAACCGGGCAATGTAGTTCAATCTCCCTAAAAACCCGCGCACCTCTTTCTCTGTTTTAGGCGTCGGCATTTCTTGAATCGCTTTTATTTTAGCAGGATCGACCTCTATTCCTCTTTCACTTACGATAAACCCCAGCAGTTTACCCGATCTCACCCCGAAGGTGCATTTATTAGGGTTCAGCCTCAGCCTGAACTTCCTAAGTCTTTTAAACAACTTCAACAGATTCACCAGATGCTCTTCCTCTGTCTGGGATTTAGCAATCATATCGTCAACATAAACTTCGATCTCTTTATGCATCATGTCATGAAAAAGAGTCGTCATCGCACGCTGATATGTTGCCCCAGCATTTTTCAAACCAAAGGGCATCACTTTGTAGCAAAATGTTCCCCAAGGCGTTATGAAAGTAGTCTTCTCCATATCCTCTGGCGCCATTTTAATTTGATTATAGCCTGAAAAGCCATCCATGAAGGAGAATACAGAGTATTGAGCGGTGTTATCAACTAATACATCAATATGAGGAAGTGGAAAATCGTCTTTTGGGCTTGCTTTATTCAAATCTCTATAATCCACGCACATTCGAACCTTGCCATCTTTCTTTGGCACTGGTACGATGTTAGCAACCCATGAGGGATACTTCGTCACAGCCAGGAAACCAGCGTCCCACTGCTTCTGAACCTCCTCTTTGATCTTCATTGCCATATCTGGTCGAGTTCTGCGAAGTTTTTGTTTGACAGGCGGACAATCTTCTTTCAGTGGCAGGCGATGCACAACCATATCAGTATCGAGCCCTGGCATATCTTGATACGACCAAGCGAATACATCATTATACTCTCGGAGCATTTCAACCAGTTTTCGCTTGATATCACTCTGCAATGCGGCTCCAATACGAATACTCTTCTCAACCCCTTCCGACCCCAAGTTGATAATTTCGATAACCTCGTCGTGAGGCAGAATGGCTCTTTCCTCTTGCTTCACCAACCAAGCCAGTTTCTCAGGAACGTCGCTATCTTCGACAACCTCTTCTTCGGTCTGGAATACCGGGTGCTCGAAGTCGGGACGAGTCATAGGCGGCTCAAGGACGTCATCTGAAAATGTTATCCTGCAAAAGGAATGGTTAAGTGCTTCAAAATGCGTATAAAGCGAATAACCGCATTGCCATTTTATTGAAAAATACAAAACAAGAAAGACAGGGATTACAGTATTTGCACATGAAAAAACGCCATTTATTTAATGATTAACAAAGCAATGTTTATAACAACACAGCCCTAAGCAAATCCTGATGCCCCGGGCAAGACATCAAATTATTCAACAATTAATAAAGCAAAGCATTACTGTTTAAAAGTCACAGGAACAAGCTCCTGAATAGACCAGTTGCACAGTCCTTGTCCTGGCGTGCTTGGCTGAATCCAGGCATCCATATCACAGTCGCTGTCCCCTTCATCGGACTCTGAAGCAGCATTGACAGATTCATGGCATACTCCACTGGCAGAGATGGTGATTGACTTTCTGAAATGGGGGGCCCCCACGGAAGGAGTTGATGACGACGGTCGGTACCCCAGTCCGAACCGGTCCATTTTCACCGGAATGTCCAGTACTTTGCCCCAGCCTTTGGCTTCTCCTGCTTTCACTAGCGCTTGAGCTTCTTTATACGAAGAAACAGCTATCTCTGGCACTTTGCTTGGCCTGGGACCCTTATCCTTTATGCGCAAACCTTCGAATGCCTGGCATGGCGTCTCGTGGATCTCCCCGTCGACTTCCACATATTTAAACGAAGAAAGATGGCTGACCAGGATGTCTTCTTCTCCGCACACGGTGACTACACTGTCTCCGACCATATACTTTAACTTCTGATGCAGGGTAGACGTGACTGCCCCTGCCCCGTGAATCCAAGGTCTTCCCAGCAAGCAGCTGTACGCAGGCTGTATATCCATGATATAAAACTCCGTTGCAAACACTTCCGGCCCCACTTGCAGAGGCAAGGTAATCGATCCGAAGACTGTTCTCCGCGTGCCGTCAAACGCTCTGACTACCAAATCGCTAGGTGTACACAAAATCCCTCGAACATCCAGCTTCATCATAGCCTTCTTAGGCAGCACATTCAAAGACGACCCGGTGTCAACCAATACGTGCGACATTGTCGACCCTCTGCACTCAACAGATACATGTAACGCCATATTATGATCCCTTCCTTTCGGAGTCAAGTCGAAATCAGTAAAGCCCAGACTGTGGCCTGCATTTACATGTGCCAATACTCCTTCTAGCTGGTTTACGGAGACATCCTGGGGTACAAAAGAAGTGTCCAGGACTTTCAACAAAGCGTTCCTGTGGGCTTCCGAACACAACAGCAATGACAATATAGATATTTTGGACGGCGTTTGCTGCAGATGCTCCACAATTTTATAATCGCTTTTCCGAATCAAGCGCATGAATTCTTCCACATCTTTCGATACTGCTTCTTTTTCACTTGCTTGAACCGGAACGTTCTCAACCGCTTTCCCCTTTCCTTTCGCTATCCTTTCGGCTTCCACTTCAGGAGATATAAAGATCCTGCCACTCCTCGTCATGCCTCATGAGCCCACAACATTATCCACAACCTCCGCTGACTGCTTGTTAACATCGATTTTAATCCCGTCACAATACACCTCTAGCCCATATGACCATGGGACCGCTTTCGTGTTCTCATACGGGATCGGCCCGGCTTTAGTTATGGTAATCGGTGGTCGCTGAACTGGTGCTGAAATAGTGATCGTCTTCCTAGGAATTGTTACCGTGGCCACATCACTCTGATTATCCATTACTGCCCCTGCCGGCTCATCAGTTGCTGTTCGATCAAACTGCAATATACCTTCATCAATTAAGGCCTGAATGCCTTTCTTCAGATCCTCACACCCCCCAGATAGGGCCCAACAGTCTAAACAGTACTCATTACATCCTGGGTAAACACCCCCCTGCAACAGTCGGCTTTTGATCTCGCTCAGCGGCGTCTTTAAATCCTCAACATTCATAATCAGATTCAGACCTTCCTCGGTTAGAACAGCGTTCGCCCCATGATTAGGCATGGGTTTCTGGACTATATTCGCACCGGTCGTTCCGAAGTTGATAGACTTGTTGTCCAAAAGATCCTGCACAACGTGCTTAAAAGCATGACAACCTTCTATATCGTGGCCCGGGGCCCCAGAATGAAACTCACAGTGTCTATTCGCATCATAGCCGAACGGGGGAGTTCCCGTTATCGGTGCCAAGGTTCTTTTCTCTACCAGATTCAATCCCAACAATGTCTGCAATAAATCCGCATAGGTCGAGGGAGGTTTCTCGAACACCCTTCTCGGCTTACCACCCTGGAATTTTCGCTGAGCTTGCTGTGCCCCCTGCTGAGGCTGCTGCTGCTGTGGCATTGGTTGCTGCTAAACCGGTTGTTGCTGGATTGGTTGTTGCTGATAGGGGATAGTGACACTCGACACTTGCTGCGGCTGACGATATTGATTTCTTCCCCTGCCTCGGCCTCGGCCTCGGCCTCCAAATACCGCGCTAGCTTCGCCCTGACGGCGCCCACCATAAGCTTTCCTATTACTGCCAGATGCAGTTGATTCATCGACCTGGAACTTCCCTTGCTTAATGTTCCGCTCAATCTTTTCACCCATCAGAATCAGGTCTGAAAAACTGGCCAGAGAAGTATGAAACAGCATATCATGAAACAGCCCGGTGAATGTACCAACAAACATATCGTTCATTTCTTTATCTTCCACAGGGGGACGGACCCTGGCAGCCATATCGCGCCACCTTTGCGCGTATTCTTTAAAACTCTCCCCCTTCTTCTGCGAAAGCCCGGCCAACTGGACCCGATTGGGTGCCAGATCGCTGTTATACTTGTAATGGGCTACAAATGCCTCCGCCAATTGCTTCCAAGTCTTGATATCAGTGGGCTCCAACCCCATGTACCACTCTAAGGAAGGACCCGATAGACTATCCTGAAAGAAATGCATGAGCATTCTTTCATCAGTGGAGTATGCAGACATCTTTCTGTAATAAGCTCGTACATGCACCTTCGGGCATGTGTCTCCTTTGTACTTATCGAACGCAGGCGCTTTGAACTTGATTGGCACCCTCAGCCCAGGTACCAAGCCCATTGTTGCCATGTCCAGACCCACAGCACTCTGGTTTAGGACTCCCTTCATTTGCTCTTCCAGCATTCTAATCTTTTGAGAATCATCCATCGGCCCTTCAAAAACCCCTCCAGAGAAGGCGTCCTCCTGTTGATCCTCTTGCCACATACCGTTTCCAGCCCCGTATCCATCATATGCATTATTACGTCCAGCTCTGACCTGATTCATCCCCGGAACTCGGCCTCTGTTGCCGTACCCTTGAACACCTCCAGCAGGACCACCAGCCATAAAACCAGCACCGTTTCCGTTTCCAAAGCCTCCGTAACCCTGATTGACCATACCATAACCATCTTGCCCAAAGCCTTGAGCATTAAAGCCATACTTGCCAGTGTTGTCGAATCCCTGATCGTTGAATCCGAACCCAGTATTGACAAAACCATTGCCTCCGAGATTATCTCCCAAATTGACATCACCCAGCCCAGCATTATGGACAGCAGTTTCATTTCCAACTCCGACGTTACCATTCACAGCAGTGGTAGCGTTGTTGACGTTAGCAGCATTCATATTGACGACAGGCGGAGCCACTGGCGTGGGAGTGCCGTCTCCATGAGCAGTATCAACCCGGACAGACTGATGATCTTCGTTACCATGACCAGCGTTGCGAGCCAATAGAGGCTGGACCATGGCCTGCAAATTCTCTTGCCCTTTTGCTATAGCTTCCATGGTTTGCATGAAGAGGGCGAGCTTCTCGCGTACATCCTGCATCTCGTTCTGAATCTGGTCCATGACTTTCCGACAGTTGGATCGTGTAGAATAGCGGTGCGGATGTTGATCTGGAATCCTGTTAAATACCTGAATCAAAGCAGGAGATAAGACACCATTCAAAGATTACCTGTTATGCAATATGAATATGAATGCAATGCAATGTGTCTGTGCATTAGGGAAGTTCATTCCCCCAGTCCTAGTGCGAAGGTGCCGGTGCAGTGACAGTGCTGACAATAAGAATACCGGAGCTGAATCATAGAAAGCCTCATATATTGCAGAGAGAATCAATAAGCCCAGGGTACAATATCACTGAGAGTACAAAGAAGGCATGACCTCAACCAACAATCCTGGTGATGGTCAGCACTATGCAAATAAAGCATACAAATAATGGAATGATCAAATCCTCTCAAAAGTCTGGTACTCCTCTATCAACTTCTTGGTTTCCGGATGGCTTGGTCGATCAAGCAGCCCTTCAACAAGCTGGTTTCTCCTTTTAAGGACACGGCGTACGTCTTCAGCAGTTTCTTCCCAGGTTGCTTCTCCGAAGCAATCTTCTAGCTTTCGCTTCTGAGACACTGCTTCATCTCTGGATTTGATTGCCTTGTTCAGTGCATGCTGGACACTATACCGGTTCATCACTTCCTCCTCACACTTCTTGATGCTAGACTTCAACTTCTCTTCGAGGTCGGAAATTTGCTGCTTCAGCTTATCTTCCCTCTTCTTGTTGTTAGTGAGTGTAGCATTCCAAGTCTTATTGCAAGAAGATATCTCTCGGTGTGCTGCGTCGAGCGCTCTCTTTTTGGCTTCCAGCATGTCATGGGAGCTTCTGAACTCTTGCCCCAGACGTTCGCGCTTCTTCCTCTCCTCAGTCAACTCGGCCCCTAACCTGTTTAACAGCTCGATCTGTTGTTGGAAAGCATATACAGCCTTGTTTTTCTCACTGCGTACTTGAGCTAGCTCTTGCTCTAACCCTTCGTTGACCTTCATCAAAGCTTCTTTTTCCTTCACAACTTGCTCGTAGACTTCCCTAGAAACAGTAGTTGGCTCCGCTACCGGAATGGGAGCAAGAATTGGTGCGTCTGGAAACGGCATCCTCAACTGACTAGCCCTCTCCTGAATCCAAACTCTATAAGGTGCATAGGCCTGACAGTCATTCTTTCCTAACAACGGCTTCCCTCTGCGGTTAATACGCGTCCAGGCATGTTGCAACTTGGCTAATAACTCCCCTTTCACTTCACCTGTGAAGTACAGAGATTCCTGTACTTCTTCCTCCTGAGGCGGGTTCTTCAGCGCATATCCGAACTGACGGACCAACAGCGATGGGTTGTAGTTGATACACCCTTTTCTTCCAATCAGTGGGACATTAGGGTAACCAGAACAACTGAAGATAAGCTCGGATCCCAGCAGATCTCTATCAAACCACTCCATATCTTCCGACGATAGCCTCATCAGGCGCTCCGGCCAATCAACTGGGACTGTAGTCTTTGCAACAGATCCTCTCTTAGGAAGGTGACTCTCAAACCACATACTCAACAAGGGCACACACAGATGAACATTCTTCCCTCTTCCCTTCTCATTCTTGTAATGCAGCGAGTGGTAGAGATCTCCGAGTAAGGTAGGTACAGGATTACCAGCGGCAAACAAGTAGAAAGCATCAAAGTCCACAAAATCCGGTATATTGGGGAACAGTACTATGCCATAAATGCACAAAGCCAACACAGCATTGAAAGCAACCCAGCACCCATTCTTAGCATACTCCTGGGCTTTACCCACTAAGAACTGAAATGAGAATCCTGGAACTCCACGGGAAACAGTAGTCACAAGTTCAGAAGCATCAATATGCAAGGCTTTTGCCAATTCCTCCGGCTTAGGTTTGGCATCATAATGAATGAACGGAACCTGGTTCTGCACGGGCAGCTCAACATACTCAGCGTATTCCTCCAGAGTTGGTCCCATAATAAAGTCAGAGAACGTAAAGCACCTCAAAGCAGGGTCGTAGAATTGCATCAAAGCATACAGCCCATCTAACTCTACCTCTGTAGGTTTGCACACCAATCTCAATAGTCTACCATAGCTCATCCGGAAACTCCTACGAACACCCTCATCAGCAAGAGAGATCAACCCCAGTAAAGGAACAATATCAGGCGTAGGCAATTTGTAGGCAACTGTTCTCCTTAAACTAGTCATGATCAAACACTCAGAATTCTGGGCACTAGAACTAGGGAAATGCAAATGCACCTGCAGCACAGACACACGTTAGTGAAATGCAAATGATAATGGATATGCGGGGATGCAATGCAAGTAACATTCAACAGGGACCAAAGCTGCAGCTGAATAGCCTAAACCCAATCAAGAAAGGTCTCATATAGACCATCCAGAAGTCATCAAACCCTGGTCTCAGATAGACCTAAAATAAAACTCCAACACTGGTCTCTGACAGACCTCAAACCATAACTCCAACTGGTCTCTGATAGACCTCACGTCACATCTATAACTGGTCTCTGACAGACCTCAGAACACATCTCCAAATGGTCTCTGACAGACCTCATAGCTCTCCCAATGGTCTCTGACAGACCTCAGAATAAATCTCCAAATGGTCTCTGGCAGACCTCATAACTCTCCATAAATAACCCGGATCTCTGATCAAGAAATAACCGGTAGTCTGGAGGTCTAGTTACCTGCATAGCCCTGAATCCCCTCACAGGTGGGTGGCCCTATAACTGGCACAAGGTACGGCATCCTATGCGGTCGTCGGCGTCACAGACTTTCAGGGTTGATGATACGATTCCCAGAAGGAGTGGCATCATCAATTCCTGAAGAGGCCTCACTCAGCCAACTTCCAAATGATCGGTCCCCAGAGTCGACAATCCAACTAACCAGCAACCCACGCCAACCAAAGGAAGGGGCAGGAGGCCAACCAGAGGAACCTCGTCTGAGTGTAGATTTCATGGGACACCAAAGCAAGCAAAGCAAGCGGGCGCCCACTAATTTCTACTCTAATTCTAGGTGCACTCAAGCCCAGGTCCGGCTTATCTCTCAATATCAGAACACCCGTCACACCCCAGATACAGCAACAATAATCAATATATAAAGCTGAAAATACAAGGTTAGAAATATAAAATAACTCCATACAAAATCCTCGACGGGAAAACAAGCGTTAGGATTGACTCTCTCAAGGGACGTTGGATCCCAAATGCATAAGAACCATCGCAGTCCTTAGCAGCCAGGGGACGTTGGATCCCCAGTGGAGTCGCCAGCTGTCGCTACTGCGAAAATCGGCGCCGGCTGAACAGAAGAGTCGCCACCGTGCGTTATTTATCCCACGGGAGGGAAAGGAAACGCTCAGAGTAAACCTCGCACAACACGGGAAAGGTATGGTCATCGCGACCAAAACCTGGGTTCGGGAGTCGGTTACGCAAGGGGAAGGTATTAGCACCCCTCACGTCCATCGTACTCGATGGGATCCACGCTTGTTTTCGGGTATGGATTGTTATTCTATCTAAACTATAGGTCAAGGGTGAAAAAGAAAATGACTCGGCAAAGTATCGCACTTTATGCCTACGTATTCCCGCCTGGAACGAGAACTCAGAGTCAACGTAGTTCGCCTACCTACGGGAAAGGAGGGGAAGGTTGCTCGCTAGGATATCGCATCCTATGCCTACGTACTTCCACACTGTATGGAAGATCAGAGCAAACGTAGTTCGGGCCACGGAAGACACAAGCTTGTCTTGGTTGATTTTATTCCTTCTGAAAAAGGTTTTCTGATTAACAGTCCAAGAGGACAAAAATGACGTTTTGATGAGTTCACATTCTTTTACGGAAGAAGTGTCTTTTATTGTGTTTGAAATCTTTATATGTTTTTCTGTTTGTTTTGAGAAAGAAAGAGACAGAACTCTAACCTACGGTTGCGAAGGGAAACAAACTAACCTAATGTTATCATGCATGGGTTAAGACCTAGTGTCTATCATGCTCCTCTCTTGCACAGAGAGAAACAGAGATCCTACGGGATAGGCAGAAACAGAAGCAATACCAGATATACAGTAAAACGGTAAAATGCAAGGATGCAGCAATACAAGCGAGGCAAGGGAGTCCCACTCAACCTCGAACCTAGAAAACAATAGGCAAAAGTGAACAGGCTTCACTTTCAACCCAGCGGGGTAAACAGCAAACAATACAGTCAGAAAACCAATCAATACACCAGCAATAAAATACAACAGCAAAAGAAACAGCATCAGCAGCTCTGAATCAACATCTGGCTTCAAGTAATCTCCAATCAGCTACAGGCTTCAACAAGCATCAATCTCCATCTTCATGACCTTCAGGCAAGGGCTTTGATCATCAGTCTTCTATCTGCAATGGCTTTTCTTCAAGTTCAAACCTCCAGGATGAGGGATCAGTCACAAGAGTGAATGGGGTGTTAAGCAATCAGTTGACTACCAAAGGTGGTGAACAGACTGCTTCTAACACAAGAGACATTTTCTCTCAAGAGTTCTATCTCATAGACACTATTACCAAGCCTTCCAAAGGAAGGGGGTGAGTGTCTTAGAGAGACTCTGAATCACAGAGAAGAATGGATGCAGACAAGGCAATCCATGTTTGAGAAACAAACTTTCTAACCTAGAGCTCTGCCTAGCTCCTAAACCCTAGTCTCCTCAGCATCTGCTAGCAAGAATCTTCTCTTCAACTCTGGAAGTTGATCTTCATCTTTGAATCTCCAATGGCTTCATCTTCACAAATCTTCAGCTTCCCCAGGGCCCAGACAAACCCAATACCCAATCAGACAAACAATAATCCCCAGAGGGCACACCACACCAGACCACAGATATACAGACAGTAATAATATCAGTAGGGGAATCCTGACTTTTTCTAAGGGATCTAATAACTACCCATAGCCCCTATAGTCCCATAACTAATCTATTCAAACCCTAAGTCCTAAGGGAAATGAAATCAAACTCCTAAGTTGTCACCCCAAAACCCTAGTTTTGTTCATGATATTCAAGCATTTATCAATCACCTAAAATTAATCTCTAAAAATGGGAACTAAAATATTTCTACAAGTTGAATGTCTCATCTAAACAATATAAAAAGAATAACCAAAAAATATTAAAGCATGTGAGAGAACAAAAATCATAAAAATGATGCATGAAATGAAACTATTAATATGACATTTATTTAGAAAATATGGAAAAAATATGAAATAAAACTAAAAATGAAATTTTATTTTTCTATAATATTCTAGACATTTTAATGAAAATATTGTAAAAAGAATGGATTAAAAAGCATTTTTTATGAATTTATTATGGATTTATGAAATTGGTAAAATATTAAAGTGAATTAAGAAAATTAAAATTGAATTAAACGAGGGAGGGGGGTACGAATAGAACTTCGCTCCAGTTATAATTCCATTGGGCCAGGAAATAGGGGGGTGCTGGTAGCGCTTTTACCAAGGCCCAATACCACTCTGAATTAGTGAAAAACATGAGAAGCGCTGGGAGGTGAAGGAAGTAACAGAAACACGTTAAATATGGTTTTGGGCCTAACACGGGGGGTGGGATTAGCATGATTCAACTCAGGCCCGCCCGTTTCAATTAATGAAACGGCGCGTTTTGGCCAGTTTCCAATTCCCTCCAAATGATCAGATTAAACGCTGGCCATTGGATCTTACCCTAAGTCAAAAGTCCCAACCACAATGAACGGCCATGATTATTTCTTCTCCAAATGACCTGCAACTTAGGGTTTACTCCATGCGAGCTCATGCACGAGCTACTTTCCTCCTCTCTGTTCTCCATCTCCAAGCCACGAATCAACATGCCATAAACATGAAAGTTTACTCAGGACCTCCCCCTCTACAATCCTAGGGCATCAGTTTTCTTTGAAATTCACCACAACGACAAACACGATTGAATCAAACACTGGCCACCATGAAATCACACTGATATGAACCAACACGATTCTTCCCCAAACTTAACCTAAACTAAACTACAACTAATGGAGATTATCCTGCGCTATCCAACTAACATTATGATGCCTTAATTCAAGAGATACAAGCACTAACAGTTTGTTGCACCTGTCACCAACCATCACCAATCCTTTCCAAATTCATCTAACCTAATCTCCTAACCACCTAGATCAAGTCTACACTAACAACAGCATGCCTAACTAACCGAATCGATCAATTTGAGTGAAAACATACCTGATGTGAAACCTTGCAAACAGCTATGGAGATTGATGATTTGAGGCTTTTGAGACTTGGATCTTGATCCACAACCTTAGTACTCAATTCTGTATGCAAAATTCTGGAGATTCCTTGCTTGAATTATGCTATTCACTCGAACTTGTGATTTTGATGTTGATGAAAAAAGCACTCGAAAATGGATGAGAATCACCAAAACCTTGCTTCAATTATGATCTATGATGATGATGGAGTAAAATTGAATTGATTTTGATGAAGATTGATGAAGATTTTGGTGAATTGGAATGAAAACTTCAATGAAAAAGTATGAGAAATTTGTGGAATTCTTGGTGCAAATGAGGCCAACCCTTGCCAAATTCTCCTTTCATGAATATATAGACCCCAATGGTACATTCTAGATCCATCTTGCACATTCCCTTGTTTTCCAATTTTGGCTCATTTTGATTATGTTTCTTAAAAGGCAAGCAACCATGGATAACTTCATTTTTTCCTTCTAAACTCAAAAAAGTGCTTGAACCATTGTTCTTAGAATTGTTTTTCCATTCAAAATCATATATTGGAAGTCTCCATTTGGACTTGTAAATCTCCCAAACCATTTTTCACTTTGAAATCATTCACTTTATAAGCCTTTTTAGTTCATATTTTGACCAATTATTCAACTCCATGCTATGAGCTTCTACAATAACTTGTGACCTTCTTTCTAGACTTAAAATCCCATTTGGAGCAAGTTTGATGTTGTAAGTTTTTCCATTTGAGGCCTCCTTGTATGAGTTTTGGACATAGGTTAAAATGACCTGTAATTCACAAATGCCCAAAATACCCTTTGCTTGCCAAGACCATAAGTTGAGTTCTCCACATCATATGAAGGCATACCATACCATTCTAGAAAGCTAAGACAATGAGGAACAATTCTTATGTTGACCAAGAATTCATTTGAAATCTCCTTGAGGGGCAAAAATTGCTTGGAAGTCAAGTCACTTTCACAGACAAAAATTCAGACACCTCAGATGACCTGTAACTTGCAAGGACCATAACTTGAGTTCTATAAATCTCCTTGAGGTCTTCCACCACTCAAATTAAAGGTATTGAGATCCTCTACATGTTTCATGTTGGCCAAGAAGCCATTTGAAGCTAGCATTTTGACTTGTCTTGCTTGGAAGTTTGACCTAAACTAGGGGATTTTACAGAGAAACCCTAATTTAGTAACTCCTCTTCTCCTTGATTTCTCTTGAATTCTCCTTGTCATATCTCCATATCCTTCTTCATATGTCCAATGTTGATCCCCACATCTCTCCAATAGCCTTGAATGCTCTTTTAAACCAGTCAATTGCCCTAGGGTTGACCTAAGGTTGACCCAGATGAAACCCTAGTTGACTGTCTTCAACTGTAGCTCTTGTGCTCTCATCAATGACTTGTTTTCTTCTCCAAATGACTTTATAAGTCTCTCAAGATGTCTAGATGCTCTCCATGCTTCCACTTCACAGCTCACAACCCTCTTGTTGATCCTCAGATACCCTCAGCTAGGAGATGGACTCAAGGCTTGATCTGCTGAACTCTTTGCTTTCAAATTCTTTCCTGATGACTTGAATGATGGAATTAGGATAATAACCTCTTGATAGGCCTCTAGAGATGAGAATAATGATTGGTCCCCTGTTGAATGACTTGCTATGCTTATGCTATGCAGATGGTTAGTCTATGTACATGACTCTATATGCAAATGCTAATGATATTAAAACATAAACCAATTGAATAAGGTTGAGCAAATTTTAGGGTGCAACAGCTGCTAGCAAGAACCTCCTCTCCAACTCTGGCAGTTGATCTTCAATCTCTGGATCTCCAATGGTCTTCATCTCCTTAAGTCTTCAGCTCTCCCAAGTCCCCAGACAATCCCAATACCCAAGCAAGCAAGCAATAATCCCCAGAGGGCACACCACACCAGTCAATCAGATATATACAGAGTATTAATAGCAGTAGGGGAATTCTGACTTTTTCTCTAAGGGATCTAATAACTACCCATAGCCCCTATAGTCCCATAACTAAACTAGTCAAACCCTAAATCCTAAGGGAAAAGAATCAAACTTCCTAAGTCATCACCTAAAAACCCTAATTTGTTCATGTTGTTCAAGCCTACATTAAGCACCTAAAATTAATTTCTAAAAATGGGAACTAAATTGTTTCTACAAGTTCAATATCTCATCTAAACAACCTAAAAAGAATGAACAAAAAATATGAAAGTATCTAATAGAACAAAAATTAATAAAATCATGCATGAAATGAAACTATTTAAAATGTCATTTATTTAGAAAATATGGGAAAAATATCAAATAAAAATAAAAATGCAATTTTATTTTTTTATAATTTTCTAGACATCCTAAAGAAAATAATGTAAAAAGAATGAATTAAAAATGATTTTTTATCTATTTATTATGAATTTTTTAAAATGAATGAAAAAAAATGAAAAGAAAATAATAAAGAAAAAGAAAGAAATAACCAGGGGGTGAGAATAGCAGGATATTCACGTTCAGATTGATTGGGCCTGATAACATGGGGGGTGGGGATAGCGAAACGACTTAGGCCCGCCCGTTTCATTAAATGAAACGGTGCGTTTAGGGCGCTCAACTTCCCTCCAATCTTCAGTATGAATTCCAACCACACGATCTAGGTTCTTTGGTCAACGGTCTACACGCAATGGACGGTCAGGATTATGTCTTCTACATTGGTTCATGAGAATTAGGGTTTATACACTCCATGGAAGCCATGCACGTATCATGTTCAAGCTCTCTGTTCTCCTTCTACAGGCCACGGTTCAACTCGATCCAAACATGAAAATCATTCATAATTTCTCCCTCTACAAGCCTATGGTCATAGTTCGCACTGAAACTCAGCAAATCACTCGACCCGAGCGCATGATATCCTTGGTTCCATTAACATACTCTGCAACTCATCCTCAAGATTCTCACTCAAACCTGTACTAATCTACTCTATGCCTAATGGTGATTATTCTAATCTATCAAACTAACATTATAATGCACTATGCTACTCGTTCTAAGTCCTAACAGTTCTAACAACCTGTCAACAATCATCACTAAACAGCACCAAACTCATCCTAATCGTTCTACTAACAACCTAGATCACATCTAAACTAATAAAACCATGTAAATCTATCTATATCAAGCTATGGCAGAGAAAATGCACCTGATGCAAAATCTTGTGGATGATGATGAAATTCGTGGATCTGAGAGCCTTGATGCTTGGATCTTGATCTACTCTTGCTATATTTGATTCTGTATGCAACACCTTGATGAATTTGGCTTTGGATCTTGAGTTCCAATGGAAATTGCAATTTGAATGTTGTTGATGAAAGTGCACGAAATTGATCAATATCCACCAAATCTTTGATTCAATTCTGATCCATGATGATGGTGAAATGTAGGAGAATCAATGTTGATGAGAATTGATGCTGAATTTGTGAGATTGAAGTGAATTTGCAACTTGGAGAATGAGAGAACTTTGGGAAATTTTTGGTGAAAAATGAATCCAACCCTTGCTCAATTCTGATTTCATGAATATATAGTGCTCAAATGATCTTTCTAGAACCATCTTGCAACTTCCCTTGCATTCCAAATTGGTTATGTTTCTTCAAATGCAAGTAACCATAAATAACTTTGATTTTTTTCACTAAGCTCAAAAATGTACTTGAACCATTGTTCTTAGAATGTGTTTTGGACCCAAAATCATATATTGGAAGTCTCCATTTGGACTTATAAATCTCTCAAACCATTTTTCACTTTGACTTTATTCAAGTTATAAGCCATTTTAGTTCAAATTTGACCAATCATGCAACTTCATGTTATGAGCTTTTCCAACAATTTGTGACCTTCTTTCTAGACTTAAAATCACATTTGGAGCAAGTTTGATGTTGTAAGTTTTTTCATTTGAGGCCTCCTTGTATGAGTTTTGGACATAGGTTAAAATGACCTGTAATTCACAAATGACCAAAATACCCTTTGCTTGCCAAGACCATAAGTTGAGTTCCACACATCATATGAAGGCATGCTATACCATTCTAGAAAGCTAAGACAATGAGGAACAATTCTTATGTTTACCAGAAATTCATTTGAAATCTCCTTGAGGGGTAAAACTAGCTTGGAAGTCAAGTCACTTTCACAGACAAAATTTCAGATACCTCAGATGACCTGTAACTTGCAAGGACCATAACTTGAGTTCTATAAATCTCCTTGATGTCTTCCACCACTCAAATTAAAGGTCTTGAGATCCTCTACAAGTTTCATGTTGGCCAAGGATCCATTTGAAGCTAGAATTTTGACTTATCTTGCTTGGAAATTTGACCTAAACTAGGGGATTTTACACAGAAACCCTAATTTAGAAGCTCCTCTTCTCCTTGATTTCTCTTGAATTCTTCTTGGCATATCTCCATATCCTTCTTTATATGTCCAATGATGAACCCCACATCTCTCCACTAGACTTGAATGCCCCTTAAATCAGTCAATTGACCTAGGGTTGACCCAGATGAAACCCTAGTTGACTGCCTTCAGCTATAGCTTTTGTGCTCTCATCAATGACTTGTCTCCTTCTTTAAATGACTTTCTAAGTTTCTCATAATGTCTAGATACTCTCCATGCCTTCAACTCACAGCTCACAACCCTCTTGTTGACCCTCAGATACCCTCAGCTAGGAGATGGACTCAAGGCTTGATCTGCTGAACTCTTTGCTTTCAACTTCTTTCCTGATGACTTGAATGAGATTGAATTGGGATAATAACCTCTTGATAGGCTTCTAGAGATGAGCATAATGATTGGTCCCCCTGTTGTATGACTTGCTATGCTTATGCTATGCAGATGATTAGACTATGCACATGACTCTATATGCAAATGCTAATGATATTGAAACCTAAACCCAAGGAATAAGGTTGGGCAAATTTTAGGGTGCAACAGCTGCCCCTATTCAAGCGGCTTGGACCCGATTGGGTGAAGAGCCCGGAGCCTTCAGACATTCGCGGTACGAGACGGTTGAATACTAGGAACCCAAAAATTTGCCAACCACAGAAATAAACTGCGCCACTGCTTGAGGAACGACATTCATCAGCTGAATTTAATTGTTACGGCAACCCACTGATCTCGGGCGACCGTGCTGGGGATTGTCTTCATCGTTCTGAAGAGGATTCTGTCATAACAGATTGCTTGCTTGTCCAAGTTAGGGCTCTGTCTGTCATCAATACGAAGAAATCTCAACTAAAACCTGTCCACGTTAGGACTCCACTTGCTGTTAACCCAGAAAAATCTCGGCAACTCCGCTAGGGATAATTCGTCTGTATTTCCGTAAACTGAATCGTCCACGTTAGGAATAAAACTCTTCCACGTTAGGAGTAACACCTGTCCACATTAGGAATCATTTCTTCTGTATCTGTCCACGTCAGGACTAACCCTTTCATCTTTCCACGTCAGGAAGCAATCTTCTTTCCACATAAGGAGAACTATATCAATCTGTCCTCGTAAGGACTCCAATACCATTTGACATGTCCGCGTCAGGACTCCAATCTTTCCACGTAAGGAATTCAACTTTGGTTCTGAACCTGTCCACGTCAGGACTCAACTTTCCCCGTAAGGAGTACATCATTCTTCCACGTCAGGCATCAACTTTTCTCGAATCTATCCACGTAAGGACCCCAATTTTCCCACGTAAGGAATAAATCTTCTTTTGAGTCCGTCCACATCAGAACTAAACCCCTTCCATATCAGGGATACACTCTTTCTTTCCACGTCAGGAATACAAGCCTCTTTCCACGTAAGGAATGCTATCCGTTTTCCACGCAAGGAAACATAACTTTTCCACATAAAGCAACCAATTCCTTCCGATTTGTCCGCGTCAGGACTACATTTTTCCACGTAAGGAATAAACTCGTCTTTCCACGTAAGGAATCATTTTTCTTCCACGTAAGGAGTGCTCTTGATATGTCCACGTAAGGACTCTGATCGAACTTTGATCTGTCCACGGAAGGAATCAATCTATTTTCCACGTAAGGAATCACCATTTTTCCACGTAAGGAATAAGACTTCATCTGGATCTGTCCGCGTCAGGACTAAACTCTTCTACGTTAGGAATGCACTTGTCTCTCCGTAAGGGATCCATCTCGATATGTCCGCGTAAGGACTCAGTCTTTCCACGTAAGGAATACCAACTTCTTTCCCCGTAAGGAATAAATTCGTCTTTCCACGTAAGGAAACCATCTTCTTCCCACGTAAGGAAACATTGTCTTTCCACGTAAGGAGAACATCGTCCACGTTAGGAATAATAATTTCTTTGATTCGTCCACGTCAGGACACTGATCTCGTCTTGATTTGTCCACGTTAGGACTCAGGCGTCTTCGACCTGCTGAGGCAATAAGACTTGTCCACGCAAGGACTCGCACCCTTGTCTGATCTGTCCACGTCAGGACCCCAACACAAAGAGTAATCACTTTTGTCAACGTCATGACCTCCCATTCCACCAATTTCGAGAACCCGAATCTGTCCACGTTAGGACTAACACACTTCACCAACCCGGGGAAATAAACTTGTCCACGTTAGGACGCCCACTTCTGAAGAAATCCTGTCAATATAGGAATAAATTGTCCACGTCAGGACTTAGTTCTCTATTGATCCCGACCCACAAACTTCTTAGCACTGCCGTGACAGCGACTTTGAGACGGACTCTACTGGGGATATCTGGAAACCAAACTATCGGACGCCTGTTCTGATGACCGGCGGTGGCCTCTGAAATTCTGATTCATGGAACCCCTGATGACAAAAGAGAAACTTATCCTGATAACTCTGTGAGGAATACTGCCGAAACTGACATTACCATTGGATGTCCCGTACCGAGATCTTGAACATTTGGTTGTTCATTTAGGCAAGAGTTCTCTCCACCTGAACTGCTAGAGTACAGAAACTGCTTCAGCAAAATAAATGATAATGCCGACTCCGCCGAGGATAGCCAGATGCTACAGAATTATTCCAGCAAAATAAATGCTGGGAGGATGAAGTCAACCCTGCTGGGAAATTGGGAACTCAAACCGAGCACCCTGTTGAGGTAACCCCCTGCTGGGGAATATAACTTTGCTGGGGAATAGCAGATGTGCACAGTATGATCGGACTTTCTGCTGGAGAGTGAACTGATATTACACAGTATCCCTGACAAAATAAATAACAGGAACCACCATCAACTCTGCTTGGGAGAGTCTTAATCTTCGAGTTCCACTGGAAGGAATGAAAACACTTGCAAAGAGAATTCCGCTGGGGATGGGATGATTCTCTTGGGGTGAACTCCACCGACTCCGCTGGGATAGAGTGCATGACCCTGCGGGGAAAGATGAACCTGTCTGAACACAGCCTTACGATCTTGGAATCGCCAAACGCTATTGAGGGTGAATAACTTTTCTGCTCCCTTTGGGTAAGCTACGGCTAGCTGGGGAATTCTATCCTTCTTCAGGAAGAACATGCATGACCTGCGTGGGGACTAAGTCTTTCGTTATCGCAATCTTTTGATCATCTTCCTCGTATGGTTATGAAACCTGCAACAACACAAACAAGACACGACAAGCCTATGCAATCAAATCAATTCAGGTTAGTGACGTTACACTCAGTTAATTCAAAGCTTTAACAATTGTTGGCAAGGGCCAGTGATGTTATACTCATGCTAGCTTCACTAAACTTAGGCGTTTTATCATGCACAAAACAGTAAAGAACCAGTATCAAGTACTGAATAACATATTTTCATTGATTGGGCCCCTGAATGGGCGGAGTTTTATACATGGGATGTAACTCCTGAAATGAGGAAGCTACGCAAAGCCAATACATAAATATGCACAAGAAGCATGAATATTTTGACAAATTAAATTTTGTACACATGTCGGCAACGGGATGCAGATGAACACCACGAAATGATCCTCCTATGACTCATCCGACTCTAATGCTTTCCCGGTATCCCCACTTCTGAAGAGATTGTATCCGATAACTGGCTCCTCAAACATACTCTCCCGCATTGATGCTCATTGAATTCGGACCGCAGTCATTTGCTTTTCAAATCCCTAACTTTTGCGTGAACCGCCCTTTGCGGGTTTTCAGTTCACCGGGATACCCTTTTTTGCCGAAGCCGCCCAGTGTAGGTTTTCAACTTCGCGGGTGTACATTTTTTCAATTTTATCCCTAACTTTTGCCTGAACCTTTCATTCTGTTTTTGGTTCGCCAGGATGCCCCATTTTTGCCTGGACTCTCTTTTTCTGTCCAGCGGGTCTATTTTAAGCAAAGTATTTTTTAACTGCGTCCGAATTCACAGGTGACGCAAAGTCTTCTCCGTCCATGGTGGACAACAATAAAGCTCCTCCTGAAAAGACTTTTCTAACAACGTATGGCCCTTCGTAGTTGGGGGTCCACTTGCCCCTGTGATCTGCTTGCGGCGGGAGAATCCTTTTCAGCACAAGGTCGCCCGTCTGAAAGCTTCGCGGATGTATCTTCTTATCGTACGCTTTCTTCATTCGGCTCTGGTACAAACGACCGTATGCTAGAGAAGCTAGCCTCTTCTCATCCATCAAGCTCAGTTGGTTCAATCTATTCGTTACCCATTCTGCCTCGTCCAGCTGAACATCTCGCAATACCCTCAGAGAAGGGATCTCAACTTCTAATGGTAGCACCGCTTCCATTCCGTATACCAACGAGAACGGAGTTGCCCCGGTTGATGTGCGTACCGTCGTACGATAACCGTGCAAAGCGAAAGGTAGCATTTCATGCCAATCCTTATAGGTCACCACCATTTTCTGAACAATTTTCTTGATATTCTTATTGGCCGCCTCAACAGCGCCATTCATCTTGGGTCGGTAAGGGGAGGAGTTGTGATGTTCGATCTTGAAATTCTGACAGAGCTCCTTCATCATTTTGTTGTTCAGATTTGAACCATTATCCGTGATTATCCGCTCGGGAATCCCATATCGGCAAATGATGTCTCTCTTGATGAATCTGGCCACCACTTGCTTCGTTACATTTGCGTAAGACGCCGCTTCCACCCACTTGGTGAAATAATCGATTGCTACTAGGATGAACCGATGCCCGTTAGAAGCTGTCGGCTCGATCTTTCCAATCATATCGATTCCCCACATCGAGAATGGCCATGGAGATGACATCACATTTAGAGGATTCGGAGGCACGTGTATCTTGTCAGCATAGATTTGGCACTTGTGGCACTTCCTCGCGAACTTGAAACAATCAGTTTCCATCGTCAGCCAAAAGTAACCTGCCCTCAGCAGCTTTCTCGTCATAGCATGCCCACCAGCATGCGTACCAAAGGTACCTTCGTGAATTTCCTCCATGAGAAGCTTTGCCTCTTTCTCGTCTACACAACGCAACAACACCAAATCGTGGTTCCTTCTGTATAAGACGCCATCCGGATTCAAGTAGAAATTACCCGCTAATCTCCTGAGAGTCTTCTGATCTTGACTGGATGCCCCAGCCGGATACTCTTTATTCTTCAGGAAATTAAGGATATCAAAATACCACGGTTTGTCGTCAGATGCTTCATCAATAGCAAATACATAAGCTGGCCTGTCCAACCGAGAGATAGTGATTTGGGGAGCTTCGTTCCAGAAGTTGACCTTGTACATGGAAGACAAAGTGGCCAGGGCGTCAGCCATTTGATTCTCTGCCCGCGGTACATGATGCAATTCAACCTTGTCGAAGAAAGGCAACAATCTCCTTGCATAATTCATGTAATGTATCAAATTAGGCTGCCGTGTCTCCCATTCCCCTTTTATCTGATTCACTACCAGAGCTGAGTCTCCGTATACGTCTAGATGTTTGATTCGCAAATCAATGGCTTCTTCAAGCCCCATTATACAAGCTTCGTATTCGGCCTCATTGTTGGTAACGGCAAAGGTCAATCGGGCAGTAAACGGGATGTGCGACCCATGTGGCGTGGTGATGATTGCCCCTATTCCGCTACCGTAAGCATTCACAGCTCCGTCAAATATCATCTTCCATTTGGACCCCAACTCTGGTCCCTCGTCTGGAAACGGTTCTTCACAATCTTTCATCTTTAGGTACATGATATCCTCGTCAGGAAAATCAAACCTCATCGATTGGTACTCTTCAATAGGCTGCTCCACCAGATACTCAGACAGCACACTCCCCTTTATAGCCTTTTGCGAGACGTATTGGATATCATATTCAGTCAAGACCATCTGCCAACGGGCAATTCTACCTGACAACGCCTGCTTTTCGAATACATATTTGATAGGATCCATCTTCGAGATGAGCATGGTTGTATGATTCAGCATGTACTGCCTCAAACGCTTGGCGGCCCAGGCTAGCGCGCAACAAGTTTTCTCCAGCATGGAGTATCGAGATTCACAGTCTGTAAATTTCTTACTCAGGTAATAGATCGCATGCTCTTTTCTCCCTGTCTCGTCGTGTTGACCGAGAACACAACCCATGCTTCCCTCAAGAACCGTCAAATACATGATCAAGGGTCTCCCTGCCACTGGGGGTATCAAAATAGGAGGCTCCTGCAGATACTTCTTTATTTTATCGAACGCCCTTTGACAATTTTCGTTCCACGTCACAGCTTGATCTTTCTTTAGCAACTTGAATAATGGTTCACACGTAGCAGTTAGGTGAGATATGAACCGGGCAATGTAGTTCAATCTCCCTAAAAACCCGCGTACCTCTTTCTCTGTTTTAGGCGTCGGCATTTCTTGAATCGCTCTTATTTTAGCAGGATCGACCTCTATTCCTCTTTCGCTTACGATAAACCCCAGCAGTTTACCCGATCTCACCCCGAAGGTGCATTTATTAGGATTCAGCCTCAGCCTGAACTTCCTAAGTCTTTTAAACAACTTCAGCAGATTCACCAGATGCTCTTCCTCCGTCTAGGATTTGGCAATCATATCGTCAACATAAACTTCGATCTCTTTATGCATCATGTCATGGAAAAGAGTCGTCATCGCACGCTGATATGTTGCCCCAGCATTCTTCAAACCAAAGGGCATCACTTTGTAGCAAAATGTTCCCCACGGCGTTATGAAAGTAGTCTTCTCCATATCCTCTGGCGCCATTTTAATCTGATTATAGCCTGAAAAGCCATCCATGAAGGAGAATACGGAGTATTGAGCAGTATTATCAACTAACACGTCAATGTGAGGAAGTGGAAAATCGTCTTTTGGGCTTGCTTTGTTCAAATCTCTATAATCCACGCACATTCGAACCTTGCCATCTTTCTTTGGCACTGGTACGATGTTGGCAACCCATGAAGGATACTTCGTCACAGCCAGGAAACCAGCGTCCCACTGTTTCTGAACCTCTTCTTTGATCTTCATTGCCATATCTGGTCGAGTTCTGCGAAGCTTTTGTTTGACCGGCGGGCAATCTTCTTTTAGTGGCAGGCGATGCACGACCATATCTGTATCGAGCCCGGGCATATCCTCATACGACCAAGCGAATACATCACTATACTCTTGGAGCATTTCAACCAGTCTTCGCTTGATATCGCTCTGCAGCGCGGCTCCTATACGAATATTTTTCTCAACCCCTTCCGACCCCAAGTTGATAATTTCGATGACCTCGTCGTGAGGCCGAATGGCTCTTTCCTCTTGTTTTACTAACCAGGACAGTTCTTCAGGAACGTCGCTATCTTCGACAACCTCTTCTTCAGCTTGAAACACCGGGTGCTCAAAGTCGGGACGAGTCATAGGTGGTTCAAGGATGCATCTGAAAATGTTATCCTGCAAAAGGAATGGTTAAGTGCTTCAAAATGCGTATAAAGCGAATAACCACGTTGCCATTTTATTGAAAAATACAAAACAAGAAAGACAGGGATTACGGTATTTGCACATGAAAAAACGCCATTTATTTAATGATTAACACGCAATGTTTATAACAACACAGCCCTAAGCAAATCCTGACGCCCCGGGCAAAACATCAGATTATTCAACAATTAATAAAGCAAAGCATTACTGTTTAAAAGTCACAGGAACAAGCTCCTGAATAGACCAGTTGCACAGTCCTTGTCCTGGCGTGCTTGGCTGAATCCAGGCATCCATATCACAGTCGCTGTCTCCTTCATCAGACTCCGAAGCAGCATTGACAGTTTCATGACATACTCCACTGGCAGAGATGGTAATTGGCTTTCTGAAGCGGGGGGCCCCCACGGAAGGAGTTGATGACGAAGGTTGGTACCCCAGTCCGAACCGGTCCATCTTCACAGGAATGTCCAGCACTTTGCCCCAGCCCTTGGCTTCTCCTGCTTCTACTAGAGCTTGAGCTTCTTTATACGATGAGACGGCTATTTCTGGCACTTTGCTCGGCCCGGGACCTTTGTCCTTGATGCGCAAACCTTCGAATGCCTGGCATGGCGTTTCGTGGATCTCTCCGTCGACTTCCACATATTTAAATGAAGATAGATGGCTGACCAGGATGTCCTCTTCCCCGCACACGGTGACTACGCTGTCTCCGACCATATATTTTAACTTCTGATGCAGGGTGGACGTGACTGCCCCCGCCCCATGAATCCAGGGTCTTCCAAGCAAGCAGCTGTACGCAGGCTGTATATTCATGATATAAAACTCAGTTGCAAACACCTTCGGCCCCACTTGCAGAGGCAAGGTGATCGATCCGAAGACTGTTCTCCGCGTGCCGTCAAATGCTCTGACTACCAAATCACTGGGTGTACACAAAATCCCTCGAACATCCAGCTTCATCATCGCCTTCTTGGGCAGCACATTCAAAGATGATCCGATGTCAACCAATACGTGCGACATTACTGATCCTCTACACTCAACAGATACGTGTAATGCCATATTATGATCTCTCCCTTTCGGAGTCAAGTCAAAATCGGTAAAGCCCAAGCTGTGGCCTGCATTCACATGTGCCAATACTCCTTCTAGCTGATTTACGGAGACGTCTTGGGGTACAAAAGAGGTGTCCAGGACTTTCAGCAAAGCATTTCTGTGAGCTTCCGAACACAACAGCAATGATAGGATAGATATTTTGGACGGTGTCTGCTGCAGATGCTCCACAATCTTATAATCACTTTTTCGAATTAAGCGCATGAACTCTTCTACATTCTTCGATGCTGCTTCTTTTTCACTTGCTTGCACCGGAACATTCTCAACCACTTTCCCTTTTCCTTTCGCTAGTCTTTCAGCCTCCACTTCAGGAGATATAAAGATCCTGCCACTCCTTGTCATGCCTCCTGAGCCAACAACATTATCCACAATCTCCGCTGGCTGCTTGCTAACATCAATTTTTATCCCATCACAATACACCTCTAACCCATATGACCATGGGACTGCTTTCGTGTTCTCGTACGGGATTGGCCCGGCCTTAGTTATGGTGATCGGTGGTCGTTGAGCTGGTGCTGCAATAGTGATCGTCTTCCGAGGAATCGTTACCGTGGCCACATCACTCCGATTATCCACTACTGCCCCTGCAGGCTCGTCAGTTGCCGCTCGATCAAACTGCAATATGCCCTCATCAATTAAAGCCTGAATGCCTCTCTTCAAATCCTCACACCCCCCAGCTAGGGTCCAACAGTCTAAGCAATACTCGTTACATCCTGGGTAAACACCTCCTTGTAACAGTCGGCTCTTTATCTCGCTCAGCGGCGTCTTTAAATCTTCAACATTCATAATCAGATTCAGACCTTCCTCAGTCAGAACGGCGTTTGCCCCATGATTAGGCATGGGTTTCTGGACTATATTCGGACCTGCCGTTCCGAAATTGATAGTCTTGTTGTCTAAGAGATCCTGCACAACGTGCTTAAAAGCATGGAAACCTTCTATATCGTGACCCGGGGCTCCGGAATGAAACTCGCAGTGCCTGCTTGCATCATAACCAAACGGGGGAGCTCCCGTTATTGGTGCCAGAGTTCTTTTCTCTACCAGGTTTAATCCCAACAAGGTCTGCAATAAATCGGCATAGGTTGAGGGAGGCTTCTCAAACACTCTTCTCGGTTTACTACCCTGGAATCTTCGTTGAGCCTGCTGTGCCCCTTGCTGAGGCTGCTGCTGCTGTGGCATTGGCTGCTGCTGAACCGGTTGTTGTTGCTGGAGTGGTTGTTGCTGATAGGGAATAGTAACACTCGCCACCTGCTGCGGCTGACGATATTGACCTCGTCCCCTGCCTCGGCCCCGGCCTCGGCCTCCAAATACTGCGCTTGCCTCGCCCTGACGGCGCCCACCATAAGCTTTCCTATTACTGCCAGATGCCGTTGATTCCTCGACTTGGAACTTTCCTTGCTTAATATTACGTTCAATTTTTTCTCCCATTAGAATCAGGTCTGAAAAACTGGCCAGAGACGTGTGAAACAGCATATCATGAAACAGACCTGTGAATGTGCCGACAAACATGTCATTCATTTCCTTATCTTCTACAGGAGGACGGACCCTGGCAGCCATATCGCGCCACCTTTGCGCGTACTCTTTAAAACTCTCCCCCTTCTTCTGCGACAGCCCGGCCAACTGGACCCGATTGGGTGCCAGGTCGCTGTTATACTTGTAGTGAGCTACGAACGCCTCCGCCAATTGCTTCCATGTCTTGATATCAGTTGGCTCCAACCCCATGTACCACTCTAGGGAAGGGCCCGATAGACTATCCTGAAAGAAATGCATTAGCATTCTTTCATCAGTTGAGTATGCAGACATCTTTCTGTAATAAGCTCGCACATGCACTTTCGGACATGTGTCTCCTTTGTACTTGTCGAACGCAGGAGCTTTGAATTTAATTGGCACCCTCAAGCCAGGTACCAAGCCCATTGTTGCCATGTCCAATCCCACAGCACTTTGATTTAAGACTCCCTTCATCTGCTCTTCCAGCATTCTAATCTTTTGGAAATCATCCATCGGCCCTTCAAAACCTCCTCCGGAGAAGGCGTCCTCCTGCTGATCTTCTTGCCACATACCATTTCCAGCTTCGTACCCATCATATCCATTATTACGTCCAGCTCTGATCTGATTCATCCCCGGACCTCGGCCTCTGTTGCCGTACCCTTGAACTCCTCCAGCAGGGCCAAAAGCCATAAATCCAGTACCATTTCCGTTTCCAAAGCCTCCGTAACCCTGATTGACCATACCATAACCATCTTGCCCAAAGCCTTGAGCATTAAAGCCATACTTCCCAGTGTTATCGAATCCCTGATCGTTGAATCCGAATCCAGTATTGACAAAGCCATTGCCTCCTAGATTATCTCCCAAATTGACATCACCCAGCCCAACATTATGGACAGCAGTCTCATTCCCAACTCCGACGTTACCATTTGCAGCAGCGGTAGCGTTGTTGACATTAGCAGCAGGTGTATTGACTACAGGTGGAGCCACTGGCGTGGGAGTACCGTCTCCATGAGCGGTATCAACCCGGACAGACTGATGATCTTCATTACCATGACCAGCGCTTCGGGCCAACAGAGGCTGGACCATGGCCTGCAAATTCTCCTGCCCTTTTGCTATAGCTTCCATGGTCTGCATGAAGAGGGCGAGCTTCTCGCGCACATCTTGCATCTCGTTCTGCATTTGATCCATGATTCTTCGACAGTTGGTGCGGGTAGAATAGCGGTGCGGATGTTGATCTGCAATCCTGTTAAGTACCTGATACAGAGCAGGAAATAAGACACCATCCAAAGATTACCTGTAATGCAATATGAATATGAATATGAATGAAATGCAATGTGTCTGTGCATTAGGGAAGTTCATTCCCCCAGTTTTAGTGCGAAGGTGCCGGTGTAGTAACAGTGCTGACAATAGGAATATCGGAGCTGAATCATAGAAAGCCTCATATATTGCAGGGAGAATCAATAAGCCCAGGGTACAATATCACTGAGAGTACAAAGAAGGCATGACCTCAACCAACAATCCTGGTGATGGTCAGCACTATGCAAATAAAGCATACAAGCTACTACATGAACTGATCAAATCCTCCCAAAAGTCTGGTACTCCTTTATCAACTTCTTGGTCTCCGGATGGCTTGGTCGATCAAGCAGCCCTTCAACAAGCTGGTTTCTCCTCTTAAGGACACGGCGTACGTCTTCAGCAGTTTCTTCCCATGTTGCTTCTCCGAAGCAATCTTCTAACTTTCGCTTCTGAGACACTGCTTCATCTCTGGATTTGATTGCCTTGTTCAGTGCATGCTGGACACTATACCGGGTCATCACTTCCTCCTCACACTTCTTGATGCTAGACTTCAACTTCTCTTCGAGGTCGGAAATTTGCTGCTTCAGCTTATCTTCCCTCTTCTTATTGTTGGTGAGTGTGGCGTTCCAAGTCTTATTGCAAGAGGAGATTTCTCGGTGTGCCGCGTCGAGCGCCTTCTTCTTGGATTCAAGCATGTCATGGGAGCTTCTGAACTCTTGCCCCAGACGTTCACGCTTTTTCTTTTCCTCAGTCAACTCATCCCCTAATCTGTTTAGCAGCTCGATTTGTTGTTGGAAAGCATATACGGCCTTGTTTTTCTCACTGCGTACTTGAGCTAACTCTTGCTCTAATCCTTCGTTAATCTTCATCAAGGCTTCTTTTTCCTTCACAACTTGTTCATAGACTTCTCTAGAAACAGTAGTCGGCTCTGCTACCGGAACGGGAACAAGAATTGGTGCATCTGGAAACGGCATCCTCAACTGACTAGTCCTCTCCTGAATCCAAACTCTATAAGGTGCATAGGCCTGACAGTCATTCTTTCCTAACAAAGGCTTCCCTCTGCGGTTAATACGCGTCCAGGCATGTTGCAACTTGGCTAATAACTCCCCTTTCACGTCTCCGGTGAAGTACAGAGATTCCTGTACTTCCTCCTCCTTTGGCGGGTTCTTCAGGGCGTATCCGAACTGACGGACGAACAGAGATGGGTTGTAGTTAATACACCCTTTTCTTCCTATCAGCGGCACATTAGGGTACCCAGAACAACTAAAGATGAGCTCAGACCCCAACAGGTCTCGATCAAACCACACAACGTCTTCGGAGTATAGCCTCATCAGGCGCTCTGACCAACTGGCTGAGGTTGCACTGTCCACAAATGGTCCCTTCATGGGAAGGTGACTCTTGAACCACATATTCAATAGAGGAGCACAGCAGTAAACAACTTTTCCCCTTCGGTTTTCGTTCTTGTAGTGCAATGAGTGGTAGAAGTCTCCGATCAGCGTTGGCACTGGGTTGCCTGCAGCAAACAGATAGAAAGCGTCCAGGTCCACAAAGTTGGGCAAGTTAGGAAACAGCACAATTCCGTAGATGCATAAGGCCAAAATAACATTGAAAACCACCCAACAACCGTTCTTGGCGTACTCTCGAGCTTTGCCGACTAAGAAATCAAGAGAGAAACCTGAAACCCCAAGCCAAGAAGTCAATAACAGTTCTGCAGCGTCCATATGTAAGGCTTTGGCTAAGTCCTCCAACTTGGGCTCAGCAGCAGAGTGAATAAAGGGAACCTCGTTCTGCACGGGAAGCTCGGTAAACTCCACATACTCCTCAATGGTAGGTCCTAGAATGAAGTCAGCAAAAGTAAAGCATCTCAATGCGGGGTCATAGAACTGCATCAAGGTGTATAGCCCGTTCATCTCATCAGCAGTGGGCTTACAGACTAATCTCAGTAATCTCCCATGGCTCATTCTGAAGCTTCTCCTAACCTCCTCATCGGCAAGAGATATCAGACCAAGCAAAGAAGTAATATCAGGTGAAGGCAGCTTATACGCAACTGTTTTCCTCAAACTAGCCATAGTCAATACTCAGAAATCTGGGCACTAGAACCGGGGAATATGCAAATGCACCTGCAGCACAGACACACGTTAGTGAAATGCAAATGGTAATGGATATGCAGGCAATGCAATGCAAGTAACATGCAACAGGGACCAAAGCTGTAGCTGAATGGCCTGAACCCAATCAAGAAAGGTCTCAGATAGACCATCCAGAAGTCATCAAACCCTGGTCTCAGATAGACCTAAAACAAAGCTCCAACACTGGTCTCTGACAGACCTCAAACCATAACTCCCACTGGTCTCTGGTAGACCTCAAATCACATCTCCAATTGGTCTCTGACAGACCTCATAACACATCTCCAAATGGTCTCTGACAAACCTCATAACTCTCCATAAATACCCAGGATCTTTGATCAAGAACAAACCGGTATCTGAAGGTCTGGTTACCTGCATAACCCCAAATCCCCTCACAGGTGGGTGGCCCTATAACTGGCACAAGGTACGGCATCCTATGCGGTCGTCGGCGTCACAGACTTTCAGGGTTGATGATACGATTCCCAGAAGGAGTGGCATCATCAATTCCTGAAGAGGCCTCACTTAGCCAACTTCCAAGTGATCGGTCCCCGGAGTCGACAATTCAGCTGACCAACAACCCCTTCGACCCAAAGGGTAGAAAAAGAAGCCAACCAGAAGAACCTCGTCCGAGTGTAGATTTCATGAGACACTAATGCAAGCAAAGCCGGCACGCGCCCACTACTTTCTACGCTAATTCTAGGTGCACTCAAGCCCAGGTCTGGCTTATCTCTCAATATCAGAACACCCGTCACACCCCAAATACAGCAATAATAATCAATATACAAAGCTGAAAATACAAGGTTAGAAATATACAATAACTCCATACAAAATCCTCGAAGGGAAAACAAGCGCTAGGATTGACTCGCTCAAAGGGACGTTGGATCCCAAATGCGTAAGAACCATCGCAGTTCTTAGCAGCCAGGGGACGTTGGATCCCCAGCAGAGTCGCCAGCTGTCACTACTGCGAAAATCGGCGCCGGCTGAACAGAAGAGTCGCCACCGTGCGTTATTTATCCCACGGGAGGGAAAGGGAACGCTCAGAGTAAACCTCGCACAACACGGGAAAGGTATGGTCGTCGCAACCAAAACCTGGATTCGGGAGTCGGTTACGCAAGGGGAAGGTATTAGCACCCCTCACGTCCGTCGTACTCGACGGGATCCACGCTTGTTTTCGGGTATGGATTGTTATTCTATCTAAACTATGGGTCTGGGGTTAAAAGAAAAGAAAATGAAAATAAAAAATGACTCGGCAAAGTATCGCACTTTATGCCTACGTATTCCCGCCTGGAACGAGAAATCAGAGTCAACGTAGTTCGCCTACCTACGGGAAAGGAGGGGAAGGTTGCTCGCTAGGATATCGCATCCTATGCCTACGTACTTTCATACGCCATGAAAGATCAGAGCAAACGTAGTTCGGGCCACGTACGACACAAGTCTGTCTTAATTGTTTTTATTCCTTCTGAAAAAGGTTTTTTTGATTAGCAGTCCCGGCGGACAAAAATGACGTCTTGATGAGTTCACATTCTTTTACGGAAGAAGTGTCTTTTATTGTGTTTGAAATCTTTATGTGTTTTTCTGTTTGTTTTGAGAGAGAAGAGACAGAACTCTAACCTACGGTTGCGAAGGGAAACAAATTAACCTAATGTTATCATGCATGGGTTAAGCCCTAGTGTCTATCATGCTCCTCTCTTGCGCAGAGAGAAACAGAGATCCTACGGGATAGGCAGAAACAGAAACAATACCAGATATATACAGTAAAACAGTAAAATGCATGGATGCAACAGTACAAGCGAGGCAAGGGAGTCCCACTCAACCTCGAACCTGGAAAACAATAGGCAAAAGTGAACAGGCTTCACTTTCAACCCAGCAGGGTAAACAGCAAACCATACAGTCAGGAAAACCAATCAATACATCAGAAATGAAATACAACAGCAAAAGAAACAGCATCAGCATCTCTGAATCAACATCTGGCTCCAAGTAATCTCCAATCAGCTACAGGCTTCAACAAGCATCAATCTCCATCTTCATGACCTTCAGGCAAGGGCTTTGATCATCAGCCTTCTATCTGCAATGGCTTTTCTTCAAGCTCAAACCTCCAGGATGAGGGATTAGTCACAAGAGTGAAGTGAATGAATGTTAGACAGTTAATTACCTACCAATGGTGGTTCATCAACTGTTAACATTAAACAGAAAGTTTCCTCTCAAAAGTTCTATCGTTCAAATATATTCACTGATCCTTCCAAAGGAAGGAGGTGGATATTTGAAAGAGACTTTGAATCATAGAGAAAGGATGGATGCAGGCAAGGCACTCCATGTTTGAGAAACAAGCTTTCTAATCTAGAGCTCTGCCTAGCTCCTAAACCCTAGTCTCCTCAGCAGCTGCTAGCAAGAACCTCCTCTCCAACTCTGGCAGTTGATCTTCAATCTCTGGATCTCCAATGGTCTTCATCTCCTCAAGTCTTCAGCTCTCCCAAGTCCCCAGACAATCCCAATACCCAAGCAAGCAAGCAATAATCCCCAGAGGGCACACCACACCAGTCAATCAGATATATACAGAGTATTAATAGCAGTAGGGGAATTCTGACTTTTTCTCTAAGGGATCTAATAACTACCCATAGCCCCTATAGTCCCATAACTAAACTAGTCAAACCCTAAATCCTAAGGGAAAAGAATCAAACTTCCTAAGTCATCACCTAAAAACCCTAATTTGTTCATGTTGTTCAAGCCTACATTAAGCACCTAAAATTAATTTCTAAAAATGGGAACTAAATTGTTTCTACAAGTTCAATATCTCATCTAAACAACCTAAAAAGAATGAACAAAAAATATGAAAGTATCTAATAGAACAAAAATTAATAAAATCATGCATGAAATGAAACTATTTAAAATGTCATTTATTTAGAAAATATGGGAAAAATATCAAATAAAAATAAAAATGCAATTTTATTTTTTTATAATTTTCTAGACATCCTAAAGAAAATAATGTAAAAAGAATGAATTAAAA
The DNA here is from genome assembly GCA_963859935.3 of Lathyrus sativus. Lineage (NCBI taxonomy): Eukaryota > Viridiplantae > Streptophyta > Magnoliopsida > Fabales > Fabaceae > Lathyrus > Lathyrus sativus. The sequence continues at coordinate 117,498,854 of OZ012735.1, forward strand.
ATGATTTTTTATCTATTTATTATGAATTTTTTAAAATGAATGAAAAAAAATGAAAAGAAAATAATAAAGAAAAAGAAAGAAATAACCAGGGGGTGAGAATAGCAGGATATTCACGTTCAGATTGATTGGGCCTGATAACATGGGGGGTGGGGATAGCGAAACGACTTAGGCCCGCCCGTTTCATTAAATGAAACGGTGCGTTTAGGGCGCTCAACTTCCCTCCAATCTTCAGTATGAATTCCAACCACACGATCTAGGTTCTTTGGTCAACGGTCTACACGCAATGGACGGTCAGGATTATGTCTTCTACATTGGTTCATGAGAATTAGGGTTTATACACTCCATGGAAGCCATGCACGTATCATGTTCAAGCTCTCTGTTCTCCTTCTACAGGCCACGGTTCAACTCGATCCAAACATGAAAATCATTCATAATTTCTCCCTCTACAAGCCTATGGTCATAGTTCGCACTGAAACTCAGCAAATCACTCGACCCGAGCGCATGATATCCTTGGTTCCATTAACATACTCTGCAACTCATCCTCAAGATTCTCACTCAAACCTGTACTAATCTACTCTATGCCTAATGGTGATTATTCTAATCTATCAAACTAACATTATAATGCACTATGCTACTCGTTCTAAGTCCTAACAGTTCTAACAACCTGTCAACAATCATCACTAAACAGCACCAAACTCATCCTAATCGTTCTACTAACAACCTAGATCACATCTAAACTAATAAAACCATGTAAATCTATCTATATCAAGCTATGGCAGAGAAAATGCACCTGATGCAAAATCTTGTGGATGATGATGAAATTCGTGGATCTGAGAGCCTTGATGCTTGGATCTTGATCTACTCTTGCTATATTTGATTCTGTATGCAACACCTTGATGAATTTGGCTTTGGATCTTGAGTTCCAATGGAAATTGCAATTTGAATGTTGTTGATGAAAGTGCACGAAATTGATCAATATCCACCAAATCTTTGATTCAATTCTGATCCATGATGATGGTGAAATGTAGGAGAATCAATGTTGATGAGAATTGATGCTGAATTTGTGAGATTGAAGTGAATTTGCAACTTGGAGAATGAGAGAACTTTGGGAAATTTTTGGTGAAAAATGAATCCAACCCTTGCTCAATTCTGATTTCATGAATATATAGTGCTCAAATGATCTTTCTAGAACCATCTTGCAACTTCCCTTGCATTCCAAATTGGTTATGTTTCTTCAAATGCAAGTAACCATAAATAACTTTGATTTTTTTCACTAAGCTCAAAAATGTACTTGAACCATTGTTCTTAGAATGTGTTTTGGACCCAAAATCATATATTGGAAGTCTCCATTTGGACTTATAAATCTCTCAAACCATTTTTCACTTTGACTTTATTCAAGTTATAAGCCATTTTAGTTCAAATTTGACCAATCATGCAACTTCATGTTATGAGCTTTTCCAACAATTTGTGACCTTCTTTATAGACTTAAAATCACATTTGGAGCAAGTTTGATGTTGTAAGTGTTTTCATTTGAGGCCTCCTTGTATGAGTTTTGGACATAGGTTAAAATGACCTGTAATTCACAAATGACCAAAATACCCTTTGCTTGCCAAGACCATAAGTTGAGTTCCACACATCATATGAAGGCATGCTATACCATTCTAGAAAGCTAAGACAATGAGGAACAATTCTTATGTTGACCAGAAATTCATTTGAAATCTCCTTGAGGGGTAAAACTAGCTTGGAAGTCAAGTCACTTTCACAGACAAAATTTCAGATACCTCAGATGACCTGTAACTTGCAAGGACCATAACTTGAGTTCTATAAATCTCCTTGATGTCTTCCACCACTCAAATTAAAGTTCTTGAGATCCTCTACAAGTTTCATGTTGGCCAAGGATCCATTTGAAGCTAGCATTTTGACTTATCTTGCTTGGAAATTTTACCTAAACTAGGGGATTTTACACAGAAACCCTAATTTAGAAGCTCCTCTTCTCCTTGATTTCTCTTGAATTCTTCTTGGCATATCTCCATATCCTTCTTTATATGTCCAATGATGAACCCCACATCTCTCCACTAGACTTGAATGCCCCTTAAATCAGTCAATTGACCTAGGGTTGACCTAGGGTTGACCCAGATGAAACCCTAGTTGACTGCCTTCAGCTATAGCTTTTGTGCTCTCATCAATGACTTGTCTCCTTCTTTAAATGACTTTCTAAGTTTCTCATAATGTCTAGATACTCTCCATGCCTTCAACTCACAGCTCACAACCCTCTTGTTGACCCTCAGATACCCTCAGCTAGGAGATGTACTCAAGGCTTGATCTGCTGAACTCTTTGCTTTCAACTTCTTTCCTGATGACTTGAATGAGATTGAATTGGGATAATAACCTCTTGATAGGCTTCTAGAGATGAGCATAATGATTGGTCCCCCTGTTGTATGACTTGCTATGCTTATGCTATGCAGATGATTAGACTATGCACATGACTCTATATGCAAATGCTAATGATATTGAAACCTAAACCCAAGGAATAAGGTTGGGCAAATTTTAGGGTGCAACACTTATGTTCTGGGTAAAGAAATCATCATAACTGAAGATCTAATAAGGAAGCTGATAGGTTATGAGGAAACTGATGGTGTTACAAATCTGCCAGCTGGGCGTGTTGATATGACTGATGTGTATAGAGAAGTTTGCTCATCTGGAGAAGCTTCTAACAAGGTGAAAGATCTGAAGCCTAATTACAGGATCTGGGCCAAGATCTTTATGGGATGCATTCACCACAGGAAGTCTTCAAACTCTCCTGACTATGTAAATACTGATCAGCTATAATTCATGTATTGTCTGAGTCAGAGCACAAAGGTGGATCTGCCGTATCTTTTGTTCAATCATCTGTGGACACACATAAAACAATCAAGGGAAGAGGTCAGAACCAAACATCAGAAGATGAGGAATTGGATTCCAATGGGAAGACTTATTTTAGACATTCTGACTGAGAATGGTCTGGTTGGACATCTGGTAGAAGATGGATTAAAGGAAGATTTAGCTTCTGTAGTAGGAAAACCTCTGAATGGGAAGAGTCTTCAGAGGATGAAAGTTGTTGAAGAAATCACTTCTGCACTAAAGAAAATAAATTCTGAAGAAGTAATTTGATCAGTGCATATTTATGCACATTCTCCTATATTTTTACTTAGGCATTTCTTTACTTTATTTTGCTTATTATTATATTTTATTATGTTTTCATATTTTATTTTATTTTTGGTTTAATTTAATTTTCGCACTTATTTTTCAGCTTTAGCAGTCTGCACGGAAACGATCATAACTGGAGCTCCGGGAATCCGTTTGAGGCGTTCTAAAAATCGCCGGAAAGCTAAGAGAGAGAGCTATGACTTTTGTGTTGGAGCCGAAATCAGATTCAGAGCTCAAAATTCCAGAATTCCGTTTCAAGTTACAGCATTAGGAATTTGTTTTAGTTTTGGGTCATGTTTTGGGTCTGGGTTATATTTTCGACCCAGTTGGGTTATGACCCGAATTCTGGTTTTTATCCTCTTTAGTCTAGGTCTGGCCGTACAGCCAAAAATCCTATTCACAATTTTTACAATTCACGAGAAAAAACTATTGGGAAAGCTTGTAAACGCATGGAGAACTAATCCTCCTTGGACGGATTCACTGTACTCAGGTTCAAACTTTGAGATTGTTATGATAATTACAGTTTAATTTCTATTCCTTTCAATTATATCATGTGATTGTTGTTTGCTTAATTCAATTATCATATAGTGTAATTGATTCAATTTGATTGATCTGTGTTCCCAATTTTAATCGTAGATTAACTCTGCTTAACTGTTAATTTGCTCTATCATTTACCGTATGCTTAATCCGGCCATAGGAACATGTTCTCATAAAATCAATCATGCTTGTTGACTGATTTTTCATCAAATAGGATAGAATTCCCGCTTGGGAAATTGTATTTTCATCGGTCGATGATTAGTAAGAACCGAGGCAGTGGATCTGTTACTTTAATCACTGATTTCACAACAACTTATTTTAATAATCAATTATTTTAAGTACTTTTTCTTCTTAATCGGAAACCTACATCAAACCAACCCCCCCCCCCCCCCATAATTTGTTACTGTAATTGGTTATTTCGTTACAAGAATCCTTGAGAACGATATTTTGAGTCACTGTCGCTATACTAACATTTCTTACAACAAACTCGTTTTTGATCCGCGAGCGACCGCGGATCAAATTGGCGGCGTTGCCGGAGATTCTTGTCGTTACTAATCAATTTTAGAGTCATAGGGTTAGTTAGTATCCTCGAGTCTAGACCTTAGTTTCCTCGCGGTTTCGTCCAATTCGCGTTTTACAGTCCAAATCGTAAAAAAATCTGTTTTTGGAAAAATTGTCTCCAATCGTAAAACTGTTTTGCCTACGAGAAGCAGAAAAATTGTCCGGTAATTACTCCATGTATTCCAAAGGAATACCTGGAATCCACCCTCAGAATCGCAAAAAAATCCTTTTTAATGAATTTTTTACTGTTTTTATAGAGTCGAAAAAATTCTCATAATTGTTATTTTGCTTAATTAGTTTAATTCTGGTGTTAGTTTATTTTTATGGATTTATTTTGATCGATTTTATTCTTTGTGTTTTTTTTTTTTTACTTTTAGGGACATTGTTGGCATTTTGAGTATTGTTTCTGCATTGCTGTGCATTAGTCCTGGCAACTAGGCCATCTTGTTCTGATATTGTTGCTTTTGATCCTGAAGTAGAGAAAACTTTGCACACACGACGTAGAACAGTCCAGGCTACCATTAGTTCATCACACATATCTGAGTCTGAACTTGATATCAATATGGCTGATAATAGAACTCTAAGACAATTAGCTGCACCTGATGTGAATTATAACGGTTTGTGTATTGAATATGCTGCTCATGTTGTTCCTTTTGAGTTAAAATCGGGTTTAATCCATTTGCTGCCCAAGTTTAGTGGTCTTGCAGGTGAAGATCCTCACAAACATCTGAAAGAATTTCAAGTGGTGTGTTCTACGCCATTGAAGCCTGAAGGGATCACTGAAGATCATATCAAACTTCGAGCTTTTCCTTTTTCATTGCAGGGTGCAGCAAAGGATTGGATATATTTCCTCGAGCCAAATTCAATTGCAAACTGGAATGCTCTGAAAAAAGTGTTCCTTGAGAGATACTTTCCCGCATCCAGAGCTGCCTCGATAAGAAAAGAGATTTGTGGTATTAGACAGGGTAATGAGTCACTTGCAGAGTATTGGGAGAGATTCAAGCATTTGGTATCCAGCTGTCCTCAGCACCAGATCACTGAGCAACTTCTCATCCAGTACTTTTATGAAGGTTTGTTACCGATGGATAGGAACATTCTTGATGCTGCCAGCGGTGGAGCTCTTGTTGATAAGACTCCAGCGGCTGCCAAGGCTCTAATTGAGAATATGTCACTAAATTCCCAACAGTTCACAACAAGAAATAATCCTGCCTAAGTAAAAATATAGGAGAATGTGCATAAATATGCACTGATCAAATTCCCTCTACATCAAATACCTCACAGAAAAGCATAGGTTGTTGAGGCATTTCACTCTTGCGAGTGATGTTTGTACCTGTTATCTGGCACTCTTTATAAGTGCGGTAAGTCTCATAAGCATCTTTAAAAACAGTTGGCCAATAGAAACCTGAGTCGAGGACTTTTCTTGCAGTTCTTTGAGGGCCAAAATGTCCTCCGACTTGAGACGCATGAGAAAATTTTAAAATGGATTCAATCTCATAGTCGGGAACACATCTTCTAATAACCTGATCACTACCAAACTTCCAAAGATATGGATCATCCCAAGTATAATATTTAGCATCACTTTTGAGTTTATGAATCTGTGATCTGGATGCACCTGTAGGAAAAACACCAGCAACAAGATAATTAATAATATCAGCAAACCAAGGTGTAATACCATGTAAAACTAAAAGTTGTTCATCAGGAAAGTCATCCTGAATGGGAAAAAGATCTTCATCTCTCTCTATCCTGCTCAAATGGTCAGCCACTAAGTTCTCCGCTCCACTTTTGTCTTTAATTTCTACATTAAACTCTTGGAGCAACAACATCCACCGAATCAGTCTCGGTTTTGCATCCGGCTTCTTCAACAAGTACTTTAAAGCTGCATGGTCAGTAAAAACAACAACCTTGGAACCTAGCAAATAAGATCTGAATTTATCAAGAGCAAAAACAATAGCTAGAAGTTCTTTTTCAGTGGTAGTGTAATTTGAATGTGCAGAATCTAAAGTCCTAGAAGCATAGTAAATAACATGGGCAGCCTTATCAACTCTTTGTGCAAGGACAGCCCTAACAGCATAATTCGAAGCGTCACACATAAACTCAAAAGGGAGGGTCCAGTCAGGGGGCTGGATTATGGGAGCGGAGGTCAATGCTTTCTTCAAGAAGTCAAACGGCTGTTTGCATTTGTCATCAAAGTGGAAGGTGACGTCATTCTTCAACAAGTTTGACATCGGAAGAGCTATCTTGCTGAAATCTTTGATGAAACGCCTGTAAAAACCTGCATGACCAAGAAAAGAACGAATCTCGCGAATGCAAGATGGGTAAGGTAGTGTAGAAATCACATCAATCTTAGCAGGGTCAACAGAAATTCCTTTTTCAGAAATTATGTGACCAAGAACAATTCCCTGCTCAACCATAAAATGACATTTTTCATAATTTAAAACAAGGTTAGTTTCGATGCATCTTTCTAAAATCAAGCTTAAACTGCTCAAGCATGCATCAAAAGAAGAGCCATAAACAGTAAAGTCGTCCATAAAGACATCCATGCAATTTTCAATAAAATCAGAAAAGATACTAAGCATACAACGCTGGAAAGTGCCAGGAGCATTGCAAAAACCAAAAGGCATCCGCCTATAAGCAAAAGTACCGAAGGGACAAGTAAAAGTTGTCTTCTCTTGATCTTTCGGTGCAATATGAATCTGGAAGTAACCTGAAAAACCATCAAGAAAGCAATAATGTGATTTACCTGCTAGCCGTTCAAGCATTTGGTCAATGAACGGTAAAGGGAAATGATCCTTTCTAGTAGCCTGGTTTAGTCTCCTGTAATCGATACAAACTCTCCAGTTATTCTGCACTCTAGTGGGAACAAGTTCATTCTTTTCATTTTTGATAACTGTAAGTCCAGATTTCTTAGGTACAACCTGCACTGGGCTTACCCACTTACTGTCAGAGATAGGATAAATGATACCTGCTTGCAAGAGTTTGGTTACCTCTTTCTTCACAACATCGAGAATCAAAGGATTAAGCCTCCTTTGGGGCTGCCTTACTGTTTTTGCACCATCCTCAAGTAAAATTCTGTGCATACACATGGAAGGACTAATTCCTGGAAGGTCAGCTAATGTCCACCCGATTGCCTTTTTGTGCTTCTTCAGAACCTGTAAAAGTTTGTTTTCTTGATCGAAATCAAGGTTAGAAGAAATAATAACAGGGAGTTTTTCATTACTCTCCAAGTAAGCATATTTCAGGTTTTCAGGGAGCTCCTTTAGCTCTAAGGACGGGGGCTGCTCGATGGATGGGACACTTGGGGCAGCAGGAACGTCAAGAGCATCAGCTACAAAAATAGATTCATCGGCGATATCTTCATCTGTAGGAAATACGTCAGTCTGCAGGGCAACATCAATCTCAGCACACACAACACAAAGATTAGTGTCAGTACAATCAGAACATGAATAAACATCATCAAAACCAGATGGAAAATCAAGAGAAAATAATTCAGAAAAAGTTTCATCAACTAATTCAGAAATCAACTCAATGCGAAAAACGGAGTGTTCCTCCAAAGGATGTTTCATGGCATCAAAAATATTAAATTTTGCAACAATGTCGCCAAACTCCATGGACATGCTTCCATCATCAACATCAATTTTCGTTTTTGCTGTTTTCATGAATGGTCTTCCTAAAATGATGAGAGCTTTGCTGGACCTTTCTCCCTCCATGTCAAGAATGTAAAAATCTGCAGGAAAAATTAAATCGTTAACTTGAACATGGACATCTTCGACTACGCCAGCAGGGCGTGTGTTACTCTTGTTCGCCAACTAAATGATTAAACCTGTAGGCTGCAAAGGACCGAGACAAAGGTTATTATAAACAGAAGTAGGCATAACATTAATGCTCGCTCCTAAATCAAGCATGCAGTCATCGAATTTACTATTTCTGATGGTACAAGGGATAGCAAAAGTTCCCGGGTCCTTGCACCTTTGTGGCAAGACCGGAATAGTGAGGGCTGAAACATTTCCTTCGCCTGTAAATTTTTCAGATGAAGGTCGGGGCTGAATAAAGGAAGAAATATTTCTTCCTAAATTGACTCTCTCACTTCCCTTCATTCTCCTCTTGTTGGTGCACAAATCCTTCAGAAACTTAGCATACTTAGGAACCTGCTTAATCACATCAAGTAACGGAATGTTTACCGCAACTTTTCGAAAAACATCTAATGAACCAGTGGATGATTTTCCTATGTTCTTCGCTAATGAACCAAGGGACATTACTCTGAAGTACATTGTAGAGTGTCTAAAAGATGGAACTCCTCTACCAGCAAATCTGGTTCAGAAAGCAGGTGAACCTGCACCAGATCTTTATGAGGCAAGACACAAAAAGAAGAGAAAGGTTTCTGAAGAAGATTCTTCAAAACCCAAGAGGAAGGCTACTGGTGAAGCTGCTGTTATGAAACCCAAAAGAGTCAAGAAGCAAAAGGCTAATCCTCCTGAGGCAAGTTTAGACTCTATTCTGGAAACTGTCAAAGAGGTATTAACATCTGATCCTCCTGTCTATGACCCTATACCCTCTCCTTCACCCTCTCCTCCTCGTGTTTCTAAACCAAAGAAACCTTCTGTAACAGTTCCTTCTGTACCCCAACCACAAGCAACTTCATCTGAAAAGCAAAACCCTGCACCAAAACAACCATCTGATATTCCCCCCTCTGACAAACAAACCTCTACACCACAACAAACATCTGAAATTCCCCCACCAGAACCACAAACTTCCAAACCTATAGAACTAATACCAGCAGAACCAAAACCAACAGAACAACAACAACCACAACCAGAACAATCCATTCCTTCTAATCCTGAACCAGAATCTATCCAACCATCTGAACCTATCATATCTGATTCTGATGTTTTAGATATTCAACCTCTGACAACTCTGGTTGATATCTCTTCCAGGTCATGTCATTCTTCTGAATCATCTGATTCTTCTGAATCTGATGTTCCCTCAGAAGTAAACTCACCACCTTCACTCCGTGGCTATGAACCAAGGACATCTGAGTTTGTTTCCTTTGCTTCTTTCAAACCTCATCCCTCTGATCCCCTTCCATATGGTCTAAAACTCAAAAACTTTTATATCAGAAGAGAAGCATTTGCACCTACCATTCCATATAAACCTATTTCTTCAACTATCCTTCCCTCTATAATTCAAGTCCATCTAAAACAACTACCAGATATCATTCCATCTGAACCTCTGCACTCTCAAAATTCTGTTTTTATCTCCTATACTTCTACACCATTTGATGTCATTCCCTCTATATCAAATTTCAAATAGTTCTTGTTTCCCAAATCATCTTCATCCAGATCCAAACCTTTCATTTCATTATCTGAACATCCTTCATTACCTTCTTATCCTCGTCCTCTGTTCATTATCCCAAACTTTACCATACCACCCCCACCAGAACAACCCAAACCATCACCTCTTGAAGCCTACCTTAAACCTAAATCTAGGCTGAATGTTGATACTTTATTTGCCAGTTTCAAGAAAGAAATAAGGATAAGTTTAGACTCTATAAAGGAGGAATGTCTCTCAAGCATTAATCCAGAAGCTTCTGAAGAATGTTGGATTAAGTTCATTGCCAAATTCAACTCTGTAGCTTATAATCTGAAGACCATTTGCTCTGATGACGCAAGGGTCAGATTTGCTGAAGTTGTCAAACATATGCTATGGTATGTGAATAGATCTCCAACTTTGCTTCTTGAGGATGCACCTTCAACTTCTAGAGTACCTGCTACTTCTGAGACTATTGAAGAATCTGCTCTTGAAGTCACTCTGGAAACCAATCCATTAGCTCTGATGATTGTAGACCAACCATCTGAATTTGTGCCTCCAGAATCTGCATCTGCAATGATCATTGACTCTGCGCCTACTCTTGCATCTGAATCTGCTCCTACTACTTCTTCTGAAGTTAAGAAAGAGAATCCAGACCTAGAAGACAAGATTGTTGTGCTGGAAGCTGGTCAATCTGAAATTAAATCTTGGATGGCAAAATAAGATGAGAAAACAGAAAACATACAGAAATGGATGGCTAAGCAAGAGGAATCTACTTCTGAGATGACCCACATCCTTAAACTTCTTGCATCACGCTTATCTTAGTTCTTATGTTTGTGCACGTTAAGTGTTATTTTGTTTTGTTTCTGCTTTCTCTGAATCACGTTTTGTTCTGAATGTACTCTGATTATCTATGAATGAATCTGTCTGTTTGATTATTTGTTTTACATCTGTTGATGTTATCAGCTTTATTCTATTTTTCTTCTGTTAACCTTTTATTTGTCTTTAAAAGTTTTCATTTTGATATGACAAAAGGGGGGAGAAAAAGAAATTCTAATTGTTCAAAAATAAACAGTTACTTAAATGGAATTCAGACATGATAAATTATATTTAACATGAATTTTTAGTGTTTCAGAACTATTGAGTTTTTCTGACAAAATTCATTGAAGTTACCCTGAGAATCCCCAAACCAGATTTTTATTCAAACCAGGTTCTAATTACCAGGCTCTGATGATTCAAACCAGGCTCTGATAATTCAAACCAGGCTCTGATCCTAAAAGCTAACCAGGCTCTGATTCTGGAAAGATAATTAGTAAAATTAAACCAGGCTCTGATTCTAGAAAGAAAATCAAGTTATTACCAGGCTCTGTTTCTGGAAAGCAAATCAGCTCTGATTCTGGAAAGATTATTCTAACCAGGATTCTAACCAGGCTCTTAATCTGAAAAGTTTACTCATGCAAAAAGGGAAGTATTTTCTTCTATTAGAGTATTCATTTCAGGGGGAGATTCTTTATCTCAGGGGGAGTTATATATTTATCCTTTTATTGAACAAAATTTCCTATGTTTTTGTTATCATAAAAAAGGGGGAGATTGTTAGAATACAGATTGATGCTCAATATATCTTTATGTTTTGATGATAACACTAATGAAATTTTGTATTAAGAAAATATATACTCTAATTTTGTTCATGTGTTTTTGTTTCAGATATTAAAATAAATATTCTTATGGAAGCAAAAATGCATCTGAGCAGTAGTCTACGCAAAGCTCTGAAGCATCAGAAGCAAGTCATCAGAAGACTCTGAGCGCTGCCAGAAGAGACTCTGAAGCAGAAGCTGCAGAAGCATATGAAGCGTAGCTGAAGATTTTGTATGAAGAGTTTAAAGCATTGTTTCAGAAGACTCTGAATGTACATTACGCTGCAAGTACAGAGGCTCTGATAAACAAGTATGCTCTGATCAGATCACTCACGCTAAAGCACTATTGCTGCAACTCTGATATCATTGAATCTGATCTAAAGAACAAAAAGCACATCAGAGGATCTGATGTTGTTTACGTTTGAAAAGATGTCAGCACGTGAATAGACTTGGTACTATTCTCAACATCCTCTCCAACGGAACTATTCCTTATTTGTGATAGACACAAGGATTCAGGAAAAAGGAATTTCTCTTAACATTCTACTTCTGAGAAAGGAAAATTCATGTGAAGATAAAAGGCTACAGCTACTCTACTTGCACAGTCTTCAAGCATTGGACTTTCAGCACTATAAAAGGACGTCTTCAACATCTCTTCAAGGTTAACGAACCATTGAAAAACTCATTGAAATTATTCAACAACTCTCATACAATCTTTCTTTCAAAGCTCAATAGTGTTTATTCGTTATTAAACTAAGTGTAAAAATCACAGTTTGTGATATAACTTTTTAGAAGCAACTTAAACACTTGTTAATTTACATTTATTTGTAAAAGGTTCCTTAAGAAGACCAAGTTGTGGTCAGGATTTCTTGAGAAGACTAAGACAGTTGTTCTTAGTGGTTGACACTGTAATCTGTTTGACTATAGTGGATTAAGTCCTTGTGGAGAAAGGAAAATCACCTTGATAGGGTGGACTGGATTAGTTGAGTTCAACGAACCAGGATAAAAATATTGTGTTGTTTTTATTGCCATAATCTTTTTAAAACCCTTATTCAACCCCCCCCCCCCCCCCTCCCCCTTCTAAGTGTTCTTCTCACCTTCAGTTGGCATCAGAGCTCCGGTTCTGTTAGTGCTCTCACTTCACCGTGAACAGAAAAGATCCAGTTGAGAAAACTCTTGATATATTTTGGTTGATACATTATGGCTGAAGCTTCAACATCCAACAACAACAGATATGAGGACAGAGATAGAATCAGCACTAAACCCCCTATGTTTGATGGGGAGAAGTTTGACTATTGGAAAGACAGAATTGAAAGCTTCTTTCTAAGATATGATGCTGACCTTTGGGATTTAGTCATTGATGGCTATGTTCACCCCACTGATGGGGATGGCAAAAAGATAGACAGAAGATCTATGACTGAAGCTCAGAAGAGAGAATTCGGGAATCATTATAAAGCAAGAACCATACTACTAAATGATGTATCTCATACTGAGTATGAGAAAATTACTAACAGAGAAACAACATTTGCTATGTTTGAATCTTTGAAGATGACTCATGAAGGGAATTCTCAAGTCAAGGAGACCAAGGCTCAGGCGTTGATCCAGAAATATGAAGCCTTCAAAATGGAGGAATCTGAATCTGTAGAAGTTATGTTCACTAGATTCCAGATTCTCACAGCTGGCTTGAAAGTTCTGGACAAGGGTTACTCCACTACTGATCATGTTAAGAAGATCATCAGAAGTTTGCCAACCAGATGGAGACCAATGGTCACTGCTCTAAAGCTTACTAAGGATCTGAACAAGATCACGCTGGAGGAACTGATCAGCTCTCTGAGGAGTCATGAGATTGAACTAGAAGAAGACGAACCCCAAAAGAAAGGTAAGTCAGTTGCTTTAAAGTCTAACAAATCTGCCAAAGCCTTGCAGGTTTTAGAAGAAAGTTCTGAAGAATCTTCTTCTGAAGAAGAAGATGAATTGTCCCTGTTGTCCAGAAGGATCAAAAAACTCTGGAAGCATAAGCAGAAGAAATTCAGAAACTTCAGGAAACCAGATCAACATAAAGAGTCTTCTGGACACAGAAGATCTGGAAAGAAAGAGGTTGTCTGCTATGAATGTAAGGAACCTGGGCACTACAAAAATGAATGCCCAAAGCTTCAGAAGGAGAAGCCAAGAAGGAAGTCTGATCATAAAAAGAAACTTCTGATGGCAACCTGGGATGATTCAGATGCATCTGAATCTTCATCAGACTCAGATGAAGAATGTGAAAACATGGCACTCATGGCTGACGTAGAAGACCATGCAGAAACATCTGGATCAGAATCAGAATCATAATCAGAATCAGACTATGAGGAGGTATTTCTGAACTTTCTAGAGCAGAACTTATTGAGAGTTTATCTGAAATGTTGGAAAACTATAGTAAGATTAAGCTCAAATACAAGAAGCGTGAAAACAATCTTGTATCTGAGAATGATCTTCTGAAGACAGAAATTGCTGAGCTTAAGGCAAACAATTTGAAAATTAAAAATGAATTAGAAAAAGCTCAACAAGATTCTGAAGTTGAAACTAAGTCAAAATCTAAAAATATTTTAGAAGAATATGACTATAGTTTTCATAGATTTATGGTAAGAAGCCTAGAGAGAAGCAAGATGGCTTCAATGATTTATGGTGTAAGTAGAAATAACAAGAAGGGTATTGGATATGAATCTTCTTCTGAGAAAGATTTAAATCCAACATTTGTTGATAAACTAATCATTAAGCATACTCCTCTGTATTCTACTTTTAAGTATGGTCATCTTAATGATATTAAACACACACATTCTGGTCAGAACATTCCTGTGTTTAAACCTAAAGTTAGTCAGAACAAACCTGCTGTCAGAAGACAGAAGTTCAGACAAAACTTTAAGGCAACTAACCCTAAAAGACCCAAAACGATCTGGGTACCTAAAGACAAAATAATATATGTTGCAGACATCTTTAGCAGCAAAGTCAAAACACCAATCTTGGTACCTGGACTCTGGCTTCTCGCGTCACATGACGGGAAAAAGGTCTATGCTCCAAAGCCTGGAACTTAGATCTGGAGGAGACGTCAAGTTTGGAGGGAACCAGAGAGGAAAGATAGTTGGCTCTGGAACTATTGGAAATGGTAATCTTCCTTCCATTTCTAATGTCTTCTTGAAGGATTAACACACAACTTATTGTCCATAAGTCAATTAAGTGACAATGGTTATGACATAATCTTTAATAAAAAATGTTGCAAGGCTGTCAGTCAAAAGGATGGCTCATTCCTATTTAATGGAAAGAGGAAGAACAACATTTATAAAATCAATCTTTCAGAACTTAAGGTTCAGAATGTAAAATTCCTTCTGTCTGTTAATGATGAGCAATGGGTCTGGCACAGAAGATTGGGGCATATTAGTATGAGACGTATATCTCAGATTAATAAACTCAATCTGGTCAGAGGACTTCCTCAGTTGAAGTTCAACTCAGATGCTCTTTGTGAAGCATATCAAAAAGGAAAATTTTCAAAATCTTCTTTTAAAACTAAAAATGTTGTCTCAACCTCAAGACCATTAGAGTTACTTCATATTGAGCTGTTTGGACCAGTGAAAACTGCTTCCATCAGAGGCAAGAAGTATGGATTAGTCATTGTTGATGACTACAACAAATGGACATGGTGAAATTCCTAAAACACAAGGATGAGTCACATTCTATGTTCTTTGACTTCTGCAAACAATTCCAGAATGAAAAAGATTTTAAAATCTTAAAGTCAGAAGTGATCATGGTGGTGAATTTGAAAACAAATATTTTGAAAAATATTTTAAAGAAAATGGCATTGCACATGATTTCTCCTGCCTTAGAACTCCTCAACAGAATGGAGTTGTAGAGAGGAAAAATAGAACATTGCAATAAATGGCCAGAACCATGATCAACGAGACAAATCTGGTAAAACATTTTTGGACAGAAGCAATAAACACAGCTTGCTATATTCAGAACAGAGTGTCTGTAAGACCTCTTCTGGAGAAGACTCCCTATGAATTGTGGAGGAATAGAAAGCCCAACATTTCTTATTTCCATCCTTTTGGATGTGTATGTTTTATGTTGAATACTAAAGAGAATCTGAATAAGTTTGATTCTAAAGCACATAAGCGTTTCATGCTTGGGTATTCTGAACGCTCTAAAGGCTACAGAGTATACAATACTGAGACACAGATTGTGGAAGAATCAATTCATGTTAGATTTGATGATAAGCTTGACAATCAAAAGCCAAAGCAGTTTGTTCAACAAAATTAATGAAAACAACTTATGAAATTTATCAAAAGATTTTTTTAATCTAATTTCGTTTAACTTTAATATTTGTATTTTAATAATAATAATAATAAATAAAATTTATTATTATTATAATAAAATTATTTAGCTTTATTTTAACCGGTCGACCTGTTAGGCTTTAAAGAACATTTTTAATAGCTTATGGCCTGATATTTTATCTAAATAGACTTATAAAAATGCTAACACTTTTTCTATTAAAAAAAACATGGCCTAATCAGAACCTATGAAGCTTAGGCCATGTGCCCCTATATGTTTGCCTAATAAATTCTCACCTGTGGTGTATCTTAAATCATTCATGAAGAAGTTATGGGAAGAAAAAATATGTATTTTATTTTAATATGAATGATATAATCAAGAAAGTTGATAGTTACTTATCATTACTAAATTCTTTATCATCTATTAAATTGCGTAATAATTACAATTATAAAAACGAGAGTGATTAATGATGCAATAATACCAATAAAAGAATGTTTAATAATAATAATAATAATAATAATAATAATAATGATAATAATAATAATAATAATAATAATAATAACAACAACAACGCATGTATTATCTATTTTTTTTAATATTTTAATAATAATATTATACCCAATTGTTATGGATTGGTCTATTTATAGCATATTTGAAATAAAAATTTAAAATCTTACATATAAGAAAATTTTATACTTTTAATTCTAAAAATAATTGATTAAATAGAAAGCACATGTCTTAGTAGTAGAATTATAATAATATATAAAAACCAAAAACATATAATTATCAAATAAATAAAATTATTGTTTATATTGTAACTTTTAATATCCAAAACAAAACAAAAAGAATGAGAGTGTTTAAAAAAATTAATAGACATCATATTGTATCTAATATTAAAAAAGAAAATAAAAAATATTGATCACATCAATGTATTGAATTTACATCGCACCATAAATGTCCAACAAAATAATTTAAACAGAATAGGCGCCATATTCAAAATTATTTGGTGTCATGATTAAATTTCTAAAGT
This sequence comes from Lathyrus sativus, assembly GCA_963859935.3. Classification (NCBI taxonomy): domain Eukaryota; kingdom Viridiplantae; phylum Streptophyta; class Magnoliopsida; order Fabales; family Fabaceae; genus Lathyrus; species Lathyrus sativus. The sequence goes on from OZ012735.1 coordinate 117,515,405, forward strand.
TTCATAATTGAAAAATATCGAATACAATATAATTTTCTCTAATATTTTTGCCAAATCAAATTATTAATTTGGCCCAGACATAACAAAAAAACATACTCATGCAATAAATATTATGAGTGCACAATCCTAAAAACAAGGAAAAAAAAGAGAAAATAATTTAAAAATTGATTATCACAAAATAATACTTTATAAAGTATATTATATTTATTAAAACTTGATACAATGTCAATTTGACAAGTACATTTTATTAAATAGAGTCTTGCAAAAGTTACAGACTATATCTTTATTTGTGTTGCAACACCCTTCTTTTTTGAAGCAATTTAATTATATACCACATTTCCAGGAACCTTGCAGGATAAAAATATACATAAAGGTTAATAATTATATTTCTCTTGTTAAAAAGATTGCTAAAATAAAAGTTATTGAGAATGTTAGAAAATACCACATCTTAGCCGAATAAACATAGCAAAATAATTATTAACATTTTGTCTCTTTATAATGTTTTACACGTTTATTCCAATCATCAACTAAACGCTTTCTAATACAGATTGCATCACACTTTATTTCACAAAAAGGCCCTAATAAGCATTCAACTTGTATTAAAACTAGCAGAATCATTAACATCATTAAAGCAAAAACTTTCATTAAAGTACTTGCCATTTTTTTTAATATTTAACTTTTCTCAAACTCAAATAATTTTTTTAATTATTTAAAACTTCAGCTCTCACGTAAGGTTCATTGAGAAAAAGTTTAACACTAGACCTTAATGTATAGTTGTGATTTCTTATAATATTTTTTTTTTTAATATACTTTAGGAAAATTTATTTAAAATATATAAAATATCCATATTAAACTATCCTTACATTCTAGAATACACAAAAATTTGAACATTTTAGATAAAGTGAATAACCATTGTATCTAGTTCATATATATATATATATATATATATATATATATATATATATATATATATATATATATATATATATATATATATATATATATATATATATATATATATATATATATATATATATATATATATATATATATATATATATATATATATATATATATATATATATATATATATATATATATATATATATATATATATATATATATATATATATATATATATATATATATATTTATATATATATATATATATGAACTAAATACAATGGTTATTCACTTTATCTAAAATGTTCAAATTAATATATATATATATATATATATATATATATATATATATATATATATATATATATATATATATATATATATATATATATATATATATATATATATATATATATATATATATTGGTTGTTCAATGTATCTAATATGTGAAAAAATATTTTATATTAAGAACAAGAGGGATGATAAATTACAGGTGAAAATAGGATGGAACGAGTTAGACTTTGCCAAGTCTGAATCCGACTTATTGAAAATAATTAATTTTAGGCCTGACTTGTTGCTTATCATATGCTTAAATATATGTCTGAGTCTGCGATTTTCAAATGTCTGATTTGAGTTTTAGTTAATTTAAAAGCTTAATTCATTTTTACATACGTAAATAAACAATTTAATTAATGTTTATGTAGACTAAAGAAATAAAAGACATATTTGAATAAAAATTTGTTTGCATTTTCTTTTATGAGGTTACATGTTAGCATAAGTTTTATTAAACTACTTGTTCAACAAAATTAATGAAAACAACTTATGAAATTTATCAAAATATTTTTTTAATCTAGTTTCGTTTAACTTTAATATTTGTATTTTAATAATATCCGTAAGTCCGTTTTGACCCCCGTTCGAAGCGTTGAAAAGCTAATGAACAGAGCTATAACATAGTGTAAATAAGAGAATTGGTTTCCCAATATTTTATATCTAATTTTGTTTGAGAAGTCAATTGTGTATATGTTCTATTAATGAATCATGTTCTGGTTCAGTGATGTCTTGATGTTTTGATGTTGTGATTTTCCTGATGAATTACCATGAGGGTAATTGTGATAATATGTGATAATATGATGAATTAACATAAGTTGGACTATGAAGTTTAGGTTATTAATGGGCGATAGTATGAGGATTACCGCGAGTATAATTATGAATTAATATGTGATAATATGTGATAATGTGATGAATTAATATGAGTATGACTGTGAGTGCTTTGTGATTTGTACATGATTATATGATGATTTTTATGATGAAAGATGATGATTATTATGATGAATTATGATGACATGATGTGTGAGGATGATTATTGTGATGAATTATAATGACATGATGTATGAGGATAATTGTTATGACGAGCTATGACGTTTAATGATGATGAATATGATGAATGATGATGCACCTATGATGTTAATATGAGGATGATTTGTGACGTGTGCATCATGCATTCATGTGCATCAGGACTTCGGTTCAGGACCTCGATTACTTTGACTTCAATCCCATTGTGTGGATGTGAAGTATTTTGATGTGCTTCGGTTCTCTAGTAGAATCTATCCTATTGATGGGGATCTATGGAGGATTGATGGCCCAGTGTCCATCAAGCTGTGATGATTGGTACCACATGCATTGAGTTGTGTTGCATTGCATTTCTGAGTCTTTTTGTATGAATTATGACGTTGTGGCCTTTGAGGCATATTGAGGGATATGAATGTGTTGAATATGATTATGATCCATTTATATGTTGATTTTCATACATTGATTATTATGAATTGTTTTATTCACCCTGCCTGTTTGAATGTTACCTCAACGTGGATAACGTGCAGATGACTCAGTTTAGCTGTGGACGCCGTCGAAGAGTTATTTTTGAAGTTTTAGAGTCGTTAGCCTTTATGGTTAACTTAGAGGGTCTTACTCTGATATGTAACATCGGGTTGGGTTCTTTGAGTTGATTTTATACTGTTAAAGTTATTTTGCTTAATTTCCCTTTTTGAGGAAAAACCTTGATTTATGTTTTGAGTTCCGCTGCTTTGTGAAATTTGAATGTATTTTGGGAAGAGCCGTGTGTTACGCAGTATTACCTATTTTGATGACTTTGGGAAATATACACCCTTTTAGTGGCTTTTTATTGAGATTTATTTATTCACTTTGATTTCTGTGTTATTTTCCCGTGATAACTTTGGGGTAGAAAAGGGTGTTACGTTAGTGGTATCAGAGCAGGTCGGTCCGTCCGGCCAAGTTGTCTAATGTTGTTTGTTCCCTTGTATGCGACATGTGTATGAAAACACTATCAGTACATGTTTGTTGTCTAACCTTTGTCTGCAGAAGTGGGAATGAATCAAGTGGGAGAGAAGCTTGTGCTTCTCCAGGATGCTGCAAGTGTGGAGTAGTGGCTCAGTGTGTCGATGAATGCTCTCATAGTTTGGTAAAGATGGTTTGTACCCCATCATGATTTTTGGCTGTCTATTGACAAATTGAGGAACTGATCACCCTTAAATATCTTGTTGATAGTAGACGGGGTCATGTTGGATGGGATAGACGTGTCTTGCAAGCTTAGATGGCGTGTGTAGTGAATTGTTTTGAGTTAAGCTAAGTGCTTACGAATTGTTTTGATGAGTCGTTGCAGGATGGAGTTGAGAGGTTTATTTTGATTGAGACTTTGAGTGTTAAAGAAAGTGGGAAATTTCGTGGTTTGCCAATTAATTGTGATTGTCCGGAAGTTTTCCTGAGGAGATAAGTGATTTACTGTCGGAACGTGAAGTGGAGCTTACGATCGACTTAGTTCCTGGAACTAGTCCGATATTGATGGCTCCATATTTCATGTCTGCATTGGGATTGAAAAAGTTGAAGAGTCAACTTAAAGATCTGCTTGAGGAGAGAGGTTCTTTTGTCTGAGTGTGTCACTGTGGGGTGCACCGATTTTGTTAGTTAGGAAGAAAGAAGGTTTTGTGAGGCTTTGGGTGGACTATAGATAGGTGAACAAGGTGACTATCAAGAATAAGTGTTCGCTTCTAAGAGTTGATGATTTGATGGATCAGTTGGTTGTTGCAAATGTGTTTAGTAAGATATATTTGAGAACTGGGTATCATCATATTCGTGTGAAGGCTGGAGATATTCAGGAGATTGCTTTTAAAGCAAGGTATGGACATGATGAGTATTTCGTGATGCCATATAAACCATGTGTGATTGTGGAGTATATGAGTGGGATTTTCCATACTTATTTGGGCAAGTTTGTGGTTGTGTTCATTGATGATATTTTAATATATTCGAAGAGCGAAGAGGATCGTGTTGGACATCTAAAAATTGAGTTATCAGCGTTGAAAGAGAAGCAGTTGGATGCAAAACTGTCAAAGTATGAGTTTTGGTTGAAGGATGTGAGTTTCCTTGGTCATGTGATCTCGAGTAGAGTTATTTTGGTTGATATGTCGAAGGTTGAAGTTGTATCGCAATGGGAGGCTCCAAATCTGTTTTTGAGATTAGAAGTTTTCTTGGGTTGGCAGATTATTATTGGGAATTCATTGAAGGACTTTTCCAAGTTAGCTTTGCCATTGACGCAATGGACTAGGAAGGTTCAAGCTTTTGTTTTGGATGCAAAATATGAAGAAAGTTTCAAGAGCTTTCGAGGAGGCTGACAGCAGCTCGTGTATTGATTTTTCCGAATTCGACAAAACAATTGTTATATATTGTGATGCTTTGTTGGTGGGATTGGGAGGGGTGTTATTGCAACATCAGCAACTTTTAGCGTATGCTTCAAGGCAACTTAAGGTTCATAAGAGGGATTATTTGACGCATGATTTAGAGTTGGTTGTCGTTATGTCTGTGTCGAAGCTTAGAGGCATTATTTGTTTGGTTCGAGATTTGAGGTGGTTAGTGATTATAAGAGTTTGAGGTATTTCTTTGATCGGAAAGAGTTGAACATGAGGCAGAGAAGATGGCTTGAACTTCTGAAGGAGTATAATTTTGAATTGAGTTACCACCCTGGTAAGGCTAATGTTGTAGTTAATGCATTGAGTATCAAATCTTCGCATATGCCGATGACGATGGTAAAAGAGTTAGAACTGATTGAGTAATCCCGTGATATGAGTTTGGGTTGCGAAGAGGCTTCTTATGGAGTTAAGCTTTGGATGTTGAGGCGTACCAATGGTATTCTTGATGAGAACTACAAGAAAAAAGGAGATTTACGACACTTGAGTTGCGACAGTTATCACAAAACTGTCCTTATTCCTGGATTGCGACGGTTGTCACGACAGTTAGGGTCAACTGTCGTAGATTTTTTGCGACAGTTATAAAAAAACCATCCTTATTCCTAGACTACGACAGTTCTCACAACGGTTTGAGCCAACCGTCGCAGATTTTTTATACATGTTATATAAAATAATTACGACAGTTACCAAAGAACCGCCTTCTTTCCACACTCGCGACAGTTTCACGACAGTTAAGGCGAACTGTCGCAATTACTTTAGCCAATCATAATCACTATTTTTTTTATTCCTTTGATTTTCCATTTTTTTCTTTCATTTTTATTTTCCAACCTTTTCAATTTTATTAATTAATTTAATAAATTATTATTATAATTATCATGACAATGTAGCTTAATATTTTTGTCTAAAATAATAGTAAAATATGTTATATTTTATTATATAAATAGTTAATTTTTATTAAAATTAATTTTGGTAGAGTTTGGTCTGAAAGGTTGGCAACCTCCCATGTTCTCCCCCAGGTACACTTACAGGTTAGGGTATTTCTTGTCCGATGGTTTTTATGTATGGAGTAAGAGATACTCGTTCAAGGCATCCTCGTATCCTGGCCAGAACTCATTGCAACGTGTCATCATATTTCTGCTTAATTACCAATTTTCTTTCAAATGTCTTTTAGGCTGAGCGTGATGGTTCAAATGAATATGCTAATTACCAACCTGGTTCACTTAACACCACAGACCAGCTCATCAAGTATTTAGACAACTTTGACATTGTTTTCCATATAGGAGATCTTCCATATGCAAATGGATACATCTCATAGTGGGACCAATTCACAGCTCAAGTGCAAGAAATTTCTTCGACAGTTCCATATATTATAGCAAGGTTTGTTTGTGCTTGCAATCATTTTATGACATTGACATTTGAATTGTGTTATACATATTCTTTTAGACTGAAAGGATATCACATTTATTCATATTGCAGTGGAAATCATGAACGTGATTGGCTTAATTAGTAATTCTATATGTATCTTCATTTCGCATCACCTCACTTTTTTTCAATGTTAACTTTTATGCACAGTAAATAGTTGCTTATGCTTCTTTTGCTGGCATTTCTGCTTTAATTGTGTTGCAGGGTTCCAACTTTGGATGGAAAGGTTCTACATTCTGAATTCCATGTTAGTTTGGTTACTCATGGTGCCTTGAATGTTGAATGGAGTCTTCACCTCCTTTCATATACAATTCACCTCTTGCACAAATCATTCTCATTGGGTTAGTTTGTTTTTGTTGTTAAGGAATGTTCAACGCTCTCTCTGGAATGGATGGTAATGGGTGGTGGTGGTCAGGTCAATGCTACAACTCTCTTTCTCGTCGTTCAATTTCAACTCACCGATCTGAAACTCGACCCTCTCTCAGAGCTCTGGTCAAACCACACCATCCAACTCGAAGTGGAGACCGCGGTCGGTTCAATCGTTCTCCTCTTCCTCTTTGCTTTGTACTGTGCAAAACGAGCTCTGCCGATATACTTGGTCGATTTTTCCTTCTACAAACCGGAAAATGAACGGAAGATAACAGTGGAATCGTTCATGGAAATGTTAGAAGATAGCGGCAAATTCGGAGAAGAAACACTTCAATTCCAACACAGAATTTTATCCAGAGCAGGTTTAGGCGATGAAACGTGTTTATCGAAGGGAATAACTTCCCGTCCGCCAAATCTATGTATAGAAGAAGCGCATCAAGAAGCAGAAGCAGTAATGTTCGAAGCATTAGATGCACTTTTTGTTAAAACAGGTGTTAATTCAAGAGATATTGATATTCTTGTGGTGAATTGTAGCTTGTTCAATCCAACACCTTCGCAGTAGAACCAAGAGATATTGATATTCTTCAAGAGATATTGATATTCCTCAAGAGATATTGATATTCTTGTGGTGAATTGTAGCTTGTGTTGAATTCCATTTTAGTAATGTAACTTTAGAAATACTTGTTATTGACTTTATAGTAATGTTTAGTTACTTTAAAAATTTGAATGTGATTAGTGTTGCATTGTTTTATTCAAATTAGATTATAATTTTATATTATTGTTACTATGATATTTAACAATAACTATAATATTTTAAATATGAATTAAACACAATTAATAATAATAATTAAAAACCTGAGAGAGAAATTATTTGCGAATTTACAATTTGATGTGACTTTTTCTGCGAAACTTCCAATTACCTGCGGCATTTTCTGCGACAGTTTTAAACCGTCACAATCAACAATGGTAACAAAAACGACAATGGTAACAAAAATCAAAAGTATATTCACGACAGTATTTAACTGTTGTCATTTCCAGTTTATGTCAGTTCCAACCAGTCGTGAAATAGAGTTCACGACAGTTTTAAACCGTCACAATCAACAATGAAAACAAAAATCAAAAGGCTAGTAACGACGGTCTTTAACCGTCACCATCTCCAATTTAGGTCAGTTCCAGCCCGTCGTGAAATATAACGACGGTTGGTGTGACAGTTTTGGCAACCGTCGTTAAACAGCCTAGGGACACACGTTTTTGTGACGGTACTACAACCATCGTAGAATATAATTGATGGTGGTTTTAACCGTCGTAATCTGCAAAAATAACCGTCGTAATCCATCATTTTTCTTGTAGTGGAGATTCGAGAAGGTGAGAAATCTGATTTGGGGTTGTAGATCGGTTGAATTTGATGAATCAAATTCGAAGGACTGATTTTCGAATTAATGGAAATGGTATTATGAGATGTCGTGATAGAGTTTGTGTTCCATATATTGTTGAGTCGAAGAAGACTATTCTTGAAGAAGGACATTTAAGTGGATTGAGTAACCATTCCGGTGCTATGAAGAGGTACCCGAATTTGAGGAAATTGTTTTGGTGGCCAGTGATGAAGAAAGGAGTGGCTGAGTTGTGTATGCTGGTTAGACTTGTTGAAAGTCGAAGATTGAATGTCAAGGATCGTTGGGTTTGATGCAATCGTGGACGTTCCAGAGTGGGAATGGAATAGTATTTTCACGGATTTTGGGTCGGGTTGCCGAAGACTCTAAGAGAGATATGATTCAATTTAGGTGATTATGGATGGACAGACAGAGAGAACTATCCAGTCTTTAGAGGATTTGTTGAGAGCTTGTGTGTTGGATCAAGGTGGATTATGGGATAGTCAGTTACCGTTGATTGAGTTTACTTACAATAACAGTTACCATTCTAGTATCGGAATGACGCCGTATGAGGCTTTATATGGTAGGAGGTGTAGGACTCCTTTGTGTTGGTATGAGTCAGGCGAGAGTGTTGTGCTCGGACCTGAAATTGTGCAAGAGACGACTGAAAAGATCAAGACGATCCAAGAAAATATGAAAGCGTCACAGAGTCGTCAGAAGAGTTATCATGATAAGAGGAGGAAAGCACTTGAAGTCCATGAGGGAGATCACGTGTTTTTCAGTGTTACGCCGATAACCGGTGTTGGCTGAGCTTTGAAGTCTCAAAAGCTCACATCGCGTTTTGTTGGTCTGTATCAGATTTCGCAGAGGGTGGGGGAAGTAGCCTACCGAATTGCTTTACCTCTGTCGCTTGCGAATTTTCATGATGTGTTGCATGTGTCTCAGTTGAGGAAGTACATTCCAGATCCATCGCATGTGATTCAGATGGATGATGTACAAGTGAGAGAGGATTTGACTGTTGATGTGTTGCCTGTTCGGATTGATGAACGAGAGGTGAAGCAGCTGCGAGGTAAAAAGATTGCTTAGTGAAGGTAGTTTGGGGAGGAATGGCTGGAGAAAGTTGGACTTGGGAACGTGAAGATCAGATGAGGGAGTCGTACCCGACTCTGTTTTCTTGAGGTAATTTTCGAGGACGGAAATTCTTTTAAGTGGGGGAGAGTTGTAACACCCTGAATTTTAATTGGAATATTTTAATTAATTTATTTAATTAAGAATGTTCAATTTTGGTGATTTTCGGTTAATTTGTGGAGTATTGGAAAAATGTGCATTTTTGGGTATTTATTTGATTAATAGCATGTAATATTAATTTATTAGTATTATTATTAATTAAAATGAATATAAGTGAAATAAGGGTAATTTGGGCATTTGAGGGAGTTAGTAAGGGTAATGAGGGAAAAGCCCAATTTGTGAGGCTCAAGACTAGGTTGGACAAAATAGAATTCTGAAGGGAATTAGAATTCATTTTTGTTAACCGTGAAAAGAATGGAGGCCAGAGCTCTGAGGAGGGAGGATTGGAGGCAAAAGCTTCGGAAGATTCCCGGAGATAATCATGAAGGCTTTGAATCGGCTAAGGTATGGAGAGTATAGCTTTTCATGATTTTTCATGTATGTCTTTCGATGTGTTTATGGTTGATTTAAGATTTAAGGGATTTTGGGTTGATTATGGGAAAAAGGGAAATTGATATTGAGACTCTGATGGTTTGGTTAGTGGTAAGTATCACTGAATATTTGATATGAGAATTAGGAAACCTTAGACCTTCATGGCCAAAACCTTGAATGGTTATATGTATGACCCTGAAGGAATAGAATATTGGATAGTGAATAACTCTAATGCTTTAGGGTGTAATTGATGGAAAATTTGTGATTTAGGACATGAATAGGTTACGGGATTGGCCTAATAAACCGTAGGTTTTGTGCTTTTATCGCCGTAAGACCTTAGGGATAATTTAGGGATGTTTTGGAGGCATTGAGAAAGTAAATCGTGTGGACTTTTGGGTTGATTTAGGTTCCGGAGCGTAACAGCGTTTTGCTGTCCGTCACGACTGTTCATGTTTTCGGTCGAAATTGTTTTGTACGTAACTTTTGATCCGTAAGTCCGTTTTGGCCCCCGTTCGAAGCGTTGGAAAGCTAATGAACAGGGTTATAACATATTTTAGATAAGAGAATTGGTTTCCAAATATTTTTATATCTAATTATGTTTGAGAAGTCAATTGTGTATATGTTCTATTAATGAATCATGTTCTGGTTCAGTGATGTCTTGATCTTTTGATGCTGTGATTTTCCTAATGAATTATCATGAGGGTAATTGTGATAATATATGATAATATGATGAATTAACATAAGTGGGACTACGAAGTTTAGGTTATTAATGGGCGATAGTATGAGGATTACCGCGAGTATAACTATGAATTAATATGTGATAATATGTGATAATGTGATGAATTAATGAGTATGATTATGAGTACTATGTGATTTGTACATGATTATATGATGATTTATATGATGAATGATGATGATTATTAAGATGAATTATGATGACATGATGTGTGAGGATGATTATTGTGATGAATTATAATGACATGATGTATGAGGATAATTGTTATGACGAGCTATGTCGTTTGCTGATGATGAATATGATGAATGATGATGCACCTATGATGTTAATATGAGGATGATTTGTGACGTGTGCATCATGCATTCATGTGCATCCGAACTTCGGTTCAGGACGTCGATTACTTTGGCTTCAATCCCATTGTGTGGATGTGAAGTATTTTGATGTGCTCTAGTTCTCTAGTAGAATCGATCATATTGATGGGGATCTATGGAGGGTTGATGGCCCAGTGTCCATCGAGCTGTGATGATTGGTACCACATGCATTGAGTTGTGTTGCATTGCATTTCTGAGTCTTTTTGTATGAATTATGACGTTGTGGCCTTTGAGGCATATTGAGGGATATGAATGTGTTGAATATGATTATGATCTATTTATATGTTGATTTTCATACATTGATTATTATGAATTGTTTTACTTACCCTGCCTGTTTGAATGTTACCTCCACGTGGGTAACGTGCAGATGACTCAGTTTAGCTGTGGACGCAGTCAAAGAGTTATTTTTGAAGTTTTAGAGTCGTTAGCCTTTATGGTTAACTTAGAGGGTCTTGCTCTGATATGTAACATCGGGTTGGGTTCTTTGAGTTGATTTTATACTGTTAAAGTTATTTTGCTTAATTTCCCTTTTTAAGGAAAAACCTTGATTTATGTTTTGAGTTCCGCTGCTTTGTGAAATTTGAATGTATTTTGGGAAGACCCGTGTGTTACGGAGTATTACCTATTTTGATGACTTTGGGAAATATACACCCTTTTAGTGGCTTTTTATTGAGATTTATTTATTCACTCTGATTTCTGTGTTATTTTCCCGTGATAACTTTGGGGTAGAAAAGGGTGTTACATAACCGAGTTTTAACAATTTCCTGGACATAGCATGTTCGCCAGCATGTGTTCCGAAGGAACCTTCGTGGACTTCTTCCATTAGCAAACTTGCTTCATTTTTGTCCACACATTGCAACAATACGAAGTCGAAGTTTCTTCTGTATAACACACCGTCCTTGTTCAAGTAGAAGTTTCCTGCCAACCTTCTCAAAGTATTCTTATCCCGGCTCGACGCCCCAGGAGGATACTCTTTATTCTTGAGAAAATTTTGATATCAAAATACCAAGGCTTCCCATCTGATACTTCCTCTACCGCAAATATGAATGCCGACCTGTCGAGGCGCATGATAGTGATCATCGAAACTTCATTCCAATAATTTACTTTATACATCGATGATAAGGTTGCCAAGGCATCTGCCATCTAGTTTTCGGCCCTCGGCACATGATGAAACTCCACTCTGTCAAAGAAATGCAACAATCTCCTGGCATAATTCATGTAAGGAACCAGATTGGGCTGACGAGTTTCCCACTCTCCTTTAATCTGGTTGACGACTAAAGCTGAATAACCATATACATCAAGGTTTTTTATTCTCAAATCAATGGCTTCTTCTATACCCATGATGCACGCTTCATATTCAGCTTCATTATTGGTACAGGCAAACGTTAATCGGGCGGTAAACGGTATGTGGGAACCGTGGGGAGTTGTAATGATTGCCCCAATTTCGTTTCCATATGAGTTAACAACACCGTTGAAAACCATCTTCCACTGAGAGCCTATTTCGGGACCTTCGTCTAACAGTGGCTCGTCACAACCCTTCATCTTTAAAAACATTATGTCCTCGTCAGGAAACTCAAATTTCATTGGTTGATAATCTTCAATCGGCTGCTCTGCAAGATACTCTGACAAAACACTCCCCTTGATGGTGTTTTGGGAAACATATTGAATATCATATTTTGTCAGAACCATCTTCCATCTATCAATCCTTCCAGAAAGTGACTTCTTTTTAAACACGTACTTGATTGGATCCATCTTCGAAATCAACATGGTAGTGTGATTTAACATATACTTCCTTAGGCGCTTGACTGCCCATGCAAGTGCACAACATGTTTTCTCTAGCATTGAGTACCTGGACTCACATTCTGTGAACTTCTTACTCAAATAGTAGATAGCATGCTCTTTTTTGCCCGTCTCTTCGTGTTGGCCGAGTACACAACCCATTGAGTTCTCAAGAACCATCAAGTACATAATCAAAGGTCTCCCTACCACTGGAAGCATCAGTATTGGAGGTTCCTACAAGTATTATTTTATCTTATCAAATGCTCTTTGACAATTTTCGTTCCAAGCTGTTGCACCCTAAAATTTGTCCAATCTTTTTCTTTACCTAACTTATGTTTCATTGTATTCATTGTAGCATTAGCATATGCAGTGCATTGTCATTTGTGCAGGGGATCAAGAGATGTGTGAAAATTATGGCCTGCCCACGATGGATGTTCTAACAGAGGTTATAACATCCACTCTGACATTCACTATAGATCTATTATTATGCAGTAATAACAAAGCAGTAAATAACACAGTTAGTTGTTGACCCAGTTCAGTGCAACACACTTACATCTGGGAGCTACCAAGCCAGGGAGAAATTTCACTATCAGCAGTATCAATTCAGAGTCAAACCTCCAGTTTGCACTCTTCACTTAATCACTACCCAATGACAATTTAACCTAGAGACACTCTAGACCTGAGTATACCCACTCACTCCCTACAATCACACAACAGTGATAACAACAAGTCACAATTTAAATTGTAGATTGAAGAGACACTTCACCTACACACACACACCTTGATCCTTGCTTCAAAGCTTTGATCAAGGGACACACACTATTGCTTAACAGCTTCGAGTGTAACACAGTCTAGAAACTACCTAACCAATGCACTCAACAGTTGCTTGGGTTACACGTATTCCTAAGACACAAATGTGAAGAATAACCTCTTCACTTCTAAACTACTATGGTGATTTCTCTGCTTCTTTATCTTCAACAGCTAGTTTCTAGGATTGCCTCTCTTGGTATTTGTAGCAGCTGATCAGTTCTTGGGCTTGGGCGCATCCATTAGGTTTTATCCATCATAAAACATCTCTTGTGTATTCTGCACGTTTGCCTCTTTAATCAAGTACATTTTAGTTCCCCTATGGCGTCTAAAATGTCTCCTGCATTCCAGCATGAGCTTCTGAGTTGTTTCCTGAGTTATAGCTACCAGAAAAACAAACTTTCGCTTGATGTCATACGACCTATGTCATAACATTGAGTATGACATCCAGCTTAACTTATAGTTAGCTTAGTTAACTTACCCTGCACAGTCCATATTATGAATGTAATAACATCAAGCATGACATTCATATATGTACTTATATTTTGCCACAAAATGCAGCGAATCAAGAGCACTTACAAACTCCCCCTTTGGCAAATTTTTGGCTAAAACACTTTGTACTTACATCAGAGATTTCCTACACAGTAGAAGACTTAACAATGGTCCTGTTATGCAGGTAAGTTACTTGCTGCTCAAGCTCTTAGAATCCTCACAGTTGGCTTTCATCCCTGTTAGTACTCACTTTGTTAACACTCTGTAGAATTCTACTACAGATGTCACTCTTGGCTTGTTTGAGTAGCAGAGTTACTCCCCCTCAACTGATGCACTTATCAGCTGGGCAGTATCCAGTCTGAGCTGGATGCTATAACCTTCAGCATGACCTTCTGATGTCACACATTTGTGCTACTCCCCCTGCAGGGATGCATTCTGCTTCTTGCACATAATTCCTAATCATCTTGTTAGGATCACCCATGTTAGTACCTACAACATGTCAGTCCTAGTTCTAACATACATGTCATACATATCATATCTGTAACAGCCCAAACAATTGTTATCACACATAAATCTCATCAGTCTGCATCACCTGCATACTGATATCATAAGCACTATGGTGCATATGCTCAATCATAATTACTTCTCATGGCAGTCTTGTTCTTCCACCTGCATCTGTTACTACATCATGACCTGTGGTACTCATATTAGTTATCCACCAATTTTTTCATCTACATCTGCTGCACCTGTACCTGTTTATATCTAACACTCTCTCCCCCCCCTTTTTAGCCACAAATTTAGATCCAACTACCAGCTAGCATAGATCATAACTTGTACCAATACATGAGTTTGGGGTTACAAAAAAAACTGCTCAGATAGAGCATAACAAAACAAATTGTCTTAACAACTTTCACACAAGACTAACAAAAAAAATCAAACCAATACATCAGCAACCCTGCTTCCTGCACCACCTTAGCCAGCAATGGTTTGAGCTATAAGGCATTAGTCTTCTTCTGCAGCTGAGCTGGACCTGTCTTTCTTAGTTTCTCCAGAGCCTTCTTCCTCAGCATCAGTGTCTTCCTCAGCAACATCTTCTGAGTCTACTTCCTGACTTTCCACTTCCTTAGTACCATCATCGTCCTCTGTGGCACCTTCTTCCCTTGTAGCATCCTCTGAGTTGTTAGTATCCTCATCTAGCTCAAGAGATTACAACAATTTTTCAAGTGTTTGCTTTCTTGCATCTAGTTCCTTGCATGTTTCTTTAATGATGGTTCTCACTTCAGCCCTTTTGGTTTTGGAACTCCTTTTTGATGTCTCAGTGGATGTCATGGCAATGTCTGAAACATGGGTTCCTTGAAATAGTTTGTGATGAAAGGCTAAGGGAGTTTCTATTTTGCTAGCTACATCACTGGTCTTGGAGATAGTTGGAAACTATGCTAACATTATTCCACAGATGAGGGAAGGAAATTCTATGGGCCCTTTGATGCTATAACTGCCAGCATGCTTCATTGTTTGATCAAAGATGTATGTGCCATAATCCATTTTGGTCCTGGTTCCCACAGCATATATGACCCTCCCCAGGATGGTGGCCACTGATGATTTGTGATTGGTTGGCACCCAGTTTGCAGCACCAATCTTGTGAAGCAAGGCATATTTCATGCTCAGCTTACTGGCAGCAAGCTTCCCTTTTGATGGCCATTTCCTGACTTGATTTCCAGTTATCACTTGACATATTCTATTGTCAGAGATGGTTAACTCAGGCACAACCTCATTTGTTCTCTCAAGGAAGTTGTTGATGATGGTGGGAGTAAAGACAACACCATTTCCCCTGACAAAAACTTTCCCAAACTCAGACGATTTTCTATCAGCATATTTATCAGATAAGTTAACTATGAATTCTTTGACCAGAATTTCATAGCACTTGGAGAACTGAGTGACAGTTTTCATCAAGCCAGCTTCTTATATAAGCTTCACAATCTCCTTGTTATCCAGAGCATTTTGAGCAAGCTCTCTCTCTAGGGACAACCTCTTTTGGTATACATACTTCCACCTGATGACACCTGAGGGATAGTGGAAGGAGATGTTGTCCAGGGGCACTTCAGGCACATTTTCAGTCAGCTTGCTTGAAGCAGGTTTCCTCTTTGTTGGGATGTCAGTGACATCCATATCAACATCTGAATCTGTTTCTTGTTCTGGTCTCGAGTCAATCTTTCTCTTCTTGATGGTCACCTTGCTCCACCCTTTGGAAGGTCCAACCTAAGTCCTTTTAGTTTCAATCTTCTTGGTGATATCTCCGTGCTCAGTAGTCTTTTCAGCATTCCTTTTCTTGGGTGAGTTTTGGTCATCAATCTTTTGGCAAAGTCTGGATTGATCGTTGCTATAAGTTCATTGTCAAAGTACTCGTCTAAGTTGCCTACCTTCGCATCTTTGGCTTCATGTAAATCATCATCCCTTTTTTCAGACCCTTCATCCTTATTCTTCTCCTCTGAGGGGTTGCTTTCCAATGCTTTGATATTGTGTGGGACATTACTTTGACCACCTTGATTAGGCTCAGTCCCCTTAATGGGAATGTTGAGGGTACTAGCAACCATTGCTGCAATTTCAAGGTGCGTTCGTCTTGCTTCTTCAGTATTTAGGTCACCAGAAGCAGTCGTGGGAGTATCTTTCCTTGAGCCAAGGGTTTTTGCTTGTTTTGCATGCTTCCTGTTATGTTTCTTTACCAGCACTCTTTCAGGAGTCATCATCCGTAGTGGAGCAATCTCTAGAGCCCCATTAGGGTTCGCTTTATCTGGACTAATGTTCATTCTGGAGGTTGGTTGTGCCATAGTCGTTGTCGTTGAAGACGATGAGGGAACCCTTTTGTGCTTGTTTGAGATGGTATGGAAGCTGGAGCATTTGTGAAGGCACCAAGAATAGAGAGAGTGTGTTATGTGCGTGAGAGTGAGGTATGATTGCCCACTAGGAGGGAACGTACCGTTTTGACTTATCATTAAATGACTTAGTATCAAGATGTAATTCCCCATTTCCCTTAATTGCTATAACTCATCAGTACTAGAGGAGCTTAATTCTTTACATTAAGGTTTCTTGACTTCCTTGATGTTTCTTGACTTCTCATCCGCAATATTTAGGATATGGCCACTAGGTGTTGCACATGCTTTTTGCCCTTCCCACACATTACCCTCAGTCATGTCTCTCTTGACCTCAGCAGATTTAGTTAGAATGGTGTCGCTAATGTTAGAGAACAAAGTCATGACATTGGGAATGACATTGCTTCTTTTATGCAGGGTGTCCTCCATGGACTCCATTAGGTTCCAATATAGCATATCTAGCTTTACCTGATGGCCAATCTTAGGGTATCCCTTATTGTCTAGCCTTCATACCTGACTTTTCTTGCATCCAGCCCTTCTTTCTGAAGCATATTTTGAGACTCCTTTTGTTGATGATTTGGGCCTGGTTCTTCTCTCTAGGCTGAAGTGATCCTTTACTTCACTTACCAGTCCATTTATGTTGCTTCTGGGCTCCCATATGTAACAGTTGTTTTTGGATCTAGATCCCCTCATTTCTTCCTTACCCTCTTCATTGATCACCACACACTTGTCTTTGGAGAAGTGTACTTTTAAACCTTGATCACATAGCTGACTTATGCTTATTAGATTGACAGTTAGTCTGTTAACTAACAAGACATCTCTCAATTCTGGAGCTTTAGGACTGTCAAGTTGTCCATCACCTGTGATTTCTCCTCTAACTCCATCCCCAAAGGTTACATGGATAGATGAATGAGGCTTGAGTTTGATCAATAAATCCTCAATTCCAGTCATATGCCTGGAGCAGCCAATGTCAAAATACCAATCCTCATTGGTTGGCATTCTTAGGGAAATGTTAGCTTTTAGAGCTACAGTCTTAACAACCCATTGTTCCTGCATCTTAGGCACTTCCTTCTTTCTGGATTTTGCTTGATGTTGTCTCCAGCTCTGGTGGGCATGATGATGCCTTTGTCCATGATGCTGTCTTTTTCCATGCTTACCCTGACTATTACTTCTTTGCCTTGGAAATCCATGCAACCAGAAGCACACAACACGAATGTGTCCAAAATTTCCACAGTGGTAGCATCTGTGCCTTTGGAATTGCCTCTTGACTTGATTCCAATTTTTGTGGGGAGAATGTTGTAAATTTGGTTGTGACGTCCTTTGTAGCTTTTGAATGTCAGGCTGCAACCTCTTGAGTTTCAAGACAGGATTTTGTTTTTCAACAAATCCTAGACCAGACCTATTTCCAGCAGTCTGACCACTCTGAAGAATCTCCTCTAGAATGTCAGATCCAGAGTTGAGCATCCTTATGGACTTTGTCATTTGCTCATTTTCTCCTTTCAACTCCTTTACCTCTCAATGGAGTGAGGTTATAGTATTTAGATGCTCTCTCTTTTCAGATTCTAGCTCTTTGATGAGCTTCTTCAGATGCTCTCCTTGCTGGTACAGTTATGTGCTTTGGATGGATAACTTCTTATATGATTCAACTAGTTCATCATAAGTTAGCTCCTCTTCACTTGAGTCTCCATCAGATACACACACACTGTTGAGAACAGTTACATGTTTGGATGATTCCCCTTCTGATCCACTGTCAGAATCTTCATCAGACCAAGTGACTGTTAGACCTTTTCCCTTCTTTTTGAGGTAGGTAGGACATTCCTTTCTAACATGTCCATATCCTTCACACTCATGGCACTGCACTCCTCTGCTTTGGTTGGCTTTATCTTCAGTTTTTTCTTTGTCAGCAGACAACATTTTGAAATAGGGCTTAGCCTTAGTATCTATCCTTTTGGCCAGTTTGTTGAACTGCTTTCCAAGCATGGCTATTACCTCTGATAGATCTTCCTCCCTTTCATGCTCTGAAGTCTCAACAGAGTTTGAGACAAGAGCTATACTCTTGCTCTTTTTCTCCACAGCCTGATCACACATCCCCATCTCAAATGTTTGAAGGGATCCAATGAGTTCATCCACTTTCATTAGGCATATGTCCTGAGCTTCTTCAATGGCTGTCACCTTCATTGCAAACCTTTTAGGTAGTGACCTTAGTATCTTCCTTACAAGCTTTTCATTAGCCATATTTTCTCCCAAAGCTCCTGAGGTGTTAGCTAGTTCAAGAACATTCATGTAGAAGTCATGAATGGTCTCATCTTCCTTCATTCTTAGACTTTCAAATTTGGTGGTCAACATTTGAAGTCTTGACATTTTGACCTTGGAAGTTCCTTCATGAGTATTTCTAAGAGTGTCCCAAATATCCTTTGCTAGTTCACAGTGGTGGACCAGTCTAAAGATGTTTTTTTCTATACCATTGAAGAGTGAATTCAATGCTTTAGAGTTTCCAAGAGCCAATGCCTCTTGCTCTTTGGTCCATTCATCTTCAGGAATTTGCATAGCCATTCCATCCTTGTCAGTCTTCACAGGATGTTCCCAGCCAGAGTTTGCAGCTTTCCAAGCCTTGTTGTCTAAGGACCTTAGGAAGGCAATCATCTTAGGCTTCCAATAGTCATAATTTGAACCATCCAGAATTGGAGGTCTATTGGTGAATCCAATATCTTTATCCATAGTACCAGAATTTTGTTTCCCTAGATCTCACCCAGTAATAAACAGGCAGGGTGCCTGCTCTGATGTCAATTGAAAATCCTGGCCTGCCCATGATGGATGTTCTAACAGAGGTTATAACATCCACTGTGACATTCACTACAAATCTATTATTATGCAGTAATAACAAAGCAGTAAATAACACAGTTAGTTATTCACCCAGTTTAGTGCAACACACTTACATCTGGGGGCTACCAAGCCAGGGAGAAATTTCACTATCAGCAGTATCAATTCAGAGTCAAACCTCCAGTTTGCACTCTTCACTTAATCACTACCCAATAACAATTTAACCTAGAGACACTCTAGACCTGAGTATACCCACTCACTCCCTAAAATCACACAACAGTGATAACAACAAGTCACAATTTAAACGGTAGATAGAAGAGACATTTCACCTACACACACACCTTGATCCTTGCTTCAAAGCTTTGATCAAGGGACACACGCTATTGCTTAACAGCTTCGAGTGTAACACAGTCTAGAAACTACCTAACCAATGCACTCAACAGCTGCTTGGGTTACACGTATTCCTAAGACACAAACGTGAAGAACAACCTCTTCACTTCTAAACCACTATGGTGATTTCTCTGCTTCTCTATCTTCAACAACTAGTTTCTAGGATTGCCTCTCCTGGTATTTGTAGCAGTTGATCAGTTCTTGGGCCTGGGCGCATCCATTAGGTTTTATCCATCATAAAACCTCTCTTGTGTATTTTGTACGTTTGCCTCTTTAATCAGGTACACTTTAGTTCCCCTAGGGCGTCTAAAATGTCTCCTGCATTCCAGCATGAGCTTCTGAGTTGTTTCCTGAGTTATAGCTACCAAAAAAACAAACTTTCGCTTGATGTCATACGACCTATGTCATAACATTGAGTATGACATCCAGCTTAACTTATAGTTAGCTTAGTTAACTTACCATGCACAGTCCATATTATGAATGTAATAACATCAAGCATGACATTCATATATGTACTTATATTTTGCCACAAAATGTAGCTAATCAAGAGCACTTACAATGTGCCTATTAAGAAGAGACTACCAAAGGTTCTTGGGCTAATCAAGAAGCTATAGTCAAGTTATCATCCTTAACAAGCCTTCATGAAGAAGTCAAAGCTCTTGGGAAAAGGGATGGATACAAGTGTGCTTACCTCCTATCTTGGGGGCCAATGAAGATTGTCTGATGATATTGAATCCATGGCTATGGGTGGAATCCATTATGAGAGTTCATTGAATTCCTTGAGGGTCATTAATAAGCTTGTGCAAGTCATTATACAAGGTGCAAGAAGCCACAGCCAAAGGTGGTGCAATTCGGGTTTTCACCTGGTCAACCCTAAGTCAACAATTGAATTAAAGGAGATTATGACTCAATTCCAAGTCTTTGTGATCATGGGATGTTGTGTTGAGACACATAAGAGATTATTCCAAGATAAATTCATCAATATTCAAGAGTGTGAGAAGTTGCTAAGCTAGGGTTTTTAAGCTTGACAGTGTAAAATCCCCTATTTAGTGCCCAACTTCAAGACCACATAACTCAAGATACAAGTTTCGTCTCATCTTGACTCTAATATGAGACTTGTAGAGCATGTTCTCAGCTTTCTTTTAGGTACTACAAGTCTTCCATTGGATCTCTATAACTCTAGATATGAAGCAGACAAGTTACAGGCCATCAAATGAATGTGATTTTGGTCCTTAAAAGTCAATCAATTTCTAAGACATTTTTTACCTAGAAGGATATCTCTGCTCACTTTGACCCAAACACGAAAGTTCTTCCTTATGATCTCAGATTTCTAAAAAGTACTAAAAGTCCTCAAACTGATTTGTGAAGCTTAAGATATGAAGCTTGCAAGGCCGGGGTATTTTGGGAAACTAAGATTATATGTCACTTTTGATTATAGGTCAATTCCACCACTTTGCACAACTCAAATGAAAATCTTTCCAACTTCAAACTTGCTCCAAATGGGGTCATTTTCTCAATCAAATATCAAGGCATCATGGAATTGGCTTGGATTGAAGAGTTAGTGAAGAAATTTCCATGAAAAAAGCATGAAAGTACAAAAATCAAATTAATTCATATGGAATCAATTTTGTCCAAGTTTATGCATATTTTGAGTACAAAATACATTCTAAGCATAATGGCACTTTTGGAATTACATGTTGAGGTCCAAAACCATGACATTTTCACACTTACTTCAAGCTTAAGTTACATATCCAAATCACTCCATTAAGTTCCAAACAAGGGTTTAATCTCCACCATTGGATCACTCACAGCATAAGTAACATGAATGGAACAAGCTTGAGGCATGGCAAGCTCTGTTTTCACGATTTGCAAGTCTACCACATCAACGAAATTGGACTTTTAATTGGGCTTCTACATGCTGTAATTGGGCTCAAATGTCATCCATATCCATTGTATATAACTCTATTATCATTCACAATCAATCATAACTGAATTTGGAGCCAAATTGAGAGAGAAAGCAGTTAGAGAAATTGAGAGAAAAGTGAAAATCGAATCTAATAATTCATCAAGATTCAAGCCAAATTGAGCATTCAAACAACTTAGGGAAGGATCAAGGATCGTTTCTGGAAGATTTTCATCAAGCTTCACCACCATTTGAAGGCTCAGTGGAAGCACTCCACTAGGTAAGTTTCTCTTCAACATTCCTCTCTGCTTAGGAAGAATTGGCACGCATTTTTCATGTACTTGTGATCCCTGCATTATGTAGATGGATTTAGGATAGGTTTGAGAACTGATTGGGAAGTTTCTTGATTGAGCATAGAATCTTGTTGCTTGCGGTTTTTACGTTTTAGAGACAATTAGTAGAAACCAACCATAGATTCTTGATGTAGGCAACGAGACGAGTTGATTGGTATATGTTTCCATGTGTTTCATGGAGGTTGTTTGGCTGCTACAGTTGCAGGTCTCCCGGAGAAGACGACCGGAGCCGTCGTGCTCCGTCGCCTGTCTTTTCCCTCCCAATTTCATTTAAATTCTCAGGTGGCTGCGTGGCTTCACCATATCCCTCAGATCGTGTTTGAATACTTGACCTTCATCCAATCAAACGGTCATGGTTCAATTCCCTTTTATGTTAATTGCTGAAGCCTACGTGTCACCTTATCAACCCTAGGATCTATGGACTTCAGCCATAATGCAGGGCTAGGATCACATTTCAGAGAGTTGACTCTCTTTTAATGAAAAGCTGCGTATTGCAGCTTGCATCATGGCCTTTGGTTAGCGTGACTGGTAATTGGATTGGATGATCGTGATTTAGTCTTAGTTGGTTGACTCAGAATTAAATTGGATTGGGCCATTGTTATTCACACCCCCATGCACCTGGGCCCATAGGATATAGCGTTAGTGGATTGATATTCACACCAAATTGTTTCCATTTACTTTCTTTTTCCTTTATTTTCTTTTATTAATTCTGTTTGCAATTAAAATCATAAAAAATACTTTGATGACTCCTAAAATCATGTGAAAAATATTGTTGCATACTTTGACATTTAATGTAACTTTACATATTTTTATATTAATTTTCTATTCTATTTTTCATTTAATTTTGCATTTTTCTTTTTAAGGTGTTCTTGTAAATAAGAAAATTGCTTCCCATCCTTTCTTGATTTTATTTCATGATCAATACTTCAAATGAATTCATGAATTTTCTTGTGCATATTGTGGATACTTTGATTGATTTTTGAGTATTTTTCTCTCTGTTTTTAGAGGCCTTTTGCTTAGGGTTTAGGTTGATCCTTTAAGACCCTCTCTCTTGCCTAGTTCTTAGAACACCCTCATGACTTTGCCTTCTGTTGGCATACCTAGACTTATAATTTCCTTCTCAAGTTTTGATCCCTAGTTCCTAACACCAGGGAGGTCTCCTAGGATTTTAACTATAATTTTTAGGTTCATTTTACTATTTTTGGTAGAATTTACATTCTGACTGACTTTTGTGTGTTTCTAACTCTACATCTTGCCTAGTTTACATTTTGTGTGATCTTTTTGCAATGCTTGTGAATCTAACTCTTCCATATCCATGTTGTAGACATATTAAGCCACTTGTGTGATGAATTTAAAGTCTTAATCATGTTCATACCTTGCTCCTAACTTAGGCTTCCTTTAGGACCTTTCCTTTAGCCTTTCCTTGTGGATATCCTTGAATGACTTCCATCCTTTTGCCACTCCTTTGCTTATTCTCTTGCCATATCTTCTTCTTCTTCTAATTCCTCTTGTCCAACAATATTAGGATCCTTCTTGTGAGAGCCTAGTTCTTCTTTAGGGAGAACTTAGTGCATTCCATAAAGAAGTTGAGCCTTTGTGGACTCTTGTGTTTGCACACATATTCCCCTTTTCTGTCCTACAATCTTAGGATCCTTCTTGTGAGAGCCTAGTTCTTCCTTAGGAAGAACTTAGTGCATTCCATAAAAAAGTTGAGCCTTTGATGGACTCTTGTGTTGACACACATTGAACACAGTGGGTTCCCTTGGGTCACACTATGCTTCCCATCATTCCTTCTTATTTGTCCTTTGATCTTAGGATCCTTCTTGTGAGAGCCTAGTTCTTCCTTAGGAAGAACTTAGTGCATTCCATAAAGAAGTTGAGCCTTTGTGGACTCCTTTGTTGATACACATTGAACTTAGTGAGTTTAGTTCTCCTTTTACTTTCCCATTATCTGGTTTATCATCTCCCCTGCATATTAGTTTGATTTGGCGCATTAGGATAAAAGTGCATGTGTAGGCATTCTTTCTCTTAAGTCCATGTTTGCATTAAAGGTTGAGGTTTCCTCCCTTTGCTTGATTGTTTCTTTACCCTTTGTGTTTGCTTGTGTGCATTAAAGGTTGAGGTGTCCTCCCTTGCTTGTACTGTTGCATTGCATGTGCATTCATTCACATTTTACATTTTAGTTGAATAATCATGATGATTTCCTGTTGTTTTCCTTTCCATTGTCGTGTCCCCCTAGGACTCTCACTTCCTTGTTTAAGGATAGTGATGATAGAACATTAGGGTTGACCCTTTGTATGATAACAGTAGGATAGATTCCCTTTCTAAAATAAACCTTAGGACCATCTTGCATGATAACATTAGGGTTTTGCTTAGTCCCCCTATAGAGTCCTTTCTCTCTTCTCATCTCAAAACAACTTCAAAGTACATAATAAAGGCTAATGAGTATTGTACGTTACGAGCCTTAAGCTACTTGGGAAATTGTGATTGGGGGGCTTCTCCTCAATTACCTAGAGTGTTTATCATACGCCCTTAAGACGATATGCGACGCATTCGCTCCTAGGTCATAGTCTCAAGTGTGATATGAATTACAAACATTCATTCAAAACACTTCTCTAATAAAAGACAAAAAACAAACAGTCAAACTTCCTTTTGCCTTTGGGGCTCTGTTAATCAGGAAAATCTTTTCAGATAAAAGAGTGTTGTTAACTCTTAGCTCTACCGCAAACGGTAACGCCTAAGTCTCCAACGAGCGAGTTGCATACACCAAGCTGCTAGAACTACCTATTAACCCTACTCAGATAAAACTGTCGAACAAACCTGTGTTCTCTTTATCCTGAACTACATAAGCTCTGGTCTCTCATACCTGTTGAGAGTACGTATGCACAATATTGCAATGTATTGGCGAGCAACCTTCCCCCATCTTTTAGTCATAGTTAGTCGAACTACGTTGACTCTGACTTTCCCATTGCACGAGGGAATACGTAGGCATAAAGAGGCGATGCTCTATCGAGTCTCTTTTCTTTTCTTTTGTCTCTGAGTCTAGCTTAGATAGTAAACACCCTTTTAGATAGACAAAAAAGCGTGGATCCCGTCGAGTACCACAGACGTGAGGGGTGTTAATACCTTCCCCTTGCGTAACCGACTCCCGAACCCGAGATTTGGTTGCGATGACCGATCTTATCCCTTTTCGCTAGGTTTGTCCTGGTCGTTTTCTTTCCCTCCTCTGGGACAAATAACGAACGGTGGCGACTCTTCTGTCTTTGTCGGCCTTCCTTTTTCGCAGTAGCGACACAAACGACTGCTTGTTCTTTCTTTAAAAGTTTGAACATTGGTTTACATCTGGCTGTTAGGTGAGATATGAACCTTGCAATGTAGTTCAATCTCCCCAGAAAACCACGAACCTCTTTTTCTGTTTTTGGCTCAGGCATTTCTTATATTGCTTTTATCTTCGCAGGATATACCTCAATTCCTCTTTCACTGACAATGAACCCCAATAGCTTCCCTGACCTCACTCCGAAAGTGCACTTATTTGGATTCAACCTCAATCTGAATTTCCTCAACCTTTCAAACAACTTCAAAAGATTAACCAGATGTTCCTCCTCCGTCTGTGACTTCGCAATCATGTCACCAACATAAACCACGATCTCATGATGAATCATATCATGAAAGAGAGTCACCATCACCCGCTGACAAGTTGCCCCTTCATTTTTGAATCCAAAAGGCATACCTTTATAGCAAAAAGTCCCCCACGGCGTGATAAAGGTAGTTTTCTCCATGTCTTATGAGGCCATTTTGGTTTGATTGTACCCAGAGAAGCCATCCATGAAGGAAAACACAGAACGTTGAGCGGTATTATCAACTAACACATCAATGTGGGGGAGTGGGAAATCGTCTTTCGGGCTCGCTCTGTTCAAATCTCTATAATCGACGCACATCCTGACCTTTCCATCCCTTTTAGGTACAGGAACAACGTTAGCAACCCACGGAGGATAATTTGTAACAGCAAGAAAACCAACATCCAATTGCTTCTGGACCTCTTCCTTAATCTTGACTACCATATCAGGCTTGGTTCTTCTCAGCTTTTGTTTTACAGTTGGACATTCTTCTCGAAGAGGTAGACGGTGCACCACTATGTCCATATCCATCCCTGACATATCTTTATACGACCACGCAAAGACGTCTTTGTACTCACAGAGCATTTTGACCAGTCTTCTTTTGACACCATCTTCCAACGCATCCCCAATTCTGACCTCTTTTCTGTCCTCTTCGAAGCCCAGATTGACAACTTCAATTTCCTCTTGATGAGGCAGAATGACTTTCTCTTCTTGTCTCAACAGTCTGGAAAGCTCTTCAGGCAGGTCATCTTCTTCATCAATCTCTTCTTCAGTTTGAAAAATGGGACTGTCAAAATCATACCGAGTCATAGCCGAATCTGAATCGACGACATTTGAGATGTGCAACCTACATGATTGATGTTTTATGCTTAAAATGATATGCAAAAAAGCACAAACACGTTGCCATTTTATTGTCAAAAATAAAACAAGAAAAATAGGGATCAAAACATTTAAATGCAAACAAACGCCTTTCATTAATGATAAAAAAGAGTTCAAACATAAATAAACGGGGCCCAACAAAGGAAAGCCAATACCTCTTGGGTGGAACGTAGGACCACACATAATCAAAACAAATATATTACTCTTCAAAGGTAACTTGAACGACTTCCTCGACAGTCCAATTGCACAAGCTCTAACCAGGGACACACGGCTGAACCCAAGCGTCCATATCACAGTCACTATCTCTTTCCTCGTCTCCCACAACATTGATTCTGTCAAAAATGACCCCACCCCTGGTGAACTGCATCGGTTCTCTGTACCTCAAAGAACTCTGAGAAGATGATAGGTTGTATCCTAGACCATATTTGTATTGCTTATTAGGAATGCTGAGGACTTGACCTCACCTCTATGAAGAACTAGACTCCACGACAGCACGAGCTTCTTTGAAAGAAGACATTGAAATTTCAGGAGCTCTGATCTCAACAAGAGGCTTTTCCTTAATCTGCATCGCTTCAAACGCCTGACATAGTGTTTCATGGATCTCCCCATCCACCTCTACATATTTGAAGGATGACAAGTGACTAACCATGATGTCCTCTTTACCACACACTGTTACAATCCTCCCTTCAACCATATACTTCAACTTTTGGTGCAACATCGAAGTGACTGCCCCAGCATAATGTATCCATGGTCGACCAAGTAAGCAGTTGTAGGCTGGCTGTATATCCATTATGTAGAAAACAGTGTTAGAGATCTCCAGGCCCACCTGAATTGGTAAAGTAACTTCACCAAATACTGATCTTCTAGTCCCATCAAACGCTATCACCACCAGACCACTGAGAGTACAAATCACGCCCTGGGTGTCCAGCTTCATCAAAGCTTTCTTGGGAAACACATTAAGTGAAGACCCTGTGTCAACCAATACATACGACAAAACAACCCCCCTACACTCAATGGAGATGTGTAGGGCATGATTATGATTTCTCCCTACTGGAGTTAGATCCAGATCTGTGAATCCCAAGCCATTTCCAGCATTTACGTGGGCTACTACCCTCTCAAGTTGATTGACAAAAATCTCCTGCGGTATATAAGCAGTATTCAGAATTCTCAACAAGGCATTCCTATGTGCCTTAGAGCACAACAACAAGGACAAGATTGAGATCTTAGAAGGAGTTTGCTGTAAGTGATCTACAATTTTTTAGTCACTCTTGTAGATAAGTCGCATAAATTCCTCAACATCTTTGACCAAAGAATCTTGCTCTCCCTGCTGCTGACTCTATTCTACTACAACTTTTCCTTTCCCATTATCATTTATTTCCACATTAACCTCTGGTGAGAAAAACACTCTACCACTTCTGTTTAAACCTCCGACTCTAACAACATTATCAACAGATGATCCTTCAGATGACATCCCTACCAATTCTTGCTTGTAACCATTACAGAATACCTCTGCTCCATAATTCCATGGGATGGCCTTGGCACTTTCATAAGGCATTAGTCCAGGTGTAGTGATGATTATTGGCGCTGGCCTTGGAGGCACTAGAATATTGATTGTTCTATATGGGATCGAAATCGTCGCAATTTCATCCCGCTCACTGTTAATCTCTTTCATGTTTCCTTCTCCTTCTGTTCTATCAAACTGCAAAGTACCCTCATTCATCAAACCCTGAATATGGTTCCTCAGACCAACACAGCCTTTCGGGTGCACGAAATATCCTTCACAACCCTCTAGACTGATCGCGACTTTCTATGTCTAACTGAATTAACTGCAAGTGCACAGTCTATTGCGTAGTAATAATAGATATCGA
This sequence comes from Lathyrus sativus, assembly GCA_963859935.3. Lineage (NCBI taxonomy): Eukaryota > Viridiplantae > Streptophyta > Magnoliopsida > Fabales > Fabaceae > Lathyrus > Lathyrus sativus. The sequence continues at coordinate 117,543,766 of OZ012735.1, forward strand.
TCCCACAGGGACTCGTAATCAAGCTAGTATTTTCGGGTGTTACTATGTTTAGCTAGGTTGGTAATGTTTTAGGGGAATAAAAGCAAAATAAGTGCGTAAACTATAAGGGAACTAAAGCGTTACTTAAGGTATAAATGCTTGAATCGGTATGTAATATGTTAGTTCTTCAGGGATTTTACAAGTCACTGGTGTTTTTATGTTTTCAAAAATAGTTTAAGAAGAAAATGACGGTTTAAAGACCTTTGTCTCACGATGGTTGTTGACGCTAGTCGCAACTCTAAGGCGGAACGTATGTCGTCGCTATCCCGTTTGGGGTTAAAATTACTTTTTGAAAACTATTAAGTTCTAATTCCTTTTAAAGCGCTGTCGCTGTTTTTAAAATGAATGCTTAGTTTTTACTATCCGGACTTAACCTCAGCTGTCGCTTGTTGGTTCGTACCTTTATGAATTTCCCACTGTCGTGGCAAAACTGCTTTTAAATAAGTTCTCGCTGTCGCGATGAACATTTATTTTAGAAAAATCGATTTTAAAAACCGAAACCATAAATAATTTTTGAAAAGGAAAGTATACACCGGTTAATTATCGAATCCCATCTGATTACTTATTACATACCGATTACTTAAGATTTAGCCATACATGAAATATAAATTAAGAACACGTAAATAATGGCAGAAAATATAAATATGCATTATAATGGGAAATAGAAATCAATTAACGATTAAAATAAAAACCTATAAACAATTCGATTGGCTTTTGGGAAATCCTCCAAAATGACGACAGGAATTAGTCTTTATGCCAATTACTCGAACAGAATAGAATTGGGAAAGTAAAACAACAATTGCAAGGAAAGAAAGAAAAAGGAAACGATAAACAATAAGAAAACTGGGAAACTAAAAATTGCTCTGAAAGTAAATTGGCAGCACTTCGTCTCTTCAATGCGGCTCTCTTTTTTGGTACCAGCTTCCTCCTTTTATAGATGGGATTTCCAACGGTTTATTTCCTCAGGAAGTGGGATTGATATCAGAAAATATAGGAGTTAGTGGTCCACTCCTTTTTGGCATTTTCAAGCACTTCACAGCACGTGCAGAATTTCTGCATTTTAATTGCATGACGGTCGTCATGGACCTGTGACGGTCGTAACACGTATGACGGTCGTCACACCCTTGTGACGGTCGTCACATCAGCAGAACTCGTTTTTGCTGTCTTTGGCCTGTTTTTCACCTGGTTTTCACCTGTAAATGCTTGTTTTCTTCATCTTGCTCCATTTGAGCATGGGTTTTGAATACCTGCAAAATACTGGACAAATAATGTGGAAATATCCGAAATCGGAGTGAAAACGGTCACAGATTAGTAAAAAAGTACGTCATTATATATATACGATTTTGCGTTATCAAACTCCCCTAAACTTGAATCTTTTCTTGTCCTCAAGTAAAGGTAGCAAAAATTTAAAGTTTGGCAAGCACGCGGCACGCTCTCCCTTTGATAAGATTTCTCGGACGTCAAGTTAGGAAAAACCGGGGGTCCAATGGAAGCAAAACATATACGGCAATGAAACTGGATTGTAAGTCTTCGAAGACCTCTCTTTTATGCAAGCCAGTCCCAATCATGTTACTGCAGCTCGGCTTCAAGTTTCTTGCAACAAATTTTACTCGGTTTCGCTCTGGCGCAATCACATTAAGCCCGTTGTCCATACACGTTCATGGCAAGAAAACCTGTTGGTGACTATGATCTCTTTGCTAGTTTGATTTTTCTTTGCACATATGCTCATTCTGCTGTAAATCTGCAAGAGTCTCGTACCGTTGGGCTAAATGCTCGGGCGAGGAGCACCTAACTTAGAAGGAACATGTCTCTATATTCAGGCTATATGGCTTTTCTTTTCTTTCAAGATTATTCATTTCATACTTGAGATCACACACTTATTTGCATCAGTTTCTTGCTTAGAAGTGTTTAGGATGGTGTTGACTGCTCGTATAAACTACTAGGGGCTCCGTTTGAGTCGAAACTTGAGGCTTTGGTACGAGTAAGTAGTGAGACTGACTCGCATAAACCAGAGGTCTAAGGTATCAAGGCGTAGAAGCTTTGTTAGAATTTTATTCTCGGAAATTCCAAACTTGGTAAGGTTTAGGCGTGTCACGTGATGCTTTGGAGAGGATAAAAGTTTCTTTGTATATGTCGGATAAAGCGCGGGGAGTTCACGTAACGGAGGGATATATATATATATATAAGAGCTTTATTTGCCAAAATTAAAAATACTTTAAATTGGAAATTGGAATGAAAAAGTACAATCGAAAATGGGAAATAACAGGGAAAAGGGAAATAACGGTCCGCTCCCACACTATCTCAATCAGTGTCCTCACTGATTTGAAAGAATGCGGAAGGGAGAAATACAAAGGAAAGAAAAAATAAAATAAAAGAAATGAAAAATGCTACTAGTCCCTTCCTCTTCCTCGATCTCTGCCTCTTCCTCTAGCTCTTTCGTCGCGTGCCTCGAGGTTCAAAGCTCCGGTGTGGAAGATGTAATCGTGGAGGCCGTCGACTCGCACAGTGAGGTTGGCCATGTCATCGGCTAAGCTGGAACGGACGTCCTGAATCTGCTGCATAGATTGCCTCATGTGACTGGTTTGTTCTCTCTGCCACGCTTAGAATTCTTCAGCCCGTCGATTCTGCTGTTCCATCATAAGCATCATCTGATTCTGTTGTTCGATGCAGCGGAGGAGGGCCTCAGATGTGTCATCAATGACAGGACGACGGCGGCGGCGCGAGGAAGGGCCTTCGGCAGCAGTTGCTTGTGATGGCGCAGCCTGGACGGCTCTGTCTAACTCCTCTTGAACTTCATCCCTAGGCTCTTGGGCATTATCCTGAGTTGGGGCAGCAGGGGGAATTGGATTGAAAAGCCAGTTGGCTCTGTCCTGCGGATGCATTCGGGTGCGAGAAGGCATGATGATGCTCTGGATAGTGCGGCCTCGCACTACCGGATGATATTTCCCATCTGCGCGGGATCTGATTAGGTGAGAGGCGCGGCAGTGGTCGGTGTCTAGGAAGACAGGGGGCATCTGGCGGAGGGTCTGGAGGCGGTCGCCAAGGCCGAGGCCTAAGGCAATGGATGTGATGATGCAACCAAAATAGAATAGTTTGGAGCCGCGGTTGCAATTGGCTTGAATGTGAGCCAAGAGGAAAGGGGCGGCGTTAACAGGTTCCGAAACAAACACGCAACGGAGGTAAAACAGCTCTTTCGAGTTGACCTTGTGGTTACTGTCACGAGCGAAGATGGTGTTGCTCAACACGCGATGAAAGTAGCGGATTATTGGATTGTGGATGTGAGTGGCGTTCAGAGTGTCCCAACTTTCTGGAGTGGTGCCGGTCAGTTGGTTCCATAGAGGGAAAGCTTCTTGGTAGAACTGATCAGATAGGCGGCGATGAGCATCGTCGCTGTGAGGGAACTGTAGAATGACGGTGATGCGGTCCTGGGGGACTTGATATTAGGTGCCGAACAAGCGGAAGCAGGCGGCGCCGGTAAGCTGATTGGTATCGCCGGGTGAAGTTACGTACGGGAAGGAACTGAGAAACTCCAGTGTGAGTTGCTCGTAGGTGGGTTGGGGATTGGTGCAGAGATGCCAGATGCCGGCTCTCTGTAACATCCAAGTTACGCCATCCAGAATTCCCAGTTCTGTCAGAGACTATAGGTGAGCATACCGGGTCGGCTGAAGCGACCGTTGATGGAAAGCTATGTAGTTGGTCTGCTGCCTTTCGCCGGCCTCGCCTTCTCGGAAAGTGATATTGCTCAAGTCGGGGTTTGCATGATTTTGTCTGGCCATTTTTCGGGAGAGAGGTGCAGAGGTTGAGAATAGAAAGTTTCTGTGGATGGAGAGGTATGGGGATGCAGAGGTCAATATATAATAGTGAATTGGAAGTTGAAATGGTGGAGGGTTAATGGGGGATTTGGAAGGTTTGTGGTGGGGTTTAAATGTGTGAAAGTGGGGAATTAGGAGAGTGAAGGTGGAAAGGTGCGTAACCCTTGTTTTTGACAGAATTGGGGTTTTATTCGCGTGACGACCATCAGGGATGTGTGACGGTCGTAATACGTGTGACGACCGTCAGGGGAGTGTGACGACCGTCACACCAGCAAATACTGCAGAATTGCAGAAGTTCGCTTGTGGGGCGTTTTAACAGTGGAATATGTGATTTTTGAATTCTTTTGCAGTATGATAGACTGATAACAAAATAGAAAATAACATGAAACATAATTAAGGGAGATACCGTAATGATATTAAAATAACATTGAATCAAAAACGAGTTTAATGTAATACAATATCCAAAAAGAAACAATTGCAAAATTAAATAATGTGAAACAATGTGAAATGCAGTAAACTAAAATTAAAAAGAAAACTAAAATATCACTCCTTTGGTTTCTTCGAGTTATTGATCTGCTGAATAACGTCATTAAATTGGTCGCTAACTACATCCATGTAAGTAATGAAATCCATGTGAAGCTGCGTTAATTCATCTTTTATAGTGGTTACTTCCAACTTGAGGTTGTCCATAGTTCTCAGAACAGTGTCCAACTTGTCTGTGTCTTGTTCAGGAGTGGGGTCAGGAAAGTTATGGTAGTTAGGAGGGGTCTCAGGATCTATCTCCACTTCGGACTCATAATCTTGGTAGTACAAATAGTCATGTGCTTCTGATATTTGATCACTGTCATACATGTAAGCCTGGGTGTGGAATGAGGTGATGGAGGTCCCATAGGCTCGTCCAATTCATAAAGCCAATTGTTTCTATTGTGGAGACTTGTTAGCTCGTGGTTGGGCAATGTGAAAAGGTGGACAGGTTGATCAGCTATGAGGTATTCGTAGGCTCCTGGTCCTAAGGTACCTAAGATACGTCTGTTGAAGCAGAATTGGATGTCCATTGATTTGAGGTTGCCGAAACGAATGGCTTTGTTTAGGTAATACCTCAGGCCAATTCCGTGGGCAATCATGGTGACTAAGCCTCCTATTAAAATGGGTGAGTGAGGTTCCTGATTAAGGCGTGTGAATGCCTTTATCATAAAATGGACAACATTTACAGGGCAGCCTTGTGAAGCACAGAGAAGGATGAACAACTCTTCCTTTGAGACTATTATAATGTTTTCCTCCTTCCCAAAGAGGGTATGGGCTAAAATCCTATGGAAATAACGGAGGGCTGGATTGTGTATCTCGTTGTTGTGCATGTTATTCGGTTCAGGGTGATAGTTACCGGTGATGGTACCCCAGAATTGTTCTAACTCGAGATCAATATCCTCTTCAGTGTTGGTAAACACAAAAGGTCCGCTAGGGAAGCCTAGAATGTTAGCTAACGATGTACGGTTGTGTGTTTGGTCCATTCCAAACATTCTAAAGGTTATCAGCTCTTTGGTGGATCCATAGCCATGTTCGGGTAAGTAACTTAAGGAGCTAAGGAAGTCGAACGTGAGTTCGCGGTAGGTAGCAAATCGGGTCTTTAGAGCAGTTTGCTCCCAGCCTAATTGGTTAAATAGATACTGAATGCTATCCTAGATTCCTAGCTTGTCCATGGTGGGTCTATCGTAGTACAGAGTCGAAGCAAAGCTTCTCTGAGTCAGTGCCTCAAATCTGGCCTTATGAGTTAGTCCTCTAAATACAACAGTCGTAACGTCGATGTCAGCCATACTCGGAGGTTAGTCGGATAAAAACGGGAGAAAAGTAGAACGACTTTAAAATCCTGGAAAAGTTAAAATCACATTCACTCAGATTAGATTTTTAAGAAACAAAGGGTGATAAAAGAAAGAAGAATAAAATAAAATAAATAGTAGAAAATAAGAAAATATAATTTTATAGAAATTATAAGTTAAAAGGAAAACATAGTTTTAGTAACTTAAGAAGGGAAAAACGGGAAAAATTGGGTTGCCTCTCAATCAGCGCTGTTTTTAACGTCGAAAGCCTGACGATAGCTTGGCTGCAAGCTATTCGGGAAGCTCGAGCAATTTCATATTACTCACATGGTGGCTGTGTTCATTTTGATTATAATGCTTCAAACGTTGTCCGTTTACTATAAACGGTCCATTGATTTGATTTCTGATTTCAACAGCTCCACTTTTAAGGACTTTGGTGACCTCGAAAGGTCCAGACCATCTAGATTTTAATTTTCCAGGGAAAAGTTTTAATCTTGAGTTGAATAGGAGCACGATGTCTCCCATACTAAATTGTTTTCGGATCGAACATTTATCATGCCATTTCTTGGTTCTTTCTTTGTAGATACGGGCATTCTCGTATGCGTCCAATCTGAGCTCTTCCAATTCATGAAGGTTCAAGATTTGTTTCTCTCCTGCTGCAGTGTAGTTGAAGTTCAGCGTCTTAATAGCCCAGAAGGCTTTATGCTCTAATTCTACCGGCAGGTGACATGATTTTCCGTAAACTAATTTAAATGGTGTGGTACCTATTGGTGTCTTAAAGGTGGTCATATAAGCCCATAAAGCTTCATTCAGCTTTGATGACCAATCTTTCCTGGAGGTTGCGACAGTCTTTTTCAAGATTTGCTTTATTTCTCTGTTCGAAACCTCCACTTGTCCACTAGTTTGTGGATGATACAGTGTAGCTACGCGGTGTTTGACTCCATATTTGGAGAGTAGTTTGTCAAAGATTTGCGATATGAAGTGCGAACCACCGTCACTAATGACGAGTCGGGGCACACCGAATCTAGGAAATATTGTGTTTCTAAAGAGTTTGACGACTACTCGCGTGTCATTTGTTGGAGCGGCAATGGCCTCTATCCATTTAGATACATAATCGACAGCGACGAGTATATATTTGTTTCCAAAAGAAGACGGGAAAGGTCCCATGAAGTCTATTCCCCAGACGTCGAAGATTTCTACTTCTAAAATTCCTTTCTGAGGCATCTCATTGCGTCGTGAGATGTTGCCAGTGCATTGGCACCGGTCGCATTTGAGTACAGCGATATGGACATCCTTCTAGAGGCTGGGCCAAAATAGGCCAGATTGTAGAATTTTAGCGCACGTCTTTGAAGTACTAGCATGACCACCATAAGGTGTTGAATGGCATTGGGAAATGATGTCTTCTACTTCTTCCTCTGGGACACAGCGACGGTATAAGTTGTCAGCACCTTGTTTGAAGAGTAGAGGTTCGTCCCAATAGTAATGCTTTAAGTCGTGGAAGAATTTCTTCTTTTGTTGATAAGTTAGGTCCGGTGGAAGCACACCTGCGGCCAAGTAATTAACGATATCGGCAAACCACGGCAAAGTGGCTTGGGCATAGACAACTTCCATGGCTTTTTCAAGTTTTGGTTCTTCCGAGGTTGAGTTGGACATATCGCTTTCCAATTTGGCTATTAGACGTTCGTAGGGAAAGTCGTCATTGATAGGTACTGATTCTTGTTTAATGCCCTCTATACGGGATAAGTGATCTGCAACTACGTTCTCGGTCCCCTTCTTATCTTTAATTTCTAAGTCAAACTCTTGTAATAATAGGATCCATCTCAATAATCTTGGTTTGGCGTCCTTTTTGCTTATTAGGTACCTAATGGCAGCGTGATCTGTGTATATGATTATTTTGGCTCCTACCAAGTAGGAACGGAATTTGTCAAGTGCAAACACAACTGCTAGAAGTTCCTTTTCCGTTGTGGCGTAGTTCATTTGGGCAGGGTCTAAAGTTCTACTGGCGTAGTAGATATCGTGAAGCTTCTTGTCTTTCCTTTGTCCTAGAACTGCGCCTACAGCATAATCACTCGCATCGCACATGATTTCGAATGGTAGTCGCCAATCTGGGGGTTGCATGATTGGTGCGGTGATAAGTGCTGACTTTAGAGTTTCGAATGCTTCTAAGCATTCTTTGTCGAAGATGAACTCGACATCTTTCATTAACAAACCTGTAAGAGGTTTTGTGATTTTCGAGAAATCCTTTATGAATCTTCGGTAGAATCCAGCATGTCCTAAGAAGCTTCGTATTTCTCGTACGGTTTTTAGAGGTTGAAGATCCTTTATGATCTCTATTTTAGCTTTGTCAACTTTAATCCCTTTTTCAGATATGACGTGTCCTAAAACGATGCCTTGTCGGACCATGAAATGGCATTTCTCCCAATTAAGGACAAGGTTCACTTTAGCGCATCTTTTGAGTACCATTTCTAAATTTGACAGACAACTTTCAAAACTTTTTCCACATACAGAGAAGTCATCCATGAACACTTCCATGATGTCGTCTATATAATCCGCAAAGATTGCCATCATGCATCTTTGGAAGGTTGCTGGAGCATTGCACAGTCCGAACGACATTCGGCGATAAGCAAAAGTACCATAGGGACAGGTGAATGTCGTCTTTTCTTGGTTATCAGGGTGAATAGGAATTTGAAAGAATCCCGAATAACCATCTAGATAGCAGAAGTACGAATGTTTCGCTAGTCTTTCCAACATCTGGTCTATGAAAGGGAAAGGGAAGTGATCTTTCTGAGTCGCCTTGTTCAGTTTTCTGTAATCGATACACATCCTGTTTCTGGTCACAACTCTTTGGGTTATCGATTCACCTTTCGCATTCTTCACTGCAGTAACGCCTCCTTTCTTTGGTACTACGTGTACTGGACTGACCCATTGGCTGTCGGAGATCGGGTATATGATTCCTGCGTCTAGTAACTTTTTCACCTCGTCTTTGACTACAGTGCTTAGGATCGGGTTTATCCTTCTCTGATGTTCTCTTGAAGTTTTGCAGTCTTCCTCTAGCATGATACGGTGCATACATATGGAAGGACTTATGCCTTTTAGATCGCTTATATTATAGCCTAACGCAGTTGGGTATTTCCTTAGGACTTCTAGTAGTTGTTCAGTTTTGGACTGTCCTAAATTAGCGTTGGCTATTACTGGTCTTTTGAATTCTGTATCTAAGAATTCGTATCTGAGGGTTTTAGGTAGTTCTTTAAGTTCTAAAGCTGGGTTTTTCGGATCTGGCATGTGATTTGGAGTTAGTGCTAAGATTTCGCTCAGACTATCATCTTTGTATGGTGCACGCCAGTTGTCGTCTTCATGAATAGCAGGGATCTGGATTTTCATGATTTCAGAATATGTAATTTCTTCCTTCTCTAATTCTCGTATGCATTTGTCAATGACATCTACTATATAGCATGTGTCATCTATAGCTGGTGCCTTCAAGAACTTAGTAAGGATGAACTCTATCTTTTCTTCTCCTACTTCGAATGTTAGCCTTCCTTTCTTTACGTCTATGATAGCTCCGGCTGTCGCTAGGAACAGTCTTCCTAGGATAATTAGGGTAACAGAGTCCTCTTTGATGTCCATGATTATGAAGTCGGTTGGGATATAGAATTGACCTATGCGTACTAGAACGTTTTCCAGCACACCGACGGGATATTTGACTGATCGGTCAGCCAATTGCACGGACATTTTAGTTGGTCTTAGTTCCCCCATATTCAGCTTTTTGCATATAGATAAAGGCATGACACTTATACCGGCTCCTAGATCGCATAGAGCTTTGTCTATAACGAACTTTCCTATGACGCAGGGTATGGAGAAACTACCTGGGTCTTTTAGTTTAGGAGGCATGTTATTTTGAATGATTGCGCTACATTCGGCAGTAAGTGTAACTGTTTCGTTATCCTCTATTTTCCTTTTATTAGACAAGATTTCTTTAAGAAACTTAGCGTATGACGACATTTGAGTTATCGCTTTTGTGAAAGGAATAGTGATGTTTAGTTGTTTCAAAAGTTCAACAAATTTCTTAAATTGTCCTGAAGTTTTGGAGTTTATTAATCTTTGAGGATAAGGGATAGGTGGTTTATATGGCGCTGGAGGCACATATGAGTTTTCATCTTTGGCGGCCTTTTGCTCGTCACATTCCTTCTCTTCTGTTTCAGACTCCTTTTCTGTTGGTTTATCAGATTTTTGATGCATTACTAAATCTTCATTCCTAGGATCTGTTGGGCCTTCCAATTCTTTTCCACTTTTCAATATAACAGCGTTTGCGTGGCCTTTCGGATTAGGTTCTGGCTGGCCTGGAAATGTTCCAGCTGGGGCGGCTGCAGAGGCTTGTTGTTGAGCCACTTGTGATATCTGCGTTTCGAGCATTTTATTGTGGGTGGCTAAAGCGTCTACTTTTCCGGTCAGCTGTTTAATTTTCCCGCTAGTGTGTATGTTTTGATTCAGGAATTCCTTATTCGTTTGAGCTTGAGTAGCTATGAATTTTTCCATCATCACTTCGAGGTTTGATTTCCTAGGGGCAGTCTGGGCAGCAGCGGCTGGTTTCTGATATCCTGGCGGAGCAGCGGGTGCTTGCAAGGCATTATCGTTCTTGTAGGAAAAGTTTGGGTGGTTCCTCCATCCTGGGTTGTAAGTATTTGCGTAAGGATTTCCTTGAGCGTAGTTTACTTGGTCTGGTGGGATTCCTGCCAATAATGGGCACTCGGGCGCATTATGAGTGGCGATTCCACATAACTCACAATTTGGAGTTACAGTAGCTACGGTTGCAGTTGGGGTAACGGTCAGACTGTCTATTTTCTGTGCTAGAGCATCTACCTTAGTGTTGAACTTTTCAAGACTGCTGATCTCGTACATCCCACCTTTCGCCGCGGGTTTCTCTACTGGAGTTCTTTCACCTCCCCATTGGCAATGGTTCTGAGACATGTTTTCGATAAGTTGATAGGCTTCGTCGTATGGCTTATCCATAAGTGCACCGCCTGCGGCGGCGTCTACCGTTAATCTGGTGTTATACAGAAGCCCATTGTAGAAAGTATGGATCGTCACCCAGTCTTCTAAACCGTGGTGAGGACATGCTCTCATCATATCTTTGAACCTTTCCCACGCTTCGTAGAGAGATTCAGTATCTTTTTATCGAAATCTGTTGATTTGAGCTCTAAGCATAGTAGTTTTGCTTGGCGGAAAGTATCTCGCTAAGAAAACGTTCTTCAACTGTTCCCACGTCGTAACGGAGTTGGATGGTAAGGATTGTAACCATGTCCAAGCTCTATCTCTTAGAGAGAAAGGAAAGAGACGAAGTCTTATTGCGTCTGGAGTTACTCCATTGGCTTTCACTCTGTCTGCGTATTGCACAAACTTCGTTAAGTGTTCATTCGGGTCCTCAGTTGCATTTCCTGAGAATTGATGTTGTTGTACAGCTGACAGCAATGACGGTTTCAATTCGAAATTGTTCCGATTGATAGCTGGGGAAATAATGCTACTTCGAGGTTCCAACTGAGAGGGTGTAGCGTAGTCCTTCAGCGGTTTATTCTGAGGCCCGTCAGCCATCTTTGCTTTTTCAACAGGAGGATGAGCTAGAAGATCAGGAATATTGTGTTTTCGTTGATATTCGAGGATGCGCCTTCTTAAATGTAAGAAGCGCTCTAGTTCGGCGATTGTAGGTTGTAAGATGTCGCCTTGTGAGCGAGTACTTGGCATACAATCGAAGAAATATTAGAGGGAGAGAGAATAGTTAACCTAGTCTATACTGTGTAACAAAGGATTACACTATTGACTAAACGGGTCCCCGACAACGGCGCCAAAAACTTGATCGCGACTTTCTATGTCTAACTGAATTAACTGCAAGTGCACAATCTATCGCGTAGTAATAATAGATATCGATCCCACAGGGACTCGTAATCAAGCTAGTATTTCCGGGTGTTACTGTGTTTAGCTAGGTTGGTAATGTTTTAGGGGAATAAAAGCAAAATAAGTGCGTAAACTATAAGGGAACTAAAGCGTTACTTAAGGTATAAATGCTTGAATCGGTATGTAATATGTTAGTTCTTCAGGGGTTCTACAAGTCACCGGTGTTTTTATGTTTTCAAAAATAGTTTAAGAAGAAAATGACGGTTTAAAGACCTTTGTCTCATGATGGTTGTTGACGCTAGTCGCAACTCTAAGGCAGAACGTATGCTGTCGCTATCCCGTTCGGGGTTAAAATTACTTTTTGAAAACCATTAAGTTCTAATTCCTTTTAAAGCGTTGTCGCTATTTTTAAAATGAATGCTTAGTTTTTACTATCCGGACTTAACCTCAACTGTCGCTTGTTGGTTCGTACCTTTATGAATTTCCCACTGTCGTGGCAAAACTGCTTTTAAATAAGTTCTCGCTGTCGCGACGAACATTTATTTTAGAAAAATAAATTTTAAAAACCGAAGCCATAAATAAGTTTTGAAAAGGAAAGTATACACCGGTTAATTATCGAATCCCATCTGATTACTTATTACATACCGATTACTTAAGATTTAGCCAGACATGAAATATAAATTAAGAACACGTAAATAATGGCAGAAAATATAAATATGCATTATAATGGGAAATAGAAATCAATTAACGATTAAAATAGAAACCTGTAAACAATTCGATTGGCTTTTGGGAAATCCTCCAAAATGACGGCAGGATTTAGTCTTTATGCCAATTACTCGTACATAATAGAATTGGGAAAGTAAAACAACTATTGCAAGGAAAGAAAGAAAAAGGAAACAATAAACGATAAGAAAACTGGAAAACTAAAAATTGCTCTGAAAGTAAATTGGCAGCACTTCGTCTCTTCAATGCGGCTCTCTTTTTTGGTACCAGCTCCCTCCTTTTATAGATGGGATTTCCAACGGTTTATTTCCTCAGGAAGTGGGATTGATATCAGAAAATATAGGAGTTAGTGGTCCACTCCTTTTTGGCATTTTCAAGCACTTCACAGCACGTGCAGAATTTCTGCATTTTAATTGCATGACGGTCGTCATGGACCTGTGACGGTCGTAACACGTATGACGGTCGTCACACCCTTGTGACGATCGTCACATCAGCAGAACTCGTTTTTGCTGTCTTTGGCCTGTTTTCACCTGGTTTTCACCTGTAAATGCTTGTTTTCTTCATCTTGCTCCATTTGAGCATGGATTTTGAATACCTGCAAAATACTGGACAAATAATGTGGAAATATCCGAAATCGGAGTGAAAACGGTCACAGATTAGTAAAAAAGTACGTCATTATATATATACGATTTCGCGTTATCATAGACAACCAGGAAAAACACCCCCTTTCAACAATCTGCTCTTCACAAAACTTAACGGCATTTTCAACTCTGCCACATTAGTTATCAAGTTCAACTTTTCACCCTCGATGACAGCGTTAGCTCCGGCTACCCCATGATTCGACATTGGGTTTTGATTTATGTTCGGGGTCTCATTAGTAAAATTAATTGCTTTGGTGTCAAGCAGATCTTGCACCTTATGCTTAAAAGCTTGCAATTGTCGATGTTGTGACCCTGAGCACCAGAATGAAAATTGCACCTTGCATTCGTGTCATAGCCCGGTGGAGGTGCGCCTGTAAGTGGTGCTAAAGTCCTTTTCTGGATAAGTTGTAATTGTAGCAGATGTTGTAGTAGCTGAGAGTAAGGCATGGGAGGCGTATCAAATTTCCTGTTGACCACCCTTCCTCTGTCTTGAAATCGACGCGGTGCAATAACTGGTTGCTGAGGCACTGCTGGAATAGTTATGCTAGCAATATGTGGCTGCTGTTGAGGCTGGTATTGCTGTTAACATTGTGCTATGTTTCTGTTTCTGTTTCTATAAGCTGTTACTGCATTTGTGTCTCCTTCTCTTTTCTTTGAATTCCCAAACGTTTTCCTCGCCCCTCCTGAGGTAGACCCTTCTCCGCCTTGTATTTTCCCCAACATTATTCCATTTTCTACCCTCTCACCTGTTGTGATCAAATCAGAAAAACTTCCAGACATATTTCCAATCAACGTATCATAATATATTCCAGTCAAGGTTGCCACGAACATATCAATAAGCTCTCACTCCACCATTAGTGGTTGAACTCTTGCTGCTAGTCCCGCCACCTCTGGGCGTATTCTTTAAACCCCTCATTGCTTCATTGAGACAGATTCTGCAATTGAACTCAATTTGGTGCGAGGTCACTATTATATTGATAGTGACGGACAAAAGTTTCCCCCAGATCCCTTCAACTTCTGATATGCGTCGTCTCTAGACCCATGTACCACTCTAGAGAAGGACCTGATAAACTATCTTGGAAAAAGTGCATCAACAACTTTTCATCATCCGAATAGGCAGACATCTTCCGATAATAAGATCTAAGATGTACTCTGGGATAGGTTGTCCCTTTGTACTTATCAAAGTCTGAAAATTTGAATTTTAGGGGAATCTTAATCCCTGCTATCAACCCTAAATTGGACATGTCGAGCCCCAAAGAGTTTTGGTTCTCGAGACACTTCATCTTTTCCTCGATCATCTTAAACCTTTTGTCAGCCTCTGTCTGAAGGCCTACACCCAGGTCTCCCATTGAGAAAACATCATCTTGCTCTTCTTGTTCCCATTGAGGACCTGCAGTCCCATGTGCAACGCTCGCTGCACCTGGTATATGAGCTCCTGGTTGGTGACCTCCTCCCGGAGGAATAACAACAGTAGGAATCACATTAGCCTGAGGAGTGTTACCATCAGCTGGGGGAGGAATAGCAATGGTTCCTACATGTAAAACACCACTACCATCCACCGTGGAAATTAGTGGTTGGACCAACGTTCTGAGTTGTTCTTGCCCATTGGCAACTCTCTGCATCATATCCATAAACTGTGTCATCCGATCCCTAAATTCTTGCAACTTTTGTTGTATCTGATCCATAACTCTTTGTTGATTCCCTCTGGTAGAGTATCTGTGAAACGTATGGTCTGCTATCCTGAAAAATGTTAGAAGAAAACCATACAGAGATAAGGTTAACAGTCCCAAGAACACCTGCTATGCAAAATGGTAATGATAATGCAAACTGCAAGCATGCAAATATGATTCAGGAAAATTCTCCCCTTAACTCTAGTTCCACAAACAAAGAGTAGAGCAACAGATGGAATCATAAGTTTTTCTCATAAATAAAATGAGGATAAGAATCAGCGTACACAACATAACACTAAGGAATACAACATAAAACAATCGTACAACCCCATCCCACAAGCCTGGTAATGGTCTTAATACAAGGCAAAAACAAAAGAGAAGAAAAACTACAGAGAAAACTGCATCAGATAACTCTCCCTTCAGCCACGGTAACGAGTGTGAAACTCCTCTAACAACTCCTTAGTATTTGGATGCTCAGGCCTCACAACCAATTCTTGAATGAGTAATTCCCTTCTACTAATAATATCATTCAATTCCTGAGCATAATCCTCCCAAGCATCTTCTCCGAAAGCATCTTCGAGTCTTGGTTTCTTCAGTTTTGCTCTTATCTTACATTCCTCTAGTGCTGACAAGGTTTCTCGTAACTTACGATCACCTTCATAATGATGAGTTGATTCTAATGACGCTTTCTCATCCTTGATCCGGAGCTGTGTCTTCAGTCTGTCAATCTGCCTATGGAGCTCATCCTCTCTTCCTTTGTTGGCAGTTAAAGCAGCGTTCCACTGATCATTGAATTTGGATATCTCTAGGCACGCCTTTTCCAGCTCTTTCTTCTTGTCTTTTAGGACATTACCAGTACTCTTCAAATATTGACCAAGTCGTTCTCGCACATGAATCTATTCAGTCAACTATTTTGCCATCTTGTTCAAGGTTTCTATCTTCATCTTGGCCAAGTAGGCTGCTACATTCTTTTCGCTCTTCAATTGACTAATCTGCTTTTTCAGCTCTTCGTTCTCCTTGTGTAACTCTTCTTTTTCAACCCACAGCTTATTATACCTCTGAATATCAACTGTCATAGGTTCTTCAATGACCAATGGATGCAAGGGTCCTCTGACCGAGAACGGTAACAACATCTTCTCCACCCTTTCCTGAATCCAATCCACATAAGGTCCATAGGCTCTGCAGTCGCTTTTACCCAAAGAAAACTTTCCTTTGAAGTGAATTCTTCCCTAAGCCTTTTTCAATCTGGCTAAAGTATCACAATCAGTTGTTCGTGTGAAATACAAAGATTCCTGTATTTCCTCCTCTTTCGGGGGCTCTCTCAAAGCGTAACCAAATTGCCTAACAGCAAGAGCATGATTATAGTTGATACCACCCTTCCTTCCTATTAAAGGAACATTGGGAAAGTTTCCACAGCTATAGATAATCTCCTTACCGAGCAGATCTCTATTAAACTAAACAATATTCTCGGATGTCAAACCCATGAGTCTCTCTGACCAATCAGATGTATCAAATGTATCCATAAAAGCTCCAACTCGAGGAAGATGCTCCATAAACCATTTGTAAAGAAGTGGTGCACAACAAGAAACATTCTTTCCTCTTCTATTCTTATTCTTGTAACACACTGAATGGTAATGTCTCCCAAAAGAGTAGGCACAGGATTCCTGGAGGAGAAAATATGGAAAGCATCCATATCAACAAAGTTCGGTATGTTAGGAAACAGAACAATGCCATATATGCATAAGGCTGAAATAGCGTTAAAAACCACCCAACAACCCTCCTTAGCAAAATGTTGGGCCTTGCCCACCAATAATGACAATGGAAAACCAGGAACTCCATTTCTCCAGACTATTTTAGCTTCTAACTCAGACTTGTTTAGATGAAGAGCATTGGCCAACTTTGTCAAGTCAGGTTCTTCTTTAGAGTGAAAGAAAGACATCTTCTCTAAGACCGGGACTTCCATCAACAGAGCAAACTCCTCCAAGGTTGGAACTAAGACATATCCAGGGAAAGTGAAGCATCGTAATTGAGGGTCATAGAACTGCAACAGAGTGTGGACAGCTCCTAGTTCGTATCTTGAGATTTTACAGAAAAAACTCAAAATCTTCCCATAATCCTTCTTGAAGTCCTCCATAACACCAGGATTAACTATAGAAATGATACCAAATAAAGGTTCTAACTCCAGCATTGGGAACTTGTAGGTAGCAGTTGTTGTACCCCAAAATTTGACCAACTTTTTCTTGTACTTGGTTTATGTTTCATTTCATTTTAGCATTTGCATTTGCATAGCATTGTTTTTAACAGGGGATCAAGAGGTTTGTTGTGCCACTCAAGAAGAGAGTCTCTTTTGTTTCAAGCTCAAGCAAGGGCATGTGTGCAAGCCATCAGGGTTTCATCACCATGAAGAAGTTTCAAAGCTCCTAGAGAGGAGAGATTCGTGTGTATGTTACCTCCTATCTTAAGGATCATCAAAGGGTCAGCAGAGGATCATGAGGTCTTTTTCTTGGTTACAACATGGTTTAAAAGCTCATTGAGTACCTTAGGGGTCATTGTGGAGCTTGTGTAGTCATTCAATTCATTTGCAAAAGTCACAGTCAAAGGACATGGTACTAGGGTTTCATCTGGTCAACCTAAAATCAACTGTGGACTTAAGAGGGTTTACAACTTGTTTATAGGTCATTGAGGCAATGGGAAGTCATCTTAAAGCACCTAGGATGTCATGATAAGATCAAATCAAGAGGATTCAAGAGTTCAAGAAGTTGCTAAGTTAGGGTTTCAGATGATTTCAGTGTAAAATCCCCTTCTTTAGTCCCTAACTTCAAGGACATTTTTCCCTATGATGCAAGCTCAATCTCATTTTCATGAAAACATGAGACATGTGGAGCATCTTTCAAGCTTTCTTTTGAGTATAAGAACTCATCCATTGAGTTTGTACATCTCAAGTTATGATGTCAACAAGTTGGTGACCTCAAATGAAGAGAATCTTGGTCAACCTAAAGTCAACTTACTTCCAAGGAATGTTTGGCCTAGAATCAAGTTTCTCCTAAACTTCAAGTGAACATGAAAGTTGTTCCTTATGATCTTAGATTTTCAAAAAGTCCTAAAAGTCCTTTTTATCATATGTACATATCAAGTTATGGACCTCACAAGGCA
This sequence comes from Lathyrus sativus, assembly GCA_963859935.3. Classification (NCBI taxonomy): domain Eukaryota; kingdom Viridiplantae; phylum Streptophyta; class Magnoliopsida; order Fabales; family Fabaceae; genus Lathyrus; species Lathyrus sativus. Next base: position 117,561,504 of record OZ012735.1, read on the forward strand.
AGGGTATTTTAGGAAAGTTCATTATAGGTCATCTTTTTCAATGACCATTTTTATGAATTTATGGACCTCAAATGCAATTCCAACCAACATGAAACTTGTGCCTAATGGTCTTAAATCCACAATGAACTTAAAACTCATGATGATTGTTGGATTATTTGGTCATGTGAACCCTTTTAAGGTGGAAAATTGGACTTTTGGTCATGGATTGTTCTTCTTCATTTACAAGTCATGTTTTGCTTCATTTTTGAATCTTTTCATACTATTACATGACCCAAAAGAGCTTTACCACATTTGGACCAACATGGAAAGCCTTTATGTACCACTTTTTCAAGTTTTCTTACTTAAAAAGTCATGAATCCAAACTTCGTGTATGGAATTGTTATAAGACTAAAATTAATTCCTTTCATTTCTACACCATGTACATTCTATTTTGCTGGCCCTATGAGGAGTGTATATTGCCTAAACCGTGTGTATCCATAAGTGGATGTTTTTGGCAAGTTTTTAATTTCACATGTTTAGACCAACATGGGCCTGCATGACTATTGAAAACCCATCATATAAGAGCTGAGAACTTGCCATAATGGCTCAGAATGGTTGCTAGCTGAGGAGAGAGATTCTACACTTCAAATTTTCCAAAACTTTCACATTTCTGAGTCAAGCATTTCCTGGGTGATTTCTCCAAATTTCTGCTTGCTTCTTCTTCACCAAAGCTCAAGGAGAAGATTGGAAAGCTTGGACAGAAGGTTGCTTGTCATTTCAAGAGCCAACGAAGCTGCTCCATTCAGTAAGATTATTCACTTTTTTTCTCTCATTCTAGGCATGTAATAGGCTCATGTTGGTATGCATTTGAAGCCCTACATGAAGTAGGTCATGTTTGAATGATTGATTTGCATGTTTGATGGAGTTTCAGAATCTGCATCATGATTTTCGTGCCTTGATTTCAAGTGTTTTTAGGAACCTTTTTCAAAATCCATGGTTAGATTCTTGATCCTTGTCACTTTAGCTTTCACTCCGGTGTCCAGTCATCTCTCAGATCAAAGCTGACTTGGCTGCGTGGAATTTTTGACCAGGTGATGTGTTGTGTCGTGATTTGTTTGACTTTGCTTGTGTGGATGTTTGACTGTGACGTGTTTTAATGAAACGCAGAGTTTCATTAAAACTCTGAGTCCTTGGGTCAATTGGGCTTGAACTGATATCGGCACCCCTCAGATTTTGAGGCCCAGCGCGCAGATTGCCTTGGTGTAGTTCATTCTGAACTTTGCTAATACACCTCCCAATTTGTTTATTTATTTTATTTTCCTTTTAATTTCTATTCTCATTTTATCTTTTTAAAAATACTTCCCATCATCCAAAAATTCCCAAAAATTATTTTCTTACACTTTGATGTATTATCTAATTTCCTATAAATTTTTTTTTTCTGTTTTTATTTTATTTTTCTATTTTATTTTAAATTTGCAATTAGATGACTTTTATGGTGTTTACCTTACATAGTCTTGATCATTTGGACTTCAAATCCTTATCCCCTATGAATATGGTTTCTCTCTCACTTAGGTGAGGGATTGAGGCATCCTTGAGGGTGAGTTTGAGTGGCCATTAATCTTTTTTCATTTGACTTTGAGTTGATTTTTGTTGTCCCTTGACTTATGCTCAATAAGGTGGAGCACCATTAATGATTGAATTATTTGGTGATTCCTTGAGTGAAATTTATTCATGAGACTTTGGATTATGTTTGTTACTTGGCCTAGCTTGGTTTTGTTTTATATTTGAGATTTATTGAACATTTTTCCTATTTTTGATGAAGCTTGCAAGTCAAGTCATCTTAGGAAGTGTTCATACAAACTAGTTTGACCTAGTTCTTTTGGGATATGACTTCTATGGATCCCATATGCACCTTATGAGCCTTGATATTTGTGTATAACATGATTAAGGTGCTGGTTCATTGGTTTTAGGCCATACATTTGTGTAACTTGTTTTGCAAGTTACTTGGAAGTCATGCATTTCCACTTGGTCTTAAGTGTTGAATTTGTGATAGAACTTTGGTTCTTTCACTTGCCATGACAAGATTCATGATTGTGATTTGTTTCCAATCTTGATTTGAGCTTTCTCCTTATTGATACACCTCTTCCTTTTGTGCTTTGACCATTATTCAAGATGATTTGGTGTTCATGATTTATGCTTTGAGTTTGTCTTGAATAATGGATCATTTCTTGCACTTGTTTTGCTTGTCTTTTTTGCATGATCAATTTGAGGTGATTGGTTGAGTTAATTCATACATGGTTGCTGCCCAAGCTCCTTTCTCCCATCATTTCTTTGATCATTATCCTTTGCCCTTGCTTGGTGTTCATCTTTTGCTTAAGTGATTGATGTTTGTTGGTTGTAAGAGTTGTTACTTCTCCCATTTCATCTCACTTTTCTTGACTTGTTCAAGTAAACTTATTTGTGTTTGAGTCTCATGTTGTTGAGTCTTTGTTGCATCATTTGAGACTTATATCCCATCTTTGCATCTTTGCATTCCATGTTTGCATTGTCTTGACTTGTTTAAGCCAACTTCTTCTTTTTCTTCTTTTCATCTGTGATTGATTCATTAAGTGTTTACTTGGTCTTTTGCCATGATCCCTTAGGATTCCTAGTCCCTCTGTTTAAGATGGGAGTAGGAGAGACATTAGGCATTAAATCCTTTGCATGATAACATTAGGATAGACTCTCCCTCTTAATCCCAATCTTAGGATCACATTGCATGATAACATTAGGGTTTACCAGTTCCCCTTAGAGTTTTGTGTCTTCTCTTCTCATCTCATAACTCCATAAGACACTTAATAAAGGATAATAGTTGTTGTACTCTACAAGCCTTAAGTACTTGAGGAATGATAGTTGGGGGGCCCCCTCTCATACTGTCTAGAGTGTTTAGCGTATGCCCTTTGGGCGATATGTGACGCATTCGCTCTCAAGTCATAGTCTTTAGTGCAACATGAGTTACAAACTTAACTCAACTCACTTCTTATTAGAAAACACAAAACAAAACATCAAACCTTTTTATCCTTCGGGATTGTTTGAAAATCATTTTCAGAAAGAGTGTGTTAATCTTTGTTCTACCGCAAATAGGCATCGTCCCTAACTGCTAGAACAATTATTTAACCCTACTCATTAAAACACTTGAACCAACTAGTGGTCGTGTCAGCCCGAACTACGTTTGCTCTGATTTCTCGTACCAGATGAGGATATGTAGGCACAAGATGGCGATGTCTTAGCGAGCAACCTTCCCCACCTTCACCCGTAGTTTCCCGAACTACGTTGACTCTGACTTTCGCATTGCACGAGGGAATACGTAGGCATAGAGCGGTGATGCTCTATCGAGTCTCTTTTATTTTCTTTTGTCCCTGTGAGCCATCCTTTTGATGGATTAACACCCTTTTAGATAGACAACAAGCATGGATTCTGTTGAGTACAACGGACGTGAGGGGTGCTCATACCTTCCCCTTGCGTAACCGACTCCCGAACCCAAGATTTGGTTGCGATGACCTGTCTGTTCCCTTTTTCGTAGGTTTTCTCTGATCGTTTCCTTTCCCTCTCTTTGGGATAAATAATGAACGATGGCGACTCTTCTGTCTTTGCCGACCCCTTTCTCGCAGCGATGCGACAACAGTCTTTTTCAAACCAAGCTCCATGTTGACGGTGGATCAGATTACTAGAATTAAAGGGAAAATAAACACTTGAAATCATAAATACATGCAAATGTTAATATGCAGATGAAAATGCAGATACAAACAAGGGATCAAGATTGTTGTGCTACTGACTGAGTTGAACCAGAATTCCACTTCGGCAAGAAAATACCAGAACATCAGAACACCAAAGTATAGAAACCCACAGTATCAAAGATCAAAGCTCTGCACTGATGAGAAAACCAAAAACCCGGGTTAGTTGAAGGTCAAGTTTCCTGCAAAACCCTTCCCACTCACAGGTAGGACCTAATCTCTAATAAGGTACGACATCCTATGCAGGTCGTCAATGTCACAGACTCTCAAGAAACAATGATACGTTCACCATTGATGGTTTGGCATCATGGTCAAATGAGGAGGCCTCACTCAACCGACTTCCCAATGATCGGTCTCCAGAGTCGTTAGTTTTCAGATCCTACATCCTTTCAACTGTTCGAGACGTACTGGACAGGATGTCTTCAAAGAAAACCTCATCTGAACATAGATTTCATGAGGACTATTGCATGCCAAACATGCAAGTACTCACTACTTTCCACACTAATGCTATGTATGTACTCAAGCTTGCGTGTTGGGCTTATCTCTCAATGGAACACCCCACCCAACAACACAATAGCAGTATGATAGCAGTAAAAATAAAGCGCGAAAAATAAAATGTAAATGCAATAATATACAAATACAACACACACGCACACAAATATACACACCCACAAACACAAAACGGACAAGCGCTAGGAATGACTCACATAGGGAACCAGTGTCCCCAGTGTGGCTACTGCGAAAATAAGGTGTCGGCAAAACAGAAGATTCGCCACCTTTCGTTATTTATCCCACGGAAAGGGAAAGGAAACAATAGGAAAAACCTGACGAAAAGGTATAAGACAAGGTCATCACAACCATGTCTGGGTTCGGGAGTCGGTTACATAAGGGGAAGGTATTAGCACCCCTCACGTCCGTTGTACTCAACGGGATCCACACTTGTTTGTTTATCTGACGGGTTGATTAACTATCTACGCTAAAAGGTTGGTCTGAAAAGAAAAAGAAAATGACTCGACAGAACACAACAGTTCTATGCCTACGTATTCCCGTCTGGAACGAGAAATCAGAGTCAACGTAGTTCGCCTAACTACGGGTAAAAAGGGGGGGAAGGTTTCTCGCCGAGATATCGCATCTCGTGCCTACGTACTTTCACATGGCGTGAAAGATCAGAGCAAACGTAGTTCGGGATAACAAGAGCACAGGTTGGTTCAAAATGTTTTACCCGAGTAGAGTTAACAGACGGTTCTAGCAGTTGGTGTATGCAGCTCGACCTTTGGAGACTTAGGCGTTTACCGTTTGCGGTAGAACCGAGAGTTAACAAAACTCTCCTTATGAAAATGGTTTCCAAGGCTTAAAGGTCCCAGAGGACAAAGAGATGTTTGATCTTTGTTTTTGAAGTCTTTTAAAGAAGAAGTGTTTTGAGTTTTGTTTGTAACTCATATTGCACTAAAGACTTGGACTTAAGAGTGAATGCGTCGCATGTCACCCAAAGGGTACCATACTAAACACCCAAGCTGTTGAAAAGAAACTCTCCAACAACCCTTTCTCAAGTGCTTAAGGCTCGTAGCGTACAACATGTGTTATCCTTTATTAAGTGTTTTAATAATGTTTGAAGATGAGAAGAGAAATGATGCACTAAAGGGGAACTAATCCAATCCTAAAGTTGTCATGCAAAGTTCATCCTATGGTTGAGGTTAGGAGGGAACTACCTAATGTTGTCATGCATGGTTAAAGGCCTAATGTCTATCACATTCTATCTTGAATAAGAAAGAATGGAAATCCTAAGGGAAGGAAGACAAAAGAAAGAAGAAGAATACAAGTGTACAAATGCATACATGAAATGCAAGTATAGAAAGCAAAGATGCAATGCAAGTGAGGGAGGAAAATAGTGTGGGGCTGGAGCCTCCACAAGCTCATCTCAACCTCAAGCCAAAGTATGAATAAATGCAAAGATAGGAGGAGAAGAAATGCAACAAAAAGCAAATCACAAACAACAAAAGAGGTCCTCGAGGATTCACCACTTTAGGCATGCCTTAGAGACCTCCAAAGGAGGGACCTAAAACTTCTTTAAATGACACACCAAGGTCATTGGACATAGGGTGACATATTCTAATCATACAAACTAAGCCACAAATGAATATCAAAAGGAAAATGGCGAGGAACCAAGAGAAACAAGCAAAGGAGGTACATACATCACCATACGGAATCACAATGTACAAACATGAAAGTAAGGCATCAAATGGGCAAGCTATGTACAATATAAACAGCCACCAAATGGTCCACAAGACCTATAATATGTCCACAATAAGAATCAATCACTATAATGTCCATCACACAAGCAATACAAGGCTTTTGGAGCCAAAACAATACAAGTGTCCAATTGAAAGTGCCAAATTATGAGTCCAATTGCAAAATAAGAAAAAAATAGTAAAATGCATCTAAAAATTATAAATCAATTCTCCAAGCACCTACAATGTGTCAAAAATCAGAGGTTAAAAGGATAGAGGAAGAATCCAAAAGGAAGTATTCAAACAGAGAGTAAACTTCCAAAGATATCTCAAACCAAGGAAATCTAGGGCCTGCCCAAGGATGGTGTTTAAAACCTATATAAATGGTAGTATAAAGTCTAGAGAAAAATATATTCAAATCCCTCAAGATATCTACAAGAATGGCACAAAAGATTAGGCAAAAATATTTTGTTTTGATACCCCAATGAAAATCTACAAAAATAGAGGTACAAATTCATGATTTTAATGGATATTAAAATGGGAAAAATCATAACTAAATGAAAATGAATTCTAAAAATACCATTTCAATTTCTAAAAATCCCTAACATATTCAAGAATAACAGGTAAAAATCTCATGAATTAATGAGCAATTTTTATATTTTTCATGCAATTAAAGAAAACGAGCAAGAAATAAGAAAAATAAGGAAAACATGGAAAATAGACAAATCTGCGTGGTGGATAGCAAAAACATTCAGTGTAATCCATTGGGCCTGGCAGAATGGGGTGTGGTTAGCGAAATCACTTAAGCCTAGCTGAGTCACTTAAGTTATGGTGAGGTGGCGCACTGGTGTTCCCACGATGGAGATACCAAGTCCACTCTTGCATTCTAATCCGATGGTGGTCCATTATCTTCTTCATTTGAATGTTTGGAAGAGAAAAAAAACCAGCCGTGAAAAGTGCAGCCGCGGACGATGATCGTGAACTCGCCGGCGATCCCTCTCTACACCATATCTCCCTCGTTTCTCCATGAAAGCGCGCGCTTCTTAAACCAATCTTGTGGAAAATTTCATGAGGAATAATAATATCCCATTGAAATGAAGTGAAACCTTCTCAAACTCAAAACCCGTGACTCCCTCAAGAAATATCAAGAACACAATTTCTTCATGAAACTTCCCCAAACATTACCAGAAACGAAATTTACATTGAGGGGATTGTAATGGTGCAAAAATGGTGCAAGAAAGATGGATAAATAAGGAGTAATCTTGAATTCCTTATACCTCTGAAAATGGAGTTGTAGTGCTTCAATGGGACACGAATTCTTCTGGAAAATGGTGTGGAATCACTCAATGATAGTTGTTGAAGATGTTTGGATAGGTGAGAACACTTGAATTGATGGAAAATGAAGAACTTGTTTTTGACTTGGAAGCTCACTTTTTCAATTCCTATATCTCTATTTCTCACTCAATTTCATCCAAAAAAATTATGGAATTGCTCTACAATACTTATAGAACAAGCTTACAATGAATTGGAGGCCTGATTGTGAGAAAATGATCAAGTTGAATTTTTGGATTTTGGTGAAGTTGGAAGCCCATGAATATCCATGAATTCATGTCCATTTTTCCTTGTTTTTGATTCATTTCAATTGCTTGCATTGTAAGAAAGATCAAGGGCCCAAAATCCTTCCTTGTTTGGATCTTAATGGTCATAATCTAAAGTGTTGCTTAATCATGAAGAAAGCTTGAAATAGTCCATGAAACATGCCTCAAATGCATTTGATTTTATCACCAATGTTCTTAAAACATGCTTTCCATTCAAAATGAATACAAATATGACTATCTTTGATTTAATTTTGGCAAGATCACAAACTAGGCTTTTCACATGCTTTTTTAACAAAATCTCCTTCACCAATCTTCAACCATGAGCTAGCCCATTAATAACTTGAGGTTTAGTTGACCAAATTACCATATTTGGAGAAAATTTCATGTTGGAAAAAATTCCATTTGAGTTATGCAAAGTGGTGAACTTGACCTGTAATTTTATGACCTGTAATCAAAGTTTCCCAAAATACCCCTGACTTGTAACCCTCATAACTTGAGTTCTACAGATCAGATGAAAGACTTCTAGTACTCTTTGGAAAGCTAAGATCATGAGGAACAACATTCATGTTGGCCAAGGATTTAGGATAAAGATCCTTATAGCTAAAAAATGTCCTGGAATTTGGTTGGCTTTTGACGGTAAAAATCACATTCATCTGAGGACCTGTAACTTGTCTGCCTCATAATTTGAGTTCTAGAAATCCAATGAATGACTTCTAATACTAAAATTAAGGGTATGAGCATGCTATACAAGTCTCATGTGGATATCAAGATGAGATGAGGCTTGCATCTTGAATTATGTGGTCTTGAAGTTAGGCACTAAACCAGGGGATTTTACACTATCAAGCATAACAACCCTAGCCTAACGACTTCTCACACGCTTGAATATTGATGAAATGATCTTGGAATAATCTTCTATGTGTCTCAACACAACATCACATGATCATAGAGACTTAGAATTGAGTATTAATCTCCTTCAGTTCAACTGTTGACTTAGGGTTGACCAGGTGAAAACCCTGATTGCACCAATCTTGACTGTGGCTCCACACACTTGATATAATGACTGACATAAGCTTCAAAATGAACCTCAAGGTCTCCCATGAGTTCTCACAATGTTCTCCACCCATAACCATTGATTTAAAACCACTTGATGACCTGAATATAACCCCTTGAATATGTTTAGACCTTTGATAGCCCTCTCTTGATAAGCACACACCTCTCAATCCCCTGTTCATGGACTATGGTATGCATATGCTAATGCTATGAGTGCAATGAAACGAAAGCCAGGCTAATAAAGGTTAGGCAAATTTTAGAGTGTAACAGCTGCCCCTATTCAAATGACTGGGATCAGATTGAATGAGAGGTGAAGAACCTCCAGCCAATCGAAGTAAAAGGCGATTGAATATCGACAAACCCGAAAATTTGCAACCTGCACGAACACAAAACAACAAATGCCAACCAAGGGTTGGAATACCAATATGCCAAGGATAATAATACAATATAATCCGAAATTCATCCAAAAGATGCCAACCAAAAGTCGCGAAAACGCCCGGAGAACACCAACCAAGAGTAGGAACAACCAAAGGCCAACAGATGCCAACCAAGAGTTGGGAAACAACCAAAGATACCAACCAAGAGTTGGGACGAAACCGACAACAAATACCAACCCAAAAGTCGGGATAGCGGACTCGGAATACCAACCAAGAGTTGGACCCACAAACAAATAGGGTGCCAACCAAAAGTTGGGGTGACAAAACCTCGGATACCAGCCAAGAGCTGGAACAAAGATCAACGGATACCGACCAAGAGTCGGGATAATGTCCAATGGGTACACCAACCAAGAGTTGGGAAACAACTGGAGGATATCAACCAAGAGTTGGAACACGAACCAAGGAATACCAACCCAAAAGTTGGGATGAAACCAACAACAGATACCAACCAAGAGTTGGGAAACAACCAAGGATACCAACCAAGAGTTGGAAGAAAACTAAGGATACCAACCCAAAAGTTGGGATGAAACCAACAATAGATACCAACCAAGAGTTGGGAAACAACCAAGGATACCAACCAAGAGTTGGAAGAAAACTAAGGATACCAACCCAAAAGTTGGGATGAAACCAACAACAGATACCAACCAAGAGTTGAGAAACGAACCAAGGAATACCAACCAAGAGTCGGAAAACAACCAAGGATACCAACCAAGAGTTGGAAGAAAACTCGGGATACCAACCAAGAGTCGGACTAACAAACCATGGCTACCAACCAAGAGTCGGGATGAAACAACCAACAGATACCAACCAAGAGTTGGGAAACAACTGAAGGATACCAACCAAGAGTTGGAAAACAAACTCGGGAATACCAACCAAGAGTTGGAAAATCACTACAGATACCAACCAAGAGTTGGGAAACAAACTCGGGGAATACCAACCCAAAAGTTGGGAGGAAACCAACAACAGATACCAACCAAGAGTTGGGAAACAACTGAAGGATACCAACCAAGAGTTGGAAAACAAACTCAGGAATACCAACCAAGAGTTGGAAATTTACTACAGATACCAACCAAGAGTTGGGAAACAAACTCTAGAATACCAACCAAGAGTTGGGAAACAAAGGTACTAACCAATAGTTAGAATCACCGTGGAACACCATTGACCAAAGGTCGAAACACAAGCTGCTAACCAAGAGTTAGGATTGTTGGGGAAACAAGGGATACCAACCAGGAGTTGGGATAACAACACTGCAGGGGATAAAGTCCGACCAGAAATCCGGAACTAAAACTGCTAACCAATAGTTAGAATCAACGGGACCTATGGAGCGGAGATGAATTTACAACGGCTGAAAACTACCAACCAAGAGTTGGAAACAAGTAACTCTGTTGTGGAGGAACAGGACTACCACCCCATAGTGGGAACAACGTCCAAAGGAAAACTACCAACCAATAGTTAGAAGCATCAACTAAAGACCACCAACCAATAGTCGGAACTGCGAGGGAAATCAGCAACCAATAGTTAGAATCAAAGAATCAACCAATAGTTGAAACCATAGAATAAAAGCCACCAACCAATAGTCGGAACAACGAGGAGACTACCAACCAATAGTCGGGACAACGAGGAGAGTACCAACCAATAGTTGGAACAACGAGGAGGACTACCAACCAAGAGTCGGAACCACGAGGAGGACTCCTATCAACCAATAGTTGAAAGAGTAAAAGAAGGACTACCAACCAATAGTTGGGAGAGTCGAAAGAAGACCACCAACCAATAGTTGGAAGAGCGCACAAAGACCACCAACCAATAGTCGGAAGGGTCGAAAGAAGACCACCAACCAATAGTCAGAATAACAAGGGAAGACCGCCAACCAATAGTCGGAAAAACCACTGCGAGGGATAACATCCAACCAAAAGTTGGTAAACCAGGCTGCTAACCAAAAGTCAGAACACAAGCCACTAACCAAGAGTTAGGATCGTCAGGAAAATAAATCCTCATCAACCAAAAGTCGGAACAAAAGCCACTAACCAAGAGTTAGGATCACAAAGATTTCCAACCAAGAGTTGGAACAAAAACTACTAACCAAGAGTTAGAACACAAGCCACTAACCAAGAGTTAGGATAACCAGGAAAAACAGATCCTCCTTGACCAAAAGTCGGAACAAAAGCCACTGACCAAGAGTTAGGATCGCAAAGACTGCCAACCAAGAGTTGGAAAAAAGCCACTAACCAAGAGTTAGGATCGCAAAGATTGCCAACCAAGAGTTGGAATAAAAGCTACTAACCAAGAGTTAGGATTGCAAAGATTACCAACCAAGAGTTGGAACAAAAGCTACTAAACAAGAGTTAGAATAAAAGCTGCTAACCAAGAGTTAGGATAACCAGGAAAAGTAGACCTTCCTCGACCAAAAGTCGGAACAAAAGCTGCTAACCAAGAGTTAGGATAAAAACTGCTAACCAAGAGTTAGGACAAAAGCTACTAACCAAGAGTTAGGATAACCAGGAAAAATAGATCCTCCTCGACCAAAAGTCGGAACAAAAGCTACTAACCAAGAGTTAGGATAGTTAGGGGACGCTACACGAAGCTGACTCCACCACAGGAGACTACCAACCAAAAGTTGAGATGATCACCCAAAACTATCAACCAAGAGTTGAAATAAAAGGCCACTAACCAAGAGTTAGGATAACGGCTACTAACCAAGAGTTAGAATAACAAAGATTGCCAACCAAAAGTTGGAACGAAGATCCTGCGAAAGGGAAACCCGAGACACCCCGACTTACCAAAAACACCAGTCACCATGAATTGGACTACGCTGGGGAATGCCAACCAAGAGTTGGAATAAGAAAATCAACGGACTCACAAAGGGGTTTAAATCAATAAGACTCTATTGGGAAGAAGACCAGACGGCCAATGCCGGGAATGTTTCCAACCATATCCTGAATCAAACAATCTTCATTCTTAACGATAATCGGTACCAAAACTGGCCTATGTCTCTGATGCGTATGTTTGAGAATGGCGTAATGTTCCATACAAAATGGAAATGCTACGCGTTTGGGAGGATGCTATGCAACGATGCAAAATGCAAAAGGATCTCCCCTAGAAAAATAAATGCTAGAGAAGAAAGACTGGCTCCGCTGGGGAAAACCGAGTATCACAGAATTACTCCAGCAAAATAAATGCTGGAAAGGTGAAACCGACTCTGCTGAGGAATAATAGAAGGTGCCAAGTATGATTGGACTCTCCTGGGGATAGCTTGCGCGTGCCAATGATGATTGGGCTTTGCTGGGGAAAACAAACGAAGTTTTCCTGCGTACCGATGGCAATTGGATTCTGGACTGATGCGTCAACACAGATTGGGCTTCTTGACAACCACTAATAGGCCTTGAGCTGTAGATTATCCATGATGGGTCAGTTACGAATGACGCTGGAAAATATCCTGTCTAGATTCAAAAGTTTTGGTTGAAGAGTCGAGGGATAGTAACACGACTTCCTGACATCCGTCTTGAACTTGAAGGTTGACCAAACCTGCTTGAGTAGCTCTGACGATACGGAGAGGAATGATTCCCTTGTTTCCATATTTTTGCCCTAGCCTGTGGGATTTCTACGGGGATGTTCCTCGAAGAGAAATATGCAATCTCTGCACCCTGATCTGCCTCAGCATCTTGAACCTAGAAGAGGTGCTTCATATTAATTGTCCCACGGGCAAGAAATAACTTCTGCGCTCTTAGGGTGATCTGCCCCTATCTTGCAACGCCTTTGCCCCTGATTGGCTAATCTGTGGGGAAATACCTTGGTTGTCCTCGAGAGATTCATCAAATCTTGACCTGACTGCTTCAGATTAACTGTCTTCTGGATGGCGGACTCCCATGTTGTGATCGTTGACATGGCTTGCCCCGGTTCATCGGAATTCAGGCGTTCTGCATTCTACTCTGGTCAGACTTTCCAATGTGGAAACTTCCCTGCTGTCAAGTGCTTACTCGCTAGTAAAACAAGTTGTTCTGCATAAAAGATATATTAAATGCAATGCATATGACAGTTTTGAAACTCCAATCTGTTCACTGGAAAAAATTTGTGACATAAAATGTATGAATCATTCATCAATATGTCAAAATCAATACAACGCTGTAAGAGGAATCCTTTATTGGGAGTCTGTTTCAATGCGATCTTTACTGAAGTATGCTTTCGAAACAAATCTGCTTCAATTAGGACTTTTAAAGGTTGTAACGTGGTCAGGCTCACAGTTTAAGAAAGAAAGGATATAGGCTCAAAATTCATTTTAACCCACCCATTCTCTGTGATGTTCTCCAATCCTATATTCAGCTAATTCGACCTTAGCGTTCACCTTTTGCAGGTTGGAGAAATGGTTCAGAAAACCATAAGTTTTCGGAGTGACAGTCACTCGCTTTCCGTTTTTGTTTGGGCACCAGTAGCCACACGATTTCGTTATTTTCGAGGATTTTTCTTTCGTAATCCTTTTTCTCTTTTTGCTTTTTCATTCCCTAACTTTTTCCTGGACTACTCTTTTGAGTTTCTTCGATTTTGAAGTCCAGCGGGATATCCTAATTTTTGCCTAAGTCACTTGTTTGCAAGATTTGACTTAGCGGGCTTTTTCTTTCTCTTTTTCTTTGAACGAGTCGCGTGACACCGACTTATCTAACTTGTTTGAAAAGAGATTGTGACTGTTTCTCTCTTGATCGACCAGGTTTAACCATCATGACTTTTTTGTATGACCTATATAGGTGTGATCTATCCTCGAACGGGAACTCCCTTTGCAATTTGGACGCTTGGTCAAATTAGCTGACACCTACCCTGCCCCAGGTTAAGATTGAGGGTTTTTCATTTTTAGAAAGAAACTCCTACTACTAGGCTCAAAGGGGTTAACAAGGGATTATCTTCCTTATATCTCCGATGTTTGGGATTTGAAACAATGCCTGTACATCATCAACAGGTTTTTATTCAAAAGCATACATTCGGAAGCTTGCGCTTCTCAAAATTTTGTCATCCTCCCCGGATTTCACTTAAACAAGCGTTTGAAATAAAGAAAGCAATAGAGTGAACACGATGGGTTTATTCAAAAACATGCGTATTTATTTCATTTATCAATATCAATTGAAAACAACAAGCTTTACAAACGAAATTTGCAATTAAACAGGAAAGAAACTACAAATGTAAATAAATGACATGAAAAATGCAGATTGCCAATTTCTAGGCACTAGGCTTTCGAACTTGATTCGCCGCTGAGGCAGCCATCTTCAGAGTTACTCGTCGAAGTCAGTCTGAAAGTCTTCTGAACCTTCGTTCTCGGGGAACTTTGGGGATGAAAGCAGGAGTGTCTATCTTTTCTGTAATGCCTGAAATGAGACCATCTGTTATACTCCTGTCGCCCGACGCGAACTTAACGGCCTTTGAATCGATCCAATCCTGAACTACGTTTTTAAAAGCTTTGCAGTTCTCAATGTGGTGTCCGGGCGCCCCATTATGCAAATCACAATGGGCGTTTGCATTATAGCCAAGTGGTGGGATCCCAGTTAGTGGATGTAACTTCCGTAGTTCGACCAATCAAAGCTGAAGCAAGACTTGTAGCAACTGAGTGTAAGTCATTGGGATCTTATCAAAAATTATGTTGGGCTGCTTCAGCCTCGACGCATACCTCCTGGCCTTAGGAGTGTCTTGGGGAGTGAGAGAAAGTTGTTGACATGGCAAATCTAGAATCTCAGGTTGTGCCACAGATCTTTGAGGCACATCATGCCTTGGGACAGGTTCCATGGACAAAAGCGGAGCGAGCATCTCTACTGCAGCTTTAGGCACTTGGTCACCTTCTTCTCTGAGCACCTTTCTTACTACCTCCATGATCAAACCCACCTGAGTTTTCAACTGCTGGTTCTCCTCTTTGAGTACCTGTTGGTTCGAACGCAACTCTTGCATGTTCCCCATAACTTGCCTCATATGGCCTCGGACCTTACTCAGCTCTGCTCGTACCTGTTCCATAGCCTTGTGGGGATTTCTGTGATCTTCCTGATCGGATATCCTGCAACAAATTGGTTTAGCACAGGGAATAAGATCAATGGTTCTGCGGTACCTGTTATGCAAAATGATAATGCCAAATGTAATACGCAAAATGCAAAGATGATAATGCGAATGCAAATGCGCGATGCAGCAGGAGATCAAGAGTTGATGTGCTGTTGGCTAAAAGAGACCAAAGTTCCGCTTCAACAAGATCATAGCACTGTTTTGATAATAAGAACCTGATATGAATGCCACTGATCCATTCTGTTGAGAAAACCAGGTTGTCTGAAGGTTAAAGTTTCCTGCATAACCCCAACCCACTCACAGGTATGGACTTAATTCGCCGACGAGGTATGGCATCCTATGCGTTCATCAGCGTCACAGACTTTCAAGAAACGATGATATGATACCCAGAAGGTGTGGCATCATCATCTCTTGAAGCGACCTCACTTAGCTGAATCCTAAATGATCGGTTCCCAGAGTCGACAACCCTCAGATCCAAAATCCCTTCGAACCCAAAGGGCCAGGAGGAAAATCATCAAAGAGAATCTTGTCTGAGCGCGGATTTCATGGCTAGCTGGTGCATGCAAAGCATACAGGCTCACCACTAATCTCCACTTCTAAGTCTAAGTCTATACTTAAGCCCATGTCCGACTCATCTCTCAAAGTGAAACCCCTCCCACAGCACAACAGTAATAATATAGTG
The DNA here is from genome assembly GCA_963859935.3 of Lathyrus sativus. Classification (NCBI taxonomy): domain Eukaryota; kingdom Viridiplantae; phylum Streptophyta; class Magnoliopsida; order Fabales; family Fabaceae; genus Lathyrus; species Lathyrus sativus. Next base: position 117,577,278 of record OZ012735.1, read on the forward strand.
CGGAAAGTAAAAAGCGAAAGATAAAAGCAGAAATGTAAACCCAAAAGATAAACAAACAAGCGCTCGGATTGACTCGCATAGGGAACCGTTGGAGTCCCCAGCAAAGTCGCCAGCTGCTGGGGATGACCCAGACAGCCAGGAAGAAAATCCAAGGCGAGACTCGCATAGGGAACCATCGCAGTCCCCAGCAGAGTCGCCAGCTGTCGCTACTGCGAAAATAAGGTGCCGGAAAAACAGAAGAGTCGCCACCTTTCGTTATTTATCCCACGGAAAGGGAAAGGAAACAATCGGAAAAACCTGACGAAAAGGTATAAGACAAGGTCATCGCAACCATGTCTGGGTTCGGGAGTCGGTTACGTAAGGGGAAGGTATTAGCACCCCTCACGTCCGTTGTACTCAACGGGGTCCACGCTTGTTTGTTTATCTGACGTGTTGATTAACTATCTATGCTAAAAGGTTGGTCTGAAAAGAAAAAGAAAATGACTCGGCAGAACACAACAGTTTTGTGCCTACGTATTCCCGTCTGGAACGAGAAATCAGAGTCAACCTAGTTCGCCTAACTACGGGTAAAAAGGGGGGAAGGTTGCTCGCCGAGATATCGTATCTCGTGCCTATGTACTTTCACACGGTGTGAAAGATCAGAGCAAACATAGTTCGGGCTAACAAGACCACAGGTTGGTTCAAAATGTTTTACCCGAGTAGAGTTAACAGACGGTTCTAGCAGTTGGTGTATGCAGCTCGACCTTTGGAGACTTAGGTGTTTACCGTTTGCGGTAGAACCGAGAGTTAACAAAACTCTCCTTATGAAAATGGTTTCCAAGGCTTAAAGGTCCCAGAGGAAAAAGAGATGTTTGATCTTTGTTTTTGAATTCTTTTAAAGAAGAAGTGTTTTGAGTTTTGTTTGTAACTCATATGGCACTAAAGACTTGGACTTAAGAGTGAATGCGTCGCATGTCACCCAAAGGGTACCATACTAAACACCCAAGCTGTTGAAAAGAAACTCTCCAACAACCCTTTCTCAAGTGCTTAAGGCTCGTAGCGTACAACACGTGTTATCCTTTATTAAGTGTTTTAAGAATGTTTGAAGATGAGAAGAGAAAGGACGCACTAAAGAGGAACTAATCCAATCCTAAAGTTGTCATGCAAAGTTCATCCTATGGTTGAGGTTAGGAGGGAACTACCTAATGTTGTCATGCATGGTTAAAGTCCTAATGTCTATCACATTCTATCTTGAACAAGAAAGAATGGAAATCCTAAGGGAAGGAAGACAAAAGAAAGAAGAAGAATACAAGTGTACAAATGCATACATGAAATGCAAGTATAGAAAGCAAAGATGCAATGCAAGTGAGGGAGGAAAATAGTGTGGTGCTGGAGCCTCCAAAAGCTCATATCAACCTCAAGCCAAAGTATGAATAAATGAAAAGAGAGGAGGATAAGAAATGCAACAAAAATCAAATCACAAACAATAAAAAAGGTCCTCGAGGATTCACCACTTTAGGCATGCCTTAGAGACCTCCAAAGGAGGGACCTAAAACTTCCTTAAATGACACACCAAGGTCATTGGACAGAGGTTGACATATTCTAATCATACAACCTAAGCCACAAATTAATATCAAAAGGAAAATGGCGAGGAACCAAGAGAAACAAGCAAAGGAGGTACATACACCACCATATGGAATCACAATGTACAAGCATGAAAGTAAGGCATCAAATGGGTAAGCTATGTACAATATAAATAGCCACCAAATGGTCCACAAGACCTATAATATGCCCACAATAAGAAGCAATCACTATAATGTCTATCCCATAAGCAATACAAGGCTTTTGGTGCCAAAACAATACAAGTGTCCAATTGAAAGTGCCAAATTATGAGTCCAATTGCAAAATAAGGAAAAAAATAGTAAAATGTATCTAAATATGCCAAACCAATTTTCCAAGCATCTACAATGTGTCAAAAATCAGAGGTTAAAAGGATAGAGGAAGAATCCAAAAGGAAGTGTTCAAACAGAGAGTAAACTTCCAAAGATATCTCAAACCAAGGCAATCTAGGGCCTGCCCAAATATGGTGTTCAAAACCTATATAAATGGTAGTATAAAGTCCATAGAAAAATATATTCAAATCCCTCAAGATATCTAAAAGAATTCCACAAAAGATTAGGCAAAAATATTTTGTTTTGATACCCCAATGAAAATCTACAAAAATAGAGGTACAAATTCATGATTTTAATGGATATTAAAATGGGAAAAATCATAACTAAATGAAATTTAATCCTAAAAATACCATTTCAATTTTTTAAAACCCCTAACATATCCAAGAATAACAGGTAAAAATCTCATGAATTAATGAGCAATTTTTATATTTTTCATGCAATTAAAGAAAACGAGCAAGAAATAAGAAAAATAAGGAAAACATGGAAAATAGACAAATCTGCGTGGTGGATAGCAAAAACATTCAGTGTAATCCATTGGGCCTGGCAGAATGGGGGTGTAGTTAGCGAAATCACTTAAGCCCAGCTGAGTCACTTAAGTTGTGGTGAGGTGGCGCGCTGGTGTTCCCACGATGGAGATACCAAGTCCACTCTTGCATTCTAATCCGATGGTGGTCCATTATCTTCTTCATTTGAATGTTTGGAAGAGAAAAAAAAACCAGTCGTGAACAGTGCAGCCGCGGACGGTGACCGTGAACTCACCGGCGGTCCCTCTCTACACCGTATCTCCCACGTTTCTCCATGAAAACGCGCGCTTCTTGAACCAATCTTGTGGCAAATTTCATGAGGAATAATAATATCCCATTGAAATGATGTGAAACCTTCTCAGACTCAAAACTCGTGACTCCCTCAAGAAATATCAAGAACACAATTTCTTCATGAAACTTCCCCAAACATTACCAGAAACGAAATTTACATTGAGGGGATTGTAATGGTGCAAAAATGGTGCAAGAAAGATGGATAAATAAGGAGTAATCTTGAATTCCTTATACCTCTGAAAATGGAGTTGTAGTGCTTCAATGGGACACGAATTCTTCTGGAAAATGGTGTGGAATCACTCAATGATAGTTGTTGAAGATGTTTGGATAGGTGAGAACACTTGAATTGATGGAAAATGAAGAACTTGTTTTTGACTTGGAAGCTCACTTTTTCAATTGCTATATCTCTATTTCTCACTCAATTTCATCCAAAAAAATTATGGAATTGCTCTACAATACTTATAGAACAAGCTTACAATGAATTGGAGGCCCGATTGTGAGAAAATGATCAAGTTGAATTTTTGGATTTTGGTGAAGTTGGAAGCCCATGAATATCCATGAATTGATGTCCATTTTTCCTTGTTTTTGATTCATTTCAATTGCTTGCATTGTAAGAAAGATCAAGGGCCCAAAATCCTTCCTTGTTTAGATCTTAATGGTCATAATCCAAAGTGTTGCTTAATCATGAAGAAAGCTTGAAATAGTCCATGAAACATGCCTCAAATGCATTTTATTTTATCACCAATGTTCTTAAAACATGCTTTCCATTCAAAATGAATGCAAATATGACTATCTTTGATTTAATTTTGGCAAGATCACAAACTAGGCTTTTCACATGCTTTTTTACCAAAATCTCCTTCACCAATCTTCAAACATGAGCTAGCCCATTAATAACTTGAGGTTTAGTTTACCAAATGACCCCATTTGGAGCAACTTTCATGTTGGAAAAAATTCCATTTGAGTTATGCAAAGTGGTGAACTTGACCTGTAATTTTATGACCTATAATCAAAGTTTCCCAAAATACCCCTGACTTGTAACCCTCATAACTTGAGTTCTACAGATCAGATGAAAGACTTATAATACTGTTTGGAAAGATAAGATCATAAGGAACAACATTCATGTTGGCCAAGGATTGATGAGAAACATCCTTCTAGCTAAAAAATGTCCTGGAAGTTGGTTGGCCTTTGACAGTAAAAATCACATTCATCTGAGGGCATGTAACTTGTCTGCCTCATAATTTGAGTTCTAGAAATCCAATGAATGACTTCTAATACTCAAATTAAAGGTATGAACATGCTATACAAGTCTCATGTGGATATCAAGATGAGATGAGGCTTGCATCTTGATTTATGTGGTCTTGAAGTTAGGCACTAAACTAGGGGATCTTACACTATCAATCAGGTGAAAACCCTGATTGCACGAATCTTTACTGTGGCTCCACACACTTGATATAATGACTGACATAAGCTTCAAAATGAACCTCAAGGTCTCCCATGAGTTCTCACAATGTTCTCCACCCATAACCATGGATTTAAAACCACTTGATGACCTGAATATAACCCCTTGAATAGGCTTAGACCTTTGATAGCCCTCTCTTGATAAGCACACACCTGTCAATCCCTTGTTCATGGACTATGGTATGCAGATGCTAATTCTATGAATGAAATGATAAATTCAATGAAACGAAAGCCAGGCTAATAAAGGTTAGGCAAATTTTGGGGTGTAACACCCAACAGAGTCGCTAGCTGTCGCAACTGCAAAAAAGGGCTGATAAACAGACAGAAGAGTCACCACCGAACGTTATTTATCCCAAAGAGAGGGAAAGGAAACGATCAAAGAAAACCTAAGAGAAAGGGAAAGACAGGTCATCGCAACCAAATCTTGTGTTCGGGAATCGGTTACGCAAGAGGAATGCATGAGCACCCCTCACGTTCGTTGTACTCAACGGGATCCATGCTTATTGTCTAATATATGGGTGAAAACTATCTAAAAGCTACTGCTAAACGAGAGTGAATGGAAATAACATACTCGATAGGACATCATCTCCCTATGCCTACTGTAATTCTAGTAACAGACAATTGATGTGACAGTGGATGTTATGACATCCACTACTGAGCAGACTATAGAACTTAACAATAACCAGGAAATGAAAGCAGTAAATAACACAGAGAACTGTTGACCCAGCTCAGTGCAAATCACACCTACATCTGGGGGCTACCAAGCAGGGAGGAAATTCACTATAAGTAGAATTAATTCAGAGTCAAACAACCAGTTTGCACTCTTCACTTAAGTCCTACCCAATGCAACTTCAGCCTAACACTAGACTTGAGTTCCCAGTCACTCCCCCTCAATCACAGTAGTGATATCAACCAATTAAAGTTACAGATTAAAATTGAAGACACACTTCAAACAAACCTTGATCTTGCTTCACAGCTTCAATCAAGAGACACAACACTCGTGCTTAAAAGCTTAGAGGGACACAATCAGAGTACAACTCAAAACACACTAGTACAATGCAATCATACAACAGATAATTGCTTGGCTCATAAGAAATCCTAATACACAAAACACACGTGAAGAACTGACTGCACAACACAGAATTCTTCACTCACAAACACTCTGTACTCTCTGTCTCCAAAGCTCTGTCAAGAACTGTCTTCAATTAGGATTGCTACTTTTTTATTTATAAGCAGTAGAAAGATCTTGGGCCTAAGTGCAGAAATTAGGTTTAACCAAGTTAAACCTCTTTTCATAAAGCTGCGCACTCCCAATTAGGTCAGGGACATTTCATGTTATCCTCTACATTGCCTAGCATTTCTCCTAAGATTACTAGGATCTCTAAAATGTTTCCTGAAGTATAACCTGAGCTTCCTCATGCAATATACCAGAGCCTAAAACACACGTCGTGATGTCAACTGCTTGATGTCATAACATCCAGCATGACATCCAATTCACTTTGCTCTAGCTAACTAAACTTATCCTGCAGTACTCTCCATATGTATGTCATAACATCAGCCATGACACTCACACATACATCAATGTTTTTCCATAAAATGCAGCCAATCAAAAACATCTACAAACTCCCCCTTTGGCAAATTTTTGGCTAAAACACTCTGTCTACTTATCAGAGATCACAAGCAGCAGAAAGTTCATACATATATCTAATCATGCAGGAAATCTACTATCTAAAACTACCAATCAACACACACATGTTATAGTACCATATCAGAGTCATCTACACATATAAACAATATCAGCTTCCAGCCACTCAGGATCAACCTGTTCACACACACTAATCCAGACTGCTTTGTATTATGGATGTCAAGACATCCAGAATGACATCCTGAATCACACCTATTCCATAGCCACACAAAAATCACCTGCTATTCCAAACTATAGATGTCACACCATCCTGTGTTACTCCTCGTCAACTGATGCACATAGCATCGGCAAAACACAACCTGCATGACCTGCAGTCACACATACTTCCAAGCACAAGCACCAACTCTCACACACCTAACAATAACAGCCACACACACACACAGTATCATCATCCTGCTCACACACATACACCTGCAACCATGTTTAGATTAAACATGCACAACAGCAAAGCTATAAAACACTCAGTACAGCAGCATAGTATCACCATATTTGCACATCTGCAAACCTGCTAAGTGCTAACATTCACAGCAGTATAACTCAAATCTTCCACCTGTGAATCACACACACAACACAACATGCTGATAAATTATTACTACTACTACCACTTCTCCCCCTTTTAGCCACAAATTTAGATCATAACTAAACAAATAGTATAGATCAAATAAGGTTGGAAACACAGATTTTAAGGGTTATTACAACACAAATACAAAAGAGATGTTCATAAATAACATTTATGCTAAAGAAAACCAATAAGGAACTCTAGTCATTAGACTCAGAGCCAGCATTATTATTATCTCCCTCTTCATCAGAGTCTTCCTCAGAACTAGCAGCAGCTTCTTCTGATTCAACTTCCTGGCCATCATCCTCACCAGAACCATCCTCATGCTTCTCCTCATCATTTTCAGTGAACTCAGTATCTTCATCTTACTCAAGAGACCTGATCAACTTTTCAAGTTTTTGCTTCCTTTTTTCCAACTCCTTGCAAGTTTGTTTGAGCATGGTAATAACCTTATCTTTTCTTGTCTTAGAGCTCTTTTTGTATGTTTCTGCAGATGTCATGACAATGTCAGGAACATGAGTTCCTTGAAACAGTTTGTGATGGAAAGTCAATGGGCTTTCTCTCTTGCATGCAGAGTCATTCTCTTTAAGGATATTGGGATACTGATTCAATATTATTCCACAGATAAGGGAAGGAAATGCAATGGGGCCTTTGACACTATAAATTCCTGCATGATTCATGGTCTGATAAAAAGTGTAGGTTCCATAATCAAATTTTGTTTTGGTCCTAACAGCATAAATGAACTTCCCCAGTGTCGCTACTGCGAAAATCGGCACCGGCTGACAGAAGAGTCGCCACCGTGCGTTATTTATCCCACGGGAGGGAAAGGAAACGCTCAGAGTAAACCTCGCACAACATGGGAAAGGTATGGTCGTCGCAACCAAAACCTGGGTTCGGGAGTCGGTTACGCAAGGGGAAGGTATTAGCACCCCTCACGTCCGTCGTACTCGACGGGATCCACGCTTGTTTTCGGGTATGGATTGTTATTCTATCTAAACTATAGGTCAAGGGTTAAAAGAAAATAAAAGGGAAATAAAATGACTCGGCAAAGTATCGCACTTTATGCCTACGTATTCCCGCCTGGAACGAGAAATCAGAGTCAACGTAGTTCGCCTACCTACGGGAAAGGAGGGGAAGGTTGCTCGCTAGGATATCGCATCCTATGCCTACGTACTTCCACACAGCATGGAAGATCAGAGCAAACGTAGTTCGGGCCACGTACGACACAGGTCTGTCCTCGATTGATTTTATACCTTCTGAAAAAAGGGTTTCTTGATTACTGGTCCCGGCGGACAAAAATGACGTTTTGATGAGTTCACCTTCTTTTACGGAAGAAGTGTCTTTTATTGTGTTTGAAATCTTTATGTGTTTTTCTGTTTGTTTTGAGAAAGAAGAGACAGAACTCTAACTTACGGATGCGAAGGGAATCAAACTAACCTAATGTTATCATGCATGGGTTAAGACCTAGTGTCTATCATGCTCCTCTCTTGCACAGAGAGAAACAGAGATCCTACGGGATAGGCAGAAACAGAAACAATAACAGATATAATAAAGCGGTAAAATGCATGAATGCAACAATATAAGCGAGGCAAGGGAGTCCCACTCAACCTCGAACCTGGAAAACAATAGGCAAAAGTGAACAGGCTTCACTTTCAACCCAACAGGGTAAACAGCAAACAATACAGTCAGGAAAACCAATCAATACATCAAGAATGAAATACAGCAAAATAAACAGCCACAGCAGCTCTGCATCAATATCCATCTTCAAGTCATCTTCAATCAGCTACAAGCTTTAGTCAGCAGTCTCTATCTTCACAGTCTTCAAGCAAGGGCTTGGGTCACCAATCTTCAGTCTACAAGGGCTTTTCTTCAAGTCTTATCCTCCAAGCTGAGGGATCAATCACCAGAGTGGATTGGGTGTTAAGCAATTGGTTGACTACCAATGGTGGTAAACCAACTGCTACTAACACATAAGACATTTTCTCTCAAGAGTTCTATCCCTTAGACAATAGCACCAAGCCTTCCAAAGGAAGGGAGTGAGTGTCTCAGAGAGACTCTGTATCACAGAGAGGAATGGAGGCAGTCAAAACCTTCCATGTTTGAGAATCAAGCTTTCTACTCTAGAGCTCTGCCTAATTCCTAAACCCTAATCTCCTCAACAGCTGATGGCAACAATCTCCTCTCCAACTCTGGAATTTGGTCTTCAGTCTCTGGATCTCCAATGGCTTCATCATCTTCAGTCTTCATCTCTCCCAAATCCCCAAGCAAATCCCAACACCCAAACAAGCAAGCAATCATCCCCAAAGGGCACACCACACCAGTCAATCAGATATATACAGTATATTAATAGCAGTAGGGGAATCCTGACTTTTTCTAAGGGGATCTACTAATTACCCATAGCCCCTATAGTCCCATAGCTAAACTATTTAATCCCTAAGTCCTAAGGGAAATGAACTACTTCTCCTAAGTTGTCACTTAAAACCCTAATTTGTTCATGTTGTTTACCCCTAAACTAATCACCTAAAACTAACTCCTAAAAATATGAATTAAATTGTATTTACAAGTTTGATATCTCAACTAAACAACCTAAAAAGAATGGTCAAAAAATATTAAAGCATTGGTTAGAACAAAAATTAACAAATTTATGCATGAAATGAAACTATTTAAAAGGCTATTTATTTGGAAAATATGGGAAAAATATCAAATAAAAAATAAAATGCAATTTTTATTTTTTTATAATTTTCTAGACTCTTTAAAGAAAAATATGCAAAAAGAACCATCAAAAAATAATGATTTTTCAATTTTATATGATTTTTATAAGATGCATAAAAAAATGAAAGAAATTAAAAGAATTAAAAAAGAAATAAAGGAGGGGTGAGAATAGCAGGGCCAAACAGTTCAAATTAGTGGGCTTCACACGCGTGGGGGGTGTCAATAGCATCTGAGCCCATTTCCCTCTATTAAATGAAACGGTGCGTTTCATTATTTGAAAATCTCCCTCCGTTTTCAGCTTTAATCGTGGCCGTTGGATGAGTCTTCAAGTCAAAGGTCAAAATGTAATCGTGTGGTCCAGCCATCATCTTCAACCTTGAGCAGCCCTAGGGTTTCAGAAAACCCTAACCATGCTCGATCTTGCACCACTCTGTTCTCCCTCATACCTCCATGGATTCACACGATACAAAAAGCAAATTTGGTCTGCAACAATCCCTCTACACAGCCATAACCATAAATCTTCCTAAAACTCAAGCAATTCATCAATTCGATGAAGATAACAGTTATGGTCCACCATGAACAACTGTGATCAACTCAACCAAAACTCACCAATTCTTGTCCTAAGTTCAACTACAATTCAAGCTGATTTCAACATGCTAATTTCCCAAGATCGTCGTGCATTATACTCACAATTACAAGCCTCAACAGTTTGTGAACTCCATAGCCAAACCTCACAAAACCTCTCCAAACTCTGTGAAAATCATCATCTAACCTAACTTAACCAGTCTAAGCTATCAAAACCCTATCATGCTACCTAAACTAAGCAACTCGAGCAAAGATACCAACCTGTTGAAAAATGGAGAAACAACTATGGAGATCTTCAATCCAATGCTTGCAGTGATTGGGACTTGCTCAGTGTCTTGAATTAAGAGTTCTGTATGCAATAATTCGTGTGTAAACCTCCTGAATCTTGGACTTGAAATCTTCTTGCAAGTTGGATGAAGAAGATGAATGGTACAATCTTTGACCAATTCAACCAATTCTTTGATGCAATTCTGGCCTATAAATGATCTAGATGATGATCCAATCAAGAATAGTGAGAATTGATGGAGATTATGGAGAGTTTGTGAAGTTTTTGCAAAATGAAGAAAGTGTGTATAATTTGGGGTTTTGAACAAATGAAGTCACCAACCATGGCATGAACCATCTTGCATCAATATATACATGAGGTTAGAACCTCCTAGAAACTTGGAGAAGTTTCCCTTGCATTTTTTCCCTTGAATTTGGTTTATGTTTCTTCCATTACAAGCAACCATGGATAACTCACAAATTATGAACTAAGATAAAAATTCCACTTTAGCCAATGTCTTTAAAATGATCTTTCCATTCAAAATGACCTATAATTTTGCTTCATTTGGCCAAGATATGAAAAATCTCATTTTTAAGGCCATTTTTATTCATTAAATCCAACAATTTTGAAACCTTGTGCTATGAATCTTTCCAATCTCTCATGGTCACTTTTCTAGACTCAAAATGTCATTTGGAACAAGTTTTATGTTGTAAAGATTTCCATTTGAAGCTTCCTTGTATGAGTTTTGGGCATAGGTTAAAATGACCTGTAATTCACAAATGACCAAAATACCCTTTGCTTGCCAAGACCATAAGTAGAGTTCCACACATCCTATGAAGGCATACTATACCATTATAGAAATCTAAGACAATAAGGAACAACTCTTATGTTGACCAGAAATTCATTTGAAATCTCCTTGAGGGGTAAAAATAGCTTGGAAGTCAAGTCACTTTCACAGACAAAATTTCAGATACCCCAGATGACCTGTAACTTGCAAGAACCATAACTTGAGTTCTATAAATCTCCTTAATGCCTTCCACCACTCAAATTAAAGGTCTTGGGATCCTCTACAAGTCCCATGTTGGCCAAGGATCCATTAGAAGATTTCATTTTGACTTATCTTGCTTGGAAATTTGACCTAAACTAGGGGATTTTACATAGAAACCCTAATTTAGAACCTCCTCTTCTCCTTGATTTCTCTTGATTTCTTCTTAGCATAACAACATATCCTTATTCTCCATGTCAAATGATGAACCCCACATCTCTCCAATAGCCCTTAATGCCTTTCAATCAGTCAATTGACCTAGAGTTGACCCAGGGTTGACCCAGATGAAACCCTAGTTGACTGTCTTCAACTGTAATCCTTGTGATCACAGCAACAACTTGTTTCCTTCTACAAATGCCTTTCTAAGTCCTCCAAGATGTCTAGACACCCACCATGCTCTCAATTCACAGCTCATAACTCCCTTGTTGATCCTCAGATGCCCTCAGATAGGAGATAGACTCAAAGCTTGATCTATTGAACTCTCTGCTTTCAAATTCTTTTCTGATGACTTGAATGAGATTGAATCAGGATAATAACTTCTTGATAGGCCTCTAGAGATGAGAATAATGATTGGTCCCCTGTTGAATGACTTGCTATGCTTATGCTATGCAGATGGTTAACCTATGTTCATGACTCTATATGCAAATGCTAATAATATTGAAACATAAACCAAGTGAATAAGGTTGAGCAAATTTTAGGGTGCAACAGCTGCCCCTATTCAAGCGACTTGGACCCGATTGGGTGAAGAGCCCAGAGCCTTCAGACATTCGCGGTACGAGACGGTTGAATACTATGAACCCAGAGATTTGCCAACCGCAGAAATAAATTGCGCTGCTGCTCAGGGAACGACATTTATCAGCTGAATCTGACTGTTACGGCAACCCACTGATCTCACGCGACCGTGCTGGGGACTATTTTCATCGTTCTGAAAAAGATTTTATCATCGCAGAGATAGAATTTTGTCCACGTTAGGTCGCCTGCTTCGTCAATTTGGGAAACTTTAACAACTTTGTCGGGGATGGCCCGTCTGTCTTCTCGTCAGAAATAAATCGTCCACGTAGGGGTAAACTTTTTCACGTTAGGAATAACACCGCCCACGTTAGGAGTAACCGTTCCACGTAAGTGATAACCATTCTTTCCATATCAGGAATCTCCATCTTCCCACGTTAGGAATTGATCTTGATCTGAATCTGTCCACGTCAGGACTAAACTTTTTCATGCCATTAATACATCGTCCACGTCAGGACTCGCCTTTCCACGTGAGGAATAAACTTCTCTCCACGTAATGAATCAATTTCTTCCCATGTAAGGAATACATCCTAATCTGACCACGTAAGGATTCCAATCTTCATTCCACGTAAGGAATCACAATCTTATCTTGATCTGTCCACGTGAGGACCCCCCTCTTTCCACGTAAAGAATGCATCTTCGTTCCACGTAAGGAATCAAACTTGTCCACGTTAGGACTACATCGTCCACGTTAGGACCCACCTTTCCACGTTAGGAATAACTCTCTTCTTGATTTGTCCACGTAAGGACTCCATCGTTCCATGTCAGGAATGCTATCTTTCCACGTAAGGCATACAACTCCGTCCGCTTAACGACCCACCTCTCCACATTAGGAATCACAATCTCTTTTCTGAATCTGTCCACGTCAGGACTACGCTTTCCACGTAAGGAATACATCTTGATATGTCCGCGTAAGGACTCAATTTTTCCACGTAAGGAAATGTATTTGTCCACGTAAGGACCCACATCTTCATCTGATGAGATAATAGAGCCTGTCCACGTCAGGACTCGCGCGTCTTCGACTTGCTGGGGAATAAGACTTTGTCCATGCCAGGACTCATACTTTGCCAACAACACGACGAAGGACAAATTTGTCCACGTTAGGATATCAACACGAAGAACAACCAACCTTCGCCCACGTCAAGACTCCACACCCAATCAATACCGAGAACTCGATCCTGTCCGCGTTAGGACTAACACACATTGTCAACTTGAGGAAATGTCCACGTCAGGACTCCACATTCCAACAATCGTCTCTAGCACAACGAAATCCCGTCAATAAAATTGTCCATGTTAGGACTCATCCTTCCGTTGGTCCGCGAACTTCTTATCACTGACGCTACAGTAATTTCGAGGCTGACTCTACTGGGGACATTTGGAAACCCAAACCTCCGGATGCCTGTTCTGATAACCGGCGGTAGCCTCTGAAATTTTGATTCATGAATCCTTCGATAGCTCTGCTTGTGGGTAAGGAGAAACTTATTCTGCTGACTCTGTGGGGAATAGCACCACAGCTGCTTTTTGATTTGCTTGAGCAAGGGCTCCTTCTACCCTGCTGGGGAATGTAACTCTGCTGGAGAATAACAGATGCGCCTAGAGTAATTAGACTTCTGCTAGAAAGTGAACGGATATCACACGGTATTCCGACAAAATAACTGCCAATGCGCCACACCAACTCTGCCGGGGAGAGCCTTAATCTTCGAGTTCCACTGGGAGAAAACACTTGCAAAGAGAATTCCGCTGGGAGATGGGACGATTCTCTTGGGGAAAATCCGCTGACTCCGCTAGGGGAGAGTAAATGACCCTGCGGGGAAAGATGAACTTGTCTGAATATAGCTCACAAATATTAATCTTCTGAGGCTAAATCCACTCTGCTTGAGATACACTATCCGAATGCAGCCTTATAATCTTGGAATCATCAATTCTGTGGAGGATAAACGACTTTACTGGAGAATATCCTTTGGATAAGCTACGACTAGCTGGGGAATTCTATCCTTCTTCAGGCAGAACATGCATGACCTGCGTGAGGGTCGAGTCTTTTATTACTGCAGTCTCTCGATCACCTTCCTCGTACGGCTATGCAACCTGCAACAACACAAACACGACAAGACAAGCCTATACAACCAAATCGATTCAGGTTAGTGACGTTATTTTCAGTTAATTCAAAGCTTTAGCAATTGTTGGCAAGGGCCAGTGATGTCATACACATGCTAATTTCCGTAAACTTAGGCGTTTTATCATGCACAAAACAGTAAAGAGCCAGCATCAAGTATTGAATAACATATTTTATTGATTGGGCCCCTGAATGGGCGGAATTTTTGTACACGGGATGTAACTCTTGAAAAGAGGAAGCTACGCAAAGCAGATATACAAGTATGCACAAGAAGCATAAATATTTTGACAAATCAAATTTTGTACACATGTCGGCAACAGGATGCAGACGAACACCACGAACTGATCCTCCTATGACTCATCCGACTCTAATGCTTTCCCGGTATCCATACCTCCGAAACGGTTGTATCTGATAATCGACCCCTCAGGTATTCTCCCGCATTGATGCCCAGTGCAGTATCAAATTCGGACCGCAGTCATTTGCTCTTCAAATCCCTAACTTTTGCGTGAACCGCCCTTTACGGGTTTTCAGTTCACCGGGATACCCCTTTTTGCCGAAGCCGCCCAGTGTGGGTTTTCAACTTCGCGGGTGTATATTTTTTCAATTTTATCCCTAACTTTTGCCCGAACCTTTCATTCTGTTTTTGGTTCGCCAGGATGCCCCATTTTTGCCTGGACTCTCTTTTTTCTGTCCAGCGGGTCAATTTTAAGCAAAGTATTTTTTAACTGCGTCCGAATTCACAGGCGACGTGAAGTCTTCACCGTCCATGGTGGACAACACCAACGCTCCTCCTGAAAAGACTTTCCTGACAACGTATGGCCCTTCGTAGTTGGGGGTCCATTTGCCCCTGTGATCTGCTTGCGGCGGGAGAATCCTTTTCAGCACAAGGTCGCCCGTCTGAAAGCTTCGTAGATGTATGTTTTTGTCATACGCTTTCTTCATTCGGCTCTGGTACAAACGACCGTATGCTAGAGAAGCTAGCCTCTTCTCATCCATCAAACTCAGTTGGTTCAACCTGTCTTTTACCCATTCTGCCTCGTCCAGCTGAACGTCTCGCAATACCCTCAGAGAAGGGATTTCAACTTCCAATGGTAATACCGCTTCCATTCCATACACTAATGAGAACGGGGTTGCCCCGGTTGATGTGCGCACCGTCGTACGATAACCGTGCAAAGCGAAAGGTAGCATCTCGTGCCAATCCTTATAGGTCACCACCATTTTCTGAACAATCTTCTTGATATTCTTATTGGCCGCCTCGACAACACCATTCATCTTAGATCGGTAAGGGGAGGAGTTGTGATGTTCGATCTTGAAATTCTGACAGAGCTCCTTCATCATTTTGTTGTTCAGGTTCGAACCGTTGTCCGTGATTATCCGCTCGGGGATCCCATATCGGCAAATGATATCTCTCTTGATGAATCTGGCCACCACTTGCTTAGTTACATTTGCGTAAGACGCCGCTTTTACCCACTTGGTGAAATAATCGATTGCTACTAGGATGAACCGATGCCCGTTAGAAGTTGTCGGCTCGATCTTTCCGATCATATCGATTCCCCACATCGAGAATGGCCATGGAGATGACATCACATTCAGAGGACTCGGAGGCACATGGATTTTATCAGCATAGATTTGGCACTTGTGGCACTTCCTCGCAAACTTGAAACAATCAGTTTCCATAGTCAGCCAAAAATAGCCTGCCCGCAGCAGCTTTCTCGTCATGGCATGCCCACCAGCATGCGTACCAAAGGTACCTTCGTGTATTTCCTCCATGAGCCGCTTTGCCTCTCTTTCGTCTACACAACGCAACAACACCAAGTCGTGATTTCTTCTGTACAAGACGCCATCCGGATTCAAATAGAAATTACCCGCTAATCTCCTGAGAGTCTTCTGATCTTGACTGGATGCCCCAGCCGGATACTCTTTATTCTTCAGGAAATTAAGGATATCAAAATACCACGGTGTAATACCCTAATTTTTACCCCTAAGATCCCACATTTCATTTGCATATCATTCCACAAACAAGACCATACTTTTTGATTTTTCTTAGGTCCCTTATTGTTTCATACTTGCTTTATGTTTGTTTCTGTTTACTAACCTCTAACCAAAAGACCAAAAATATTTTTCAATTTTTGTTTTGTAGGGAGATTCATGGCAAAGGAACGGCTTAGAATCGAGTATAGCTATTCATGTGTAATTAAGGTCCAACTATCAGGGGATTACTTCATTTGCAAGTATCTGTATCAGTGGTCTATTTTCTCAAGAGATGATTATTCAAGGTCAAATGGTCTTGTGAGGAATCATCAGTTTATCAAGCAATGTTCTATGAGAAGTTTGGTCCGGATTATCATGGTCAAGGTTCCAGAGTCCGAGTTACTAGGAAGAATTGGCAGGCCCTAGCTACAATGATACAACAGAGAACCAAATGCTCTTTAGATGCTTTGGATAGTTTATGTTCATCCTTTCCACTTGGATATAATATGAATGCTGACATATTTGAATCGTCCTCCGAGGACAGTGAAGACTTAGAAGAAGATATATGGGGTGTTGCTGGACTTGTTCTCGGTTTGGCTACCTCAATCAGTGCATTATACAGAGCTGGAGAGTTAGAGACTGTTATCAAGATAAAAAAATTTGATAATATCATGGCTTCCATACATGAATTCCCTATTTCAAAGCTCTGATTTGCAAGAGGGAAAATCTGATATTGTTTTGGCATTAGGATCTTGTATTACACTTCCTACAGTAGTGACTTTTTGCCAAAGAATGGAATTGATGGATGAAAATGAGTTGGGCCATATTGTGCTTGACTTTAAAAAAGGTTTACTTCGGAGTTAATATCTGTGAAAGAGTCTGGTGTTTTGCACCATAGTTTACTGATGGCGTCATGCGTTGGAGCAGGGACAGTAATTTCGTGTATACTGAATGAAGGTGTTCACTCTGTTGAAGTTGAGCGTGTTAAATGTTTACTCGAACTATTCAGGAAATGTTATTCCAATCCTTTCCCTTTTCTTGTTCATCTTGGTGGTATGCTGGGAGTAGTTGCTGCTATGGGAGCTGTTACAGGGATTTTGGTGTATATGAATTTTCCAAATTACACCAGGCAATCTACTTATCAGAAGGAGGATTCTTCTTCTGTCACGACTCCTCTTCTTTCAAGCTCTGTATGTGAGCCATATTTGACATCATTGGTGCAAGAAATGTTTCTTGTGGCATAGAATCCCGATAATCATCAGCTACAACAGTATGCTTCTTGGACACTCGCCTTCCTTCGACATCATTTATGGTCCAAGGAACTTTTGGGGGCTGATGGTGATGGTAATGTGGCTGAAACTAATTCAAAATCTGTTTCTCATAATTTTCCCGAGGACAGTGTGGTTTTGCAACTTAGTTTGTGGCTTATGGAGTTCAAAAACACCGAGCAAGGTAGCACTATACATGCTGGTACAATTGTTGCTATATTAGGGTGCCTTTCAAGAGCTCCCAGGTTACTAAGCATGGATTGGGGGGTAGTTATAAGGCGTTGTATGAGATATGAGGCCAAGGTTACTGATTCCTTAGCAACAGATTCTGTTTGTAAGAAAGGAA
The DNA here is from genome assembly GCA_963859935.3 of Lathyrus sativus. Classification (NCBI taxonomy): domain Eukaryota; kingdom Viridiplantae; phylum Streptophyta; class Magnoliopsida; order Fabales; family Fabaceae; genus Lathyrus; species Lathyrus sativus. Next base: position 117,594,840 of record OZ012735.1, read on the forward strand.
CTCTAAGGGAGGAGTGCGTGCTGTTTGCAATAGCGCATGAAAACCAATTTGATTCACTGCTAACTTTTCTTGACGAGCTATCCGACTTTTCCCGGTTTAAGACACTAGAAATAAATCTACAGTGCTGTCTGCTAAACCATCTAGCAGACCTTGTAAAAGTATATTCAAGCTCCAGGCTTGAGAAGCTATTTGGTGATGTGGGTTATTACTTCTCTTCATTGAATTCATATAAAGAGTATGACACCTGCAAAAAATGCTTGTTGCGCCTTTCATGCTGGAAGGGTCTCTATGAGTGCCTAAATGAAGTTTCTGTGGACACTTCGAGCCACATTTCACATGTTGAGAGATGCATGGAGGTTCTATTTACCTTATTACCAGTTATGAAATCTTCTGGGAGTGTAATGTCAGGGGACACAAATTCTTTGGAGGAATGGCCTGAATGGATTTTGGAATTCTTGATCTCAAACTATGAGGTGGGTCCAAGCAAATCATCTGATTCAACAAGTGCGGGAGATGTAGAAGACTTGATTCATAACTTCCTAATTCTCATGCTAGAACACTCAATGCGCCAAAAGGATGGATGGAAGGATATTGAAGCAACAATTCATTGTGCGGAGTGGCTTTCTATTGTAGGTGGATCTAGCACAGGAGAACAGCGAGTAAGACGTGAAGATTCGTTGCCTATATTTAAAAGAAGACTCTTAGATGGCTTGTTGGACTTTGCCGCTAGAGAATTGCAGGTTCAGACTCAAATTATTGCTGCAGCTGCAGCTGGTGTTGCAGCTGAGGGCCTGTCCTCAATAGATTCTAAGGCTGAAGCTGATAATGCTGCCAAGGAAATTAATATGGTATTTTTCATCAATGATAAATTAGTTGAGTGGTATGCATCGAAGCAAGCTATAGAATTTGTTCATGCAACAACCTGCAAAGAGCACCCTGACACTGTTGGTACTGCAATGATAAGTGGACTACAAGAGGCTGTTCGCATAATTGACATATCAAATACCGGTAATGATGCAGCTGCTGAATGAAGCTCGATTCCACGTAGTTGCAACTGTACATGCTCAAGGGAAGCAAGTATTGAGCTGGCTTTGAAGTACGCACTCTATTACTCCTTCATTTCACATGTGGACTGTCACCTCCGACCGCGGCATTTTCAACTTGAAAAAAACAATACTTCAGGCCAGAATTTTTGAATAGGTTGGATGAAATGATTATTTCCAGCCAACCCGGTGCCGACATGGAGGTCGTAGCCAAGATGTTTGGATTGAAGACGAAATATTGGGTGAGATAAGCAGTGGATTGAGAAACGGTTCACAAAGGATTGTCCGCCACACCGATGCTATCACTTACGGTTCTAAATACAATAAAGCTGTTACGCTTATTAATCAAGTTTCTGCAGCTGCTAAGGCTCTCATGACAGCTGATCTGCCTCATGAATTGAGTGAACTTCTTGAGAAGATTATGCTTCAGAATTCTGCATTCAGTAGGAACTTCTCATTTTGACAGTAATAAAGATGCCTCTTGGAGTAGTTCCTGCAGGTACAAGAAATGGCATGGCAAAATCTCTGCTTGATTCAGTTGGCGATCCTTGTGCAATAGCCAATGCCGTTCTTGCTTTTATACGAGGCCATAAGCGATAGCTTGATATGGCTATCATCACACAAGGAGAAACCAGATTTTTCTAATGCTTGCATGGGATTTAATTGCTGATATTGACATCGAGTCGGGAAAATATCGGTGGAAATCTGTTGCTCTGTGATGGATGCCCAAGGGCATTTCATAAAGAATGTGCATCTGTATCAAGTACTCCACGTCGTGGTCGGTACTGTCCAATCTGTCAACACATGTTCCTTGGAGAAGGATCTGTGGCTCTCAATCCTGATGCTGTGGCGGCTGGAAGGGTTGAAGGAGTTGATCCTATAGAACAGATTGCCAAGAGATGCATTCGGATAGTGAAAGATATTGAAGCTGAAATTGGTGGATGTGCTTTATACAGGGGTTCTGACTTCAGCAAATCAGGATTTGGTCCACGCACAATAATAATATGTGATCAGTGTGAAAAAGAATATCACGTGGGCTGTTTGAGGGATCATAAAATGGCATATTTGTAGGAATTGAGATGAGACTGAAGAGAATACAATATCAAGTTCTGGTTTCTGTAATGCATGTGCCAGAGCTAAATGTTTTGGAAGCTAGGGATGATGGCATAGAAATAGGTGCTGCAGTGAGATTATCCATTCTCTTGAATTTTTTCCGGAAGGTTGTGACAGAGCGAGCTGCTCATGAAACTTCATCTTGTAAAGCCTTTATTGAGCAACTGAAATGGTTTGCTGGATTACAGATAAGAAATGTTTCATCAATTGGTGGAAATATATGTACTGCCAGCCCAATATCAGACTTGAATCCTCTCTGGATGGCAGCTAGAGCAAAGTTTCGAATTATTGACTCAAAAGGAAACATCAAAACAGTACTGGCAGAAAATTTCTTCCTGGGTTATCGTAAGGTGGATTTGGCGTATGATGAAATCTTGCTCTCCGTATTCTTGCCATGGAATAAGACCTTTGAGTTTGTGAAAGAATTTAAACAGTCCCATAGAAGGGATGATGATATTGCAATTGTAAATGCTGGTATTCGTGTTCATCTTCAGGAACATAATGATAACTGGGTTGTTGCCGATGCATCGATTTTTTATGGTGGGGTGGCACCATGTTCACTTTCTGCCATTAAAACTAAGGAATTTCTCATTGATAAGATTTGGGACCAAGATCTGTTAAAAAATGCATTGAAAATTCTGCAAAAGGATATAGTAATTAAGGATGATGCTCCTGGTGGAATGGTAGAGTTCCGGAAATCTTTGACTCTGAGTTTCTTTTTTTAAATTTTTTTCTATGGGTGTCTCATCAAATGAGTAGCATGTGAGCCAGTTAAAAATAGTCCACGTCACGTACTTGAAAAGGAGCTGAAATCAAAAGCAAGCTTTCCACGTCACTTAAGTAAGCTGAAAGAAGAAAAAGTCCAAAACGACATGAAAAAGTTTCAGTAACAGTTCACGCACAACCCACATCAAATAACCAAAACGCAGAAAAATCCCAAAACGGCAAAACTTTTCACTCACTCTCAATCTATAAATACCACACATACCTCATTCATTTCTTCAAGCTTTTCAAGCCAAAAAACCTCTGCTGATTTTCTTCCCCAAATTCCTCACTACCAGAAAAACCTTCGTTCATTCTCTTCTCATACTTCATTCCACCAAATTAACTTCAAATCAACCTCAAACACAGATCAATTCAACTAGAGATTCGTTCAGAAGAAGAAGAGAAGCAAGAAGAAGTTTGGATTGATTTCTTACCTGAGTTTGAAGGTAGATTGAGCTTCACCGTCATTTTCGATCCGTTATCTTTTGTTGTGATTCTTTAAACTGTTGGTACTGTTGTGAAGAACTTTTGATTTCGATCTGTTCGGTGTGATTTTCGCATCCCGTCGCTTTGATCTAAGCAAGCTTTGAGCTCGAAAAAAAATGGTGCGAAGAAGTTACCGTGAAGAAGAAAGGAGAAGATGAAGTTTCTGTTCTCTTTCTCCTTTTAAATTGTTTTTTTCATTTATTTATTCTTTTTCTTATCTTTTCTTTTTTTATATTGTTATTAGTTTATTTTTTATAAACTAATAATAATATTCTTGAAAAAAGAAAGCATTAAAAAATTATTTGAAAATATTTTGATTAATTGTTGGTGGTTTTGGATCTTGAATTTTGATAAGATTTCATCAATATCAATGGACTTTGGGTGTTGATTTTTATCCACCAAGAGAGGTGATTGATATTGATGATAATTTAATCGATTTAAGATTCAAATTGTGATTTCTTGTCATTCTTATTTTCTTTCTTTTTTTTTATTTTTTATTTTTGATCGATGAAATCTATGGATCATAGATTGTTGATTATCAAGGTTGTTTAATCTTCATTATTTCAAATCTATGGACGAATAATCATTGAGATAATTCTCCTTACTTTGGAATAGTGATAGATTACCTTTGATTAATTAATTAAAAATCTTGATTATGATGAGATCATTACCTCTTTTCTTTTTGTGTGGCATGTTTTAGGAGAGTGATTTACATATCACTTCTCTAACATGTATTAACACTAACATTTTATTGACCGGCCTCAGATAGTCGTGGTTTCTACATAAACCCGATTACGATTGCTTAACATAGCGCTAAATTGTCCCTTAATCGGAAAATGATCATTCGTGGCTCAAACTTACGTTTAAAAGTCCAAGTATGTTTAGTTGCTTGTCTTAACTCCAATACCTATGAAAATCATTGTTAGGAGGCTTTGATTCTATCAATCCTCTAATGAATTTTCATTAATCTTGGTCTAAGTGCAAGAATTAATCATCATTGATCATATGTTCTAACCACTAACCACTAATTCACTAACAATATCCTTGTTTAATTTTGTTTATATTCTCTTCTTACTCTTTATTTTTTACTTTTATGTTTCCATTTTATCATTTCATACCATATCTTTGTTTATGTTTATGTCATTTCTCTTTTGTCCACTTGGACCATACTTTGTTCAAAACACTAATAAAGGATAAAACATCTAAAAAAATTGGTGCTATTAACTTTGTGGTTATACTCTTGGACCATTCTTAGACCTTGGACTTCATGGACATTTTGGACTTAGAATTAGGGCTCTCATTCCTATGCTTGGAGTATTGTGGATCTTAGCTTTTATTTGGCTCGCTCATTAGCTTATGCTTTAAATCGGATGGAATTCTTTTTTACTTGCTATGGAGTATGCTACAAGTCGGTTAGATCTTTCTTATCTCTAGCTCTTATTTTGTTTTTTAGGATAGTCACTTCATCTCCTCCCCTTCTTAAATTTTCAAAACTTTCTCCCTCTTTCAAAACCTTCTTGGTTTCAAACTTCAAAACTGCTTTCGCAATAAAACCTTGACTTTCGTCAAGTGATTTTTAAACTTTGTTTTTCTTAATAAAAGTCAATCAATGTTAATCATGCTTTGACCAATTTCAAAAGACATAAAAAATACAAAAAAACTCATCAACTCTTTTTGTGCCTTTATGCACTTTTCACTTTAAAACTTTTCATAAAGTTTAGACATGATTCATTTCTATAGTTGAGATGTAAATCTCCTATTCCCCATATTATTAAGACTTTGACATTTTCCACGCTGATGTTGAGTGATAGTCTTGTTGATAATCCAAGCAAATCCTCCATCTTTATGTGACGCAAATGTTGTCTTAATACTCGTGGGTGGATAGTCGCAGTTTTCTCCTTGAAATGACGACTTGTCTGAACATCTAAAATCAATCAAAACCAACAAAATTTTGTCATTTGTACCACGAACTACGGGGTTTTGATTCCATATTGCACTTTATGGGTACGTAGGCATGAGACGATAAGTCTCTCCAAACACAAAAATATAAAAAATAATTCTCTTCTCATCTCCCCAATCTCTTTTCAAACAAACCATTTTCAAACCAAAAAGCGTAAATATTTCAGAGGGCTCCTATAGAGTACTATAGACGTTTTGGGTGCTAACACCTTCCCATTGCGTAACCAACCCCCTTACCCCGATCTCTGTCTCGTGTTCTTATTTTAGAACTCTTTGGTTTTGTTCGCTCTTTTTCCTTTCCTTTATTTGGATAAAATAAAAGTGCGGTGGCGACTCTTGTTTTCTTTGAGTTAAGTTAGTCAATAACTTACACTCACGATTTTTACCGCTACAGAAAAGTGGCGACTCTGCTGGGGACTCCAACGGTTCCTAGTGGGTTTCGCCTACTTTGATTTATTTCTCGCTTTCTGTTTGACTTGTTTGTTATTGATTGTTCTGTTTTGGTGCCTGGTAATTTGTGTGGTGAGATAAGTCCTAACCCGGACTTGAGTGCACTTATGATAGGAGGGTGGTATAGTCTTGTTGGCTTACGTGGAGTAGTCCTTACTAAGCTGACTTGAGATCCCCCGCTCGGTGGAGGCCCCTTTGGAAATTACTGATGTCTTACGAGTAGTCGTAATTGATATTACTTTTTCCGACTGGGAGCCTGAGAAGCTGAGGACCTTAGAACCCTTTAACCCATCTTGGCCTTATTAGGACGTGGTGCGGTGGCTGTTCAGGTGTAGACTTGAATTGGTCGTTACGCGATACCACACTCAGATGAGTTTCTCTTGAGAATATTGTTGGCCGATGAGTAGTCGTTTAAGCCGATAATATCCAAAAGATGGAATTATGATTCTGGGAACTTTTTAGAACCTTGTTCTACAGGTGATGATATAACCATAGTACATACCATTGTGGGTTGGTTGATTCTTACCTTTGGCTCCATGCTCGTGCCGAACCTTTGAACCTGTGTGCTTTGTATGTCTTGTTTGTGGGTGTTGCATCTTGCACTCATGCATTCATGAGCATTGTGTTTCAGCTGGTTTTTAAGGATCTCAGAGATTTTCTTTTGCAAACATCGCAGATATTTTTGATTATGGATATTGGAAGGAGAAACACTCAGAAGTACGGTTTTCGGGCTCCTGATCTTACAGAGTTGAGAAAGCTAGTGTCCTTGGTAGATGATCGTTCAGGCTTCCTATCTCGTTATGGGAGACTTTTATTTGTTCTTTCTACCAATATTGAAGACAGAATTCTGAATACCCTTATGCAGTTCTATGATCCTATTTACCGATGCTTCACATTTCCCGATTATCAGCTCATGCCGACCTTGGAAGAATATGCTTATTTGTTGGGTGTACCGGTTTCTGATAAGGTCCCGTATACTGGTTTGGAGGAAGCTCTTAAACCTCAAGATATTGCTGAAGCTACCCATTTGACGAAGTCGGATATTGATGCAAATCTAAAGACTAAGGGAGGCCTCAAGGGTTTAACTGCTAAGTTCTTGATTGAGAAGGCTACTTTATTTGCTGACATTGGTCGCACATTGGCGTTTGAGGCTATATTGGCTTTACTCATCTATGGACTAGTCTTGTTTCCTAATATTGATAATTTTGTGGACATTAATGCTATTAGGATTTTCTCGATTGGGAACCCTGTTCCAACTTTGCTTGGTGATACTTATTTTTCCATTCATAGTAGGACCTCTAAGGGAAACGGTACCATTGTTTGCTGTCTACCTCTGCTGTATAATTGGTTCGTTTCACACTTACCTCAGACATCTGCTTTTAGGAAAAACAAGGATTGCTTAAGGTGGTCTCAAAGGATTATGTCTCTTACGCATACTGATATCACTTGGTCTTCTTCGGTTTACGATAATGTCCGGATTATTGATAGTTGTGGAGAATTCGCTAATGTTCCTCTTCTTGGAATACAAGGCGGAATTAACTACAACCCGAGTCTAGCTCGCCGTCAGCTGGGATATATGCTGAAGGATAGGCCTAAGAATATTTTATTAGAGGGTTTATTCTTTCAAGGAGGGGATGATTCTCTTGGTTTGAGAAGAAAAATGGCTCATGCCTGGACTAAGATTCACAGGTTGGGTAGAGGGGAGCTTGGAAGACAAGTTTGCATTGCTTTAGAACCTTACACGCTTTGGGTGAAGAAGAGGGCTATGGAGCTTAAGATGCCTTACCCTATTGAGAAACCTCTGACTACTGTGATCTCTACGCCACTCCCTACAGCAATCCCTGTTTCTTCTGATGATGTGAAGACACTTCAAGATGCTTTGACTAAGATGAAGGAAGAGAAAGAGATGTGGGAAAGTAAGTTTCAAGCTTCTGACAAAGAGAAGATGGAATTGCAAAAACAGATGAAGGAGAAAGATGACTTGATAGAGTTACTTGAGCGGCGCGCTGTGAAGAGGCATGCAGAGGATTTATTTCCCTCTACTACTCCATCAGCACATCCTCCTACTTCTGGTGCTTGGAAGGGTATTGTGGATCAGCTTGTGCTAGAGAAGATCACCATGAAGCACAACTATGAGAAAGAGATTAAGAGACTCCGAAGGAAGTATCAGCTTGCATCGTCATCAGATGTTCCTTAGGACCTAGCTTTTTCTTATTTTGATATTATCGTATTTTGTACTTCCAAGTGTAACTCTTTCCAATATTCAATGAAATGAGATGTTTATCAGTATTTCAAGAAGTGTTATTTTTTCTTTATGATGTTTGTAATTGCTTTATATTTTAAAGATCCTTGATAACTGGTTGAAACACCTGCATTTTGCATTTGCATTCGCATCATCGTGCATTGTGTGTTGCCTTTTCCAGATGTCTTATTTGTTTCTTTTGGCCTTCCTTCAGTCAAGCTGTCGCATCACTACAACACTCGGGCTAACTCTAAGAAAAAGATGGATCAGTTGCAACAAGAGAACCGCGAGCTCCGTGAAGAGGTATCAACTCTGAAAGATGGTTTGGAGAGACTGACTGCCGCGATGGAAGCTCTGGTGGCTGCTCAGAACCAACCACCACTACCTCCTCCTTCTCCTGTCCAAGGAACTGTGATTTCTGAAATCGGATCAACGCCCATTTCTGTGGCCCCGATTAATGCTTCTCAATATCAAATGCCTGTTGGTTTCCCTTGGGGCATGCCTAACAATTATGTGCCAGAGGGATATCGACCTCCTGTTCCCGAAGGTTCTAGACTCCCTGCTGTCATGGCTGTGCCACCTCCTGTGGTTAATGTTGTTCCTAATGCTGAAGTTCCGGTTGTTCCTACTGTCATACCTGTGCCACCGCCTGTAACTCACGCTATGCCTTATACTGAAGAACAGATTTTCCATACTGCTCCGAGCGAGAGTTTGGATGTTATGGATCGAATAGATGACTTTCAAGATCAGTTTGCTGAAATGCAAAGAGAAATCAGGGCTTTAAGGGGAAAGGAGTTATTTGGAAAGAATGCTCATGAGCTTTGCCTTGTTCCAAATGTGAAGATTCCCGCTAAGTTCAAGGTTCCGGATTTTGAAAAATACAAAGGGAACACTTGTCCGCAAAGTCACTTGATCATGTATGCTAGAAAGATGTCTACCTATACTGACAACCATCAGTTGTTGATCCACTATTTTCAAGATAGTCTTACTGGTGCTGCGCTGAAGTGGTATATGGGACTCGATAGTACACAAATCAAGACATTCAACGATCTTTGTGAAGCTTTTGTTCGTCAGTATAAGTATAATCTCGATATGGCGCCAGACCGTGATCAGCTTCGCGCAATGTCTCAAAAAGAGAAAGAAACTTTTAAAGAATATGCGCAAAGATGGCGTGAGATTGCAGCTCAGATAAGCCCTCCGCTTGAAGAGAAAGAAATGACCAAGATTTTTCTGAAGACTCTGGATTCATTTTACTATGAAAGGATGGTTGCGAGCGCTCCTAGTGATTTCACAGAAATGGTTAATATGGGGATGAGATTAGAGGAAGCTGTCCGTGAGGGACGTCTGATAAAAGAAGGAAATTCTGGAAGTACAAAAAAGCCTGGTGTTGGGTTCCCTAAGAAAAAAGAGGGAGAAACTAATGCTATATCTCAGGAAAGGTCTAGAAGACGCAGAGTTGTGAACAACAATGGTAGTCGTCGTCAGCAACAAGTAGCATCTGTTATGCCTGTTGTCAGTAACACCCCTACCGCTCAAGCTACTGCAAGTTATCAACCACGTTTCCAAGAGAAGACAACTCAACAAGGTCGTACACAGAGGAAAACACAATTTGATCCCATTCCAATGACGTATACTGAGCTCTTTCCGGCTTTAATAAAGAATAATTTGGTTCAACCTCGTGATCCGCCGGCTGTTCCAACTGAAATTCCATGGTGGTATAAGCCAGATGCTCATTGCGCATTTCATCAAGGTGCCCCTGGACACGATATCGAAAATTGCTATCCTCTGAAGCATGAAGTTGCAAAGCTCGTAAAAAGCGGTATTCTGTCTTTTGAAGATACCAACCCTAATGTGCAATCAAATCCGTTTCCTAAACATGGTAATGCAACTGTTAATATGGTATATGGTTGTCCTGGTACATACCGTATTTTCGACATTCGCTGGATTCAGAGATCGCTTGTTGAAATGCATGCTACTTTGAGTGAGTTCCATGATATTGAGCATGATTATGCCGCCTGTTGTATTTGTTCTGTGAACCCTCGAGGGTGTGTGATTGTAAAAAGGGACTTACAAAAGATGATGGATGAGAATTTGATTCAGGTTACTGCAAACAGAAATGAAGTGGAGAACGAAGTGAATGTCATAGTCCCACGTTTCAATATTCCTGAGCGGGTTGTAATTTCTTACAATAGTAAAAAATCTGTTGTGACGCCTTTGGTTATCCGTTTGCCTGGCCCGACGCCGTATGAATCCGATAAAGTTGTTCCCTACAAATACAATGCTACTATGTTGGAGGATGGAAAAGAGGTTCCCATTCCTTCTCTTCCCTCAGTTGTGACTATCGCTGATGTCGGACGTGTAACCAGAAGTGGTCGAGTATTTGATAATGTGCCTTCAAAGACAAGTGAAGATACTGGGAGTAAGCAAATTCAGTTGAAGACTTCTGTAGAGTCTGGTCAATCAAGTGATGTAAATCAGAAGTCAGATAATGATGAGGTATTGAAATTGATCAAGAAGAGTGAATATAATGTGGTGGATCAATTGTTACATACACCGTCAAAAATATCTGTTTTATCTCTGTTAATGAGCTCTGAGGCTCATCGTGAATCGTTGCAAAAAGTATTGGAACAAGCTTATGTAGATCATGATGTGACTGTTAACCAGTTTGATAGCATTGTTGCCAATATCACTGCGTGTAATAATATGAGTTTTTGTGATGAAGAGTTGACTGATCATGGAAGAAATCATAATTTGGCTCTCCATATTTCCATGAATTGCCAGGAAGACGCTCTATCCAATGTGCTGGTTGATACTGGGTCATCGTTGAATGTGATGCCAAAATCTACTTTGTCCAGATTATCTTATCAAGGTACTCCTATGAGGTTCAGTGGGGTCATTGTGAAAGCCTTTGATGGATCGAGGAAAACCGTGATTGGAGAGGTTGATCTCCCTATCAAGATTGGTCCGTGTTTTTTCCAAATCACTTTTCAAGTCATGGATATTCGTCCTGCTTACAGTTGTCTTCTAGGACGCCCATGGATCCATGAAGCTGGAGCTGTTACTTCGACACTGCATCAAAAGTTAAAATTCGTGCAGAATGGTAAACTTGTCGTTGTTGGTGGAGAATAGGCTATGTTGGTAAGCAGTTTGTCGTCTTTTTCTTATATCGATGCGGAAGAGGATGTTGGAACTTCGTTTCAGGCTCTTTCTGTGGTTGATAAAGCTGTTAAGAAGGATGGGGTGTCCATGTCTTCTCTAAAAGATGCACAACGTGCAGTGGATAATGGCCAAACTGATGGATGGGGCCGAATCATTGAAGTTGCTGAGAAAAAAGATAGAGTTGGTTTGGGTTTTACATCTGGTTCAACCCAAAAAGAGCTGAAGAGTATTCATGAAGTCTTTCGAAGTGCTGGGTTCATCCATTGCAAAGATCATTCTACAGCTGCAATTCTCGAAGATGACCAAGAGGAAGAAATGCCCAACTTTGTGACACGTGGATTGATATGCCAGAATTGGATCGCTGTTGATGTTCCTACTGTTGTTCATGTTTCAAAGTAATTTGTTTTTGTTTCTTTCAAAAATCCTTTCACTCTGCCCAAGGTGAAAGTGAATTTGTGAGGGCTTTGTTTCAACTTTTATCATCATCAATAAAATGTTTTTCTGTTTATCCATATGTTGTTTTCCTTTTTTGCTTTACTTCTGAAAAATGGTAACATAAAAAAACCGAAAAAAGTATAATAATGTTATAATCACTCTTATCTGCATAATATTTTCATTTTTTTGTTCATATTCTAAAATCAAACATAAAATCATTGTGCAGATTGATTGTTAAACCCATTGGAAACAATGACCATATGCCCCCTCCCAACTTTGAGTTCCCTGTGTTTGAAGCGGAAGAGGAGGATATTGAAGAAATTCCTGATGAGATTTCTCGATTGCTTGAGCACGAGGAGAAGGCCATTCAGCCTCATGAAGAGCCGGTGGAATTGGTTAATCTGGGTTCCGATGATGATAAGAAAGAAGTCAAGATTGGGGCACTGCTTCAGTCAGATGTTAAGAAGAGGATGGTAGAGCTTCTTAGAGAATATGTTGACGTGTTTGCTTGGTCCTATCAAGACATGCCTGGTCTTGATACCGGTATTGTGGAGCACCATTTGCCATTAAAGCCTGAATGTTCACCCGTGAAGCAGAAATTGAGAAGAACTCATCCTGACATGGCAGTGAAGATTAAAGAAGAGGTTCAAAAGCAGATTGATGCTGGTTTTCTTGTGACCGTAGAATATCCTCAATGGGTGGCCAATATCGTGCTTGTTCCAAAGAAAGACGAAAAAGTCCGAATGTGCGTTGACTATAGAGATTTGAATAAAGCAAGTCCAAAAGATGATTTTCCACTACCACACATTGATTTGTTGGTAGATAATACTGCTAAGTTCAATATCTTTTCATTTATGGATGGATTTTCCGGTTATAACCAAATAAAGATGGCACCTGAGGATATGGAAAAAACAACATTCATTACACCCTGGGGAACATTCTGTTACAGAGTGATGCCCTTCGGTTTAAAAAATGCTGGTGCAACGTACCAGAGAGCTATGACCACTCTGTTCCATGATATGATGCATAAAGAAATTGAGGTCTATGTGGATGATATGATTTGTAAGTCGAAGACTGAAGAAGATCATATTAAAAATTTATTGAAATTGTTTCAACGTTTGAGAAAGTTTAAGCTCCGTCTGAATCCTAATAAATGCACTTTTGGTGTTCGTTCTGGAAAATTGTTAGGCTTTATTGTCAGTCAGAAAGGCATTGAAGTTGATCCTGGTAAAGTTAAAGCTATCCAGGAGATGCCTGCACCCAGAACAGAAAAACAAGTAAGAGGATTCTTGGGACGTTTGAACTATATCTCTAGATTTATCTCTAATATGACTGCCACATGTGCACCGATTTTCAAACTTCTCCGCAAAGATCAGGGTTGTGTCTGGACAGAAGATTGTCAGAAAGCTTTCGAAAGAATTAAAGAGTATCTGCTTGAACCTCCTATTTTGTCTCCTCCCGTAGAAGGAAGACCTTTGATCATGTATTTGACCGTGCTAGAAGAGTCTATGGGTTGTGTTTTGGGTCAACAAGATGAATCCGGGAGAAAAGAATTTGCCATTTATTATTTAAGCAAGAAATTCACTGATTGTGAGTCTCGGTACACGATGCTTGAAAAGACATGCTGTGCTCTAGCTTGGGCTGCCAAGCGCCTCCGTCAGTATATGTTGAATTGTACAACTTGGTTGATATCTAAAATGGATCCAATCAAGTATATCTTTGAAAAGCCTGCTTTAACTGGGAGGATTGCTCGTTGGCAAATGTTGTTATCAGAATATGATATTGAGTACCGAACTCAAAAGGCGATAAAAGGAAGTGTTTTGGCTGATCATTTAGCACACCAGCCAATTGATGATTATCAACCTATTCAGTTTGACTTTCCTGATGAGGATGTGATGTATCTAAAGGTTAAAGATTGTGAGGAACCATTACATGAAGAAGGACCTGAGCCTGGATCCCGTTGGGGTTTGATTTTTGATGGGGCGGTTAATGAATATGGCAGAGGTATTGGTGCAATTATTGTTACTCCTCATGGTTCTCATATTCCTTTCACTGCAAGGTTGGTTTTCAATTGCACAAATAATGCGGCTGAGTATGAAGCGTGTATTATGGGCTTGGAAGAAGCTATCGATTTAAGAATCAAGATTCTTGATGTGTATGGAGATTCAGCTTTAGTGATTAATCAGATTAAAGGGAAATGGGAGACACGTCAACCTGATTTGATCCCTTATCGTGATTATGCAAGAAGATTGTCAACTTTCTTCAATAAAGTTGAGTTTCACCATATACCAAGAGCAGAGAATCAAATGGCAGATGCTTTAGCAACTTTATCCTCCATGATTGTGGTAAATCATTGGAATGATGTGCCAAAGATTGATGTGATGCGTCTTGATAGACCAGCTCATGTGTTTGTAGTTGAAGAGGTGGTTGATGATAAACCTTGGTATTATGATATTAAATGCTTTCTTCAGAATCAAGAGTACCCACTTGGGGCATCCAAGAAGGATAGGAAAACTTTGAGAAGATTGGCTGGTAGTTTCTTCTTGAATGATGATGTGATGTATAAGAGAAATTATGACATGATCTTGCTCAGATGCGTGGATAGACACGAAGCAGATATGTTGATGAAAGAAATCCATGAAGGATCCTTTGGCACCCATGCCAATGGACATGCGATGGCTAAGAAGATGTTAAGGGCAGGTTACTATTGGCTGACAATGGAATCTGACTGTTGTAAATATGTGAAAAAGTGCCATAAATGCCAGATTTATGCTGACAAGATTCATGTGCCTCCAACTCCTCTCAATGTTATCTCTTCTCCATGGCCTTTTTCAATGTGGGGCATTGATATGATTGGAATGATTGAGCCTAAAGCGTCGAACGGATACCGTTTCATATTGGTGGCTATTGACTATTTTACCAAATGGGTTGAAGCTGCATCATATGCAAATGTGACTAAGCAAGTAGTGGTCAGGTTTATCAAGAATCAAATCATCTGTCGGTATGGTGTTCCGAGCAAGATCATCACTGATAATGGGTCGAATTTAAATAACAAGATGATGAAGGAATTATGCGATGAGTTTAAGATTGAGCATCATAATTCTTCTCCTTATAGACCCAAGATGAATGGGGCTGTTGAAGCTGCTAATAAGAACATTAAGAAGATTATTCAAAAGATGGTTGTTACATACAAGGATTGGCATGATATGCTTCCTTTCGCTCTGCATGGGTATCGTACATCCGTTCGCACTTCAACAGGGGCAACCCCGTTTTCTCTTGTTTATGGCATGGAAGCAGTGCTCCCGATAGAGGTTGAAATCCCTTCTATGAGAGTTTTGATGGAAACTGAATTGGCTGAGGCTGAATGGTGTCAAAGTAGATACGACCAGTTGAATCTGATTGAAGAGAAAAGAATGACGGCTTTGTGTCATGGCCAATTATATCAACAAAGAATGAAGAAAGCATTTGATAAGAAGGTTCGACCCCGTGTGTTCAGAGAAGGTGACCTCGTGCTCAAAAAGATCTCGACTTTTACTACTGATTCTAGGGGCAAGTGGACTCCTAATTACGAAGGCCCATATGTTGTTAAGAGAGCCTTCTCTGGTGGTGCATTAATTCTTACAACTATGGATGGAGAAGAGTTCATTCGTCCTGTAAATGCTGATGCAGTCAAGAAATACTTCGCCTAAAAAATAAAAGAACAGCTCGCTAAGTTGAAAACCTGAAAGGGCGGCTTAGGCAAAAATGAGCGTCTCGGTGGATTGAAAACCCGAAAGGGCGGTCCAGGCAAAAATTAGAGACAAAAATAGAAATAATCATCCCGGTAGATTGAAAACCCGAGAGGGCAATCTAGGCAAAAGTTAGGGATCATGGCAAGTAACTGCATCTGGCCAGTCTTGATCGTTTGAAGCAACATTTCCTATCAAAGGTTTTACTTCAGATATTCTCCGCTGAAGTCTCAAGCACAGTTGGAATTCAAAGTTGTTAGGGAGAATAATGGTCATTGTATTTCAATGTAGAACTTTCCATTGTACTTACCATTTTTCAAACTTTGTAATGATCCATGGAGTTACGCCATTTGCGAACTACCATTCTATCAATAGAATTTGGGCCTTTGTCCCTTTGTTTGCAATTCTTATTTTGTTTCTGTTTATAGAATTTCATTTTATTTTTGATGATGATTTTTGAAACAAATGTGAATAATTGATTTAAATTTTGAAAATTATAAAAACATTTTTCTTTGATTTGTGAAAATAAAAGAAAGAATGTCAACAGTAATCCCAATAATGGTAGAATCTTGAAGCGAAAAGCGTAAGTGTTCTCTTCAGTAGGGTTCTTTCTTGCCTCTCTGGTAGAATTTATTGGCAGCTCCCCAGTAGAGTTGTGTTGATGTTTCCCCATTTGAGCTATATTGAGGTCTCTTCAGTAGAGTTTGCTGATATTCCCTTAGCAGAGTTTTGTTTCTTTGGATAAACCAGACGAGTGTTGAACGGTTTTCCACAGCAAAGTCTTGATTCAAATGATGGATATGTTTTATTCATTCAACCAGATAATGATCGGACAGTTGAGAAATTTGAAGACCACTTCTCCTTGATGTTTTGCCCAGGCGGATATTTGTCTTTGATGATTCCTAGCAGAGGTTATGCATATTTGCTTTGGATTATTCCCTAAGTAGAGAACCATGTTGAGAAGTGTTGACATAGCAGTCACCTGTCGGGTTTTCTCTCACCTTGTGATTAGGTGTTGATTTAAAATCCCCCATAGTTTGACTTTTTGCTATGATGTTAACTTCTTATTCCCCTGGCAGGGTTGAAAGATTTGTGTTGCTTTGTTTTCTCCAACAGTTTTTTTCTCAAAGCGGAGTTCATATTGTTGTTCCCTTTTGTTGAATTATTGATGGTTGAAGATTTTCTGTTGCTGATCCCCAGCACGATCTCCAAGGATATCTCTAACTCGCAGAGATTAGCCGAATATTTCAGTGGTGTTGTGGTGTTTTGTTCACCCTCTGTTTGCCTTTTTTGTCTAATTTATCAGCATATTCATACTCATTGCATGCGCATTCATTTTGGTTGAGCATAGCATGTCTTTGTTGCATTGTGCATCCTGCATTTTTTGTTGGTATTTCCCTTTTCCCGATGTTGTTATCTCGCAAAATACGTGTGTCCTCCCTTCATTAGAGTGTCGACCCCTAAGCAGAAAATACCTATCATTTTTAATTCCCCACTGAGTTTATGCCTCGTGGAAGATGTTTTGTTTAGCTTTCATCCCCGGCTTTTATCTGGATGGAATTGTTCCCCAGTTGAGTTATTTCCTCATTGGGTCGAGTCTTGTTTGACCGTTTCTTTCCAGTTTGTTCCTGGATTGAACTTTGGTCTCTTGCAGCAGTTACTTTAGTTTTCCCTGGGATGTGGAACCGGGATGACGAGAAGGTATTTTTGAGGATTTATTTTCCTCAGCAGGAATCTGTTATTGATCCCCAATAGAAGGTGAAGATTTGATTTTCCCAGTAGTGTTTTGATAACACTCTCTTGGTAATTACTTATGCAACTTCATGTGGAAGCCTCTTTATTTGAGCAGCTTGTGTAATCTCCAGAAATTTACCTTCGCAATAAATAACATTTCTCTGGCTCATTCTCAACAGAGAAGTTTATTGTGAAATGATAGATCCTTATTTGACCAGCTTTTCTGTCAATTGGAATTTCTGTGGAATAACTCCCGATGAGAATTCTATTGCATGGTTCAACCTGCTTGTATCTCTTTTAAAGATCCCTGACAGAGTTGTTAATATCTTTTTCCAACAAATGGTTGTCTCTTTATTTGAGAAGTTTGTTGTGTGTTTGGAGCTGCTCAGTAACAAGTAGCTGATGATATAGCTCTTTCCCCTACCCAGTAACAGGTAGTCGAGTATGTTTGTCCTACCCAGTGTCAGGTAGTTGACCTTTTATCTTTTTCTCCTACCCAGTAACAGGTAGTCGAGTCCGTCCTACCCAGTAACAGGTAGTTGACATGTTGTTTACCCTATCCAGTAACCGATAGATGGTAACCCCTTTCATTCAAGTTTATTAATCTCGCTAAACTACTCAGTAACCAGTAGTTGGCGTTGCTTCTTTTCTTACCCAGTAACAGGTAGTTGATATATTTCAACAAGTGGATTACTTTTTACCCAGTAACTGGTAATAAGTAATACATTTCTTTGTTCTCTACCCAGTAACTGGTAGATAACAATTCTCTTGTGTTTTTGCACTTATTTTCTACTCAGTAACCAGTAGAAAGTATTTTACCTGTTCTCTTCAGTTCGAATATCTTTGCCCAGTAGCTGGCAGTTGGTATCTCTTTCCCCACAGAAGTCTTATGTTCGCATATCATTAGCATAATCATATCATTTTGTGGTCTCTTAGGGTTAAAAATTGGGTTAATTGTTATATTTAAGTCTCTTCTATCTAGTCGAGACAAAGATGTCAATCTTCATATCTCCGGATAGAAGAATCTTAAATAGGGGCAGCTGTAATACCCTAATTTTTACCCCTAAGATCCCACATTTCATTTGCATATCATTCCACAAACAAGACCATACTTTTTGATTTTTCTTAGGTCCCTTATTGTTTCATACTTGCTTTATGTTTGTTTCTGTTTACTAACCTCTAACCAAAAGACCAAAAATATTTTTCAATTTTTGTTTTGTAGGGAGATTCATGGCAAAGGAACGGTGTAATACCCCAAATTTTACCCTTTCTTTTTATTTTTATTTCAAATTCTTATTAACTTAATAAATTAACCTTTTTTTTAAATCTTGTTTTTTTAACTAATAATAATTTAATTAACCTTTTTTATAACTTTACTAATGTTTTTTATTAACTTTTTTTTTTTTTTTCTATTTAGTTTATTTATTTAAGTCATTTTAAGCTCTTCTTACTAACTTTTAGGATTTAGATTAAAATTTAACTTTTTTTTTTCTTTTCTTTAAGAGTAAATTTTTTTTTATAACCTTTTTTAAATTAATTTCTAACACATTTTTTAATCAAATTCTAATACCTTTTTTAAAATAAAAATCTAACTTGTTTTTAAAATTAAATCTTTTTTTCTAACTTTTTTTAAAGTTAAATATTTTTTTCTAACTTTTTTAAAAAAATTAAATCTTTTTTCTAACTTTTATAAAGTTAAATCTTTTTCTAACTTTTTAAAATTAAAACTTTTTTCTAACTCTTTAAAGTTAAATCTTTTTCTAACTTTTTAAAATTAAAACTTTTTTTCTAACTCTTTAAAGTTAAATCTTTTTTTTCTAACTTTTTAAAATTAAAACTCTTTTTTTCTAACTTTTTTAAAGCTAAATCTTTTTTTTCTAACTTTTTTAAAGTTAAATCTCTTTTTCTATTTTTTAAAAAAAAATCAAATCTTTTTTCTAAATATTTTTTCTAACTTCTTTATAAAGTTAAATCTTTTTTCTAACTTTTATAAAGATAAATCTTTTTTTCTAACTTTTTTTGAAAAAAATTAAATCTTTTTTTTTTCTAACTTCTTTTTAAAGTTAAATTTTTTCTAACTATTTTAAAAATTAAATCTCACCTTTGTCACTTTTTTTTATTTTTACTCTAAATTTTTCTATCTTTCATTAAAAAATAACAAAAATAGTTTTTTATTATTATTTAATTATTATTTTCGTATTTTAATTAAATCATTTTTTAAAATATTATTTTTTTCACTTTTTTCTAAATTATTCATAAAAATATCCAAAAAAAATCATAAAATAAAATATATTGAAAAAAATTTTGTTCTTTTTATAATATTTTTGATTTTAGGAATCAATAGGATTATTAGTTTTATTTTTAGTTTATTTTAATTATTTTATTTTTTTCTCTTAACTAATTATTTAGTTTGGGCTTTAAAATGGGCTTTAGGGACATTATTGACAATTTGGTGTTAACCCTAATTTGTTCCCTATATATACATGTGTTGCCTTGTTGGAAAGGAGGAGAGAATGAAAAAACCTAAGAGAGGTCAGAAGGTTTTCTTCAGAAAAGAGGAGAGAGAAAGGGAGAAACAAAGGAGATCCCCAGAGAAGAAAGGCGGTCGTTCCCACAACTCGTCAGAAGGATTGGAGCTCTCCAGTGTTCCCTTATTCAAACCTTTTTCACATTTATCGAAGCAAACCTCCGCTTCGTAGGTTAAATTACTAAACCTTTTGCCTTTTCATGTTTATGTGCATATTTTGCCATGTTAATGTGTTTAGGTCCGTTAAATTACTAAACCTTTTGCTTTTTCATGTTTATGTGCATATTTTGCCATGTTAATCTCCATGTGTGTTTAGGTCCCTAGATTTTAATATCAAAACCCTTTTTTAACAAAACCTTTTTTTTAAAATCAAAACCCTTTTTTTTATTTATTATTAAAACCTTTTTTTTAGTAAGACCTTTTTTAAAAACTGAAAAGCCTTTTTGTTCCCAAGAAGAAAAAAAAAACCTTTTTGTTCCCAAAAAACTGAAAAGCATTTTCCCAAAAAAAAAACTGAAAAGCATTTTCCAAAAAAACTGAAAAGCCCTTTTTTGGGATGAAAAGCCTTTTTGTTCTAAAAAAACTGAAAAGACTTTTCCCCCCAAAACTTTTTTTTTTTATAATTTAAACTTAATTTTTTTTATAATTTTAACTTAAATATTTTTTATTAAAAAATTAAAACCTTTTTTTTATAATTAAAATATTAAAAAATTAAAACCTTTTTTTTATAATTAAAATATTAAAAAATTAAAACCTTTTCGTAAGGAACTCCTGATGTTTGATGTTTGTCGTGTCATTTTATGTACCCTTTTATTACTTTTCTTTCTTTTGGCATTTCATGTGCATGCTCGAGGTTGAGATGTGCTTGTGGTGGCCACAGCCCCACACTATTTTCCTCCCTCACTTCATTCTAAGTGTCATTACATATTTTTATATTCTTCATGTTTTCAGAAATGTTTCTTTGTTTCTTTATACCCTCTGCCTTTATTACTTTTCTTATTTCTGTACCTTAATTATTCCTCCATATAATGATTTGTCATATTTTCACATTTTTTACAGTTTTATCCTTCCGAAGGATTAGGTCCAGCCTTTTGGCCGCCGAGTCAATAGCCTTACCCCTTTAATGGATCAAACCCTGTTTAGCCTAGGTGTCCCGCCGTGGGCAAAATTGCTTTTATCCTAGTGTTAGGCCAAAAGAGTCGCCGTACTCTATTTTAAGGTTTTCCGCCGTGGAATCCCTAATTTAACCCTATTTTAATTTTAATTAACATTTTTTTTAACATAGAGATTGGAGTCTCTGAACAAACCTTGGCCACAGTCAAGACGTTTCTAACCTCCCTTTTGAGGGGAACTACAGTTACTCTGATTCCATTCCCGTAAGGATATGTAGGCACAAGATGCGATGTCTTGCCGAGTAAACTTAGAATTAACCCCTTAGGTCTCTTTTCTCACTTTTAATCTTTGTACATATACCTTAAGCAAATAAATAAAGCAAATAGTAAACATCCGAACAAAAGGTTCCTGTAGAGTACTACAGAAGTTTAGGGTGCTAATACCTTCCCTAAATTTAACCAACCCCCGAACCCTAGATCTTTCCCCGCATTGTGTTTACGATGCAAAATAGGTTTTCCCTTTTTGACCTTTTCCTTCGGATAAATCAAAGAGTGGTTGTGAATTGAATTGCGATTCAAACTCATTAATAGTTTGTGATCCTATTTCCACCGCAACAGAAAATGGCGACTTCACTGGGGAATGACTTTAACTTTTGAGGGTTATCCCTAACTTGTTCATATTTATTACTATCTGTGTTATTATTCACTTGCAGGTATATATTGGTGCTTTGATTGTGGGACTGTTCCTTGTGCTGTGAGATAGGTCCTACACCCGGATCTAGTGTACCTTAGGTAAATGGCAATAGACCAAGGAAACTGTACGACGTATATCGATACGGTTGATCTGGTGGCCATGGTTAGTGCGACTTCTTGGTTGGTGCTTATATTCCTTAAGTCAAGTTGAGGATAATATTGAGGCTGCCATATGTTGTCAACGCACTAACTGACTTTTAGAACCCTAGTTAACTCATCTTGGCCTTTAGAAAGTAGTGAGGTAACCGGCTTTGGTGCAGACTAAAGTTGGTTGACACTCGATACTACGCTCATTGAGATCTTAAACTTGGAGGGTTTTGGTTGGCAAGTAAGTTGCCTTCTGAACAACCACCCTTGTGAAGGATCAATGATATTGAGATCCCTTAGAACCCGGTTACTTTTGTAGGACAGGATGAACCATCTAACTTCAGGGGAGGGTATTTGCCTTTGAACCTCATGCAAGCCTTTAACCTAGGACTTTGTGTGTTTTCATGCATTGCATCCATAAAGCATCTCATCGCATTGTATTTCATGGAGTTCAAACATCATTAATGGATATCGCGGGATACCATAAATAAAAAAAATATAAAATGAAAAAACAAGAAAAAGATTTCCTTGGTACCCCACGACATTCGTAAATGTTTTGAATTCCATGAAATCTTCATTTACATTCACATTTTAGCATCATACTCTTGCATTGCATGTGTCTCCCGATTTCTCACACTTGGTTCTCTCACCTTCCAGTTTTGTCACCCTGAGTTCTCGGCACCAATACAACACCAGAGCTCAAACTCGGAAAAGAATGGAGGATCAGGCAAAAGAGATTGATCGCCTTAGCAATGAACTTGAAGACCTTCGAGGGGGTATGGGGCGAATGATGGAATTGTTACATGTCATGAATGCTAAGATGGATACCCAGCCCACTGTTGTTTCTGAGATTACCGGCGTTACTGTGGACCCTTCACCAAGTGTGACCGTAGCAAGGGACCCACCTTATGGTCTTGCTCCCGGTTTTGTGCCTCCTCAAGCCACTGTTCCGATTAATCAACCTGTTCAGCAAGCCGTGCCTTTGTTTTCTGAAGTTTCTAGGGGGGCTCCTATCTTTGCACCACCTGTTGTACACACTCGTGCGCAACCGTACTTCAATGAGACAGCTTTTGATAATCTTGATGAGAATGTTGAGGGTTATGAGAAACATGATAAGCTTCGTGAGGAAGTAAACACTATCGTCCAGAGATTGAAAAAGGTAGAGGGTGATCAAATTTTTGGGACTGCTGCAAGGGATGTTTGTTTGGTTTCAGGTTTGGTTATTCCCCCAAAGTTCAAAACTCCGAACTTCGATCGCTATGAAGGTGCCACCTGTCCTAAGAGTCATTTGATCATGTATTATCGCAAAATGGCTGCCCATGTTGAGAATGATAAACTGATGATTCATTGCTTCCAAGACAGTTTGAAGGGTGCTTCTTCCAAGTGGTATTTAACTTTGGACCAATCCCGCGTTAAGAGCTTTCAAGATTTATCTGACGCTTTCATCAAACACTACAAGTACAATATGGATCTGGCTCCTGACAGAAGACAGTTGCTGAGTATGTCACAAAAGAATTCTGAGTCATTCAAAGAGTATGCTCAAAGGTGGAGAGAAACTGCTTCGCAGGTAGAACCTCCTTTGACCGAGAAAGAGTTAGCTGATTGGTTTGTCGACACAGTCCGTCCAGAATTTTACGAGAGAATGGTGGGTAGTGTGACTTCAAATTTCTCCGACATAGTTGCTGTGGGTGTCAAGATTGAATTGGGTATGAAGAGTGGTAAAATGACAAATAATCATGGCGCTTCTAAGGATCAGCCGAAGAAACCTCCTTATAGCTCCCAGAAAAAGAAGGAGAGTGAGACTAATGCTATCTCCTCTGGTAAACCAAGGGAACGCTTTTATCGGCATCTGCAAGGTTATGCTCAACCTCAAGGGTACCCGGTCCAATATGCTCAACAACCCTATGTGGCAGCTATTACACCTTCTTTCAATCAACAGGTTCCCATGTATCAACCTATGCAACAACCTCCTGTTTAGCCGCCTCCTGTCAACTACCTACAGGCACCCAATACTCCTGCTCCTCAACAGCCAAAGAGTCCGGCTCCTCGCCAGAATATGCCAAACAGAAGAACGTATAAACCTTGTCCGCCGATCCCGATGACTTTTACCGAGTTGTGTCCCTCTTTGGTCAAGCAAGGTCTCATCACTACTCGGGCTTTGGGTCCGCCTCCTAATCCTCCACCTAATCCATTACCTGCAAGTTACAACGCTACCGCTCATTGTTTATTTCATGAGGGTGCGCCCGGCCATGATCTAGAGAATTGCTATGCTCTTAAGAAAGTTGTCAGAAATTTGCTAGAAACGAAGAAGTTGTCTTTTGGCGATGCTCAGCTGAAGATCGAGACTCCTTTCGGGGTTCCTCACTCGTCAAGTGCAAATTCTGCAAAGCATGCTACGCCTATCAGCCGAATCCAGTCATTATTCAAAGGCCTAGCCCGCTTCATTTCAGTAACCCTCAAGGTGATATGACCGGGATCAACAAAGGATCTGGGAAATTTATTTTGAAGCAACGACTGAAAACTGTTGAAGATGTGACCAGCATAACTGGGGTGAGCCATGACGACTCACAGTGATCATGAACCAGACGTCCTTTCCATTGAGGCTCCGCCAAAGGAAACTGTTACTCTTGAATGCAAGATTTCATAAACATTTAGAAGGATTTTTCCGACAGTTCATTTGTTTATTTATATGTATTTCTCTTCGATTAATCATATTTAGCATGCACGAACTTGTTTATCTTTGATTAATTAATGCAACGCATATGTTTGTCTT
This sequence comes from Lathyrus sativus, assembly GCA_963859935.3. Taxonomy (NCBI): domain Eukaryota; kingdom Viridiplantae; phylum Streptophyta; class Magnoliopsida; order Fabales; family Fabaceae; genus Lathyrus; species Lathyrus sativus. Next base: position 117,619,206 of record OZ012735.1, read on the forward strand.
GAATAAATCCATTCGTTTCACTCATTCAAAATATATTTTTCATAAATTATAATGCCAACTTTACCCGATCTCTTGTTCAGATGGAGAATTGGGAGGAGGATGACGAACCTAAAACGTCAGATTTCTTGTCGTATGCTTTCGATTGAAACCCGCTGATGATGTAAGGCATTGTTTCAAATCCCAAACACTGGAGATATAAGGATGTTAACCCCTAGTCAACCCTTTGAGCCTTGAAGTAGGAGTTTTTCTTTCTTTTAAAGAACCTTCATCCTAACCTGGTGCAGGGTAGGTTTCAGTTAAACCGATCGAGCGCTTAGACTCTTAAAAAGGAAGAGCAAACCTTCGAGAATTTATCCTTAGCATCTTAAGAAGTCCAATACAATGACTATCCCTCGGTTACCTAAGGAGTGGGGCAGTCACGAGCCTTTCAAAAGATTTACACAACTTGTGCATAAAGGAATATTCAAAAAAATAAGAGCCCGCTAAGTCAAAAACCTATGAAGGAGACTTAGGCAAAACTGGGGCATCCCGCTGGACTCCAAAGTCAGATCAAAAGACGTTGTCCAGGCAAAAGTTAGGGAATAAAAGCAAAACAAGAGGGTACAATAAATAGTCCCTAGTAAAGAACAAGATCGTGTAATAGGTGAGCGACTGCCATGTCCAAAGCCTTGATAAGTTCTCGACCATAGCAAATCCGCTTGAGATATGAGCGTTCGTATCCGGTTAACTGAATTAGGATTGGAGAACATCACGAAGAATGGGTGGGTACAAATATAACTTTGAGCCTTTATCCTTTTGTTTCTTAAACCGTGAACTGAGCCACGATACAACCTTTAAAAGACCTAATTGAAGTAGGACTTCGGTTGAAAGCATACTTGACAAGATCACGTTTCCTGACTCCTACGAGCTATGCTCAGAAAAAAATTCATGATGGCATTATAATTAAAACTTATATCCTGACTAGTGATTTCGGTCACAAGTTGTTGCGATATCTTTTTTTCAAAACAAAAATTCAAGACAAATATATGTGTACATTGACAAGCTCAGGATAGGCATTTCAGGCATGACAACTTTGCTTGATATCTTAGAGATTTACATATGAACATAACCCGTGGAACTTGAAGATCCTGCTGAACAGGGGCAGGCAGTTTCCCAATTCGCTTACCAACGCGAGTCTGACATTCTTAAGAGCTATTTCCCAAACATTTCGTCGTAACACGATTAATTTGTGCCAGTTACGTCGAGACCTGACAAATCTCTCAAAGAGTTTGAGAACAATGGGGCAACCGGACTCGGTGTTCTCTATAAAATCCTCTTGAGATGACCCTACCTCGCAACGCAAGTATCCTGGGGCACCATGTTTTTGAAGAAACAAATGGCGGCTACTATAAGGTCCTGCAAGATCAAAACCATGGGATTTCACAATTTTTTCATGCACCCGATGGATTTTACTCACAGCGGCCTTCATACCCCAGTAAGCCTCAGTGTTGCAACAGGTTCCTAAACCATTGCTCTGATTTAGTCCCCAGCGAGACTCTAAGCTGACAATACTTTGGATGGAGCCAGTGGTCCCTAAGGCATCAGAGATTTCACTGACATGCTCCCAGTGACAGTCCCCAGCGAGACTATAAGCTGACAACTTTTTTTTTGGGTAACTCGAAAGTGTCCCTCAGGTTTTCTTCTCCCCATAAGAAGGCGTGATACTGTACACCACAAGCAGATTACCTTCCCTCAGAGAATTCAGAACTTTAAAACCAGATTTGGTTCTACCATTGATCTCTCTTACCCATGATTGACGTATTGGTTGCAGAGAACGCAGGGTATTTCCGTCGAGATGTTTATTTCATCTCTCGTCCCGTCTCTAGTCAGTTTCGTCAGCATACACAGGGGCATAAGCATCACATGCCTATTTCATTACACATTCATTACATATTACATATTCATTACATATTCATTACATACTCATTACATACTCATAACATCTTGCATACATAAACATTAACATACATAGACATTAACATACATAGACATTAACATACATTCACATTAACATATGCATCAACATATGCGTTAGCATTCACAGGTTCATCGTGTCTCCATCATTGGTCGTTACCGCCAAGTAACTGGGGTTTGCCCATTCTCTCCAAATAGATTGTCAGCCATAAGCATAAAATACTTACTTGTTTCCAGTTTCCCCACAGAGCTCGATCCTCGTGGATGACGGTTACTTCAGCTATCTTTCCTCACCAGGATAAGATATTTACCCTTCGAGATCATTCCCTCGATGGAGTCTTGATTACCAGTCTTCTTTCTAGCTCGATCCTAGATTGAATCTCAGTATTGTCGGTCGTCAAGCCCAACCGGACGTGCATTTATTTTGCACCATCTAAAGGTTTTCACCATACCATGACAGGTACGCGACTATCTCGCTTGAGAAGTTTATCACCGTACCCGGACGTGCATTTATTTTGCACTATCTTTCAAGAAAATCAACTACAATCCTTTACAGATACACGCCAGTTCACGCCTGGAAAATCTATCAGTACAGCACTTTACAACACTTTACATCTTACAGCATCAGCATACGACATTTCTCACCTAAGAAGTCGATCATATCCTCGTTACGACTCGCAGCAAATGGCCATCTCCATGGAGCAGTTGGGCTTCCATTTACCTGCCGTCTTGAGGTTTGAACCAAATCGTATTCAGGAGAGCACGATCTTGAGTTACGGGGAGGTTTGAGCAGTTTCATATTCAGGAGAGCACGATTCTGAAGTTATGAAGAAGTTCGTTTATCCTTTAGTAAAAGAAGGAGCGGAATCATATTCAGGAGAGCACGATTCTGAGTTATGAGGAAGTTCAATTACCCAGTTTCATATTCAGGAAAGCACGATTCTGAAGTATGGAAAAATTCATTTACAACCAAATCATATTCAGGAGAGCACGATTCTGAAATATGAAGAAATTCAGTCATCCAGTTTCATATTCAGGAGAGCACGATTCTGAAATATGAGTATCTTCAGTCATCCAGTTTCATATTCAGGAGAGCACGATTCTGAAATATGAGTATCTTCAGTCATTCAGTTTCATATTCAGGAGAGCACGATTCTGAAATATGAAGAAATTCAGTCATCCAGTATCATATTCAGGAGAGCACGATTCTGAAGTATGAGGAAGTTCAGTTTACCCTTTTCATGTTCAGGAGAACATAATCTTGAAGCATGAAGAAGTTTATTTATCCTTCAGTAAGAGAAGAATCAGAATCGTATTCCAGGCGCCGACCTTAAATGCGAGAAGATTTATTTATCAGATAAGCAGCAGCCTCTTTATTTGAGTGCTTATCCATTTTTTGCACATAAGTCCCTTCCAACGATAAGTGACAGTTCTCCCTCGAGAAGCTTATCAGGGCAATTCCCATCAAAGTCCATTTATTTTGGCATACAGTCGGTCTTTACCCTGTATATTTTCTACGGAGTTCCGAAAAGTCCGTTTGATCCTGTCACGAGGGGTAGTTTACAGAAGCTTGGATGTTATTCCTTGCTCAATGCTCCAGCATTCTGTAATCGATCTTACAATCGTACGTGATCCAGTTTTATTTTTAGATTCCCCAGTGGAGGCCGTCTCATAGGTACCATCTCCATTCGAGGATCTCGTTCCTTTTCTAAAAGTGACAATTGGTCATTCGCACCAGTTGACTATCATTTTTAGAATTCCCCAGTGTTGTACTGTGTCCCAGCGCGTCGTTTTCCCCAGTGTGTTCTTCTCATAACATCTGTCCCTGCGTCGTCGTATTCGTCAGCATTTTCGCACTCATCATTCCAGCATACACATCATATCATATTCATGGCATTGTCTGCATTAGTCTTGTTTGGTCCATAACATTGCATATCATCGCATATAAGGGCAAAATTTTCGGTTATCTATATTTAAATCTCTCCACCACGATTCCTCGAGTCTCTGTCACTCAAATCGTCCGGTGTAGCCATTTAAATAGGGGCAACTGTAATACCCCAAATTTTACCCTTTCTTTTTATTTTTATTTCAAATTCTTATTAACTTAATAAATTAACCTTTTTTTTAAATCTTGTTTTTTTAACTAATAATAATTTAATTAACCTTTTTTATAACTTTACTAATGTTTTTTATTAACTTTTTTTTTTTTTTTCTATTTAGTTTATTTATTTAAGTCATTTTAAGCTCTTCTTACTAACTTTTAGGATTTAGATTAAAATTTAACTTTTTTTTTTTCTTTTCTTTAAGAGTAAATTTTTTTTTATAACCTTTTTTAAATTAATTTCTAACACATTTTTTAATCAAATTCTAATACCTTTTTTAAAATAAAAATCTAACTTGTTTTTAAAATTAAATCTTTTTTTTCTAACTTTTTTTAAAGTTAAATATTTTTTTCTAACTTTTTTAAAAAAATTAAATCTTTTTTCTAACTTTTATAAAGTTAAATCTTTTTCTAACTTTTTAAAATTAAAACTTTTTTCTAACTCTTTAAAGTTAAATCTTTTTCTAACTTTTTAAAATTAAAACTTTTTTTCTAACTCTTTAAAGTTAAATCTTTTTTTTCTAACTTTTTAAAATTAAAACTCTTTTTTTCTAACTTTTTTAAAGCTAAATCTTTTTTTTCTAACTTTTTTAAAGTTAAATCTCTTTTTCTATTTTTTAAAAAAAAATCAAATCTTTTTTCTAAATATTTTTTCTAACTTCTTTATAAAGTTAAATCTTTTTTCTAACTTTTATAAAGATAAATCTTTTTTTCTAACTTTTTTTGAAAAAAATTAAATCTTTTTTTTTTCTAACTTCTTTTTAAAGTTAAATTTTTTCTAACTATTTTAAAAATTAAATCTCACCTTTGTCACTTTTTTTTATTTTTACTCTAAATTTTTCTATCTTTCATTAAAAAATAACAAAAATAGTTTTTTATTATTATTTAATTATTATTTTCGTATTTTAATTAAATCATTTTTTAAAATATTATTTTTTTCACTTTTTTCTAAATTATTCATAAAAATATCCAAAAAAAATCATAAAATAAAATATATTGAAAAAAATTTTGTTCTTTTTATAATATTTTTGATTTTAGGAATCAATAGGATTATTAGTTTTATTTTTAGTTTATTTTAATTATTTTATTTTTTTCTCTTAACTAATTATTTAGTTTGGGCTTTAAAATGGGCTTTAGGGACATTATTGACAATTTGGTGTTAACCCTAATTTGTTCCCTATATATACATGTGTTGCCTTGTTGGAAAGGAGGAGAGAATGAAAAAACCTAAGAGAGGTCAGAAGGTTTTCTTCAGAAAAGAGGAGAGAGAAAGGGAGAAACAAAGGAGATCCCCAGAGAAGAAAGGCGGTCGTTCCCACAACTCGTCAGAAGGATTGGAGCTCTCCAGTGTTCCCTTATTCAAACCTTTTTCACATTTATCGAAGCAAACCTCCGCTTCGTAGGTTAAATTACTAAACCTTTTGCCTTTTCATGTTTATGTGCATATTTTGCCATGTTAATGTGTTTAGGTCCGTTAAATTACTAAACCTTTTGCTTTTTCATGTTTATGTGCATATTTTTCCATGTTAATCTCCATGTGTGTTTAGGTCCCTAGATTTTAATATCAAAACCCTTTTTTAACAAAACCTTTTTTTTAAAATCAAAACCCTTTTTTTTATTTATTATTAAAACCTTTTTTTTAGTAAGACCTTTTTTAAAAACTGAAAAGCCTTTTTGTTCCCAAGAAGAAAAAAAAAACCTTTTTGTTCCCAAAAAACTGAAAAGCATTTTCCCAAAAAAAAAACTGAAAAGCATTTTCCAAAAAAACTGAAAAGCCCTTTTTTGGGATGAAAAGCCTTTTTGTTCTAAAAAAACTGAAAAGACTTTTCCCCCCAAAACTTTTTTTTTTATAATTTAAACTTAATTTTTTTTATAATTTTAACTTAAATATTTTTTATTAAAAAATTAAAACCTTTTTTTTATAATTAAAATATTAAAAAATTAAAACCTTTTTTTTATAATTAAAATATTAAAAAATTAAAACCTTTTCGTAAGGAACTCCTGATGTTTGATGTTTGTCGTGTCATTTTATGTACCCTTTTATTACTTTTCTTTCTTTTGGCATTTCATGTGCATGCTCGAGGTTGAGATGTGCTTGTGGTGGCCACAGCCCCACACTATTTTCCTCCCTCACTTCATTCTAAGTGTCATTACATATTTTTATATTCTTCATGTTTTCAGAAATGTTTCTTTGTTTCTTTATACCCTCTGCCTTTATTACTTTTCTTATTTCTGTACCTTAATTATTCCTCCATATAATGATTTGTCATATTTTCACATTTTTTACAGTTTTATCCTTCCGAAGGATTAGGTCCAGCCTTTTGGCCGCCGAGTCAATAGCCTTACCCCTTTAATGGATCAAACCCTGTTTAGCCTAGGTGTCCCGCCGTGGGCAAAATTGCTTTTATCCTAGTGTTAGGCCAAAAGAGTCGCCGTACTCTATTTTAAGGTTTTCCGCCGTGGAATCCCTAATTTAACCCTATTTTAATTTTAATTAACATTTTTTTTAACATAGAGATTGGAGTCTCTGAACAAACCTTGGCCACAGTCAAGACGTTTCTAACCTCCCTTTTGAGGGGAACTACAGTTACTCTGATTCCATTCCCGTAAGGATATGTAGGCACAAGATGCGATGTCTTGCCGAGTAAACTTAGAATTAACCCCTTAGGTCTCTTTTCTCACTTTTAATCTTTGTACATATACCTTAAGCAAATAAATAAAGCAAATAGTAAACATCCGAACAAAAGGTTCCTGTAGAGTACTACAGAAGTTTAGGGTGCTAATACCTTCCCTAAATTTAACCAACCCCCGAACCCTAGATCTTTCCCCGCATTGTGTTTACGATGCAAAATAGGTTTTCCCTTTTTGACCTTTTCCTTCGGATAAATCAAAGAGTGGTTGTGAATTGAATTGCGATTCAAACTCATTAATAGTTTGTGATCCTATTTCCACCGCAACAAACGGCTTAGAATCGAGTATAGCTATTCATGTGTAATTAAGGTCCAACTATCAGGGGATTACTTCATTTGCAAGTATCTGTATCAGTGGTCTATTTTATCAAGAGATGATTATTCAAGGTCAAATGGTCTTGTGAGGAATCATCAGTTTATCAAGCAATGTTCTATGAGAAGTTTGGTCCGGATTATCATGGTCAAGGTTCCAGAGTCCGAGTTACTAGGAAGAATTGGCAGGCCCTAGCTACAATGATACAACAGAGAACCAAATGCTCTTTAGATGCTTTGGATAGTTTATGTTCATCCTTTCCACTTGGATATAATATGAATGCTGACATATTTGAATCGTCCTCCGAGGACAGTGAAGACTTAGAAGAAGATATATGGGGTGTTGCTGGACTTGTTCTCGGTTTGGCTACCTCAATCAGTGCATTATACAGAGCTGGAGAGTTAGAGACTGTTATCAAGATAAAAAAATTTGATAATATCATGGCTTCCATACATGAATTCCCTATTTCAAAGCTCTGATTTGCAAGAGGGAAAATCTGATATTGTTTTGGCATTAGGATCTTGTATTACACTTCCTACAGTAGTGACTTTTTGCCAAAGAATGGAATTGATGGATGAAAATGAGTTGGGCCATATTGTGCTTGACTTTAAAAAAGGTTTACTTCGGAGTTAATATCTGTGAAAGAGTCTGGTGTTTTGCACCATAGTTTACTGATGGCGTCATGCGTTGGAGCAGGGACAGTAATTTCGTGTATACTGAATGAAGGTGTTCACTCTGTTGAAGTTGAGCGTGTTAAATGTTTACTCGAACTATTCAGGAAATGTTATTCCAATCCTTTCCCTTTTCTTGTTCATCTTGGTGGTATGCTGGGAGTAGTTGCTGCTATGGGAGCTGTTACAGGGATTTTGGTGTATATGAATTTTCCAAATTACATCAGGCAATCTACTTATCAGAAGGAGGATTCTTCTTCTGTCACGACTCCTCTTCTTTCAAGCTCTGTATGTGAGCCATATTTGACATCATTGGTGCAAGAAATGTTTCTTGTGGCATAGAATCCCGATAATCATCAGCTACAACAGTATGCTTCTTGGACACTCGCCTTCCTTCGACATCATTTATGGTCCAAGGAACTTTTGGGGGCTGATGGTGATGGTAATGTGGCTGAAACTAATTCAAAATCTGTTTCTCATAATTTTCCCGAGGACAGTGTGGTTTTGCAACTTAGTTTGTGGCTTATGGAGTTCAAAAACACCGAGCAAGGTAGCACTATACATGCTGGTACAATTGTTGCTATATTAGGGTGCCTTTCAAGAGCTCCCAGGTTACTAAGCATGGATTGGGGGGTAGTTATAAGGCGTTGTATGAGATATGAGGCCAAGGTTACTGATTCCTTAGCAACAGATTCTGTTTGTAAGAAAGGAACTCTAAGGGAGGAGTGCGTGCTGTTTGCAATAGCGCATGAAAACCAATTTGATTCACTGCTAACTTTTCTTGACGAGCTATCCGACTTTTCCCGGTTTAAGACACTAGAAATAAATCTACAGTGCTGTCTGCTAAACCATCTAGCAGACCTTGTAAAAGTATATTCAAGCTCCAGGCTTGAGAAGCTATTTGGTGATGTGGGTTATTACTTCTCTTCATTGAATTCATATAAAGAGTATGACACCTGCAAAAAATGCTTGTTGCGCCTTTCATGCTGGAAGGGTCTCTATGAGTGCCTAAATGAAGTTTCTGTGGACACTTCGAGCCACATTTCACATGTTGAGAGATGCATGGAGGTTCTATTTACCTTATTACCAGTTATGAAATCTTCTGGGAGTGTAATGTCAGGGGACACAAATTCTTTGGAGGAATGGCCTGAATGGATTTTGGAATTCTTGATCTCAAACTATGAGGTGGGTCCAAGCAAATCATCTGATTCAACAAGTGCGGGAGATGTAGAAGACTTGATTCATAACTTCCTAATTCTCATGCTAGAACACTCAATGCGCCAAAAGGATGGATGGAAGGATATTGAAGCAACAATTCATTGTGCGGAGTGGCTTTCTATTGTAGGTGGATCTAGCACAGGAGAACAGCGAGTAAGACGTGAAGATTCGTTGCCTATATTTAAAAGAAGACTCTTAGATGGCTTGTTGGACTTTGCCGCTAGAGAATTGCAGGTTCAGACTCAAATTATTGCTGCAGCTGCAGCTGGTGTTACAGCTGAGGGCCTGTCCTCAATAGATTCTAAGGCTGAAGCTGATAATGCTGCCAAGGAAATTAATATGGTATTTTTCATCAATGATAAATTAGTTGAGTGGTATGCATCGAAGCAAGCTATAGAATTTGTTCATGCAACAACCTGCAAAGAGCACCCTGACACTGTTGGTACTGCAATGATAAGTGGACTACAGGAGGCTGTTCGCATAATTGACATATCAAATACCGGTAATGATGCAGCTGCTGAATGAAGCTCGATTCCACGTAGTTGCAACTGTACATGCTCAAGGGAAGCAAGTATTGAGCTGGCTTTGAAGTACGCACTCTATTACTCCTTCATTTCACATGTGGACTGTCACCTCCGACCGCGGCATTTTCAACTTGAAAAAAACAATACTTCAGGCCAGAATTTTTGAATAGGTTGGATGAAATGATTATTTCCAGCCAACCCGGTGCCGACATGGAGGTCGTAGCCAAGATGTTTGGATTGAAGACGAAATATTGGGTGAGATAAGCAGTGGATTGAGAAACGGTTCACAAAGGATTGTCCGCCACACCGATGCTATCACTTACGGTTCTAAATACAATAAAGCTGTTACGCTTATTAATCAAGTTTCTGCAGCTGCTAAGGCTCTCATGACAGCTGATCTGCCTCATGAATTGAGTGAACTTCTTGAGAAGATTATGCTTCAGAATTCTGCATTCAGTAGGAACTTCTCATTTTGACAGTAATAAAGATGCCTCTTGGAGTAGTTCCTGCAGGTACAAGAAATGGCATGGCAAAATCTCTGCTTGATTCAGTTGGCGATCCTTGTGCAATAGCCAATGTCGTTCTTGCTTTTATACGAGGCCATAAGCGATAGCTTGATATGGCTATCATCACACAAGGAGAAACCAGATTTTTATAATGCTTGCATGGGATTTAATTGCTGATATTGACATCGAGTCGGGAAAATATCGGTGGAAATCTGTTGCTCTGTGATGGATGCCCAAGGGCATTTCATAAAGAATGTGCATCTGTATCAAGTACTCCACGTCGTGGTCGGTACTGTCCAATCTGTCAACACATGTTCCTTGGAGAAGGATCTGTGGCTCTCAATCCTGATGCTGTGGCGGCTGGAAGGGTTGAAGGAGTTGATCCTATAGAACAGATTGCCAAGAGATGCATTCGGATAGTGAAAGATATTGAAGCTGAAATTGGTGGATGTGCTTTATGCAGGGGTTCTGACTTCAGCAAATCAGGATTTGGTCCACGCACAATAATAATATGTGATCAGTGTGAAAAAGAATATCACGTGGGCTGTTTGAGGGATCATAAAATGGCATATTTGTAGGAATTGAGATGAGACTGAAGAGAATACAATATCAAGTTCTGGTTTCTGTAATGCATGTGCCAGAGCTAAATGTTTTGGAAGCTAGGGATGATGGCATAGAAATAGGTGCTGTAGTGAGATTATCCATTCTCTTGAATTTTTTCCGGAAGGTTGTGACAGAGCGTGCTGCTCATGAAACTTCATCTTGTAAAGCCTTTATTGAGCAACTGAAATGGTTTGCTGGATTACAGATAAGAAATGTTTCATCAATTGGTGGAAATATATGTACTGCCAGCCCAATATCAGACTTGAATCCTCTCTGGATGGCAGCTAGAGCAAAGTTTCGAATTATTGACTCAAAAGGAAACATCAAAACAGTACTGGCAGAAAATTTCTTCCTGGGTTATCGTAAGGTGGATTTGGCGTATGATGAAATCTTGCTCTCCGTATTCTTGCCATGGAATAAGACCTTTGAGTTTGTGAAAGAATTTAAACAGTCCCATAGAAGGGATGATGATATTGCAATTGTAAATGCTGGTATTCGTGTTCATCTTCAGGAACATAATGATAACTGGGTTGTTGCCGATGCATCGATTTTTTATGGTGGGGTGGCACCATGTTCACTTTCTGCCATTAAAACTAAGTAATTTCTCATTGATAAGATTTGGGACCAAGATCTGTTAAAAAATGCATTGAAAATTCTGCAAAAGGATATAGTAATTAAGGATGATGCTCCTGGTGGAATGGTAGAGTTCCGGAAATCTTTGACTCTGAGTTTCTTTTTTTAAATTTTTTTCTATGGGTGTCTCATCAAATGAGTAGCATGTGAGCCAGTTAAAAATAGTCCACGTCACGTACTTGAAAAGGAGCTGAAATCAAAAGCAAGCTTTCCACGTCACTTAAGTAAGCTGAAAGAAGAAAAAGTCCAAAACGACATGAAAAAGTTTCAGTAACAGTTCACGCACAACCCACATCAAATAACCAAAACGCAGAAAAATCCCAAAACGGCAAAACTTTTCACTCACTCTCAATCTATAAATACCACACATACCTCATTCATTTCTTCAAGCTTTTCAAGCCAAAAAACCTCTGCTGATTTTCTTCCCCAAATTCCTCACTACCAGAAAAACCTTCGTTCATTCTCTTCTCATACTTCATTCCACCAAATTAACTTCAAATCAACCTCAAACACAGATCAATTCAACCAGAGATTCGTTCAGAAGAAGAAGAGAAGCAAGAAGAAGTTTGGATTGATTTCTTACCTGAGTTTGAAGGTAGATTGAGCTTCACCGTCATTTTCGATCCGTTATCTTTTGTTGTGATTCTTTAAACTGTTGGTACTGTTGTGAAGAACTTTTGATTTCGATCTGTTCGGTGTGATTTTCGCATCCCGTCGCTTTGATCTAAGCAAGCTTTGAGCTCGAAAAAAAATGGTGCGAAGAAGTTACCGTGAAGAAGAAAGGAGAAGATGAAGTTTCTGTTCTCTTTCTCCTTTTAAATTGTTTTTTTCATTTATTTATTCTTTTTCTTATCTTTTCTTTTTTTATATTGTTATTAGTTTATTTTTTATAAACTAATAATAATATTCTTGAAAAAAGAAAGCATTAAAAAATTATTTGAAAATATTTTGATTAATTGTTGGTGGTTTTGGATCTTGAATTTTGATAAGATTTCATCAATATCAATGGACTTTGGGTGTTGATTTTTATCCACCAAGAGAGGTGATTGATATTGATGATAATTTAATCGATTTAAGATTCAAATTGTGATTTCTTGTCATTCTTATTTTCTTTCTTTTTTTTTATTTTTTATTTTTGATCGATGAAATCTATGGATCATAGATTGTTGATTATCAAGGTTGTTTAATCTTCATTATTTCAAATCTATGGACGAATAATCATTGAGATAATTCTCCTTACTTTGGAATAGTGATAGATTACCTTTGATTAATTAATTAAAAATCTTGATTATGATGAGATCATTACCTCTTTTCTTTTTGTGTGGCATGTTTTAGGAGAGTGATTTACATATCACTTCTCTAACATGTATTAACACTAACATTTTATTGACCGGCCTCAGATAGTCGTGGTTTCTACATAAACCCGATTACGATTGCTTAACATAGCGCTAAATTGTCCCTTAATCGGAAAATGATCATTCGTGGCTCAAACTTACGTTTAAAAGTCCAAGTATGTTTAGTTGCTTGTCTTAACTCCAATACCTATGAAAATCATTGTTAGGAGGCTTTGATTCTATCAATCCTCTAATGAATTTTCATTAATCTTGGTCTAAGTGCAAGAATTAATCATCATTGATCATATGTTCTAACCACTAACCACTAATTCACTAACAATATCCTTGTTTAATTTTGTTTATATTCTCTTCTTACTCTTTATTTTTTACTTTTATGTTTCCATTTTATCATTTCATACCATATCTTTGTTTATGTTTATGTCATTTCTCTTTTGTCCACTTGGACCATACTTTGTTCAAAACACTAATAAAGGATAAAACATCTAAAAAAATTGGTGCTATTAACTTTGTGGTTATACTCTTGGACCATTCTTAGACCTTGGACTTCATGGACATTTTGGACTTAGAATTAGGGCTCTCATTCCTATGCTTGGAGTATTGTGGATCTTAGCTTTTATTTGGCTCGCTCATTAGCTTATGCTTTAAATCAGATGGAATTCTTTTTTGCTTGCTATGGAGTGTGCTACAAGTCGGTTAGATCTTTCTTATCTCTAGCTCTTATTTTGTTTTTTAGGATAGTCACTTCATCTCCTCCCCTTCTTAAATTTTCAAAACTTTCTCCCTCTTTCAAAACCTTCTTGGTTTCAAACTTCAAAACTGCTTTCGCAATAAAACCTTGACTTTCGTCAAGTGATTTTTAAACTTTGTTTTTCTTAATAAAAGTCAATCAATGTTAATCATGCTTTGACCAATTTCAAAAGACATAAAAAATACAAAAAAACTCATCAACTCTTTTTGTGCCTTTATGCACTTTTCACTTTAAAACTTTTCATAAAGTTTAGACATGATTCATTTCTATAGTTGAGATGTAAATCTCCTATTCCCCATATTATTAAGACTTTGACATTTTCCATGCTGATGTTGAGTGATAGTCTTGTTGATAATCCAAGCAAATCCTCCATCTTTATGTGACGCAAATGTTGTCTTAATACTCGTGGGTGGATAATCGCAGTTTTCTCCTTGAAATGACGACTTGTCTGAACATCTAAAATCAATCAAAACCAACAAAATTTTGTCATTTGTACCACGAACTACGGGGTTTTGATTCCATATTGCACTTTATGGGTACGTAGGCATGAGACGATAAGTCTCTCCAAACACAAAAATATAAAAAATAATTCTCTTCTCATCTCCCCAATCTCTTTTCAAACAAACCATTTTCAAACCAAAAAGCGTAAATATTTCAAAGGGCTCCTATAGAGTACTATAGACGTTTTGGGTGCTAACACCTTCCCATTGCGTAACCAACCCCCTTACCCCGATCTCTGTCTCGTGTTCTTATTTTAGAACTCTTTGGTTTTGTTCGCTCTTTTTCCTTTCCTTTATTTGGATAAAATAAAAGTGCGGTGGCGACTCTTGTTTTCTTTGAGTTAAGTTAGTCAATAACTTACACTCACGATTTTTACCGCTACAGAAAAGTGGCGACTCTGCCGGGGACTCCAACGGTTCCTAGTGGGTTTCGCCTACTTTGATTTATTTCTCGCTTTCTGTTTGACTTGTTTGTTATTGATTGTTCTGTTTTGGTGCCTGGTAATTTGTGTGGTGAGATAAGTCCTAACCCGGACTTGAGTGCACTTATGATAGGAGGGTGGTATAGTCTTGTTGGCTTACGTGGAGTAGTCCTTACTAAGCTGACTTGAGATCCCCCGCTCGGTGGAGGCCCCTTTGGAAATTACTGATGTCTTACGAGTAGTCGTAATTGATATTACTTTTTCCGACTGGGAGCCTGAGAAGCTGAGGACCTTAGAACCCTTTAACCCATCTTGGCCTTATTAGGACGTGGTGCGGTGGCTGTTCAGGTGTAGACTTGAATTGGTCGTTACGCGATACCACACTCAGATGAGTTTCTCTTGAGAATATTGTTGGCCGATGAGTAGTCGTTTAAGCCGATAATATCCAAAAGATGGAATTATGATTCTGGGAACTTTTTAGAACCTTGTTCTACAGGTGATGATATAACCATAGTACATACCATTGTGGGTTGGTTGATTCTTACCTTTGGCTCCATGCTCGTGCCGAACCTTTGAACCTGTGTGCTTTGTATGTCTTGTTTGTGGGTGTTGCATCTTGCACTCATGCATTCATGAGCATTGTGTTTCAGCTGGTTTTTAAGGATCTCAGAGATTTTCTTTTGCAAACATTGCAGATATTTTTGATTATGGATATTGGAAGGAGAAACACTCAGAAGTACGGTTTTCGGGCTCCTGATCTTACAGAGTTGAGAAAGCTAGTGTCCTTGGTAGATGATCGTTCAGGCTTCCTATCTCGTTATGGGAGACTTTTATTTGTTCTTTCTACCAATATTGAAGACAGAATTCTGAATACCCTTATGCAGTTCTATGATCCTATTTACCGATGCTTCACATTTCCCGATTATCAGCTCATGCCGACCTTGGAAGAATATGCTTATTTGTTGGGTGTACCGGTTTCTGATAAGGTCCCGTATACTGGTTTGGAGGAAGCTCTTAAACCTCAAGATATTGCTGAAGCTACCCATTTGACGAAGTCGGATATTGATGCAAATCTAAAGACTAAGGGAGGCCTCAAGGGTTTAACTGCTAAGTTCTTGATTGAGAAGGCTACTTTATTTGCTGACATTGGTCGCACATTGGCGTTTGAGGCTATATTGGCTTTACTCATCTATGGACTAGTCTTGTTTCCTAATATTGATAATTTTGTGGACATTAATGCTATTAGGATTTTCTCGATTGGGAACCCTGTTCCAACTTTGCTTGGTGATACTTATTTTTCCATTCATAGTAGGACCTCTAAGGGAAACGGTACCATTGTTTGCTGTCTACCTCTGCTGTATAATTGGTTCGTTTCACACTTACCTCAGACATCTGCTTTTAGGAAAAACAAGGATTGCTTAAGGTGGTCTCAAAGGATTATGTCTCTTACGCATACTGATATCACTTGGTCTTCTTCGGTTTACGATAATGTCCGGATTATTGATAGTTGTGGAGAATTCGCTAATGTTCCTCTTCTTGGAATACAAGGCGGAATTAACTACAACCCGAGTCTAGCTCGCCGTCAGCTGGGATATATGCTGAAGGATAGGCCTAAGAATATTTTATTAGAGGGTTTATTCTTTCAAGGAGGGGATGATTCTCTTGGTTTGAGAAGAAAAATGGCTCATGCCTGGACTAAGATTCACAGGTTGGGTAGAGGGGAGCTTGGAAGACAAGTTTGCATTGCTTTAGAACCTTACACGCTTTGGGTGAAGAAGAGGGCTATGGAGCTTAAGATGCCTTACCCTATTGAGAAACCTCTTACTACTGTGATCTCTACGCCACTCCCTACAGCAATCCCTGTTTCTTCTGATGATGTGAAGACACTTCAAGATGCTTTGACTAAGATGAAGGAAGAGAAAGAGATGTGGGAAAGTAAGTTTCAAGCTTCTGACAAAGAGAAGATGGAATTGCAAAAACAGATGAAGGAGAAAGATGACTTGATAGAGTTACTTGAGCGGCGCGCTGTGAAGAGGCATGCAGAGGATTTATTTCCCTCTACTACTCCATCAGCACATCCTCCTACTTCTGGTGCTTGGAAGGGTATTGTGGATCAGCTTGTGCTAGAGAAGATCACCATGAAGCACAACTATGAGAAAGAGATTAAGAGACTCCGAAGGAAGTATCAGCTTGCATCGTCATCAGATGTTCCTTAGGACCTAGCTTTTTCTTATTTTGATATTATCGTATTTTGTACTTCCAAGTGTAACTCTTTCCAATATTCAATGAAATGAGATGTTTATCAGTATTTCAAGAAGTGTTATTTTTTCTTTATGATGTTTGTAATTGCTTTATATTTTAAAGATCCTTGAAAACTGGTTGAAACACCTGCATTTTGCATTTGCATTCGCATCATCGTGCATTGTGTGTTGCCTTTTCCAGATGTCTTATTTGTTTCTTTTGGCCTTCCTTCAGTCAAGCTGTCGCATCACTACAACACTCGGGCTAACTCTAAGAAAAAGATGGATCAGTTGCAACAAGAGAACCGCGAGCTCCGTGAAGAGGTATCAACTCTGAAAGATGGTTTGGAGAGACTGACTGCCGCGATGGAAGCTCTGGTGGCTGCTCAGAACCAACCACCACTACCTCCTCCTTCTCCTGTCCAAGGAACTGTGATTTCTGAAATCGGATCAACGCCCATTTCTGTGGCCCCGATTAATGCTTCTCAATATCAAATGCCTGTTGGTTTCCCTTGGGGCATGCCTAACAATTATGTGCCAGAGGGATATCGACCTCCTGTTCCCGAAGGTTCTAGACTCCTTGCTGTCATGGCTGTGCCACCTCCTGTGGTTAATGTTGTTCCTAATGCTGAAGTTCCGGTTGTTCCTACTGTCATACCTGTGCCACCGCCTGTAACTCACGCTATGCCTTATACTGAAGAACAGATTTTCCATACTGCTCCGAGCGAGAGTTTGGATGTTATGGATCGAATAGATGACTTTCAAGATCAGTTTGCTGAAATGCAAAGAGAAATCAGGGCTTTAAGGGGAAAGGAGTTATTTGGAAAGAATGCTCATGAGCTTTGCCTTGTTCCAAATGTGAAGATTCCCGCTAAGTTCAAGGTTCCGGATTTTGAAAAATACAAAGGGAACACTTGTCCGCAAAGTCACTTGATCATGTATGCTAGAAAGATGTCTACCTATACTGACAACCATCAGTTGTTGATCCACTATTTTCAAGATAGTCTTACTGGTGCTGCGCTGAAGTGGTATATGGGACTCGATAGTACACAAATCAAGACATTCAACGATCTTTGTGAAGCTTTTGTTCGTCAGTATAAGTATAATCTCGATATGGCGCCAGACCGTGATCAGCTTCGCGCAATGTCTCAAAAAGAGAAAGAAACTTTTAAAGAATATGCGCAAAGATGGCGTGAGATTGCAGCTCAGATAAGCCCTCCGCTTGAAGAGAAAGAAATGACCAAGATTTTTCTGAAGACTCTGGATTCATTTTACTATGAAAGGATGGTTGCGAGCGCTCCTAGTGATTTCACAGAAATGGTTAATATGGGGATGAGATTAGAGGAAGCTGTCCGTGAGGGACGTCTGATAAAAGAAGGAAATTCTGGAAGTACAAAAAAGCCTGGTGTTGGGTTCCCTAAGAAAAAAGAGGGAGAAACTAATGCTATATCTCAGGAAAGGTCTAGAAGACGCAGAGTTGTGAACAACAATGGTAGTCGTCGTCAGCAACAAGTAGCATCTGTTATGCCTGTTGTCAGTAACACCCCTACCGCTCAAGCTACTGCAAGTTATCAACCACGTTTCCAAGAGAAGACAACTCAACAAGGTCGTACACAGAGGAAAACACAATTTGATCCCATTCCAATGACGTATACTGAGCTCTTTCCGGCTTTAATAAAGAATAATTTGGTTCAACCTCGTGATCCGCCGGCTGTTCCAACTGAAATTCCATGGTGGTATAAGCCAGATGCTCATTGCGCATTTCATCAAGGTGCCCCTGGACACGATATCGAAAATTGCTATCCTCTGAAGCATGAAGTTGCAAAGCTCGTAAAAAGCGGTATTCTGTCTTTTGAAGATACCAACCCTAATGTGCAATCAAATCCGTTTCCTAAACATGGTAATGCAACTGTTAATATGGTATATGGTTGTCCTGGTACATACCGTATTTTCGACATTCGCTGGATTCGGAGATCGCTTGTTGAAATGCATGCTACTTTGAGTGAGTTCCATGATATTGAGCATGATTATGCCGCCTGTTGTATTTGTTCTGTGAACCCTCGAGGGTGTGTGATTGTAAAAAGGGACTTACAAAAGATGATGGATGAGAATTTGATTCAGGTTACTGCAAACAGAAATGAAGTGGAGAACGAAGTGAATGTCATAGTCCCACGTTTCAATATTCCTGAGCGGGTTGTAATTTCTTACAATAGTCAAAAATCTGTTGTGACGCCTTTGGTTATCCGTTTGCCTGGCCCGACGCCGTATGAATCCGATAAAGCTGTTCCCTACAAATACAATGCTACTATGTTGGAGGATGGAAAAGAGGTTCCCATTCCTTCTCTTCCCTCAGTTGTGACTATCGCTGATGTCGGACGTGTAACCAGAAGTGGTCGAGTATTTGATAATGTGCCTTCAAAGACAAGTGAAGATACTGGGAGTAAGCAAATTCAGTTGAAGACTTCTGTAGAGTCTGGTCAATCAAGTGATGTAAATCAGAAGTCAGATAATGATGAGGTATTGAAATTGATCAAGAAGAGTGAATATAATGTGGTGGATCAATTGTTACATACACCGTCAAAAATATCTGTTTTATCTCTGTTAATGAGCTCTGAGGCTCATCGTGAATCGTTGCAAAAAGTATTGGAACAAGCTTATGTAGATCATGATGTGACTGTTAACCAGTTTGATAGCATTGTTGCCAATATCACTGCGTGTAATAATCTGAGTTTTTGTGATGAAGAGTTGACTGATCATGGAAGAAATCATAATTTGGCTCTCCATATTTCCATGAATTGCCAGGAAGACGCTCTATCCAATGTGCTGGTTGATACTGGGTCATCGTTGAATGTGATGCCAAAATCTACTTTGTCCAGATTATCTTATCAAGGTACTCCTATGAGGTTCAGTGGGGTCATTGTGAAAGCCTTTGATGGATCGAGGAAAACCGTGATTGGAGAGGTTGATCTCCCTATCAAGATTGGTCCGTGTTTTTTCCAAATCACTTTTCAAGTCATGGATATTCGTCCTGCTTACAGTTGTCTTCTAGGACGCCCATGGATCCATGAAGCTGGAGCTGTTACTTCGACACTGCATCAAAAGTTAAAATTCGTGCAGAATGGTAAACTTGTCGTTGTTGGTGGAGAATAGGCTATGTTGGTAAGCAGTTTGTCGTCTTTTTCTTATATCGATGCGGAAGAGGATGTTGGAACTTCGTTTCAGGCTCTTTCTGTGGTTGATAAAGCTGTTAAGAAGGATGGGGTGTCCATGTCTTCTCTAAAAGATGCACAACGTGCAGTGGATAATGGCCAAACTGATGGATGGGGCCGAATCATTGAAGTTGCTGAGAAAAAAGATAGAGCTGGTTTGGGTTTTACATCTGGTTCAACCCAAAAAGAGCTGAAGAGTATTCATGAAGTCTTTCGAAGTGCTGGGTTCATCCATTGCAAAGATCATTCTACAGCTGCAATTCTCGAAGATGACCAAGAGGAAGAAATGCCCAACTTTGTGACACGTGGATTGATATGCCAGAATTGGATCGCTGTTGATGTTCCTACTGTTGTTCATGTTTCAAAGTAATTTGTTTTTGTTTCTTTCAAAAATCCTTTCACTCTGCCCAAGGTGAAAGTGAATTTGTGAGGGCTTTGTTTCAACTTTTATCATCATCAATAAAATGTTTTTCTGTTTATCCATATGTTGTTTTCCTTTTTTGCTTTACTTCTGAAAAATGGTAACATAAAAAAACCGAAAAAAGTATAATAATGTTATAATCACTCTTATCTGCATAATATTTTCATTTTTTTGTTCATATTCTAAAATCAAACATAAAATCATTGTGCAGATTGATTGTTAAACCCATTGGAAACAATGACCATATGCCCCCTCCCAACTTTGAGTTCCCTGTGTTTGAAGCGGAAGAGGAGGATATTGAAGAAATTCCTGATGAGATTTCTCGATTGCTTGAGCACGAGGAGAAGGCCATTCAGCCTCATGAAGAGCCGGTGGAATTGGTTAATCTGGGTTCCGATGATGATAAGAAAGAAGTCAAGATTGGGGCACTGCTTCAGTCAGATGTTAAGAAGAGGATGGTAGAGCTTCTTAGAGAATATGTTGACGTGTTTGCTTGGTCCTATCAAGACATGCCTGGTCTTGATACCGGTATTGTGGAGCACCATTTGCCATTAAAGCCTGAATGTTCACCCGTGAAGCAGAAATTGAGAAGAACTCATCCTGACATGGCAGTGAAGATTAAAGAAGAGGTTCAAAAGCAGATTGATGCTGGTTTTCTTGTGACCGTAGAATATCCTCAATGGGTGGCCAATATCGTGCTTGTTCCAAAGAAAGACGAAAAAGTCCGAATGTGCGTTGACTATAGAGATTTGAATAAAGCAAGTCCAAAAGATGATTTTCCACTACCACACATTGATTTGTTGGTAGATAATACTGCTAAGTTCAATATCTTTTCATTTATGGATGGATTTTCCGGTTATAACCAAATAAAGATGGCACCTGAGGATATGGAAAAAACAACATTCATTACACCCTGGGGAACATTCTGTTACAGAGTGATGCCCTTCGGTTTAAAAAATGCTGGTGCAACGTACCAGAGAGCTATGACCACTCTGTTCCATGATATGATGCATAAAGAAATTGAGGTCTATGTGGATGATATGATTTGTAAGTCGAAGACTGAAGAAGATCATATTAAAAATTTATTGAAATTGTTTCAACGTTTGAGAAAGTTTAAGCTCCGTCTGAATCCTAATAAATGCACTTTTGGTGTTCGTTCTGGAAAATTGTTAGGCTTTATTGTCAGTTAGAAAGGCATTGAAGTTGATCCTGGTAAAGTTAAAGCTATCCAGGAGATGCCTGCACCCAGAACAGAAAAACAAGTAAGAGGATTCTTGGGACGTTTGAACTATATCTCTAGATTTATCTCTAATATGACTGCCACATGTGCACCGATTTTCAAACTTCTCCGCAAAGATCAGGGTTGTGTCTGGACAGAAGATTGTCAGAAAGCTTTCGAAAGAATTAAAGAGTATCTGCTTGAACCTCCTATTTTGTCTCCTCCCGTAGAAGGAAGACCTTTGATCATGTATTTGACCGTGCTAGAAGAGTCTATGGGTTGTGTTTTGGGTCAACAAGATGAATCCGGGAGAAAAGAATTTGCCATTTATTATTTAAGCAAGAAATTCACTGATTGTGAGTCTCGGTACACGATGCTTGAAAAGACATGTTGTGCTCTAGCTTGGGCTGCCAAGCGCCTCCGTCAGTATATGTTGAATTGTACAACTTGGTTGATATCTAAAATGGATCCAATCAAGTATATCTTTGAAAAGCCTGCTTTAACTGGGAGGATTGCTCGTTGGCAAATGTTGTTATCAGAATATGATATCGAGTACCGAACTCAAAAGGCGATAAAAGGAAGTGTTTTGGCTGATCATTTAGCACACCAGCCAATTGATGATTATCAACCTATTCAGTTTGACTTTCCTGATGAGGATGTGATGTATCTAAAGGTTAAAGATTGTGAGGAACCATTACATGAAGAAGGACCTGAGCCTGGATCCCGTTGGGGTTTGATTTTTGATGGGGCGGTTAATGAATATGGCAGAGGTATTGGTGCAATTATTGTTACTCCTCATGGTTCTCATATTCCTTTCACTGCAAGGTTGGTTTTCAATTGCACAAATAATGCGGCTGAGTATGAAGCGTGTATTATGGGCTTGGAAGAAGCTATCGATTTAAGAATCAAGATTCTTGATGTGTATGGAGATTCAGCTTTAGTGATTAATCAGATTAAAGGGAAATGGGAGACACGTCAACCTGATTTGATCCCTTATCGTGATTATGCAAGAAGATTGTCAACTTTCTTCAATAAAGTTGAGTTTCACCATATACCAAGAGCAGAGAATCAAATGGCAGATGCTTTAGCAACTTTATCCTCCATGATTGTGGTAAATCATTGGAATGATGTGCCAAAGATTGATGTGATGCGTCTTGATAGACCAGCTCATGTGTTTGTAGTTGAAGAGGTGGTTGATGATAAACCTTGGTATTATGATATTAAATGCTTTCTTCAGAATCAAGAGTACCCACTTGGGGCATCCAAGAAGGATAGGAAAACTTTGAGAAGATTGGCTGGTAGTTTCTTCTTGAATGATGATGTGATGTATAAGAGAAATTATGACATGATCTTGCTCAGATGCGTGGATAGACACGAAGCAGATATGTTGATGAAAGAAATCCATGAAGGATCCTTTGGCACCCATGCCAATGGACATGCGATGGCTAAGAAGATGTTAAGGGCAGGTTACTATTGGCTGACAATGGAATCTGACTGTTGTAAATATGTGAAAAAGTGCCATAAATGCCAGATTTATGCTGACAAGATTCATGTGCCTCCAACTCCTCTCAATGTTATCTCTTCTCCATGGCCTTTTTCAATGTGGGGCATTGATATGATTGGAATGATTGAGCCTAAAGCGTCGAACGGATACCGTTTCATATTGGTGGCTATTGACTATTTTACCAAATGGGTTGAAGCTGCATCATATGCAAATGTGACTAAGCAAGTAGTGGTCAGGTTTATCAAGAATCAAATCATCTGTCGGTATGGTGTTCCGAGCAAGATCATCACTGATAATGGGTCGAATTTAAATAACAAGATGATGAAGGAATTATGCGATGAGTTTAAGATTGAGCATCATAATTCTTCTCCTTATAGACCCAAGATGAATGGGGCTGTTGAAGCTGCTAATAAGAACATTAAGAAGATTATTCAAAAGATGGTTGTTACATACAAGGATTGGCATGATATGCTTCCTTTCGCTCTGCATGGGTATCGTACATCCGTTCGCACTTCAACAGGGGCAACCCCGTTTTCTCTTGTTTATGGCATGGAAGCAGTGCTCCCGATAGAGGTTGAAATCCCTTCTATGAGAGTTTTGATGGAAACTGAATTGGCTGAGGCTGAATGGTGTCAAAGTAGATACGACCAGTTGAATTTGATTGAAGAGAAAAGAATGACGGCTTTGTGTCATGGCCAATTATATCAACAAAGAATGAAGAAAGCATTTGATAAGAAGGTTCGACCCCGTGTGTTCAGAGAAGGTGACCTCGTGCTCAAAAAGATCTCGACTTTTACTACTGATTCTAGGGGCAAGTGGACTCCTAATTACGAAGGCCCATATGTTGTTAAGAGAGCCTTCTCTGGCGGTGCATTAATTCTTACAACTATGGATGGAGAAGAGTTCATTCGTCCTGTAAATGCTGATGCAGTCAAGAAATACTTCGCCTAAAAAATAAAAGAACAGCTCGCTAAGTTGAAAACCTGAAAGGGCGGCTTAGGCAAAAATGAGCGTCTCGGTGGATTGAAAACCCGAAAGGGCGGTCCAGGCAAAAATTAGAGACAAAAATAGAAATAATCATCCCGGTAGATTGAAAACCCGAGAGGGCAATCTAGGCAAAAGTTAGGGATCATGGCAAGTAACTGCATCTGGCCAGTCTTGATCGTTTGAAGCAACATTTCCTATCAAAGGTTTTACTTCAGATATTCTCCGCTGAAGTCTCAAGCACAGTTGGAATTCAAAGTTGTTAGGGAGAATAATGGTCATTGTATTTCAATGTAGAACTTTCCATTGTACTTACCATTTTTCAAACTTTGTAATGATCCATGGAGTTACGCCATTTGCGAACTACCATTCTATCAATAGAATTTGGGCCTTTGTCCCTTTGTTTGCAATTCTTATTTTGTTTCTGTTTATAGAATTTCATTTTATTTTTGATGATGATTTTTGAAACAAATGTGAATAATTGATTTAAATTTTGAAAATTATAAAAACATTTTTCTTTGATTTGTGAAAATAAAAGAAAGAATGTCAACAGTAATCCCAATAATGGTAGAATCTTGAAGCGAAAAGCGTAAGTGTTCTCTTCAGTAGGGTTCTTTCTTGCCTCTCTGGTAGAATTTATTGGCAGCTCCCCAGTAGAGTTGTGTTGATGTTTCCCCATTTGAGCTATATTGAGGTCTCTTCAGTAGAGTTTGCTGATATTCCCTTAGCAGAGTTTTGTTTCTTTGGATAAACCAGACGAGTGTTGAACGGTTTTCCACAGCAAAGTCTTGATTCAAATGATGGATATGTTTTATTCATTCAACCAGATAATGATCGGACAGTTGAGAAATTTGAAGACCACTTCTCCTTGATGTTTTGCCCAGGCGGAGATTTGTCTTTGATGATTCCTAGCAGAGGTTATGCATATTTGCTTTGGATTATTCCCTAAGTAGAGAACCATGTTGAGAAGTGTTGACATAGCAGTCACCTGTCGGGTTTTCTCTCACCTTGTGATTAGGTGTTGATTTAAAATCCCCCATAGTTTGACTTTTTGCTATGATGTTAACTTCTTATTCCCCTGGCAGGGTTGAAAGATTTGTGTTGCTTTGTTTTCTCCAACAGTTTTTTTCTCAAAGCGGAGTTCATATTGTTGTTCCCTTTTGTTGAATTATTGATGGTTGAAGATTTTCTGTTGCTGATCCCCAGCACGATCTCCAAGGATATCTCTAACTCGCAGAGATTAGCCGAATATTTCAGTGGTGTTGTGGTGTTTTGTTCACCCTCTGTTTGCCTTTTTTGTCTGATTTATCAGCATATTCATACTCATTGCATGCGCATTCATTTTGGTTGAGCATAGCATGTCTTTGTTGCATTGTGCATCCTGCATTTTTTGTTGGTATTTCCCTTTTCCCGATGTTGTTATCTCGCAAAATACGTGTGTCCTCCCTTCATTAGAGTGTCGACCCCTAAGCAGAAAATACCTATCATTTTTAATTCCCCACTGAGTTTATGCCTCGTGGAAGATGTTTTGTTTAGCTTTCATCCCCGGCTTTTATCTGGATGGAATTGTTCCCCAGTTGAGTTATTTCCTCATTGGGTCGAGTCTTGTTTGACCGTTTCTTTCCAGTTTGTTCCTGGATTGAACTTTGGTCTCTTGCAGCAGTTACTTTAGTTTTCCCTGGGATGTGGAACCGGGATGACGAGAAGGTATTTTTGAGGATTTATTTTCCTCAGCAGGAATCTGTTATTGATCCCCAATAGAAGGTGAAGATTTGATTTTCCCAGTAGTGTTTTGATAACACTCTCTTGGTAATTACTTATGCAACTTCATGTGGAAGCCTCTTTATTTGAGCAGCTTGTGTAATCTCCAGAAATTTACCTTCGCAATAAATAACATTTCTCTGGCTCATTCTCAACAGAGAAGTTTATTGTGAAATGATAGATCCTTATTTGACCAGCTTTTCTGTCAATTGGAATTTCTGTGGAATAACTCCCGATGAGAATTCTATTGCATGGTTCAACCTGCTTGTATCTCTTTTAAAGATCCCTGACAGAGTTGTTAATATCTTTTTCCAACAAATGGTTGTCTCTTTATTTGAGAAGTTTGTTGTGTGTTTGGAGCTGCTCAGTAACAAGTAGCTGATGATATAGCTCTTTCCCCTACCCAGTAACAGGTAGTCGAGTATGTTTGTCCTACCCAGTGTCAGGTAGTTGACCTTTTATCTTTTTCTCCTACCCAGTAACAGGTAGTCGAGTCCGTCCTACCCAGTAACAGGTAGTTGACATGTTGTTTACCCTATCCAGTAACCGATAGATGGTAACCCCTTTCATTCAAGTTTATTAATCTCGCTAAACTACTCAGTAACCAGTAGTTGGCGTTGCTTCTTTTCTTACCCAGTAACAGGTAGTTGATATATTTCAACAAGTGGATTACTTTTTACCCAGTAACTGGTAATAAGTAATACATTTCTTTGTTCTCTACCCAGTAACTGGTAGATAACAATTCTCTTGTGTTTTTGAACTTATTTTCTACTCAGTAACCAGTAGAAAGTATTTTACCTGTTCTCTTCAGTTCGAATATCTTTGCCCAGTAGCTGGCAGTTGGTATCTCTTTCCCCACAGAAGTCTTATGTTCGCATATCATTAGCATAATCATATCATTTTGTGGTCTCTTAGGGTTAAAAATTGGGTTAATTGTTATATTTAAGTCTCTTCTATCTAGTCGAGACAAAGATGTCAATCTTCATATCTCCGGATAGAAGAATCTTAAATAGGGGCAGCTGTAATACCCTAATTTTTACCCCTAAGATCCCACATTTCATTTGCATATCATTCCACAAACAAGACCATACTTTTTGATTTTTCTTAGGTCCCTTATTGTTTCATACTTGCTTTATGTTTGTTTCTGTTTACTAACCTCTAACCAAAAGACCAAAAATATTTTTCAATTTTTGTTTTGTAGGGAGATTCATGGCAAAGGAACGGCTTAGAATCGAGTATAGCTATTCATGTGTAATTAAGGTCCAACTATCAGGGGATTACTTCATTTGCAAGTATCTGTATCAGTGGTCTATTTTCTCAAGAGATGATTATTCAAGGTCAAATGGTCTTGTGAGGAATCATCAGTTTATCAAGCAATGTTCTATGAGAAGTTTGGTCCGGATTATCATGGTCAAGGTTCCAGAGTCCGAGTTACTAGGAAGAATTGGCAGGCCCTAGCTACAATGATACAACAGAGAACCAAATGCTCTTTAGATGCTTTGGATAGTTTATGTTCATCCTTTCCACTTGGATATAATATGAATGCTGACATATTTGAATCGTCCTCCGAGGATAGTGAAGACTTAGAAGAAGATATATGGGGTGTTGCTGGACTTGTTCTCGGTTTGGCTACCTCAATCAGTGCATTATACAGAGCTGGAGAGTTAGAGACTGTTATCAAGATAAAAAAATTTGATAATATCATGGCTTCCATACATGAATTCCCTATTTCAAAGCTCTGATTTGCAAGAGGGAAAATCTGATATTGTTTTGGCATTAGGATCTTGTATTACACTTCCTACAGTAGTGACTTTTTGCCAAAGAATGGAATTGATGGATGAAAATGAGTTGGGCCATATTGTGCTTGAATTTAAAAAAGGTTTACTTCGGAGTTAATATCTGTGAAAGAGTCTGGTGTTTTGCACCATAGTTTACTGATGGCGTCATGCGTTGGAGCAGGGACAGTAATTTCGTGTATACTGAATGAAGGTGTTCACTCTGTTGAAGTTGAGCGTGTTAAATGTTTACTCGAACTATTCAGGAAATGCTATTCCAATCCTTTCCCTTTTCTTGTTCATCTTGGTGGTATGCTGGGAGTAGTTGCTGCTATGGGAGCTGTTACAGGGATTTTGGTGTATATGAATTTTCCAAATTACACCAGGCAATCTACTTATCAGAAGGAGGATTCTTCTTCTGTCACGACTCCTCTTCTTTCAAGCTCTGTATGTGAGCCATATTTGACATCATTGGTGCAAGAAATGTTTCTTGTGGAACAGAATCCCGATAATCATCAGCTACAACAGTATGCTTCTTGGACACTCGCCTTCCTTCGACATCATTTATGGTCCAAGGAACTTTTGGGGGCTGATGGTGATGGTAATGTGGCTGAAACTAATTCAAAATCTGTTTCTCATAATTTTCCCGAGGACAGTGTGGTTTTGCAACTTAGTTTGTGGCTTATGGAGTTCAAAAACACCGAGCAAGGTAGCACTATACATGCTGGTACAATTGTTGCTATATTAGGGTGCCTTTCAAGAGCTCCCAGGTTACTAAGCATGGATTGGGGGGTAGTTATAAGGCGTTGTATGAGATATGAGGCCAAGGTTACTGATTCCTTAGCAACAGATTCTGTTTGTAAGAAAGGAACTCTAAGGGAGGAGTGCGTGCTGTTTGCAATAGCGCATGAAAACCAATTTGATTCACTGCTAACTTTTCTTGACGAGCTATCCGACTTTTCCCGGTTTAAGACACTAGAAATAAATCTACAGTGCTGTCTGCTAAACCATCTAGCAGACCTTGTAAAAGTATATTCAAGCTCCAGGCTTGAGAAGCTATTTGGTGATGTGGGTTATTACTTCTCTTCATTGAATTCATATAAAGAGTATGACACCTGCAAAAAATGCTTGTTGCGCCTTTCATGCTGGAAGGGTCTCTATGAGTGCCTAAATGAAGTTTCTGTGGACACTTCGAGCCACATTTCACATGTTGAGAGATGCATGGAGGTTCTATTTACCTTATTACCAGTTATGAAATCTTCTGGGAGTGTAATGTCAGGGGACACAAATTCTTTGGAGGAATGGCCTGAATGGATTTTGGAATTCTTGATCTCAAACTATGAGGTGGGTCCAAGCAAATCATCTGATTCAACAAGTGCGGGAGATGTAGAAGACTTGATTCATAACTTCCTAATTCTCATGCTAGAACACTCAATGCGCCAAAAGGATGGATGGAAGGATATTGAAGCAACAATTCATTGTGCGGAGTGGCTTTCTATTGTAGGTGGATCTAGCACAGGAGAACAGCGAGTAAGACGTGAAGATTCGTTGCCTATATTTAAAAGAAGACTCTTAGATGGCTTGTTGGACTTTGCCGCTAGAGAATTGCAGGTTCAGACTCAAATTATTGCTGCAGCTGCAGCTGGTGTTGCAGCTGAGGGCCTGTCCTCAATAGATTCTAAGGCTGAAGCTGATAATGCTGCCAAGGAAATTAATATGGTATTTTTCATCAATGATAAATTAGTTGAGTGGTATGCATCGAAGCAAGCTATAGAATTTGTTCATGCAACAACCTGCAAAGAGCACCCTGACACTGTTGGTACTGCAATGATAAGTGGACTACAGGAGGCTGTTCGCATAATTGACATATCAAATACCGGTAATGATGCAGCTGCTGAATGAAGCTCGATTCCACGTAGTTGCAACTGTACATGCTCAAGGGAAGCAAGTATTGTGCTGGCTTTGAAGTACGCACTCTATTACTCCTTCATTTCACATGTGGACTGTCACCTCCGACCGCGGCATTTTCAACTTGAAAAAAACAATACTTCAGGCCAGAATTTTTGAATAGGTTGGATGAAATGATTATTTCCAGCCAACCCGGTGTCGACATGGAGGTCGTAGCCAAGATGTTTGGATTGAAGACGAAATATTGGGTGAGATAAGCAGTGGATTGAGAAACGGTTCACAAAGGATTGTCCGCCACACCGATGCTATCACTTACGATTCTAAATACAATAAAGCTGTTACGCTTATTAATCAAGTTTCTGCAGCTGCTAAGGCTCTCATGACAGCTGATCTGCCTCATGAATTGAGTGAACTTCTTGAGAAGATTATGCTTCAGAATTCTGCATTCAGTAGGAACTTCTCATTTTGACAGTAATAAAGATGCCTCTTGGAGTAGTTCCTGCAGGTACAAGAAATGGCATGGCAAAATCTCTGCTTGATTCAGTTGGCGATCCTTGTGCAATAGCCAATGCCGTTCTTGCTTTTATACGAGGCCATAAGCGATAGCTTGATATGGCTATCATCACACAAGGAGAAACCAGATTTTTCTAATGCTTGCATGGGATTTAATTGCTGATATTGACATCGAGTCGGGAAAATATCGGTGGAAATCTGTTGCTCTGTGATGGATGCCCAAGGGCATTTCATAAAGAATGTGCATCTGTATCAAGTACTCCACGTCGTGGTCGGTACTGTCCAATCTGTCAACACATGTTCCTTGGAGAAGGATCTGTGGCTCTCAATCCTGATGCTGTGGCGGCTGGAAGGGTTGAAGGAGTTGATCCTATAGAACAGATTGCCAAGAGATGCATTCGGATAGTGAAAGATATTGAAGCTGAAATTGGTGGATGTGCTTTATGCAGGGGTTCTGACTTCAGCAAATCAGGATTTGGTCCACGCACAATAATAATATGTGATCAGTGTGAAAAAGAATATCACGTGGGCTGTTTGAGGGATCATAAAATGGCATATTTGTAGGAATTGAGATGAGACTGAAGAGAATACAATATCAAGTTCTGGTTTCTGTAATGCATGTGCCAGAGCTAAATGTTTTGGAAGCTAGGGATGATGGCATAGAAATAGGTGCTGCAGTGAGATTATCCATTCTCTTGAATTTTTTCCGGAAGGTTGTGACAGAGCGAGCTGCTCATGAAACTTCATCTTGTAAAGCCTTTATTGAGCAACTGAAATGGTTTGCTGGATTACAGATAAGAAATGTTTCATCAATTGGTGGAAATATATGTACTGCCAGCCCAATATCAGACTTGAATCCTCTCTGGATGGCAGCTAGAGCAAAGTTTCGAATTATTGACTCAAAAGGAAACATCAAAACAGTACTGGCAGAAAATTTCTTCCTGGGTTATCGTAAGGTGGATTTGGCGTATGATGAAATCTTGCTCTCCGTATTCTTGCCATGGAATAAGACCTTTGAGTTTGTGAAAGAATTTAAACAGTCCCATAGAAGGGATGATGATATTGCAATTGTAAATGCTGGTATTCGTGTTCATCTTCAGGAACATAATGATAACTGGGTTGTTGCCGATGCATCGATTTTTTATGGTGGGGTGGCACCATGTTCACTTTCTGCCATTAAAACTAAGGAATTTCTCATTGATAAGATTTGGGACCAAGATCTGTTAAAAAATGCATTGAAAATTCTGCAAAAGGATATAGTAATTAAGGATGATGCTCCTGGTGGAATGGTAGAGTTCCGGAAATCTTTGACTCTGAGTTTCTTTTTTTAAATTTTTTTCTATGGGTGTCTCATCAAATGAGTAGCATGTGAGCCAGTTAAAAATAGTCCACGTCACGTACTTGAAAAGGAGCTGAAATCAAAAGCAAGCTTTCCACGTCACTTAAGTAAGCTGAAAGAAGAAAAAGTCCAAAACGACATGAAAAAGTTTCAGTAACAGTTCACGCACAACCCACATCAAATAACCAAAACGCAGAAAAATCCCAAAACGGCAAAACTTTTCACTCACTCTCAATCTATAAATACCACACATACCTCATTCATTTCTTCAAGCTTTTCAAGCCAAAAAACCTCTGCTGATTTTCTTCCCCAAATTCCTCACTACCAGAAAAACCTTCGTTCATTCTCTTCTCACACTTCATTCCACCAAATTAACTTCAAATCAACCTCAAACACAGATCAATTCAACCAGAGATTCGTTCAGAAGAAGAAGAGAAGCAAGAAGAAGTTTGGATTGATTTCTTACCTGAGTTTGAAGGTAGATTGAGCTTCACCGTCATTTTCGATCCGTTATCTTTTGTTGTGATTCTTTAAACTGTTGGTACTGTTGTGAAGAACTTTTGATTTCGATCTGTTCGGTGTGATTTTCGCATCCCGTCGCTTTGATCTAAGCAAGCTTTGAGCTCGAAAAAAAATGGTGCGAAGAAGTTACCGTGAAGAAGAAAGGAGAAGATGAAGTTTCTGTTCTCTTTCTCCTTTTAAATTGTTTTTTTCATTTATTTATTCTTTTTCTTATCTTTTCTTTTTTTATATTGTTATTAGTTTATTTTTTATAAACTAATAATAATATTCTTGAAAAAAGAAAGCATTAAAAAATTATTTGAAAATATTTTGATTAATTGTTGGTGGTTTTGGATCTTGAATTTTGATAAGATTTCATCAATATCAATGGACTTTGGGTGTTGATTTTTATCCACCAAGAGAGGTGATTGATATTGATGATAATTTAATCGATTTAAGATTCAAATTGTGATTTCTTGTCATTCTTATTTTCTTTCTTTTTTTTTATTTTTTATTTTTGATCGATGAAATCTATGGATCATAGATTGTTGATTATCAAGGTTGTTTAATCTTCATTATTTCAAATCTATGGACGAATAATCATTGAGATAATTCTCCTTACTTTGGAATAGTGATAGATTACCTTTGATTAATTAATTAAAAATCTTGATTATGATGAGATCATTACCTCTTTTCTTTTTGTGTGGCATGTTTTAGGAGAGTGATTTACATATCACTTCTCTAACATGTATTAACACTAACATTTTATTGACCGGCCTCAGATAGTCGTGGTTTCTACATAAACCCGATTACGATTGCTTAACATAGCGCTAAATTGTCCCTTAATCGGAAAATGATCATTCGTGGCTCAAACTTACGTTTAAAAGTCCAAGTATGTTTAGTTGCTTGTCTTAACTCCAATACCTATGAAAATCATTGTTAGGAGGCTTTGATTCTATCAATCCTCTAATGAATTTTCATTAATCTTGGTCTAAGTGCAAGAATTAATCATCATTGATCATATGTTCTAACCACTAACCACTAATTCACTAACAATATCCTTGTTTAATTTTGTTTATATTCTCTTCTTACTCTTTATTTTTTACTTTTATGTTTCCATTTTATCATTTCATACCATATCTTTGTTTATGTTTATGTCATTTCTCTTTTGTCCACTTGGACCATACTTTGTTCAAAACACTAATAAAGGATAAAACATCTAAAAAAATTGGTGCTATTAACTTTGTGGTTATACTCTTGGACCATTCTTAGACCTTGGACTTCATGGACATTTTGGACTTAGAATTAGGGCTCTCATTCCTATGCTTGGAGTATTGTGGATCTTAGCTTTTATTTGGCTCGCTCATTAGCTTATGCTTTAAATCGGATGGAATTCTTTTTTGCTTGCTATGGAGTGTGCTACAAGTCGGTTAGATCTTTCTTATCTCTAGCTCTTATTTTGTTTTTTAGGATAGTCACTTCATCTCCTCCCCTTCTTAAATTTTCAAAACTTTCTCCCTCTTTCAAAACCTTCTTGGTTTCAAACTTCAAAACTGCTTTCGCAATAAAACCTTGACTTTCGTCAAGTGATTTTTAAACTTTGTTTTTCTTAATAAAAGTCAATCAATGTTAATCATGCTTTGACCAATTTCAAAAGACATAAAAAATACAAAAAAACTCATCAACTCTTTTTGTGCCTTTATGCACTTTTCACTTTAAAACTTTTCATAAAGTTTAGACATGATTCATTTCTATAGTTGAGATGTAAATCTCCTATTCCCCATATTATTAAGACTTTGACATTTTCCACGCTGATGTTGAGTGATAGTCTTGTTGATAATCCAAGCAAATCCTCCATCTTTATGTGACGCAAATGTTGTCTTAATACTCGTGGGTGGATAGTCGCAGTTTTCTCCTTGAAATGACGACTTGTCTGAACATCTAAAATCAATCAAAACCAACAAAATTTTGTCATTTGTACCACGAACTACGGGGTTTTGATTCCATATTGCACTTTATGGGTACGTAGGCATGAGACGATAAGTCTCTCCAAACACAAAAATATAAAAAATAATTCTCTTCTCATCTCCCCAATCTCTTTTCAAACAAACCATTTTCAAACCAAAAAGCGTAAATATTTCAAAGGGCTCCTATAGAGTACTATAGACGTTTTGGGTGCTAACACCTTCCCATTGCGTAACCAACCCCCTTACCCCGATCTCTGTCTCGTGTTCTTATTTTAGAACTCTTTGGTTTTGTTCGCTCTTTTTCCTTTCCTTTATTTGGATAAAATAAAAGTGCGGTGGCGACTCTTGTTTTCTTTGAGTTAAGTTAGTCAATAACTTACACTCACGATTTTTACCGCTACACACGGTTTATCGTCGGATGCTTCGTCAATGGCAAATACATAAGCTGGCCTGTCAAGCCGAGAGATAACGATTCGGGGAGCCTCGTTCCAGAAGTTGACTTTGTACATGGAAGATAAGGTGGCGAGGGCGTCAGCCATTTGATTCTCTGCCCGCGGCACATGATGCAATTCAACCTTGTCGAAGAAAGGCAACAATCTCCTTGCATAATTCATGTAATGTATCAAATTGGGCTGACGTGTCTCCCATTCCCCTTTGATCTGATTCACTACCAGAGTTGAGTCTCCGTATACGTCTAAATTCTTGATTCGCAAATCGATGGCTTCTTCAAGCCCCATTATACAAGCTTCGTATTCGGCCTCATTATTGGTAACGGCAAAGGTCAATCGAGCAGTAAACGGGATGTGCGACCCGTGTGGCGTAGTGATGATTGCCCCTATTCCGCTACCGTAAGCATTCACAGCTTCGTCAAATATCATCTTCCATTTGGAACCCAACTCTGGTCCCTCGTCTGGCAACGGCTCTTCACAATCTTTCATCTTTAGGTACATGATATCCTCGTCAGGAAAATCAAACCTCATCGATTGGTACTCTTCAATAGGCTGCTCCGCCAGATACTCAGACAGCACACTCCCCTTTATAGCCTTTTGCGAGACGTATTGGATGTCATATTCAGTCAAGACCATATGCCAACGGGAAATTCTTCCTGACAACGCCTGCTTTTCAAATACATATTTGATAGGATCCATCTTCGAGATGAGCATGGTTGTATGATTCAGCATGTATTGCCTCAAACACTTGGCGGCCCATGCTAGCGCGCAACAAGTTTTCTCCAGCATTGAGTATCGAGATTCACAATCCGTAAATTTCTTACTCAAGTAGTAAATCGCATGCTCCTTTCTTCCTGTCTCGTCGTGCTGACCGAGAACACAACCCATGCTTCCCTCAAGAACCGTCAAATACATGATCAAGGGTCTACCTGCCACTAGGGGTATCAAAATAGGAGGCTCCTGCAAATACTGCTTTATTTTATCGAACGCCTTTTGACAATTTTCGTTCCACGTTACAGCTTGATCTTTCTTCAACAGCTTGAATAATGGTTCACACGTAGCAGTCAGGTGAGATATGAACCGAGCGATGTAGTTCAACCTCCCTAAAAACCCGCGCACCTCTTTCTCTGTTTTAGGCGTCGGCATTTCTTGTATCGCTTTTATTTTAGCAGGATCGACCTCTATTCCCCTTCCGCTTACGATAAACCCCAGGAGCTTACCTGATCTCACCCCGAAGGTGCATTTATTAGGGTTCAGTCTCAGCCTGAACTTCCTGAACCTTTTAAATAACTTTAGCAGATTCATCAGATGCTCTTCCTCCGTCTGGGATTTGGCAATCATATCGTCAACATAAACTTCGATCTCTTTATGCATCATGTCATGGAAAAGAGTCGTCATCGCACGCTGATATGTTGCCCCAGCATTCTTCAAACCAAAGGGCATCACTTTGTAGCAAAATGTTCCCCAAGGCGTTATGAAAGTGGTCTTCTCCATATCCTCTGGCGCCATTTTAATCTGATTATAGCCTGAAAAGCCATCCATGAAGGAGAATACGGAGTATTGAGCAGTATTATCAACTAACACGTCAATGTGAGGAAGTGGAAAATCGTCTTTTGGGCTTGCTTTATTCAAATCTCTATAATCCACGCACATTCGAACCTTGCCATCTTTCTTTGGCATTGGTACGATGTTAGCAACCCATGAGGGATACTTTGTCACAGCAAGGAAACCAGCGTCCCACTGTTTTTGAACTTCCTCTTTGATCTTCACTGCCATATCTGGTCGAGTTCTGCGAAGCTTTTGTTTGACCGGCGGGCAATCTTCTTTCAATGGCAGGCGATGTACAACCATGTCTGTATCGAGCCCCGGCATATCTTCGTATGACCAAGCGAATACATCATTATACTCTCGGAGCATTTCAACCAGTCTTCGCTTGATATCACTCTGCAGTGCGGCCCCGATACGAATGTTCTTCTCAACCCCTTCTGACCCCAAGTTGATAATTTCGATGACCTCGTCGTGAGGCAGAATGGCTCTTTCCTCTTGCTTCACCAACCAAGACAGTTCTTCAGGAACGTCGCTATCTTCGACAACCTCTTCTTCGGCCTGAAATACCGGATGCCCAAAGTCGGGACGAGTCATAGGTGGTTCAAGGATGTCATCTGAAAATGTTATCCTGCAAAAGGGATGGTTAAGTGCTTCAAAATGCGTATAAAGCGAATAACCATGTTGCCATTTTATTAAAACAAGAAAGACAGAGATTACAGTATTTGCACATAAAAAAAACGCCATTTATTTAATGATTAACACGCAATGTTCATAACAACATAGCCCTAAGCAAATCATGATGCCCCGGGCAAAACATCAGATTATTCAACAATTAATAAAGCAAGGTATTACTGTTTAAGAGTCACAGGAACAAGCTCCTGAATAGACCAGTTGCACAGTCCCTGTCCTGGCGTGCTTGGCTGAATCCAGGCGTCCATATCGCAATCGCTGTCTCCTTCGTCAGACTCTGAAGCAACGTTGATGGTCTCATGACATACTCCACTAGCAGTGATGGTTATTGGTCCTCTGAAACGGGGTGCCCCCACAGCAGGTGTTGACGACGACGGTTGGTATCCCAGCCCGAACCGGTCCATTTTCACAGGAATATCCAGCACTTTGCCCCAGCCCTTTGCTTCTCCTGCTTCCACTAGAGCTTGCGCTTCTTTATACGATGAGACGACTATCTCTGGTACTTTGCTCGGCCCGGGACCTTTGTCCTTGATACGCAACCCTTCGAATGCCTGGCAAGGTGTCTCGTGGATCTCTCCGTCGACTTCCACATATTTAAACGACGATAGATGGCTGACCAGGATGTCTTCCTCTCCGCATACGGTGACTACACTGCCTCCGACCATATATTTTAGCTTCTGATGCAGGGTGGACGTGACTGCCCCAGCCCCATGAATCCAGGGTCTTCCAAGCAAGCAGCTGTACGCAGGCTGTATGTCCATGATATAAAACTCAGTTGCAAACACCTCCGGCCCCACCTGTAGAGGCAATGTGATCGATCCAAAGACTGTTCTTCGCGTGCCATCAAACGCTCTGACTACCAAGTCACTGGGCGTGCACAAGATTCCTCTAACATCCAGCTTCATCATCGCCTTCTTGGGCAGTACATTCAAAGACGATCCGGTGTCGACCAATACATGCGACATTACTGATCCTCTACATTCGACATATATGTGTAGCGCCATGTTATGATCTCTCCCTTTCGGGGTCAAATCGAAGTCGGTAAAGCCCGAGCTGTGGCCTGCATTCACATGTGCCAACACTCCTTCCAACTGATTTACAGAGACATCTTGGGGTACAAAAGAAGTATCCAAGACCTTCAGCAGAGCACTTCTGTGAGCTTCCGAACACAAGAGCAATGACAGGATAGATACTTTGGACGGCGTCTGCTGCAGATGCTCCACAATCTTATAATCACTTTTTCGGATCAAGCGCATGAACTCTTCTACATCCTTTGATGCTGCTTCTTTTTCGCTTGCTTGCACTGGGACATTCTCAACCGCTTTCCCTTTTCCTTTCGCTAGTCTTTCGGCCTCCACTTCAGGTGATATAAAGATCCTACCACTCCTTGTCATACCTCCCGAACCAACAACATTATCCACAGTCTCGGCTGGCTGCTTATTAACATCAATCTTTACCCCGTCACAATACACCTCCAACCCATATGACCATGGGACTGCTTTCGTGTTCTCGTACGGGATCGGCCCGGCCTTAGTTATGGTGATCGGTGGTCGCTGAGCTGGTGCTGCAATAGTGATTGTCTTCCGAGGAATCGTTACAGTGGCCACATCACTCTGATCATCTGCTGCTGCCCCTGCGGGCTCTTCAGTTGCTGCTCGGTCGAACTGCAATGTGCCCCCATCAATTAAAGCCTGAATGCCTTTCTTCAAATCATCACACCCCCCAGCTAGGGTCCAGCATTCCCAACAATATTCGTCACATCCTGGATAAACACCCCCTTGCAACAATCGGCTCTTTATCTCGCTCAGCGGCGTCTTTAAATCGTCGACATTCATAATCAGATTCAACCCTTCCTCAGTCAGAATGGCGTTTGCGCCATGATTGGGCATGGGCTTCTGCACTATATTCGGACCTGCCATTCCGAAATTGATAGTCTTATTGTCCAAAAGATCCTGCACAACATGCTTAAAAGCATGGCAACCCTCTATATCGTGGCCCGGAGCCCCAGAATGAAACTCGCAGTGCCTGCTTGCATCGTACCCAAACGGGGGAGCTCCCGTTATCGGTGCCAGAGTTCTCTTCTCTACCAGGTTCAATCCCAACAATGTCTGCAATAAATCAGCATATGTCGTGGGAGGCTTCTCAAACACTCTTCTTGGTTTACCACCCTTGAATCTTCGCTGAGCCTGCTGTGCCCCCTGCTGAGGCTGCTGCTGCTGCATTGGCTGCTGCTGAGACGGTTGTTGTTGCTGAAGTGGTTGTTGCTGATATGGAATAGTAACACTCGCCACTTGCTGCGGCTGATGATATTGATTTCGTCCCCTGCCTCGGCCTCGGCCTCGGCCTCCAAATACTGCGCTTGCCTCGCCCTGACGGCACCCACCGAAAGCCTTCCTATTACTGCCAGATGCAGTTGATTCCTCAACCTGGAACTTCCCTTGCTTAATGTTGCGCTCAATTTTTTCTCCCATCAGAATTAGGTCTGAAAAACTGGCCAGAGATGTGTGAAACAGCATGTCATGAAACAAGCCTGTGAATGTGCCGGCGAACATGTCATTCATTTCCTTATCTTCTACGGGAGGACGGACCCTGGCAGCCATATCGCGCCACCTTTGCGCGTACTCTTTAAAACTCTCCCCTTTCTTCTGCGACAGCCCTGCCAATTGGACCCGATTGGGCGCCAAGTCGCTGTTATACTTGTAGTGAGCTACAAATGCCTCTGCTAATTGCTTCCATGTCTTGATATCGGCTGGCTCTAACCCCATATACCACTCTAGGGAAGGGCCTGACAAACTATCTTGAAAGAAATGCATTAGCATTCTTTCATCAGTCGAGTATGCGGACATCTTTCTGTAATAGGCTCGCACATGCACTTTCGGACATGTGTCCCCTTTATACTTATCAAACGCAGGAGCTTTGAATTTGATTGGCACCCTCAAGCCAGGTACCAGACCCATTGTTGCCATGTCCAAGCCCACAGCACTTTGGTTCAGGACCCCCCTCATCTGCTCTTCCAGCATTTTGATCTTCTGGGAGTCATCCATCGGCCCTTCGAAACCTCCGCCGGAGAAAGCGTCCTCCTGCTGATCTTCTTGCCACATACCATTCCCAGCTCCATACCCATCATATCCATTATTACGCCCAGCTCTAATCTGATTCATCCCCGGACCTCGGCCTCTATTGCCATATCCCTGAACTCCTCCAGCAGGCCCAAAAGTCATAAACCCAGCGCCGTTTCCATTCCCGAAACCTCCATAGCCCTGATTGGCCACACCATAACCATCTTGCCCAAAGCCTTGAGCATTGAAACCATATTTCCCAGCATTATCGAATCCCTGATCATTGAACCCGAACCCAGTATTGACAAAGCCGTTGCCTCCCATATTATCACCCAAGTTGATATCACCAAGCCCAACGTTATGGACAGCCGTCTCATTCCCAACTCCGACGTTACCATTCGCAGCAGCGGTAGCGTTGTTGACATTAGCAGCTGGTATGTTGACTACAGGTGGAGCCACTGGCGTGGGAGTGTCGTCTCCATGAACAGTATCGACCCGTACGGACTGATGATCCTCATTACCGTGACCAGCATTTCGGGCCAACAAAGGTTGGACCATGGCTTGCAAATTCTCCTGACCTTTTGCAATAGTTTCCATGGTCTGCATAAAGAGAGCTAGCTTCTCGCGCACATCTTGCATCTCGTTCTGCATTTGATCCATGATTCTTCGACAGTTGGTGCGGGTGGAATAGCGGTGCGGGTGCTGATCTGCAATCCTAAAAAGTACCTGGTACAGAGCAGGAAATAAGATAACATCCAATGATTACCTGTAATGCAATATGAATATGAATGCAATGCAATGTGTGTGTCTGTGCATTAGGGAAGTTCATTCCCCGATTCTAGCGTGAAGGTGCCGGTGCAGTGATAGTGCTAACAATATAAAGATCGGAGTCGAATCACAGAAAACCTCATATATTGCTGAGAAACCAAGAAACCCAGAATACAATGTTACTGAGAGTACAAAGAGAAGGCATGACCTCAACCAACAATCCTGGTGATGGTCAGCACTATGCGAATAAAGCGTACAAGTTACTACATGAAATGATCAGATCCTCCCATAAGTCTGATACTCTTCTAGCAATTTCTTGGTCTCCGGATGACTCGGTCGAGCAAGCAGCCCTTCAACCAGTTGGTTCCTTTTCTTAAGAACACAGCGTACGTCTTCAGCAGTTTCTTCCCATGCCCCCTCTCCGAAGCGATCTTCCAGTTTACGCTTCTGGGACACAGCTTCTTCTCTCCCTTTGATAGCCTTGTTCAGTGCATTCTGGAGACTATACCGGGTCATCACCTCTTCCTCACACTTCTTGATGCTGGACTTTAATTGCTCTTCAAGGTCGGAGATTTGCTGTTTCAACTTATCCTCCCTCTTCTTGTTGTTGGTGAGCGTAGCATTCCAAGTCTTATTGCAAGAAGAGATCTCTCGGTGAGCTGCGTCGAGCGCCTTCTTTTTGGATTCCAGCATGTCATGGGAGCTTCTGAACTCTTGCCCCAGACGTTCGCGCTTCTTCCTCTCCTCAGTCAACTCAGCCCCTAGTCTGTTCATTAGCTCAATCTGCTGTTGGAAAGCATGGACGGCCTTGTTCTTCTTGCTGCATATCTGGGCTAGCTCCTGCTCTAACCCTTCGTTGATCTTCATCAAGGCTTCTTTTTCTTTCACAACTTGCTCGTAGGCTTCCCGAGAAACAGTGGTTGGCTCTGCTACCGGAATAGGAACAAGAATTGGTGCATCTGGAAATGGCATCCTCAACTGACTGGCTCTCTCCTGAATCCAAACTCTATAAGGTGCATAAGCCTGACAGTCATTCTTTCCTAACAACAGCTTCCCTCTTCGGTTAATGCGCGTCCAGGCATGCTGCAACTTGGCCAATAACTCCCCCTTCACATCTCCAGTGAAGTACAGAGATTCCTGTACTTCTTCCTCTTTTGGCGGGTTCTTCAGGGCATATCCGAACTGACGGACGAACAGAGAAGGGTTGTAATTAATACACCCTTTTCTTCCTATCAGCGGAACATTAGGGTAACCAGAACAACTGAAGATAAGCTCGGATCCCAGCAGATCTCTATCAAACCAATCAACGTCTTCAGAAGTTAACCTCATCATATGCTCTGGCCAGTCGGGCGTAATTGCATTATCCATGAAAGGTCCCCTCGTTGGAAAATGGCTCTTGAACCACATATACAGCAAAGGTACGCAACAGGAGACATTCTTGCCTCTCCTGTTTTCATTCCTGTAGTGCATCGAATGGTAAAAGTCCCCGATCAGCGTTGGTACTGGGTTACCAGCAGCAAATAGATGAAGTGCATCCATGTCCACGAAATTTGGGAAGTTAGGGAACAGCACTATCCCATAAATGCAGAGGGCCAAAATAGCGTTAAAGACCACCCAACACCCATTCTTGGCGTACTCTTGAGCCTTACCAACCAGAAACTGAAGAGAAAAACCCGGAACCCCTCGCCACGCAGTCATCAACAACTCAGAAGGATTCATATGCAGGGCCTTGGCTAAATCCTCCAACTTGGGCTCAGCGGCTGAGTGAATAAAAGGAACTGCATTCTGAACTGGAAACTCAGTAAACTCTACATACTCCTCCATGGTAGGCCCCAAGATAAAATCCGCAAACGTGAAACATCTCAAAGTTGGGTCATAGAATTGCATTAAGGTGTACAGCCCATTCAATTCATCATCAGTGGACTTGCGAACTAAACTCAACAACCGTCCGTAACTCTGCCTGAAGCTTCTACGGACATCCTCATCTGCAAGAGAAATCAGACCCAGGAGTGGAGTAATATCGGGGATAGGTAGCTTATACGCAACAGTCATCCTCAAACCAGCCATGATCAAATACTCAGAAGTCCAGACACTAGAACCGGGGGAATGTGAATGCACCTGCATCACAGACACACGTTAGTGGGATGCAATGATAATGGGAATGCAAACAATGCAATGCAAATAACATGCAACAGGGACCAACTGCCATAGCTGCATAGCCTGAACTATATCAAGAAGTCTCAGATAGGCTCTTTAGAAGTCCTCAACCCTGGTCTCGGATAGACCTATAATAAAGCTCCAATAACAGCCTCTGACAGACCTCAAACCATAACTCAGACTGGTCTCTGGTAGACCTCAAATCATACCTCCAACTGGTCTCTGACAGACCTCAAAACACATCTCCAAATGGTCTCTGACAGACCTCAAACACATCTTCAAATGGTCTCTGACAGACCTCATAACTCTCCATAAATACCCAGGATCTCTGATCAAGAAATAACCGGTATCTGAAGGTCTAGTTACCTGCATAACCCCAAACCCTCTCACAGGTGGATGTCCTAGTAACTGACAAAGGTATGGCATCCTATGCGGTCGTCGGCGTCACAGACTTTCAGGGTTGATGATACGATTCCCAGAAGGAGTGGCATCACCAAATCCTGAAGAGGCCTCTCTTAGCCAACTTTCAAATGATCGGTCCCCAGAGTCGACAATCCAACTAACCAGCAACCCAAGCCACCCAAAGGGCAGGACAGGAGGCCAACCAGAAGAACCTCGTCTGAGTGTAGATTTCGCGGGACACTAGGACATGCAAAGCACGTGCGCGCCCATTAATATCTACTCTAAGTCTAAGGTGCACTCAAGCCCAGGTCAGGCTTCTCACTCAATATCAGAACACCCGTCACACCCCCATATACAGCAATAATAGTCAATATACATAATGCTGAAAATAAAGGTCAGAAATATAAATCCATACAAAATCCTCGACGGGAAAACAAGCGTTAGGATTGACTCTCTTGAGGGACGTTGGACCCCAAATGCATAAGAACTATCGCAGTCCTTAGCAGCCAGGGGACGTTGGATCCCCAGCAGAGTCGCCAGCTGTCGCTACTGCGAAAATCGGCGCCGGCTGACAGAAGAGTCGCCACCGTGCGTTATTTATCCCATGGGAGGGAAAGGAAACGCTCATAGTAAACCTCGCACAACATGGGAAAGGTATGGTCGTCGCAACCAAAACCTGGGTTCGGGAGTCGGTTACGCAAGGGGAAGGCATTAACACCCCTCACGTCCGTCGTACTCGACGGGATCCACGCTTGTTTTTGGGTATGGATTGTTATTCTATCTAAACTATAGGTCAAGGGTTAAAAGAAAATAAAAGGGAAATAAAATGACTCGGCAAAGTATCGCACTTTATGCCTACGTATTCCCGCCTGGAACGAGAAATCAGAGTCAACGTAGTTCGCCTACCTACGGGAAAGGAGGGGAAGGTTGCTCGCTAGGATATCGCATCCTATGCCTACGTACTTCCACACAGCATGGAAGATCAGAGCAAACGTAGTTCGGGCCACGTACGACACAGGTCTGTCCTCGATTGATTTTATACCTTCTGAAAAAAAGGGTTTCTTGATTACTGGTCCCGGCGGACAAAAATGACGTTTTGATGAGTTCACCTTCTTTTACGGAAGAAGTGTCTTTTATTGTGTTTGAAATCTTTATGTGTTTTTCTGTTTGTTTTGAGAAAGAAGAGACAGAACTCTAACTTACGGATGCGAAGGGAATCAAACTAACCTAATGTTATCATGCATGGGTTAAGACCTAGTGTCTATCATGCTCCTCTCTTGCACAGAGAGAAACAGAGATCCTACGGGATAGGCAGAAACAGAAACAATAACAGATATAATAAAGCGGTAAAATGCATGAATGCAACAATACAAGCGAGGCAAGG
Source organism: Lathyrus sativus (assembly GCA_963859935.3). Lineage (NCBI taxonomy): Eukaryota > Viridiplantae > Streptophyta > Magnoliopsida > Fabales > Fabaceae > Lathyrus > Lathyrus sativus. The sequence goes on from OZ012735.1 coordinate 117,663,241, forward strand.
GAGTCCCACTCAACCTCGAACCTGGAAAACAATAGGCAAAAGTGAACAGGCTTCACTTTCAACCCAACAGGGTAAACAGCAAACAATACAGTCAGGAAAACCAATCAATACATCAAGAATGAAATACAGCAAAATAAACAGCCACAACAGCTCTGCATCAATATCCATCTTCAAGTCATCTTCAATCAGCTACAAGCTTTAGTCAGCAGTCTCTATCTTCACAGTCTTCAAGCAAGGGCTTGGGTCACCAATCTTCAGTCTACAAGGGCTTTTCTTCAAGTCTTATCCTCCAAGCTGAGGGATCAATCACCAGAGTGGATTGGGTGTTAAGCAATTGGTTGACTACCAATGGTGGTAAACCAACTGCTACTAACACATAAGACATTTTCTCTCAAGAGTTCTATCCCTTAGACAATAGCACCAAGCCTTCCAAAGGAAGGGAGTGAGTGTCTCAGAGAGACTCTGTATCACAGAGAGGAATGGAGGCAGTCAAAACCTTCCATGTTTGAGAATCAAGCTTTGTACTCTAGAGCTCTGCCTAATTCCTAAACCCTAATCTCCTCAACAGCTGATGGCAACAATCTCCTCTCCAACTCTGGAATTTGGTCTTCAGTCTCTGGATCTCCAATGGCTTCATCATCTTCAGTCTTCATCTCTCCCAAATCCCCAAGCAAATCCCAACACCCAAACAAGCAAGCAATCATCCCCAAAGGGCACACCACACCAGTCAATCAGATATATACAGTATATTAATAGCAGTAGGGGAATCCTGACTTTTTCTAAGGGGATCTACTAATTACCCATAGCCCCTATAGTCCCATAGCTAAACTATTTAATCCCTAAGTCCTAAGGGAAATGAACTACTTCTCCTAAGTTGTCACTTAAAACCCTAATTTGTTCATGTTGTTTACCCCTAAACTAATCACCTAAAACTAACTCCTAAAAATATGAATTAAATTGTATTTACAAGTTTGATATCTCAACTAAACAACCTAAAAAGAATGGTCAAAAAATATTAAAGCATTGGTTAGAACAAAAATTAACAAATTTATGCATGAAATGAAACTATTTAAAATGCTATTTATTTGGAAAATATGGGAAAAATATCAAATAAAAAATAAAATGCAATTTTTATTTTTTTATAATTTTCTAGACTCTTTAAAGAAAAATATGCAAAAAGAACCATCAAAAAATAATGATTTTTCAATTTTATATGATTTTTATAAGATGCATAAAAAAAATGAAAGAAATTAAAAGAATTAAAAAAGAAATAAAGGAGGGGTGAGAATAGCAGGGCCAAACAGTTCAAATTAGTGGGCTTCACACGCGTGGGGGGTGTCAATAGCATCTGAGCCCATTTCCCTCTATTAAATGAAACGGTGCGTTTCATTATTTGAAAATCTCCCTCCGTTTTCAGCTTTAATCGTGGCCGTTGGATGAGTCTTCAAGTCAAAGGTCAAAATGTAATCGTGTGGTCCAGCCATCATCTTCAACCTTGAGCAGCCCTAGGGTTTCAGAAAACCCTAACCATGCTCGATCTTGCACCACTCTGTTCTCCCTCATACCTCCATGGATTCACACGATACAAAAAGCAAATTTGGTCTGCAACAATCCCTCTACACAGCCATAACCATAAATCTTCCTAAAACTCAAGCAATTCATCAATTCGATGAAGATAACAGTTATGGTCCACCATGAACAACTGTGATTAACTCAACCAAAACTCACCAATTCTTGTCCTAAGTTCAACTACAATTCAAGCTGATTTCAACATGCTAATTTACCAAGATCGTCGTGCATTATACTCACAATTACAAGCCTCAACAGTTTGTGAACTCCATAGCCAAACCTCACAAAACCTCTCCAAACTCTGTGAAAATCATCATCTAACCTAAATTAACCAGTCTAAGCTATCAAAACCCTATCATGCTACCTAAACTAAGCAACTCGAGCAAAGATACCAACCTGTTGAAAAATGGAGAAACAGCTATGGAGATCTTCAATCCAATGCTTGCAGTGATTGGGACTTGCTCAGTGTCTTGAATTAAGAGTTCTGTATGCAATAATTCGTGTGTAAACCTCCTGAATCTTGGACTTGAAATCTTCTTGCAAGTTGGATGAAGAAGATGAATGGTACAATCTTTGACCAATTCAACCAATTCTTTGATGCAATTCTGGCCTATAAATGATCTAGATGATGATCCAATCAAGAATAGTGAGAATTGATGGAGATTATGGAGAGTTTGTGAAGTTTTTGCAAAATGGAGAAAGTGTGTATAATTTGGGGTTTTGAACAAATGAAGTCACCAACCATGGCATGAACCATCTTGCATCAATATATACATGAGGTTAGAACCTCCTAGAAACTTGGAGAAGTTTCTCTTGCATTCTTTCCCTTGAATTTGGTTTATGTTTCTTCCATTACAAGCAACCATGGATAACTCACAAATTATGAACTAAGCTCAAAATTCCACTTTATCCAATGTCTTTAAAATGATCTTTCCATTCAAAATGACCTATAATTTTGCTTCATTTGGCCAAGATATGAAAAATCTCATTTTTAAGGCCATTTTTATTCATTAAATCCAACAATTTTGAAACCTTATGCTATGAATCTTTCCAATCTCTCATGGTCACTTTTATAGACTCAAAATGTCATTTGGAACAAGTTTGATGTTGTAAAGTTTTCCATTTGAAGCTTTCTTGTATGAGTTTTGGGCATAGGTTAAAATGACATGTAATTCACAAATGACCAAAATACCCTTTGCTTGCCAAGACCATAAGTAGAGTTCCACACATCCTATGAAGGCATACTATACCATTATAGAAATCTAATACAATAAGGAACAACTATTATGTTGACCAGAAATTCATTTGAAATCTCCTTGAGGGGTAAAAATAGCTTGGAAGTCAAGTCACTTTCACAGACAAAATTTCAGATACCCTAGATGACCTGTAACTTGCAAGAACCATAACTTGAGTTCTATAAATCTCCTTAATGCCTTCCACCACTCAAATTAAAGGTCTTGGGATCCTCTACAAGTCCCATGTTGGCCAAGGATCCATTAGAAGCTTTCATTTTGACTTATCTTGCTTGGAAATTTGACCTAAACTAGGGGATTTTACATAGAAACCCTAATTTAGAACCTCCTCTTCTCCTTGATTTCTCTTGATTTCTTCTTAGCATAACAACATATCCTTATTCTCCATGTCAAATGATGAACCCCACATCTCTCCAATAGCCCTTAATGCCTTTCAATCAGTCAATTGACCTAGAGTTGACCCAGGGTTGACCCAGATGAAACCCTAGTTGACTGTCTTCAACTGTAATCCTTGTGATCACAGCAACAACTTGTTTCCTTCTCCAAATGCCTTTCTAAGTCCTCCGAGATGTCTAGACACCCCCCATGCTCTCAATTCACAGCTCATAACTCCCTTGTTGATCCTCAGATGCCCTCAGATAGGAGATAGACTCAAAGCTTGATCTATTGAACTCTCTGCTTTCAAATTCTTTTCTGATGACTTGAATGAGATTGAATCAGGATAATAACTTCTTGATAGGCCTCTAGAGATGAGAATAATGATTGTTCCCCTGTTGAATGACTTGCTATGCTTATGCTATGCAGATGGTTAACCTATGTTCATGACTTTATATGCAAATGCTAATAATATTGAAACATAAACCAAGTGAATAAGGTTGAGCAAATTTTAGGGTGCAACACCCAGGATAGTTGCAACAGTTGATTTATGATTTGTGGGCACCTAGTTGGCAGCACCAATCTTATGCAGCATGGCATACTTTACACTTAGTTTACTTGCAACCAACTTTCCTTTTGAGGGCCAGCTTTTGAACTAGTTGGCAGTAATAACCTGACACACTTTGTTGTCAGAAGCAGTTATATCAAGTTGTGCTCCATCTGATCTTCCTAGATAGTTGTTGATGATGGTTGAGGAGAAAGTGACACATTTCCCTCTTACATATACTTTGCCAAACTCATTTGATTTTTGATCAGCATATTCTTCTGATAGGTTTACTATGAATTCCTTGACAAGTATTTCATAGCACTGTGAGAATTGAGTGACAGTCTTTATTAAACCAACTTCATGGATAAGATTTATGATCTCCTTACTTTCAAGAGCATTCTGAGCTAGTTCTCTCTCCAAAGCCAATCTCTTTTGATACACATATTTCCATCTGTTGACACTTGATGGATAATGAAATGATACATTGTCAATAGGAACATCAGGAACACTAGCAACAAGTTTGCTAGTTGTGGGTTTCTTCTTTGGTGGGATATGAGTGACATCACAAGCAACATCTGAGTCAGAGTCTGATTCAGTACTAGTTTGGGCCTGTCCCTTCTTTGGAACGACCTTGCTCCAAGCTTTGGTAGGGCCAACATGAGTACTCTTTGTTACAACCTTCTTCTTATGAGTACTCTGCACAGCTGCCTTCTTCCCTTTCTTAGTCATGATCTTTTTGGCTATGCTAGGGTTGATTGTGGCTATCGGATCATTATCTAAATAGTCATCAAGGTTCACAATATTAGCATCATCCTTCTGAACCTCATTATCATCATTGTTATCACCTTGCATATTAACATCATTATTTTCAAAAGCTTGACCCTTGTCATTTTCCTTTTGTGAGGTCGTTTCCAAGGTTTCAACATCGTGAGTGACATCAGCTTGTTCATCCAGATGGGAAGCAGGACCCTCAGTGTTAGGGGGAATGGATATTCTTGGCACATCATGTGGCTCAATCAGAACCCTGGATACCAAATTAGCAATGGAGTTGTGGATTTGCCTAGCTTCTTCCCCATTGGTATCCTCATTAGGGATAGAGGTTGAAGAGTCAGGAGCCTGACCCGTGACTAGTTCTTTAGGTCTTCTTGCATGTTAAGACCATGGTTTCTTCACCATCAGTCCTTCTGGGGTTAGCATTCACAGGGGAGCTACCTCAAGAGCCTCGTTAGGGTTGCTAGAATCAGTTCTAGCACCAGAATTTGCATCAGCGATGATGTTCATCTTCTTGGGAGAGATGGATTTTGATAGTTGAGACATTTTAGAAGACTTTGGTAGTGAGAGAGAAGGTTTTCTGTGTTTGTTGAAGAAGGTATGGAAGATGAAGAGATGGTATGGGCACCAAAAGAAGCAAGTGTATTGTGTGTATGTGCTAGAGGGGTAAGATTGCAAAATATGAGGGAATTTAATATTTTGACCAATCAGCAAATGATTAATTTTCAAAATGCAATTCCCTATTACCATTAATTGCTATAATTCCTCATTAAGACAAGTCCTCAACTGGCTTCGGAAGTTTTCAAATTGAGTAGCCTTGAGATCTCTTGTAACCATGTCAGCAATTTGTAGCCCAGAGTTCCCAAGATTCACACAACCTTCTCTAGAGTGATGTCTGTTATCCCTATGCATGGTTCCATTAGGCTGAATTGGATTCAAATTTATGGCACTAAGATTGTCACAATATAATGTCATGACATCCTGAGTGACATTTCTCCCTTTATGTTGGTTATCTTTCATGGACTCCATCAACTTCCAGTATAACAGATCTAGATTTCTATGATGTCCATTCTTTGGATGTGCTATCTTGGCTTGCCTGTCATCCTGGCATTTACCACAGCCTTTTCTTCCATCTAGATTTAAATTTGGAGTTCCTCTTACTGCTTCCTTGGATATGATCTCCTTTATCCTTTGAAGATGTCTATTGTTTTATGCCACAGTTGATCCTCCTTTTCTTCCTTGGTCAAGACATTGGATTTATTTTTAGGCTCCCATAACTGATACTGATAAGATTTGCAGTCAGTCCTTTAACTAACATGACATTATCCAGTTCTGGAACACCAGGACAGTCTAGTTTTCCAACACCTTTGATTTCTCCTCTAGCTCCATCAACAAAGGTTACATGACTTGAGGAATGAGGTTTGATGTTCACCAAAAGGTTCTCTATCCCATTCATATGTCTAGAACATCCACTGTCAAAATACCGGTCTTCTTTGGTTGGCATCCTTAGAGAGTTATGAGCTACTAGAGCCATATTCTTAGCAACCCATTATTGTTTCTTGATAGGAGCAACCTGTTTGGATTTGACTTGGTGCATGTGGCTGGGAAATCCATGCAGCCTGAAGCAAAAAGCCTTTATATGCCCAAATCTTCAACAGTAGTAACACCTATGCCTTTGGAATTTTTTCTTGGTCTGGTTCCTGCTTATATTTCCCTGATGTTGTGACATTGGTCGTGACATCCAGTTTGACCTCTGGTTTTCAACCTTTGGTCTCTTGCAACCCAAGATGGGTTCTTGTTTACTAACAAATCCTAGTCCAGACATGTCTCCTACTTTCTGACCACTTTGTAGAATTTCTTCTAGAGTGTTAGTCCCATTGTTTAACATCCTAATTGATTTTGACATCTGATCAAGTTTAGAATTCAACAAGCTAACCTCACTGTTAAGTGAGTCTATTGTTGCAAGATGCTCTATCTTCTCAGCCTCTAACTCCCTTATGAGTTTCCTCTGATGCTCCCCTTGTTGATAAATTTCTGCACTTCTGATGCATAGCTTTTTATATGAAGATGCAAGCTCATCAAAAGTCAGCTCAACTTCACTAGAGTCATCATCAGATACACATACACTATTTAGTGCAGTGACATGTTTTGCAGACTCTTCTTCTGAACCACTCTCAGAATCTCCATCTGACCAAGTGACATTTAGTCCTTTCTTCTGCTTCTTGAGGTAAGTGGGACATTCAGCTCTAATGTGATCATATCCTTCACATTCATGGCACTGAATTCCTTTGCCTTGGTTAGACTTATCTTCATATTTACCTCTTCTACTGATGTCAGAAGGAATGTTCTTAACATTAGGTCTAGACTTATGATCTATTCTTTTGATCAGTTGGTTAAATTGTCTTCCAAGCAAGGCTATTGCTTCTGACAGATTCTCCTCACTTTCACCATTGTCTTCCTCTGAGTCATCTGCAGTATTTGAAATAAAAGTTATGCTTTTGTTCTTCTTCTCAGCCTGATCACACATTCCCATTTCAAAGGTTTGGAGAGAGCCAAGGAGTTCATCAACCTTCATGTTGGTGATGTCTTGAGCCTCTTCAATAGCAGTTACTTTCATTGCAAACCTTTTGGGCAATGATCTGAGAATTTTCCTTACAAGCTTTTCTTCAGACACCTTTTCTTCTAAAGCTCCTGAGGTATTGGCAAACTTGGTGGTCAGCATCTGTAATCTTGACATTTTGACCTTAGAGGTACCTTCATGAGTTGTTTTGAGAGTATCCCAAACCTCTTTGGCCAGTTCACAGTGATGCACAAGCCTAAAAATATTCTTGTCTGTTCCATTGAATAAAGCATTCAAGGCCTTAGAATTCCCAAGAGTCAGGGCTTCTTGCTCTTTGCTCCATTCTTCTTCAGGTATTAACACAAATGATCCATCCTTATCAATCTTCATTGGATGTTCCCATCCTGATTTAGCAGCTCTCCAGGCCTTGCTATCTAGAGACTTCAAGAAAGCTATCATACGAGATTTCCAGTAGTCATAGTTAGAGCCATCCAGAATTGGTGGTTTATTTGTGAATCCTATATCCCTGTCCATAGTACCAGATTTTATCTTCCTTAGATCTCACCCAGATAATAACAGGCAAGGTGCCTGTTCTGATGCCAATTGTAATTCTAGTAATAGATAGTTGATGTTATAGTGGATGTTATGACATCCACTATGGAGCAGACTATAGAACTTAAAAATAACCAGGAAATGAAAGCAATAAATAACACAGAGAATTATTGACCCAGTTCAGTACAAATCACACTTACATCTGGGGGCTACCAAGCCAGGGAGGAAATTCACTATAAGTAGAATTAACTCATAGTCAAATAACCAGTTTGCACTCTTCACTTAAGACCTACCCAATGCAACTTTATCCTAACACTAGACTTGAGTTCCCACTCACTCCCCCTCAATCACAGCAGTGATATCAACCAATTAAAGTTACAAATTAAAATTGAAGACACACTTCAAACAAACCTTGATCTTGCTTCACAGCTTCAATCAAGAGACATAACACTCGTGCTTAAAAGCTTAGAGGGACACAATCAGAGTACAACTCAAAACACACTAGTACAATGCAATCATACAGCAGATAATTGCTTGGCTCACAAGAAATCCTAATACACAAAACACACGTGAAGTACTGACTGCACAACACAGAATTCTTCACTCACAAACATTATATACTCTCTGTCTTTAATTAGGATTGTTACTTTGTTATTTATAAGCAGCATAAAGGTCTTGGGCCTAAGTGCAGAAATTAGGTTTAACCAAGTTAAACCTTTTTTCATAAAGCTGCGCACTCCCAATTAGGTCAGGGACATTTCATGTTATCCTCAGCATTGCCTAGTATTTCGCCTGAGATAACTAGGATCCCTAAAATGTTTCCTGAATTATAGCCTGAGCTTCCTCATGCAATATATCAAAACCTAAAACACGCGCCCTGATGTCAACTGCTTGATGTCATAACATCCAACATGACATCCAATCCACTTTGCTCTAGCTAACTAAACTTACCCTACAGTACTCTCCACATGTATGTCATAACATCAGTCATGACATTCACACATACATCAATGTTTTTCCACAAAATGCAGCCAATAAAAAACATCTACACCTACGTATTCCCTCGTGCAATGGGAAAGTCAGAGTCAACGTAGTTTGGGAAACTACGGGTGATGGGGGGAAGGTTACTCACCAAGACAACGCCGTCTTGTGCCTACGTATCCTCATCTGGTATGAGAAATCATAGCAAATGTAGTTCGGGAAACTAGACCACTGGTTGGTGTTTTTTATAAGTATTGTTAAGTTTCCATTCTAGCAGTTAGGGACAATACATGTTTGCAGTAGAATGGAAAAGCAACATACTCTGAAAATAAGGTTTGCAAATAATCCCGAAGGATGAAAAGGTTTGAATTTGTTTTTGTGTTTTTTTAGAAGAAGTGAATTGAGTTAGTTTGAAACTCATGTTGCACTAAAGATTATGACATAAGAGCGAATGCGTCGCATATCGCCCTGATGTTAACTCTCATGTTTGGTAAAATAAATGAGGAAGAGCTTGGTTCCTTGTGAAAAATGCTTTGGAAGTGAACTATCCTTGAGTACCTCTAAATTTTCTTCATCTGATGAGACCAATTTGTTGATACCATAACTTGAGATGTACAAACCCAATGGATGAGCTCTTGTACTCAGAAGAAATCTTGGAAGATGATGAATAAGTCTCATGTTTGATAGAAAATGAGGCTAGACTTGTATCATAGTGAAATTTGTCCTTGAAGTTAGGTACCAAAAAAGGGGATTTTACACTTAGAACCAACTGAAACCCTACTTTAGTAACTTCTCGAACTCTTGAATATTCTTATCTTAACTTCAAAATGTCATTTGAGATGGTCTAGGATGACTTCCCGTGGCTTCCAAGATCAAGACCCAAGCCTTGAGCCCTTTCAAGTCCACTGTTGACTTTTGTTGACCAGATGAAACCATAACTTCTTATCCATTGACTGAGGTTCTTGAAGATGATTTGTGTGACCATACACACTCTATAAAGAACCCTCAAGATGCACATTGAACCCTTGAACCATGTCTCCTTTAAGGAAATGACCTCATGTATCTCTAATCATCCTCAAGATAGGAAGTGATGCCCAAACACATACCTTCTCCTCTCAAGGAGCTTTGAGACCCAACTCTGATGATGATGAACTCTTGATGACCTAAAAATGTACCCTTGCTTGAGCTTGAACATGAAATTTCTCTCTTGAATGGCAAAGCAACATTTTGATCCCCTGTTTAGAACCAATGATATGCAAATGCTAAATGATATGAAACATAAGCCAAGACAAAAAGAAAAGGTTGGGAAAATTTTGGGGTGCAACACCTGGCTGGGATGATGATTACTTTGAAGCTTTTGAATTTCGTGGGGGAAACCCACGGTTTTGCAAAAATGCCCCTGGCTGGGCTGCAGATAGTCTTGGAAATCTTCAAGATTGATCATGGACCTTGACTTGCATATTGTCGCTACTGCGAAAATCGGCGCCGGCTGACAGAAGAGTCGCCACCGTGCGTTATTTATCCCTCAGAGCGGGAAAGGAAACGCTCGAAGTAAACCTTGCAAAAAACGGGGAAAAGGTATGGTCATCGCAACCATAGCCTGGGTTCGGGAGTCGGTTACGCAAGGGGAAGGTATTAGCACCCCTCACGTCCGTCGTACTCGACGGGATCCACGCTTGCTTGGGTTGTCTACTGGATGCAAAACAATCTATCTACGGCTGCTAAATCTAAACGGAAGGGAATTGACTCGATAGAGCGTCGCACTCTATGCCTACGTATTCTCAAGAGAGAAAGTCAGAGTCAACGTAGTTCGGGACTACGGGGAAATTGGCTCGCCAAGACCTCGCGTCTTATGCCTACGTACTTCCACTGCCTGGAAGATCAGAGCTTTACGTAGTTCAGACTAACTACGGCTAAACAAACATTCTCACACAGCAGTGAGAAAAACAACTGGTTTCACAGGGTCGGGAACCTATGGGCAAAACTACGGCTTGGTCTCAAATGCACTCGGGCAAGAGAGAAAAATGGTTATCGTTTAGTCGTCAGCGGGAACGTCTCGATCGCACAGCCGCGAGAGAACGAAAGTCAGTCGTTAGTGTGCTCGCTAGGATATCGCATCCTATGCCTACATATCTTCGTCTGGTACGAAGAATCAGAGCAGTTGTAGTTCGGCTACTATCGGGACCACAACTCAAATCTCGTTTTATTAATCTCTGAAAAATGATTACAATGAGTGAATACTGAAAATAAATCTCCTACGAAACGCTATCCTATTCTATCCTAAAAAATCGAATGGAAAAGAGCCCCCTAACAAATGGGCTTCTAAACTATCCTAAAATCGGAAAATAAACTCTATGGAAATACACCCTAAAAGAAAATGTACTTTAAAAAATATTATATCTACTTTAATATTTTTTCCTTTTTTCCAATCACTTTCTCACATATTTTTCTCTATATTTTTCTATTGAATATTTTCTCCTCTTTTCTTCTTTTCAATATCTTCTCTTTTTCCTTCATATTTTTCATATCTTTTCTATATATTTTTTCTATTTATTTTTTCCACTATATTTTCACATCCTTTTTCTTTTTCTTTTTCTCAAATATACTTTTTCTTTCTATTTTCTTACAATATTTCTTTTCAAATCTTTTTCTATTTTTCAAATATATTCTCTTTCTTTTCTTTTTCTAACAACTTTAAACAAAAGAAAAATAATAAAAATAAAAAAAGTACAAGAAAAAAGGGAGGGGGGTGTTACAGTTACAAGGGGGGATGTAACAGAAAATAAAAATAAAAAAACTGCAATGCATTGGGCCCAGCCCAATTGCTTGCTGCCAAAAACGTAGGGAGGGAGGTGAGATGTGGAAACGGAGTGTTGGCAAAAAAAAAACAGTATGGCCCAAGGCCCAGAACTCATCCAAAAACGTGAGGGGGGTGTAACACCAAAAAAATGATTGGGCCTGGATCCGGCCCAATCTCTTCCCCTTCCTCTCTTTCTCCTTTCTCAGTTTCTGAAAACCCTGGATTCTCTCCTTCTTCTCCCTTGCAGCGCCGCCGGACTCAACTCCACCCCTCACCGGCTGAAATTCATTTCCGTCTCCTCTCAACTTTCTTCACACAAAGAACCTCACCAATATTGTTGAAGATTAGCGAATCTTAACGTTGCTGAGTTGAAGATCTTGACGAATACCGATGGATCTTTGATGAAGACCTTGAAGGTTGATGCATTTGTACGAACTCCTGGAAAGACGGTTGAAGATTCTTAAGTGTTCTTGACAAACGAATTGAAGACGTCCGAAAAAACGGTTGAAGTTCCATGAACGCTGATGGATCGTGAGGAACTGTGGATCTCGTTCGTGTTTGATGAAGATCTTAGACCTAGATCTGATGAAGTTTGGTGATTCTTTGTTTGTGGTGATTGAAGGTGATGTCTGGAAATGGCTTGAAGAGGTTCTTGATGGGTGACGATTCTGATGCTTGAAGATTGATGTTCTTCTGGGGAATGGTTCTTGATGGATGACGCTGAAGACCTGTTGAAGTTCTTGTTGGAGCTTCTTTCTGGAAATCGCGTTGAAGGGATGACGTTTCTGGGTTTTTCTGGGTTTTCTGGGCGTTCTTGGTATGATCGATGGTAGCCGGAATCTGGTAGTGGCGGTGGTTTCTGAGTTTTAGGGTTGTGAATGATGAAGGTCAGGGGAAGAAGATGAAGATGGGTGGTTTCTGGGTTTGGTGGTGAAGCTTGATCGTATTCTGGGTTTCTGTTTTCCGGTGAGGGGGCGGTGGCCGCCGGCCATGCGGGCCGGCCGGTGAGGTTTTTCCGGTGAAGTGGTGTGGAGTGGTGTGGTGATGACGCGTGTAGGGGTGAGTGGGGTGGAGAAGTGCATGTGGGACGCGTGTCCCACGCGTGGCCTGGTGAGAGAAGAACGGAGGGATGGCGTGGCAGTGTGCGGGTGATGCAGCGTGGGGCCAGCCTCTCCTTCACACGTGGCTGCTGCAGATGCTTTATACCACTGAGAAACTCTGGATCGTTCCAGAATATTCTGGAAAATGCTGGAACTGGCTGAAAGAATCTGGACGTTTTTTTGGACTATTGCTGAATGAATTGGGCTTTGCTGGCTCTGGGCCCACACGAAAATGATAGGAAAAAAAACCAAAAACTGAAATGAATTAGCCCAATTAACCTAAACCTAATTAACTATTAAACTCAATTAATCCTAAAAATTCTAATTAACTCCTAATTAATAATACTCTAAGAATTCCACTAATCAACTCTATTAAGTCTAAAATTGATTAAATTTCTATTAAATCCCTAATAAAACTATATTATTCTAAAAAAAAGATAAAATCTATTTATTTATTAAAAAATGAAAAATCTATCCTATATTATTTCTATAAAAGAAAAACAAAACTATATTTAAAAACGATTAACACTATAAAAAAACAATTAACATTCTAGAAAATTCTAAAAATCTATATTATTTATCTAAAATCTATTAAATCCTAAAATGATTAAAATCTATTAAAAAAGAATTAAAACTATTAAAAATCCTATTAATACCCTATTAATATCCTATAAAATTCTAAAATGATTAAAAGCTATTAAATCCTAAAAATAACCAATAAAATCCAGAAAAATCATAATAACTCCCGAACGACACAAAACACCACGAGAGCGCACTAAAATAATCGGTAAAAAATAAACGGGCACCCAAAAATCGATTCTACCTATTTAAAAACACCTAAAACACGAGACGAGAGCTGTGATCCCAATAAAATCAAAACAAATGAAAATATGCAATGTATGCAATATGCAGATGCGAATGCGGTTATGCGTCGAAACATCGAGCCAGATACGAGACCCGGTTGGTCAAATTTTAGGGTGCAACAGCTGCCCTTATTCAAGCGACTTTGACCTGAATGGGTGAAGAGCGCTTAGCCTTCAAACATTCAAGGTAGATGACGGTTGAATACAAATGGAACCCTGAAATTTGCCAACCGCAAGAATATACTGCAAAACTGCTTGAGGAATAGCTTCCAATAAACTGAAGTTTGGTTGTCACGGCAACACCTGGTCAATTTTCTGATAAAATTTTCTTCTCCTTTTCAACACCTGTGTAACGCCACAAGTATTGAAATAATGCTTCGGAAAAGCAAACGACTTGATTCCCATCTCTCTCATGGGATCAAATCTGGTCAAGTCACAGTTCACTGCGAACTTGAGGACAATTCTCCTGGGGAATTCTGAATGGAACTGCCTGGCACCTATTTCGACGAAGGGGGCAGCTTCAGAAAAGCTTGATATATGTCAATCTCTCCTTGTTTTTGTTGTTGTTTTTTTTCTGATGCTGACGTAACAACCAAATATGAAGAATCACTCCGCTGGGGAAGAGAAGCTTAACCACACAACTCTGCAGGTGAACAAATTCGAAATCCAATAGGTAACCATCCTGGTCCATGTTTCGACATGCGTATGCTTGAAATGATGCAATGTCCTATATGACATGTAAATGTTATGCGTTCTGTTTGAAAATGCGATGCCCAGACGACATGGATATGTTATATGCTTGTATAAATGCAATGACTATATATGCGAATGCTAATGCAAGCTCTAGCTGCCAGAGAACACCAGGTCTGAAAACCACTTGGCAAAATAAATGCCGAAGATAACGACAATTCTACTGGGGATGAACTGAAGTCACAGGATCATCTCAGCAAAATAAATGCTGGAAACGGGAAATCAAATCCGCTGAGGATAACTGCCCTGTTGGAGAAATGAAAAGGCAACTCTGCTTGGCGACTTCACTGGGGAAAGAAACAACTCTGCTCGGGGATGCTTCCTTCAAACCATTGACAACTGATTGTACTCTGCGGGGATTGACCTAAACTAAGGTTGATTGCGCGCGACACACTGCTGGAAATGCCCCTACTATCAAGGATGTCGATCTTAATCTGCTGAGGATCCTCCTGATCCTACTCTGATACGGGGTAAAATACGATCTCGACTCTTCCGGGGACAATACGCAACTTTCATATGCTGAAGAGTAACAATTCTGATCTAACAACATCCACAAGGAATTCAAACATTACTCGGGGCACTGGCATCCTTCGAGCTTCGTATCGGGGAACATGACAACATGCGGGTCATTGGGAAATACTGTGTCAGATACCTTTAGGTTTTTTTGTTTCTTTGGTTTAGGATAAACATGGATTATGTACACGGTGGAAAATATGGGAAATACTAGACGAGAACTAGCATTCAAAGGTAGACTACCAGGCGAGAACTGATAGGTTAGGTAAATTGAACAAACGTTGATTTTTGTGTTTTGAACATCAGACGGGTTGACTGGATAACAGACTGAGAAAAAGACAACCAGGCGAGAACTGGCTGAAAGCTAACGTACACCAGGCGAGAACTGGTATAACACTTGGGTTAAAACACACGATGACCAGGCGAGAACTGGTTATGCAACGATATGTACCAGGCGAGAACTGATACAACGACTAAAGAAACAGTGACCAGGCGAGAACTGGTCGCAATAAACTGCACCAGACGGGAACTGCTGCTTACAATAAACTGCACCAGACGAGAACTGATACTTACAATAAACTGCACCAGACGGGAACTGATGCTTACGGAAGGGTGGGCCAGGCGAGAACTGGTTACCAGTTTGCCAGGCGAGAACTGGACTTTGGGAACGACTGGTTACTGACACGCAACAGGTTTAAACTGCAGGATAATGATCCAACGACAACAAGGCCTCTTAGGAAGGTTCAGGTTTTTGATAAGGGTATTGACATGATTCCCCGATACTCCACTCCGGCTGGGGATAAATAGGCTAGTTTGAACAACTTGCCCCAGTACACTCAGCTGGGGATAGAAAGACTGGCGTGCACAACTTGCCCCAGTACAATTCAACTTGCCTCAATCTAGCTCTTGGGAGCACCTGCTCTGAGCAGCTCGCTACGAGAAGACTTCGAGAATATTTGCCCCGGTATTGGTACAACAACAGAATTCAATCTCCAATTGAACACCTAACGACCCAGTTGATTTCAACATTCTCTGCGATGACTTGCCCCTGAATGAGCGTTCTAGCGACTTAACCCGATCTGATTATCCCCTGGAAGTATCTGCTTTCAAATCTCCACGCCCTAAATAGCTGCCCCTGATTGGCTCTCGAGAAGACTCACTTCTGCTCAACTGCTTCTCAAACAACTGCCTCTGATCAACTGAAGCTTCGGGATTTGTCCTCAGACTGACTGATCCTGAACTTACTGGAAGATAATGCCCCTGATTCGCAAGGCTTCACAACATACACCATTCTGGCTCAGACTACTGAATTACTCAGTCCTGCTCGATTATTCTCTGTTGGAATTTCTTCTATGCCAACTACTAACCTGCAATTAGAATCGTCTGTTCACGAATGGTAATCTTAATGCAATGGTTATGCAGATTTTGAAAAAATTTTGAGCTGTCACTCATTTCCATGCATGATTGTGAGTGACGAATGAATTAAAGTTCAAACGTAGTGCTTACGTGGTCAGTGAAAAATACAACAAGGATGTGACTAGCAAGTCAAGAAGGAGTCAGGTTACTCGACCTTATCGTAATGCGCTTCAGACTAACCCTACCTCAATTAGGTCTTTTAAGGGTTGTATCGTGGTCGGGTTCACGGTTCGTGAAACAAAGGATATTTGGCTCAAATTTTGATTTGTACCCACCCCTTCTACGTGATGATCTCCGATCCTAAGGTTCAGTTAACCTGGCACAAGCGTTTGCCTCTTCGAGAGGTATGTTGAATGGTAAGAACCATAGCTAAGGAATTCACAAGCTTTTCTTCTAGAGTGATAGCTACTCCTTCTTCGCTTTCGGTGTCTGTGTACACGACTTTGTGATTTGTTGGGGAAAAATTTCTTTTTAATCCCTTCTTTTTCGTTCTTTTGATTCCCTAATTTTTGCCTGGACTGACTCATTTTGAGTTCGTTTGGATTTTTTCGATTTCTTTTGAAGTCCAGCGGGATGCCCTGATTTTTGCCTAAGTATTAGCTTTCTAGCTTTTTCTTTCTTTTTACTTAGCGGGCTTTCTTTCTTTCTTTCTTTTGGAACAAAGTCGTGTGACACTGGTTGTCTTGATTGCTCCGAAAGGATTGTAACTGTCTCACTCCTGATTGGTGAGATTTGACCTGTTGAAAGGTCTAAACTGATTGGTCCCTGAAAGACAACACTCCTCTGTAAGACTTGAACGCTCGGTCAAGCTAACTGACAACTACCCTGCCCCGGGTTAAGATGTGAGGGTTAAAAAGTCCGAAAAAACTTCTACTTCCTGGCTCGAAGTGGTTAACAAGGGACTAACTCCTTATATCTCCAGTGTTTGGGGCATTTGAAACAATGCCTTGTACGTCATCGGTACGGTCTTATCTGAAAGCATACGATCATCGGTTATGAGCTTAGTTTCATCATCCTCCCTCCAATCTTTGCTAGTCACAGGGATAAAGTGGAGTGAAAAAATGCAAGTGTCAGTGCAATGCAATAAATGAGCGACAGCGACATGACTAATTCAGAAAAATGCATAATCACTTTATTATTATCACCATTCAAAACATACAATGCTTAAAAGCAAGTAGTAACTAACAGAGAAAGAAACTACAAATGCAAATGGTGTATAAAAGTATGAAGACTGCCAATGCTGAGGCGCCCGCCTGTCTGAATCAATGGCTTTTGCTGGGGAATACTTCCCGAGTCTACGAGCTTAGACAGCTGAACGGTTGGGATGAACAAACAGAAATCCTTCTCGAAAGGAAATGCGATCCTGATCAATCAACTGCTGTACCTTTGCCTGAAATGCTTTACAATCATCTGTCGAATGCCCCGGTGAGCCACCATGATAACCACACTGAACGTGGGGATTATACCCAGGAGGGTAAGGTTCTGGAATTGGCTTGAGAGCTTTCGGCTCCACTAAAGACTTCTGGATCAGAGATGGTAGCAACTGGCTATACGGCATAGGCACTGGGTGAAAAGGAGCATTCCTTCGTTCCAAGTTGTTGCGAGGTCTGTTCTGATTCTGACGCTGATTCTGGTAACCTCGGCCATGAGTTCGCTGCTTTGCAATGGAAGCGACATAAGGTTCCCGATGGGGTGCCCCAGGCACGGCTGTCTGTCCAGAATAACGAGACACAGAAGATACTGACCGCTGAGAAGACAGAGAACCAACAGATTTCACCGATTCGACTTGAGAATATCCAACATCTGTCAGGACCGCGTTGATCATAGTTTCATCTTCAGATTGAGAGCTACAGAGAGATTCAGTTTCACTGGCCTGACCTTTTGAAACATTCAGGATTCTTCCAGTCTTTACACCATACTCGATGTGCTCTCCCGTCCTTACCAACTCAGAGAAATTTGGTGTGGTTCCAAGCATTCTTTCGAAGTACGGGCTCTGCAAGGAGTTTACGAACATGCCTTTCAGCTCTTGGTCTAGGAGCGGTGGTTGCACTCTACCAGCAAATTCTCTCCATCTCTGAACATACTTTCTGAAAGATTCATTGTTCCCTTGAGACAATTCTTGCAGCTGCATGCGAATAGGAGCTTCATCAAGATTATGGTCGTACTGCTTCAGAAAGGCATTGGCTAAGTCCATCCATGATCGGATCTGATCACGCTCTAACTGCATATACCAACTCAGAGGTGCCCTAGTCAGACTATCTTGAAAGCAATGAATCATCAGCTTGTCGTTGTGCACAAATGAAGTCATTCTTCGGCAGAACATCACCAAATGTTGCTTCGGGCAACTATCTCCTTTGTACCTTTCAAACCTCGGCATTCTGAACTTCGGAGGTAACACTAGGCCAGGAACCAGACACATATCTGCAGCACTAGGAGTAACAGCGTCTTTACCTTTCAAGGCTTTGAATCTCTCCTCTAATGCACGAAACCTTTCAGCATACACGGGAGCTAATGGGTCTTCATTCTTTGCCGTCGGGACCTCTCTTCGGGGCTTTGGCACAGGGAAGGCAAAACCCTGGTAGTCTGAGACATCAACAGAAGGAGAACGTTCACCTTGGGCAACAAACTGCTCACGCAGACCTTGGTCTTCAACAGATGGATGCACAAGCTGAGCTGCAGTAAGGTTGTTCACTTGCGGAAAGTCTTCGTCGCGCGGAGATCCTAACAGAGGATTGGACGTCACGGTGAAACCTGACAAGGTATCAACAAACTGGAAGCTGCTCTCTGACATAGCTACCAATGGTCTTCAGCTGACTTCAATGCTCGATTCTGCTCAAATCTGCCTTAAACCTCTTGGTCGTCCTCTGACGATCAACAGTTGCTCAATCCAAACTCCGGGTACTCACCTTCAGGAAGCAAAGACTGGATCAGAACTCTGGCTAGCTGGCGAATGGTATGCAATATGATGCGAAGATGCAAATGCAAATGCAATGCAATGCAACAAATACGGGATCACAGCTCCCACACAATCTAAATACTGCTGCACTGCTGACGGAGTACGGTCTCTGAAGAGAAGACCAGAATAACGGGTAGGTTGGAAGTCAAGTTTCCTGCACGAAACCCCCCCCCCCCACTCACAGGTGTGGACCTATATCTGATAAGGTACGACATCCTATGCGGTCTTCAGCGTCACAGACTTTCAAAACTGATGATACGATTCCCAGAAGGAGTGGCATCATCAAGTCCTGAAGAGGCCTCACTTAGCTGAATCACAAATGATCGGTCCCCAGAGTCGACAATCCACCAAACCAGCAACCGTCTCAACCCAAAGGGTTGAAAGGGAAGCCAACCGGATGAACCTCGTCTGAGCGTGGATTTCATGAGACACTAGTGCCTGCAAAGCAAGCACGCGCCCACTAATTTCCACTCTAGGTCTATGGTGCACTCAAGCCCAGGTCCGGCTTCTCTCAATCATAGAACACCCGTAACACCCCAACAGCAACAGATAATATCGATAAATAAGCCCCAAATAGACAAGCAAACGAGCGCTAGGATTGACTCTCTCTTAGGGGACGTTGGATCCCACAAATTGACTCGCTTTCGGGACGTTGGATCCCTAGGAAACTATCACAGTCCCCAGCAGAGTCGCCAGCTGTCGCTACTGCGAAAATCGGCGCCGGCTAACAGAAGAGTCACCACCGTGCGTTATTTATCCCTCAGAGTGGGAAAGGAAACGCTCGAAGTAAACCTCGCAAAAAACGGGGAAAAGGTATGGTCATCGCAACCATAGCCTGGGTTCGGGAGTCGGTTACGCAAGGGGAAGGTATTAGCACCCCTCACGTCCGTCGTACTCGACGGGATCCGCGCTTGCTTGGGTTGTCTACTGGATGCAAAACAATCTATCTACGGCTGCTAAATCTAAACGGAAGGGAATTGACTCGATAGAGCGTCGCACTCTATGCCTACGTATTCTCAAGAGAGAAAGTCAGAGTCAACGTAGTTCGGGACTACGGGGAAATTGGCTCGCCAAGACCTCGCGTCTTGTGCCTACGTACTTCCACTGCCTGGAAGATCAGAGCTTTACATAGTTCAGACTAACTACGGCTAAACAAACATTCTCACACAGCAGTGAGAAAAACAACTGGTTTCACAGGGTCGGGAACCTATGGGCAAAACTACGGCTTGGTCTCAAATGCACTCGGGCAAGAGAGAAAAATGGTTATCGTTTAGTCGTCAGCGGGAACGTCTCGATCGCACAGCCGCGAGAGAACGAAAGTCAGTCGTTAGTGTGCTCGCTAGGATATCGCATCCTATGCCTACATATCTTCGTCTGGTACGAAGAATCAGAGCAGCTGTAGTTCGGCTACTATCGGGACCACAACTCAAATCTCGTTTTATTAATCTCTGAAAAATGATTACAATGAGTGAATACTGAAAATAAATCTCCTAGGAAATGCTATCCTATTCTATCCTAAAAAATCGAATGGAAAAGAGCCCCCTAACAAATGGGCTTCTAAACTATCCTAAAATCGGAAAATAAACTCTATGGAAATACACCCTAAAAGAAAATGTACTTTAAAAAATATTATATCTACTTTAATATTTTTTCCTTTTTTCCAATCACTTTCTCACATATTTTTCTCTATATTTTTCTATTGAATATTTTCTCCTCTTTTCTTCTTTTCAATATCTTCTCTTTTTCCTTCATATTTTTCATATCTTTTCTATATATTTTTTCTATTTATTTTTTCCACTATATTTTCACATCCTTTTTCTTTTTCTTTTTCTCAAATATACTTTTTCTTTCTATTTTCTTACAATATTTCTTTTCAAATCTTTTTCTATTTTTCAAATATATTCTCTTTCTTTTCTTTTTCTAACAACTTTAAACAAAAGAAAAATAATAAAAATAAAAAAAGTACAAGAAAAAAGGGAGGGGGGTGTTACAGTTACAAGGGGGGATGTAACAGAAAATAAAAATAAAAAAACTGCAATGCATTGGGCCCAGCCCAATTGCTTGCTGCCAAAAACGTAGGGAGGGAGGTGAGATGTGGAAACGGAGTGTTGGCAAAAAAAAAAAAAAAACAGTAGGGCCCAAGGCCCAGAACTCATCCAAAAACGTGAGGGGGGTGTAACACCAAAAAAATGATTGGGCCTGGATCCGGCCCAATCTCTTCCCCTTCCTCTCTTTCTCCTTTCTCAGTTTCTGAAAACCCTGGATTCTCTCCTTCTTCTCCCTTGCAGCGCCGCCGGACTCAACTCCACCCCTCACCGGCTGAAATTCATTTCCGTCTCCTCTCAACTTTCTTCACACAAAGAACCTCACCAATATTGTTGAAGATTAGCGAATCTTAACGTTGCTGAGTTGAAGATCTTGACGAACACCGATGGATCTTTGATGAAGACCTTGAAGGTTGATGCATTTGTACGAACTCCTGGAAAGACGGTTGAAGATTCTTGAGTGTTCTTGACAAACGAATTGAAGACGTCCGAAAAAACGGTTGAAGTTCCATGAACGCTGATGGATCGTGAGGAACTGTGGATCTCGTTCGTGTTTGATGAAGATCTTAGACCTAGATCTGATGAAGTTTGGTGATTCTTTGTTTTTGGTGATTGAAGGCGATGTCTGGAAATGGCTTGAAGAGGTTCTTGATGGGTGACGATTCTGATGCTTGAAGATTGATGTTCTTCTGGGGAATGGTTCTTGATGGATGACGCTGAAGACCTGTTGAAGTTCTTGTTGGAGCTTCTTTCTGGAAATCGCGTTGAAGGGATGACGTTTCTGGGTTTTTCTGGGTTTTCTGGGCGTTCTTGGTATGATCGATGGTAGCCGGAATCTGGTAGTGGCGGTGGTTTCTGAGTTTTAGGGTTGTGAATGATGAAGGTCAGGGGAAGAAGATGAAGATGGGTGGTTTCTGGGTTTGGTGGTGAAGCTTGATCGTATTCTGGGTTTCTGTTTTCCGGTGAGGGGGCGGTGGCCGCCGGCCATGCGGGCCGGCCGGTGAGGTTTTTCCGGTGAAGTGGTGTGGAGTGGTGTGGTGATGACGCGTGTAGGGGTGAGTGGGGTGGAGAAGTGCATGTGGGACGCGTGTCCCACGCGTGGCCTGGTGAGAGAAGAACGGAGGGATGGCGTGGCAGTGTGCGGGTGATGCAGCGTGGGGCCAGCCTCTCCTTCACACGTGGCTGCTGCAGATGCTTTATACCACTGAGAAACTCTGGATCGTTCCAGAATATTCTGGAAAATGCTGGAACTGGCTGAAAGAATCTGGACGTTTTTTTGGACTATTGCTGAATGAATTGGGCTTTGCTGGCTCTGGGCCCACACGAAAATGATAGGAAAAAAAACCAAAAACTGAAATGAATTAGCCCAATTAACCTAAACCTAATTAACTATTAAACTCAATTAATCCTAAAAATTCTAATTAACTCCTAATTAATAATACTCTAAGAATTCCACTAATCAACTCTATTAAGTCTAAAATTGATTAAATTTCTATTAAATCCCTAATAAAACTATATTATTCTAAAAAAAAGATAAAATCTATTTATTTATTAAAAAATGAAAAATCTATCCTATATTATTTCTATAAAAGAAAAACAAAACTATATTTAAAAACGATTAACACTATAAAAAAACAATTAACATTCTAGAAAATTCTAAAAATCTATATTATTTATCTAAAATCTATTAAATCCTAAAATGATTAAAATCTATTAAAAAAGAATTAAAACTATTAAAAATCCTATTAATACCCTATTAATATCCTATAAAATTCTAAAATGATTAAAAGCTATTAAATCCTAAAAATAACCAATAAAATCCAGAAAAATCATAATAACTCCCGAACGACACAAAACACCACGAGAGCGCACTAAAATAATCGGTAAAAAATAAACGGGCACCCAAAAATCGATTCTACCTATTTAAAAACACCTAAAACACGAGACGAGAGCTGTGATCCCAATAAAATCAAAACAAATGAAAATATGCAATGTATGCAATATGCAGATGCGAATGCGGTTATGCGTCGAAACATCGAGCCAGATACGAGACCCGGTTGGTCAAATTTTAGGGTGCAACACATATGTGAATGCTTGATGATCCATAACAAATGGAAGTGCAAATGCAAATGCTGATGCGCGAAGATGCAAGAGCTGGGGAAGTATGATATGGTTGTATGCATATGATGCAAGATGCTTATGATAGCAAATGAAATGTGTATGATGCATCTGCCGACACGACAGACTTTTGATAGTTGCCAATGCGGATTGGACTTTGGGTGGTGGGGAGGGATTGACTTCCTCGACATGCAGTTTGTTGAAGATGCCATAATTGAAGCAGAAGAAGATGCTCTGGATGCCCCAAGTCTGAGTACTTTATGGTTTGTTGTGAACTTGATTCAGAGAAGATTGTAACTCTGCTTGATGGTCAGGATGAATTGGTCTTGCCCCAGTCTGGACATGGCAATGGTCTGTCCCTGATTAACTAGTTTTGAAGTTGAAATTGAACTTTGATAACTTACCTCTGATCGAGCTGTTGAATGATTATGCCCCAGCCTATGGGTTTTGAGGTAGCCTTGCTTCATGTCAGCTCCGCTGAAAGTTCAAGTTCTTTCCTTGGTTGCCCCTTGTTGAAGTGTCTTCGGTCTAGCACTGATTTGCAATTAAAATTGCACACTCACAAATAGTAATCTTAATGCAAGGATCATGCAAGTTTTGAAAAAGTGTCGTTCATTGATGGTGTCATGATAGTGTGAGACGAATGGACTGTTAGTCCAGACGTAGTGCTAAATTTGATTAGTGTGAAAGATATAACAAGGATAATGACACCAATGTCGATGATTAGCAAATATACGAGGAGTCATTTTACACAACCTTGCAATAGTATGCTTTCAGAATAAACTTCGCCTCAATTAGGTCTTTCGAGGGTTATAACATGGTCTGGTTTACGATTATGAAACAAAGGATATTAGGCTCAATGTATGATTTGTACCCACCCCTTCCTCGCAATGATCTCCAGTCCTACGTTCAGTTTATTCTGCATATACTTGTCTTTACGATATAAGCTTGATGGTTCAAGGTTTGCTTGAGATGGCAGTCACCTTATTTTGTTTTGAAGGATGTCAGTGACGCTTTTGATTAGATGGCCACTGAATCTTATTTTGTTTTTGTTGAGGGTTTGAGGACCTCTTTTGCTTGTTTCTGATCCCTAACTTTTGCATGAATTGACTTTTCTTGTCAGATCCATCGGGATTGCCTTGATTTTTGCCTAAGTCCCCTTTGAGGTGCTTGACTTAGCAGGTTTTTGACTTATTTTTATTTTTTTGAAGGATTGTGACAGCCATGCCATGGGTCATTGATGAAAAACCGTCATGCCTTTGGGTTTTTGCTTTACGATTCGAGTGTGATGTTGGATTAATTGAATACTACCCTGCCCCCATGTTGAGTGTAAGGGTTTGAATGTTCGAAGGAAACTGCTACTTCTAGGCTTGAAGTGGTTTACTAGGGATTAACTTCTTATATCTCCGGTGTTTGGGGAATTGAAACAATGCCTATACATCATCAACGAGATTCTGTCTGAAAGCATACGGTTTGCAATTATGCGTATTTTGTTTTCGTCATCCTCACTCAAATCATGCTAAACAACAGTTGATAGAGTGAAGTGAATAAATGTGTCGATGATAAGTGAAAATGAGTGAATACCACATAACTAATTCAAAACATGCATAAATAGTACATTAATGAAAACCAAATAAGAATGGCAATTGTTCAAAGCATACAACATTTAAGCAAATAAAGACAAAACGCGAGAAAGCAAATAATGAAATGGCAACATGACTGCCTTCTTTAGGGATGAACTTGACTTGATTTGATTTGACTTGACGTTGGCGCTAGTTGGCCAGTGGCATAGGGTTGTTGATGACATTTGGGGACTTCCCATTGAAGTTGATAACATCCTTGCCAATCATGTCTTGAACTTTGTGCTTGAAAGCCTTACAATTCTCAATGGAGTGACCTAGAGCACCCTTGTGGATCTTACAATGAGCATTCACATCGTAGTCAGCAGGGATGACAGTTGGGGGAGCCAAATCTCTTGGAACAACAGACTTTTTCTCCATTAACTGAGCAAAGATGCTTGCATATTGTTGCACCCTAAAATTTGCCCAACCTTATTCACTTGGTTCATGTTTCAATATCATTAGCATTTGCATATAGAGTCATGTGCATAGTCTAATCATCTGCATAGCATAAGCATAGCAAGTCATACAACAGGGGGACCAATCATTATTCTCATCTCTAGAAGCCTATCAAGAGGTTATTATCCCAATCCAATCTCATTCAAGTCATCAGGAAAGAATTTGAAAGCAAAGAGTTCAGCAGATCAAGCCTTGAGTCCATCTCCTAGCTGAGGGTATCTGAGGGTCAACAAGAGGGTTGTGAGCTGTGAGTTGAAGGCATGGAGAGTATCTAGACATTATGAGAGACTTAGAAAGTCATTTGGAGAAGGAGACAAGTCATTGGTGTGATCACAAATATTGCAGTTGAAGACAGTCAACTAGGGTTTCATCTGGGTCAACCCTAGGTCAACCCTAGGCCAATTGACTGATTTAAGGGGCATTCAAGTCTAGTGGAGAGATGTGGGGTTCATCGTTGGACATATAAAGAAGGATATGGAGATATGCCAAGAAGAATTCAAGAGGAATCAAGGAGAAGAGGAGCTTCTAAATTAGGGTTTCTATGTAAAATCCCCTAGTTTAGGTCAAATTTCCAAGCAAGATAAGTCAAAATTCTGGCTTCAAATGGATCCTTGGACAACATGAAACTTGTAGAGGATCTCAAGACCTTTAATTTGAGTGGTGGAAGACATCAAGGAGATTTATAGAACTCAAGTTATGGTCCTTGCAAGTTACAGGTCATCTGAGGTATCTGAAATTTTGTCTGGGAAAGTGACTTGACTTCCAAGCAATTTTTACCCCTCAAGGAGATTTCAAATGAATTCTTGGTCAACATAAGAGTTGTTCCTCATTGTCTTAGCTTTCTAGAATGGTATAGCATGCCCTCATATGATGTGTGGAGCTCAACTTATGGTCTTGGCAAGCAAAGGGTATTTTGGTCATTTGTGAATTACAGGTCATTTTAACCTATGTCCAAAACTCATACAAGGAGGCCTCAAATGGAAAAACTTACAACATCAAACTTGCTCCAAATGACATTTTGAGTCTAGAAAGAAGGTCACAAATTGTTGGAAAAGCTCATAACATGAAGTTGCATGATTGGTTAAATTTGAACTAAAATGGCTTATAATTTAAAGAAAGTCAAAGTGAAAAATGGTTTGAGAGATTTATAAGTCCAAATGGAGACTTCCAATATATGATTTTGGGTCCAAAAGACATTCTAGAGACAATGGTTCAAGCACTTTTTTGAGTTTAGAAGGAAAAAGAAAAGTTATTCATGGTTACTTGTATTTGAAGAAACATAACCAAAATCAATCAAAGTTGGAAGGCAAGGGAAGTTGTAAGATGGATCTAGAAGTTTCCATTGAGCCCTATATATTCATGAAATCAGAATTGAGCAAGGGTTGGATTCATTTTTCACCAAAATTTCCCAAATTCTCTCTATTCTTTCTCATTGCAATTCCCTCCAAATTTCCCAAAATCTTCACCAATTCTCATCAACATTGATCCTCCTACATTCAATCATCATCATGGATCAGAATTGAATCAAAGATTTGGTGGATATTGATCATTTTCGTGCACTTCCATCAAGAACACACAAATTGTAATTTCCATTGGACAGCAAGATCCAAGGCAAGAATCATCAAGGTGTTGCATACAGAATCGAGCACTGAGTTAGTTGATCAAGATCCAAGCCTCAAAAGCCTCAGATCCACAAGTTTCATCATCATCCACAAGCTTTTGCACCAGGTTCAATTTCTCTGCCACAGCTTGATATAGTTAGTTTAGCATGGTTTTATTAGTTTAGATGTGATCTAGGTTGTTAGTAGATCGATTAGGATGAGTTTGGTGATGTTTAGTGATAGTTTGTGACAGGTTGTTAGAACTGTTAGGATGTAGAATTCATAGCATAGTGCATAATAACCTTAGCTTGTTAGTTTAGAATGATCACCGTGAGGTATAGAAGAGATTAGTATAGGTTTGGTTGAGGTTCTTGCTGATGAGTTGCAGAGCATTTTCATGGTGGCCAGAGATTATTGCTATCGGGTTGAGAGTTATATTGAGTTTCAGAACGAATTATGACCATAGACGTATAGAGGGAGAAATTTGGAGTGATTTTCATGTTTGGATCGTGGTGTTTCATGGATTGTGGAAGGAGAACCGAGAGGTTGAAGGTGATGCGTGCATGGCTTCCATGGAGTGTAAACCCTAGCTTCATGAACCAAGGTGGAAGACACAATCAGGACCGTCCATTGCTTGTTAGACTTTTGACTGAAGAGACCATCGTGTGGCTCTAGTTTAATTCTGAGTTTGAGAGGGAATCCTCCCCCCATTGAAACGCTGCGTTTCATTAAAGGGGGGAGCGTGGGCCTTGCTTTTGCCACCCCCCAGTATTGGGCCCAGTTCGAATCTGAACGTGAATAATTTGCTATTCTCACCCCCTGGCTATTTCTTTCTTCTTTTTATTATTTTCTTTTCATTTCTTTCATTCATTTTAAAAAATTCATAATAAATAGATAAAAAATCATTTTTAATTCATTCTTTTTACATCATTTTCATTAGAATGTGTAGAAAATTATAAAAAAATAAAATTGCATTTTTATTATTATTTGATATTTTTTCCATATTTTCTAAATAAATAGCACTTTAAATAGTTTCATTTCATGCATGATTTTGTTAATTTTTGTTCTATTAGATGCTTTAATATTTTTCATTCATTCTTTTTAGGTTGTTTAGTTTAGATATTGAACTTATAGATTCAATTTAGTTCCCATTTTTAGAAATTAAATTTAGGTGCTTAGTGTAGGTTTGAACAACATGAACAAATTAGGGTTTTTAGGTGATGACTTAGGAAGTTTGATTCTTTCCCTTAGGACTTAGGGTTTGAATAGTTTAGCTATGGGATTATAGGGGCTATGGGTAGTTATTAGATCCCCTTAGAAAAAGTCAGGATTCCCCTACTGCTATTAATACTCTGTGTATGTCTGATTGACTGGTGTGGTGTGCCCTCTGGGGATTATTGCTTGCTTGCTTGGGTATTGGGATTGTCTGGGAACTTGGGAGAGCTGAAGACTTGAGGAGATGAAAGCCATTGAAGATCCAGAAATTGAAGATCAACTTCCAGAGTTGAAGAGGAGGTTCTTGCTAGCAGCTGCTGAGGAGACTAGGGTTTAGGAGCTAGGCAGAGCTCTAGATTAGAAAGCTTGTTTCTCAAACATGGAATGCCTTGTCTGCATCCATCCTTTCTCTATGATTCAAAGTCTCTTTCAAATATCCACCTCCTTCCTTTGAAAGGGTCAGTGAATATATTTGAAAGATAGAACTTTTGAGAGGAGACTTTCTGCTTAATGTTAACAGTTGATGAACCACCCTTGGTAGGTAATTAACTGTCTAACATTCATTCACTTCACTCTTGTGACTGATTCCTCATCCTGGAGGTTTGAGCTTGAAGAAAAGCCATTGCAGATAGAAGACTGATGATCAAAGCCCTTGCCTGAAGGCCATGAAGATGGAGACTGATGCTTGTTGAAGCCTGTAGCTGAATGGAGATTACTTGAAGCTAGATGTTGATGCAGAGCTGCTGATGTTGTTTCTTTTGCTGTTGTATTTCATTGCTGATGTATTGATTGGTTTTCCTGACTGTATTGTTTGCTGTTTACCCTGTTGGGTTGAAAGTGAAGTCTGTTCACTTTTGCCTATTGTTTTCTAGGTTCGAGGTTGAGTGGGACTCCCTTGCCTCGCTTGTACTGTTGCATCCATGCATTTTACTGCTTTACTGTATATATCTGATATTGTATCTGTTTCTGCCTATCCCTTAGGATCTCTGTTTCTCTCTGTGCAAGAGAGGAGCATGATAGACACTAGGTCTTAACCCATGCATGATAACATTAGGATAGTTTGTTTCCCTTCGCAACCGTAGGTTAGAGTTCTGTCTCTTCTCTCTCAAAACAAACAGAAAAACACATAAAGATTTCAAACACAATAAAAGACACTTCTTCCGTAAAAGAACGTGAACTCATCAAGACGTCATTTTCGTCCGCCGGGACTGCTAATCAAGAAACCTTTTTTTCAGAAGGAATAAAATCAATCAAAGACAGACTTGTGTCGTACGTGGCCCGAACTACGTTTGCTCTGATCTTCCATGCAGTGTGGAAGTACGTAGGCATGGGATGCGATATCCTAGCGAGCAACCTTCCCCTCCTTTCCCGTAGGTAGGCGAACTACGTTGACTCTGATTTCTCGTTCCAGACGGGAATACGTAGGCATAAAGTGCGATACTTTGCCGAGTCATTTTTATTTTCATTTTATTTTCTTTTTAACCCTTGACCTATAGTTTAGATAGAATAATAATCCATACCCGAAAACAAGCGTGGATCCCGTCGAGTACGACGGACGTGAGGGGTGCTAATACCTTCCCCTTGCGTAACCGACTCCCGAATCCAGGTTTTGGTTGCGACGACCATACCTTTCCCATGTTGTGCGAGGTTTACTCTGAGCGTTCCCTTTCCCTCCCGTGGGATAAATAACGCACGGTGGCGACTCTTCTGTTCAGCCGGCGCCGATTTTCGCAGTAGCGACACATATGTCATTGGCAGACGATCAAAAACTCTATCTGGCTTCCACGTTCTATGTTAACGTTGTTGACGAGCACATTGTTGTTGTTGAGCAACGTGCATTTATTGTTGTTGAGGAGGATATTGATATCCCTGCTGGTTGTAGGCTTGTTACTAAGGAGCCTGTTGTTGTGGCATTTGAGCTTGGATTACTTGAATAGCTGGCTGATAAGGCATTAGAGCATATTACGCCGCAGCGACATACGGATACGGGTAGTAGGGGATTTGATAAGGCATATGAGCGGAAGATTGTTGAGAAGATTGCCCTTTCTACACAGAAATGGCATTTGTTTCGCCCTCTTTCTTCTTGTATCCGTTGAAAGGCTTCTTGGTATTAACCTGGAGGCTGTTAGAACCTCCTTGAATCTTTCCACTCTTCAGACCTTCTTCAATCCTCTTGCCAATGATCACTAAGTCAGAGAATCCAGTGGAGACACTACCAATCAGCTTTCCGTATTACTAGCCTTGCAAGGTACCCATGAAGATGTCAATCAGTTCACGGTCAACAAGTGGTGGATGTACCCTTGAAAGTAGCTCTCTCCATCGTTCTACGTACTCCTTGAAGGATTCGTTGTCCTTTTGAGTCATACTCTGAAGTTGAGTATGATTTGGAGCAAGGTCTGTGTTGTACTTGTATTGCTTGACAAATGCATCCGCTAGTTCAACCCAAGTGCACACACTGTTCTGCTCCAACTACATATACCATTCAAGGGATTCCCCAGACAAGTTGTCTTGGAAGCAATGAATCATCAGCTTTTCGTCTCTGGCATAGGTGGCCATCTTGCGACAGTACATCTTCAAATGAATATTTAGGCAACTGAGACCTTTATACTTCAAAAATTCAGGCACTTTGAACTTGGGAGGAATGACAACATCAAGCACCAAGCACATTTCCAAAGCACTGAGAGAATTTGAGCTATGCCCCTCTATGACTCGGAGTTTTTCAGCTAGCTCTCGACACATCTTCATAGCTTCTAAATCCTGAGCGGCAACAGGACTAGAAATGGGAATAGCAACCTGATAATTTTGAACATCATCATACTGATCCATCAAGTTATCTTCGGTATGAGGAACAAGGATCTGAACAATATTAGGTTGGGCTTGCGAGACAGCTCCAACAGTAACTCCAGGCGCTGGGATTTGTTGAGAAGTTGTTCCTTCTATTGCGGTAGCGAAGTTCATTGGCACTCC
Organism: Lathyrus sativus; assembly: GCA_963859935.3. Classification (NCBI taxonomy): domain Eukaryota; kingdom Viridiplantae; phylum Streptophyta; class Magnoliopsida; order Fabales; family Fabaceae; genus Lathyrus; species Lathyrus sativus. The sequence continues at coordinate 117,694,271 of OZ012735.1, forward strand.
ATATGGGTTGGGAATAGGAACTGAAAGTATGGTAGTAGACCCTTGCCCCTAACCATTGTTGTTGATGAAATTAGTTTCACGCATCTCTTCTTCCTTTCGGGCTGCAGTGATGGCCTCAAGGATCTGGTCAATCTTTCCTTTGAGAGAATCCAACTCTTCCCTAAAGGCAGCTTGTTCTTGCTGAATCTGCTCCATCATTCGTCTTGTATTGGCTCTAGTTGCATACTGGTGTCGAGGAATCAACTTGATTTACTGGATAAGAAGGAAGGAGAAATGAGAAACCGCCAAAGGAAAGAAAAATGCAAGATGCACAACAAATAAGATGCAATGCAAATGATATGCAATACAAGATGCAAGATCCAGGATTGCAGGATCACAAATTCAAATAGTTCTAAGGTTAGCCGGGTGAACGGATCAAGGACCACAGTCACTGCTCAAAGAAACCACGTGGGTAGGATTCTAAAACGGGTAAGTTCCTAAAGTCATGGATATCTTTCAAAGATATCACAGCCATGACAAAGCCTCATCACGATGATAATATCCTCAAAAGAATCTCATCTAGGTGAGGTTTTCGTATCTTCCACATGAGAAAGACTTCTCGGAGGCATCAACTACATAACCATCAACACACGGGTTCTGGAACAGGTTCTCAGAGTCATAGGTCGAGGTTGAAAATATTGCTGTAAGGAAGTAATACATTCAAGGGATCTCATCTGATTGGGGCGTTCGTATTAATCCAAAAGGAATCAACACTACCAACCACCATGGATAAAATGGTTAACGGTCCTTGGGATTAACGATTCAGGCTCGAAAACATTATTATTATGGCAAAGACTTACCACAACAACAATATCTCCAAGGGAATCTACTCCAAGCGGGGTTTTCGCTTCGGCCTTACGTGGAAAAACCCACGCAAGTCTCCACTACACAACCACCATCCTAATCTTAGGGTTTTACTCAGACTCGGGTATATAGCTGTTAAAACAGTGGTTAAGTGTCGGGTTTTTGTTATCGTCTCCACAGGGAATATGAAATTTTGCAGCCTTTCTACAGTTGTTAAATTCGTAACTTTGTAGTAACAAAGTGTTTGGTTTTAAAACAATGGTAACTTTTGCATGTGAGTAATAAATGCGGTAAAATAATGATTTGAACGGTTTTAATAAATATTGCCAAAGTTAGGGTTCGGTAATCACTTTGCATGCATATTTCCAATCAACATTTAACAAACTCCTTTTAATGATCAATACATCCACAACATCCTCTCAATATGATTATCTCTAACTCATATTGTGAGATTTACCATTTTGATCCATTGTTGATCTCTCACACAATCTATCAAATGACAACTTTAAAGTTCAACATTATAAGTGAACAAAACATTTCAAGACTATCTCTAGCTCAAGAAAAGAGAAGGATGAAAACCTAGGTCTAGAGTTGGAAAATATTTCTCAATCATCAACCAACACAAAAGATTGTAAATGAAACAAAGTTTTCACCATATATTAATCATCCAAGAGTTTACAAATGAGGATCATCCATACACATACAAAGTTTAATAATCACCTACATCTAACCTTGACAAAAGATGAGTTTAGCTACACATTTTCATGGTAGCTTTAACAAGAAGAAAGGAGAAGATGAAGAACATCCACTTTGAAGAAACAATGAAGGATGTGCTTCCACTTCTCTTGATTACAAAAATAGTAAAGATGAAGAAGAACTCAAGTATTTAGGGTTCTAGAGCTATCCAATAATGTCTTCCTTTTGATTTTTCAAGATGATCTTTTTGAAGTACCAAGTATGGGCTAAATAGAGCAACAAATAAAGTAAAAATGATGTGCTGTCTGCGCACATTCGCCTGGCGAAGGCATTCATTCGCCCGGCGAACCAACTTAACATGGCACTTCAAAGTGCCTCTGATCAGCAAACTGCCCTTAGGAATCGTGCATTCGCCAGGCGAATAAACACTCGCCGGGTGAACATTCGCTGGCTTCACTCGCCAGGCGAACTTTGGGTGGTTTTGCTACTGGAATCTGCATGAGGAAAGCTACCACTTCTTCGCCAGCACCTTCGCCAGGCGAATGGTAGAGAAGCTTCACTGGAACCTCCGCCTGGCGAACTTCCTATCCTTTGGGTCTGGGAGTTAAATCTGATTTATTCGCCCCAGTTCGCCGGCACTCGCATGGCGAACATTCGCTGGCACTCGCTGTGGCTCCCCAGGCGAATGTCTTGATTTGCAACATCTCCCAACTGCTTTGCCTTGATCCCAAGTGCTCTTATTAGTGTCAATCCTGCACACTAACAGCAATATTACAAACATTCTTCGCTTGGATCGCATAAAATGAAACTAAACCAATTCGACTACGAAATCAAACATTATTAGATAAAATTGAGTGAAAATACTACCAAAAAGAAACCAAATATCTAATCTAAATGGGATCTAACAATAGCCATCTCACGAAGTACCCATAAGCAGAACAACCTAACAATGCCACAAGCACGAGGAATAAAGATAAGGATACAAATAAATAAACGAACAAACGAGAAGAGAAAAACTTTAAGCAAAACTAACAAGCTCACAATCCGAAATAAGATAGGCTTGACTCTCTCTTGCATGGAGAAATATTTCCCCAGCAGACTCGCCAGCTGTCGCACCTCAAAAGTTCATTCGAACAATACGACACTCGCGCTAAAGGCGCGAATACGAGGTTCGACAGAGTCACCACCGAACTTTATTTATCCCGAATAAACGGGAGAGGAAAATATCGAGAAAACCTCTTAAAACAAAAGGAACACGGGCGTCGCAACATGATGTTCTGGGTTTGGGAGTCGGTTACGCGAGGGGAAGGTATTAGCACCCCTCACGTCCGTTGTACTCAACGGGAACCTCTTAATTCGGATTGTGATAAATGTTAGCTAAACTTAGTTATTCTCTTCTCAATACTAAATGCTAAACGATAAGGGAAAATGGGTGGTTAAAGGATAGGGTGCTCACCAAGGATTGAGGCTCTTGTGCCTACGTATGCTCATTCGGACGAGAATGAGAAATCAGAGCATTGTAGTTCGACTACGGGAAAGGATGGGGGGAAGCGGAAGATGGAGGGAATAGCGAAGGAATATAGAAGTTTGCTCACTAAGATCATCGTAATCTTGTACCTGCGTACCTTACATTCAAAAGTGAATGAAGAATCAGAGCGTTTGTAGTTCGTGGTAACAACCATGAAAAGAAATGGGATCGAATTGGTTTTGAAGTGGAAACGGATGACGACTACTTGAAGCTTAAGAAAGACTCCTCGGGCCCAAGTAATCGGGAAAGCGAGTCAAAGACTTGACTATCTCTCTTTTTCATCTTTAAAGAAGAGTTGTATTTGAAAGGTGTGTTTGATCGAATGACGATTACTTGAAGCTTAAGAAAGACTCATCGGGCCTAAGTAATCGAGAAAGCGAGTCAAAGACTCGACTATCTCTCTTTTTCATCTTGAAAAGAAATAGTGTTTGGATGGTGTTTGAATAATGAGTAGTTGGAAGACGGTTGAAGGTTGGTTGAATGTTGTCAAGTTATTGATGTTATTTAAAGGCGTCAATTGCTTACACACGAGTAAGATAACTTGCATCCAAACAACTGAAAGAGAGATCAAAGACTCAATCCCTCTCTTTACACCTTGAAACGATTTGAATAGTTGTTAATTAATCAATTAATAGTTTGATTATCAAAATCTGCTTGACGTTGGATCAAGGGTTTGACCTATTTTCGCGTGCAAAACGTGTTGGAATGGAAATGGTCTTGAAAATGGCTCGACGATGAGTCAAGGGTTTGGATTGAAGATGGGACCGGTTTGACGATGAATCAAAGGTTAGGTTGTGAGAAACGATACTAGTCCCTGAGGGTGCTCCCAATATCGAAACCACGGTGAAGTGTGTGCAATAGGTCGATGGCGAATACGGACGAGCACTCGACTTACGAGGGGTGTTTGAAAATGGCTCGATGACGAATCGAGAATTATTTTGAAAATATTTTGATCTGCGCTAGTCCCTAAGGGTGCTCCTAGAAGATAAACTGATAATCAAAGAAATGCGAAACATACATCGGAATGGGAGAGGGGTACATGTAATTTACACTGGATTGCACAAAATAAAGGGTCTCATTGTCAAGTAGCCCATGAGAAAGCCGTGCGTGTGCAATGTGTCCTAAACTAAGCCTTGAGCAAAAGTCTAGCACAACTCCATACTAGGGTTCCTGCAAATGACCAATGATCCAACATTCCACCAATTTAGGCTTTTAGTGTTTCGATCATTTATTACGTGTTTTCGGATATGGGTGAATGAGAATGATGAATATGAATACGGAAATTAACAATATGAATACTATACAAGACAATAATAATATCAAGATAATATCCACAATAATATTTGACTGAAAAATAAAACAATTGATATTTGACGGAAATTAAAGTTAGTGGTTAGTTTGTTTAGGAATTAAATCGGGACAAATGTAACGCTAAACCGTCGTAGCTCAACTTATGATGAAAGTCGAACTATAGGAGGTTGTGTAAATTAATATCCGTGCTAAAAAACAGGATGGAGAAATGATATTGAGAACCATTCTCCGATTTAATCGTGTTGCATCGACAAAAGAAGGGTGGGATCTCGTCTTAATCATAAACATTAACGACTTCTCACGATCCCAAAGTAAAGAAAATGATCCAAATGGTCATTTTCCATAGATTTGAAATTGTGAAGGTTATCGACTTCGATAGACCGACGCTTACGAATCGAAAGACTTCATAGATCGAAAAATTGAACAAAATAAAAAATGAAATAGAAATTAAAATGGTATCGGATAAATTGTCATCTATCAATAGTTTGACCGACAACAGTTCATGAAGTTTCGTCATTGACCCAAAAACAATAAAAATGAATAAAAATAGAAAATGAAAACGATACAAAGAAATTGGTCTCAGATTTATTGTTTTTCATCAATAATTTGTCGAAAAACAATTTTGAGGTATCTTCATCGACCAAAACGAAATAATATGAAAAATAAAACCCAAGATGAAATCAAAGTGAATAATGAAAAATACGGGGGTATAAAATCTAGAATGATTTAAGAAACCGAATTTTAATTACTAAAATAATTAGTAAAGTACTTAACAAGATAATTAATAAAATAATTAAAGTAAGACTTAATATTTTACAAATTGAACTCAAAATCTAAATGGAAAAGGGGTCTGCTAAATATGGAGGGGTGTGTGGATATAGGAGAGGGTCACTTGGGCTCAGGGCCCATCACCTCTCCAGATCCACGAAGTGAAACAGTGGTAATCCACCAACAAGAAATGAGCAAAAGGCCCTCTTTTGATACTAGCAAGGTATTAGAAGAAATTTATTAAACAACAACAGGGTCAAAACAAGATTTTAAAAAAACCAATATTATTTTTCTTCTTTTTCGTTTAAAACAAAGTTCAACACATGACTACAAGGAAAATCCACAAAAAAAACAAAATCGGAGCTATAGACCCACGTCGTCCAGCCTTCGAAACATCGCAACCTCAACCCTTCAATCTCTCTTCCTCGCTCGGCTTGCTATGACCTCCCTCATCCGTTCATCGCACCCGTTTTTTCTTCAGCTTCTGTCTCCGGATCTAGTTTAGTTCGTGTAAGGTTTATTGAATCTTCTTCTACTCTCACTGTTTCTGGGTTTTGGAGTTCCGAGCTTGGGTATTTGAAAATGGGTTTGAGAGTTTTTTGTTGTTGAAGCAAGATTGGCTTATTTGATATTTGAAGGATTTAAATGGTGTTTTATGGTTAGATATGGAGTTGGGTTTTGAAGAAAGTCGCGGTTCTGAAGTGGGCTTATTTGGAATTTTTCGAAGAAGAAATTTTTAAGGTTCGTTTGGTTCAGTTGTTATGGCTGTTAAAAGGTGGGGAATTTCTTTTGAAGTTCCAAAAATGAGGTTGGTTTGTGAAAGGGATTTGGAAGAGGATTTGAGAATTTTTGTAGGGTTTGTTTTGTCCTCTCCTTTTTTTACTGTTTCTTTTTTCTTTTTATCAAATTTAGGAACCCTCCTCTCTCTCCCCGATTTCTCCTGTGTATGTGTTGTTTTTAAAGGTGAGTTGAGGGCATTTGCGAAAAAGGTCAAGACATCATTTTGCTGCATTTCGTACGTCATTTGTGCAGGTTTGTCCCTCAAAATGTGGTGGGCTGCGAGTTTTTCGGTTATGTAGTGCGTTTTGGCTTTGTACATGCATTCTACTGCTTTATTTTGGTTGGGGTTATGCTTTGTTGTTGGCTTGCAGGTTAATATCAAAATTTGGATTGATTGTGGTAATTTGACCAGGTTGGTTCTTGCTTTGTGTTTCGGCCAGTTTTTTGTAGGTCCAGTTTACACGCTTTGAGACTTTCAGCTGAACCTTCTTCAAGTCATCTAGATGGACAAATGGTTCATGGCTCTATTATTTTTGAAGAAGTTTTATCCCATACCCATACCCTTATACCCACACCCCTACACTCAAAAATATTGGACCAAAATACCCTTAGTTAAATATCTATAATCTTACATTTTTTTCATTTTTCACTTCTATTTCTCACTTTCCATTTTAAGACTTCCGGAAGCTCTCAAATTTTGTTACAAACCGGAACTCACACAAACACTTCCGGAACACATTTCGGTTGCAATACATACCGGAACACTAAGAGTAAGTCTTCCGGTTTGTATTTTGTTTTTGCTTCTTCACCGGAACCCTTTCACGAAGACTTCTGGTTCACAAACTTTTGAGTTTGTTCATCGGAACTCTTTCTTGAAGACTTCCGGTTCAGAAAAATTTTTAGTTTAGCCACCGGAAGTCTTTTCTAAAGACATCCGGTTCACTCAATGTTTCATTTCATCTCCGGAAGTCTTTCTTGAAGACTTCCGGTTCATTATTTTTTTTTTTAATTTTTGTTTTCTAATTATATTTATTTATTTTTTAATTTTTAATTATATTGATTTTTTTTCCAGTGGTGCGCACAAGAGGCAGAGATGGTAGGATCCCTCGTGGACTAGGACGGGGCGAGTCATTGAGGATGGCTGAAGAAGAGCATTTTGATGCATCTGCATCAGCATCCGAGCCGGTTGGATATCCCGGAGGACCATATGATACGTCTCTGTTAGTTAAATACGAACAGCATGTTGCATATCGTATATGGTTCGGTGAGGTAAGTAAAAGAAAATTATTTAATATTGAATAGAATTCGAATTTTTAATATTGAATTTTATAATATTTTTACTTTTAATTTTTTCAGGAGAGAGGGTCGAAAAAAGAGTTAAAGGTGGCGGGACATGGGATAAAGTTGACTCATAGGGTTCCACTACAGTTACCCAGAGAGATGGAGAGCTGGATATCTAGGTCTGGTCTAACTTCACTTCAGAGAACCAGTTTAACAAAGATAGACACAAACCTAGTTTCCGCTTTTGCAGAGAGGTGGCATCTAGAGACATCTTCATTTCACATGTTGTTTGGTGAGATGACGATTACTCTAGATGACGTATCTTGCATGCTTCACTTGCCCATCAGGGGAGTCTTCTGAAACCCTCAAGATATCAGTGAAGCGCTTGCTATTGAGTGGGCTGTTGATTATTTGGGAGTGTCACAGAGAATAGCACAGTAACAAGTCCGTGAGTGCATGGGTTCCTACTATAAGCTGGAGTGGTTATATGACCGGTTCGTAGAGCACATAGATGCATCTCGATGGGATTATGCCACTAGAGCTTATTTGCTGATGTTAGTGGGTTCCACTATTTTTATAGACAAGACGTTTACGCTTGTCGAGACACGATACCTCTCACTGTTTATAAACTTGGATGGATTATCAGGATACAGTTGGGCAGCTGCTGCGTTGGTTACTCTTTACCGATATCTCGGAGATGCTTCCATGTTCAGCTGTAAGCAGCTTGGTGGCTATCCGACTCTCCTACAAGTATTTATTTTAATTTAGTATATTTTGTTTTAATTAATTTTATCTAGTATATTAATTTTATTTATCTAGTTTATTATGTTATAATTAATTATTTTAAACTTTGTAACAGTGTTGGATTCATGAGTATTTTCCTACACTTGGGAAAAGAAGAGAGAACTGGATACCAGCTAATAATGTGGGTCTCCCACGAGCGATGAGATGGTCCTATAGGGAAGGTTCCTTGAAGGTGGATGACTTGCGGCCTATTCTGGACGAGCTGACACCTGCTGATGTCATATGGCGCCCATTCGAGAATCATAGAGTATGGCGTCAGTTTGATGAGTTATGTCTCTATAGGGGGTGTCGGAGGTGGGGTGACACTATTGTTCCATACATGCCTGACATATGTTTGCGTTAGTTTGGATACAGGCAGTATGTTCCACATCCACCTCTTGATTCTCGAATGGCTGATGATATTGATGTTGACTGGATTAGTTACCATCATAGCATTCAGAATGTGATTCGTCCGACAGCACCGGCCGCCACCCCATATGAGACAGATGATGGGTATCTTGAATGGTATTATCGTGTTTCGCATCCTCGTCTGGTACCGCCCAGTGTTGATGCGACAACAGAGATGCCAGTTCCTGTATATGAAGCAGGACCATCTGATCCTATAGTGGCTCGTATGTCTTCATTGATACATCGTTATCTTCAGCAGACTGGTGCTGAAGAGGATGGCCCACAGTTTGCTGATTTGTTCGAAGCTTAACATCTTGGTCTATCACAGTGACTTTCATTTATATTTATGATTATATGTTAACCTTTAGACAGATTTGACCTAATTGGTTTATGTTCATGTGTTAACTTTTAGACTAATTTGACCTATTTAGTTTATGTTTATGTGTTAATATAATTCATGATTCATGTTTTGCAATTAAAAACGAGTAACATAATTCACGATTCATGTTTTGCAATTAAAAACGAGTAACAAAATTCACGATTCATGTTTTGCAATTAAAAATGAGTAACATAATTCACGATTCATGTTTTGTAATAAAAAATGAGTAACATAATTCACGATTCATGTTTTGCAATTAAAAGCGATTAACATAATTCCCGATTCTTGTTTTGAAATTAAAAATGAGTAACATAATTTATAATTCATAATGTGTTGGTAATATAGGCGTAAGTTGTTGCTAATGTTGTAGACGTCCTGCAAATCCTATCATCCAAGATGTTGCTGCTGGAGAACGAAACTTCTTCCAATCTACTGTCACTAGTGGCAATGGAAACCCTTCTTTCATGTTTACCTAAATAAAAAAAATAACTCGCAATATTAAGTAAAAATAACAAAAAAGAATTAGGTTTAATCGCATTATCCAAAAACAACTAAGTACCTGAACCCAATGATTTCTGTTTACAAAACCAATACAGTAAATTGCTGCATTCGGTGAAAATGAAGATGACATAGGGAAGAAAGTCTAGCATTCAATTCCTAAACAGACAAGTACAACATTATAACGATTCACTATCACGTAACCCATATCTGGTAGAGTTAACCATTTATGTGGTGGCTGAGGACCAAATTCCTCTATCATCAAAGATTCTCTCACTACTGCTAACTGATCAGTAAATAAATTGACATACAAACTTGATCTTTCATTATGTATTATTTCCAACCCCAAGTCTCGACAAACCATTGGCCAACCATCTTCACCATATCCATGCAATGAAGCAATGACTCGAAATCCACAATTACCATCTGATACAACATTAACTACATCATCAATATATGACCTGATGTGATTAGGAAATTGAAGGATGAACTGCTTAGATGATTGTGAAGATTGTGATAATTTCAACTTTTTCAAAGCCTATGATGGTTGAGATTTCTTTTGTGAAGACTGTGATAATTTCAATTTCTTCGAAGTTTGTGATGGTTGAGATTGCATCTGTGAAGATTGAGATGCTTGATCAACATACTCGTGATACGAAGGGCCTCTATAAACATCATATCCTACTGGTTTTTTGTCTTTCTTCTTGACTCCCCCTTTAGTTTTTATTTTCTCAAGTGGTGGACACATAGAAGTCATTGTAGGGAAGGCAAGTTCAAAAACCCTACTTTTTAATGCCCTTTTCCCAACAACATCCAGTGACTTAAACCTTTTCCATAACTCATCTATTGCACTACTCATATCCACCTCTGATCCATCATCTACATCTTCGTCCAACTTAACTTCCATATTTAGTTTTCTCCAATGAACATGTACAACATCTATTGGTATCGGTAAACCATCAATTCTATATCCTGTCAACTCACAAGCACAAGGTAATTCGTAGGTTGTTCTAAGAGTACAACGACATTTTTACTTGTTAGTTCCAACATAATCAACTTGTTTTAACTCTTCAGTAATGCGTCTCAATGCATCTCGAGACACTGAACCACGTAAATTATTGTAAAATGGACTTACGTGGGCGTGCTCAACTTCATAAAAACTCTTTTGAAAAGAAGCTCTAATATTACTCAATTGTAACTTCAAGTTGTCATTCATAGCCTCCAAACATTTGACCATGTCACCAATACTGTTCCTCAACATTTGCTTTAACTTCCAATGAGCAGACTCAACCCTAAAATTAATACATATTTAAAATATTTTAAAAAAATTCAAAAAAAAAATCAATTTAGAAATACTAAAAATAAATACATACCGATTAGTCGTAGTGTTACCCAAATGTAGCACTCGATTAATCCATGCTTCAACAAATCTTTGTCTATGTGGTGTCAACCATGTGTCCTTCACATAATCAATAAATTCATTACAATTAACACACGCTTGCTCAAGTTGGTCCAACCTTTGATCATACTCAACCTCATCACTAGCCCATACAACATCCGTCCATAATTCATCAATTTTCTTTTGCATGTCACTAGCCACATATTGTCTCCGTTTTGCACCAACATTCTTGTTAATATGAAATCGACATAGCATATTGATCGACCTTGGAAACACAATTTCAATGGCTTTCATTAAAGCAAGATCTCTATCTGTAAAGATCACTTGTGGACACAACTCTTTCTTCACAAACAATTGTTTAAGCTTATCTAGCACCCAACAAAAAGTCTCAGTTTGCTCAGACTCAATATAGGCAAATGCGACAGCAATAGTCAACTCGGTTGATGTCATGCCAACTATTTCAAACAGAGGTTGCCTATATTTGTTTGTCTTGTAAGTGTTGTCCATAACTAGCACAATAGGAAAAATATTCAACAACTTAACTGAATCTGGATGAGCCCAAAAGATATCTCTAATTACTTCAGAGTCATCTCTTTTTCTACTCCAATAAACATAACCTGCTTCCTTAATAAGCTTAAACAAATGTTGTATCTCACTTCTAGGACCTCTTATATTTTTTTCTATCATACTCTTCTGATTGTATATTTGCATGATCCGAGTGACGTTATCTGGATCTTGCTCTTGCAATGAAAGCAATATATGTCTAGGTGGAACCTTTCTCTTTGTCAAATCAACAACATGTTGCTTCTGATCCGCTGTTAACCTACCGACAAATGCGTGACCTTCTAATCTATCAGGTAAACCATGGTTATGAACTCCACATTTTACATCAATCTTCCATCCAGATCCATCAGCCGCTGGAATTGATCTGATTCTAAATGGACATCCACATTTTTTCATCGCACTCTGGGTTCCACTATCAGTATCTCTGTGTTTTCCTCCTTTATCACATCCAAATATTAATTTGTTACTTCTTCCTCTCTTGCCTGTTTTAATATCTGAACGAGTGATGATAACCGTAACTTTATTTCGGATTCCGATCTCTTTAATCCATCTTATTACCTCTTCTCGTGTACCAAATCTTTAAGTTGTTGAAAAAACATCAGACGTATCTATGCATATTTGATCTTTATCGCATATTTGTAAAGGAATGTCTGAAACCTCTTCTCGTGTACCAAATCTCTGAGTTGTTGAAAAAACATCAGACGTATATACGGATATCTGATCTTTATCGCATATTTGTAAAGGAATTTCTGAAATAATTACATAAAAAAATTCAAAAAAAATTCAAAAAAAAATCAAAAAAAATTAAAAAAAATTGGACAAATCAAACCGGAACACTTGTAGCAAGTGTTCCGGTAGCCAAAGTAACAAATTGGAAGACTTGTAGTGTAACGCCCCGATTCTGAATTCCCATTTTTATTGAGTCCTTATTTGATTTATTTAAGTGATTATTTTATTTATGTGAAATTTGTGTGATAATATGTTATGTTTACATATTGAGCTATCTTTGCCGACTTTGAGAGTTTCGGGTAAAAATAGGTTGGAGGGTATTTTGGGCATTAGTGATAATATTAAGTGGATATTTTGTGAGAATTAATTGATAAGTGTGTGGAAAGAATTTGGGAGGAAAGAAATAGAATATGTGATATAGAGAGAAAAGAGAAAGATAGAAACATTAAGAAGAAAAACAAGAGAAGAAAAAAAGGAGGAGAGAAAAGAAGAGAAACTGGAGCAAAACCTAGAATCATCAAGAATCAACCTTAGCTTGCGATTAATCAGGTAAGGGTGAGAATTTTTATCATCTTCATAATGTGTATGATCATGTATGTGCTAGATTGGATTTGTTGGATTGTTTTCTATGTTTCCATTTCTAGGTCAGAAGTTGATTTAATCGGTAGAAGCTGAGTTTTATCGGTTATGATTTGGAATAGACGGTGTAGTATAGTCGGGTGATGAGTGGGTTGTACTACTGGGACTGATTTGGATTAAATCGGTCGATTTGTGAGGTTTGGGCTTTTGGACAGCCATGGGAGTTCTGAGTTCGCAGGTTCGCCAGGTGAAGCCCAACGAGCAGCAGGCGAACCAAGTCAGAAGCATCCACCTTGTCTTCGCTGGCAAGTTCGCCAGACGAATGAGAGTGGCGAAGCTTCGCCAGGCGAATATGCTGGCGAGTGCTAGCGAGTAATTCCAGAATAAATCCCAGTGGTCTTCGCTGGCAAGTTCGCCAGGCGAACGGGTAGCGAAGGTTCGCCAGGCGAAGGTTAGCGAACACAACAACATATTTTCTTTTCTTGTGTTTTCCATTCGTGGATTGGCGGTGTGGTTTGGTTGCGATCATTCTTTTTCTGAGATGACTAGTGATATGTTGTTATATGTGTTGTGGGTAGCCGTATGGCGTGAATCCTAGTTTGTGATTTGCGAAGTGTGAAATGTGGTCGTTTGACAATTTTGTGCATTATTTGAATTAAATAGAGATGCAAGGCTAGATTGATTGTGAATGTGAACCATGTATGAAAATTGGTGTGAATGGATGATGAATATATATATATATATATATATATATATATATATATATATATATATATATATATATATATATATATATATATATATATATATATATATATATATATATATATATATATATATATATATATATATATATATATATATATATATATATATATATATATATATATATATATATATATATATATATATATATATATGCTTTGTGATACATATATTTGAATGCATAATGAATATATGCGATGAATGTGATGAATGCATGAGTATGTTTGTAAACATGTATGCATTTCAAGAGTGTCATGAATCATGTTGCATGTGAAGCATTATGGTATGCATTCTTGTGTCAATTGATCCCTCGGTGGATTTGCAGGACCTCGTGTGCCCTTGTGGGGTGTGAGCTATGGTTATTTATTGATCCCTCGGTGGATTTGCAGAACCTCGTGTGCCCTTGTGGGGTGTGAGCGATGGTTATATTTGATTCCTCAGTGAATCTGCAGAACCCCGTATGCTGCGATGGTTATATTGATTCCTCGGTGAATCTGCAGAACCTTGTGTGCCCATGTGGGATGTGAGCAATGGATATTTGGTTCTTCAATTGAACCTGCTGAATGAGTCGGTACCGCATTTGCATTTGCATAGAGTCGTGTATCGGTCTCTGTGAGTTGCATGTAGACATTTGTGCATGATGTATGGTGAATAAACATGAATGTAGATGTTTATGTAGATTGTTGATAATTGGCATGAATGGAAGGTTTGAATATACATGTATGTGTGAATATATGTGTATATGTATGCATGTTTATGAATTGATATAAACATTGTTGATGCACATTATTTATGCTTGGTGCTCTATTTGTAAATAGTTAATTGTGAATACATTGCGATGTACGGTGTAGTGAGATGAGTTGTGGTGAGAATGCGGAAGACGTTTTTGGGACGTTATGTGTATATATATATTTATGTGCATTATGTATTATGTTATTGTTTCTCACCCTTCTGCTGTTTTATAATGCTCTATGAGGCATTGCAGAATAGATTGCTGGAGTCTTTGTGAAGCGAGTCTTCATTTCTTTTGGTCAGATGGCTCTGATATGTAACACTGGGTAGTTAGGAGTGGTTTTGATTCTTTTGTGATACATTTGTGTATGTATCTGCTGATGAACGTTTTGTAAACTCAACCGATGAATTGAATTAATCTGAATGATGTATATGATGCTTATGTAAATGAAGTGATTTCAATGTTTAGATGTTTCCGCTTTATTCTAAATGTTGATGTGTGGGTTTTAAGCGCTATGCTTTATTTTTAATGTTGAGATCTACCCCTTTTGTTACATATCTTCGTGAGCTGGTATTATTTATGTTTCATTTCGATGATAATGTGATGCGCCTCTTTTATACCATGTTATAATTATACTCTGATAGAATTCTTTTCATTAAGTGCCTAAACGATTTAATTGTTTATTTGGGGTATAGAAATGGGGTGTTACATTAAGTGGTACCAGAGCCAGTGTTGAGTCAGTTGTGTCTGTCTCGTCGTTTTGTTGGTTGAACGGTTGTTTAACCTTGTTGTTATTTTTGGGAATAATTAGAATATGGTTGGTCGTAATGACAATGCGATGGCTGTTGCATTGGAGGCAATGTCTAGGGTGGTGCAGGGTGCGCCAAATGTGAACGCTAATGATGAGTTTAGAAAGAATCAACCGCTGGTATTCAAGGGAAGGTTTGATCCGGACGGTGCTCAGATTTGGTTAAAGGAGATCGAGAGGATCTTTAGAGTTATGAATTGTGCTGAAGGGAACAAGGTGAGAATTGGGACTCACATGCTGAGAGAAGAAGCCGATGACTGGTGGGTCGGTATGAGACAAGTTCTTGAAGTAGACGACGAGGAAATCACTTGGGATTTATTTCGCACTGAATTTTTGAGAAAGTATTACCCTGAGAGTGTGAAGGGAAAGAAGGAGATGAAGTTCCTGGAATTGAAACAAGGCAATATGTCTGTGATAGACTACACGGCTAAGTTCACAGAGTTAGTGAAGTTTCATTCTCACTATGATGCGGTGACGGCAGAATTTTCCAAATGTGTTAAGTATGAGAACGGCTTGCGCCCTGAGATCAAGCAAGCAGTGGGTTATCAGAGGATTAGGAGATTTTCGGACTTGACCGAATGCTGTAGAATCTTTAAAAAAGATAGTAAAGCTCGTTCCACTCACTATAAGAGTTTGAATGAGAAGAGAGGGAAGAAACCAGTAAGGAGTGAACCTTATGTGACGCCTGCTGATAAAGGCAAGCATAGGGAAAACTTTATTAAGAGGTTCGGAGGTGGAAGTTCTGGTCCCATTAAGTGCTTTATGTGCGGTGAACTGGGGCATAAATATTTTGAGTGTAAGAAGGATGGAGCGAAGTGTGCTAACTGTGGAGGTATCGGCCATGCTACAACTGATTGTAGAAGGAACATGGTGAAGTGTTACAACTGTAGGGAAGTTGGTCATATTAATACAAAGTGTACTAAGCCAAAGCAAGCTCCAACCAGTGGGAAGGTATTTGCATTAGCCGGTGCAGACACTACTAATGCGGATCGGTTGATTAAAGGTACATGCTTTATTAATAATATGCCTTTATTTGCTATTATTGATACCGGAGCGACTCATTCATTCATTTCTTTTGAGTGCGCTAAGCGTTTGGATTTGTGTTTGTCTTCTTGTGGTGGTGATATGGTTATTGAGACACTCGCTTCGGGGTCGGTAACTACATCTTTGGTATGTTTAAGTTGTCCTTTGACCATATATGGTAAAGACTTCATTATGGACTTGGTGTGTTTGCCGTTAGAAGGATTAGATGTGATCTTGGGTATGAATTGGTTGCAGTATAATAAAGTCCGTATTGATTGTTATCACAAGTTAGTAAGGTTTCCTTCCTTGGAGGAGGATGAGGAAGAGAGTTCTCTATCTACTAAAGAGTTGAAGAAACTTTTGGCGGATGAGGCTCAAGTGTTCTGTTTGTTTGCATCATTGTCGGAAGAGAGTAAGGTTGAACTGGATATGGTTACAGTGGTGTGCGACTTTCCAGAAGTATTTCCGGAGGACATTGTGGACGTACCGCCAGAAAGAGAAGTCGAGTTTTCGATTGATCTAGTTTTGGGTACTAGACCGATTTCGACGGCGCCGTATCGCATGTCGGCATCAGAGTTGATGGAATTGAAGAAACAATTGAATGACTTATTGGAAAAGAGGTTTGTCAGGCCGAGTGTTTCTCCTTGGGGTGCACCGGTATTGTTAGTAAAGAAGAAAGATGGGAGTATGCGGTTGTGTATTGATTATCGGCAGTTGAACAAGGTAACTATTAAGAACAAGTATCCGCTTCCTAGAATTGATGATTTGATGGACCAATTGGTTGGTGCCCGTGTTTTTAGTAAGATTGATTTGAAGTCGGGTTATCACCAGATTCGTGTTAAAGATGAGGATATTCAAAAGACGGCTTTTAGGACACGGTATGGTCATTATGAATTTTCAGTGATGCCATTCGGAGTTTCTAATGCGCCAGGTGTGTTTATGGAATACATGAATCATATTTTTCATGATCAGTTGGATCGTTTTGTGGTTGTATTCATCGACGACATTTTGATTTACTCTAAGTTCCAAGAAGAGCATGTAGAGCATTTGGGAGTTGTGTTGCAGATCTTGAAAGAGAAGCAATTATATGCTAAGTTGTCGAAGTGTGAGTTTTGGTTATCGGAAGTGAGTTTTCTTGGACATGTTATTTCTGGTAATGGTATTAGTGTTGATCCGTCCAAGATTGATGCGGTAATGCAGTGGGAAGCTCCTAAGTCAGTTACGGAGATTTGAAGCTTTTTGGGATTAGCTGGTTATTATCGGAGGTTTATTGAAGGATTTTCGAAGTTAGCACTTTCGTTGACTCAATTGACTTGTAAGGGAAAGGCCTTTGTTTGGGATATTGAGTGTGAGAAGAGTTTTGTTGAGCTTAAGAGAAGGTTGACAACGACGCCAGTTTTGATTTTGCCGAATCCGACGGAGTCGTTTGTGGTTTATTGTGATGCTTCTTTATCCGGTTTAGGTGGTGTTTTAATGCAAGAAGGAAAAGTTGTGGCTTATGCTTCGAGACAATTGAGAGTGCATGAGAAGAACTACCCTACGCATGATTTGGAGTTAGCGGTCGTGGTGTTTGTTTTGAAAATTTGGAGGCATTATCTGTATGGTGCGAGATTTGAAGTTTTTAGTGATCACAAGAGTTTGAAATATTTGTTTGATCAGAAGGAATTGAACATGAGGCAGAGGAGATTGTTAGAATTTTTGAAGGATTATGACTTTGGTTTGAATTACCATCCGGGTAAGGCAAACGTAGTAGCTGATGCTTTAAGTCGAAAGTTGGTTCAAATGTCAACATTGATGGTGAAAGAATGGGAATTGTTGGAAAGTTTTAGAGATTTTAGTTTGGTTTGTGAGATAACACCGAGTAGTGTGAAACTTGGTATGTTGCATGTTACGAATGATTTTCTTGCTACCGTGTGCGAAAGGTAAAAGTTGGATTTGAAGTTTTTTGATTTGATGATGAATGAGAATGAGGACTTCAAGGTTGATAATTTTGGAGTTTTGAGATTTTGTGGTCGTATTTGTATTCCCGATGATGTAGAGTTGAAAAAGATGATATTGGAGGAAGGACACCGGAGTAACTTAAGTATTCACCCGGGAGCGAATAAGATGTATCAAGATTTGAAGAAAATGTTTTGGTGGTCCGGATTGAAGAGGGATGTAGCTCAGTTTGTGTATTCGTGCTTGACTTGTCAGAAGTCTAAAGTGGAACATCAGAAGCCTAGTGGTTTGATGCAACCGTTGGACATTCCAGAGTGGAAATGGGATAGTATATCGATGGATTTTGTTACGGGATTGCCTAATACGCAAAGAGGTCACAATGCTATTTGGGTGATTGTTGATAGGCTTACTAAATCTGCTCACTTTATTCCGATAGATATTAGTTATCCTTTGGAAAAGTTAGCTGAGATTTATATTGGTGAGATTGTGAAGTTGCATGGGATTCCTAAGAGTATTGTGTCGGATAGGGATCCTAGATTTACTTCGAGATTTTGGGAAAGTTTGCAAAAGGCTTTGGGTTCTAAGTTGAAATTGAGTTCGGCTTATCATCCGCAGACGGATGGTCAAACCGAAAGGACGATTCAATCATTGGAAGATTTGTTGCGTGCTTGTGTGCTCGAGCAAGGTAGTGCTTGGGATGGTTATTTGGCATTGATTGAGTTCACCTACAACAATAGTTTTCACTCAAGTATTGGTATGGCACCATTTGAGGCTTTGTATGGTCGGAGATGTCGAACACCTTTGTGTTGGCATGAAACCAGAGAGAAGTCGGTGGTTGGACCGGAGATGGTACAACAAACGGCGGAGAAGGTGAAGTTCATTCGGGAAAAGATGAGAGTTTCTCAGAGTAGGCAAAAGAGTTATCATGATAAGAGAAGAAAGAATCTTGAGTTTCAGGAAGGCGACCATGTGTTTTTGAGGGTTACACCGGTTACGGGTGTGGGTCGTGCTTTGAAGTCGAAGAAGTTGACTTCTCGTTTCATTGGTCCGTATCAGATTACTGCACGGGTTGGTGATGTGGCTTATCGTGTGGCGTTTCCTCCGAAACTTTCGAATTTGCACGATGTGTTTCATGTTTCGCAACTTCGGAAGTATGTTCCGGATCCCTCACATGTGATTCTGATGGATGATGTGGAAGTGAGGGATAATCTTACAGTTGAGGTTTTACCGGTTAGGATTTTGGACCGTGAAGTTAAGAGGCTCAGAGGTAAGGATATCGCACTTGTGAATGTGGCATGAGGAGGTGCCGCGGAAGGCAATATGACTTGGGAATTGGAGAATAAGATGCGTGAGTCGCATCCAGAGCTGTTTGAATCAGGTAATATTTTCGAGGACGAAAATTTCTAAAGTGGGGGAGAGTTGTAACGCCCCGATTCTAAATTCCCATTTTTATTGAGTCCTTATTTGATTTATTTAAGTGATTATTTTATTTATGTGAAATTTGTGTGATAATATGTTATGTTTACATATTGAGCTATCTTTGCCGACTTTGAGAGTTTCGGGTAAAAATAGGTTGGAGGGTATTTTGGGCATTAGTGATAATATTAAGTGGATATTTTGTGAGAATTAATTGATAAGTGTGTGGAAAGAATTTGGGAGGAAAGAAATAGAATATGTGATATAGAGAGAAAAGAGAAAGATAGAAACATTAAGAAGAAAAACAAGAGAAGGAAAAGAGGAGGAGAGAAAAGAAGAGAAAGTGGAGCAAAACCTAGAATCATCAAGAATCAACCTTAGCTTGCGATTAATCAGGTAAGAGTGAGTAGTTTTATCATCTTCATAATGTGTATGATCATGTATGTGCTAGATTGGATTTGTTGGATTGTTTTCTATGTTTCCATTTCTAGGTCGGAAGTTGATTTAATCGGTAGAAACTGGGTTTTATCGGTTAGGATTTGGAATAGACGGTGTAGTATAGTCGGGTGATGAGTGGGTTGTACTATTGGGACTGATTTGGATTAAATCGGTCGATTTGTGAGGTTTGGGCTTTTGGACAGCCATAGGAGTTCTGAGTTTGCAGGTTCGCCAGGCGAATGGCAGCGAAGCTTCGCCGGGCAAAGCCCAGCGAGCAGCAGGCGAACCAAGTCAGAAGCATCCACCCTGTCTTCGCTGGCAAGTTCGCCAGGCGAAGGTTCGCCAGGCGAGTATACTGGCTAGTGCTAGCGAGTAGTTCCATAATAAATCCCAGTGGTCTTAGCTGGCAAGTTCGCCAGGCGAACGGGTAGCGAAGGTTCTCCAGGCGAAGGTTAGCGAACACAACAACATATTTTCTTTTCTTGTGTTTTCCATTCGTGGATTGGCGGTGTGGTTTGGTTGCGATCATTCTTTGTCTGAGATGACTAATTATATGTTGTTATATGTGTTGTGGGTAGCCGTATGGCGTGAATCCTAGTTTGTGATTTGCGAAGTGTGAAATGTGGCCGTTTGGCAATTTTGTGCATTATTTGAATTAAATAGAGATGCAAGGCTAGATTGATTGTGAATGTGAACCATGTATGAAAATTGGTGTGAATGGATGATGAATATATATATATATATATATATATATATATATATATATATATATATATATATATATATATATATATATATATATATATATATATATATATATATATATATATATATATATATATATATATATATATATATATGCTTTGTGATACATATATTTGAATGCATAATGAATATATGCGATGAATGTGATGAATGCATGAGTATGTTTGTAAACATGTATGCATTTCAAGAGTGTCATGAGTCATGTTGCATGTGAAGCATCATGGTATGCATTCTTGTGTCAATTGATTCCTCGGTGGATTTGCAGAACCTCATGTGCCCTTGTGAGGTGTGAGCGATGGTTATATTTGATTCCTCGGTGAATCTACAGAACCTCGTATGTTGCGATGGTTATATTGATTCCTCGGTGAATCTGCAGAACCTCGTGTGCCCATGTGGGGTGTGAGTGATGGTTATTTGGTTCTTCAATTGAACCTGCTGAATGAGTCGGTACCGCATTTGCATCTGCATAGAGTCGTGTGTTGGTCTCTATGAGTTGCATGTAGACATCTGTGCATGATGTATGGTGAATAAACATGAATGTAGATGTTTATGTAGATTGTTGATAATTGGCATGAATGGAAGGTTTGAATATACATGTATGTGTGAATATATGTGTATATGTATGCATGTTTATGAATTGATATAAACATTGTTGATGCACATTGTATATGCTTGGTGCTCTATTTGTAAATAGGTAATTGTGAATACATTGCGATGTACGGTGTAGTGAGATGAGTTGTGGTGAGAATGCGGAAGACGTTTTTGGGACGTTATGTGTGTGTGTCTATATATATATATATATATATATATATATATATATATATATATATATATATATATATATATATATATATATATATATATATATATATATATATATATATATATATATATATATATATATATATATATATATATATATATATATATATATATATATATATATATATATATATGTTTATGTGCATTATGTATTATGTTATTGTTTCTCACCCTTCTGCTGTTTTATAATGCTCTATGAGGCATTACAGAATAGATTGCTGGAGTCTTTGTGAAGTGAGTCTTCATTTCTTTTGGTCAGATGGCTCTGATATGTAACACTGGGTAGTTAGGAGTGGTTTTGATTCTTTTGTGATACATTTGTGTATGTATCTACTGATGAACGTTTTGTAAACTCAACCGATGAATTGAATTAATCTGAACGATGTATATGATGCTTATGTAAATGAAGTGATTTCGATGTTTAGATGTTTCCGCTTTATTCTAAATGTTGATGTGTGGGTTTTAAGCGCTATGCTTTATTTTTAAAGTTGAGATCTACCCCTTTTGTTACATATCTTCGTGAGCTGGTATTATTTATGTTTCGTTTCGATGATAATGTGATGCGCCTCTTTTATACCATGTTATAATTATACTCTGATAGAATTCTTTTCATTAAGTGCCTAAATGATTTAATTGTTTATTTGGGGTATAGAAAGGGGGTGTTACATGTAGCAAGTGTTCCGGTAGCCAAAAAACAAACTGGAAGACTTTTTACAAGTCTTCCGGTGGACATTCACCAAAATTACCAAACCGGAAGTCTTTCCTGAAGTCTTCCGGTACAGTATTTTTGTGAACCGGAACTCTTTGTCCAAGTCTTCCGGTTTGAGAAAAAAAGCCTACCAGAAGTCATTTTCAAAGTGTTCCGATAGATCGTGGGATAAATTTTTTGGAAGATTGAAAAATCTAAAAAGTGAAAAAAATAATAAAATATTAAAATATGTAAGGATAAAATGAGTATTTTTTTAAAAATGTAGGGGTATGGGTATAAGTGCAGGGGTATTGGGTAAAATTTCCTATTTTTGAAGACCCTTCATAGTGGATAAATGGGAAATAGGCCCATCTTATTTAAAATTTCTTGCTGTACCCATGTATTATTTTGGACACATCATGGATTGGATTTTTGTATTAGAAAAAAATCTTTATAGATTTTGTGGTTGATACATGTTTTTGCAATTTTCTTTGTAGAATTACAAATGGGTTTTTGAATGGGCTTTTATTGTAATGAGTGGACTATGGACTCTTGATTGAATTTTGGAAAGAAAGAGAATGAGCAACATTTGTATATTGATAAGCTTTGATGTATGTGGGCTATTTCGTGACAAGTGTTTTTTTTTTCAAATTTATGGACTTTTTATGAATAATATGGACTTGAAATAATAAACAAAACTATTGGCTTTTTCTATTTTTGTGATTTTGGCCCATATGGAGTTTTGAGAATTTTGATAATTAAGAATAAAAATGGTTAAAAGGTGGAGAAAATTGGATGAAATGGAGAAAGGATTGAAATTGGATATGAAAATGGGCTTTAGAATTGATAAATAAACCCAAAATGCACCTATACACCTCTTAATAATTCCTGACTTAATCCTTGATGATTATCAGCCATGAAACACTTGAATATGCCACAGTCCTAACAACTGACCCACATACCTATGATTTGGCACATAACTCCGATTGTAACCTCAAGGACACACCCCTTGACTCATACATATTCTGATATGATCATGAAACATTCTCCTGACTGACTAACCAATTAGGTCAAAATGACAAATGAACCTCAGCGCCTACTGCACTTTATTCTCCCTGATGAACCTCCAATGATGTTTGATTTTGTTTAACTCAACCTATCAACACCCTGAGCGGAAGCAACATACGCAGATGGAATTTATACAGGTAGGATAAATTTGGGGTATGACACTTACCAAAAACAATAGAAAACCATAAAACAACAAAAACATTTCCTCAGTCTTCACAAAGGAGAAACTTTCCTATTCAAACAACAGACAAATTAAGCAAGCAAGTAATTCAACAGTAGAAATATGCAATAAAGCTTCCTATAGAGTACTATAGATACTCAGGGTGTTAATAGCTTTCCTTATTATAACCAACCCTCAATTCCAAATCTCTTAGCATTTGTAAGTAATCACTTTGATAAAAACTAAGAGGAGAGTAAGTAATCATGACAATGATCCTTACATAGAGCTAACAAACTCTATCTTAAAGTTCTAATTGAAGGATACTCCTAACAAATGGTAGTTCTTTAGACTTAAAGAAAAGTCTAAAGGATATAGGTTCTAACTTAACTAAGTTAAAAGACCTAATGACTTAACGAAGTCAAGGGGAGGGGTAATGAGCTATCTATGAATGTGAAGCCAATAGAGAGACTTTCCTTTGGAATAAGAGACAACAAGGCAACTGGATGAGAGCTAACAAGCTACATCACTTGGGGAAACTTAACAAAGCCTAAACACACATATGCATTCCTTCAAATATGATGAAGATACAAAGTTATGGTAACACCTAAGAAAGATAAGGGCAAGCATGTGACAACAATAAGTAAAGATGATAACATGGCAACTTGATAAGAACTGAAAAGTTCCATCACTGGGGAAACAAACTTGATAAAGATAAGGATAAACAAGTAGGATCAATTAACAAATTCAACAGAAAAAGCATGGTAACAACCAGGGTTTTATGATTTAACATTACAATGTTCAAAGATCATGAAGGTAACAACCAACAAGGGCAAGAATGAAACATGTGTAACAACAACATTTTCATCAATGGTATTAAAACAAAACTCATGCAAATAAGTTACAACTTGAATCAAATATGGTATATGAATCAATCAAAGACAAATGTAGCACATTTAATCATATTCAAGACATATTGATGACAATCAATCATGGATAGGCAAGAAAAGTAACAACAGTTAAAACATGGATTCAAACTTCTGAAAGGGAAAGATAAACAAGATTCATGGTAACTTTCAAGGCAAGAAACAACCCTAAACATGTTATGGTTCTAACAAGACACATAAACAAGTAAGATGGGGGTGAAGGATCATGTTCATGAGGTTACAACATCAAGAAACATATCATGGTTCACAAAGAAGTTTCAAGGCATACCTTTCACATTCATGCATTCACAAAGGCAAGTAGCTATCATAAACATGTTATGGTTCTAACAAGACACATAAACAAGTAAGATGGGGGTGAAGGATCATGTTCATGAGGTTACAACATCAAGAAACATATCATGGTTCACAAAGAAGTTTCAAGGCATACTTTTCACATTCATGCATTCACAAAGGCAAGTATAATCATGGTAAAGAAAAGAGCCAAGTTTTTTAAAACATATAAACATGTCATACATTCAACGATGATTCATACAAGATCAATCTTATAAGAAAAATTGAGTACCATGTCAAGAAAGTTCATGAAAACCAAAGAAAACCCTAAAAAGGTCCATGTCATTCAAGTGGACCAAAGTGTTTCAAAAATATTTTTTTTTGAATTCTTTCTTCACACATTGAAACTAGACATATTAAGGAGCATAGTTCAAAAATAGTGGCATCAAAATGATAAAAATCAAAGAAGTTATGATCATATAAAAAATGCAAAGAAAATCATGAAAATTAGTGGTAAAAAGATAGGAAATGCGTCCTATGGGGTTTGAACCCACGCACTAGGGCTCAAGAGTCAAAACCTTACCAACTCAGCCAACACACACATGTGAAAATCAAGTGGAACAAACACAATACATAGAAAAACATCGAAATATCACAAAAATGAAGCAAAAGGTTGATCCGGAGGATCGAACCTAGGACTGGCAGGGTAAGAGAGTATTGAAAGCACATGGTAAACCACTGGGGTGGTGATACATCCATTGTATCACCCCACACATAAATAGATAAGGCAAAACAACATGATATGAGGCCTCTAAATGCACCATGGATGGTCACAAACACAAAACCTCAGCTCTGCAAGACCAGTCATAACTCTCTTATTTCTTCATGAAATGCAATGATCCAAAAACCAAACTTACTCAGAATTTCACAAGAATCATGATGGTACCATTAGTTTTTTTTCCTCAAAAGTGCCTCTAATTCAAAACCCAATAGTAACATGAAAAAGACACAAAACTTGCAATTTCAATAACATAGGCTTATTTAGATATGATTAGCATCAAAGGTTGGTTCAAACACATTACACATAACATAACAAACATGTCTATAATCAATGTACATGAAGGTATTGCATGGTTTGCAGACTTCAAAATTTAAAGGAACTTACCTCTTGAAGCTAAACTTAAAACTTCAAGAAAGCTGCTTACAGAAAGGATGTGATGCTTTGGACAGCTCCGATACTCCTTTAGAAAGTTGTTAGGATGCTCAGAATCAAATAAAGATTACTTGAGCATAATCTCCCTTCCTTCTTGCCAAAATGGAAAAATGGCCAATATGGAACATCAAGGAGATAAAGCTTCATATGGAAAACTTGTTTTAGAATAGCTTGGTAATGATTTATGGAAGGTGTTTGAGGTGTTTAGAGGTTTGGAAATGGTCTAGACAATGACTTGGCTTTGAAAATGCAGAAAAGTCCAGTTTTGGTGGTTTGAGAGTTGACTTTATGTTCTAGCAGGTTTTGGATGGTTATAATGGTTTGAACACCTCTAACACATGTTTTGTGATGTGTTAGAGTGATTTGTTTGGTGGTTTGGTGATTGGAAATGGTTTTGGATGATTTTATGCAAAGTGGATTTTTCTTCACAAGAAAGCAACTTTTACCACTTGCAAGAAGATGGTGATCAGAGAAATGAGAGAGATTCAACTTGGTTTCTAGTTGATTCTGGTGTTGTTTGGATGTTAGGAGTGTGTTCTATTTATAGGCAAGCTTGGAGAATGAGAGGTATGGGTAAATTGTGCCAACTTGCCAAGTTTGCCCTTTTTGGAGGCAAAATGAGCAAATCCAACTTGGAACTTCTTTTCTGAGCATGAGCAACCTTCCTATGTGTTTCAACATCATCAATAGCCTGCAAATAGTTGACATAAAGTGAAGGAAAGAGAGTAGTTGATGCAGTAGCTGAGGTGTAGTAGAAAATGCAAAAAATTTCTCTCTCCTTGCCACTTGCATCCACTTGCTTGAATAAACAAATCATATAATCCAAACTCTGGTTTTTACTCGTGGTAATCCATTGTAATCTCACCAATTAAGCCCTTAAACATCAGATAATTAGTTAAGCAAGTGATTAGAAGAGGCTTGAGTGGTTTATGCAAGTGTGGAAATTCTTCACAACTTAATGAGCTCATAACTCAAAATTTATGAATTTTTGGACATCAACCCTCTAGGACACTTTTGAAGGATTCTTCAAGAGCTTTCCAACCAGCTTTGGACCACTCAGTTTGGATGTGTGGTTTACGAGTTATGACCATTCCAAATAAGCTTGTAATTAGGGTTTTTTTATAAACCCTAATTTCTTGATTCACAAGTTATCCATCAATTCTTGATTAAATCTTCACCAAACTTACTAGTTACACATAACATGGTGTTGGAAACCTTGATTTCTTTAATTTGGGGTTAAAACCCTAAAAGTCAAAGAGTTGACTTTTCAGACAAACGAACCGAATAATTGAAATCTTCAAGATCGATCCTTAGTGTTCTGGGGTTTTTTGAACCTTTCATACTTCTTGAGGGGACTTCAATAAGTCATAGAAAAATCATGGACCATGGTTTAAGCTTTGGAAACTCATTTAGACCAAAAATCAAACTACATTTGACTTTTTCAACTAGAAACCCTAATCAGGGTTTTGCACAACACTGCTTGAACTCTCTTGGTAATAACCTCAAATAGCACTTGTTCTTGGTAAGATATGAACCTCTTGATGATGTGAAGACTTGATATGTAGAATATCAATCCAAAATCTTGACTGATCAGTCCATAAAATTCTTGATTTTAACAATGTGAAACCCTAATTCATCTACATCTTGACAAAGACTAACTTGAAAGAGGTTAGGGTTAGATAACAAATGCTTGATGCACCTAGAATGATAATGGAATATATGGGTCAAAATTTGGGGTATGACAGTGTTCCTATTTAAACATCTTTACCAGATGGCAATGAGAGATAATGATCTCCATAGAATCATGGTGATAGTATTTAAATATAATAAACCGAAATTTTTTCCCTTAGATACGATGGTATGTAAAAGGACAAATGTTGATCATGAAATGAATTTTAAGAATGATGCTTTATGATGCTTGAGTGCAAGAAAATGATGACACATGAGTAAAAAAAAAAAGAAGAACAAATCAACAAGTAACCACTCACTAGGAACATAGACACACTGGGGAGAATTCCAAAGCATACCAACCAAGAGTTCAAACATGAATAATGACGATACTTCAAGGGGATTCTCCACACAAGGAATAAGGGACAAAAAATCCAACGGGAAAGACAAATGTCCACTAGGGAAATGTAAATCCAGCCGGAAGGTGCATTAAGGGAGACAAGGATAAGAAGTCACACAGGGGAACAAAAGTCAACAGACTCGGACTCCAACTGGGGATTCAAAAGACAAGAGACATGGTCCCTATTGGGGACTTTCCTTTCAACGAAGAGTTTAAACGGGATCTTCAGGAAAATTCTAGAAATAAGGCCAGACTTATCGGGGATGCTAGTGACTACTAGACCTCCAAGACCTGCTGGGGACATCTAGGGATGTTGGTCACAACCAACTATCCTAAAAGTACAGGAAAAGCCCTGCCAATAATCATTAGGCTTTCAAAAGGGATGAGTGACAACCACAACCTACCAATGACCATTGGGATTCAAACGATGCCGGTAACCACTGGTCTTTCTCGAGGATTGGTGACAACCAAACTATATGCCAAAAAAATTAGAATTATCAATTAATGTCAGTAACCACTGGATTATAGGGGAAAAAAGATGTAGGTTACAACCACACTCCAATAACAATTGGGTTTCAAACAGTGTTAGTAACTACTGGACTTCATAGGGAGATGTTGGTAACAACCAACAATCAAATAACAGAACAGAGTTGGATGAAATTGTCAATAACCATTGGACTTAACAATGCCAATAACCACTAGACTTCCAAGAGGAGATATCTAACGACCAAACACTCCACTATCAATAACAATGGGTTTTCAATTAATGCCAGTAACTACTGGACTTTCTTGGGGATTGGTGACAACCAAAACAGAGATACCAATAACGATTGGATTTTAAGCAATACCAGTAACTACTGGACTTCCAGGAGGATATGATGACAACTAAACCAATGATACCAATAATGATTGTATTTTATACAGAACGCCAATCAAAACATTACTGGACTTTTAAGGAGGATATGGTAACAAACAAATCGGCAATACCAATAACGATTGGATTTTAAACAATGTTAGTAACTACTGGGTTTTCAGCAGATATGGTGACGACCAAATCAGTGATACCAATAATGATTGGATTTAACACAAGATGCCAGTTAAAATATTACTGGAATTTCGAAGTGGATATGGTGACAACCAAATCAATGATACCAATAACGATTGGATTTTATACAGAATGCCAGTCAAAACATGACTGGACTTTCAAGGTGAATTGGTGACGACCAAAATAGTGACGCCAATGACCATTGGACTTAAAACAAGGCCAGTCAAAACATTACTGGGTTTTCAAGGTGGATTGGTGATGAGCAAAATTGAGATGCCAATGGCAATTGGATTTTAAGCAATTCCAGCAACTACTGGGCCTCAACAGAGTCAGTTAACAAATGGGACATCGACGGGGGGATAGATTCAGGTAATCACCAGATCTTAAGGATAAACTACAACATTAATAACGACTAAAATTTGGTAACCACCAATTAGTAGTATCAGATAGGCTTATTTCTAGTCACAACTAGACTTCCCGAGGATATAAGTATTTATCATAATAATACCTAAGTCGGATAACTTGACAAAGTTAAGGTAACAATCAAAGGGTAAGCCCGTGACAACATGTCTGAAGCAAAGGAGTTTGGTAACGACCAAAGGATCTCATGGTATCTAGTAACTACTGGGGAAGGAACACCCGACAAATTCTTGACAAAGAAAATCGTTTCAACTAGATCATAATGGTCATAGCCAGAACAAACCAAAATAAGAGGTATGCTGAAAAATGGATATGCTAATGGAATGATGCAAATGCAATGTCGAACGACTCCGTAGGAGAAGGAAGCGAAAGATAGATAACAATCTATCACAACGGAGGCAAAAAGAATCACACTGAATCCCAATGCTGGAGAGTGGTCTTAATCCTCTAGAGAGGAAACGATCCCTGTTCTTGCAAAATTTCCAGAGAGAGGTCATAGCTTCAATATAGCGGACAAAATCAGAGATCTCAAAACTTCGTAGCGCGGCGGCCTGGGGAAAGAAATCTCTTATTGACCTCATATTACTGAAATGAGGGTATCAAGGTTTCAACTGTTATGTCCTTATGAGAGGAGTCTAATTTTACACCGTCATGTCACAATCAAAGTTACGACTTGCTTGTTAATTAACTTTCTTCAAAACAATTTTTGTTTCAAAAAAGTTTTTGCCTTTAAAAATCATTATTAACGAATAAGTGATGTTTTGCATAATAAAAGAGTAGGGCAACCAATAGAGCATAAACAAAGATTGGTCCAAATCTGATTTCATTCAAAGATGGAGACTTGCAAATGGCAATGTCCCATGGAACATTTACAATTTAGAAAAATGGCAATATGGGAAAATGTTACAAAATCCAACGATAATCCAGTCCTAGCTAGCTAAGAGTCCGCCTGAATCGTGACCTCTGATGAGAGTAGAGGAAAGTGAGCCTCTTTGATGACCTTCTGCAGTAGTGATAACTCCTGATGCAGTGAAATACCTTTGTCCTTATCTTTTGTCTAAACCGACCTTTCGGGTTTTCAATTCACTAGGACGCTCATTTTTGTCTAAGTCGCCTTTTCAGGTTTTTGATTTAGCGAGCTTTTCTTTCTTTTATCCCTAACTTTTTCTCGGATCTCCTTCATAGGTTATGATCCACCAGGATGCCCCTTTTTTGTTGCTTAAGTTGCCTTTCCAGGTTTTCAACTTAGCAGGTTTTTTAGGCATATTATTTTCTTACTGCCTCTGAGTTCACGGGATGTTGGAGTTGTTCACCGCCCATTGTCGCAAGGATAAGAGAGCCTCCAGAAAAATCCGTCTTCACAATAGATGGGCCATCGTAATTTGGCATCCACTTTCCACGCATGTCTCTTTGCACCGGTAGAATCTTCCTGAGTACCAATTCACCCTCTTATATTCTTTGACCTGGACTCTTTTTTCGAAGGCTCTTTTAACTCTCTTCTGGTATAGCTGACTATGGCACATTTCCGTCATCCTTTTTATTGACTTCCATTAAGACCCTTAACGAAGGTATCTCAACCTCAATAGGTAGTACTGCATCCATCCCGTAAACCATGGAGAAAGGGGTTGCCCCTGTTGAACTGAAAACATTTGTTTTGTATCCGTGTAAAGCAAATGGTAAAATTTCATGCCAACCTTTGTAAGTTACCACCATTTTCTGCACAATCTTTTTAATTTTTTATTTGTAGCTTCAACAGCTCCATTCATCTTGGACCGGTAAGGAGAAGAGTTGCGATGTCCAATCTTGAAACTATCACAGAGCTCCTTCATTGTTTTATTATTCAGATTCACCCCATTATCTGTATTGATCTGGTTAGGGATTCCATAACAATAGATAATCTCCTTTTTAATGAACCGGGCAACCACCTGCTTCGTTACATTCGCATAGGAGGCAACTTCCACCCATTTAGTGAAATAGTCGATGGCGACTAGGACAGTTAGACGCTTTAGGCTCAATTTCCCCAATCATATCAATGCCCCACGTTGAGAATGGCCAAGGTGATGACATTGCATTCAGAGGATGTGGTGGCACATGCACCTTATCCGCATGAATCTGACATTTATGACATCTTCAGGAAAATAGGATACATTCGGTCTTCAAAGTCAACTAGTAATAATCAACCTTCAAGATCTTCTTTTCCATGGCATGGACGCTTGCATGAGTATCGAATGCACCTACATGAATGTCTGTCATCAACATGTTTGCTTCTCTATTGTCAACACATCTGAGTAAGACCATGTAATGATTTCTCTTGTACATAACATTATTGCTAATGAAGAAATTAGATGACAATCTTCACAAAGCTCTCTTATTAAGTTTAGAGACGTCCGCATGATATTCTTGACTCTGAAGGTAATTTTTGATGTCATAAAACAAAGGTTTTTCGTCAGACTCTTCTTCAGCCATCATGATGTACATTAGCGCAATCTTTCTTTCAATGCTAATTATGGGAGCTTCATTGACAAAATACTCGATCATCTCCAAAATATAGTCCTTGTAAGGAATCGGTTTTTCATCTCGGGTCTTCCCATTCACCCTTGAGCTGATAAATTACCATGGTAGAGTCGCAAATTACTTCCAGAATCTTAATAAGAAGGTCAATGGTAGCTTAAAGACCCAGGATGCAGGCTTCATACTCAGCTATGGTGTTCGTACATTTCAAGCATAATCTTGCAGTAACATTAGTGTAGCCGTCAGTCAGATTTTTCAGAACAGCGCCAACACCATGGCCTCTTTTGTTGGATGCACCGCCGAACATCATTTTCCAACGGGAATATGGTTCAGAACCCTCCTCGGGCCCAGACTCTTCTTTGGCTTTGTAAAGAAGCATGATATCTTCGTCGGGGAAGTCGAATTTGATCGGCTGATAATCTTCAACAAGTTGATCAACAAGGTAGTCTGACAAGACGCTTCCTTTTATTGACTTCTGAGCCACATATTGAATGTCATACTCTGATAAGAGCATGTGCCATCTTGCAAGTCTTCCCGTCTGAGTAGGTTTTTCAAATATGCACTTTATCGGATCTATTTTGGATATCAACAGAGTAGTATGACAAATCATGTACTACCTCATATGTTTGGCTGCCCAAGCTAGAGCGAAACAAGCTTTTCCTAATGGAGAGTAACGACTTTTACAATCGGTGAATTTCTTGCTCAAGTAGTAAATCACATGCTCTTTCTTCCCCGACTCATCTGTTTGCCTCAAGACACAACCCATCGATTCTTCAAGCACAGTCATGTATATGAAGAGAGGCCTTATAGGAAAAGGAAGGATCAATATTGGAGGCTCTTGGAGGTATCCTTTGATCTTTTCAAATGCCGACTAGAAATCCTCATTCCACACAACTTCTTGATCTTTCCATAGCAGCTTAAAGATTGGCGCGCAAGTAGGAGTCAAGTTGGAGATAAACCTGGAGATATAATTCAATTTCGCTAGGAAACCTCTGATATGCTTCTTAGTTTGGGGGGCAGGAATTTCTTGGATGGCTCATACCTTGTCAGGGTCTACCATGATTCCACATTGACTAACAATAAAGCCAAGTAGTTTGCTAGATCTGACACCGAAGGTACATTTGGCAGGATTTCGTCTCAATTGATACTTCCTAAGTCTTTCAAATAGCTTCAACAAATGATCAAGGTAATCTTCTTCGCTTTGAGACTTGGCAACCATATCATCGATGTAAACCTTAATTTCTTGATGCATCATGTCATGAAATAATGCCACCATGGCTCGTTGGTATGTGGCTCTAGCATTTTTCAAACCAAAAGGCATAACTTTATAACAATAAGTGCCCCAGGGTGTGATGAAGGTTGTCTTTTCCATATCAGTTGGGTCCATTCTTATCTGATTATAGCCGGAAAAGCCATCCATGAATGAAAATACTTCAAAGTTGGTTGTATTGTCCACCAAAGTGTCGATATGCGGCAGAGGGAAATCGTTC
This sequence comes from Lathyrus sativus, assembly GCA_963859935.3. NCBI lineage: Eukaryota > Viridiplantae > Streptophyta > Magnoliopsida > Fabales > Fabaceae > Lathyrus > Lathyrus sativus. The sequence continues at coordinate 117,727,402 of OZ012735.1, forward strand.
TTCGGACTAGCTTTGTTAAGATCCCTGTAATCTACAAACATTCTAACTTTTCCATCCTTCTTAGGTACTGGTACAATATTAGCCACCCACTCAGGATATTTAGAAACTGTTAGAAAGCTTGCATCGATCTTCTTTTTAACCTCATCTTTGATTTTGAGAGCCATGTCGAGGCTGGATCTTCGAAGTTTCTTCTTATCTGGAGGACACTCAGGTTTAAGAGGGAGCTTGTGAACTACAATGTCGGTGTCCAACCCAGGCATATCTTGGTAGGTCCAAGCAAACACATCAACATAATCTTTGAGAAGCATTACCAATCTGTCTTTAACCTCTGCCCCAATCTTGACCTCCCTTCTTACTTTTTCAGAGCCCAAGTTGATAATGTCGATTTGTTCTTTGTAAGGTTGAAGATAGGCATCCTCGTACTTAGTCATCTTTATCAATTCTTCAGGAATTTTAAAATCTGCATTCTTGTTTCAAACCTCCTAAACACCAGAAATATTTAACCTTTCGAACCTGGATGAAGAATCTGTCTTTCCTAAATCAAAACCTCGGGCAGGGCATAAAAAATGAGCATCTTTCAAAAATTGGGTGGGCACAAAAATACTTTGACTTTATTCCTCTGCTTTACAAATCATAAACTAAACCCATATATATAACCCATAAAGTCCTGATTGAAGTAAGGTTTAGTTTGAAAGCATATAGGATGAGATAACGTTTCCTGACTCCTATGAGCTATTGCTCAATCTGGCATTAGCATTATAAATATCCTAACTAGTGATTTTTGTCACAATTTATCACGATATCTTTTTTCAAAAAAAAAAAACTTCAAGACAAACGCGTGTTGCATTAACAGTTTCAGTATTGACATTTCTGACTTGCTTAATTTGCTTGATATCTTAGAAAGATTACGTGAGGGCATCACCGATTAATTTTGAAGACTTTGCTGACCTGGGGCAAGCCATTTTCCAAGAGATTTGATCCATACAAGTTTGACTTTATCTATAGCACAAGTTTGAAGACTCGGTTATACCGTCAATCAGGGGCATTTACGTCGAGCTTCTGCGAATCTCTCCAAGAGTTTGAAAATAGTGGGGCATTTGGACGTCATGTTTTCTGTAAAATCCTCTCGAGATGACCTTTTGTATCGTGAACCATGTGACTTGGGGCATTTGAAAATCAAGGGTGGTTGTGACAATTTTGCGACGAACATCTTCCATGCAAGAAAACCCCGGTTGGTGACCTCAGAGTTCCCTGTGGGCTGATTGACTTCACCTCTCCAGCGAAGCGGATGTTTATTTCTTCCCCATGAAGTTTCGACTCCAACATATTCAACAACTTTGTTAACCCAGGTTTCCCCCTTTTGAAGTGGATATTTATCCCCCTGTGGAACTCCAGGTCGGGTATCTCCGTCTACAACTCTAGCAGGAATCTCTCCAGGGAAGTGGATATTTATTTTATCCATGAAGTTTCTCCAATTAAGGGATGGATCCGTTTCCATAAGAATATTTTCTATTCCCCAGATAGGAAGTTTTGAAGCCTTGAAGCAAGACTGTGATCCCATATATGGTCCTCCACCTATCCACAGTGATGCTTCTATCTTCGAATATTGGTCTGATATTTGTCCCCCAGATGGAATTCTAAAAGCAAGCGTACACTCTCCAAGAAATGTTTGATATGAGAAGATTTGGTTTGAGTGCCTTCCTCCTAGGATGTCTTCATCTCTGTTGGTTTTGTTAGCATACGCATATCATATAGATAGACAGCATGGCATATGCATTCTTTTTGCATCCTGGTGTTTGTTTGTTCTGTCACTTTGGCCGTGTTTATCACCAAGTGACTGAGTTTGTATTATCCTTCCAATTAGAGTTGTCAGCCCTAGGCAGAAAGAGCGCAATATTTCTAATTCCCCACTGAGTTTGATCATCATGGAAGACGGTTGTTTTAGTACATTCCCATTTGAGCTCATACCTCAATGGTCGAGTCTTGCTTGACAGTTTCTCTTCAGTTATCTCCTGAACTGAACTCCGGTCCTTGGCAATCACATTGTGGACATCTCCAACTTTTGAATATGGATAGAGCGTGCATGTATTTTGCATTTTTCTCCCTAGAAAGAATTTCTGAAGAAGACAGACGTTTCTCTGACGACATTCTCATCTGGACTGCAAGCACTCTCTTTATTTGAGCAACTCGTTTTGATCAAGATATCCTTCAAAATGATAAATGGCAGTCTCTTCAAGACAATTCGTCCATCCCCAGTGGATTTATCAAGATTATCGAGTCATCAAAAAGGCATTCCTCTGGAAATCTGTCAGAGAAATGCATTGAAGACATTACAAATATTTTTCTTTATTTGAGAACTTACAAGGATACATATTTTATAGCTACCACAAAGATACTCCTCAGGAACGTATTTCCCCAGGAGTCTACCACATGCTTTAACTCCATCAAAGAGCATCTCTTCCGAGAAGTTCGATGAAGTTTATTAAAACTAGTCTCCCTTTATTTAAGAAGACATATTTTGCTAATAAATCGGTTTACATCTTTTGAAGATCCCCGTTGAAGCTTTACAATCTATAACACATTGTTTTGGTCAGACACCTTGGCTTAGGCTGCCATATGTTTGGTAGTAGGTGATCTCGACATCTTTTGGTTATTACCTTTGCTTAGGCTATCATACATTTGATAGTAGGTAATACACCTCTATTTTGGACAGACACCTTGGCTTAGGCTGCCATATGTTTGGTAGTAGGCGATCTCCCCGTCTTTGGGTTATTAACTTTTCTTAGGCTATTATATGTTTGATAGTAGGTAATATACCATCTGTTTTGGTCAGATACATTTTCTTAGGCTGCCATATGTTTGGTAGTAGGTCATCTTTCCTTTTGTGTTCACCTTTTCTCAAGCTATCATATGTTTGATAGTCAGACACCTTGGCTTAGGCTACCATATGTTTGGTAGTAGGTGATCCCTCCTCTTGTTTATTACATTTGCTTAGGCTATCATACATTTGATAGTAGGAAATATACCATTTCTTTTGGCCAGACGCCTTTTCTTAGGCTACCATATGTTTGGTAGTAGGCGATCTCTCCTTCTTTAAGTTTATTACCTTTTCTTAGGCTATCATATGTTTGATAGTAGGTAACACATCTCCTTTTGGTTATTACCTTTTCTCAGGCTATCATACATTTGATAGTAGGTAATACACTTTGTTTTGGCTAAAACCTTGGCTTAGACTGTCATATGTTTGGTAGTAGGTAATATACCGTTTCTTTTGGGTCAGACACCTTTGCTTAGGCTGCCAAGATTGGTAGTAGGTTATCTTTCCTCTCCATGTTGCCTGTTTAGGCTATCATATGTTTGATAGTAGGTAACATGCGTTTCTTGTTTCAACCGGATATCTTTGTTTAGGATGCCACACGTTGGTAGTGGGATACCCTTCACTTTCCAGATCTCGCTTCACTGTCCAAGCTATTGTACTCTTGGTGGTATTATTATATCTTATCTTCATTTCGGAGAATCCACAATGCTGATCGTTGCGTCTCGCGTCGTTGAGTCTGTCCTTTGGGTGTCGTGTCCAGTTATTCCCCTGCGGCATTATTTCCCCACAGGAGCTCTGTCTAGCATTCTCATATCATTGCATATCATATGCATTTGGTGGCTTCTTAAGGCCAAAAATTCGTGCAATGTTTGTATTTAAGTCCCTCATATCTCGTCGAGACGGAGATTTCGATCTCCATATCTCCGGATAGAAGAAACTTAAATAGGGGCATCTGTCGCACCCTAATTTTTGACCGTAAGATCCCACCTCTTTTTTTTGCGCGTCTTCTTTTGTTATTTGACTTTAATGTTTTTTGCGACTAACCAACTTGTACAGATTGCAGTAATTCCAAATATAGATATCATTCATTCTCAATTGCAAGGACGCGGTCATTTGAGCTTGATTCAGAGGGAAGGGTTGGAAGTCTTTGTGGATAGGCGTGAGTAGTATGTTGAGAGTAATAGGCTTCTCTGAATCAAAACTTGACAAGTGTTCTAAGAAGAAGCTCACGGCCGTTGCTCTCACAAAGTTCAGTTATTCCATCGTGCTTTCTATAGGGCTAAAGGTTACAATAGGCGAGTTTTACGAATATTGGCAAAGAGTAGGTCCATCGTTTATTCAAGGAATTTCGTGTGAGTTCTAGAGGTTTAAGACTCCCAAAATTCAAGGGTGTTTCAAATCTATTCATAAATCAATAATGCAAGCCAAGGAGGTACAAGTCAAGAACTTAGGTTCGAAGTAATTGAACTCTACTATTTCTCATGTAAGGTAGCTCAGATTCGGGATTAAAGTTTGCTAAATGACTAGGAGATAAGTTTTGGCTCATGATTTCCTTATAACATTAAGTTTTGATTCCAGTTGTTTTGAATTCAAGTGACTCGATTTAATGGGTCAAGAGCTAGGCACAATAAAGAATTTATAATATTCATAGCAAGACTTTTGTTTACATATCCAACTCAAGGAGCAAGCTCGTGCTACCCCATCCAATTACGAGTTATGATTTAAAGGATCTTTACTACCAATTGAATTTCAACTTATCCAGCACATTCATGAACGTAAGCCAAGACTCATGTCGTGGGTATTTTCATTTGCAAAGAGAGTTGAGTTAAAAATACAACAACCAGGAAGTGGTGAATTAATAACATACAAATTCAAGGTTTCCCAACTTGGTTTACAAGACAAATCCATGAAATTTATGTTATTTGTTCCAAGTATACACTAATTCCAACCATAAGATTTAATGTAACATAAGTTTCAAATGTTACAAACTACAAGTAACGGTATACAAGATACTTCCGTAAAAGAAACACTATTTGGTTTTAGAGGCAATCACGATTGTTGCAAAGTCAGGCCCTTTCAATAATCCATTTTCTGCTGCATATCCGTCCATGCCATCACTACACAGTTGGAGTTTTGTTGCTCTCAATACCACCCTCACCTTTCGAGTGTAGAAGCCGTTCGGAGCCCTTTGGCTGGATCAGCGGTGCCGTCAAGGGTTCCGTCAGACCCGGTCCTTGAACGAGTTATACTGCGAAGGTTAAGATTTCCTGGATACAACATAAATGAAATCAAAACATATTAGCAGGAAACAAACACGGACAAACGATAATATGGCAGATGAGCAACAAGACCGTCCCAGAAGTTGTTTTAAACACGGTTTCCAAGTGAACAATTTATCCAAAAGAGTTCAAAAGCTGCTACAAATAATAAACACTAAAACAAGATCAGTGCCCATACCAAATCAAAGATTAAACTGAAACCATGTGGAGCATTTTAGAAGTTACCTCTTGAGCAGTTTTCAAACCAAGAAGATAGCATAGTTAAACTCACAGCAGTTTTGAGGAAAATTCAGCACCAACAGCTCACATGCATGATGGTTTTACAAGCAAACCTCTGGCAGCTAGTATACCAAGACCAAACAGGCATGTTACCAACAATGCTATGAATTAGAATTTGGGAAGAATTTTGAGTTCATTTAGAAAATAGGAAGAAGATCTCCGTACCTTGTCAATGCTGCCGGCTTCGCCGTAAGGGGATTTCTCTTATCGCAAACAACTTCCACTCGTAAACGGAAGAAGGCAAGCATTTCCAAGAGTCAAGTAATTTCAGTTCAGGACAGTGATATCTTCTGATGCTCTGACATTCTTTCCAGCAGTTTTGTACTTTATAATTGCTAGTTATAATCAACCTTCTCGGAGCCGTAAAACTGATTGATCACGGCCACTTCAACTCTCATAAAGTGGAAAAGATTGTTTATAACAGAGCCATTGAAACTTATCAGCTTCTCTGCAACAATCATTTCATGTTTTCCTTCATTGGTTCAAATAAAATCTCCAAGCAATAACTCGCCAAACCTGCATTGAAAGGCATGATAAACGAGAATCTTCACCAAGGTTTCCTGTCCTGCTAAACAATTAACAGAAACACGCAGTTAAAACCACTTACGATGAAGATTCTAAAAGCTGGAAACACGAGCTAACGCGGGGCATTGCTGTCGATTGGGATTAACTTGTGTGTCAATATTACCTGAAATAGGAAGCAATACAATCGGTTAACACGAGAAAGGAACCTACATACTCAATGAAGAACAAGGCAAGAGTCGGCAAGGAAGCACAACATACAATAAGTATACGATGTATTAGATTGTCATCATTATAAAACACTTCAAATTATGATTGCACGTGGAGATTTGAATAGGGAAAGAAATCAAAACAATCAGAAACATGTCCAGCGGATTTCCCTTCCAAAACAAGAACCCGACATAATTGAGTTTAAAATGGAAGGTGTAGAATAGGTTTTGAAGAGCATTAAACAAAATCAAGCATGTCAGAATAAGTTTGGAAAGGTTTCAATTTAGATTCCAAGAGGTTCAAACATGACAAGCCGAAAAAGGAAAACAAGATTTCGGTGATTAATTCAAAATCAAGGGTTGGTCTCAGTTGGACCTATAAATCGGCCATTCACAACATTCAGAAAGGGAGCCAGAAATTGACAGATACATATACAAAAAACCACGGCGTCCAAAATAATTCCAGAAATCCAAAATCATAAAAAACCCTAAGTAATTTTTGTGAAGAGAGGACTTATCTTCTTCGTCGCTGGTGTCGTGAATCAGCCGCCGCAAATCCACCTTCAGAGCCCTCTCGTCTTCATCACCACGAATCGTATTCATGCCATAGAGACATCGTCGAAACTCTTTCAAAATACCATCGCCGGCTTCGTGAACCTGAAATCCCTCACGACGGAATCTTGAAGAGGAGAACATACCACCGTAAGTTTAATCTGGATGATTTTTTTTGTGGATTCACTGCGCGCTTGTTTTTCTTTTAGGAACAGAGAAAAGGAATCGAAAACGATGAAGAGATGGTGTATCAGAGGAGAAGAAGATCAGAGAAATGAAAGTAAGGCGGAGCGCGATACGAATCGCGATGAAGAGAGATCCCAACGAGAGAACGCGGCACAGGGGAGGGTTTGCTTTGGGAATTAGGGTTTTTTTGTGTTTATTTAATTTTGTTGTAATCTTTAATCATATGCACACTACCCACAAACACTATGATGCACCTTCACACACGAGCCTCTGGATCTCTAACAGATCCCATCACGCGGATCGTATCGCGCAGCCCACGGTAAACCATACGCCTGCATAACACTATATCCAGCGCCCCTCCCTTAATTAGTCTTAATTAATCTTTTTTAACCAATAATCTGTTAATATAATAATAACTTTTTGATTAATCAACCTTTAATCTTTTTAAAAAAAATAATAACTCTTAACTTAACCTCATAATTAATCATTAAGTTAAATTAATTTATTTTATAATTAAATAACTAAAAAAACCAATCTTTTTATGATCAACTCTCAATTTTTATTTACTTTTAATTTACATATTTTAGCAATTCAATTAATAATTCTTTTTCCTCATATTCTAAATAAATCTTTTTTTAAACAAATAAATTATCCTATTATACTTCTAAAACTTTTCTCTAAATAATCTAATTTGTATTAATGGCTAAAATAATTAATAATAAAACCTTTTATTAAAACTAATATAATTGATATAACCTTTTTCACTAAAAGAATGCGTTTTCTTGCAAATTAACTCAATAACTAATATGATTTTTTTACAAAATTGTAATACAACCTTTTTTTAAATTAAGTCACCTTTTAATAAAATCAATTAAGTCAATACAACTTTTTTCCCTTTTACTCTAAATCAACTTCAATCAATAAATCAACTTTCATTAAAACTAATATAATTAGGTAAACTAATTCACCCCTTTAAAATAATTCCTCTTAAAATTAATCTTACTAATAATAAATCTAATATAATCTTCTTTATAAAATCATTATAAATCAACCTTTTTATTAAAATCAAATTTCACCCAATAATATATCTCTCCCTTAAATCAACATTTTCTCATTAATCAATCTCGCCTAAAATCCAATCGTGCACGCTTGCGCCTCTCTCCGTCCTTGCACTACACAATTCACACACTTAGCGCTTTCATGCGTGTGCATGTTTTACTTTACTGCCTTTATTTACCGTAATTTATCTTTCTCGCATCGCATTCCGTCCAAAGGAAAAACCTACACATGAGTCAAGACTTGTGTGTAGCGCACATCATTTGCATCATTCTCCCCTACTATCCTTGATCTCATTCAAGTCGATCTTTTAGGACAGATCCTACCCCATAGGAGGACCTTTGTCTTTATCTTTACAACATAGAAACAAACAATCAACTCAAAACAACAAATATTCAAACACGATAGAGAAATAGATGTTAATCATCTTAAGCGAGATAGAATCTCCACCCCACAACAATACAATCAACATGTAGGGACTTTGCCTTAAAAGAGATAGAGGCATACTTGTCGATCAATATCCGAGTACTTGAGCCCTTCTCTTAAGACGATGCAAAGATTATTTTCCTACAATTTGTGGCGGTTAAATCTCCCTTAAAATGACAACTCGTCTTTTCTCCTAAAATCAATCAACCAACTACCCTAAACCCGTAGGAACTTTGACCACAATCAAAGAACTCCTCAAACCCTTTAAGAGAACTACAAATACTCTGATTCCACTCTCGTAAGGATATGTAGGCATAAGATGCGATATCTTATCGAGTATACTTAGAAATAAACCCCTAGGGTCTTTCAACCACTAAGCAGATAAACCATAGCAATAAACAAACATAAAACAAGAGGTTCCTGTAGAGTACTACAGAAAATTAGGATGCTAGCACCTTTCCTAAGTTTAACCGACCCCTGAACCTATAACTCTCTAGCTTGCATTTGCATTACATTGTGGGAATTTCGATCTTTATCCCTTCCTTTGGACAAATCAAAGTTCGGTTGCAAATGAATAAGATTCAAACTAATCAATAGTTTGGTATCCAAATTTCACCGCGACAACAATGAACAACAAATGGAAGTTTAATAAAACACTCATTCATTGATTGATCTTTAATTGCAAAAGTCTGGCCCATACAAAATGATCCACTGGCCTCAGGCGTGACCATGGATTTTAAACAGAGAAAATGCTAACAAGCAAGACAAACATATTACTCTAAGAATGGTAACATGATGAACTTCAACAACCTCCTAATTGCACAAAGCGACTTCATCTCGAAATACCAGGTTATCAATACAACTTACTTCGGCGTCTTCTTTAATGGAATTTATTTGAACGCTGCCGCTCACAAAGGTTTCTTTCAGGGTCTTTAGGCGCTTGGCATCGATCTCTGATCCTTCATCTAGAGTTGGTTTGTAACCCAACCCTTGTCGGTTGTTCTTTGCCCGAGCGTTGACCTCAATTACTTCTCCCCAACCTTGAGGAAGACCTTCCTTCATGACACTTTTGATACTCTAGACAAAGACGAAAGATGGCCCGCATGTGACAACAGCGTCCTTAATCAATACAGCATGTGCAATTTCCAATGCCTGGAAAGTTATTTTTGATGAATCATCATCGTCTTCGATGTACCAGAAGGATGATAGATTGCTCACCATTAAATCTTCTTCGCTGTGTACTATGACCAACTAATCTCTAGTAATAAACTTCATTTTTTGATGTAATATGGATGTGACAGCGCCCGCTGCATGTATCCACGACCTTCCCAGTAAACAATTGTATGTTAGATTTATATCCATTACTTGAAAAGTAACCTCAAAGACCTGTGGTCCCACCATAATTGGCAAATCAACTTCTCCAATTATTGTTCTTCTTGATCCGTCGAAGGCTTTCATGATCAGAGATATGGCTCTCGTCACAGCTCCTTTATATGCCAACTTGGCCAATGTTCTCTTGGTCATCACATTGAGAGATGACCCAGTATCAACAAGTACTCTAGCGAGAGTATCATCTTCACATTTGACAAATATGTGCAAGGCACGATTGTGCTTGCGATCTTTAGTGATTAAGTCATCGTTGTTGAAGTTCAGCTTATTGCAAGCCGTGATGTTAGCAACAACAGAATCGAACTTCCCCATGGTGATATCTTTTGTTACGTGGGCCTGTGTCAGTATTTTCAGCAATGCTTGTCGGTAATCATGAGAACTTAGCAGCAGACACACGACTGAGATTTTTGACGGCGTCTAATTGAGCTGGTTTACTGCCCTGTAGACGCTCCGACGGATTATTCTCAAGAACTCTTCTTCATCTTCCTTCGTGACTTCTTTTCCTTTTGACTTTTCAATGATAACATGCTCTTTTGAGATAGTTTCCTTAGGAATAGTTTCCTTGGGAATGGTAATAGTTGCTTTGGGTTGATATATGCGACCGCTGCGGGTCATTTTGCTTGCCCCAACAATATTTGTTACATCCTCATGCTTCCTCCCAACTTTCATATCCTACCAAGAATAGTCATAGTTCCAGGATACAACCATTGGACTGGTACCTGGTCCTCTTCTTGGATTAGAACTTGGCTTAAGCTGGCCAACCGTCAATACTAGGTTGTTATGGAATACAGACCTAACAGGAGCAGAAGAAGCGGTCTTGCTATTTGCAATTTTGAATACCGACACTTTTTCAGACTTCTTTTGTAAACTGAATATAGGTTCAATCACCCAGATATCTTCTTTTCTTTTTTTCCCATATATCTGTAGCAGACCCTCGTCAATCATTGACTGAATATTCCTCCGCACTAAGTTACAACCTTGCGAATTATGATAACAATTATTGCAGTCTTCATGAGAGTCTTTGATCAGACCCGCCTTTATTAATTTTCTGTGTAACTCGGTCAATGGAGTTTTAACTTCAAAAACTTTGGAATTCACTCTCATATCTGAATCTTCCTCCACGACATGGACACCACCATTGTTTGGTAAAGGACAGTTTTTCACATTGGGCTGATTATCCTCGAAGGAGAGAATCTTCTTTTCGATCAACTCGCACACAATGTGCTAAAGTGCTATACAGCCTTTAAGGTCGTGTCCCTAATATTTTCATGAAAGGCACAATGTGCATTTGGATTGTATAAATATGGTAAGAGATTTGGAGGAGGACCTAATTTCCTTGTCTGAATCAGGCCTTGTTGCACCATTAAGGGGTACAACTCAGTGTAACTCATAGGAATGGGCTGAATCCTTGGCCTTCAATTTTGGAAAGCAGACCTCGGAGCTGGAGCTCTTTATTGCAGTTGTGCTTGTTGATTATGATTTTGCTGGTAGGCATTGGGCGCCTGTTGTTGAAAGTTTTGTTGATTTGGCCGAGGTTGAAAAACTGTCGTGACCGCGGCCACATCTACTGGTGTTGGTATTGCTTATAGTTTTGTTGTGGTTGTAGACGAGATAGTTTTTGACTTTGTGGGCGATTCCTTCTGCTCTAGACCTTCTTGTCACACATTACAAATTAGTTTCCCCTTTTTTTTTCTTATGAAAATTGCTTGGTGACTTCTTCATTATGCTAGTACTGGTACTACTAGCTGAGCTTGTTACTTTGTCGTTCTTCAAACCTGCCTCCACTTTCACACCTATAGCCACAATTTCAAAAAAATTTGTTGTGATGCTACTAATCATCCTCTCGTAGAATTCGGGCCCGACTGTACCTACGAACCAATCGGCCAATTCTTTCTCTATCCAGGGAGGTTCCACCTAAGCGACAGTTTTGCGCCATCTCTGCGCGTACTCTTTAAAGATTATGAGCTCTTATATGTCACACTGAGGAGCTGACGACGATCTAGCGCCAAGTCCATGTTGTACTTGTATTATTGAATGAATGCGTCAGACAAGTCTTGGAAGGAATGGATTTTTGACTGGTCTTGACTTAGGTACCATTTGGCAGAGGCACCCTTAAGACTGTCTTAGAAGCAATGGATTAATAATTTGTCATTTGCAATATGCGCGGCCATACACCGACAATACATGATCAAGTGAATCTTTGGGCAGGTCGCTCCTTCATATTTTTCAAATGTGGGCATCGTGAACTTAGAAGGAAGTACCAAACCCGAAACCAGGCACACATCCTTAGCATCGGAACCAAAGACGTTATTTCCTTTTATGGCCCTCATTCGTCTTGCCATTATATCCATATCAACCCTTAATTTTTTGTGTTTCTCATCTTTGATCATAGACCCGTCGGGTATATCAAATATCTGCTGATGATGGTTAAAGATCCGTCAGACTTGTGCCTGAGCACCTGCCTGAGTGTAGATAGGGTTTTGGAATTCCGCCATTAACGGGATAGTTTTCAGATTAGAGCACTGCTGAAGGTTGAATTACTGGGCATTACTGAATGGTGGCATGAAATCTCTGGCGATACCAAACGAATGTTCAGTTGCTGAGGTTACTATTGGAGGACGATTTGTCGCCGCTGTATTGATTTCAGATACCACTGTAGTCTGCGTGTCCATTTTTTCTTTTATCACTTGAAGGACTTCCATAATCTGGCTAACGTCATCGTGTAACCTCTTGAGGTTGCTGTCGATTTGATCGATTCTTTGATCGTGATCAGCCATTCTTCTCTGAGCGTTGGCTCTAGTATTGTATCGGTGGGTATTCAACATGATTTCTGATAGAAACGGAGCACAGGATGAGCCCGAGATCCGATGTAATGCAATGCAAATGAAATGTAGGATGTAGATGCAAATGCAAGCCACACATTCAAAGAAAACCAAAAGGATTGTTTACGAACAAAATTAATGGATCAACACGTAACAACGCGATTCTTATCATTAACAAATGAAAGCTTAAGCAAATTCCAAGTAACAAATTGAGTCTCATAAGTACAAAGTTTTCATTAACGAATGAAAATTTTACAACATTTTACAAAATGAAGGTTACACATTCCCAAAATCTAGGGGTACAAACTAAACAAAAGAAAATTAAAAGGCCAAGATCTTCTAACAAGATGATCTTTCTCCTTCTTGCAGCCTTGTCCTCCTCTGGTCTTGACGAAGCAGCTCCCAGAGTTCTTCATTTTCTCATTCGGCATTGACTAAAGCAAACCTCAACTCTCTTCTAGACAAAAGTTCTTCAGGGACTTGCAAAATGTCATAAGGGAGGGTGTAGAACATCTTCAGCGCTATCACCTTTGACCAAAGCAGATACGCCTTTGAAGTGAGACAACTCGGGTTTTCCATGACAGTCATTCCTTGTAAGTTGGGATGACACCAGGAAAATATGACTTGTGCTTCGAAATCCAATTCACTACCTTTTTCACAGAAGCAAGTCTTTAACAAGGATGGATCTGGTTCTTCCTTAGTTGGATATCCTAACTGGCGGTGGGCCAGGATAGGACTGTAGCTGATACATCCTTTGGTGCCGATCAGATGTACGTTTGGGAAATCTCCACAGCTATGTATTACTACTATTCCTCTGTGAGCAAGATCATACTAGTTGATGTCATAGTGTGAGAGTGAAGCCAACTTTCTAACCCATGTATCACTGTCTTCTAAGTTCCATAGAGAGAACGTCCTAGGAAAATGCAAAATAAACCACTTGCTTAAGAGCGTCGTGCAGCAAGCAAATTGTCCGAGATCATACACCCCCACCGATGAATGGTGTAATAGGTATCAACCAATAAAGTAGGAGCGAGATTTCTGAAAATGAGTAACTTGATGGCCTCCAAGCTGATGAACTTAGGGCTACTTGGAAACAGATATACGCCATAAATTAAGAAAGCCAATATAGCTTCAAAGGTTCCCATATCTCCATGATCATAATGAAACTCAGCCTTTTCTAGTAAATCCACCTCTAATATCTAAATGGGTTGGAAGGCCAGTGGGTTCCAGGTGTAGAGCCTCAATAATATCTCTCCTGTTTGGTCTTTTCTCTCTTCCATAGTGAGGTGTAAAAGTCATGAGAATTTTTAGATGCCCAGAGTATTCTTCCAAAGTCGGCAGCAACTGAAAGTTCAGAAATGTGAAGCAATGGTAAAGAGGATCATAAAACTTTATGAGAGCTAGCAACATTTCCTCATTTACTTGCATGTCCAGTAAAGATAAAAGGTCTTCATACTTGGCGACAAAGCAGCAAAGTTCCTTACTAGACCTCTTAAGATCCTCAAGTTGTCCAACCTCTGGCTTGGGAATGTGAACCTGTTTCTTTGATCCATTACTAATTTCTCAAAAACGACTTTGAATTCCTTGAATGGTTAGCAAGATGCAAAATGCAATGCAAAGATGCTAGATACAACTGGTTTTACAAAACTCAGAAGATAAATTGAAGTAAAACCCTCGTTTCATTTATATTGGGAAAAGTTACAACTTTTGAAATACAATACAAGAAACGTGAGGTTACATCAAAGGAGAAGACTATGCCATATGGTCAAGAAATATGATGAGAGTCCTATTCGCGCGTCCTCTTCGGTCTTTTCAGCACAGTTTTCTCCATCACCAATTTATCTACTATTCCTTTCCAAGTGTCAAAAGTTGGTGGGATATTTAAATACTTACGAGTAATTTGCGTAGGCTTGACGCTAGAGAAAAATAAATTCTCTTTCGTCCAATCTTCACCAATCAAGCGACTTTCGAGCCACTGAATCAACTCATCCTTGTTTTTTAGCTCTCTCTTCAATTTCGTTATCTCAGAATGAAGAGTATGATACTTTCCCTCCTAAGTGTCCCTTTCAAGCTTGGTTCTCTCAAGGATCTCTTGGTATTCTTCCATTTTTCCAATAGGGATGGTGGAAGATGATGCGATGAAAATCTGCGTATTCTTTTCAAGAAGGTATGGCATCTTGAGATCACAGGCTCTAGATTGAACCCACTGAGTGAATGGTGTTTTTGGTGATTTTCGGTGGTTGATATGAAATATTGAGAATTATGGAGTTTTGAGTTATTTATTTAAATAATAGTATATAATATGAATATATTTTTATTATTATTAATTTTAATAAATATAAGTGAATTAAGGGCAAAATGGACAATTGAGGAGGAGTTAGTGAGGGTGAAGTTGGAAAGCCCAATTTTAAGGCCCAAGGTTAGGTTTAACAAAAAAGAATTTTGATGAGATTAGGATTCATTCTTGTTAAACCGTGAAAAGGTAAGAAATAGAGGTCAGAGCTCTGAGGAAGAGGATTGAGGCAAAAGTTTCGAAAGGTTTCGAAGATTCAAGGAAAAAGGTTTAGAGTCGGCAGTTAAGGTATGGGAGTATTCTCAATGTGTGATTTCAATGTGTTTAAAGCCGATTTAAGGGCTTGAACGATTTGAGGCTGATTTTGAGATAAAGGGAATTAGGCCTTCGTGGCCAAATTCTATTGTTGAGGTTTTAACCCTATAGGGATTTTGAATTGAAGGTCTGATATGTTTGAGGTCAATTTGGGTTTGAGGGAAAGTAGGACTTCATGACCAAAATCTATTATTGAGGTTTTTACCGTATATAGATTTGAACTGATGGTCTGATAGGTTTGAGGTTGATTTGAGAGTAAAGGAAATTAGGCATTCATGGCCAAAATCAGTTATTGAGATTGTTTAACCCTGTAGGATAAGTAATTTGTGATAACTCTAATGACTGTGGGGTATTTGTAAGAAATTATGGGAATTAGAGGCATAAATATGATACAGATTGAACCTATATCCCTTAATTTTAAAGGTTTTAGATATAATCTTAAAATAATGATTAGATGGTTTAATTGTGTTAAAATTATAAATTTACTTGAGATAATTACAGTGTTGAATGAGTTGTAATTTTCTGAGAGTTTGGGTTTTACGGAATTGAAATCGGAGGTCCGGAAGACCTCCAACGGTGAAAAACGCAGAAAATTGCATGTTGTCTGTCACGACTGTTCATGTTTTCGGTCGAAATTGTTTTGGACGTAACTTTTGATCCGTAAGTCTGTTTTGGCCCTCGTTCGAAGCATTGGAAAGCTAATGAACAGAGCTATAACATAGTATAAATAATATAATTGATTGTCTAATAATTTTATGAGATTAAATATGTGTTTCTATGATGAATTACCATGAGTATAACTATGATTCCGATGAGATTAATACTTGATTGTATAATGATGATTCCTATGAGTAATGATGATGAGATATGATGATACTTCCATGAGTTTTTGATGATTCTATAATGACATGATTTATGATGCTAATTTTGATGAATGATGATGCACCTATGATGTTATTATGAGGATGATTTTTGACGTGTGCATCATGCATTCATGTGCATCCAGACTTTGGTTCAGGACCTTGATTTCTTTGGCTTCAGTCCCATTGTACGGATGTGAGGTATTTTGATGTGCTTCGGTTCTTGTATAGAATCGATCCTATTAATAGGGATCTATGGAGGGTTGATGGTCCAGTGTCCATCGAGTTGTATGATTGGTACCACATGCATGAGTCTTGTTGCATTTGCATTTATGAGATGATCTTGAGTAATTTATGATGTTGTGGCCTTCGATGCCCATTGATGAATATGATGATGTTGAATATGAAAATGACGCCATTTTATATATTGATTTCCTATATTGATTATTATGAATCGTTTTACTCACCCTGCCTGTTTGAATGTTGCCTCCATGTGGGTAACATGCAAATGACCAGGCTTAGTCGTGGATGTCGTCGAGGACTTTTGAAGTTTTAGGTCGTTGGCCATTATGGTTGACTTAGAAGGTCTTGCTCTGATAGTGTAATATCGGGTTGAGGTTCTTGAGTCAAACTTTATTTTATTTATGTTTTTGTTATGTTTATTGTCTTGCAGCGCAAGGAAAACTTTGGATAATTCCTTTTTGAGTTCCGCTGCCTTTTGAGCAATTTTTGATATCTTTTGAGAAAACCCATTGCTTACGGAGCCTTGACCTATATTTGATTTATTGGGAAATGTACGCCCTTTGAGGTGATTTTTTTTAGTTTAACATTTTACTCTGATAAATGTGAATATTTTGCCATTAAAATTATGGGATAGAAAATGGTGTTACATTAGTGGTATCAGAGCAGTTCGGTCCGTCCGAACATGTTGTCTAATGTTATTTGTTCTCTAGTATGCGACATGTGTGTGAAAACACTGTCGGTACACGTTTGTTCTCTAACCTTTGTCTGCAGAAGTGGGAATGAAACAAGTGGGAGAGAAGCTTGTGCTTCTCCAGGATGCTTCAACGTGTGGAGCGCTGGCTCAGTGTGTCGATGAACGCTCTTATAGTTTGGTAAAGATTGATTATGCCCCATCATGATTTTTGGTTGTCTATTGACAAATTGAGAAACTGATCACCCTTAATCTCTTATTGATAGTATACGAAGTCATGTTGGATGGGATAGACGTGTCTTGCAAGCTTAGATGGCTTGTGTAATGAATTATTTTAAGTTAAGCTAAGTGCTTACATATTGTTTTGGTTAGTCGGTGCAAGATGATGTTGAGATGTTTACTTTGATGGAAACTTTGAGTGTTAATAAAGTGGGGAAGTTGGTGGTGCTCCAATTATTTGTGATTATCTGGAAGTTTTTCCTTATGGGATAAGTGACTTACCGCTGGAACGTGAAGTGGAGTTTACGATCGACTTAGTTCCTGGAACTAGTTTGGTAGCGATGGCTCCATATCGTATGTCCAAACCGGAATCGAAGAAGTTGAAGAATCAACTTGAAGATCTACCTAATAATAGATTCTTTTATCCGAGTGTGTCACCGTGGGGTGTGTTGCAACTGCGAAAAACACTCGGCGGAAAACAGAAGAGTCGCCACTGTTCATTATTTATCCCAAAGAGAGGGAAAGGGAACGATCATAGAAAACCTGACGAAAAGGGAAAAAACAAGGTCATCGCACCCAAATCTTGGGTTCGGGAGTCGGTTACACAAGGGGAAGGTATTAGCACCTCTCACGTCCGTCGTACTCGACGGTATCCACGTTTGTTGTCTATCTAAGGGTGTGCCTATCTATCTAAGCTACATGCTCACAGGACGAAAGAAAAAGAAAAGAAACTCGATAGAGCATCGCCGCTCTATGCCTACGTACTCCCTCGTGCAATGGGAAAGTCAGAGTCAATGTAGTTCGGAAAACTACGGGTGAAGGTGGGGGAAGGTTGTTCGCCAAGACATCGTCGTCTTGTGCCTACGTATTCTCATCTGGTACGAGAAATTAGAGCAAACGTAGTTCGGGCTGACACGAAACCATAGGTTGATTAAATGTTTTAATCGAGTAGGGTTAAACCTTCGTTCCAGCAGTTAGGGGCGATGCCTGTTTGCGGTAGAACCAAAGCTTAACAACACTCTTTTTACGAAAAAGGTTTTGAACTTAATCCCGAAGGAAAAAGGTTTGAAGTTTGTTTTTGTGTTTTTTTAGTGAAGTGAGATTCGGTTTGGGATTCACGTCGCACTAAAGACTATGACATAGGAGCGAATGCATCGCGTATCTCCCCCAAATGGGACGTACACTAAACACTCTAGACGAGCAAGGGGAGACCCTTACTCACCATTTCCCATGTGAATAAAGCTCGTAGCGTACAAAATTTATCGTATTTTATTAGATGAGTTAGAAGGTTTTGAGATGAGAAGAGAGACGCATGAAAGGTCTAAGGGAAACTCGGTCCTAACGTTGTCATGCAAAGTGGACCTAAAGTTTGGATTAAAGAGGGAGAAATCTACCCTAATGTTAGCATGCATGGTTTGAACCTAATGTCTATCATAGTCCATCTTGAACAAGAAGGATTAGAGGTCCTAAGGGAACATGGTGAAGGAAGACAAAAGAAGAGAAGAAAACACAATCAAATGCAAGTATGCAAACATGTAATGCACAATTAGAATGAAAGTGAAGGAGGAACGAAGTGTGGGGCAACAGCCTCAACAAGCATATCTCAACCTCAAGCATGCAAATGGGAAATGCAAGAACCAAAAGAAAATGCGCACAAAAGGCAAGCAAACATGAACATGCAAGCACATCATCACTTTGAACAACATATACACGAATATGCATTTAACTGGAAAACGAACACGCGCGTGTCGGTGAAATCATGATTAAAAAATCAAGAACATCGACATATATCCAAAGCATCTCACTCCTAATGCATCACACTGATCCGTGAAGATTCTAAGTGAAACGATACCAAACAAGCATGAAAAACAGCAAAACAGGTCTGCTGGCACAGTGTTAATCGATTAACACCAGGGGTTAATCGGTTAACCATTGAAAAATGCTTAAAAATTTGAATATTTATGTTGGTTAATCGATTAACCAATTGGTTAACTGATTAACACTCTGTCAACAACAACAGAAAAACATTTTCAGCACATAAGCACTTTTCCAATGATTCGGATGATCACATAATCAATTTTGCACGAATTTAAACCAGCAATCAATGATTCAAACAACATGTAAACATAATCCACACATCAAGATACAAATCGCATGGATCAAAATGCATCAAATCAATCAAAAATGAAGATCCACATGCTAATTATGCAAATAAGCTCAAAAACAGAATCAGATCGAGAATTTCGAACCTACAAAGCAGAGAATTGCTTCGGTTAGTGTTGATTTACTCCAATTAAACAGATCCAAGCAAGAAACCTGGAGATTCTTCAAGATCCAAGTGTATTCTTGTTGTAGGAGTGAAAATCCACCACAATTAAGCCAAAATGCACCAAATAATCACTTTTAAAGCAACTTCAAAATTCAGATCCAAACTTGCACGAAAATTGGATGAAGAAACTGAGATGATGATGATCAAGGATGAAGGTTTAGCTCTTAGAAATAAATGATTCCAATGGAGAATCAAGGATTTCAATGTGAGAAGAGCTTTAGTGAAGGTTTGGGAATGGAGAAATTGAGAGAGTGAGAGTGAATTCTGAAATGATAATGGAAATTATGAGAGTTAGCTTGGGTGAGGTTTGGAGTAAATCAATTAAATACCCTTTTGGTTTGGATCCAAATGTGAGGCTTGGAATGTGGTTTGTGAAAATTGCTTTGGAGTGAGGAATGGAAACTTGGAGGGAATTTGAAATTAACAAAAATTTAAAATGGTCCTAGATCCTTCCCTTGGTGTAAAATCAACTCACAAGTGATCAAAATTGGACCCCAAAGTGGATTGGTTTGAAAATTCACATGCAGAGGTAAAATTTTCCTTGGTTAATCAATTAACCATTTGGTTAATTGGTTAACACCTTCAAAACTTCCAATTTGACCTGTTTTTGACTTGGTTAATCGGTTAACCATTTGGTTAATCGATTAACACCTTCAAATTTTTGATTTTGGCGCCTTTTGGAGGGAAATCTGCACACTTGCCCGTTTTCCACCGTTTTAGGTCTTGATAGGCCTTTAAAACTCGCCTTTGAATGCTATAATCCGGAGAATGCTCGAGATAGCCTGAGTTCCACCTGCTGAGCTAAAATATCCTATAAAACAAAAAATAAAATCGGTCGCTCGACCGCTGGGCAAAATAAATGCCATAGCTGTTGTTTCTCGTTGGTCGGTCTTTTGCGCTAAAAAGATCCATGAGCCACAGGAAAACCTTGATCCTATGCCTCCAGAACAAATACTATGGTATGCAAAAATGCAAAAATGCAGAGAAGCAAAATCCAGTTAAGGTTAAAACAGAGGGCAAATTTTGGGGTGCTACAGGGTGCACCAATTTTGTTAGTTAAGAAGAAAGAAGGTTCTGTGAGGCTGTGTGTGGATAATAGACAACTGAACAAGGTGACTATCAAGAATAAGTATCTACTTCCAAGGATTGATGATTTGATGGACCAGTTAGTTGTTGCAAGTGTGTTCAGTAACATAGATTTTGAGATCTGGGTATCATCAGATTCGTGTGAAGGCTGAAGATATTCAGAAGACTGCTTTTAGAACGAGGTATGGATATTATGAGTATTTCGTGATGCCATTGGGTGTGACTAATGCACCATGTGTATTTATGGAGTATATGAACAGGATTTTCCATCCTTATTTGGACAAGTTTGTGATTGTGTTCATTGATGATATTTTGATATATTCGAAGAGTGAAGGGGATCATGCTAAGCATCTGAAAATTGTGTTATCAGCGTCGAAAGAGAAGCAGTTGTATGCAAAACTGTCAAAGTGTGAGTTTTAGTTGAAGGAAGTTAGTTTCATTGGTCATGTGATCTCGAGTATAGTTATTGCGGTTGATATGTCGAAGGTTGAAGTTGTATCGCAATGGAAAGCTCCAAAACCTATTTTTAAGATTAGAAGTTTTCTCGAGTTGACAGATTATTATCGAAAACTCATTGAAGGATTTTCCCAAGTTATCTTTGCCATTGACACAGTGGACTAGGAAGGTTCAAGCTTTTGTTTGGATGCAAAGTATGAAGAAAGTTTCAAGAGCTTTTGAGAAGGCTGGCAGCAGCTCATGTTTTGATTTTGCCGAATCCAGCAGAATCATTATTGTATATTGTGATGCTTCGTTGATGAGATGGGGAGGTATGTTAATGCAACATCATCAAGTGTTAGCTTATGCTTCTAGATAACTGACGGTTCATGAGAGGAATTATCTAACGCAGAATTTAGAGTTGGTTATTGTTATGCTTGTATCGGAGCTTTGGAGGCATTATTTGTTTGGTTCGAGATTTGAGGTGTTTAGTGATCATAAGAGTTTGAAGTATTTCTTTGATTAGAAAGACTTGAATGCAAGGCAGAGGAGATGATTGGGACTTCTGAAGGATTATGGTTTTGGTTTGAATTATCATTCGGATAAAGCAAGCGTGGTATCTGATGCATTGAGTAGGAAATCTTCGCATATACCAATGATGATGGTAAAAGAGTTAGAACTGATTGAGCAATTTCGTGATATGAGTTTGGTTTGTGAAGAGACTTTTTATGGAGTTAAGCTTGGTATGTTGAAGCTTACTAGTGGTATTCTTGATGAGATTCGAGAAGGTCAAAAACCTGATTTGAGTTGGTAGATGAATCAAAGTCGAAGAGCTGATTTTCGGATTAATGAAAATGGTATCATGAGATGTCATGATAGAGTTTATGTTCCAAATATTGTTGAGTTGAAAAAAAAATTATTCTTGAGGAAGGACATCGAAGCATATTGAGTATCCATCCTGGTGCTACGAAGAGGTACCAGGATTTGAGGAAATTGTTTTGGTGGCTAGGGATGAAGAAAGAAGTGGTCGAGTTTGTGTATGCTGGTTAGACTTATCAGAAGTCGAAGATTGAACATCAGAGACCGTTGGGTCTAATGCAACCGTTGAATATTCTATAGTGGAAATGGGATAGCATTTCTATGGATTTTGTGACATGTCTACCGAAGACTTTGAAGGGATATGATTCAATTTGGGTGATTGTTGATAGATTGACTAGATCAGCTAATTTTATACCGATGAGGATCAATTATTCATTACAGAAGCTGGCCGAATTGTATATTTACGAGATTGTGAAGCTGCATGGTATTCCTTCAAGTATTGTGTCTGATAGAGATCTGAGATTTACATCGAGGTTCTAGGAGAGTTTGCAGACAACTTTGGGTACTAAGTTGAGGTTGAATTCTGCCTATCATCTGCAGATGGATGGACAGATAGAGAGAACTATCCAGTCTTTAGAGGATTTGCTGAGAGCTTGTGTATTAGATCAAGGTGGATCATGGGATAGTCATTTTCCGTTGATTGAGTTTACCTACAACAACAGTTATCATTCTAGTATTGGAATGGCACCTTGTGAGGCTTTGTATGGAAGGAAGTGTAGGACTCTATTGTGTTGGTATGAGTCAGGAGAGAGTGTTGTACTCGGACCTGAGATTTTGCAAGAGACGACTGAAAAGATCAAGAAGATCCAAGAAAAGATGAAAGTTTCGCAGAGTCTTCAGAAGAGTTACCATGATAAGAGGAGGAAAGCACTTGAATTTCAAAAGGGAGATCACGTGTTTTGAGAGTTAGTTGGTAACTGATGTTGGTCGAGCTTTGAAGTATCGAAAGCACACACCACATTTTATTGGTCCGTATCAGAGTGACGCAGCGGAAGAGTGGAAGAAGTAGCATGTCAGATTGCTTTATTGACGTCGTTTACGAATTTGCATGATGTGTTTCATGTGTCTCAGTTGAGGAAGTACATTCTATATCCGTCACATGTGATTCAGATGGATGATGTACAAGTGGGATATGATTTAACTGTTGAGGCATTGCCTGTTCGGATTGATGAATGAGAGTGAAGAAACTGCGAAGTAAAGAGATTTCCTTGGTAAAGGTATTTTTGGGAGGATCAGCTGGAAAGAGTTGGACTTGGGAGCGTGAGGATCAGATGAGGGAGTCGTATCCGACTCTGTTTCCTTGAGGTAATTTTCAAAGGCGAAAATTCTTTTAAGTGGTTGAGAGTTGTAACACCCCAAATTTATTTTCGAGGGAGAATTAATAATAGGCCTTGTTGTACCCAAAAATTTTCCCAACCATTTCTTTACTTGGCTTATGTTTGCATTGCATGGTTCTAGCAATTGCATTTGCATATCATTACTCATTTGCAGGGGATCAAGAGGTGTGCATAGCAAGAGAAGGTTTGTCAAAGGTTCCAAGCAAGCATGAGTGCTCATCAAGTCATTAGCAGCTGGTCAGAGCTCTTTGAGAAAGTGAATGGATGTATATTGCTTATCTCCTATCTTGGAGGCCAATGGAGGATCATCTGAGGATCACAAATTCATGGATATGGATGTGAGGTGTTATGAAGCTCATTGAATGCTTTGAGAGCAATTGTGGAGCTTATGCAAGTTGTTATATCATGTGCAAGAAGCCACAATCAAAAGGTTGTATCCCTAGGGTTTCATCTGCCAAGTGCAAGATCCATTGTGGATTTGAAGGAGATTAAGACTTAATTATAAGTCTTTGGAGTCATGGATAGTTATGTTGAGACATCTAAAATGTTATTTCAAGATTAATTCAAGAAGAATCAAGAGTGTGAGAAGTTACTAAATTAGGGTTTCAGAGGTTTGTTAGTGTAAAATCCCCTATTTAGTGCCCAAATTCAAGACCACATATCTCAAGACACAAGTGTAATATCACTTTGACATAAACATGAGACTTGTAGAGCATGTTCTTAGCTTTCTTTTGAGTACTATAAATAATCCATTGGGTTTCTAAAACTCAAGATATGATGCTGACAAGTTATGGATCCTCAGATGAATGTATTTTCAGTCAACAAAAGTCAACCAACTTCCAAGGCACTTTTGACCTAGAATCATGTTTCTTCTAAACTTTTGATGAACGTGAAAGTTGTTCCTCATGATCTTAGCTTTCCAAAAAGTCCTAGAAGTCCTTCATCTCATTTGTAGAACTCAAGTAATGAAGCTTGCAAGGCAGGGGTATTTTGGGAAATTGAGATTATATGTCACTTTTGTTATAGGTCCATTCCATGGTCTTATGCACTTCAAATGAAACTTTTCCCAATATGAAAGTTGCTTCAAATGGTATCAATTTCATCCTAGAACATCAAACTATCAGGGATTTGGCATGGATATGAAGATTGGTGAAGAAATTCAATGGAAATTTGAACTTAAAGTCATGAATTAAATTGAATTGGTTTTAATTCATTTTCATGTCATGTTTGTGCTTATTTTGATCCACAATATCACAACAAGGAGAATGCACAAATTGGATTTGAGTTATGCAAGCTTGAACACGTGCAAATTCATACTACTTCAAGAAGAAGTCTCACATCCAATCTCCACCATTGGATCAAATTAAGGAGTAATTTACATCCACATGATCAAAGCAATGTCTCAGCAGTTGGTTCCAATCAAATTCAAGTGCAATTAGCACCAGTTTCACGTATGCATGAGCTTGAATTTCCAATTTGGGCATTTTTGAAATGCACTCTAATCAGGCCTAATTGGGCCTCCAAGTCATTCCTGATCCAACATATAAAATTTCCAGATGAAGTTTGGTGCTTCATTCGTGGATTTTGGTGATGAAAGAGCTCAATTACAGTTGGAGAATTCAAGAGAAAAGTGGAAATCGTAAATTGAAATTGAAGCAGTTTCAAAGCAAATCAAAGCCAGCATTACCTTCCTTGAACTTCATTGATTGTTTCTGCGCAATTTGGATCAAGCTTGAGCATAATTGAAGCCCCAACGGAGAGGCTCCCTTATGTATTTTTCTTTTCCAAATTCCTCACTCAGTATGCATCCATTTCACTCCATTGTTGTTGCAAACTGAAGTCCTACATATGTAGGCAAATTATGGATAGGTTAGGGTTGTGTTTATGGCAATTTCAGTTTGGTGCTTGAAACTTCTTGCGTTTGAATCTCTCTGTTCTTGCATGATAAATGAAATTGGAGTGTAGATTCATGATCTACATAACGTGGCGATCATTTTGGTATAAGGTTTCGCACGTTTTGGTGATGTTTTTAATTTGCAGCTCCGGTGGTATGATCGGAGAAGACGACCGGAGAACAATGCTCCGTTGTCTGGTTCGCTTGTCCGTTTTGCTTGCATGGCTTCCATGTGGTGCGTTTGACTGAACGGGATCAACGGACGAGATGAGTTCTGACTGGCACGCGTGTGCTTTGACCGACCAAGTCATTTAGTGAAGCACATCGTTTTGATACTGCTGCTTTGAGTTTGGTTTTGGGCCTCGCTTGTTGTTTGCACCCCTCTCTTGAGGGAGCCCAATTGTTTTGCCTTGCCTGATTACTATTTGTACCGCTGATCCATTTTAATTGTTTTTTATTTCTTTTTTGTTCTGTTTTATTTTAATCATTTAGAAATAACTCCTAATACCATAAAATTCCACAAAAATATTTTTTAGACATTTAAATGTGTTAAATAATTTTTGACATTTTTTATTCTCATTTTTTATTTATTTTTCAATTAAAAATGGAATTAATGGTTGGAGTGGTTTTTAAATTGATTTTAATTGCTCCTTTTGGTTTCATGCCTTGTTCTTGATCCAATTTTCTCTCTAATGATTGAGGCTATTTTCTCATGTCAATGATGAATTGAAGAGGCTTATAGGATGATATTAGCTTTGGTTTAATGCATTTTGGTTTGACTTTGCTTCCATTTTTGTTGACCCTCGACAATCCTTCTTCAAAGTGGGGCATCCTTGTGAATCAAATTCTTTGATGATGGTTTGAAGTGACTTTGATTGTAATCTTTTGGACTCTGGCTTCCAACTCTTTGATATTGATTTGAGATTTTACTTGTTTATTTTTGAACCTTTTTCCTATTTTTGAGGTGACTTACAAGTTAAGTTACTTCTAAGGGAGGTTCTTACAAATACTTGACCTAGTTTGAATGGGAAATGACTTCTATGGATCCCTTGAGCTCTCAATTCTTGTTGATTCATACTTCTAACATGTTGAGTTATTTGAATTCTCATTTTTAGGTCATAAACTTGTTCATTGCTTGTTGAGATTTGCATTTCTTTTTAGGCTTTCCACTTGAAGTTCAAGTGTTAAATGTGCTTAAGACCTAGGTCTTTCTTTTTGCCTATGCTTGCATTCTCTTTGGTGCTTTTCCTTCTCTGGTTCATGTACCTTCTTCTCTCATCTTTGCCTCTGTCCCATGACCTTAGAGTCCCATTTGAGATGGTTTAGTCCCTCCTTTGGAGGTACTTGAAGCATATCATGAATGGTGATTCTTTGAGGACTTCTCTTGTGTGTTCTTGCATGATCATTGAAATGGCTTATGGTTGAGTTGCCCATTTGAGTTCCTTGCTGTCCTCACATTGCCTCCCATTTTCTCATTTGATCATGGTTTCTTATCTTTCTTTTGGTTTGCCTTAGGGCTTGTGGTTGATGACAAATGGTTGTAGGATTCATGTTCTCCCATTTCATCCCATTTTTGTGCACTTGTTTGATCTCTTGTGTGTGTATTCTTTCTTCCTTCTTCTTTGCATCTCTCATATGCATGCTTGAGGTTGAGATGTGCTTGTGGAGGCTGATGCCCCACACTTTGTTCCTCCCTCACTTTCATTCTACTTGTGCATTACATGTTTGCATACTTGCATCTTTCTTATTTCATGCTTCCTTCTTCTTCTTCTTTCTCTTTTGCCATGTTCCCTTAAGATCTCTAATCTTCCTTGTTCAAGGTTGATTATGATAGACCTTAGGCTTGAATCCATGCATGATAACATTAGGTAGCATTCCCTTTTATCCCAATCATAGGTGCACTTTGTATGAGAATATTAGGTTGAGTCTTAGTCTCCCTTTAGAGTGTCTTTCTCTTCTCATCTCAAAACACATTCAAAACACATAATAAAGGTTAAGGATTGTTGTACATTACGAGCCTTAAGTACTTAGGAAATGGTGATTGGGGGCCTCCTCTCAATTATCTAGAGTGTTTAGCGTATGTCCTTTGGACGATACGCGACGCATTCGCTCCTAGGTCATAGTCTTTAGTGCAACATGAATTATAAACAATAATCAATGCACTTCTTATCTAAAAAAACACAAAACAAATTTCAAATCTTTTTATCCTCCGGGATATTAATTTGGAAAACCTTTTTCATAAGGAGAGTTTTGTTAACTCTTGGTTCTACCGCAAACAGGTAACGTCTAAGTCTCCAATGGTCGAGCTGCATACACCTAATTGCTAGAACTAAGTCTTAACCTTACTCGGGCCTAAAACATTTTGAACCAACCGATGTTCTTGTTAGCCCAAACTACGTTTGCTCTGATTTCTCGTACCAGACGAGAATACGTAGGCACAAGACGACGATGTCTTGGTGAGCAACCTTCCCCCACTTTCACCCGTAGTTAGCCGAACTACGTTGACTCTGACTTTCCCATTGCACGAGGGAATACGTAGGCATAGAGCGGCGATGCTCTATCGAGTCTCTTTTCTTTTCTTTTATCCCTGAGCCATGGCTTAGATAGTAAACACCCTTTTAGATAGACAACAAAGTGTGGATCCCGTCGAATACGACGGACGTGAGGGGTGCTAACACCTTCCCCTCACGTAACCGACTCCTGAACCCGAGACATGGTTGCGATGACCTGTCTTCTCCCTTTTTTGTTAGGTTTTCTCTGATCGTTTCCTTTCCCTCTTTTGGGATAAATAACGAACAGTGGCGACTCTTCTGTCTTTGCCGGCCCCTCTTCGCAACGATGCGACAGGCCTTCGTGACCAAATTCTATTATTGAGGTTTTAACCGTATAGGGATTTTGAATTGATGGTCTGATATGTTTGAGGTCGATTTGGGTTTTAGAGAAAGTAGGACTTCATGGCAAAAATCTATTATCGAGGTTTTAAATGTATATGGATTTGATTTGATGGTCTGATAGGTTTGAGGTTGATTTGAGAGTAAAGTAAATTAGACTTTCGTGGCCAACATTTGTTGTTGAGATTGTGGAAACCTGTAGGATAAGTGATTTTTGATAACTCTAATGATTGTGGGGTATTTGTAAGAAATTATGGGAATTAGAGGCGTAAATATGATACGGGATTGAACCTATATCCCTTAATTTTAAAGGTTTTAGGCATAATCTTAAAATAATGATTAGATGATTTAATTATGTTAAAATTGTAAATTTACTTGAGATAATTATAGTGTTGAATGGGTTGTAATTTTTTAAGAGTTTGGGTGTTTACGGAATCGAAATCGGAGGTCCGGAAGGCCTCCAACGGTGAAAAACGCAGAAAATTGCATGTTGTTCGTCACGAATATTCATGTTTTCAATCGAAATCATTTTGGACGTAACTTTTGATCCGTAAGTCCGTTTTGCCCCTCGTTCGAAGCGTTAGAAAGCTAATGAACAGACTTATAACATAGTATAAATAAGAAAATTGATTGTCTAATATTTTTATGTGATTAAATATGTGTTTGTATGATAAATTACCATGGGTATAACTATGATTCTGATGAGATTAATACTTGATTGTATAATGATGATTCCTATAAGTAATGATGATGAACTATGATGATGTTTCCATGAGTTTTTGATGATTCTATGACGACATGATTTATGTTGATGATTTTGATGATGATGATTTTGATGAATGATGATGCACCTATGATGTTATTATGAGGATGATTATTGACGTGTGCGTTATGCATTCATGTGCATCCAGACTTTGGTTCAGGACCTTGATTTCTTTGGCTTCAGTCCCATTGTACGGATGTGAGGTATTTTGATGTGCTTCGGTTCTTGTATAGAATCGATCCTATTAATGGGGATCTATGGAGGGTTGATGGTCCAGTGTCCATCGAGTTGTATGATTGGTACCACATGCATGAGCCTTGTTGCATTTGCATTTATGAGATGATCTTGAGTAATTTATGATGTTGTGGCCTTCGATGCCCATTGATGAATATGATGATGTTGAATATGAAAATGATGCCATTTTATATATTGATTTCCTATATTGATTATTATGAATCGTTTTACTCACCCTGCCTGTTTGAATGTTGCCTCCACGTGGGTAATGTGCAAATGACCAGGCTTAGTCGTGGATGCCGTCGAGGACTTTTGAAGTTTTGGGTCATTGGCCATTGTGGTTTAATTAGAGGGTCTTGCTCTGATAGTGTAACATCGGGTTGGGATCCTTCAGTCAAACTTTATTGTATTTATGTTTTTGTTATGTTGATTGCCTTGCGGCGCAAGGAAAACTTTGGATTATGCCTTTTTGAGTTCCGCTGCCTTTTGAGCAATTTTTGATATCTTTTGGGAAAGCCCGTTGCTTACGGAGCCTTGACCTATATTTGATTTATTGGGAAACGTACGCTCTTTGAGGTGATATTTTTTAGTTTAATATTTTACTCTTATAAATGTGAATATTGTGCCATTAAAATTGTGGGGGTAGAAAAGAGTGTTACAAATGGCTCAAAGGCTACACAATTCCTTTTCCCAAGGTCAACTTTAGTTTTCTTCTAGATGTTCTACCAAGCATCAATCATACTATTCCTTGAACCCTCCTCTGCTTTGGTGTTAAGGTAAAAGAAACCAGATAGTAGGATGTTGCTAGGTTTATCCTTCATTGGGAATCCAAATTGATGTCTGGCCAAAGCAGGATTGTAGTTGATTCCCCCTTTTACTCCAGGAGTGGTACATTTGGAAAAGAACCATAGTGTCGCTACTGCGAAAATCGGCGCCGGCTGAACAGAAGAGTCGCCACCGTGCGTTATTTATCCCACGGGAGGGAAAGGAAACGCTCAGAGTAAACCTCGCACAACACGGGAAAGGTATGGTCGTCGCAACCAAAACCTGGATTCGGGAGTCGGTTACGCAAGGGGAAGGTATTAGCACCCCTCACGTCCGTCGTACTCGACGGGATCCACGCTTGTCTTCGGATATGGATTGTTATTCTATCTACTCTACAGGTCAAGGGTGAAAAAGAAAATAAAATGAAAATAAAAATGACTCGGCAAAGTATCGCACTTTATGCCTACGTATTCCCGTCTGGAACGAGAAATCAGAGTCAACGTAGTTCGCCTACCTACGGGAAAGGAGGGGAAGGTTTCTCGCTAGGATATCGCATCCTATGCCTACGTACTTCCACACAGCATGGAAGATCAGAGCAAACGTAGTTCGGGCCACGTACGACACAGGCTTGTCTTGGTTGATTTTATTCCTTCTGAAAAAGGTTTTTCTGATTAGCGGTCCCAGCGGACAAAAATGACGCTTTGATGAGTTCACATTCTTTTACGAAAGAAGTGTCTTTTATTGTGTTTGAAATCTTTATGTGTTTTTCTGTTTGTTTTGAGAAAGAAAGAGACAGAACTCTAACCTACGGTTGCGATGGGAATCAAACTAACCTAATGTTATCATGCATGGGTTAAGACCTAGTGTCTATCATGTTCCTCTCTTGCACAGAGAGAAACAGAGATCCTACGGGATAGGCAGAAACAGAAACAATAACAGATATAATAAAGCGGTAAAATGCATGGATGCAACAGTACAAGCGAGGCAAGGGAGTCCCACTCAACCTCGAACCTAGAAAACAATAGGCGAAAGTGAACAGGCTTCACTTTCAACCCAACAGGGTAAATAGCAAACAATACAGTCCAGAAAACCAATCAATACATCAGCAAATGGAATACAGCAAAAGAGACAGCCACAGCAGCTCTGACTCAGCATCTGGCTTCAAGTAATCTCCAATCAGTTACAGGCTTCAACAAGCATCAATCTCCATCTTCATGACCTTCAGGCAAGGGCTTTGATCATCTGTCTTCCATCTGCAATGGCTTTTCTTCAAGTTCAAACCTCCAGGATGAGGAATCAGTCACAAGAGTGAAATGAATAAATGTTAGACAGTTAATTACCTACCAATGGTGGTTCATCAACTGTTAACATTAAACAGAAAGTTTCCTCTCAAAAGTTCTATCTTCCAAATATATTCACTGATCCTTCCAAAGGAAGGAGGTGGATATTTGAAAGAGACTTTGAATCATAGAGAAAGGATGGATGCAGACAAGGCATTCCATGTTTGAGAAACAAGCTTTCTAACCTAGAGCTCTGCCTAGCTCCTAAACCCTAATCTCCTCAGCAGCTGCTAGCAAGAACCTCCTCTCCAACTCTGGCAGTTGATCTTCAATCTTTGGATCTCCAATGGTCTTCATCTCCTCAAGTCTTCAGCTCTCCCAAGTCCCAGACAAACCCAATACCCAAACAAGCAAGCAATAATCCCCAGAGGGCACACCACACCAGACAATCAGATATACACAGAGTATTAATAGCAGTAGGGGAATCCTGACTTTCCTAAGGGATCTAATAACTACCCATAGCCCCTATAGTCCCATAACTAAACTAGTCAAACCCTAAATCCTAAGGGAAAGAATCAAACTTCCTAAGTCATCACCTAAAAAACCCTGATTTGTTTATGTTGTTCAAGCCTACATTAAGCACCTAAAATTAATTCCTAAAAATGGGAACTAAATGGAATCTACAAGTTCAATATCTCATCTAAACACCCTAAAAAGAATGAACAAAAAATATGAAAGCATTTAATAGAACCAAAATTTATAAAATCATGCATGAAATGAATCTATGTAAAATGACATTTATTTAGAAAATATGGAAAAAATATCAAATCAAAATAAAAATGCAATTTTATTTTTCTATAATTTTCTAGACATCCTAAAGAAAATAGTGTAAAAAGAATGAATTGAAAATGATTTTTTATGTATTTATTATGAATTAATGAAAATGCATAAAAGAATTAAAGAAAATAAAAGAATTAATAATGAAATAGAGGGAGGGGGGTTTATTCAGCAAACACGCCCAGTTAATAATCCATTGGGCCAGCAAAGAGGGGGTGCGCGTAGCACATTTAGCTTAAGCCCAAACCAGTCAGAAACAATAAAACTAAAAAAAAGACAAGCAGGGGTGCAAATAGAAGGGTTATCACGTTCAGAATGGAATTGGGCTTGGTATTGGGGGTGGGGATAGCACAGCAATACTCAGGCCCGCCCGTTTCAATTAATGAAACGGTGCGTTTGGCACCAACACATTTCCCTCCAAATCAGAATTAAACGAGAGCCCTAGGATGGCTCCTCAGGTCAAGGGTCCAACATGAAATAAACGGACACGATTTCATCTTCTTCCTTGGTTCATGAACTTAGGGTTTCTGCTTCCATGAAACTCCATGCACACACCACTTCAAGCTCTCGGTTCTCCATCACCAGTCCATGAAACGCCACGCCATAAACATGAAAAACATTCTAAATTCTTCCCTCTATACACCTATGGTCTTAATTCAGCCTGAAATTCAATAGATCACTCGACCCGATCGAGTCAAGTTCTGGTTACCATGAATATACTCTGCAACTCACCAACACAATTCTCCAACAAACTTAGACTAAACTACTCTATGCATAATGGTGATCATCCTGCGCTAACAACCTAACATTATGATGCACTAATCCACGAGTTCTAGGTCCTAACAGTTTTTACAACCTGCTAATCATCATCACCAAACCACTCCAAATTCATCCTAATTGTTCTACTAACATCCTACATCATATCTAAACTAACAAATCTATGCTAAACTAACTGAATTAAGCTGTTTGAATGAAAACGCACCTGGTGCAAAAACTTGAAAACAGCTATGGAAACTCGTGGATCCACCAACACCAATGCTCAGATCTTGATCAGTGAGTGAAGCTCTTGCTTCTGTATGCAACACTTGAATGAAACTTGGCTTGAATCTTGATCTACAACTAAATTTGCAGCTTGTATGTTCTTGAAGAAAGTGCACGAAACTGAGCTCTAACCACCAAATCCTTGATTCAATTCTGATCTAGGATGATGATTGAATGTAGGAGAATCAAGGTGGATGAAAATTGATGAAGATTTTGTGAGATTGAAGTGAAATTGCAATGAGAAAAGAATGAGAGAATTTGTGAGATTTTTGGTGAAAATGAAGCCAACCCTTGATCAATCTACATTTCATGAATATATAGTGTTCACATGAACATTCTAGATCCATCTTACACATTCCCTTGCCTTCCAACTTTGATTCATTTTGGCTATGTTTCTTAAAATGCAAGTAACCATGGATAACTTTTCTTTTTCCTTCTAAACTCAAAAAAGTGCTTGAACCATTGTCTTTAGAATGTCTTTTCCATTCAAAATCATATATTGGAAGTCTCCATTTGGACTTAAAAATCTCTCAAACCATTTTTCATTTTGACTTTATTCAAATTATAAGCCATTTTAGTTCAAATTTGGACCAATCATGCAACTTCATGCTATGAGCTTTTACAACAATTTGTGACCTTCTTTCTAGACTTAAAATCACATTTGGAGCAAGTTTGATGTTGTAAGTTTTTCCATTTGAGGCCTCCTTGTATGCGTTTTGGACATAGGTTAAAATGACCTATAATTCACAAATGCCCAAAATACCCTTTGCTTGCCAAGACCATAAGTTGAGTTCCACACATCATATGAAGGCATACTATACCATTCTAGAAATCTAAGACAATGAGGAACAATTCTTATGTTGACCAAGAATTCATTTGAAATCTCCTTGAGGGGTAAAACTAGCTTGGAAGTCAAGTCACTTTCACAGACAACATTTCAGATACCTCAGATGACCTGTAACTTGCAAGGACCATAACTTGAGTTCTATAAATCTCCTTGATGTCTTCCACCACTAAAATTAAAGGTATTGAGATCCTCTACAAGTTTCATGTTGGCCAAGAAGCCATTTGAAGCTAGCATTTTGACTTATCTTGCTTGGAAATTTGACCTAAACTAGGGGATTTTACACAGAAACCCTAATTTAGAAACTCCTCTTCTCCTTGATTTCTCTTGAATTCTCCTTGGCATATCTCCATATCCTTCTTTATATGTCCAATGATGAACCCCACATCTCTCCAATAGACTTGAATGCCCCTTAAATCAGTCAATTGACCTAGGGTTGACCTAGGGTTGACCCAGATGAAACCCTAGTTGACTGTCTTCAACTATAGCTCTTGTGCTCTCATCAATGACTTGTCTCCTTCTCCACATGACTTTCTAAGTCTCTCATAATGTCTAGATACTCTCCATGCCTTCATCCACAACTCACAACTTACTTGTTGAACCCCAGATACCCTCAGCTAGGAGATGGACTCAAGGCTTGATCTGCTGAACTCTTTGCTTTCAAATTCTTTCCTGATGACTTGAATGAGATTGGATTGGGATAATAACCTCTTGATAGGCTTCTAGAGATGAGAATAATGATTGGTCCCCCTGCTGAATGACTTTGCTATGCTTATGCTATGCAGATGGTTAGTCTATGTACATGACTCTATATGCAAATGCTAATGACACTGAAACATAAACCAAGTGAATAAGGTTGGGCAAATTTTAGGGTGCAACAGCTGCCCCTATTCAAGCGACTTGGACCCGATTGGGTGAAGAGCCCGGAGCCTTCAGACATTCGCGGTACGAGACGGTTGAATACTAGTGAAACCAGAAATTTGCCAACCGCCAAAACTAAATTGCGCCCCTGCTTGGGGAACGACATTCATCATCTGAATCTGACTGTTACGGCAACCCACTGATCTCGTGCGACTGCGCGGGGGATTGTCTTCATCGTTCTGAAGAGGATTCTGTCATAACAGATTGCTTGCTTGTCCACGTTAGGACTCTATCTGCCGTCAATACGAAGAACTCTCAACTAGAACCTGTCCACGTTAAGACTCCATTTGCTGTTAACCCAGAAAAATCTCGGCAACTCCGCTGGGGATAACTTGTCTGCATTTCCATAAACTGAATCGTCCACGTTAGGAATAAAACTCTTCCATGTTAGGAGTAACACCTGTCCACGTTAGGAATTATCGCTTCTGTATCTGTCCACGTCAGGACTAAACCTTTCATCTTTCCACGTCAGGAAACAATTCTCTTTCCACGTAAGGAGAACTATATCGATCTGTCCACGTAAGGACTCCAATACCACTTGACATGTCCGCGTCAGGACTCCAATCTTTCCACGTAAGGAATAAACTCGTCTTTCCACGTAAGGAGTACATCATTCTTCCGCGTCAGGAATCTATTTCTTGAATCTGTCCACGTCAGGAATAAACTCTTCCACGTTAGGAATACTCTCTTTCTTTCCACGTCAGGAAACCATTTTTCCACGTAAGGGATGCTCTTGATATGTCCACGTAAGGACTCTGATCTTTCCACGTAAGGAATACCAACTTCTTTCCGATCTGTCCGCGTCAGGACTACATTTTTCCACGTAAGGAATGCCATCTTAATTTGTCCACGTAAGGACTCCACTCTTTCCGCGTTAGGAATCACCTCTTTTGATATGTCCGCGTATGGACTCAATCCTTTCCACGTAAGGAATCTCCATCTTTCCACGTCAGGAACACAATCTTAATCTGTCCACGTAAGGACTCTCCTCTTTCCATGTTAGGAATCACTTCTTTTGATATGTCCGCGTAAGGACTACATCGTCCACGTTAGGACCCACTTTTCCATGTTAGGAATAATAATTTCTTTGATTTGTCCACGTCAGGACACTGATCTCGTCTTGATTTGTCCACGTCAGGACTCAGGCGTCTTCGACCCGCTGAGGAAATAAGACTTGTCCATGTAAGGACTCACACCCTTGTCTGATCTGTCCACGTTAGGACACCAACACAAAGAGTAATCGCTTTTGTCAACGTCATGACCTCCCATTCCACTAATTTCGAGAAACCGAATCTGCCCACAATAGGACTAACACACCTCACCAATCCAGGGAAATAAACCTGTCCACGTTAGGACGCCCACTTCTGAAGAAAACCCGTCACTATAAGAATAAATTGTCCACTCCAGGACTTAGTTCTCCAATGATCCACACCTACAAACTTCTTAGCACTGACGTGACAGTGACTTTGAGATGAACTCTACTGGGGATGTCTGGAACCCAACTATCGAACGCCTGCTCTGATAACCGGCGGTGGCCTCTGAAATTCTGACTCATGGAACCCCTGATGACAGCTAATTCTGCTTGGGAATAAAGAGAAACTTATCCTGGTAACTCTGGCGGGGAAAATAAGAGACATTTGCATAAATGACTCTGCTAGAGACCAAGATAATCTCATCATGCTAACTCTGTGGGGAATACAGCCAAAACTGACATTGGATGTCCCATACCGAGATCTTGACTGTTTGGTAGTTCATTTGAGCAAAAACTCTCTCCACCTGAACTGCTAGAGTACAGAAACTGCTTCAGCAAAATAAATGCTGGAAGGATAATGCCGACTCCGCCGGGGATAGCCAGATGCTACAGAATTATTCCAGCAAAATAAATGCTGGAAGGGTGAAGTCAACCCTGCTGGGAAATTGGGAACTCACCAAACACCTTGTTGAAGTAACCCCCTGCTGGGGAATATATCTCTGCTGGGGAATAGCAGATGTGCACAGTATGACCGGACTTTCTGCTGGAAAGTGAACTGATATCACACAGTATCTCTGACAAAATAAACGACAGGAACCACCATCAACTCTGCTTGGGAGAGTCTTAATCTTCGAGTTCCACTGGAAGGAATGAAAACACCTGCAAAGAGAATTCCGCTGGGGATGGGATGATTCTCTTGGGGAAAATTAACTGGCTCCGCTGGGGGAGAGTGCATGACCCTGCGGGGAAAAATGAATCTGTCTGAATACAGCCTTATGATCTTGGGATCGCCAAACTCTGTTGAGGGTGAATAACTTTTCTGCTCCCTTTGGGTAAGCTACGGCTAGCTGGGGAATTCTATCCTTCTTCGGGAAGAGCATGCATGACCTGCGTGGGGATTAAGTCTTTCGTTATTGCAATCTTTTGATCATCTTCCTCGTACGGTTATGAAACCTGCAACAACACAAACAAGACACGACAAGCCTATGCAATCAAATCAATTCAGGTAAGTGACGTTACACTCAGTTAATTCAAAGCTTTAACAATTGTTGGCAAGGGCCAGTGATGTTATACTCATGCTAGCTTCATTAAACTTAGGCGTTTTATCATGCACAAAACAGTAAAGAACAGGCATCAAGTACTGAATAACATATTTTCATTGATTGGGCCCCTGAATGGGCGGAGTTTTTGTACACGGGATGTAACTCCTGAAAAGAGGAAGCTGCACAAGAAGCATAAATACATTGACAAATTAAATTTTGTACACATGTCGGCAACGGGATGCAGATGAACACCACGAACTGATCCTCCTATGACTCATCCGACTCTAATACCTTCCCGGTATCCCCACTTCTGAAGAGATGGTATCCGATAACTGGCTCCTCAAATATATTCTCCCGCATTGATGCTCATTGAATTCGGACCGCAGTCATTTGCTTTTCAAATCCCTAACTTTTGCGTGAACCGCCCTTTTACGGGTTTTCAGTTCACCGGGATACCCTTTTTTGCCGAAGCTGCCCAGTGTAGGTTTTCAACTTCGCGGGTGTACATTTTTTTCAATTTTATCCCTAACTTTTGCCCGAACCTTTCATTCTGTTTTTGGTTCGCCAGGATGCCCCATTTTTGCCTGGACTCTCTTTTTCTGTCCAGCGGGTCTATTTTAAGCAAAGTATTTTTTCACTGCGTCCGAATTCACAGGTGACGCAAAGTCTTCTCCGTCCATGGTGGACAACAACAATGCTCCTCCTGAGAAGACCTTTCTGACAACGTATGGCCCTTCGTAGTTGGGGGTCCACTTGCCCCTGTGATCTGCTTGCGGCGGGAGAATCCTTTTCAGCACAAGGTCGCCCGTCTGAAAGCTTCGCGGAAGTATCTTCTTGTCGTACGCTTTCTTCATTCGTCTTTGGTATAAACGACCGTATGCTAGAGAAGCTAGCCTCTTCTCGTCCATTAAGCTCAGTTGGTTCAATCTATTCGTTACCCATTCTGCCTCGTCCAGCTGAACGTCTCGCAATACCCTCAGAGAAGGGATTTCAACCTCTAATGGTAATACCGCTTCCATTCCGTATACCAACGAGAACGGAGTTGCCCCGGTTGATGTGCGTACCGTCGTACGATAACCGTGCAAAGCGAAAGGTAGCATTTCATGCCAATCCTTATAGGTCACCACCATTTTCTGAACAATTTTCTTGATATTCTTATTGGCCGCTTCAACAGCGCCATTCATCTTGGGTCGGTAAGGGGAGGAGTTGTGATGTTCGATCTTGAAATTCTGACAGAGCTCCTTCATCATTTTGTTGTTCAGGTTTGAACCATTATCCGTGATTATCCGTTCGGGAATCCCATATCGGCAAATGATATCTCTCTTGATGAATCTAGCCACCACTTGCTTCGTTACATTTGCGTAAGACGCCGCTTCCACCCACTTGGTGAAATAATCGATTGCTACTAGGATGAACCGATGCCCGTTAGAAGCCGTCGGCTCGATCTTTCCAATCATATCGATTCCCCACATCGAGAATGGCCATGGAGATGACATCACATTTAGAGGACTTGGAGGCACGTGTATCTTGTCAGCATAGATTTGGCACTTGTGGCACTTCCTTGCGAACTTGAAACAATCAGTTTCCATCGTCAGCCAAAAATAACCTGCCCGCAGCAGCTTTCTCGTCATAGCATGTCCACCAGCATGCGTACCAAAGGCACCTTCGTGAATTTCCTCCATGAGAAGCTTTGCCTCTTTCTCGTCTACACAACGCAACAACACCAAATCGTGGTTTCTTCTGTATAAGACGCCATCCGGGTTCAAATAGAAATTACCCGCTAATCTCCTGAGAGTCTTCTGATCTTGACTGGATGCCCCAGCCGGATACTCTTTATTCTTCAGGAAATTAAGGATATCGAAATACCACGGTTTGTCATCAGATGCTTCATCAATAGCAAATACATAAGCTGGCCTGTCCAACCGAGAGATAGTGATTTGGGGAGCTTCGTTCCAGAAGTTGACCTTGTACATGGAAGACAAAGTGGCAAGGGCGTCAGCCATTTGATTTTCTGCCCGCGGTACGTGATGCAATTCAACTTTGTCGAAGAAAGGCAACAATCTCCTTGCATAATTCATGTAATGTATCAAATTAGGCTGACGTGTCTCCCATTCCCCTTTGATCTGATTCACTACCAGAGCTGAGTCTCCGTATACGTCTAGATGTTTGATTCTCAAGTCAATGGCTTCTTCAAGCCCCATTATACAAGCTTCGTATTCGGCCTCATTGTTGGTAACGGCAAAGGTCAATCGGGCAGTAAACGGGATGTGCGACCCGTGTGGTGTGGTGATGATTGCCCCTATTCCGCTACCGTAAGCATTCACAGCTCCATCAAATATCATTTTCCACTGGGACCCCAACTCTGGTCCCTCGTCTGGCAACGGCTCTTCGCAATCTTTCATCTTGAGGTACATGATATCCTCGTCAGGAAAATCAAACCTCATCGATTGGTACTCTTCAATAGGCTGCTCCGCCAGATACTCAGACAACACACTCCCCTTTATAGCCTTTTGCGAGACGTATTGGATGTCATATTCAGTCAAGACCATCTGCCAACGGGCAATTCTACCTGACAACGCCTGCTTTTCGAATATATATTTGATAGGATCCATCTTCGAGATGAGCATGGTTGTATGATTCAGCATGTATTGCCTCAAACGCTTGGCGGCCCAGGCTAGCGCGCAACAAGTTTTCTCCAGCATTGAGTATCGAGATTCACAGTCTGTAAATTTCTTACTCAAGTAATAGATCGCATGCTCTTTTCTCCCTGTCTCGTCGTGTTGACCGAGAACACAACCCATGCTTCCCTCAAGAACCGTCAAATACATTATCAAGGGTCTCCCTGCCACCGGGGGTATCAAAATAGGAGGCTCCTGCAGATACTTCTTTATTTTATCGAACGCCTTTTGACAATTTTCGTTCCACGTCACAGCTTGATCTTTCTTCAAGAGCTTGAATAATGGTTCACACGTGGCCGTTAGGTGAGATATGAACCGGGCAATGTAGTTCAACCTCCCTAAAAACCCGCGCACCTCTTTCTCTGTTTTAGGCGTCGGCATTTCTTGAATAGCTTTTATTTTAGCAGGATCGACCTCTATTCCTCTTTCGCTTACGATAAACCCCAGCAGTTTACCCGATCTCACCCCGAAGGTGCATTTATTAGGGTTCAGCCTCAGCCTGAACTTCCTAAGTCTTTTAAACAACTTCAGCAGATTCACCAGATGCTCTTCCTCCGTCTGGGATTTGGCAATCATATCGTCAACATAAACTTCGATCTCTTTATGCATCATGTCATGGAAAAGAGTCGTCATCGCACGCTGATATGTTGCCCCAGCATTTTTCAAACCAAAAGGCATCACTTTGTAGCAAAATGTTCCCCACGGCGTTATGAAAGTAGTCTTCTCCATATCCTCTGGCGCCATTTTAATTTGATTGTAGCCTGAAAAGCCATCCATGAAGGAGAATACGGAGTATTGAGCGGTATTATCAACTAACACGTCAATGTGAGGAAGTGGAAAATCGTCTTTTGGGCTTGCTTTATTCAAATCTCTATAATCCACGCACATTCGAACCTTGCCATCTTTCTTTGGCACTGGTACGATGTTGGCAACCCATGAAGGATACTTCGTCACAGCCAGGAAACCAACGTCCCACTGTTTCTGAACCTCCTCTTTGATCTTCATTGCCATATCTGGTCGAGTTCTGCGAAGTTTTTGTTTGACCGGCGGGCAACCTTCTTTCAGTGGCAGGCGATGCACAACCATATCTGTATCGAGCCCTGGCATATCTTCATATGACCAAGCGAATACGTCATTATACTCTCGGAGCATTTCAACCAGTCTTCGCTTGATATCACTCTGCAGTGCGGCTCCGATACGAATATTCTTCTCAACCCCTTCCGACCCCAAGTTGATAATTTCGATGACCTCATCATGAGGCA
Source organism: Lathyrus sativus (assembly GCA_963859935.3). NCBI lineage: Eukaryota > Viridiplantae > Streptophyta > Magnoliopsida > Fabales > Fabaceae > Lathyrus > Lathyrus sativus. Next base: position 117,768,551 of record OZ012735.1, read on the forward strand.
GAATGGCTCTTTCCTCTTGCTTCACTAACCAAGACAGTTCTTCAGGAACGTCGCTATCTTCGACAACCTCTTCTTCGGTCTGGAATACCGGGTGATCGAAGTCGGGACGAGTCATAAGTGGTTCAAGGATGTCATCTGAAAATGTTATCCTGCAAAAGGAATGGTTAAGTGCTTCAAAATGCGTATAAAGCGAATAACCACGTTGCCATTTTATTGAAAATATAAAACAAGAAAGACATGGATTACGGTATTTGCACATGAAAAAACGCCATTTATTTAATGATTAACGCGCAATGTTTATAACAACACAGCCCTAAGCAAATCCTGATGCCCCGGGCAAGACATCAGATTATTCAACAATTAATAAAGCAAAGCATTACTGTTTAAACGTCACAGGAACAAGCTCCTGAATAGACCAGTTGCACAGTCCTTGTCCTGGCGTGCTTGGCTGAATCCAGGCATCCATATCACAGTCGCTGTCTCCTTCATCAGACTCTGAAGCAGCATTGACAGTTTTATGACATACTCCACTGGCAGAGACGGTGATTGACTTTCTGAAACGGGGGGCCTCCACGGAAGGAGTTGATGACGACGGTCGGTACCCCAGTCCGAACCGGTCCATCTTTACAGGAATGTCCAGCACTTTGCCCCAGCCCTTGGCTTCTCCTGCTTCCACTAGAGCTTGAGCTTCTTTATACGATGAGACAGCTATCTCTGGCACTTTGCTCGGCCCGGGACCTTTGTCCTTGATGCACAAACCTTCGAATGCCTGGCATGGTGTCTCATGGATCTCTCCGTCGACTTCCACATATTTAAACGAAGACAGATGGCTGACCAGGATGTCTTCTTCTCCGCACACGGTGACTACACTGTCTCCGACCATATACTTTAACTTCTGGTGCAGGGTAGACGTGACTGCCCCTGCCCCGTGAATCCAGGGTCTTCCCAGCAAGCAGCTGTACGCAGGCTGTATATCCATGATATAAAACTCCATTGCAAACACTTCCGGCCCCACTTGCAGAGGCAAGGTAATCGATCCGAAGACTGTTCTCCGCGTGCCGTCAAATGCTCTGACTACCAAATCGCTGGGTGTACACAAAATCCCTCGAACATCCAGCTTCATCATCGCCTTCTTGGGCAGCACATTCAAAGATGATCCGGTGTCAACCAATACATGCGACATTACCGATCCTCTACACTCCACAGACACGTGTAATGCCATATTATGATCTCTCCCTTTCGGAGTCAAGTCAAAATCGGTAAAACCCAGACTGTGGCCTGCATTCACATGTGCCAATACTCCTTCTAACTGATTTACGGAGACGTCCTGGGGTACAAAAGAAGTGTCCAGGACTTTCAGCAAAGCATTTCTGTGAGCTTCCGAACACAGCAGCAATGACAAGATAGATATTTTGGACGGTGTCTGCTGTAGATGCTCCACAATCTTATAATCACTTTTTCGAATCAAGCGCATGAACTCTTCTATATCCTTCGATGCTGCTTCTTTTTCACTTGCTTGTACCGGAACATTTTCAACCACTTTCCCTTTTCCTTTCGCTAGTCTTTCGGCCTCCACTTCAGGAGATATGAAGATCCTGCCACTCCTCGTCATGCCTCCTGAACCAACAACATTATCCACAACCTCCGCTGGCTGCTTGTTAACATCAATCTTTATCCCGTCACAATACACCTCCAACCCATATGACCATGGGACTGCTTTCGTGTTCTCATACGGGATTGGCCCGGCCTTAGTTATGGTGATAGGTGGTCGCTGAGCTGGTGCTGCAATAGTGATCGTCTTCCGAGGAATCGTCACCGTGGCCACATCACTCCGATTATCCACTACTGCCCCTGCAGGCTCGTCAGTTGCCGCTCGATCAAACTGCAATATGCCCTCATCAATTAAAGCCTGAATGCCTTTCTTCAAATCCTCACACCCCCCAGCTAGGGTCCAACAATCTAAGCAATACTCGTTACATCCTGGGTAAACACCTCCTTGTAACAGTCGGCTCTTTATCTCGCTCAGCGGCGTCTTTAAATCTTCAACATTCATGATAAGATTCAGACCTTCCTCAGTCAGAACGGCGTTCGCCCCATGGTTAGGCATGGGTTTCTGGACTATATTCGGACCTGCCGTTCCGAAATTGATAGTCTTGTTGTCCAAAAGATCCTGCACAACGTGCTTAAAAGCATGGCAACCTTCGATATCGTGGCCCGGAGCCCCAGAATGAAACTCACAGTGCCTGCTTGCATCGTAGCCGAACGGGGGAGCTCCCGTTATCGGTGCCAGGGTTCTTTTCTCTACCAGATTCAATCCCAACAATGTCTGCAATAAATCAGCATAGGTAGAGGGAGGCTTCTCAAACACTCTTCTCGGCTTACTACCCTGAAATCTTCGCTGAGCCTGCTGTGCCCCCTGCTGAGGCTGCTGCTGCTGTGGCATTGGTTGCTGCTGAACCGGTTGTTGTTGCTGGAGTGGTTGTTGCTGATAGGGAATAGTAACACTCGACACCTGCTGCGGCTGACGATATTGACTTCGTCCCCTGCCTCGGCCTCGGCCTCGGCCTCCAAATACCGCGCTTGCCTCGCCCTGACGGCGCCCACCATAAGCTTTCCTATTACTGCCAGATGCAGTTGATTCCTCGACTTGGAACTTTCCTTGCTTAATGTTACGTTCAATCTTTTCCCCCATCAGAATCAGGTCTGAAAAACTGGCCAGAGATGTATGAAACAGCATATCATGAAACAGACCTGTGAATGTGCCGACAAACATATCATTCATTTCTTTATCTTCTACAGGAGGACGGACCCTGGCAGCCATATCGCGCCACCTTTGCGCGTACTCTTTAAAACTCTCCCCCTTCTTCTGCGAAAGCCCGGCCAACTGGACCCGATTGGGTGCCAGGTCGCTGTTATACTTGTAATGGGCTACGAACGCCTCCGCCAATTGCTTCCATGTCTTGATATCAGTTGGCTCCAACCCCATGTACCACTCTAGGGAAGGGCCCGATAGGCTATCCTGAAAGAAATGCATTAGCATTCTTTCATCAGTTGAGTATGCAGACATCTTTCTGTAATAAGCTCGTACATGCACTTTCGGACATGTGTCTCCTTTGTACTTATCGAACGCAGGCGCCTTGAATTTAATGGGCACCCTCAAGCCAGGTACCAGGCCCATTGTTGCCATGTCCAATCCCACAGCACTCTGATTTAAGACTCCCTTCATCTGCTCTTCCAGCATTCTAATCTTTTGGGAATCATCCATCGGCCCTTCAAAACCTCCTCCGGAGAAGGCGTCTTCCTGCTGATCTTCTTGCCACATACCATTTCCAGCTCCGTACCCATCATATGCATTATTACGTCCAGCTCTGATCTGATTCATCCCCGGACCTCGGCCTCTGTTGCCGTACCCTTGAACACCTCCAGCAGGACCAAAAGCCATAAATCCAGTACCGTTTCCGTTTCCAAAGCCTCCGTAACCCTGGTTGACCATACCATAACCATCTTGCCCAAAGCCTTGAGCATTAAAGCCATACTTGCCAGTGTTATCGAATCCCTGATCGTTGAATCCGAACCCAGTATTGACAAAGCCATTGCCTCCTAGATTATCTCCCAAATTGACATCACCCAGCCCAACATTATGGACAGCAGTCTCATTCCCCACTCCGACGTTACCATTCACAGCAGCGGTAGCGTTGTTGACATTAGCAGCAGGTATATTGACTACGGGCGGAGCCACTGGCGTGGGAGTGCCGTCTCCATGAGCAGTATCAACCCGGACAGACTGGTGATCTTCATTACCATGACCAGCGTTGTGAGCCAACAGAGGCTGGACCATGGCCTGCAAATTCTCTTGCCCTTTTGCTATAGCTTCCATGGTCTGCATGAAGAGAGCGAGCTTCTCGCGCACATCCTGCATCTCGTTCTGCATTTGGTCCATGATTTTCCGACAGTTAGAGCGTGTAGAATAGCGGTGCTGATGCTGATCTGGAATCCTGTTAAGTACCTGATACATAGCAGGGAATAAGACACCATTCAAAGATTACCTGTAATGCAATATGAATATGAATGCAATGCAATGTGTCTGTGCATTAGGGAAGTTCATTCCCCCAGTTCTAGTGCGAAGGTGCTGGTGCAGTGATAGTGCTGACAATAGGAATATCGGAGCTGAATCATAGAAAGCCTCATATATTGCAGAGAGAATCAATAAGCCCAGGGTACAATATCGCTGAGAGTATAAAGAAGGCATGACCTCAACCAACAATCCTGGTGATGGTCAGCACTATGCAAATAAAGCATACAAGTTACTACATAAAATGATCAAATCCTCCCAAAAGTCTGGTACTCCTCTATCAACTTCTTGGTCTCCGGATGGCTTGGTCGATCAAGCAGCCCTTCAACCAGCTGGTTTCTCCTCTTAAGGACACGGCGTACGTCTTCAGCAGTTTCTTCCCATGTTGCTTCTCCGAAGCAATCCTCTAACTTTCGCTTCTGAGACACTGCTTCATCTCTGGACTTGATTGCCTTGTTCAGTGCATGCTGGACACTATACCGGGTCATCACTTCCTCCTCACACTTCTTGATGCTAGACTTCAACTTCTCTTCGAGGTCGGAGATTTGCTGCTTCAGCTTATCTTCCCTCTTCTTATTGTTAGTGAGTGTAGCATTCCAAGTCTTATTGCAAGAAGATATTTCTCGGTGTGCTGCGTCGAGCGCCTTCTTTTTGGCTTCCAGCATGTCATGGGAACTTCTGAACTCCTGCCCCAGACGTTCGCGCTTCTTCTTTTCCTCGGTCAACTCAGCCCCTAACCTGTTTACTAGCTCGACCTGTTGTTGGAAAGCATATACAGCCTTGTTTTTCTCGCTGCGTACTTGGGCTAACTCTTGCTCTAACCCTTCGTTGACCTTCATCAAGGCTTCTTTTTCCTTCACAACTTGCTCGTAGGCTTCTCTAGGAACAGTAGTCGGTTCTGCTACCGGAACGGGAACAAGAATTGGCGCATCTGGAAACGGCATCCTCAACTGACTAGCCCTCTCCTGAATCCAAACTCTATAAGGTGCATAGGCCTGACAGTCATTCTTTCCTAACAGTGGCTTCCCTCTGCGGTTAATACGCGTCCAGGCATGTTGCAACTTGGATAATAACTCCCCCTTCACGTCTCCGGTGAAGTACAGAGATTCCTGTACTTCTTCCTCCTGAGGTGGACTCTTCAGCGCATATCCGAACTGACGAATGAATAGAGAAGGGTTGTAATTGATACACCCTTTTCTTCCTATCAGTGGCACATTAGGGTACCCAGAACAACTGAAGATGAGCTCAGATCCCAACAGGTCTCGATCAAACCATACAACGTCTTCGGAAGATAGCCTCATCAGGCGTTCTGACCAACTGGCTGAGGTTGCACTGTCTACAAATGGTCCCTTTGTGGGAAGGTGACTCTTGAACCACATATTCAACAGAGGAGTACAGCAGTAAACAACTTTTCCCCTTCGGTTTTCGTTCTTGTAGTGCAATGAGTGGTAGAAGTCTCCGATCAAAGTTGGCACTGGGTTGCCTGCAGCAAACAGATAGAAAGCATCCAAATCCACAAAGTTGGGCAAGTTAGGAAACAGCACGATTCCATAGATGCATAAAGCCAAAATAGCATTGAAAACCACCCAACAACCGTTCTTGGCGTACTCTCGAGCTTTGAGAACTAAGAAATCCAGAGAGAAACCTGACACCCCAAGCCAAGAAGTCAATAACAGATCTGCAGCGTTCATATGCAAGGCTTTGGCTAAGTCCTCCAACTTGGGCTCAGCAGCAGAGTGAATAAAGGGAACCTTGTTCTGCACGGGAAGCTCGGTAAACTCCACATACTCCTCAATGGTAGGCCCTAGAATGAAGTCAGCAAAAGTAAAGCATCTCAATGCGGGGTCATAGAACTGCATCAAGGTGTATAGCCCGTTCATCTCATCAGCAGTGGGCTTACAGACTAATCTCAGTAATCTCCCATGGCTCATTCTGAAGCTTCTCCTAACCTCCTCATCGGCAAGAGATATCAGACCAAGCAAGGAAGTAATATCAGGTGCAGGCAGCTTGTACGCAACTGTTTTCCTCAAACCAGCCATAATCAATATTCAGAAGTCCGGGCACTAGAACTAGGGCAATGCAAATGCACCTGCAGCACAGACACACGTTAGTGAAATGCAAATGGTAATGGATATGCAGGCAATGCAATGCAAGTAACATGCAACAGGGACCAAAGCTGCAGCTGAATAGCCTAAACCCAATCAAGAAAGGTCTCAGATAGACCATCCAGAAGTCATCAAACCCTGGTCTCAGATAGACCTAACACAAAGCTCCGATACTGGTCTCTGACAGACCTCAAACCATAACTCCAACTGGTCTCTGATAGACCTCAAATCATATCTCTAATTGGTCTCTGACAGACCTCAAATCTCATCTCCAATTGGTCTCTGACAGACCTCAAAACACATCTCCAAATGGTCTCTGACAGACCTCAGAACACATCTCCAAATGGTCTCTGACAGACCTCAGAACACATCTCCAAATGGTCTCTGACAGACCTCAGAACACATCTCCAAATGGTCTCTGACAGACCTCATAACACATCTCCAAATGGTCTCTGACAGACCTCAGAATACATCTCCAAATGGTCTCTGACAGACCTCAGAACACATCTCCAAATGGTCTCTGACAGACCTCATAACTCTCCATAAATAACCAGGATCTCTGATCAAGAAATAACCGGTATCTGAAGGTCTAGTTACCTGCATAACCCCAAATCCCCTCACAGGTGGGTGGCCCTATAACTGGCACAAGGTACGGCATCCTATGCGGTCGTCGGCGTCACAGACTTTCAGGGTTGATGATACGATTCCCAGAAGGAGTGGCATCATCAATTCCTGAAGAGGCCTCACTCAGCCAACTTCCAAATGATCGGTTCCCGGAGTCGACAATTCAGCTGACCAACAACCCCTTCGACCCAAAGGGTAGAAAAAGAAGCCAACCAGAAGAACCTCGTCCGAGTGTAGATTTCATGAGACACTAATGCAAGCAAAGCCGGCACGCGCCCACTACTTTCTACGCTAATTCTAGGTGCACTCAAGCCCAGGTCCGGCTTATCTCTCAATATCAGAACACCCGTCACACCCCAAATACAGCAATAATAATCAATATACAAAGCTGAACATACAAGGTTAGAAATATACAATAACTCCATACAAAATCCTCGACGGGAAAACAAGCGCTAGGATTGACTCGCTCAAAGGGACGTTGGATCCCAAATGCATAAGAACCATCGCAGTTCTTAGCAGCCAGGGGACGTCGGATCCCCAGCAGAGTCGCCAGCTGTCGCTACTGCGAAAATCGGCGCCGGCTGAACAGAAGAGTCGCCACCGTGCGTTATTTATCCCACGGGAGGGAAAGGAAACGCTCAGAGTAAACCTCGCACAACACGGGAAAGGTATGGTCGTCGCAACCAAAACCTGGATTCGGGAGTCGGTTACGCAAGGGGAAGGTATTAGCACCCCTCACGTCCGTCGTACTCGACGGGATCCACGCTTGTCTTCGGATATGGATTGTTATTCTATCTACTCTACAGGTCAAGGGTGAAAAAGAAAATAAAATGAAAATAAAAATGACTCGGCAAAGTATCGCACTTTATGCCTACGTATTCCCGTCTGGAACGAGAAATCAGAGTCAACGTAGTTCGCCTACCTACGGGAAAGGAGGGGAAGGTTGCTCGCTAGGATATCGCATCCTATGCCTACATACTTCCACACAGCATGGAAGATCAGAGCAAACGTAGTTCGGGCCACGTACGACACAGGCTTGTCTTGGTTGATTTTATTCCTTCTGAAAAAGGTTTTTCTGATTAGCGGTCCCAGCAGACAAAAATGACGCTTTGATGAGTTCACATTCTTTTACGAAAGAAGTGTCTTTTATTGTGTTTGAAATCTTTATGTGTTTTTCTGTTTGTTTTGAGAAAGAAAGAGACAGAACTCTAACCTACGGTTGCGATGGGAATCAAACTAACCTAATGTTATCATGCATGGGTTAAGACCTAGTGTCTATCATGTTCCTCTCTTGCATAGAGAGAAACAGAGATCCTACGGGATAGGCAGAAACAGAAACAATAACAGATATAATAAAGCGGTAAAATGCATGGATGCAACAGTACAAGCGAGGCAAGGGAGTCCCACTCAACCTCGAACCTAGAAAACAATAGGCGAAAGTGAACAGGCTTCACTTTCAACCCAACAGGGTAAACAGCAAACAATACAGTCCAGAAAACCAATCAATACATCAGCAAATGGAATACAGCAAAAGAGACAGCCACAGCAGCTCTGACTCAGCATCTGGCTTCAAGTAATCTCCAATCAGTTACAGGCTTCAACAAGCATCAATCTCCATCTTCATGACCTTCAGGCAAGGGCTTTGATCATCTGTCTTCCATCTGCAATGGCTTTTCTTCAAGTTCAAACCTCCAGGATGAGGAATCAGTCACAAGAGTGAAATGAATAAATGTTAGACAGTTAATTACCTACCAATGGTGGTTCATCAACTGTTAACATTAAACAGAAAGTTTCCTCTCAAAAGTTCTATCTTCCAAATATATTCACTGATCCTTCCAAAGGAAGGAGGTGGATATTTTAAAGAGACTTTGAATCATAGAGAAAGGATGGATGCAGACAAGGCATTCCATGTTTGAGAAACAAGCTTTCTAACCTAGAGCTCTGCCTAGCTCCTAAACCCTAATCTCCTCAGCAGCTGCTAGCAAGAACCTCCTCTCCAACTCTGGCAGTTGATCTTCAATCTTTGGATCTCCAATGGTCTTCATCTCCTCAAGTCTTCAGCTCTCCCAAGTCCCAGACAAACCCAATACCCAAACAAGCAAGCAATAATCCCCAGAGGGCACACCACACCAGACAATCAGATATACACAGAGTATTAATAGCAGTAGGGGAATCCTGACTTTCCTAAGGGATCTAATAACTACCCATAGCCCCTATAGTCCCATAACTAAACTAGTCAAACCCTAAATCCTAAGGGAAAGAATCAAACTTCCTAAGTCATCACCTAAAAAACCCTGATTTGTTTATGTTGTTCAAGCCTACATTAAGCACCTAAAATTAATTCCTAAAAATGGGAACTAAATGGAATCTACAAGTTCAATATCTCATCTAAACACCCTAAAAAGAATGAACAAAAAATATGAAAGCATTTAATAGAACCAAAATTTATAAAATCATGCATGAAATGAATCTATGTAAAATGACATTTATTTAGAAAATATGGAAAAAATATCAAATCAAAATAAAAATGCAATTTTATTTTTCTATAATTTTCTAGACATCCTAAAGAAAATAGTGTAAAAAGAATGAATTGAAAATGATTTTTTATGTATTTATTATGAATTAATGAAAATGCATAAAAGAATTAAAGAAAATAAAAGAATTAATAATGAAATAGAGGGAGGGGGGTTTATTCAGCAAACACGCCCAGTTAATAATCCATTGGGCCAGCAAAGAGGGGGTGCGCGTAGCACATTTAGCTTAAGCCCAAACCAGTCAGAAACAATAAAACTAAAAAAAAGACAAGCAGGGGTGCAAATAGAAGGGTTATCACGTTCAGAATGGAATTGGGCTTGGTATTGGGGGTGGGGATAGCACAGCAATACTCAGGCCCGCCCGTTTCAATTAATGAAACGGTGCGTTTGGCACCAACACATTTCCCTCCAAATCAGAATTAAACGAGAGCCCTAGGATGGCTCCTCAGGTCAAGGGTCCAACATGAAATAAACGGACACGATTTCATCTTCTTCCTTGGTTCATGAACTTAGGGTTTCTGCTTCCATGAAACTCCATGCACACACCACTTCAAGCTCTCGGTTCTCCATCACCAGTCCATGAAACGCCACGCTATAAACATGAAAAACATTCTAAATTCTTCCCTCTATACACCTATGGTCTTAATTCAGCCTGAAATTCAATAGATCACTCAACCCGATCGAGTCAAGTTCTGGTTACCATGAATATACTCTGCAACTCACCAACACAATTCTCCAACAAACTTAGACTAAACTACTCTATGCATAATGGTGATCATCCTGCGCTAACAACCTAACATTATGATGCACTAATCCACGAGTTCTAGGTCCTAACAGTTTTTACAACCTGCTAATCATCATCACCAAACCACTCCAAATTCATCCTAATTGTTCTACTAACATCCTACATCATATCTAAACTAACAAATCTATGCTAAACTAACTGAATTAAGCTGTTTGAATGAAAACGCACCTGGTGCAAAAACTTGAAAACAGCTATGGAAACTCGTGGATCCACCAACACCAATGCTCAGATCTTGATCAGTGAGTGAAGCTCTTGCTTCTGTATGCAACACTTGAATGAAACTTGGCTTGAATCTTGATCTACAACTGAATTTGCAGCTTGTATGTTCTTGAAGAAAGTGCACGAAACTGAGCTCTAACCACCAAATCCTTGATTCAATTCTGATCTAGGATGATGATTGAATGTAGGAGAATCAAGGTGGATGAAAATTGATGAAGATTTTGTGAGATTGAAGTGAAATTGCAATGAGAAAAGAATGAGAGAATTTGTGAGATTTTTGGTGAAAATGAAGCCAACCCTTGATCAATCTACATTTCATGAATATATAGTGTTCACATGAACATTCTAGATCCATCTTACACATTCCCTTGCCTTCCAACTTTGATTCATTTTGGCTATGTTTCTTAAAATGCAAGTAACCATGGATAACTTTTCTTTTTCCTTCTAAACTCAAAAAAGTGCTTGAACCATTGTCTTTAGAATGTCTTTTCCATTCAAAATCATATATTGGAAGTCTCCATTTGGACTTAAAAATCTCTCAAACCATTTTTCATTTTGACTTTATTCAAATTATAAGCCATTTTAGTTCAAATTTGGACCAATCATGAAACTTCATGCTATGAGCTTTTACAACAATTTGTGACCTTCTTTCTAGACTTAAAATCACATTTGGAGCAAGTTTGATGTTGTAAGTTTTTCCATTTGAGGCCTCCTTGTATGAGTTTTGGACATAGGTTAAAATGACCTGTAATTCACAAATGCCCAAAATACCCTTTGCTTGCCAAGACCATAAGTTGAGTTCCACACATCATATGAAGGCATACTATACCATTCTAGAAAGCTAAGACAATGAGGAACAATTCTTATGTTGACCAAGAATTCATTTGAAATCTCCTTGAGGGGTAAAACTAGCTTGGAAGTCAAGTCACTTTCACAGACAACATTTCAGATACCTCAGATGACCTGTAACTTGCAAGGACCATAACTTGAGTTCTATAAATCTCCTTGATGTCTTCCACCACTCAAATTAAAGGTATTGAGATCCTCTACAAGTTTCATGTTGGCCAAGAAGCCATTTGAAGCTAGCATTTTGACTTATCTTGCTTGGAAATTTGACCTAAACTAGGGGATTTTACACAGAAACCCTAATTTAGAAACTCCTCTTCTCCTTGATTTCTCTTGAATTCTCCTTGGCATATCTCCATATCCTTCTTTATATGTCCAATGATGAACCCCACATCTCTCCAATAGACTTGAATTCCCCTTAAATCAGTCAATTGACCTAGGGTTGACCTAGGGTTGACCCAGATGAAACCCTAGTTGACTGTCTTCAACTATAGCTCTTGTGCTCTCATCAATGACTTGTCTCCTTCTCCACATGACTTTCTAAGTCTCTCATAATGTCTAGATACTCTCCATGCCTTCATCCACAACTCACAACTTACTTGTTGAACCCCAGATACCCTCAGCTAGGAGATGGACTCAAGGCTTGATCTGCTGAACTCTTTGCTTTCAAATTCTTTCCTGATGACTTGAATGAGATTGGATTGGGATAATAACCTCTTGATAGGCTTCTAGAGATGATAATAATGATTGGTCCCCCTGCTGAATGACTTTGCTATGCTTATGCTATGCAGATGGTTAGTCTATGTACATGACTCTATATGCAAATGCTAATGACACTGAAACATAAACCAAGTGAATAAGGTTGGGAAAATTTTAGGGTGCAACACATAGCTGTCAATGTAGACCCCTCGATCATAGGTGGAATCATACCAGTGAATATCTGCTTGAGTTAGAGACATAATCCTTTGAGACCATCTCCAACCATTAGGATTTTCCTTGAAAGCGCCCGTCATTGGTAAATGATTGACAAACCATTTGTACAACAAGGGTGCACCACAGAGAATAGTTCTTCTTCCATGAAGAGTCCTATGATGAATGGAACAATAAACATCACCTAGAAAAGTGGGTACCAGATTACCATTCAAGAACATGGTGATATCAGTTGAATTGACAAATTCTTCTATCTCAGGAAACAACACCAACCCATATATCAATAGAGCAAAAACTGCTTCAAATGCGTTCATACTACCCTCCTTGGCAAGGTAAGTAGCCTTCTCCAATAAGTAATCATAATGAAAACCTTTAATACCATTCTTTGAAGCATAATTGACTTTGATCTCGGATACTTCTAGATAAAGTGCATTAGCAATCTCTTTTGGCAAGGGTAACTTCTCCAAACCGCTGAGCAGTTTCTTATTTGTCACAGGGATTTCAATGAAGTAAGATTATTCTTCTAGTGTCGGCATCAATTGGTAATCTGGGAAGGTGAAACAGTGGTATAGCAGATCGTAGAACTAAACCAAAGTGCTAAGAACCCCTTCTTCCATTCTAGTCTTTACAATACTCATGAGTTTCCCGTATGTTTTCCCAAAATCTTTGGATACCACCATTCCTATCTCTCTCAACTTTGTTACATCACATTTCTTGAAGTTGTATTTCTTAGTGTTTCTTTTCCCAAAATCTATGATATCTAGGGTTTTGCAAAAAGAAGACAACTGAGTTTCACAAAACTAGTGCAACAAGATGAGATGACATGATGATATGATGACATGATACACACATAGCACATATACAAGTATACACAATGCAAAAATACATATGCTAACTAGCAAAAGTCCTACGTTCGGGGTTATGAGCATGAAGCCAGGGTATACCCTCCCAAAGGACATGTACTAAGGTGTTCATTGTACCTGCAAAACAAGTTCTATCAAGAGTTTCCAGAGTCATAGATAAATTCTTCGGATATTATCAACAAACGAGACTACTCACGTGGGTCAAAAATATTCTCAGGATAAAGTCGTCTGAGTGTAGTATTGTGTAACAACTATTTTGGGACTACTCCCTCATAGTCATAACACTACGTCTTAAAAAGGCCAAGTGAAGTAAGTGGGTAACTAAAGGTCCTCAGTTTCACGGACTCTCAGGTTGAAACAACTAATGAAATGCATGGCTACTCATACACCATTAATTATCTCAAGGAGGTCTCAACTAAGCATGGTTACATCATATGTCAAACATGTTCGGACTACTCCCAACAGTAAACTATTGATCATACCACATCCTATCATATGTGTACACTCAAGTCCGAGTTAGGACTTATCTCACCACTCAAGATATCACCCAAATGATCCAATGCAAATACACAGTTATATATTCACAAATATACATGTATAGGAAAACATAATAAGATATAGCATACAAGCACAAAAAGTGGGCTAAACCCTCAATATATCCCCAATGAAGTCGCCATTTCTATTGCGGTGAGAATCAGATATCAAGCTATTAATTAACTTGAATCTTAATTCATTGAAATTCACCACCGAGCTTTGTTTTATCCAAAGGAAAGGTTAAATGAAAGAAAAACCTTTTGCACGATGTAACAACAATGCTAGAGTTTCGGGGAACGGGGGTTGGTTATGCCTATGGTAGTTATCTCACATCCTAGACATCTGTAGTACTCTACAGGAACCTTTTGCGTATATGTATGCTAAGTTATCGAAGTTGTCGTTTGCTAGGGGCATGGGATCAAGGTTAGGTAAAGACCTAAGGATAGTTATAAGCTTGCTCGTGAAGATATCGCATCTTATGCCTACATATCTTTACAAGGATGGAATCAGAGCAACCGTAGTTCACCTAACTAGGGATGAGGAACTCTTGATAATGATCGAGGTTCCAGAGGGGAAGTAGGCATCCATAACCATGATACTTACACAGAGTTAACCAACTCTACATCTAATTCTAAGTTGCAAGACCAATTGGTTCTAACTAGACCAAAAGGAGTGAGATAATAGTTAGTTGTTAGAGGTTAGAGCGATCGACAAGATATTGCATCTTGTGCCTATGTATCCTAACTAGGATGGAATCAGAGCCTCTGTAGTTCAGCTCACTAAGGTTGAGGAATACTAGACTATGGTCAAGACTCCAAGGGGGGACAAACATAACAATGTTTGTATAGAGTTTGACAAAACTCTCTAGATCTAAGTTTAACACTCAAGGGGATTGAATTTAACAAAAGCCAATAGGGGGGGTAAGTAATCGTGACAATGATCCTTATATAGAGTTAACAAACTTTATCTTAAAGTTCTAATTGAAGGATACTCCTAACAAGGGGTAGGTCTTTAGACTTAAAGCAAAGTCTAAAGGATATAGGTTCTAACTTAACTAAGTTAAAAGACCTAATGACTTAACCAAGTCAAGGGGAGGGGTAATGAACTATCTATGAATGTGAAGCCAATAGAGAGACTTTCCTTTGGAATAAGGGACAACAAGGCAACTAGATGAGAGCTAACAAGCTACATCACTTGGGGAAACTTAACAAAGCCTAAACACACATATGAACTCCTTCAAACATGATAAATATATAAAGTCATGATAACAACCAAGAAAGATAAGGGCAAGCATGTGACAACAATAAGCAAAGATAATAACAAGGCCACTTGAAGAGAACTGACAAGTTCCATCATTGGGGAAACAAACTAGATAAAGATAAGGAGAATTAAGTAGGACTAATTAACAAATTAAACACAAAAAGCATGGTAACAACCAAGGTTTTATGATTTAACATTACAATGTTCAAAGATCATGAAGGTAATAACCAACAAGGGCAAGCATGAAACATGTGTAACAACAACATTTTTATCAATGATATTCAAACAAAACTCATGCAAACAAGTTACAACTTGAATCAGACATGGTATATGAATCAATTAAAGACAAATGTAACACATTTAATCATATTCAAGACATATTGATGACAATCAATCATGGATATGCAAGAAAAGTAACAACAGTTCAAGCATGGATTCAAACTTCACAAAGGGAGAGATAAACAAGATTCATGGTAACTTTCAAGGCAAGAAACAACCCTAAATATGTTATGGTTCTAACAAAACACATAAACAAGTAAGATGAGGGTGAAGGATCATGTTCATGAGGTTACAACATCAAGAAACATATCGTGGTTCACAAAGAACTTTCAAGGCATACCTTTCACATTCGTGAATTCACAAAGGAAAGTAGCAACCCTAAACATGTTATGGTTCTAAAAAGACACATAAACAAGTAAGATGGTTGTGAATGATCATGTTCATGAGGTTACAACATCAAGAAACATATTATGGTTCAGAAAGAAGTTTCAAGGCATACTTTTCACATTCATGCATTCACAAAGGCAAGTATAATCATGGTAAAGCAAAGCGCCAAGTGTTTTAAAACATATAAACATGTAATACATTCAACAATGATTCATATAAGATTAATCTTACAAGAAAAATCAAGTACCATGTCAAGAAAGTTCATGAAAACCAAAGAAAACCCTAAAACGGACCATGTCATTCAAGTGGACCAAAGCATTTCAAAAATAACAAATTTTGAATTCTTTATTCACATATTGAAACTAGACATACTAAGGAGAATATTGCAAAAATAGTGGCATCAAAATGATAAAAATCAAAGAAGTTATGATCAAATAAAAAATGCAAAGAAAATCATGAAAATTAGTGGTAAAAAGATAGGAAATGCATCCTATGGGGTTTGAACCCACGCACTAGGGCTCAAGAGTCAAAACCTTACCAACTCAGCCAACAGGAACATGTAAAAATCAAGTGGAACAAACACAATACATAGCAAAACATCGAAATATTAAAAAATGAAGCAAAAGGTTGATCCGGAGGATCGAACCTAGGACTGGCAGGGTAAGGAAAGTATTGAAAGCACATGGTAAACCACTGGGGTGGTGATACATCCATTGTATCACCCCACCCATAAATAGATAAGGTAAAATAAACATGATATCAGGCCTCTAAATGCGCCATGGCTGGTCACAAACACAAAACCTCAGCTTTGCAAGACCAGTCTTAACTCTCTCATTTCTTCATGAAATGCAATGATCCAAAAACCAAACTTACTCAGAATTTCACAAGGATCATGATGGCACCATTAGTTTGTTCTAAAAGTGTCTCTAATTCAAAACCCAATAGTAACATGAAAAAGACACAAAACCTACAATTTCAATAGCATAGGCTTATTCAGATATGATAAGCATCAAAGGTTGGTTCGAACACATTACACATAACATAACAAACATGTCTTTAATCAATGTACATGAAGGTATTGCATGGTTTGCAGACTTCAAAATTTAAAGGAACTTACCTCTTGAAGCTAAACTTAAAACTCCAAGAAAGCTGCTTACAGAAAGGATGTGATGCTTTGGACAACTCCAATACTCCTTTAGAAAGTTGTTAGGATGCTCAAAATCAAGTAAAGATTGATGGAGAAGAATCTCCCTTCTTTCTTGAAAAAAATGGAAAAATGGGCAATATGGAACTTCAAGGAGATGAAGCTACAAATGGAAAACTTATTTTAGAACAGCTTGGTAATGATTTATGGAAGGTGTTTGACGTAACACATTTTTCTACCCCACAAATATTATGACAAAATAATCGAATTTATCAGAGTAAAATTTTAAACACTATAAAATCACCTCAAAGGGCGTACATTTCTCAATAAATTCAAATCAAGGTTAATGCTCCGTAAGCAACGGATTTTCTCAAAATTACTCAAAAGTGCTCAAATGGCAGCGGAACTCAAAAAGGAAAAAAATCCAAAGTTTTCCTTTTTCTGCAAGGAAATAAATATAAAAAAACTCAATAAAATATAGTTTGACTCAAAGACCCCAACCCAATGTTACACTATCAGAGCAAGACCCTCTAAGTCAACCATAATGGCCAACAACCCAAAAACTTCAAAAAGTCTCTGACGGCATCCACGACTAAAACTGATCATCTGCACGTTACCCACGTAGAGGCAACATTCAAACAAGCAGGGTGAGTAAAACGATTCATAATAATCAATATACGAATCAATCTATAAAATAAAGTTATTTTCATATTATGCATCATCATATTCATCAATGGGCATTAAAGATCACAACATCATAAATTACATAAGATTTCCTCATAGGGTCACCATGGAACATCAAAAGCCATAACATCATAAATTACTCAAGATTATCTCATAAATGCAAATGCAACAAGACTCATGCATGTGGTACCAATCATCACAGCTCGATGGACACTTGACCATCAACCCTCCATAGACCCCCATGAATAGGATCAATTCTATACAAGAAACATAGTATATCAAAATACCTCACATCCGCACAATGGGACTGAAGCCACAAAAATCGAGGTCCTGAACCGAAGTCCGAATGCATATGAATGCATGATGCACACGTCAATATCATCCTCATAATAAACTCATTAGGTGCATCATCATTCATCAAAATCATCATAATAATCATGTCATCATATAATCATCAAAAACTCATGGAATCAACATCATAAATCATCGCAATTACTCATGGGAATTCATTATACAGTCATGTATTAATCACATAAGAATCACAAATATACTCATAGTAATTTATCATACATTCATTTAATCACATAGAAATCACAGTTTCACTCATGGTAATTCATCAGGAAAATCACAGCATCAAAACATCAAGACATCACTGAATCAGATTATAATTCATTAATAGAACATATACACAATTGACTTCTCAAACATATTAGATATAAAAATATTGGATATCAATTCTCTTATCTATACTATGTTATATCCCTGTTCATTAGCTTTCCAACACTTCGAACAGAGACCAAAACGGACTTACGGATCAAAAGTCACGTCCAAAACGATTTCGACCGAAAACATGAACAGTTGGGACAGACAACATGCTGAATTTTCTGCAATTTTCACCGTTGGAGCCCTTTCGGACCTCCGATTTCGATTCCGTAAAAACCGAAACTCTTAGAAAATTACAACTCATCTAATACTGTAATTATCTCAAGTAAATTTACAATTTTAACACAATTGAACCATCTAATCATCGTTTTAAGATTATGCCTAAAACCTTTACAATTAATGGATATAGGTTTAATCCCGTATCATATTTCCGCCTCCAATTCCCATAATTTCCTTACAACTACACCACAGTCGTTAGAGTTCTCACTATCTAATTACCTACAGGGTTGAAACCTCAAAAATAGATTTGGCCACGAAGGCCTAATTTCCTTTACCCTCAAATCAGCCTCGAACCTATCAGACCATCAGTTCAAATTCCCTATACGGTTAAAACCTCAACAACAGATTTTAGCCATGAAGGCCTAATTCCCTCAAACCCAAAAACCTCCTAAACCCTTAATTCTACTTAAATACATTAAATCACATATTGAAAATAATGAAGGCAATACTCTTCATATCTTAATTGTCGACTCTAAACTTTTCTCCTTGATTCTCGGAAACCTTACGAAGCTTTTGTCTCAATCCTCTTTCTCAGAGCTCTGGCCTCTATTTCTTACCTTTTCACGATCTAACAAGAATGAATCCTAATTTCCTCAAAAATTCCTTTTTGTTAAACCTAACTTTGGGCCTTAAAATTGGGCTTTCCAACTTCACCCTCACTAACTCCTCCTCAAATGTCCATTTTCCCCTTAATTCACTTATATTTATTTAAATTAATAATAATACCAATACATTTATATTATACACTATTATTTAAATAAATAACTAAAAATCCATAATTCTCAATATTCACACCAACCACCGAAAATCACCAAGAATATGAATATTCATATTTAAATAAATTAAATAAATAGTCCAATAAATTTGGGGTGTTACAACTCTCCCCCACTTAAAAGAATTTTCTCCCTCGAAAATTACCTCAAGGAAACAGAGTCGGATGCAACTCCCTCATCTGATCCTCACGCTCCCAAGTCCAACTTTCTCCAGCTGGTCCTCCCAAAACTACCTTTACCAAGGAAATCTCTTTACCTCGCAATCTCCGGCTAACCCAACACAAAATCCATGGAAATACTATCCCATTTCCACTCTGGAATATTCAACGGTTGCATCAGACCCGACGGTCTTTGATGTTCCATCTTTGACTTCTGACAAGTCTAACCAACATACACAAACTCAGCCACTTCTTTCTTTATCCCTGGCCACCAAAACAATTTCCTCAAATCCTGGTATCTCTTCGTAGCACTGAGATGGATACTCAATCTACATTGATGTTTTCCTCAAGAATACTCTTTTTCAACTCAACAATATTTGGAACACAAACTCCATCACGACATCTCATGATACCATTTTCATTAATCAGAAAATTAGCTCTTCAACTTTGATTCATCAAATTCAACCTATTTACCAACTCAAATCATATTTCTGACCTTATCGAATCTCATCAAGAATACCACTAGTAAGCTTCAACATACTAAGCTTAACTCCATAAGAAGTCCCATCACAAACCAGACTCATATCACGAAATTGGTCGATCAGTTCTAACTCTTTTACCATCATTATCAGTATATGCGAAGATTTCCTACTCAATGCATCAGCTACCATGCTTGCTTTATCCGAATGGTAATTCAAACCAAAACCATAATCCTTCAGAAGTCCCAATCATCTCTTTTGCCTCGTATTCAATTCTTTCTGATCAAAGAAATACTTCAAACTCTTATGATCACTAAACATCTAAAATCTCAAACCAAACAAATAATGCCTCCAAAGCTTCAACACAAACATAACAACAACCAACTCTAAATCCTGCATTAGATAATTCCTCTTATGCACTTTAAGTTTCCTTGAAGCATAAGCTAAAACTTGTTGATATTCCATTAACACACCTCCCCATCCCATCAACGAAGCATCACAATATAGAAAAATGGTTCTGCTGGATTCGGAAAAATAAAAACATGACTTGTTGTTAGCCTTCTCAAAAGCTCTTGAAACTTTCTTCACAATTTGTATCCAAAGCAAAAGCTTGAACCTTCCTAGTCCACTGCGTCAATGGCAAAGATAACTTGGAAAAATCCTTCAATGAATTTTCGATAGTAATCTGCCAACCCAAGAAAACTTCTAATCTCAAAAACAGATTTTGGAGCTTCCCATTGCGATACAGCTTCAACCTTCAATAGATCAACTGTAATACCTCTACTCGAGATCACATGACCAAGGAAACTCACTTCTTTCAACCAAAAATCGCACTTAGAAAGTTTAGTATACAACTGCTTCTCTTTCAACACTGATAACACAATTTTTAAATGCTTAGCATGATCCTCTTTACTCTTCGAATATATCAAAATATTATCAATGAACACAACTACGAACTTGTCCAAATAAGGATGGAAAATCCTTTTCATATACTCCATAAATACAAATGGTGCATTAGTCACATCAAATGGCATCACGAAATACTCATAATGTCCATACCTTGTTTTAAAAGTAGTCTTCTGAATATCTTCAGCCTTCACACGAATCTGGTGATACCTAGATCTCAAATCTATCTTACTGAACACACTTGTAACAACCAACTGATCCATCAAATCATCAATCCTTATAAGTGGACACTTATTCTTGAGAGTCACCTTGTTCAATTGTCTATAATCCACACAAAGCCTCACAAAACCTTCTTTCTTCTTAACTAACAAAATTGGTGCACCCCATGATGACACACTTGGACAAAAGAACCTCTCCTCAAGCAGATCTTCAAGTTGATTCTTTAACTTCTTCAATTCCGGTGTGGACATACGATATGAAGTCATCGCTACTAAACTAGTTCTATGAACTAGGTCGATCGTAAACTCCACTTCACGTTCCGACGGTGAATGACTTATCTCATCAGGAAAAACTTCTGGATAATCACAAATAATTGGCACACCACCAACTTCCACACTTTATTAACACTCAAAGTTTCCATCAAAATAAACATCTCAGCACCGTCCTACACCGACTCAGCAAAACAATCTGTAAGCACTTAGTTTAACTCAAAACAATGCACTGCACACACCATCTAAGCTTGCAAGACACGTCTATCCCACCAATATGAACCTGTCTGCTATGAACAAGAGATTAAGGGTGATCTGTTCCTCAATTTGTCAATAGACAGCCAAAAATTATGATGGGGGCATAAATCATCATTACCAAACTATAAGAGCATTCGTCGACACACTGAGCCACAACTCCACACTTAAAGTATCCTTTAGAAGCACAAGCTTTTCCCCCACTTGTTTCATTCCCACTTCTGCAGACAAAGGTTAGAAAACAAATGTGTATCGACGGGGTTTTCAAACACATGTCCCATACTAGGGAACAAATAACATTAGACAACTTGGCCGAACGGATAGACCTGCTCTAATACCACTAATGTAACACCCTTTTCTACCCCACAAATATTATGGAAAAATAATCAAATTTATCAGATTAAAATTTTAAACACTATAAAATCACCTCAAAGGGCGTACATTTCTAAATAAATTCAAATCAAGGTCAATGCTCCATAAGCAACGAGTTTTCTCAAAATTACTCAAAAGTGCTCAAATGGCACCGAAACTCAAATAGGAAAAAAAATCCAAAGTTTTCCTTTTTCCGCAAGGAAACCAACATAACAAAAACTCAATAAAATATAGTTTGACTCAAAGACCCCAACCAAATGTTACACTATCAGAGCAAGACCCTTTAAGTCAACCACAATGGCCAACAACCCAAAAACTTCAAAAAGTCCTCGACGACATCCACAGCTAAACCTGGTCATTTGCACGTTACCCACGTGGAGGCAACATTCAAAAAAGCAGGGTGAGTAAAACGATTCATAATAATCAATATACGAACCAATATATAAAACAACGTCATTTTCATATTATGCATCATCATATTCATCAATGGGTATCAAAGGCCACGACATCATAAATTACTCAAGATTGCCTCATAGGGTCATCAGGGAACATCAAAAGCCACAACATCATAAATTACTCAAGATTATCTCATAAATGCAAATGCAACAAGACTTATGCATGTGGTACCAATCATCACAACTTAATGGACACTGGGCCATCAACCCTCCATAGATCCCCATCAATAGGATCGATTCTATACAAGAACCGGAGTACATCAAAATACCTCACATCCGCACAATGGGACTGAAGCCACAAAAATCAAGGTCCTGAACCGAAGCCCAGATGCATATGAATGCATGATGCACACGTAAATATCATCCTCATAATAAACTCATTAGGTGCATCATCATTCATCAAAATCATCATAATAATCATGTCATCATATAATCATCAAAAAATCATGGAATCAACGTCATAAATCATCACAATTACTCATGGGAATTCATTATACAGTCATGTATTAATCACATAGGAATCTCAATTATAATCATATTAATTCATTATCCGTTCATTTAATCACCTAGAAATCACAGTTACACTCATGGTAATTCATCAGGAAAATCACAGCATCAAAACATCAAGACATCACTTAACGAGAACATAATTAATTAGTAGAACATATACACAATTGACTTCTCAAACATATTAAATATAAAAATATTAGGAAATTAATTCACTTATCTATACTATGTTATATCCCTATTCATTAGCTTTTCAAAACTTCAAATGGGGAGCAAAACGGACTTACGGATCAAAAGTTACGTCTAAAACGATTTCGACCGAAAACATGAACAGTCGGGACAGACAGCATGAAGAATTTTATGCAATTTTCAGCGTTGGAGGCCTTCCCGACCTCCGATTTCAATTCCGTAAAAACCAAACTCAGAAAATTACATCTCATCCAATATTGTAATTATCTCAAGTAAATTAACAATTTTAACACAATTAAACTATCTAATCATCGTTTTAAGATTATGTCTAAAACCTTTAAAATTAATGGATATAGGTTCAATCCTGTATCGTATTTACGCCTCCAATTCCCATAATTTCCTTAAAACTACACCACGGTCATTAGAGTTCTCACTATCTAATTACCTACAGGGTTGAAACCTCAACAATAGATTTGGCCATGAAGGCCTAATTTCCCTTACCCTCAAATAAGCCTCGAACCTATCATACCATCAATTCAAATCCCTATACGTTTAAAACCCCAACAACAAATTTTGGCCACGAAGGCCTAATTCCCTCAAACCCAAAAACCTCCTAAACCCTTAAATCCTCTTTAAATACATTGAATCACATATTGAAAACAATGAAGGCAACACTCCTCATACCTTAATTGTCGACTCTATGTCTTTCTCCTTGATTCTTGGAAACCTTGCGAAGCTTTTGCCTCAATCCTCTTCCTCAGAGCTCTGGTCTCTATTTCTTAGTTTTTCACGATCTAACAAGAATGAATCCTAATTTCCTCAAAAATTCCTTTTTGTTAAACCTAACTTTGGGCCTTAAAATTGGGCTTTCCAACTTCACCCTCACTAAGTCTTCCTCAAATGTCCATTTTTCCCTTAATTCACTTATATTTATTTAAATTAATAATAATACCAATATATTCATATTATACACTATTATTTAAATAAATAACTAAAAACCTATAATTCTCAATATTCACACCAACCACCAAAAATCACCAAAAATGCGAATATTCATATTTAAATAAATTAAATAAATATTCCGATAAATTTAGGGTGTTACATTTGAGGTGTTTAGAGGTTTGGAAATGGTCTAGACAATGACTTGACTTTGAAAATGTAGAAAAGTCAAGTTTTGGTGGTTTGAGAGTTGACTTTCTGTTCTAGCAGGTTTTGGATGATTGTAATGGTTTGAACACCTCTAACACCTATTTTGTGATGTGTTAGAGTGATTTGTTTGGTGGTTTGGTGATTGGAAATGCTTTTGGATGATTTTATGCAAAGTGGATTTTTGTTCACAAAGAAGTAACTTCTACCACTTGCAAGAAGATTAGGATAAGAGAAATGAGAGAGGTTCAACTCAGTTTTTAGTTGATTCTGGTATTGTTTGGATGTTAGGAGTGTGTTCTATTTATAGGCAAGCTTGGAGAATGAGAGGTATGGGCAGATTGTGTCAACTTGTTAAGTTTACCCTTTTTGGAGGCAAAATGAGCAAATCCAACTTGGGATTTCTTTTCTGAGCATGAGCAACCTTCCTATGTGTTTCAACATCATCAATAGCCTACAAATAGTTGACATGAAGTGAAGTAAAGAGAGTAGTTGATGCAGTAGCTGAGGTGTAGCAGAAAATGCAAAAAGTATCTCTCTCCTTGCCACTTGCATCCAGTTGCTTGAATAAACAAATCATATAATCCAAACTCTAGTTTTTGATCGTGCTAATCCATTGTAATCTCACCAATTAAGTCCCTAAACATCAGAGAATTAGTTAAGCAAGTGATTAGAAGAGGTTTGAGTGGTTTATGCAAGTGTGCAAATCCTTCACAACTTGATGAGCTCATAACTCAAAATCTATGCATTTTTGGACATCAACCCTCTAGGACACGTTTGTAGGATTCTTCAAGAGCTTTCTAAACAGCTATGGACCACTCAATTTGGATGTGTCGTATTAGAGTTATGACCATTCCAAATAAGCTTGTAATTAGGGTTTTTCGTAAACCCTAATTTCTTGATTCACAAGTTATCCATCAATTCTTGATTAAATCTTCACCAAACTCACTATTTAGGCATAACATAATGTTGGAAACCTTGATTGCTTCAATTTAGGGTCAAAACACTAAAACTCAAAGAGTTGACTTTCCAGACAGACGAACCGAATAGTTGAAATCTTCAGGATCAATCCTTAGTGTTATGGGGTTTTTGAACCTTTAATACTTCTTGAGGGTACTTCAATAAGTCATAGAAACATCATGGACCATGTTTCAAGCTTTGGAAACTCATTTAGACCAAAAGTCAAACTACAGTTGACTTTTTCAACTAGAAACCCTAATCAGGGTTTTACACAACACTGCTTCAACTCTCTTGGAAATAACCTCAAATAGAACTTGTTCTTGGTAAGATATGAACCTCTTGATGATGTGAAGACTTGATATGTAGAATATCATTCCAAAACCTTGACTGATCAGTCCACATAATTCTTGATTTTAACAATGTGAAATCCTAATTCATCTGCATCTTGACAAAGACTAACTTGAAAGAGGTTAGGGTTAGATAACATATGCTTGATGCACCTAGAATGATAATGGAATCTAGGGGTCAAAATTTGGGGTATGATAGTGTTCCTTTTTTTGTGAAAATAAAGTATCTATATGTATTCAATAGTTTGTTAGCTTTATGCTGGTTGTTGTATTATTTATATGATTGATCTGTGTTGCCATTGTAGTATATTTTGGAGACACGAGATAAAGTTGATGAAAAGATGGTATTGGAAGAAATAGATAAAATCGATTGTAATTTTATTCCTCAGCCAAAGGCTAGTTTATATAATGAGAATACAATAAAAATACTTAATTCTCTCCTTAATGGAGAATAAAAGAAAATAAATGACAATAAACGTAAATAATTAAATATGGAATGTAATATTTTCCAACACCCCCGCCCCTCAAGTTGGTGTATAAATATCTATCATGCCCAACTTTTCTATCAAATGCTCAAAGATAGGTTTTACCAAACTTTTGGTCAAGATATCTGCAGTTTACTGACTTGAAGTCACGAAAGGTAGACATATAATTCCAGCATCTAACTTATCCTTTATGAAGTGTCAGTCAATCTCAATATGCTTGGTTCTGTCATGTTTAAATGAATTATGAGCTATGCTAATAGCATCTTTACTATCAGAGTACAATTTCAATGGAAGCTCAACTTTCATTTTAAGTTCTTCTAAGACTCTAAGGATCCATAATCATTCACAAATACCTTGAGATATAGGTCTAAACTCGGCTTCTGCACTATTCCTTGCTACAACACCTTGTTTCTTGCTCCTCCATGTCACAAGATTACCCCAAACATAGGTACAATATCTAGAGGTTGATCTTCTATCGATGACTAAAACTGCCAAATCAACATCGATGAAGATAGACACATTCCTTTCACTAGTCTTCTTAAAAAATTATCCTTTTCCAGGATTTCCCTTGAGATATCTCAGTATCCTATAGACTTCCTCAAGATGTTCTTCAAAAGGGGAACGCATAAACCGACTCACTACACTAACTGAGAAAGCAATATCAGGTCGGTGTGTGACAAATAAATCAGTTTCCCAACCAATCTCTGATATCTTCTAGTATCAACAAGAACATTACCTTCTCCCCAAAGTTTAGCATTAGGATCCATATGGGTATCTACAGGACGACATCCACTCATTCCTGTTTCTTTCAATAAATTTAGAATGTATTTCTGCTGTGAAACCACAATAACATTCTTTGACCGAGCAACCTTCATGCCTAGAAAATATCTCATGAATCCCAAGTCCTTGATTTCAAAGTCTACAGCCAATTTCTATTTTACCCTTTCCATTTCCATTGTATCTTCTCCAGTAAGGATAATATCATCAACATAAACAATCAGAACAACAAATTTCCCATCGTTGGAGAATTTTGTGAACAAGGTGTGGTCAGCCTGTCCTTGAATGTACCCTTGATTCTTCATGGACTGAGTGAATTTTTCAAACCAAGATCTGGGAGACTGCTTTAATCCATACAAAGACTTATTTAGTTTGCATACATTTGATCCAAAAAAATTTTTAAAACCAGAAGGAATGTCCATATATACTTCTTCTTCTAGATCACCATTAAGAAAGGCATTCTTAACATCTAACTGATGTAAGGGTCAATCTAGGTTAGCAACAAGAGATAAAAGAATTCTTATAGTGTTCAATTTTGCAACAAGAGCAAATTTCTCTGAGTAGTCTATACCATAGGTCTGAGTGAAGCCTTTAGCCACCAAGTGAGCCTTGTACCTTTCAATTGACCCACATGAATTATACTTCACAGTAAACACCCATTTGCATCCAACTGTCTTCTTGCCATCTGGTAGCGACGTAACACTCCAACTTTTGTTCTTTTCATGAGCTTTCATCTCCTCAAGTACAACTTCCCTCCAATTTGAAATTTCTAGAGAAACCTGTACACTTTTTGGAATTTCTACACTAGACAATTTTAAGGTGAAGGCAGACATAGATGAAGACAAACTTGAATATGAAATAAAATTGGACATTGGGTGTTTAATGCAAGATCTGACAAGTTTTCTAATGGCAACAAGATCATCTATATCAGGATACAAAATACGACTCTCAGAAATAGAGATAGACTTACATTTCTTTTTGTTAGGAGGTTGATCATTCCCCAGTTTAGATTCTTGGCAGTGTTGAGATGTGGACTCGTCCCTTCGTTTATGGTGCTTTTTCATAAAAACCTTCCCTTTCTAAGTCTTGTTTCCTAATTCAAATATGTATTCTTGAAGTGACTCATTATTTTGTGGCATTTCAATTAGATCATCATTATAATCGTTTTCAGGATTCTCATTGTTTTCTACAAGAGAAAATGTAAGCTCGGATTCACAAGACTCCTTACTCATAACAAGAGTAAGATCAGATACAGAATCATGGCCATTTTCCGTTGGTGCAGATGTAAAAGTTTCAGAACTTTGTGGTACAAACAAAGATAAATTTTTCAAAAAACTCATGTTCTTAATTTGAAATTAGTCTTCCTTTATCTCCCTCCCCCCCTTGAAGATGAGTGTCATCAAAGAAAGGTTTATTTTAAAAAAAATGTAACATCCATAGTGACAAACATTTTCTTGTTTTTTGGATCAAGAGATTTATATCCTTTTTGGGTTGAGGAGTATCCAACAAATACACATTTTATAGCACGTGACTCAAGTTTTCTAACATTTTTATGTTCATGAACAAAAGTTGTGCAACCAAAGATTTTTAAAGTCAAATCAGTTAAAATACGAGTACTAGGAAAACATTCGTTGAAGACACTAATTGGAGTTTGAAAATTGAGAATTTTGGAGGGAATTCTATTAATTAAATACGCAGCTGTTAAAACACCTTCGCCCCACAAATAATTTGGTACTTTATTCGAAAAAAGTAGAGCTCTAGAAGCCTCCTATAAATGTTTATTTTTCTTTTCGGCCACTCCATTTTGTTTAGGAGTATTAGGACATGAACTTTGATGTACAATCCCATTTTTTAGAAAAAAAATCATCCAGGATAGTGTTAAAATATTCTTTACCATTATCACTTCTAAAAATATGGATATTTGTTTGAAATTGGTTCTGCACCATTAAAAAAAAATTCTTTACAGCCTGGCAAACATCTGATTTCCCCTTTAACAAGTACACTCAATATACTCTTGTATGGTCATCTATAAATGTGATAAACCATTTTTTGAGAGAGAGTGTACTAGTACGGTTAGGGCCCCAAACAACACCTTGAATAATAGAAAACGGTTTTGATGGTTTATAAGGCTGTATTGAAAAGTGGGAATGATGATGCTTTACAAACTCACATGTTTCACATTTAAACAAAGAAAAATTCTTATTGTGAAATAACTTAGAACACAAGTGTTTTAAATAACGAAAACTAGGATGACCTAATCTTAAATGCCATACCATAATGTTGTCATATTTATTATTCAAAATAGAAAAAGACTCAAAGCAGAAACTTATTGTTAAAGGTAGTTGTGATGCAGATCCAATGTCAAGGTAGTAGAATCCTTCACTCTCCTTAGCACTGCCAATCATCTTCCCCAAGTTTAAATCCTGAAAGACACAGTGAGAATGAAAAAAAATAGTTTGACAATTTATATCTTGGACTAATTTACTGACGGACATTAAATTACACGATAAGTTTGAAACATGAAGGACATTTTTAAGAGTTAGCATTATAGACAACACAACTGACCCTTTACCTGCAATGGCTGAAAAAGAGCCATCTGCAATTTTTATTTTTTGATTACCTGCACATGGACTATAAGAAGAGAACAAAGTAGATTCACATGTCATTTGATCAGAGGCACCTGAATCTACTATCCAAGTATGATTGGGACTGACATTAAGAAGTGCAAAATTACCTATTGTTGCTATAGAGCAAGAAGGGGTTGGAGACTCTAGGAGTTTGTACAGTCTGTCCAGTTGTTCTGTAGTAACTGGAAGTTGAGTTGTAAGGGATTGCTGCCCTTGATCAGAATTACTAACCTGAAATGCACGACCACCTTTCTTCTTCCAGTTTTGAGGTTTGCCTTTGAGCTTTCAACATGTTTCACGTGTATGCCATTCGCGCTTGTAGTGATCACACCAATGAACTTTATCTGACCATCTTCCCTCATCAAGGTTCCTAGTAGCCAGAACTAAACCTTCTGATTCAGAGCTTCGTGGTGTCTTTCCCATCATAATTCCTTGTCGTGCCTCCTCCCTTCTTATTTCTGCAAAAGTTTCAAGAAGAGTTGGTAATGGTATTTTTCCTAAAACTCTACCTCTTACCTCATCAAGGTCTTTATTAAGCCCAGCGAGAAACATGAATACACGATCATTTTCTTGCCTCTTGAGAAACAAAACACTGTCTTCTGTACACCTCCAATTTTCATCACAACAAAGATCCAACTCTTGCCATAGTGTCAACAGCTCATTGTAATACACAGTTACACTCTTGTCACCTTGTTTCACATCCCATAACTTTGATTTTAAACCAAATATTTGGGAGGAGTTTTGAATATCAGAGTATGTTTCCTTAACAACTTCCCACACATCCCTTGCGTAAGGAAAAAACATATAAGGCTTACCTATTCCAATTTCCGTGGAGCTTATCAGCCACGCAATAGTCAAAGAATTTTCATATTTCCATTGTTTGTAACGAGGAACTTCTGATGTCGGTTCAACTACTGCTATTGTTAAGAAACCAAGTTTCCCTTTGCTATCCAACACCAACCTAACAGTTTGAGCCTATTCATTATAGTTATTCTCATTCAGTTTAGGGATATTGACCTTGAGGGAGTATGAGGAACCCTCTTGATCATTACCGTCTATGTTGGAATAGCTATCACCAAAGACATTGTTCCTGTTTCCATTGTTGTCGTTATTACTGCCAAAAACAATGTTAATGTCTCCATGATAGTCGTCATTATTGTCACTATTTGTGACCACTGATAGTTCCTCTCGTTCGCCATCTCCGCAACCACCGTCGTTTCCGCGGCCACCTTCGTTGTTGCGGCCACCGCCGTTGTTATTCGCCATAAGAGGTTAAACGGGTATGTGAATCAGATCGGGTAAAAAAACGGGTCGAGCAGAAAGCTTTAGAAAGCTTTACGGTAACCCTAATCCAGGGCTCTCGATACCATATTGAAAGAAATAGATAAAAATTGTTGTAATTTTATTACTCAGTCAAAGACGGTTAATATAATACAATAAAAATACTTAATTTTCTCATTAATAGAGAATAAAATAAAATAAATGACAATAAACATAAATAATTAAATATAGAAATAAAATATATTTTAAAAGATGGAGATCTTAGTCCCTTACAATATTCTTCCTCTTGATCTTGATTGTGCAAATCAAGCCATAATGAGATTTCCCGAGGCACAATCTTTAATCTTTATTTTCATACGCGTGTACTTTTGGCCCCACCTAACTTCTAATGAAAATACTTGTTCATAACTTTTATATAGATCCAAGCTGTTTTATATGCTCTTCATAACACAATGGGTCTTCCTTGGCCTAATGACTACAAGAAAAAAAGT
The DNA here is from genome assembly GCA_963859935.3 of Lathyrus sativus. Taxonomy (NCBI): domain Eukaryota; kingdom Viridiplantae; phylum Streptophyta; class Magnoliopsida; order Fabales; family Fabaceae; genus Lathyrus; species Lathyrus sativus. The sequence continues at coordinate 117,799,475 of OZ012735.1, forward strand.
ATACGAAGAAGTTTGGATTGGCTTGGGTCGATGTTTGGATTTCAGGTTAAAAAAAATCTGGATCTGCGAGGTTACTTGTTTCTTTGAATAATCTTCAATTTTTTTTTTCAAAACTACTTCACCACTAATTAATTTAATTGGATTTGTTTATCCTCATTGTTTTAATATTTCTTTTATACAAAATTCAGAAGCACAATGTTGCAAATCAGAGGGAGCATTTGACCTTATTGCTTGCTAATGTTCACATAAGACAATTGTTGGTGCAAAGATAGAATAATGAAAATAGGGAAATATTCTATTAAAGAGAATGACGGCAGAAGAAAACAGGATTAAGAGTTACAATGATTGTCACCCTATTTATAGGCTAAAACTAGGGTTACTAGAATAAGATAAAATACTAAAATACCCTCTAACAAACTTATGGGCTTAAGAAAATAATATAATAAAATATGAATTATTACTAATACCATCCCTTAATTCATATTCCATCAAAACTTGTAACACCAATTTCATCCCTTAATCTGAGAAATTGATCAGTCTTGATAGCTTTCGTCAGAACATCTGCCAACTGCTTCTGAGTGCTGCAGTGTACAACTTCTAACACTCCACTCTGAACTTGATGTCTCAGAAAATGATACTTGGTCTCAATATGCTTGCTTCTCCCATGCAGCACTGGGTTTCTGGCAAGGTTGATTGCAGACTTGTTGTCAATCATCAACTTCAGAGGTTTGTCTACTTTAATCTTCAGATCCTGCAACAGATTCAGAATCCACACAGCTTGGCATGCAGTAACAGCACCTGCAATGTATTCAGCTTCACAGGTTGACAACGCCACAACAGGTTGCTTCTTGGAACACCAAGAAATGGGACCTCCCAGAAATTTGAACAAGTACCCAGATGTACTTCTTCTGTCAACTCTGTCTCCACACCAATCAGAGTCTGAATAACTCAGAAGTTCTGACTCATTATTTCCTCCAGAGGGAAATAACACTCCATACTTCAGAGTTCCTTTGATATACCTCAGAATCCTGGCAGCAGCTTGGTAATGGGACCACTTAGGTTTACTCATAAACCTACTAACCATCCCAACTGAGTAGCAAATATCAGGTCTGGTATTGCACAGATACCTCAGAGAACCAACCAACTGTTTGAAGGTTGTAGCATCCACATCCTTTCCTTCAGAGTCTGAATCCAGTTTCTGATTTGTATCAGAAGGTGTGACAGCCATCTTACAATTCTTCAGATCAAATCTCTTCAGAAGTTCTAATTCATACTTGAGCTGATGCAAAATGATACCTTTCTCAGAATATCTGAACTCCATCCCTAGAAAGTATGTCATTTTGCCTAGATCAGTCATTTCAAATTCATTCATTAGAACCTTCTTGAACTTGGCTATCTCCTGTTCAGAACTTCCAGTCAATAGTATATCATCAACATATAAACATACCAGAGTCATATTGCCTTCAGAAGTATGCTGAACATAGACACCGTACTCCATCTCACATTTCTGAAAGTCTTGCTTCTTGAAAAATGAATCAATCTTCTGATTCCAAGCTCTGGGCGCTTGTTTCAATCCATATAGAGCTTTGTATAATCTATACACCATCCCTTCCTGATTCTTTTTCACAAATCCAGGAGGTTGTGACACGTAAACTTCTTCTTCTAATGGACCATTCAGAAATGCAGATTTTACATCTAAATGCATCAGAGGACAATTCCTGTTAGCAGCTATTGCAATCACCATTCTGATTGTTTCATGTCTTGCTACAGGTGCAAACACTTCAGAATAATCCAGCCCAGGTTTCTGTAGAAATCCTCTGGCTACCAACCTTGCTTTATGTTTGCCAATTGAGCCATCTGGCTTTAACTTCTGCTTGAAAACCCATCTGACGCTGATGGCTTTCTTGTCTTTTGGAAGTTCTGTCAGCTTCCAAGTCTTGTTTCTCTCTATAGCATCAAGTTCTTCTTTCATGGCCTTCAGCCAGAGCTTCTGCTTAAGAGCCTCCTCTGTACTTATAGGTTCAGAGTCTACTAACATGGCACACTGAATAACTTCTCCTTCAGAGTCTACTTCAGTGTCTTGCAGCATGTCAAATTCTGCAAATCTTCTGGGAACGCTTCTGATTCTTTGTGGTCTCTGAACTTGTTCAGAGTCTTGAGCTTCAGAGTTTCTAGCTTCAGATGATTGACCTCCAGAGCTTTGACCATCTTCAGAGTCTGGCATATTTCCAGAGTCTGAATTGCCACCAAGATCTGGATTGCCATCGGAGTCTGAATCATCAGAGTCTGGGTCATCTGGGTCACCTTCATCTTCTGAGTCATCTTCAGAGTTTGAATCAGTATCAGAGTCAGAGTTAATATCAGGGTTTACTTCAACTTCAGAAATTCTTAACTCTGGCCTTTCTTCAGAGGTTTTAACATCAGAATCAGATTGAGACTTATCCCAATTCCAAACTTCTGATTCCTTCACAATCACATCTCTGCTGAATTCAATTTTATTAGTTTCTGGACAATAGAGCTTGTATGCACCTGTACTGTGGTACCCTATCAGAATCATCACTTTGCTTCTATCATCCAGCTTCTGTCTTCTGGCTTCTGGAACATGTTTATAGCAAACAGAACCAAATACCTTCAGATGACTAACACTTTGCTTGTCTCCAGTCCACTTCTGCATAGGAACTATTTCCTTCAACTTCTTCGTAGGACATCTGTTGAGTACATACGTTGCAGTGGCAACAGCTTCTCCCCAGAGCTTCTGAGGAAGCTTCTTCTCCTTTAGCATGCTTCTCACCATATCAAGCAGAGTGCGGTTTCTTCTTTCAGCAAGACCATTGTGTTGAGGGGTATAAGGAGCAGTAACCTCATGCTCAATTCCATTCTCCTCACAGAACTTCTGGAACTCTTTGGAGTTATACTCACCTCCACCATCAGTTCTAAGAATCTTCAACTTCTGACCACTCTGATTCTCAGCCTTCATTCTGAACTTCTTGAATTCATCAAACACCTCGTGTTTAAACTTAATAAGGGATACCCATGTCATTCTTGTGAATTCATCAACAAACAACACAAAGTATTTGTTCCCTCCAATTGATGCTACTGGAAATGGACCACACACATCAGAATGTACAACTCCCAAGGCATGTTTTGCTCTTGGAGCAACTTCTGATGCAAATGGCAATCTTGGTTGTTTTCCTTCCATGCAAACTTTGCATGACTTTTCAGGCTTCTTAATTGCAGGAATTCCATGTACCAATTTCTTTGAATTCAGATGTTGTAAGCTTCTGAAATTCAAATGACCAAATCTTCTGTGCCACAGCTCACTCTCCTTCTCAGTACTTGTTGCACTAAGACACTCTGAGTCTGCAGTTCTGACATTCACCTTGAATGTTCTATTCCTTCCCTGTTCTGACTCCATAATCAACTTCTGATTACAGTCATACAGCTTCAGAAGATTGTCCTTCATGGTAACTGAGAAACCTTTCTCAATTAATTGTCCCACACTCATCAGATTGCTTCTGATGCCAGGTACATACCACACATTCTGAATCAATGCTATTTTTCCATTGTTCAGAGTCACTCTGACATTTCCCATACCTTCTGCATTAAGATATTTGTCATCAGCACATCTGATCTTTGTTCTCTTTTCAGAGTCAAAGTCAACCAGCCATTTCTTGTTTCCAGTAAGATGATTTGAACAGCCAGTGTCCATATACCACCAGTCTGTCAGGTCATCAGATTCAGAGGCCATCAATAGCACAGATTCGTCATCAGAACTTCTGGCTATATTTGCTTCTTCTGATTTCTTCTCCTTGTTTGACCAACAATCTCTAGCAAAGTGACCAAACTTCTTACAACAGTAACATTGGATCTTCTTCTTATCATACTTCTCTTTTCCCTTCTGAGCATTCTTTTGTCTATCAGAGGTTGAGCTTTCTGACTTCTGACCACCATCAGATCTTCTCTTGGCTTCTGACTGCTTCTGATACCTCCTATCAGAAGTTGCTTTCAGAGCCTGCTGCTCTACTTCCCTTTCAGAAGTTCTCTCAGTCAAACGCAACTCTTGCGCTTCTAGACTGCTCTGCAGCTCTTCAATTCTCATGGTGCTCAGATCTTTGGAATGTTCTATTGCTACCACAATGTAATCAAATTGAGGAGTAAGGGATCTCAATACCTTCTCCATGATTGTTTCTTCAGAAAGAGTTTCTCCACACGCCTTCATCTCATTAGTGATCAGAATCACTCTGGAGATGTATTCAGAAACTTTCTCATTATTCTTCATGTTGAGATTCTCATATTGCTTTCTCAAGGACTGAAGCTTCACCTTCTTCACTGATGCGTCACCACCATAACATCTCACCAGAGTGTCCCATGCAGCCTTTGCTGTTGTAGAGTCTGCAATCTTCTCAAACACGTTTACATCCACACATTGATGAATGAAGAACAATGCTTTCTGATCCTTCTTCCTTACTTCCTTCTGCGCGTTTTTCTGTTCATCGGTTGCATCTGCTGCTACTGGAACATAACCATCAGTGACAAGATCTAGAACATCTTGAGCACCAAATAGTACACGCATTTGGATCATCCAACGATTCCAGTTTTTACCATCAAATACTGGAAGTTTGGTGTTCATGTTGCCGTTTCCGTTCATCTTCTACTTTGCACAATACACTCAGATTTCTCACACAGTGTTTCCCAACCCACAGAATAAAATTCTGATCAGATTTTGTTCAAGATTCAACACGAATCTAAGAATCAAAATCAAACACACAAGACCTCACGTTCACTCGTGTTTCCCGTGTTTCCCAATGAATCCGAACCGGAGCTTTGATACCAATTGTTGGTGCAAAGATAAAATAATGAAAATAGGGAAATATTCTATTAAAGAGAATGACGGCAGAAGAAAACAGGATTAAGAGTTACAATGATTGTCACCCTATTTATAGGCTAAAACTAGGGTTACTAGAATAAGATAAAATACTAAAATACCCTCTAACAAACTTATGGGCTTAAGAAAATAATATAATAAAATATGAATTATTACTAATAACAATTTCCAAAGCCTGATCAGCAGCCCAAGGTCAGTTTTTGATTTCAAACATTGGTACAGCACATATTTTAAATTATAACTTATGTAGGAAGTTGTTTTAAATTATTTAATTTTTTTATGAAAAAAATGTAAAACAAAGGTAAAAAAACAAATGAAGATTAAAGAGTGTGCTTACTTGGCCGATCCTATTTTCCTATGTTAGAACTAGAAGCTACTATGTAGAATTTGCTTCTCTTATCGTACCTCATTGTTTCTACTGCTACGGCATTCTGTGTTATTGTGAAGGATGTGGTAAGAGCTACATTTTGTTTTTACCAATTCTTATTCAACTAAACTAACACAATATTATTTATTATCTGCTATACAAGGTTACTTTTTTTTAATTTTTTTTATGATTGTGTTGTTTTTCTTCTAAGCTATGGCCGGAGTAATAAATTTACAATTTGTATGTGTTCAAAGACCAAACTAAGCAAAATGGTTATGCCAAACTAAAAGATGGTATTTTGCATCTTGCGAAATCGGTTCTTTTCAAGCTTTGAATTTTGTAGTTTCGAAGGAAAGGTTTGTTCTCTAGAGAACCATCTATGACACTGAAAGTAATTCTTCCTGCTTTTAATTCTTGACTGTGTGCAAAATCATATTCATTTGTAGTGTTGGTTAAGTCTTTTTTCTGGTTGTTACAGGTAGCTCTTTTTCTTCTACTAGGAGTTCAGTATGGCCCATCTTATTACAATTTGGAGGCTCAGTGCCATTGGTAAGACAATATTATTACCTATTAGTGTTTATGGTATGAATATAAATTATTTTCCATATATCTTTGTTATGATAATACGCATTTATGGAGTGCTTATAATCACAAGCACATAGTGGTTCTGTCGGCCCTTATTACCTTTTGGAATCTGTCTATATAAAGATTTGAATTTTCTCCTGTAACTTTCTTAGTTAGCCACTTGCTTGCGTCAATCATTCTGACTCGGGTAGTTTTCAAGCACTCAGCTGGAAAATGAAGAGTTTGACAATGTTACTTATGTTATCTCTATGGTTGAGTAGCCAAGATTTTCTCATGTGGCTAGTTAGTACTATTAAATTAACAGTTTATTTGCCTAGCGTAAAAGACGTTCTTGTTTGCATAAATCAATAGTTCAAAAGTCATATGTTAAATAAATAAAATATGCACAAACTAGCTCAATACTCAATTTAGACCCGGTTTGATCTTTTGATTTTGTCATAAGGGAAGCTCTTCTATTGCAAAATTTTATTCTATTTTTAAATATTTGAAACTTGCGGCGGTTTAAACCGCCATAATTTACCGTCGCGATGAATAATGAAACAAAAATAAAAAAGAAATTCCATGACGGTTGATAACCATCGCAATATTCAAGTTGCGTCAATTCCCTAACCTTTGTGAAACATAACGACAGTTGGTGTGACGATTTTGACAACCGTCGCAATTCAGCCTCACGACGCACGTTTCTGAGATGATGATGCAACTGTCGTAACATGAAAATTGCGGCGGTTCTAACCGTCACTACGGCGGTTCTAACCGTCGTAACCTACCAAAATGAAGCTTCGCAATTTGCTAATTTTCTTGTAGTGTATGTTTGTGGAGGAAGTGATGTTTTCAAGTTTGGTATAGTGGATGAATAATGTTTCATAAATGGAAGACGTTTTGAGGTAGAAGATGAAGTTTGTCAAAATATTTATAAGAAAAAATGAATGAACTAAGAAATATATTTCTTAAAAAAAATGAGCCACTTATAACCACGATTGATTTAAATACTCATGGTGAAAGATATGTCACCTTTAACCACGATTGATCTAAATATCTGTGATGAAAGGTCTGTTCGCATTTTTTAAAAATAAATAAATAATAAAAAACGATGGTGCTGAGATTTGAACTTATGACCATATGCCACTTTTCACAATGGGTATTTAATCAATTGTGGTTATAGTTGGTTAAATAAAATATAAAAATCTACAAGCGCCTAAAAATCACATATTACAACGGTTGATTGAATATTCGTAATAACACGATCGTTATTATATGTGTTTTCCGTAGTAGTGGATCTTCCATGATTCTTACATGTTGTTTGGTGTTTTCCCCCATCCAAAGATGTCTTGGTAGTGTTCTGGTATTGTCACGTTTGCTAGATCTCGCTATAGCTTGCTAAGCGAGCATACCAGTAGTGGAACAACATATTTTTCGAGTTTGATCGTTGTAGCTCGCTAGGAGTTCGCATAGCAAAGTCTGTTTGCTACCAGCTCGCTAGTATTTTTCTAAGCATAACTGGGGAAATTTCCTAATGACTTGTTTTGCTAGGTTTTTTATAGAGCTCTCTAAGCGAACTTGATAACATTAAGAAATGCCTTGGTTCTTATTTTTACTATAACTCAAGAATTGTGTATCTGATTGATGCGAGACTTGAAGCATTGGAGACCTATTTAAATGCTCTATTTGAAGGTGAAGTAGAAGCATAATGTTATGTGAGAGTTTGATATGTATGATGTGATTGAAGTTTGTTAAATACTTTGTTCCCTATTTCCACCATAAACTAGGAATGATAGCTCTAATTGATGCGAGGACGGATGTGTTAGGAAGCTAACATAGAGAATTATAATATAGAGAAAATTATCTATGATTTATTCCACTATTGTTTTCCCTTTAAGAAAGGTTAACTCTGCCATAGGATGATCGAATGGATGTTTTCCATGTGCCGTGAAAGTGGAATAAGTTTGATTCAAGTGGGTTATGTGATAGCTTTGCATATGGTTTTGTAACTTGTTATATGATCATTTGGGTTTATGTATGTTATAAATCATATTACGATGCATCTTATATATATTGTTGGTTGTGATGCTTGTGTGTGTACATAAAATGATTAAAAGCCTATAATGATGAGTGAGGAAACCATAAGAGAGTAACTCTATTAATGAATTAAAATGATAAATTAGGTTATGAAAATGAGTGTATGGTGATGCTTAGACGCAAAGATACCTCAGTGTGGATCACAGACAAGTATTCGCTTGATTAACGAATCAATATGCTTTGTATAAAACATGTAGAAATAATATGTGAATGGGTGAAGATGATCGCTTATTATTTGATTGAAATACACGAGACTTGGTGAATGTTTCATCTAGTAATTGATGAGAGCAATCACGATGATATGGAACCCAATCACGTATTCGAATGTGATTGTGCACATACCATTTGAGAGACTTATGTAAAGAAAAAAATGGGGATATGGAACCAATGATTCGTGTCTCAATTAGGTTTAAGTCCCAACCATGGCGGAGCATGGGGGAGAGGTAGACACCTAAGTGGGTTCGAGTCCCATACTGTGAAAGATACTCAAAGTGGGTTCGAGTCCCATACGAGTGACGGTTTCTTGAACTGGGTTTGAGTCCCATAGATAACTCAATATCCACTGCAAAATTCAAATTATACGAGCATGTGTGAACTGAGTTTTATCTAGATGTGGGCCTGGGAGGGGATCAATTTAGTGAATCTGAATATTGATTTATTTAGTTATGAGAACTCAAGTAACATGTTGTCATACATTGTGAAGATACCTTAGATACTTAAGTCTTAGTTACATTGTGTGAGTAATACACAAGTAATGATAGATGATGACTTAAGTTAAGAATCGATTCGAAAACCCTGTAGAGTCGGGTGGAGCCATAGGATAGGAGAACTCACTGGTATTATTATATCATCCCATTATTGTGGTTATTTTCCAGGTATTTATTTACAGGTTAAAGGCAAAAAGAAATTTTCTTATGATGTTTCAAAGACTTTCGTCATTATGATCTTCCTCTGTGGATTATGTACAATCGAAGATATTGTACATGGCTCTTAGTTTTTATTCAGACTTTATTGTTTAATATGTTCCGTAGATGTAATTTTAGTTTGGACATGTGTAAATAATAATGTTGTTAGGAACTTATGTTGTATTAGTACCAAAACTAACACTTGTATGATATTAGTCTAGATATATATTATACAGCACGTTACATAACGCTTATATTTTCCATTTTGAGCATTTCGGGAGCTTTAGGGCATGTTGTGTTAAGATTAGTGAAAGTGACATACATTTTACTACTACAAATACTACATTTTCTAAAAAACATTTACGTCGGTGTTTTAACAAACCGAGATACAACCACTCCATTAGGTGCCTTAATGTAAATTTAGAATTTTAATAAAAAACTTTATGACATGTTATCTCGGTTATTACATCCAATCGAGAGGAAATATGGTGAAGGGACCACGCTTCAAATTTCAGCTCTTGCAATTTTTACTTTTATTTTTCTTATATTGTATCTATTTAACTTTCAGAAGATGCACTTCTTTTTTTAGTTAAAATTTATCTTTTTTTTAAATTGACTTCTTACTATTTTTTATTTTAATTAAGTATATTCCCTTAGTTGGATTAAACAACCAAGAGGTGATATTAATTATCTTTTTAAAAAAGCGTTTTCTCTTTTTTTTAATCTAAAATATATTTATTTCCTTAATTGATTTTTCAAATCGAGAAGAAATATATTTTGCATGTTGATCTTACCTGATCAGAAAGAAATCAGTGGCTTGCCACGCGTTGTGAGTTGCTGCCTTCACCGGTGTTATGGAGGAGAAAGGGGGTGTACCTGCAAGATGCTCTGATGCTTAAGTAAGTACCGAAACTAGAGAGAGCAAGTACAAAGAGAAGGTGTAATGAATGGAATACATGACCCTCTAGTGAAAGAGGGTATTTATAATATGCCCAAAGCGCAGGGCCAACGATTACATTGCATTGGGCCAGATTGCCAAGCCCAACACAAGTAACTGCTAAGGCTTACGTGGCGTAGTGCAGACCAGTACGTGGTCTTCGCTCTTGATCAACTGCCTCATGATCTTTGGAAGGTGGGATGGTCATCTCTTTCGAAAGTGGGTAGTTTCCTGATGATGTATCCCCGCGTGTGGGGCACATGGAGAACGTGGGGAAAGCGTGTGAGCTTCCCCGTCAAGAGAGTCTTCTGCCCGCCTGGTGAGCCTTGTTGATGCTTGTGCTCAACAGAGGAAATTGGGCCTTGTTGGGCCTCATCAGCATAACATTGAGTTAGGCCATCCGGGCTGAAGGGCAGGTCCCGGCCCAGTCCAGAACAGGAGCCCCCTATGTTGTTGCTCCTAGGTGGAGGAGTAATGACTTAAGGGCAGGTCGAAATATCAAGGACCTCTTTAGGAGAAACTATTTACCCGACGTATGAAATTGGGAGTCGTTTACTATGTCAGGAGTGAAGGCATGTTGGGAAGCCCGACGGGGAGCCAGATGGATTGCAGAGCTTCTGGTATTTCCATGTGTCAGGAAGCCATTGCTTAGCTAGGGCGGATAGGGGTAGGGGCTTTTGAATGCCTAAGGGCGCATCGAGTCTCGTGTTAGGCTTATAAATAGGACCGAGTCTGCTTTATTTCTCACTTTTCACTCTTATCGTTCACGACATTGTTCCTCTTCTCGTTTTGCCTCTTCACATTCTGCACTGTGATGTCCACCGTTGTACCATCTGTTGCATCACCTACCTAGAACCGTTGTATCAATTAAGTCTTGCATGCTTTTTATTCTGTTTTTCTTACTTTCCGACGGTCCCATGGTGGACTTGATGAATGTTCCGAGGAGACCGTGGAGTTTACGGTGAATACGTCGGGGCTCCCTTGAACAAAAGTAGGGTTAGACTGAAGCTCCCGGGGAAGATCGATGAAGACCCCGGGCACAAAGAATGATTTTAGATGAATCCCTCAGGGACAAATGATGAATTCCCCAGACACGTAGGATAGTTTTTGGTGAATTCCTTAGGGACAAACGATGAAGTCCCTGAGGAGGTATGATAATTTGGATGAATCCCGCGGGGATAAATGAGGAAGCCCCCGGGGAGGTATGATAGTTTAGATGAATCCCTCGGGGACAAACGAGGAAGCCCCCGGGGAGGTATGATAGTTTGCCCGAACTTCCCGGGGACATGTAGTGAGGTCCCCACCGGGGACGTTGTATAGTTTCGTATGACTTCCCGAGGACAAATTCTCGAAGTGTCGGGGTCCGCTCTTGTCTGCCGAGGCGGGAGAAGTCCTGTCTTAAGAGGGTCTCCCCTCATCGCCCTTTCACTTGATCTGCGGTGGAAGGATGAATTTTATTTTGAATGTCGAAATCACTGATTTCCTTTGCTTTTCAAGTGTAAATGGCTGCTTGGGTCCAAGGAATTATTGAAACCGATGATGAGCAAGATTCCCCGATGGCGCATGCCGGCAAAGAGCGCAGAAGGTCTGCCGTGGACTAGGCCGGAGAGGAGCCCCTGAGCATCTCCTCTCGCTTCGTTGTTGATGAGTCTGACGCTTATGCCAACATCGAAGACCGTCTCGAGGGTTCCCTTGTAAATTGGCAGGTGTACAAACCGCGAGCAAACCATAGAATATGCTCGGCGTATAAGGGGATGAGGTTCCCTATGTACGAGTTTACCTTCAGGGAGGCGGGATTATGTCTGCCCTTCACCGACTTCCAGTTAGGGGTTTTTGATTGGCTCCGGCTGTCACCCTCACAACTACATCCCAACGTAATTGCGTTTGTGCGGGCGTACGAGCTTGTCTATCAACATCTTAATATTGGGGCCACTCTCACCCTTTTCTTTTGTATCTTCCACCTCCAAAGGAAAACGCTCGATGGTCGACACAACTGGGTATCCTTGAAGAAGCCGTGGAGGCTCTTCCGGGCATATATGGATTCAATCCGGGATTTCAAGGACCGATATTACGTCGTCAAGCCCGTCACTCATACGGTCGTGGATTCACTTTTTAACCTCGAGGTCCGAGAAAGGGACGGGCAGCCCGAGGAGGTCATAGTGCCGAAGGTTCTGCTGGTTTGGATGAAGGAACACTTTCGTAAGGGCACAAATAGCTATGTAGTGCGGGCAGGCTCACTGGATGCTGATGATCGGGCGGCCTACCAGAAGCTAGTCGTTTTTGTGGCTAGTTTCACCCCTGCAAAGTGTGTCAGACCGGATGGGAATTTTATCCTCGACTCACACGGGAACATTCTTACGGAGTCGCGCTTGATTAATACGAGGGCCCTCCTTGAGTGTGCGTCCGATGAGAAAGCTTTGCGCCTCTTAGGTAGTGGGTCCGCTTTTCGCTTGGACATGTGTTCGTTATTGGTTTGTTTTGTTGACTTTGTTTATTTTTATTTTTATTTTGCAGAAGAAATATCGAGCATGCAATAGCGTGTAAAGAGGTTGGCAGCCAGCAAGGGCGGGAAGAAATCTTGAAAGGGGAGGGTTGCCCATGTGCAGCAGATGCCTGGTCCCGACCAACAACCTGGTGGCTCGTCTTCTTCTCCCCAGGGAAGCCAAATCCCTTCCTTGCAAGGGACACCTAAAAGACTGCGGGTCGGCGAGTTAGAGACCATCAACCTCACCGAAGGTAGTACCAAGGAGAAGTCCGTGCTCCCACCTTGTCATCTGCAGTCCGTATTCTTCTGTGGGGGGTAACTCTCCAGTGGTGGGTGCCACGGAGACAAAAGCCATCTTAGGTGCTGATCGAAAGACGAGGAAGAATATTCTAGCGGAGGACCTGACTACAGTGATTCGGGTCTTCGAGACGACTATGGTCCTCAATGATGAGGTTTGCTCTTCAACTGACTTCTCTAAATTGCAGGACGACCTTGCAACCGGCAAGGTGGAGATGAGCAAACTGGTTGCTTATCTCGATCAGGCAAAGGAAAATAGCGCTGCCTAGCTTAAGCTCTACAGTGAGATGGAGAAGCAGTCGAAGGCCGCGGGCGAAGAGAGGATGAGGCTCTTGGCGCAGATTTCAGAACTGGAGTTGGCTGCCCAGCCTGCGGAGGACGAGACCGGTGTGGAAAAAATCATGGCATCCTTGGTTGTTCTGGTGTCGAGGATCTGGCAGCTCGAGCAGGATTTCTTGGGGGCGCTCGAGGTGGGCTACGACAACGCCGTGGAGAAGCTCCGGCTCATGAACCCATAAGTCCTGTTTATCACCAAGGGGGAGATGCCATTCCATCAAGTCATCGAGGGGTCGCATGGTCATGCTGGAAACCGAAGAGGTGGATGAGGGCCCGATCGAGGAGGAAGCCTCTTAGTTTTGTCTGTTGTTTTTCTGGCCTGTGTTTTGATGTACCTGTTTATGGCCTGCTAGGCCATTCTTGTAATTTTTTTGACAATGCGCTTTGCCCGCCATTTTGGATATATAACAACTTTACTTTTATGTTGTTTGTGCTTTATGTTTCTATGTTTGAATTGTATTTCTGCTTCTTTTCTTGCTCGACTTGTTTGATGACCGATTGTGCGGGAAACTGGTCAGGTGATCAGGGTTGGCATCCGATCGATCATCGGGCCAAGACCTCGGTTGGGGTCTTTTTCCCAGGCGTGGACTTCCCACGCGAGCTGGGTGTCCTGCCCCAATGGTATGGCAGCGGTGGGGCTTGGTCGATGGGTCTCTGCTGGATCAAGGGTCTGACTCTTGTCTTTTTGTTTTTTAAAATAAAGAGTTGCGTCTGGGCCTGGCGCGCCCCTGTGATCGCGACGCTAGTAGGTCGTGTAATGCCCCGATTCTGAATTTCCCGTTATTTTGTGGAGTCTTTTAATTTATTGGTTAATTGTTATTTTATTGTGGAATTATGTGTTGATATGTTATGTGTGTATGTTGTAGTATTTTATTATTTGGTGAGTTTTGGGAATTAATTAGAGGGTGTTTTAGATAATCCTTGATTAGTAGTTATTTTGAGAGAAATAGAGTAGAAAGAGTATAAGTGGAAAAGAGAAAGAATAGAGAGAATAGAAACCAAGAGGAAAGAAATAGAAGAGAAAGAAAGGAACAGAAGAGAAAAGAGGAGAAAAACCTAGAATCATCAAGAATCCACTTCTAAGCTTTCGATTGATCGGGTAAGGGTGTGAAACTTTATTATTCTTGCAATGTGTATGATTATGTGTGTTCTTGTTGGTTTTGTTTTGGATTGGGGAGAGTTTTCCTCATTTTTCATTTTAGGGCATAATGAGTTTAATCGGTATAACGGATGTTTTATCGGGTAGAATCCGATGTAAGTGTTGTAGAATAGTTAGGGTTTGATAGACTAAGGCTATTGGAACTGATTTGATGAGAATCGGTCGGTTTTGGAGTGGTTGACAAATTCTGAACAATGGGAAATTATGAGTTCCCAGACACTCGCTAGCATGTTCGCCAAGCGAGCTGGTCGCGAACGTTCGCTAAGCGAGCAGTAGCGAATAGGTAGAGGATGGTCCCAGACTTGGACATAATGCATGTTATGGTGTTCGCTGGTAGCGAAGGTTCGTTAGGGGTTCGCTGAGCGAGCGAGGTAGCGAACAAAGTCATAGGCTTCTGTTTGCCTTCGCGAGCTTGTTCGCTAGGCGAACAAGTAGCGAATACTCGTTTGGAGCTCGCTAAGTGAGCAGGGTGGCAAACGTGACAGGTTGTGTTTTCTTTAATGTTTCCATCCGAGGTCGGGTTTCCGACTTAACTTTGATTATTTTCTTGCTCGAGGCATCGATCATGCTGAGTTATGTTGTGTTGTGGGTAGCCGTATGACGTGAATCCTAGATTATGAATTGTAGAATGTGTATGTGGCCGTTTGGCAATTTTGTGCAATTGTTCGAATTAAATGGAATTGCATGGTGATATTGATGTGAATGTGCATAATTGTATGTACTTGTATGATATGAAGAATGCTTGAATATGTTTGTAATCATGTGTGCATTTTAAGAGTGTTTAGAGACGTGTTTCATGTGTAGCATCATGATTGCATTCTTGTGTGTCTGATCCCGCGTAGGATCTGCAGAAACGATCGTGTGCCCTTGTGGGGTGTGAGCGATGGTTTATTTTGATTCCGAGGAGAATCTGCAGAAAAGTTGTGTGCCCTTGTGGGGTGTGAGCAACCGGATTGTGTGCCCGTGTGGGGTGTGAGAAATCCTGAGACATCGTGTGCCCATGTGGGGTGTGAGCGATGGGTAAACATCGTAGGCCTGACGGGGAGTTACTTCGGTAACGAGCGATGGTTCTATTTTGGTTCTTCAATTGAACCTGCTGAACGAGTCGGTACCGCATTTGCATCTGCATAGAGTCGTGAGTCGGTCTCTATGAGTTGCATCATCATCTTTATATGATGTTTTGGTGAATTGAACATAATTGTAAATGTTTAAGTGAAATGCTATGAATTGTGAAACATGAGTTGGTGAATGTGATTGATTATGTACGTGGACATTGTGATATATTGTAACCAGTTGTGGTGAGAAATATGAATTTTGTGTATGTTATAATTGTGTTTCATGATATATAATGTTATGAATTGTTTGTTATGATAATGTTTCTCACCCTTCTGCTGTTTTATAATGCTCTATGAGGCATTGCAGAGTAGGATGTTGGAGGTCTTTTGTGAAGCGAGTCTTCATTTCTTTTGGTCAGATGGCTCTGATATGTAACACTGAGTAGTTAGGAATTGTTTTGATTCTTTTGTGATACATCTACGTATGTATCTGCTGTTGAATGTTTTGTAAACTTAACTGATGAATTGAATTAGCCTGAATGATGTATATGATGCTTATGTTAATGAAGTTATTTCAATTTTTATATGTTTCCGCTTTAATCTAAATATTGATATGTGGGTTTTAAGTGATATGCTTTGTTTTTAGTTGAGATTTACCCCTTTTGTTACATATATTTATGAGCAGGTATTGTTTATGTTTCGTTTCATGGATAATGTGACACGCCTCTTTTATACCATGTTTTAATTACACTCTGATGAAACATTTGATAATTGCTTAATTGATTTAAGTGTTTATTTTGGGGGTATAGAAAGGGGGTGTTACATTAAGTGGTATCAGAGCCAGTGTTGAGTCAATTGTGTCTGTCTTCTTGTTGTGTTGGTTAAACGGTTGTTTGACCTTGTTGTTATTTTTGGGAATCCTCAGAATATGGCTGGTCGTAATGACACTGTTATGGCTGCGGCATTGGAGGCTATGGCAAGAGCGGTGCAAGGTGCGCCGAATGTGAATGCGAATGATGAGTTTAGAAGAATCAGCCGCCTGTATTCAAAGGAAGGTTTGATCCTGACGGTGCTCAGATCTGGTTGAAGGAGGTTGAGAGAATCTTTAGAGTTATGAACTGTGCTGAAGGAAACAAGGTGAGACTTGGGACTCATATGTTGAGGGAAGAGGCTGGTGACTGGTGGGTCAGTATGAGGCAAGTTCTTGAGGTGGATGACGAAGAAATTACTTGGGATTTGTTTCGCACTGAATTTCTGAGGAAGTACTATCCTGAGAGTGTGAAGGGTAAAAAGGAAATGGAATTTATTGAGTTGAAACAAGGCAACATGTCTGTGGTGGATTACACGGCTAAGTTTGTGGAACTAGTTCAGTTTCATCCTCATTATGCAGTTGTTACGACGGAGTTCTCTAAGTGCATTAAGTATGAGAATGGCTTGCGTCCAGAGATAAAGCAAGCGGTGGGTTACCAGAGGATACGAAGATTTTTGGACTTGACCGAATGTTGTAGGATTTTTGAAGAGGATAGTAGAGCTCGTTCTACTCACTACAAGAGTTTGAGTGAGAAGAAAGGCAAGCAACAAGTGAAGAGTGGACCTTATGTGACGCCTGTTGATAAGGGCAAGTATAGGGGAAACTTTGATAGGAAATCGGGAGGTGGAGGTTCGGGTGCAGTCAAATGTTACAAGTGTGGCGTGATGGGTCACAAATCTTTTGAGTGTGGGAAGTCTACGAAGAAGTGTGCTACTTGTGGAAGTTTTAGACATACCACTTCTGAGTGTAGAAGGAATGTGGTAAAGTGTTTTAACTGTGGAGAAGTTGGTCATATTAGCACCAAGTGTACCAAACCAAAGTAAGCTCAGTCGGGTGGAAAAGTATTTGCATTAGCCGGTTCAGACACTACTAATGCAGATCGCTTGATTAAAGGTACGTGCTTTATTAATAATATGCCTTTATTTGCTATTATTGATACTGGAGCGACTCATTCATTCATTTCTCTTGAATGTGCTAAGCGTTTGGGTTTGTGCATGGTTTCTTTGAGTGGTGGCATGGTTATTGAGACTCCTGCTTCAGGGTCGGTAACTACTTCTTTGGTGTGCGTAAGTTGTCCCTGACCATGTATAGTAAAGACTTTCTTATGGATTTGGTGTGTTTGCCGTTGGAAGGCTTGGATGTGATTTTGGGTATGAATTGGTTACAATTTAATAGAGTTCATTTAGATTGCTATCATAAGTTGGTAAGGTTTCCTTCTTTGGAAGATGATGAAAGTGAGAGTTTTCTATCCACTAAAGAGTTGAAGAAACTTTTAGCGGACGAAGCTCTGTTGTTTGGTTTATTTGCATCGTTGTCGGTAGAAGACAAGGTTGGACTCGATGTGTTTCTAGTGGTGTGTGAATTTCCAGAAGTATTTTCGGAGGATGATACGGATGTACCGCCGGAAAGGGAAGTTGAAGTTTCTATTGATCTAATTTCGGGTACTAGACCAATTTCGATGGCACTGTATCGTATGTCAGCATCATAATTGGTAGAGTTGAAGGAGCAGTTGAGTGATTTTTTAGAAAAGAGATTTGTTAGACCAAGTGTGTCTCCTTGGGGTGCACCGGTGTTGTTAGTAAAGAAAAAGGATGGAAGTATGCGGTTATATATTGATTATCGACAGTTGAACAAAGTGACAATTAAGAATAAGTATCCGCTTCCTAGAATTGATGATTTGATGGACCAATTGGTTGGAGCACGAGTTTTTAGCAAGATTGATCTGAGATCAGGTTATCACCAGATTCGTGTGAAGGAAGGAGATGTTCAAAAGACGGCTTTTAGGACACGGTATGGACAGTACGAATATTTAGTGATGCCATTCGTAGTTTCTAATGCGCCAGGTGTGTTTATGGAGTACATGAATTGTATTTTTCATGAGCAGTTGGATCATTTTTTGGTTGTGTTTATTGACGACATTCTGATTTATCCTAAGTCTCAAGAAGAGCATGAGGAACATTTAAGAATTGTGTTATAGATTTTGAGGGAGAAGCAATTGTATGCCAAGTTGTCGAAGTGTGAATTTTGGTTGTCAGAAGTGAGTTTTCTTGGGCATGTTATTTCATGTAATGGTATTAGTGTTGATCCGTCTAAGATTGATGC
This sequence comes from Lathyrus sativus, assembly GCA_963859935.3. Lineage (NCBI taxonomy): Eukaryota > Viridiplantae > Streptophyta > Magnoliopsida > Fabales > Fabaceae > Lathyrus > Lathyrus sativus. Next base: position 117,817,695 of record OZ012735.1, read on the forward strand.
GATAATGCAATGGGAGACACCTAGAACAGTTACGGAGATTTGAAGCTTCTTAGGCTTGGCAGGTTATTACCGGAGATTTATTGAAGGGTTTTCGAAGTTGGTACTTCCGTTAACGCAGTTAACTTGTAAGGGAAAGGCTTTTATTTGGGATGTTGATTGTGAGAAGAGTTTTATGGAGTTAAGGAGAAGATTGACAACAACGCCGATCTTGATTTTGCCAAATCCTACAGAACCTTTTGTGGTATATTGTGATGCTTCTTTGTCTGGTTTGGGTGGTGTTTTGATGCAAGGTGGGAAGGTTGTGGCTTATGCTTCTAGGCAGTTAAGAGTGCATGAAAAGAATTACCCTACTCATGATTTGGAATTAGCGGTCGTGGTCTTTGTTTTGAAAATTTGGAGGCATTATCTTTATGGTGCAAGGTTTGAAGTTTTTAGTGACCACAAGAGTTTGAAGTATTTATTTGATCAGAAGGAATTGAATATGAGGCAAAGAAGATGGCTAGAGCTTTTGAAGGACTATGATTTTGGATTAAATTATCATCCGGGTAAGGAAAATGTGGTGGTCGATGCCTTAAGTCGGAAGTCTTTGCATGTGCCCGCAATGATGGTAAAGGAATGAGAATTATTGGAGAATTTCAGAGATTTGAGTTTGGTTTGTGATATGACGTCGAGGAGCGTGAGACTTGGTATGCTTCATATCACGAATGATTTTCTTGCAACCGTTTGCGAAAGGCAAAAGTTGGATTTGAAGTTTGTTGACTTGATGACAAAAGAGAATGAAGATTTCAAAGTTGATGATTTTGGAGTCTTGAGGTTTCATGGTCGTATTTGTATTCCTGATGATGCGGAGTTGAAAAGAATGATATTAGAGGAAGGACACCGTAGTAATTTGAGTATTCATCCGGGAGCAAATAAGATGTACAAAGACTTGAAGAAGATCTTCTGGTGGTCTGGGTTGAAGAGAGATGTGGCTCAGTTTGTGTATGCGTGTTTGACTTGTCAAAAGTCTAAAGTGGAACATCAGAAACCTATGGGATTAATGCAACTGTTGGATATCCCAGAGTGGAAATGGGATGGTATCTCGATGGATTTTGTTACGGGGTTGCCGAATACGCAGAGAGGTCACAATGCAATTTGGGTGATTGTTGATAGACTTACGAAATCTGCTCACTTTATTCTGATTGATATTAGTTATCCTTTGGAGAAGTTAGTTGAGATCTATGTTCGGGTGATTGTGAAGTTGCATGGAGTTCCCAAGAGCATTGTATCGGATAGAGATCCAAGGTTTACTTCAAGGTTTTGGGAAAGTTTGCAAAAGGCTTTGGGTTCTCAGTTCAGATTGAGTTCGGCTTATCATCCGCAAACGGATGGTCAAACCAAAAGGACAATTCGATCGTTGGAAGATTTTTTACGAGCTTGTGTGCTAGAGAAAGATGGTGCGTGGGATAGTTATTTAGCGTTGATTGAATTCACCTATAATAACAGTTTTCATTCGAGTATTGGTATGGCTCCATTTGAAGCTTTGTATGGTCGAAAATGTCGAACACCTTTGTGTTGGCATGAGACTGGTGAGATGTCGGTGATTGGACCGGAGTTGGTACAACAGACGACGGAGAAGGTGAGGTTGATTCGAGAAAAGATGAGAGCTTCTCAGAGTAGGCAGAAAAGTTATCATGAAAAGAGAAGGAAGGATCTTAAATTTCAAGAGGGCGACCATGTGTTTTTGAGAGTTACGCCAGTTACGGGTGTGGGTCGTGCTTTGAAGTCGAGGAAGTTGACTTCTCGTTTCATCGGTCAGTATCAGATTATTGCACGAGTTGGTGCTGTGGCTTATCGTGTGGCGTTGCCTCCAAATCTTTCGAATTTGCATGATGTGTTTCATGTTTCGCAACTTTGAAAGTATGTTCCGGATCCGTCACATGTTATCCCTATGGACGAGGTTGAAGTAAGAGATAACCTTACAGTGGAAGCTTTGCCGATTAGAATTTTGGACCGCGAGAATAAGAAGTTAAGAGGCAAGGATATCGTGCTTGTGAAAGTAGCACGGGGAGGTGCTGCAGAAGGCGATATGACTTGGGAATTGGAAAGTAAGATGCGAGAGTCGCATCCAGAGTTGTTTGGATCAGGTAACATTTTCGAGGACGAAAATTTCTAAGTGGGGAGAGTTGTAACGCCCCGATTCTGAATTTCCCGTTATTTTGTTGAGTCTTTTAATTTATTGGTTAATTGTTATTTTATTGTGGAATTATGTGTTAATATGTTATGTGTGTATGTTGTAGTATTTTATTATTTGGAGAGTTTTGGGAATTAATTAGAGGGTGTTTTAGATAATCCTTGATTAATAGTTATTTTGAGAGAAATAGAGTAGAAAGAGTATAAGTGGAAAAGAGAAAGAATAGAGAGAATAGAAACCAAGAGGAAAGAAAAAGAAGAGAAAGAAAGGAAGAGAAGAGAAAAGAGGAGAAAAACCTAGAATCATCAAGAATCCACTTCTAAGCTTTCGATTGATCGGGTAAGGGTGTGAAACTTTATTATTCTTGCAATGTGTATGATTATGTGTGTTATTGTTGGTTTTGTTTTGGATTGGGGAGAGTTTTGCTCATTTTTCATTTAAGGGCATAATGAGTTTAATCGGTAGAACAGATGTTTTATCGGGTAGAATCCGATGTAAGTAATGTAGAATAGTTAGGGTTTGATAGACTAAGGCTATTGGAACTGATTTGATGAGAATCAGTCGGTTTTGGAGTGGTTGCGGAATTCTGAACAGTGGGAAATTCTGAGTTCGCTGACACTCGCTGGCATGTTCGCTAGGCGAGCTGGTCACGAACGTTCGCCAAGCGAGCAGTAGCGAATAGGTAGCGAATGGTCCCAGACTTGGGCAGAATGCATGTTGTGGTGTTCGCTGGTAGCGAATGGGGGTAGCGAAGGTTTGCTAGGGGTTCGCTGAGCGAGCGAGGTAGCGAACGAAGTCAGAGGCTTCTGTTTGCCTTCGTGAGCTTGTTCGCTAGGCGAACAAGTAGCGAATACTCGCTAAGCGAGCAGGGTGGCGAACGTGACAGGTTGTGTTTTCTTTAATGTTTCCATCCAAGGTTGGGTTTCCGACTTAACTTTGATTATTTTCTTGCTCGAGGCATCGATCATGCTGAGTTATGTTGTGCTGTGGGTAGCCGTATGGCGTGAATCCTAGATTATGAATTGTAGAATGTGTATGTGGCCGTTTGGAAATTTTGTGCAATTGTTCGAATTAAATGGAATTGCATGGTGATATTGATGTGAATGTGTATAATTGTATGTAATTGTATGATATGAAGAATGCTTGAATATGTTTGTAAACATGTGTGCATTTTAAGAGTGTTTAGAGTCGTGTTGCATGTGTAGCATCATGATTGCATTCTTGTGTGTCTGATCCCGCATAGGATCTGCAGAAACCTCGTGTGCCCTTGTGGGGTGTGAGCGATGGTTTAGTTACTTTGATCCCTAGGAGGATCTGCAGAAACGATCGTGTGCCCTTGTGGGGTGTGAGCGTTGGTTTATTTTGATTCCGTGGAGAATTTGCAGAAAAGTTGTGTGCCCTTGTGGGGTGTGAGCAACCGGATTGTGTGCCCGTGTGGGGTGTGAGCAATCCTGAAACATCGTGTGCCCATGTGGGGTGTGAGCAATGGGTAAACATCGTAGGCCTGACGGGGAGTTACTTCGGTAACGAGCGATGGTTCCATTTTGGTTCTTCAATTGAACCTGTTGAACGAGTCGGTACCGCATTTGCATCTGCATAGAGTCGTGAGTCGGTCTCTATGAGTTGCACCATCATCTTTATATGATGTTTTGGTGAATTGAACATAATTGTAAATGTTTAAGTGAAATGCTATGAATTGTGAAACATGAGTTGGTGAATGTGATTGATTATGTACGTGGACATTGTGATATATTGTAACCAGTTGTGGTGAGAAATATGAATTTTGTGTATGTTATAATTGTGTTTCATGATATATAATATTATGTACGTGGATAATGTTTCTCACCCTTCTGCTGTTTTATAATGCTCTATGAGGCATTGCAGAGTAGGATGCTGGAGGTCTTTTGTGAAGCAAGTCTTCATTTCTTTTGGTCAGATGGCTCTGATATGTAACACTGGGTAGTTAGGAATTGTTTTGATTCTTTTGTGATACATCTGCGTATGTATCTGCTGTTGAATGTTTTGTAAACTTAACTGATGAATTGAATTAGCCTGAATGATGTATATGATGCTTATGTTAATGAAGTTATTTCAATTTTTAGATGTTTCCGCTTTAATCTAAATATTGATATGTGGGTTTTAAGTGATATGCTTTGTTTTTAGTTGAGATTTACCCCTTTTGTTACATATCTTTATGAGCAGGTATTATTTATGTTTCGTTTCATGGATAATGTGACGCACCTCTTTTATACCATGTTTTAATTACACTCTGATGAAACATTTGATAATTGCTTAATTGATTTAAGTGTTTATTTTGGGGGTATAGAAAGGGGATGTTACATGTGGGCAGTGTTTAATTGTAATATCACTTGAGTTTTTCTATGTTCCATGGTCGAGCAAGTTCTTCCCTGTGTAGGGTTTCGATGTAATAGGCCCCGTTGCCCGTTTTATTTCAAAAACAATAGAGGCCTTTCCAGTTTACAACGAGCTTGCCCTCATGTGAGTCCTTTTGGTTCCTTCCCAATACTAGGCTTCCCACCTGGAACTCACGCTTGATGACTTTGTTGTCGTGATGCAATATTATCCTTTATTTTAGTGAGGCTTTGCACAGAGATGCCCTTGACATGATTTCCTTGACCAGGTCAAGTTCTTCCCTTAGTGCTTCGTCGTTCGCCTCCTCGGGTAAGGGGGACTCAGTTCTCCTAGAAGGTTCTCTTATTTTTATCGGGATCACCGCCTCAATCCCATAGGTCAGTCGGAATGGGGTCTCCCCAGTTGTTGAGTGTGGAGTGGTCCTGTAAGCCTAGAGGATGTTGTGTAGCTCCTCGACCCATCCTTTCTTGGCGTCTCCCAGCCTTCGCTTCAACCAGCGCAGAATTACCCTGTTCGCGGCTTCGGCTTGTCCGTTTGTTTGCGGGTGTTTGACCAACGTGTAGTGTTGTTTCGTGCCTAGCCTGGCGATGAAATTCTGGAAGTTATTTTCGGTAAACTGTGTTCCATTGTCGGTGATGATGGCCTGGGGTACCCCGAACTGGGCAAGTATGTTTCGTCTGTAGAAACGGAGCATGTTTTGGGCCATGATTTTGGCTAAGGCTTCGGCTTCTATCCACTTAGTGAAGTAGTCGATGCCAACTACCAAATATTTATTTTGGTAGGATCCGGTGACGAAGGGCCCGAGGATGTCTATCCCCCACCATGCAAAGTGCCATGGTGACAAAAGTATTTTGAGCTTGTTTGGCGGGGCCAGGTGCATGTCCATGTGCTGTTGGCATTTGTCACACTTCTTGACGTGCTCTTTAGTGTCTTGCTGCATGGTGGGCCAATAATATCCCGCTCGTTAGGCCTTGCGGGCAAGTGATCTTCCACCAAGGTGTTAGGCGTTGATTCCTTCGTGGATCTCTTGGAGTATGTTCGGTACTTTGGATTCGTCGATGCACTTGAGGAGGGAGATGGAGAATCCCTGTTTGTACACTTTGTCCTCGATCAAGACGTATGAGCAGGCTTGACGTCTTACCACGCTCGTCTCTTTGGCATCGTTGGGCAAACATCTTGTGCTGAGCTAGGTGTACACAGGATTTATCTAGCAGCCACCGTCGTCGATAGTGTGTACCTCGGAAGTTATCGTGCCTTTCTCGATGTTGGGGCGAGAGAGGACTTCCTGGATTACAGATTCGTTTCCGCCCTTCCTCTTCATGCTAGCTAGTTTTGATAAGACGTCTGCTCAGGTGTTGTTTTCGCGTGGAACGTGTTGTACCTCTACGGAATCAAAGCTCTTCATACTTTCTTTTACCAAGGAGAGGTACTCGGCGATTTTGTCGTTCTTGGCCGGATATTCTCCCCATACCTGGGATGATATGAGCTGGGAGTCGGTAAACATCTTTACTTCCTTCACGCCCAGGTCTTGAGCCAGACGAAGTCCTGCAAGGAATGATTCGTACTCGGCCTGGTTGTTCGATGTTGGGAACGCCAAGGCGATGGAGACTTCTATCAGGATACCTTCTTCGTTTTACAGTATGATGCCCGCTCCCCTTTCCGTCGAGCTAGAGGTGCCATCGACGAAGATGGTCTGTTTATGTGCCCTGCGAGTCAGGGACTCTGCAGAAGCTATCTCGGCGACGAAGTCGGCCAGCACTTGAGCCTTGAGAGCTTTTTTGCTTTCGTATTAGACGTCGATTTTAGAGAGTTTGATCAACCATCTAAGCATTCTCCTCGACATGTCCGGCCGCCCGAGTAGCTATTTGACGAGCTGGTCGGTTCTGACTATGATTGTATGGGCCAGAAAATAATGTCGTAACCTTCTGGCCATGTTGATGAGTTCCAAAGCGACCTTCTCAATCTGCTGGTACCTAAGCTCAGGCCCTTGGAGGGCTTTGCTCGTGAAGTATATCGATTTCCACCTTTCGAGAATTTCGCGGATCAGTGATGCGCTGACGGCTTCTGTGGCGACAGCAAGATACAGGTATAGGGTTTCCCCAACCATGGGTCTCGACTGCACTGGCGGCTCCGAGAGGATTTGCTTGAGGCGGAGGAGATCCTGTTCACACTCCTCAGTCCATTTGATGTGGCCTCCTTGCGTAGCAGTTTAAAGAAGGGGAGGGCATGTTGTGTAGACTTGGCGACGAATCGTGACAAAGACGCGAGCATCCCATTTAGTGACTCGATAGACTTCTTTGTGTTCGGGGTGACGAACTCGGAGAAGGCCTTGCACTTGTCCGAGTTGGCTTCTATTCCTTGTTCTGTTAGATAGAAATTGAGGAAGTTGCCTGCTCGTACACCGAAGATGCACTTTTCAGGGTTGAACCTCATCCTGCACTTCCTCGCCGTTTCGAAGACCTTCCTGAGATGGGCGGTATGGTCAACCTTTTCTCGTGGCTTCATGATCATGTCGTCCATGTAAAATTCGAGCATGTCTTTGATTTCTCCTCGAAAGACCTTGTTCATAATCCTTTGGTAGGTCGCCCTGACGTTCTTCAGACCGAAGGGTATTACGTTGTAGTAATAATTTCCCGACTCGGTCATGAAGGTCGTGTATTGCTTGTCGGCCTTCGCCATGGGGATCTGATTGTATCCCGAGTATGCATCCATAAACGACAACAGTTTAAAATCTGCAGAATTATCGATGGGTTTGTTGATGTTAGGTAATGGGTAAGCATCTCTGGGACATGCCCGGTTGAGATCGGTATAGTCAACACACATTCTCCATTTTCTATTATGTTTCTTAACTAGTACAACGTTGGACAGCCAGGTTGTGTACTGGACTTCCGATATAAAATTTTCCTCTATGAGGTCTTTTACAACTATTTCAGCAGCCTCCGCTTTCTCGAGAGACTGCCTACGCCTACGTTGAACTATGGCCCTAGCGACCAGATCTTTGGAGAGGTGGTGGCAAGCTACGTCAGTGATAACGCGAAATCGTATATATATAATGACATACATTTTAACCAATCTATGACTAGTTTCACTCCGATTTCGGGTTTTTCCACGTTATTTGTCCAGTATTTTGCAGGTATTCAAAGTTCATGTTCAAATGGAGCAAGATGAAGAAAACAAGCAATTACAGATGAAAACCAGATGAAAAACAGACCAAAAATAGAAAATACGAATTTTTCTGATATGACGGTCGTCACATGCCCATTACGACCGTCATACGTGTTACGACCGTCACAATCCATGACGACCGTCATGCAGACAAAAAGTGCAGAAATCGTGCACGTGCTGTAAGTGCCTTCAAAGACCAAAAGGAGTGGACTACTAGCTCCTACTTTCTCTGACATCAATCCCACTTCCTGAAGCAACTAACCGTTGGAAATTCAATCTATAAAAGGAGGAAGCTGAGACCAGAAAAGGGAGCTGCATTTAAGACACGAAGTGCTGCCAATTTATTTTCAGAGCAAATTTGAGTTTTAGAATTTCTTATTGTTTCCTTTTTCTTTCCTTTCCTTGCAATTGTGTTTTACTTTTCAATTCTATTCTGTACGAGTAATTGGTACCAAGACTAAATCCTGCCGACATTTTGGAGGATTTTCCAGAGGCCAATTGAATTATTTACAGGTTCTTATTATAATCGTTAATTGAATTTTATTTTCCATTATGATGCATGTTTGTATATTCTACCATTGTTTACGTGTTCTTAGTTTATATTCCATGTCTGGCTAAATTAAAGTAATCGGTATGTAATAGGTAGTCAGATGGGATTCGATAATAACCGGTGTATACTTTCCTTTTCAAACCTATTTATGGTTTTAGTTTTTAAATCGATTTTTCTAAAATAATATTCGTCGCGACAGCGAGAACCTATTTAAAAGCAGTTTTTCCACGACAGTGGGAAATTCATAAATGTATGAACCAACAAGCGACAACTGAGGTTAGGACCAGATAGTAAAAACTAAGCATTCATTTTAAAAACAGCGACAACGCTTTAAAAAGGATTAGAGCTTAATGGTTTTCAAAAAGTAATTTTAACCGCAAACGGAATAGCGAAAGCATACGTTTCGCCTTAGAGTTGCGACTAGCGCCAATAACCATCGTGAGACAAAGGTCTTTAAACCGTCATTTTCTTCTTAAACTATTTTTGAAAACACCCAAAACACCGGTGACTTGTCAAATCCTTGAAGAACCAAAATATTGCATACCGATTCACGCGTTTATACCTTAAGTAACGTTTTTAGTTCCCCTATAGTTTACACACTTATTTTGCTTTTATTTCCCTGAAACCATACCAACCTAGCTAAACACAGTAACACCCGAAAATACTAGCTTGATTACGAGTCCCTGTGGGATCGATATCTTATATTACTACGCGATAGACTGTGCACTTGCAGTTAGTTCCGTTAGACATAGAAAGTCGCGATCAAGTTTTTGGCGCCGTTGTCGGGGACCCGTTTAGTCAATAGTGTAATCCTTTGTTACACAGTATAGACTAGGTTAACTATTCTCTCTCCCTCTACTCGCTCTTCGGTTTTATGCCAAGTACTCGCTCACAAGGCGACATCTTACAACCTACAATCGCCGAACTAGAGCGCTTCTTACACTTAAGAAGTCGCATCCTCGAATATCAACAAAAACACAATATTCCTGATCTTCTAGCTCATACTCCAGTTGAAGAATCAAAGATGGCTGAAGGACCTCAGAACAAACCGCTGAAGGACTACGCTGCCCCATCTCAGCTGGAGCCTCGAAGTAGCATTGTTGCCCCCGCTATCAATCGGAACGATTTCGAGCTGAAACCGTCATTGCTGTCAGCTGTACAACAACATCAATTCTCAGGAAATGCAACTGAGGATCCGAATGAACACTTAATGAAGTTTGTGCAATACGCGGACACAGTGAAGGAAAATGGAGTAACTCCAGATGCAATAAGACTTCGTCTTTTTGCTTTCTCTCTTAGAGATAGAGCTTGGACTTGGTTACAATCCTTGCCATCCAACTCCATTACGACGTGGGAACATTTGAAGAACGTTTTATTAGCAAGATACTTTCCGCCAAGCAAAACTGCTATGCTTAGAGCTCAAATCAACGGATTTCGACAAAAAGATGATGAATCTCTCTATGAAGCATGAGAAAGGTTTAAGGATATGATGAGAGCATGTCCTCACCACGGTTTAGAAGACTGGGTGACGATCCATACTTTCTACAATGGGCTTCTATATAACACCAGATTAACGGTAGATGCCGCCGCAGGCGGTGCACTTATGGATAAGCCATACGACGAAGCCTATCAACTTATCGAAAACATGTCTCATAAACACTGCCAATGGGGAGGTGAAAGAACTCCATCAGAGAAACCCGCAGCAAAAGGTGGGATGTACGAGATCAGTAGTATTGAAAAGTTCAACGCTAAGGTGGATGCTCTAGCGCAGAAAATCGACAGTCTGACTGTAACACCACCTGCAACCGTAGCTGTTGTAACTCCAAATTGCGAGTTATATGGAATCGCCACTCATAATGCACCCAAGTGCCCATTATTGGCAGGAATTCCACCAGACCAAGTAAACTACGCTCAAGATAATCCTTACGCAAATACTTACAACCCAGGATGGAGGAACCACCCAAACTTTTCCTACAAGAGCGATAATGCCCTGCAAGCACCAGCTGCTCCGCCAGGATATCAGAAACCAGCCGCTGCTGCCCAGACTGCCCCTAGGAAATCAAATCTCGAAGTGATGATGGAAAAATTCATAGATACTAAAGTTCAAACCAATAAAGAATTTCTGAATCAAAACATACACACTAGCGAGCAGATTAAACAGTTGACTGGAAAAGTAGACGCTTTAGCCACCCATCATAAAATGCTTGAAACGCAGATATCACAAGTGGCTCAACAACAAGCCTCTGCAGCCGCACCAGCTGGGACATTTCCAGGTCATCCAGAACCTAATCCAAAAGGTCATGCAAACGCTGTCATATTGAGAAGTGGAAAAGAATTGGAAGGCCCAACAAATCCTAGGAATGAAGATTCAGCCATGCATCAGAAATATGATAAACCAACAGAAAAGGAGTCTGAAACCGAAAAGAAGGAAGGTGACGAGCAAGAGGCCGCCAAAGACGAAAACTCATATGTGCCTCAAGTGCCATATAAACCACCGATTCCTTATCCTCAAAGATTCATAAATTCCAAAACTTCAGGACAATTTAAGAAATTCGTTGAACTTCTGAAACAACTAAATATCACTATTCCTTTCACAGAAGCGATAACCCAAATGTCGTCATACGCTAAGTTTCTTAAAGAAATCTTGTCTAACAAAAGGAAAATCGAGGATAATGAAATAGTTACACTTACTGCCGAATGTAGCACAATCATTCAAAATAACATGCCTCATAAACTAAAAGACCCAGGTAGTTTCTCCATACCTTGCGTCATAGGAGAGTTCGTCATAGACAAAGCTTTATGCGATCTAGGAGCCAGCATAAGTGTTATGCCCTTATCTATATGCAAAAAGCTGAATATGGGAGAACTAAGACCAACTAAAATGTCCATGCAATTGGTTGACCGATCAGTCAAATATCCCGTTGGTGTGCTGGAAAACGTTCCAGTACGCATAGGCCAATTCTATATTCCAACCGACTTCATAATCATGTACATCAAAGAGGACTTTGTTACCCCAATTATCCTAGGAAGACCGTTCCTAGCGACAGGCGGAGCTATCATAGACGTAAAGAAAGGAAGGCTAACATTCGAAGTAGGAGAAGAAAAGATAGAGTTCATCCTTACTAAGTTCTTGAAGGTACCAGCCATAGATGACACATGCTATATAGTAGATGTCATTGACGAATGCATACGAGAGCTGAAGAAGGAAGAAACTAAATATTTTGAAATCATGAAGATCCAAATCCCTGCTATTCATGAAGACGACAACTGGCGTGCACCATACAAAGATGATAGTTTGAGCGAGATCTTCTTACTAACTCCAAATCACATGCCAGGTCCGAAAAACCCAGTTTTAGAACTTAAAGAACTACCTAAAACCCTCAGGTACGAACTCTTAGACACAGAATTCAAAAGACCAGTAATAGTCAATGCAAATTTAGGACAGTCAGAAACTGAGCAATTACTAGAAGTCCTAAGGAAATACCCAACTGCGTTAGGATATAATATAAGCAATCTTAAAGGCATAAGTCCTTCCATCTGTATGCATCGTATCATGCTAGAGGAAGACTGCAAAACTTCAAGAGAACATCAGAGAAGGATAAATCCGATCTTAAGCATTGTAGTCAAAGACGAGGTGAAAAAGTTACTAGACGCAAGAATCATATACCCGATCTCCGACAGCCAATGGGTCAGCCCAGTGCACGTAGTGCCGAAGAAAGGAGGCGTTATTATAGTGAAGAATGCGAAAGGTGAATCGATAACCCAAAGAGTTGTGACTGGAAGCAGGATGTGTATCGATTACAGAAAACTGAATAAGGCGACTCAGGAAGATCACTTGCCTTTACCTTTCATAGACCAGATGTTGGAAAGACTAGCGAAACATTCGTACTTCTGTTATCTAGATGGTTATTCGGGATTCTTCCAAATTCCTATTCACCCCGATGACCAAGAAAAGACAACATTCACATGTCCTTATGGCACTTTTGCATATCGCCGAATGTCGTTCGGACTATGCAATGCCCCAGCAACCTTCCAAAGATGCATGATGGCCATCTTTGCGGATTTCATAGACGACATCATGAAAGTGTTCATGGATGACTTCTCTGTATGTGGACAAAGCTTTGAAAGCTGCCTGTCAAATTTAGAAATGGTACTCAAAAGATGCGCTAAAGTGAACCTTGTCCTTAATTGGGAGAAATGCCATTTCATGGTCCGACAAGGCATTGTTTTAGGACACGTCATATCTGAAAAAAGGATTGAGGTTGACAAAGCTAAAATAGAGATCATAAAGGATCTTCAACCTCCGAAAACCGTACGAGAAATACGAAGCTTTTTAGGACACGCTGGATTCTACCGAAGATTCATAAAGGATTTCTCGAAAATCACAAAACCTTTGACAGGTTTGTTGATTAAAGATGTCGAGTTCGTTTTCGACAAAGAATGCTTGGAAGCATTTGAAACTCTAAAGACATCACTCATTACCGCATCAATCATGCAACCCCCAGATTGGCGACTACCATTCGAAATCATGTGTGATGCGAGTGATTATGCTGTAGGCGCAGTTCTAGGATAAAGGAAAGACAAGAAGCTTCACGCAATCTACTACGCTAGTAGAACTTTAGACCCTGCCCAAATGAACTACGCCACAACGGAGAAGGAACTTCTAGCAGTTGTGTTTGCACTTGACAAATTTCGTTCCTACTTGGTAGGAGCCAAAATAATCACATACACAGATCACGCTGCCATTAGGTACCTAATAAGCAAAAAGGATGCCAAACCAAGATTATTGAGATGGATCCTATTACTACGCTAGTAGAACTTTAGACCCTGCCCAAATGAACTACGCCACAACGGAGAAGGAACTTCTAGCAGTTGTGTTTGCACTTGACAAATTTCGTTCCTACTTGGTAGGAGCCAAAATAATCACATATACAGATCACGCTGCCATTAGGTACCTAATAAGCAAAAAGGACGCCAAACCAAGATTATTGAGATGGATCCTATTATTACAAGAGTTCGACTTAGAAATTAAATAAGAAAGGGACCGAGAACGTAGTTGCAGATCACTTATCATGAATATAGGGCATTAAACAAGAGTCAGTGCCTATCAATGACGATTTTCTTTACGAACGTCTGATAGCCAAATTGGAAAGCGATATATCCAACTTAACCTCAAAAGAACCAGAACATGAAAAAGCCGTGGAAGCTGTCTATGCCCAAGCCACTTTGCCTTGGTTTGCCGACATCGTTAATTACTTAGCCGCAGGCGTGCTTCCACCGGACCTAATTTATCAACAAAAGAAGAAATTCTTCCACGACTTAAAGCATTATTATTGGGACGAACCTCTACTCTTCAAACGAGGCGCCGACAATATATACCGTTGTTGTATCCCAGAGGAAGAAATAGAAGACATCATTTCCCAATTCCATTCAGCACCTTATGGTGGTCATGCTAGTACTGCAAAGACGTGCGCTAAAATTCTACAATCTGGCCTATTTTGGCCCAGCCTCTGGAAGGATGTCCATATCGCTGTACTCAAATACGACCGGTGCCAATGCACCGGCAACATCTCACGACGCGATGAAATGCCTCATAAAGGAATTTTATAAGTAGAAATCTTTGACGTCTGGGGAATAGACTTCATGGGACCTTTCCCGTCTTCTTTTGGAAACAAATATATACTCGTCGTTGTCGATTATGTATCTAAATGGATAGAGGCCGTTGCCGCTCCAACAAATGATGCGCGAGTAGTCGTCAAACTCTTTAGAAACACAATCTTTCCTAGATTCGGTGTGCCCAGACTCGTCATTAGTGACGGTGGTTCGCACTTCATATCACGAATCTTTGACAAACTCCTCTCTAAATATGGAGTCAAACACCGCGTAGCTACACTGTATCATCCACAAACTAGTGGACAAGTGGAGGTTTCAAACAGAGAAATAAAACAAATTTTGGAAAAGACTGTCGCAACCTCCAGGAAAGATTGGTCATCGAAACTGAACGAAGCTTTATGGGCCTATAGGACCGCTTTTAAGACGCCAATAAGTACCACACCATTTAAATTGGTTTACGGAAAATCATGTCACCTGCCAGTGGAATTAGCGCATAAAGCCTTTTAGGCTATTAAGACGCTGAACTTCAACTACACTGCGGCAGGAGAGAAACGAATCTTGAACCTTCACGAATTGGAAGAACTCAGGTTGGACGTATATGAGAATTCCCGCATCTACAAAGAAAGAACAAAGAAATGGCATAATAAACGTTCGATCTGGAAACAATTCAGTGTGGGAGACATCATGCTCCTATTCAACTCAAGATTAAAACTTTTACCTGGAAAATTAAAATCTAGATGGTCTGGACCTTTTGAGGTAACCAAAATCCTTAAAAGTGGAGCTGTTGAAATTAGCGATAAAACCAACGCACCGTTTATAGTAAACGGACAGCGTTTAAAGCATTATGTTGCGGTGAAAATTTGATATCAAGCTATTAATTAACTTGAACCTTATTTCTTTTACAACCGGACTTTAATTTATCCAAAGGATAGGTCTAAAGAAAGAAAGAACCTTTTTCGCGATGTAACGACAACGCTTAAGAGATTCGGGGATTCGGGGGTTGGTTATATCTAGGGAAGGTATTAGCACCCTAAATATCTGTAGTACTCTACAGGAACCTTTTGTTTAATTACTTGCTAAGTTTGTGAATTGTGCACTATGGTTTAAGGATTGGGAATTGAGATAAAATAAATAAAAAGGCCTAAGTGGTTTTCTAAGTTTGCTCGCAAAGGCGTCGCACCTTTTGCCTACGTATCCTGACTAGGATAGAATCAGAGCAATCGTAGTTCACCTCACAAGGGGAAAGAACTCTTGATGATGATCAAGGTTCAAGGGGGGAGCAAACATGACAATGTTTGTGTGGAGTTTAACAAAACTCCCTAGTCTAAATTAAAAGGGGAAGTAAGAAATCATGACGATGATTCTTACACAGAGTTGACGAACTCTTTCCTAGGGTTCTAGTTGAAGAACACTCCTAGTATGGGTGGGTTTCTTAGACTTCAAGCAAAGTCTAGAGGTTTATTAATTAGGGTTAAAATGACTTAACAAAGTCAAAGGGAAAACAGAGATTTGGGTCCAAGACATTGACAGTCAAGTGGACAGACCTTCCTTTGGAGGGACAGTATTGTCGGCAACTGGATGAAAGCTAACAAGCTTCATCACTTGGGGATAAAAATAAAATACAAACGTCATACACGAGAAATCATGGTGACAACCAATGAAAAATATTAAAGATGGAGAGCAATGATAACAATCAAAGCAGATGATTAGTACGAAAACTGTGACGACAGATCGCACCTGGAGTACAATTAACAAATAGATGAGATAGGCATGATAATAATTCAAAGTAAAAATCCTAACATGTTGACAAACATGTATAGGAATGAGAACAATCAATTTTCACAAAGAAAAACAAGTGGAACCCTTTAAATTTTCATCTGCAACAACTAGGGTTAGTACTGTCAATATGACAAGTTGCACATAGTCAAACATGGTGAAAAATCAATCAAATATGGAAAATAAAATTATGACATGAAATTACACATTAAAACAAACACAATGAAAAAAGAATGGGTGAAAAATGATAAAAAATGAGAGAGTTATGATTTTTTAAAGTTTCATGTGAAAAATGAAAAAAAGTGGCAACAAGGGTTATCACCAAGGATCGAACCCATGCCAAGTACAATACGCGCGCAAGTTTCAACCGCTGGGGCGGACATACATCCGTTAATTAAAGTGAAACAATAAATATACAAGGCTTGTTTGGTTGATTTCCTGGGCAAAACAAAAGCTTCACACATGATTTGCAAAACACTCTCTAACTTACTCAATTCTCCATGGATTTTGACAAAGTTTATATGCATCTCACCCAGAAAATCATGAGGAATCTGATGGTGATGTTACTTTTCCAAAATTCTTAATGAAATGAAAAAAACAAATGCTTATGCTTTGTGATTCATGTGATGCAATTTGAACCTTACCTCTTAATCCAAATGTTGTCCTATCAAAAAAAGAGCATAGACATGCCATGAATGATGTACGTGATTAGTTCCCATGACTAAATGGAATCAAGACACCACATAATGGATAACTGCCTGACAGTTGCAACTACAATGTTGAAAAATGCTACTTGCAGTCATACATTTTAACAGTTGGTTCTCTAAAGGAAAGGCTGGTTGGAACATATCTTAAATGTGATATAAAGCAAGCTCTAAAATGGAGATGTCCTTAAAACATCAAGGTGGAAAACTGTCTCATGATTTGCAAATAAAAAGATCATGACTTGAACATAACCAAGATAGCATGATGAAGACCATCACCAAATCAGACCCATCACCAACTCACTAAATTCTAACAATTATGAGCTAAATGTAAGCTGAAACAACAACCTATCAAACTCTTAACCATACTATCAGCAGAAAGGGTTGAAATCTAGGGGCATGCTAATATAAACATTTAAGTTCAAGATTTATCATGTTAACAAGTAGCAAAGAATGACAGGTTCTCAAACATACATGATGAATACATGACAAACACAAATCCAAATATATGATTCAATCACAAATCAGCACTGAGCTGATCAACTCTATGCACCCTGCTCACTGAAAATGTTTGCTATCTTAAATGAAAAATCTGGCTGGCAGTGTTTGGCATTAATGCAATCCACTTAAAACTTTCAAAGACCATCTTAAAAACAAAAACTGTCATGAAGATAACTAGGAATAAACTGCTATGGATTGAAACAACCCTAACAACAATTATGTCATGAGTTTACAAATTCTGCAAAATGTTAGTCTTGATCATCATGATATCATATAATTGCCAAATGGTGCTTATGACAGATTATAACCAGAACCACCTCAAAATAAATATTACACAAGTGAGGTTTTGATCAGGTGAGTCATGTATACCAGTCATACATGTATTGGTAAAGGAGTCCACACACTAAAGAGAGTTCAAGGCAGTTGGCTATGAAAAGTGATATGTAAGATGTCACCTAAAAACCTATGAAGTGCAGTTGAGGGTCATGAACTAAGGCAGTGGTAGCAGCATGGATTCACACAGTCCTACAGAACTTGAACATCCCAAAGCCAAGCAATCAAATACTAAACCCTCTCAAAGCAGCAGTTATCAATAAGACAAGGCTAAGTGACCAAATAAATTCTGTTTTGAAAATGATTTGAATGTATTGAGAGATTGAACATGTAACATTGGCAGTCAACACTGGAACAGGGTAGGGCAGATCAAAGGCATAATTTTCATGCTAACACACATCAAGCAGTAATAATTTTAAGTGCAATCAAAATGGCAAACTACCAAACTGAATGTGTGCGTATGATAAAAACCAAACTGGAACAAGTGTGGATCTATTTGGTTTTCAAAGTGCACTTTGGTGTGTGTTAGTGCATGAGATGGTGTGCTTCTTGTGTCAGTCAAATTCCAGTGTTTTTGTTCATTTAGACATGTCCTATATGATCATACAAAGTTTTTGTGGTTGGCCTCCGGTTCTGGTATTGTTGCCTGGGCTGTGGTACCCTCTGCTGCTGATTTTGTTGAAAGGGCGGAGCGTTGGGCGCTCGTTGATGCCCTTGCTGGTTTTGCTGATACATGGGCGCTGGTCGCCCTGACTGATAGTTTGAAGTGGAATGGTTGAATGCTGGGGTCACAGCTGCCACATATTGCTGAGGGGCATACTGTACCGGGTACACGGGTCTTTGTTGATGAAACGGTTGAACATAGTTAGGTTGGATTGGCTGGAAGAAACTTTGTTGAGGCGGCTGATATTGCTGATATGGAGGTCTCATGGTATGATATCTTCTTCCCATTACGTCATTTGTTTCACCTTCTTTCTTCTTGTGAAACCCACTGCTGACTTTCTTAATACTGCTGTTGTTAGAACTGCTGGAGCTGCTGGCTACCTTTCCACTTTTCATTCCCAATTCTACCCTCACTCCCACGGCCACAATGTCTGAAAAACTTGCAGACACACTGCTGATCATTTTCTCATAGAATTCTGGTCTCACTGTGTCAACAAACCAGTCTGTCAGTTCTTTCTCACTTAGAGGTGGTTCTACCTGGGACGCTGTTTCTCTCCACCGCTGAGCGTACTCTTTGAATGACTCTGTGTTTTTCTGGGACATGTTCAACAATTGCCTTCGGTCAGGTACCATATCCATATTATATTTGTAATGTTTCATGAATGCATCAGCCAAATCTTGAAAACTGTGGATTCTTGACTGATATAGACTTAGATACCATTTTGCTGGAGCTCCTTTCAGACTGTCTTGGAAGCAATGGATCATTAACTTGTCGTCTTCGACGTGTGCTGCCATTCTTCTATAGTACATGATTAAGTGAGTTCGTGGACAAGTAGCTCCTGAGTACTGATCGAAATTTGGGATTTTGAACTTTGGTGGTATTACTAGTCCAGATACCAAGCACATTTCTCTGGCGTCAGTGCCAAAGGTATCGTTTCCTTCCATCGCTCGGATCTTTCTCCCTATAGTTTCAACACTTTCCCTCAACTTCTCATGTGATTCATTCTCCTCTTCATACCCTTCGGGTCCTTCGTATGCTGGTGGAGGATTGTGGAACACAGGGTGTGCCTGAATCTGTACAGCAGCTGGAGTATATGTAGGAATTGCCTGAGGAACTTCTCCCCCTAGGGAAACTGTCTGCTGAGTGACTCTTGGTGGTGGTACAAAGCTTGGAGGTAACCCATAGGTTGGCACATTTGCAATAGTAACAGCCGTCGGGATTGGATCTGCAGTGATTTCAGAGACAACGGTGGCTCGAGTGTCCAGCATTGCACGGATGACTTGTAAGGCTTCCTTGATCTGTCCCATGCCTCCTCGGAGCTCTCCGAGTTCATTGTTGATTCTGTCTACATCTAAGTTCTGCTCTTCCATCCTTAAGTGAGCTTGGGCTCGGGTGTTGTACTGATGGCGAGGTCTCAGTGTGATTCTGTTGACAAGACAGAGGGATGAGACTCGACTCAGGAACATGCATATGCAATGTTTATGAAATGCAGACATGCAACATGCAGATTTTAAACATTCAAGGGAATAAAAGCTTTATTTGCAAATATTATAACAATAAAATAGACAAATCTTCATTGATAACATCTGGAGAGTTTACAACATCAAACGGGAAATGAAAATACAAGCTTCTACAAAATACGAAAAGCAACAACAATAGATTCTAGATTCTTCTGCTGGATGGTCCTTCATCTTCAGACTGATTCTTTCTTCCACCTTGACGTACCAATTCTTGAAGTTCTTCTTTCTCTTGCATAGCCTTGAAATACTTATCTCTCCATGTTTTCCCTTCTTTCTCAGCTTTTGCCAAGGCGGCTTTCAACTCTTCTACGAGGGTAGGCTTGGGCGAGTCAGGCTCAAAGCGGGTATAGAACATCTTCATTGCCGCTTCTCTCACCCATGATAGGTAAGATTCTGAAATAGTAGCGTTGTGGGGGCATAGGGCAGTTACTCCCCTTGTGTGGACATAACGCCAAGCGTACGCAATTCGAGCCCTATAAGCGGGATTCTTCCTTTCCTCCAAGTAAAATTTTCTCAAATAGTCTGGATCTGGTTCATCTTCCATGGGGTGCCCCAACTGTCGACGGGCCAGAATAGGATTATAGCTGATGCAACCATTGACGCTGATGAGCGGTACATTCGGGAAATCTCCACAGCTTTGGATCATGGAAATTCCTCCATACATAGGATCATACCATTTAATGTCTGAGTGTTTGAGCAACAGTAGCTTTTCTGTCCATGAGAGTCCATTTTGCTTATCCCAAATGGCTGGAATTTCTGACAAGTGTGAAATAAACCACTTGTGCAGGAGAACGGTGCAACATTCAATTCTTCCAACCCCATAGCGGTTCCTTTGGTGGAGGGTAAAATAAGTGTCGACCATCAAGGTAGGTACAGGATTTTTGATCAAGAAGAGATTGATCGCATCTGCGTCTACAAAATCACTAGCAGTTGGGAACAGGAACAGTCCGTAAATAAGTAACACTAGGATGGCTTCAAATGCTTCAGTATTTTTTGACAAGGCATAGCTCTGAGCTTTTTCATATAGGAACATAGCTGAAATTCCATACAATCCTCCCTTAGCACCCATATGAGATCGCACTTCGTCCAATTCCAAATATGCGGCCTCTGCAATTGCTCTTTCATTAGGAGTTCCCTCCCTTCCAGAAAATGGGCTAGGTGTAACGCCTACTCCCATTAGGGCGGAATACTCTTCCAAAGTTGGTAGCAACTGATAATCTGGAAACGTGAAACAATGATAGGTTGAATCATAGAATTGTACGAGCGCGGATAGCATCTCTTCATACACTTGAACTTCCAGTAATGACAGCATATTCCCATGTCTTTCTCTGAACGCCTCGGGGTCTTCTACCAAACTTACCAGTTTCTTCAAGTTCTCTAATCTTGGTCTTCGGAACACAACCTCTTCTTTCTTCCCAGAATCCATCCTATAATATCTGCAAAATAATCTTTTAGTTCCTTGAATGTTTAAAATAACAAGAATGCAACTTTAAATGCAAAAGTTTTATGGAACTCAAATTTACCAAAATATCCTTTCATTTCATTGATTTTTCAAAGGGGTATTACAAAAGATTTTAGTACGCCTTACAAAAGCCCTAACATTACAACTCAATATGCTCTAAAAGAAAATCCTCTCTCTTCTTGATTCTTCTGAGCTCTTCTTCCACCTGTGCTTTCTCAAGGATAAGTTTGTCTACCATAGATTTCCAAGGAGTTGATTGATGGTTGGAATAAAATGCATCTTCCTGTGCCTTCCTCTTCTTGCTTGCAACTGCTTCCTCTTCTTTCGACTGGAGTTGTTTGCGGAGTTCCTCGTTCTCTTCCATAGCCACCTGATATTTGTACTTCCAGGATACCTCAGTCTGCTGTGACTTCCTCAGAGCAATCTTCAGCTTCTCTTCCTCAGACATGAAAATCAACGGTTGTTCTTCTATTAAGACCATAGGCTTTTGTGGAGGATAAGGCATTTTCAACTGAATGGCCCTCTTTCGTACCCATTGGAGATAAGGTTCAAAAGAGATGCAGTTAGGTCTTCCCAAGTCCTCTTTTCCTTTCCTGTGTATATGCCCCCATGCTTTGAGAATTTCATTTTTTAATTCTGAAACTCCTATGAAGAAAATACCTTCTACGTGAGCGCTGCAAGGTTTGTCTTTCAGCGGATAACCAAATTGTCGACGAGCAATCACAGGGTTATAGCTGATTCCCCCATTTGTACCAAGGAGAGGTATATTCCCGAAGCTTCCACAACTATCAATGATTTTGATTCCATCGTAACTACGGCTGTACCAGTCAATATCGGAGTGAGTAAGAGCCATAATCTTTTCAGACCACCATCCTTTGCTCCAAAAAGTATGGGCTTTGGGTAGATGAGAAACAAACCATTTATACAACAACGGAACACAACAGACGATCATTCCTCCTTTGTGAAGATTTCTTAGATGAACAGAGTGGTAAGCATCAGCTAGTAGAGTAGGTACTGGATTCTTCTTTAAGAATATTTTGATGGCATTGAGATCTACAAAGTTGTCAAAGCTCGGAAACAGAAAGATCCCATAAATAAGCAAGGCTAGAATAGCCTCAAAAGCATCCATACTTAAGTGATCGGCATAATACTGAGCCTTCCCAATCAAGAATTTTGCAGTCAGCCCAAAGATCCCTCCTTTAGTAACCATGTTCTTCTGAATGTCTACCAAACCGATACGGGTGGCTTTAGCAATCTCTTCCTCTTTAGGGTCCTTCTCCATGACGGGAAAAGGAGATGCATCAAGGATGGGTAATCCAATCAGACAGGAATACTCTTCAAGTGTCGGCACTAACTGATAGTCCGGAAATGTGAAGCAGTGATAAAGTGGATCATAGAACTAGAGTAACGTGGAAAGGAGTCCCAAATCCATTTTCTTCCTTATTTTCAGTAGAGACAACAAATTCCCGTATCTGCTTTTGAATCGTTCTACATCTGTGATCAGAGTGCTCAACCTTTCAATCTCATCTACATTAGGGCTTTTGTAAGTGTACTTTATAGTTTTCTTTTTTCCATTGTCCATGATGTTCCTGATATTTTATAAATAAACGGCTCTGAGTTCCATAAAACTTTTATGACATGATGTTTATGGATGCATGAATGCACAAACACAGGTAATCACATATTCACAGATTTACACAAGTAAACAGACAAGGTTTTGGGTTTGGAGAATATGAGCAAGGAGTCAAGGTCTACCCTCCCCAAAGGTATGTACTAAGGTTCCCACAACTGCAGAACAAGGTTCTAAAAGAGTTCCTGGAGTCCTCGACCCATCTTTCGGATATTATCAATTTCCCAAATACTTGGTGGTCGATAATATTCTCAAGAGAGTCTCGTCCAAGTGTAGTATCGCGTATCAACTACTTTGGAATTACTTCCTTATAGTCATCGCACTACATCCTAATAAAGCCATAGTGGGGGAAAAGGTATCTAAAGGTCCTCAGTGTCATGGGCACCTATGTAGAAAGTAGCATTGTTTTCACGAATACTCGATCAACAATACTAGCTCTCTAAAGGGCCTCCACTGAGCGGTGATTTTCTCAAGTCAGCTTGGTCGGGAATCTACTCCCTATAAGCCTTCTTGAATATATCACCTTCCTATCATAAGTACGCTTGAGCACGGGGGTAGTGCTGTCTCACCATTTCAAGTTTCCCAAACCAACAGAGCACAAATATATACAAGTATTCACAGATAGCAATTAGTTAAACAAAATAGGTTGAACCCTCAAAATAAAAGCAAAAGCAACAATCCCCAGTGAAGTCGCCATTTCTGTTGCGGTGAAAATTTGATATCAAGCTATTAATTAACTTGAACCTTATTTCTTTTACAACCGGACTTTAATTTATCCAAAGGATAGGTCTAAAGAAAGAAAGAACCTTTTTCGCGATGTAACGACAACGCTTAAGAGATTCGGGGATTCGGGGGTTGGTTATATCTAGGGAAGGTATTAGCACCCTAAATATTTGTAGTACTCTACAGGAACCTTTTGTTTAATTACTTGCTAAGTTTGTGAATTGTGCACTATGGTTTAAGGATTGGGAATTGAGATAAAATAAATAAAAAGGCCTAAGTGGTTTTCTAAGTTTGCTCGCAAAGGCGTCGCACCTTTTGCCTACGTATCCTGACTAGGATAGAATCAGAGCAATCGTAGTTCACCTCACAAGGGGAAAGAACTCTTGATGATGATCAAGGTTCAAGGGGGGAGCAAACATGACAATGTTTGTGTGGAGTTTGACAAAACTCCCTAGTCTAAATTAAAAGGGGAAGTAAGAAATCATGACGATGATTCTTACACAGAGTTGACGAACTCTTTCCTAGGGTTCTAGTTGAAGAACACTCCTAGTATGGGTGGGTTTCTTAGACTTCAAGCAAAGTCTAGAGGTTTCTTAATTAGGGTTAAAATTACTTAACAAAGTCAAAGGGAAAACAAAGATTTGGGTCAAAGACATTGACAGTCAAGTGGACAGACCTTCCTTTGGAGGGACAGTATTGTCGGCAACTGGATGAAAGCTAACAAGCTTCATCACTTGGGGATAAAAATAAAATACAAACGTCATACACGAGCAATCATGGTGACAACCAATGAAAAATATTAAAGATGGAGAGCAATGATAACAATCAAAGCAGATGATTAGTACGAAAACTGTGACGACAGATCGCACCTGGAGTACAATTAACAAATAGATGAGATAGGCATGATAATAATTCAAAGTAAAAATCCTAACATGTTGACAAACATGTATAGGAATGAGAACAATCAATTTTCACAAAGAAAAACAAGTGGAACCCTTTAAATTTTCATCTGCAACAGCTAGGGTTAGTACTGTCAATATGACAAGTTGCACATAGTCAAACATGGTGAAAAATCAATCAAATATGGAAAATAAAATTATGACATGAAATTACACATTAAAACAAACACAATGAAAAAAAGAATGGGTGAAAAATGATAAAAAATGAGAGAGTTATGATTTTTTAAAGTTTCATGTGAAAAATGAAAAAAAGTGGCAACAAGGGTTATCACCAAGGATCGAACCCATGCCAAGTACAATACGCGCGCAAGTTTCAACCGCTGGGGCGGCCATACATCCGTTAATTAAAGTGAAACAATAAATATACAAGGCTTGTTTGGTTGATTTCCTGCGCAAAACAAAAGCTTCACACATGATTTGCAAAACACTCTCTAACTTACTCAATTCTCCATGGATTTTGACAAAGTTTATATGCATCTCACCCAGAAAATCATGAGGAATCTGATGGTGATGTTACTTTTCCAAAATTCTTAATGAAATGAAAAAAACAAATGCTTATGCTTTGTGATTCATGTGATGCAATTTGAACCTTACCTCTTAATCCAAATGCTGTCCTATGAAAAAAAGAGCATAGACATGCCATGAATGATGTATGTGATTAGTTCCCATGACTAAATGGAATCAAGACACCACATAATGGATAACTGCCTGACAGTTGCAACTACAATGTTGAAAAATTCTACTTGCAGTCATACATTTTAACAGTTGGTTCTCTAAAGGAAAGGCTGGTTGGAACATATCTTAAATGTGATATAAAGCAAGCTCTAAAATGGAGATGTCCTTAAAACATCAAGGTGGAAAACTGTCTCATGATTTGCAAATAAAAAGATCATGACTTGAACATAACCAAGATAGCATGATGAAGACCATCACCAAATCAGACCCATCACCAACTCACTAAATTCTAACAATTATGAGCTAAATGTAAGCTGAAACAACAACCTATCAAACTCTTAACCATACTATCAGCAGAAAGGGTTGAAATCTAGGGGCATGCTAATATAGACATTTAAGTTCAAGATTTATCATGTTAACAACTAGCAAAGAATGATAGGTTCTCAAACATACATGATGAATACATGACAAACACAAATCCAAATATATGATTCAATCACAAATCAGCACTGAGCTGATCAACTCTATGCACCCTGCTCACTGAAAATGTTTGCTATCTTAAATGAAAAATATGGCTGGCAGTGTTTGGCATTAATGCAATCCACTTAAAACTTTCAAAGACCATCTTAAAAACAAAAACTGTCATGAAGATAACTAGGAATAAACTGCTATGGATTGAAACAGCCCTAACAACAATTATGTCATGAGTTTACAAATTCTGCAAAATGATAGTCTTGATCATCATGATATCATATAATTGCCAAATGGTGCTTATGACAGATTATAACCAGAACCACCTCAAAATAAATATTACACAAGTGAGGTTTTGATCAGGTGAGTCATGTATACCAGTCATACATGTATTGGTAAAGGAGTCCACACACTAAAGAGAGTTCAAGGCAGTTGGCTATGAAAAGTGATATGTAAGATGTCACCTAAAAACCTATGAAGTGCAGTTGAGGGTCATGAACTAAGGCAGTGGTAGCAGCATGGATTCACACAGTCCTACAGAACTTGAACATCCCAAAGCCAAGCAATCAAATACTAAACCCTCTCAAAGCAGCAGTTATCAATAAGACAAGGCTAAGTGACCAAATAAATTCTGTTTTGAAAATGATTTGAATGTATTGAGAGATTGAACATGTAACATTGGCAGTCAACACTGGAACAGGGTAGGGCAGATCAAAGGCATAATTTTCATGCTAACACACATCAAGCAGTAATAATTTTAAGTGCAATCAAAATGGCAAACTACCAAACTGAATGTGTGCGTATGATAAAAACCAAACTGGAACAAGTGTGGATCTATTTGGTTTTCAAAGTGCACTTTGGTGTGTGTTAGTGCATGAGATGGTGTGCTTCTTGTGTCAGTCAAATTCCAGTGTTTTTGTTCATTTAGACATGTCCTATATGATCATACAAAGCTGTAGGAACACAAAGATCTCAAGAAAAATCAATCATTCTCAAACTGATATAGCATAGTGAGCATGTAGAAGCAAAAATGCATTTTGTGTGTGATTTTGTGGTGTAGTGTGTTTTAGTGTAAGATGACTATGCTAGCATGTTTCATTTAGTTAATATGAGATGTATGATTCATCACTTTGCTCAGAAACAAGCTCTTTCCAAAACTGGTCTTGGTGATGTAGTTCTTGCTTGAAAATGTGACCATTTGACATATGGATTTTCATAGCAGTGTGTTTTTGAGCAAAATGATGATCCTAACATCTCAAGCATGTTCAAAGTGATGTGTGTGCACTATAATTTTAATGAAAAGTGAGTTGGTGCTAAAAGTGTCAAGTTGTGTGGATGTGTGTTTGTGACATTCTTGCATTTTGAATGTGATTCTTAGTTATAATCAAATTAAGCTTCAAACAACAATGCAAACATATTCTAATTAACCAATATGAGATGGTGGAACAAGCATTTCAATTTAAAAACAAAACAGTTGCAAAGATGGTATGTGACATGCTCTTTTTGTTAAAAAGTGATCCTTTGAAAAGTGATTTTTTTGTGACAGTGGTTTTCAGTGGGAAGTGAGCATACCAACACATTTCAAATGGCCATTATGATGTGGGTGTGAAGTGAGTTTAAGGAAAAACAAGTTCTATGCAACAAACAGCATTGTGAGTGACTTGTCCTATTGTGAATCTTGGTGTCAACATGTGAAATTTGATGCAAGACAGCAAAACAGCAAACCAATCACATAGGCATGTTCAGAATGATCATACAAGCATGTTGAGATGAGAAAAACAAACACATCATGTGTTATGCCAAGAATGTCAATGTTGTGACTTAATGTGGGTTGATATGAATGTGTCAACAAGTGTATTTTTGATATTATGCCCAAGACAGCCAAGTAAACATGCAAGCATCTTTAGAATGTGTATTGAGACATGTTAAAAAGGAGAAAGTAAACCTGTCCTGCTCTAGGCCAAAAATGATGTTCCTACTGCTAATGCATAAAACAAATTAATGACAACACCAAAATTATGAGCAAAACATGGCAAGAGCAAGTTCAATGCTTGAGTTGATAATCCTTCATTCAAACCAAGCATCATGAAAGCATACATGGATGATTTTCACACATTCTGTGTAGCTAGCAAAACAGATTATTTGCAGCAGATTTTAACATGATATCGATCAAGACAGCATTAGTTCATTGAGCAAAAAGTTGGTTTTAAACAAAATGAAAGAAGTTGAGCAAGGTAGGAGGGATTAAAACATGACATACATCCAGTATCATAGCAAAAGATACAAGCATAATGAGCATAATGAACCAAAATAAAACAGCATAATGAGACAAAACAAGACAACATAATGAAACAAAACAAAACAGCATTGGATTCAAAACCAACCAAACCATGACAGTAAATTCAACATATTCCTCAAACTGTTTTGGCAGCATGCTATATAATCTCAACCCTCATGATCATCTTTCATCATGGACCAACTCATGTTCATTTTTAACAAAAGTTATATGTTCATCTTATACCAAGTGCTATGACAAACCAACAATTGCTCATGGATTCTAAAACACACCATAATGCTCAAAAATGTAAAATCATGAATGGATAACATGAAAACCAAGGTAGACATGCTACATACCTGTTGAAAGACCTGTTAAGCAAGCAAAAATTGTTGAGAAAACCAGAGATGATTGAATCCAAGTCTTTGCTTCAGCACCTTGCTTCAACTTTAAGTAACAACCACTTATAATGCCAAATGACAAAATATGAGCTTCTAATGATGGATGAGGGCTTGGACAGTTGAGATATATGGTATGTGAGGTGTATGAGTGATCAAAACCTCAAGAAAATGTTTGGAACTCTCTTTGGTGTTTTTTATGCTTTTGGTCAAAGTAAGCCAAGTACAATGTTGATTTTTTGATTTTCTTGAGATTTTTGGTGGTTCAAAGGGCTAGACACCTCCCATATGATATTTAGAGAGTGTATGAGGGTTGTTGGGGTGTTTGAAAGGGTAGAAATGATTTTGAGCAAATTTCACTTCATGACCATTTTTGGTGTTTTTGTAAATTTTGTGATTTTTGAGAATTTGATGCAAGATGAGGGAGTTGTGATGACAGAGCTTCTTTATGGTTTCTATCAGATGAATTGTGTTGGAAATGAGGTGAGGGGGGTCTTAATTTATAGGAAAATGGCTTGAGGTGCTTACTAGAGACTTTGCTTCACCATGAAGCAACCTTGAAGATATTTTGCAAAAACCCCTCTTGGAGGGTTTTGTCCATTGGTTCTGATACAAGGCCAACTTGTGGAGCATAATTATGTATTTCTCAGACTCATAGCATGCTAGGAACCATAGGAAAGGGGCTGGATCAGATTTCACTTTCCACCTCATGCTTTGAAAAGTCCACATTTTCAACTTTGGCAATGAAGCTCCAAATTTTAATTTTATGATGTTTCTATGAAAACTTTCTGTTCTAACATGCTACACACATCTTATATGTCACATACAACAAGTTAGATCAAGAAAAAATGGCAAGTTTAGTGAAAGAAATCAGTTTTGAAAATTCAGCCAATGTGGGACTTAACATGTGAAACCTCCAACTTTGAATACATGTAACTTTCTGCTCATAACTCCTCTTGAGATGTTCTAGTACAATTTAGAAAGCCCTCACATAGCTCTAAAACATTCATGTTTGCCAAGAAATCAAAATCCAATTGGAACTAGGTGAAAAACCCCCTCAAAGTTGGCTGCACACAAGCTTTTAAAGTGAAAATAACTTAGAAATTTTCTAAGTTATTTTCCCTTCTAGGAATGTTTTTGCTTCTATCTCAAAAAGTATGCATTTTATGGTTGTGGACTAGTATGATACTTTTGTAGAGTTTGTCAATAGCTTTCAAATGAGACTATAACCAACTCAATTGGATGTGTGGTTAAGGAGTTACGGTTTAGCCCTTTTCAAAACCCTAATTTCCCGATTTCTCGATTACTCTCTCATCCTTGATCCAACGATCATGAAAATTGATATGCAAGTCCATTATGACATAAGGAACAACTTTGATTCACAACTTGGATTCCAATTCTCAAAATTTGAGGAGTTGACTTTTCGGTCAACCGTACGATCGATCGGTGCCGATTGAGTCGCCTGTTGACATTCTGGACATCCTGAGACTTTGATACTTCTTGAATAGTCTTTAATAGTCTATATGAAATTCATGGACCTCAATCCCACCATTACAACACCTTCCAACATCAAAGTCAAACCACAGTTGTCTTTTCGCTAGTTAAAAACCCTAATCGGGGCCTCCTGACTGCACTGTTCTTGATTCTGAAATGATTTCTTCAAATTGACTTCTCATTTGACTTTGATATCATCTTTGATTTCATTCCATGATTAAATTGGCCCAAATCATTGGTTGATCATTCCTTGGTTGTTTTGAGTTTGTCGGTGCGAGAATCCTGATTCATCTGTAACTTGACAATAATGAACTTGCACTGATTTAGGGTTAGATAATTCATGATCATGCTTCTAAAAATGATAATGAAAATCTAAGGGGTCAAAATTTGGGGTACAACACATTATAATCAAAACGAAAACAGCCACCACGTGAGCAGCGTGCAATTGCTCGAGCTTCCCACTCAAACCCCCGAATAGCTTGTCACCAAGCTATCGTCAGGCTTTTGACGTTAAAAACAGCGCTGATTGGGAGGCAACCCAATTTTCCCGTTTTCCCTTCCAAATTTACTGAAACTATGTTTTCATTTTAATTTATAATTTCCATAAAATTCTATTTTCTTATTTTCTACTATTTCCTTTACTTTATTTTTCTATCTTTTATCACCTTTTGCTTCTTAAAAATCTAATCTAAGTAAATGTGATTTCAACCTTTCCAGGATTTTAAAGTCGTCTTACCTTTCTCCCATTTTTATCTGACTAACTTCCGAGTATGGCTGACATCGACGTTACGACCATTGTATTTAGAGGACTAGCTCACAAGGCCAGATTTGAGGCACTGACTCAGAGAGGCATCGTTTCGACTCTGTACTACGATAGATCCACCATGGAAAAGCTAGGAATCTAGGATAGCATTCAATATCTATTTAACCAATTAGACTGGGAGCAAACGGCTCTAAAGACCCGATTTTCTACCTACCGCGAACTCACGTTCGAACTCCTTAGTTCCTTAAGCTACTTACCCGAACATGGCTATGGATCCACCAAAGAGCTGATAACCTTTAGAATGTTTGGAATAGACCACACCCACAACTGTACGTCGTTAGCTAACATCCTAGGATTCCCTAGCGAACCTTATGTGTTTACCAACACTGAAGAGGATTTTGATATCGAGTTAGAACAATTCTGGGGTACCATCACAGGTAACTATCACCCTGAACCTAATGACATGCACAATAACAAGATACATAATCCAACACTCTGTTACTTTCATAGGATTTTAGCCCATACCCTCTTTGGGAAAGAAGAAAACATTACTACAGTTTCTAAGGAAGAGTTGTTCATCCTTTTCTGTGCTTCACAAGGCCGCCCTGTCAATGTTGTACCTTTTATGATGAGGTCATTTACACGCCTTAATCAGGAACCTCATTCACCTATCTTAATAGGAGGCTTAGTCACCATGATTGCCCACGAAATTGGCCTAAGGTACCACCTGAACGGAGCCATCCGTTTTGCCACCATCAGACCAATGGACATTCAATTTTGCTTCAAAAGACGTATCTTAGGTACCTTAGGACCAGGAGCCTACGAATACCTCATTGATGATCGACCTGTCCACCTTTTCACATTTCCTAACCACGAGCTAACGAGTATCCACAATAGAAACAATTGGCTTTATGAATTGGACGAGCCTATGGGACCTCCATCACCTCAATCCACACCCTAGGCCTACATGTACGACAGTGATCATATATCAGAAGCACATGACTATACGTACTACCAAGATTATGTGTCCGAAGTGGAAACAGATCCTGAAACCCCTCCTAATTACCATAACCTTCCTAATCCCACTCCTGCACAAGGCACAGACAAGTTGGACACTGTTCTGAAAACTATGGACGATTTCAAGCTGGAATTAACCACTATAAAAGATGAACTAACGCAACTTCACATGGATGTCGTTACTTTTATGGACGTAGTTAGCGACCAGTTTGATGACGTTATTCAGCAGATCAACAAATTGAAGCAACCAAAGGATTGAAGTTTTAGTTTCTTTTTAAGTTTAGTTTATTGCATTTCACGTTGTTTCCCATTGTTAAATTTCGCAATTGTTTCTTTTTTAGTATTGTACTACATTAAACTAGTATTTAAATTCAATGTTATTTTAATTTTATTCCGGTATTACCTTAATTTTTTTTTTTCGTTATCTTCTATTTTGTAACTAGTCTCTTATACTGCAATAGCATTAAAATCACATTTACAACTGTGGTAAACGCCCCATATGCAAAGTTCTGCAATTTTGCAGAATTTGCTGATGTGACGGTCGTCACACATCCCTGACGGTCGTCATACCTATTACGACCGTAACAATCCCTGACGGTCGTCACGCGAACAAAACCCCAACTCTGTCAAAAACAGGGGTTACGAACCTTTCCCCCTCCTTTCTCTTAACTTCCCACTCTCACACATTGAAACCCCACTATAACCTTCCGAATCCCCCATTAATCCACCACCATTTCAACTTCCATTTCACTCCTATATATTGACCTCTGCATTTCCCTACTTCTCCATCCACAGAAACTGTCTATTTTCCATCTCTGAACCTCTCTCACGAAAATGGCAAGGCAAAATCGTGAAATCCCCAATTTGAGCAATATCCTCTTCCGAGAAGGCGAGTCCGGAGAACGGAAAAGGACCAACTACATGGCTTTCCATCAACGGTCGCTTCAACCGCCCCGCTATGATCACATTGAGTCTTTGACAGAACTGGGAATTCTGGATGGTGTCACTTGGATGCTGCAGAGGGCCGGCATTTGGCATCTCTGCACCAACCCTCAACCTACCTACGAGCAACTCGCATTGGAGTTTCTCAGTTCCTTCGCATACGTGACTTCACCCGCGATACAAATCAGCTCACCGACGCCGCTTGTTTCCGCATGTTCGGCACCGAATATCAAATCAACCAGAACCGCATCGCCAACATGCTGCAGTTTTCTCACGGCGACGATGCTCATCGCCGCCCCTCCGATCAGTTCTACCATGAAGCTTTCACTCTTTGGAACCAACTGACCGGCACCACTGCTAACAGTTGGGAGACTCTAAATGCCACCCACATCCACAATACAACCATCCGATACTCTCATCGAGTGTTGAGCAACACTATCTTCGCTCGTGATAGTTGTTGCACCCTAAAATTTGACCAACCGGTTCTCATATTTGGTTTATGTTTCAACGCATTTTTGCATTCGCATTCGCATACCGCATACAGTGCATTTGTCCAGTCATATTGATTTTATCGGGATTACAGCCCTGTTTTCACATTTCGGGCGTTTCAGACCGGTTCGGATAATCGGAGGTTATTTTTGAGAAGTCACGCGCTTCCCAGGTGTTTTCAACTTACGCAGTGGTTTTTGAGAATTTTGGTGTCTGGGTTTACTGCTTGTTTCGATCTGGTCTCGCGCTCTCTTTTATCTTGGTTGATTGCCTTTGTTTGCATTTTTTAGGATTTAACAGCCTTTTTATAGAATTTTAATAGGCTTTATTATTTTCTAGGATTTAATTAGAATATTATAGAGTTTTTAGAATAATAGATTTTTTTAGATTTATTAGTTTTAATATTGAATTAATAGAATAATGGATTTTAATAGGGTTTTAATAGAATAATATAGATTTTAAATAGATATTTTTTTAGATTTAATGGAATAGTTTTATTAATTAGCTTTTATTAATGTCCATTTGCATATTAATTAGGGTCAGATTTGCATTAATCATTTGCTGAGTTTAATTTCCGTTTCATTTATTTGAGTTCAGTTTTAATTGGTCATTAGATAGGTAATAATTAGAGTTAGTTCATTTTCGTTTACTTAATAGTATTAATTGAAGTCTTTATTCATTAATCCATCTTTAAGTCTTTAATCAATCCATTTAGTTTGTAATGGGCCAGGTGTCGTTTTTGGGGGCCCAAAGTTGTTGCCACTTGTCCAGACTATATAGTGCCACGCCCTCTCTCTCCACATTCAGAAGAGGTCATTTCACCATTCCACTCAGACTCCCACACGCCACTTGTCCTCTTTCTCTCTCACTACCATGCCACTTGGCTTCTCCCCTTTCTCCGCATGCACACGCGTCTTCCCCATGCCTCATCCTCTCTGCATGCATGACAGCTCAGTTCCCACTATCTCCCTCCTCACCGGTCGGCATGCAATTGCCGGCGACCACCACCGGGACCACCACAACTACCTTCTAACCGTCGCCGGAGCCAGCGTAACAACCGCCGGAAACACAATTTTTTTTTCCAGAAAATCTTCAACTCTCATCTACAAGCTTCTCATCTTCGCCATCCACTTCCGATCAACCTTCGTTAGTAATCCCCAGAACTCGCCGGAATCTTCAAGCTCACCAGAATCTGCATTTTTTTTCATCACAATCTTCACATAATTCTCATCAGATTTTCCAGAAAACGATCATCAACAAGATCATCAGATCTTCATCAAATCGCCAGAAATCTTCACAGCGATCTTCATCACAACCTTCCAGATCAAAGATCCTACATGAAGATCTCGAAAGATCTGGCAAATCGTATGAAGTTTATCTACGAAGAATATTCGAATTAATTTCAGATCCTCGAAGACCTTCGTCAACAACTTCAGGAACTTCTTTATGTGTTCTTCGGATTTACCAGTCTTCCAACAAGATTCATCGCATCCTTCATTCTTCAGAGATCTTCATCGTCCTTCGTGATCTTCATACATCAATCTCCAGATCCACTTGCAACTTTAATATCATCATCAACTCTTCAAAGCATCTATAGAATCGTCGAGAATCTTCAAGGAGCACCGTCAGGTTCGTCATCAAGAACATTCTCCAGATGTGCTTCAAAGTCTTCATCAACGAAGAACTTCGTATCCACTTCAGATCTTCCGCGATACGCAAGCCACCGTCTAATTTTGTTTGCGGAGATTTGTAGCATAATTTTGTTGTTCATTTGTTGTTGATGATTCAAAACGGAGATGAGATTGAGATGTTTGTGAGATTTTGAGTGAGAGTGATGAATGTAGACAAGGAGGTGCACGAGAGAGAGGGTTTGAGAGCTCGCGGCGCTAGGGTGAACAGTGAAGGTGAATGGAGAATCACTTAGGTTTCTTTCTGAAGAATGAGATACGTGGATGGTGAACTGGGCTCCCAGGCCCATTGGTTTTTTTGTGTAACGTAAACACCCTCCCTTTTTATTTTCTTCCCCCCTCCCCGTGTGTGTGAGTATTTTGGGCCGCAAGCCCATTGTTTTACTTGGCACCTCCCAGTTTTTTGTTAAACCCCTTCCTCCATTTTTTGCAGCCATTGGTTGTTGGGCTGGGCCTTGGCTTTTTACTAATTGCCTCCCCTGTTTCTTTCTTTTAATATTTTTGTATTGTTATATCTAATTGTAATTTTTTTAGGATTTAGTTAATATTAGTGTAGAATATTTTTAAAAATCCTAGAATAGATTTAGTTTTAGTGCTATATTTCTTTTAGAGAATTTTCTTTAATATTTTTAGAATATTTTAAATACTTAGAATATAGTTTTAGGTATTAATTTTCTTTTAAGAGAATTTAGGACTTAGTTAATTTCTTGTTAAGGAGATTTGCAGATTTAATTCTTTTCAGGATATACTTTCTAGTAGAATTTTTTGCCGTATTTTAGGAGCGCCATTTTATTTCCATTTTGTCATTGGATTTCTCTCCTATTTCGTTTCTTATCCGACTTTTATCCCGATTTTATTTTTGGCTGGTCGTGTGACACGGTTCAATTGGAGAATGATTTTCGATATCATTTCTCTATCTTGTCTTTGACACGGACATCAATACGCTACCTCTTAGAGTTCGATTTCTCGTATAAATCGAACCATGACGGTCTAAGCGTTACATTTTTCTTGATTCGAGCGTCATCATCAAGATCCAGAGAGGAGAAGATTGGAATGGAGCTTGCGCGCACGTCAGGAGCCCAGGAGCCGCTTCGTCCAACATCATCATCGTCGTATTCAAGTCTTCAGGCAACCGTCGAGTGTTGTGAGCCGCATCGTTAGATACGAAGGAAATGACAGTTGAGGAGTTACTTCTCAATCGTCTAGGATGTCTAGTATGGTACCCTTAGGATACCATGCGACGCATTCGCTCCTTCGTCTTAGGTTCTTGCGTGTGTGTCCCGAGTTCCTTCCCGTTTAGGCATAAGCCTGCTTCCTCTTTGTTCTCGCCCCGTGCGAGCAAACCCCTTTTCTCTCGCGTTCAGGAAATCGAGACCCCTTCTCTTGCCCCCGTGCAATCGAGACTCGTTTTCCCGTCGAACTATGTTTGCTCTGATCTCTCGTGCCGCACGAGAGTACGTAGGCATAGGATGCGATATCCTAGCGAGCTCCCTTTTTCCCTTTTCCCCGTTCCCGGTTTTAGCTGTAGTAGGCTGAACTACAGCTGCTCTGATTTCTCGTATCAGACGAGAATATGTAGGCATAGGATGCGATATCCTAGGAAGCACACTAACGACTAACCTCTCTGTTCTCTCACTGCTGTGCGATCGAGACTTTCCCGCTGACGACTGATGTTTCTCTTTCTCTTGCCCTTGCGCATTTGAGACCAGACCGTAGTTCTAGTTCCCGTACCTTTAAAACCAATTTGATCTCTCACCCCTGTGTGATCGAGAACACCCCGTCTAGCCGTAGTTAGCCTGAACTACGTAAGCTCTGATCTTTCACATTGTATGGAAGTACGTAGGCACAAGACGCGAAGTCTTGGCGAGCCAATCCCCTGTAGTTTCCCGAACTACAATGACTCTGACTTTCTCTCTTGAGAATACGTAGGCATAGAGTGCGACGCTATCGAGTCAGTTTCTTTCCGTTTAGATTTAGCAGCCGTAGATATATTGTTTTGCATCCTTTAGACAAACCAAGCAAGCGTGGATTCCGTCGAGTACGACGGACGTGAGGGGTGCTAATACCTTCCCCTTGCGTAACCGACTCCCGAATCCAGGATTTGGTTGCGATGACCATACCTTTCCCGTCTTTGCGGTAGGTTTACTTTGAGCATTTCCTTTCCCTCCGTTGGGATAAATAACACACGGTGGCAACTCTTCTGTTCAGCCGGCGCCGATTTTCGCAGTAGCGAAAGCTGGCGACTCTGCTGGGAACTTCGATGGTTCCCTATGCGAGTCTCGCCTTGGATTTTCTTCTTAGCTGTCTGGGTCATCCCCAGTAGTTGGCGACTCTGCTGGGGACTACGATGGTTCCCTATGCGAGTCTCGCCTTGGATTTTCTTCCTAGCTGTCTGGGTCATCCCCAACAGCTGGCGACTCTGCTGGGGACTGCGGTGGTTCCCTATGCGAGTCTCGCCTTGGGTTTTCTTCCTAGCTGTCTGGGCCTGTCCCCAAACAGCTGGCGACTCTGCTGGGGACAGGAATATCCCCTATGCGAGTCAATCCTAGCGCTTGTTTGCTTGTCTTTGTATGTTTACCTTTTGCGTGTTGTATTTTACTGTATTTACAATTGCCACATTTTGTTATTATCTGTTCCTGTTGTGCTGTTGGGTGGTTGTTCCTTTGAGAGAGAAGCCAAAACCCAGGCTTGAGTACACACATAGATTTAGAAAGAGGGTAGTGGTTAGCCTGCTTGCTTAGCTCGCACCAGCTAGCCGCGAAATCTCACTCGGACGAGATTCTCTTTGATGCTTCTTGCCTGGCCCTTAGGGCTCGACAAAGTTGTCTGACCCGAGGATTGTCGACTCTGGGAACCGATCAATTAGGAATTCGACTAAGTGAGGCCTCTTCAAGGGATGATGATGCCACACCTTCTGGGTATCGTATCATTGCTCTTGAAAGTCTGTGACGTTGATACCCGCATAGGATGTCGTACCTTGTCAGATTAGGTTCATACCCGTAAGTGGGAGGGCTTTTGCAGGAAATCTGGCTTCCAGCCAACCCGTTATTTTAGTCTTCTCTTCAGAGCGAACGTACTCAGTCAGCAGCACAACGGTATTCAGAGATTTGTGTGGGGGCTGTGATCCCGTGTTTGCTGCATATTGTATTGCATTTGCATAAACGTGTTGCATCATATTGCATGTCATACTCCAGCTAGCCAGAGTTCTTATCCAGGCGTTGTTTGATTTCAGAAGGTGATAATCCGGTGTTTGGCCTAAGCGACTGTTGATTGTTAGAAGACGACCAAGGGGTGGAAGCAGATTTGAGCAGAATAGAGCAGCGAAGTCAGTTGAAGGCTATTGGTAGCTATGTCTGAGAGAAACTTCCAGTCTGCTCACACCTTGGCAGGGTTCACTATGACGACCAACCCTCTGTATGGTTCTACGTCCGAGGACGACTTTCCGTAAGTGAACAACGTTACTGCAGACCCGTTTGTGCAGCCTCCTACTAGGAACCAAGATCGACGTGAGCAGTTTGTTGTCCGAAATGAACGACCTCTTCTTATCAACAGTCAAGGTGTTGTTTTCCCTGTGCCGAGTATCCGAAGAGAGATCCCAGTAGCAAGGACTGTAGACCCAAGAGCTCTTGAGTGTGATAGAAGGCTCCAAGTGTTGGAAGAACAAATTAAAGCCTTGAAAGTCAAAGATGCTGTTAACCTGAACGCCGCAGACATGTGTTTGGTTCCTGGCCTGGTGTTACCTCCTAAGTTCAAAGTGCCGAGATTTGAGAAGTACAGAGGAGATAGATGTCCGAAGCAACATTTAGTGATGTTCTGCCGAAGAATGACTTCGTTTGTGCAAAATGACAAGTTGATGATTCATTG
This sequence comes from Lathyrus sativus, assembly GCA_963859935.3. Taxonomy (NCBI): domain Eukaryota; kingdom Viridiplantae; phylum Streptophyta; class Magnoliopsida; order Fabales; family Fabaceae; genus Lathyrus; species Lathyrus sativus. The sequence goes on from OZ012735.1 coordinate 117,855,917, forward strand.
CTTTCAGAATAGTCTGACTGGGGCATCTTTGCGTTGGTATATGCAGTTAGAAAGTAATCAGATTCGATCATGGGTGGATTTAGCCAGAGCTTTTCTGAAGCAGTATGATTACAACCTAGACGTGGCTCCTCATCGCATGCAGTTGCAAGAATTGTCTCAAGAGAAAGATGAACCTATCAGGAAGTATGTTCAGAGATGGAGAGAATTTGCTGCCAGAGTACAACCACCGCTTTTAGACCGAGAGTTAACAAGCATGTTTGTAAACTCACTGCAGAGTCCGTACTACGAAAGAATGCTTGGACTTGCGTTAAATTTTTCTGACTTGGTAGAATTTGGAGAACGCCTTGAGCATGCCATAAAAATCGGGAAAATTCAGATTATTTCAAACGGTCAGGCTAGTGAAACTGAACCTCTTTATGATTATCATAATGAAGAAGGAGTTGTGATCAATGCAATCGTGTCAGATGTTGAGTATCCTCGAGATGAATCGGTGAAGTCTGTTGGTTCTTCATCTCCTGTGTCTTGTTATGCGGGACAAATAATTGCGCCTAGGGCACCATATCCAGAACTTTATGTCGCTTCTTTGGCAAATCAGCGAACTCGTGGCCGAGGCTATCAGAATCAGCGTCAGAATCAGAACAGACCTCGTAACAACTTGGAACGAAGGAATGCTCCTTCCCACCCAGTGCCTATGTCGTACAACCAGCTACTGCCATCTTTGATCCGGAGTTCTTTGGTGGAACCTAAAGCTCTTAAGCCTGTGCCAGAACCTTACCCTCCTGGGTACAATCCCCACGCTCAATATGCATATACATTTAATTTAAACAATGCATTTATTTTCCAAAAGGCCACAATTCACAATAAATTCCACAATCTAGGATTCACTCCATAAGGCTACCTACAACACATCGTATAACAACACACACAAGCTATACGTTATATAACAAAAGCATATTGCACGATAACACATCAATCGCACACATTCGTGACGGTAAAAATCAACACAACGATACGTTTTTAATTTTCTGCTATAATTGAACCAGGTACAGGCCTCAAAACCATTTTTCCTAGAAAGAGCATCTCGTTAACTTTTCAACACTTTGAACGGGGGTCAAAACCGACTTACGGTTCAAGAGTTATGAATTTTCAAAGTTTTTCTAAAACAGAATTTTTCTGCATAAAGACTGCTACGGGTTTGAGCATTTTCGCCCGAAAATCCGACCGATTCAATTATTTTCTTCAAAGCAAACACATACTCATTCATACCAAACATATAGTAGTGATTTAGAATCATCAAACGTGAAATCTACGGCTTTTCAATCTGAATCTTAAACCCTCAAATCTCCAAAAATGCAAAAACTTACAAAATCAACCAAATTCGATAAAACAAGCATACTCGATCACGACCTAACATTACCCGACACAACTATGCAATCTATTCCGACTTTCGTCCGTAAAAACATCGATTCCTCACAAAAATCTCAATTTTAACCTAGAACTCAAGCTATGGAAAACAAGAAAACATCCAAGTAAACACATACATAATGATATACATTGATGAGATAATAAGATTTCACACCCTTACCCGATTAAATCGATTCCTAGAAGTTATTTTGAAGATTTCCAAGTTTTTCCTCTTTTTCTTCTCTTTTCTCTTCTTCCTCTTTCTTTCTCTCCTTTTTCTCTCTATTTCTCTTTTCTTTCTATTTCTCTCCTATTTCTTCTTCTTATCTATTTTTTTTTACACAAATTTAATTAATTCATTTTCTCACATAATTCTATTTCCACTAAATTTCTAACTTATCATTAAATGAGAAATGTCCAAAATACCCTCCATTCTAATTTCCCCGAAAACTCTCAAAAACGGTAAAATATCATAACATGTCAACATATCATATTAACACACCAATTTCACAAATAAAATAATTATCACTCAATTTAAATAAAAGACTCAACAAAATGGGAATAATCGAAATCGGGGCGTTACAACTCTCCCCTGCTTTAGAAATTTTTGTCCTCGAAAATATTACTTGATTCAAACAACTCCGAATACAACTCTCGCATCCCACTCTCTAGTTCTCAAGTCATATTGCCTTTCGAAGTGCCTCCCCACGCTACTTTCACAAGCGCAATATTCTTTCCTCTTAGCTTCTTAACTTCACGGTCCAAAATCCTAATCGGTAAAGCTTCAACCGTAAGGTTATCTCTCACTTTAACCTCGTCCATAGGAATAACATGTGATGGATCTAGAACATACTTCCGAAGTTGCGAAATATGGAATACATCATGCAAATTCGAAAGATTCGGAGGCAACGCCACATAGTAAGCCACAACACCAACTCGTGCAGTAATCTGATAAGAACCAATAAAACGAGAAGTCAACTTCTTCGACTTCAAAGCACGACCCACACCCATAACCGGTGTAACTCTCAAAAACACATGGCCGCCTTCTTGAAACTCAAGATCTTTCCTTCTCTTGTCATGATAGCTCTTTTATCTACTTTGAGAAGCTTTCATCTTCTCCCGAATAAACTTCACTTTCTCCGTCGTTTGTTGTACCATCTCCGGTCCAACTATCATCCTCTCACCGGTTGCATGCCAACACAAAGGTGTTCGACATCTCCGACCATACAAAGCCTCAAATGGTGCCATACGTATACTTGAATGAAAACTGTTATTGTAGGTGAGCTCAATCAACGCCAAATAACTATCCCAAGCACCACTTTGCTCTAGCACACAAGCACACAATAAATCCTCCAACAATTGAATTGTCCTCTCGGTTTGACCATCCGTTTGCGAATGATAAGCCGAACTCAATCTTAGCTTAGAACCCAAAGCCTTTTGTAAACTCTCTCAAAACCTCGACGTAAATCTAGGATCTCTATCTGATGCAATACTCTTAGGAACTCCATGTAACATCACAACTACAAGAACATAGATCTCAGCTAACTTCTCAAAAGGATAACTAATATCAATTGGAATGAAGTGAGTAGATTAAGTAAGCCTATCAACGATTACCCAAAATAACATTATGACCTCTTTGCATATTCCACAATCCCGTAACAAAATCCATCGATATACTATCCAATTTCCACTCCAGAATGTCCAACGGTTGCATCAATCCACTAGGCTTTTGATGCTCCACCTTAGACTTTTGACAAGTTAAGTATGCATACACAAATTGAGCTACATCCCTCTCATCATCAATGCGGACATATGTAACAACTTCTGACTCAAAGCATCCGCCACCATGTTTGCCTTACCCGGATGGTAATTCAAACCAAAATCATAATCCTTCAAAATCTCTAACCACCTTCTATGTCTCATGTTCAATTATTTTTTATCAAATAAATATTTCAAGCTCTTGTGATCACTAAAAACTTCAAATCTTGCACCATAAAGGTAGTGCCTCCAAATTTTCAAAACAAACACCACGGCCGCTAACTCCAAGTCATGTGTAGGATAATTCTTTTCATGCACTCTCAACTGTCTTGAAGCATATGCCACAACTTTTCCATCTTGCATCAAAACACCACCTAAACCAGTCAATGAAGCATCACAATAAACCATAAATGATTCCGTCAAATTTGGCAAAATCAAGATCGGAGTCGTTGTCAACCTTGTTTTTGGCTCAATGAAACTCTTTTCATAATGAATATCCCAAATGAAAGCATTTCATTTACAAGTCAATTACGTTAACGTAAGTACCAACTTTGAAAATCCCTCAATAAACCTCCGATAATATCCCGCCAAGCCTAAAAAGCTTCGAATCTCCGTAACTGATCTAGGAGCCTCCCATTGCATCACCATATTAATCTTGGATGGATCAACACTAATACCACTACCAGAAATAACATGTCCAAGAAAACTTACTTCCGACAACCAAAATTCACATTTCGACAACTTAGCATACAATTGTTTCTCTTTCAAAATTTGTAACACAATCCTCAAATGCTCTTCATGCTCCTCTTGAGACTTAGAGTAAATCAAAATATCGTCGATGAACACAACCACAAAACGATCTAACTATTCATGAAAAATATGAAATAAAAAGTAGACATTACAAGATAATAGGATTCCTTAGATCTTCAATTGCTTCTGCTCATGAAAACCTTTAGTTCTCCAATCTCCTTGATTTCTCCAATCATGATCGTCCAATTCTTCCCCCGTCCAAAGTCCCTTTTTCTTTCTCAAAAAGCATCTAAAATACTCTCAGGTCCAAAACAGCAGTAGGGAAATACCCAGAATACCTTCATGGACCACAAAGGTCAAACATAAAATAAAATTAGAAGGTGACACGATGCAGCCAACATAGGCCGTGTTGTTCCCCTGACTCTCTGATAAACATTTTTCATGTCCCATACTTGCTGACATGGGTTGCATCAGGTGACACGGGCACCCGTGTCAGCCCACTACCTATCACCAAAATTGCTTCTCTAGGTTTCCTCCCTCCAGACACGGTACGTGTAAGGTGACAGGGGTGATCGTGTCAGGCTACTGTTTCCCTTCCAAAAACTCTTCCAAATTCTTGCGATTTTTTCTGGTTTTTGCTCCAATTCTTCTTTATTGCTTACCTGAACCTAAAAACACTGAAAAAACACAACCAAAGGATAAAATGCGGTAAAGGGAAATAAAATACAACTAATCATATAAGAATATTTACTAAAATTAACGGTAAAATACGCATAAAAACCACCGATCAAATTCCCCCAAACTTCTTGACCATAAGCAACAAGCTTGCATAAAGACTTTTCAAATCAACCGGTATACATCAAATGAAACACTTGTGAAGGTAAGGTGTGTCGATACTAGTAACACCTCGATTTTTAGTAATTATTTATTTATATTAATTAATTGAGTGATTTTATGCATATTTGATTTATTGGATTTATATGAATTATTTGATTTAATTGATTTAATTGAATTATTTGATTTAATTGATTTATTTTATTTGGTAGAATAATATGTGGAAATGGTAGAAATAAGTAATTTGACCTATTGGATGAGAATGTGAAGAGTAAAGACAGAGGTATGATTAGTAAGCCCATTAGTTACTTAAATTAGTTGTTATAAGGGTTTTATATATAAGGAGAAAATAGGGTTAATAAGGAAAAAGAGGAAAAGAAGTTATCATAGAGAAAAGGAAAAGAGGAAAAGAGGAGAAGAAAACCTAAGGAGAAAACTCAAGAGTTCATCAAGAAACCAAGGTAAAGGTGGGTCTTTACATGGTTATGGTATTGTATGATAGTGTATAATGGGTAGTATTATATTTAGGATAAAAATCCCTAATTTCCTTGGTGGTTGTTATATGATGAATTTGTGTGCCTTATATGTGTATTCTTTTTTTGAGAACTGAACATATATCAATCAATTTGAAAGGTTTTAGGCATTATCTTGAAATGATAATGAGATGGTTTAATTGTGTTAAAATTATAAATTAACTTGAGATGATTACAACATTGGATGAGTTATAATTTTCTGAGAGTTTGGGTGTTGCAGTGAGAATAGGATATCAAATTATTAATTAACTTGAATCGCATCTTTAATTCACAACCGGTCTTTGATTTATTCGAAGGAAAGGTAAAAGAAAGGAAAAACCTATTTTGCATCATAAACACAATGTGGGGAAAGATCTAAGTTCGGGAGTTGGTTAAGCTTAGGGAAGGTATTAGCACCCTAAACTTCTGTAGTACTCTACAGGAACGTCTTGTTTTAATGTTGCTATTTTGCTAAAATTATCTGCTTAAGGGATATGCTAAGGGTTAAAGGTTAAAGAAAAAGACCTAAGGGTTAGTCCTAAGTTTACTCGTCAAGACTCGCATCTTGTGCCTACGTATCCGAGGTAGGGGATGGAATCAGAGTAATCGTAGTTCCCCTCGAAAGGGAGGAAGAGAAAATTCTTGACTGTGGTCAAGGTTTCAAGGGGATATAAACGTTCATAAGGAAACGCTTACATGGAGTGCGCGACTCTTATCTCTACATTGAAGTTGAATTGAATTGAAAAGGGTAAGATAGGTATTCTGCGGCGGGAAACCTAATACGGAGTACGGCGGCTCCTTATCCTAATGTTAGGGTAAAGGGTAAAATTTTCCACGGCGGGATTCCTAAGCATGAGTACGGCGACTCAACGTCTTATGGTTTGAAAGGTGAAGGATTGAGGATTAAGGACTATTGACACGGCGGTCAAACGGCTAGACCTATCCTTTGGAGGGGAATAAACGGAGAAATAATAAATAGTGAAAAATTGATAAGTTATGAAGATGTTGGAATAAAATACACGTGATGGGAATGTGAGATAGCAACGATAATGTCAGATCAATGTACAAAAATAAATAAAAAAGGTTAGTAAGAAAATTCATGGATAATCGGGAATGATGTTAGGAATAAAGAATGATTAAGTGGATTGATGACTTAACAAGAATTAGAATTAAATAAACTATGGTCTTGTGAGATTTTTGAGAAAAAGGTTTGAATTTTAATTAAATAAGAAAGGTGTCAGGAAAATAAAAAAAAAGGTTAGGGATTTTGCTTAAGAAATGTTAGAAATTAAATTTAAAAAGTGTTAGAATTTTAACATAAAAAAGTGTTAGTGTTTTAAGTTAGAAAAAGTTAGTAATTTTAATTAGTATGGAATTAATGTTAATTTAAAGAAAAATCTAGATTTTGATTTTTTTTAAAAAGAAAAGTTTATTATGATTTAAAAAAAGGTTAATTGTTAATTTAATCAGAATTTAATAAAATAAGAATAAGAGGGTTAAAGAGATGGGGTGGATGATCTCGTGTGGGGGTGTCTGTGAGGTGCACCGTGAGCGTGCGAATCTGAAGCGTGTGGTGATGGTATAGTGATGATGGATGTTTGTGATGGTGCGTGTACGCGGTAATACTGTGGGCCTGCACGTACAACATTATTTGTACAATATCAAAATAAAACCCTAATTTTGAACTCTCCCCCCCCCCCCCATTTGCTCTTCTGGCCGTCGCCCCCACCTCTATTCTCTCTTCTCTCACTCGGATCCTCCCTTCTCTCACCCAGATTCTCCCTTCTCTCACCACCTCTCCTCTTCTCCTTTCACCTGTTACTCTGAAAAGTGAAATCAAACATGTTAGGGGGCTTACATCTTCAGAAACATGATGATTTTTGGGATGATAGTGGCGATTCGATGTTGATGGGGACGATGATGAGAAGGTTTCCTTATTCTCTGAGTCCGTGAGTTGTGATGTGGGTTTGGGATGTGGTTTTGAAGAAGGTTCGACCGGGTTTGTTTAATAGCCTATGACGAGTTTACTCTAAGGTTATTCGTGGGTTTGTGACCGTTTTAGATTGATGGTTTGACAGATGAACTTGGTTTTTCTCCGATGATGATCTGTGGCCATTTTTTTTCGTGGTGTTCTTATGTTTTTAGGGTTCTGACCGCCCCCGTTTTTCGATGTTTTGTGATGATTTATACTGTTTTATCTTTCGTGAACTTGATGGGCCTGGATCAGACGATTCAATCTTTTTAAATCATATTTTGGGATTTGATTTGATTTATCTTTGATGATGATAGGATTCAGTTGGCTTTGATTTGCTGTGTAAAATGATTTTCTGCTACTTTTGATATCCGGATTTGGTTTGTGAAATTGTTTTCTGATATGGATTTTTTGGATTTGGATCTGATTATGGTTTTGGATTTGTTTGCAGATTTGGATCTGATTATGGTTTTGGATCTGTTTGGCTGAAAAATCATTTTTTCAAACTAAGCTCGTTTTCTCTCTCTCAGAAATTTTGAACAGATATTGTCGGGTTTTTGCCGAGGTCGGAACATGGGATCGGGAGCTGGCGACGAATTTTTTGTTGCCCTCCCAACATGCCCAGTGATGAGAATTTTATGAGGGCGTCGAAATAACTAAAACCCACTTTTCGATAGAATTTCATTAACTCGCACTGATAACAGTTTTCTCTGATGTCGTTTGGTTTTGCAGGTTCTGGAATTCGGAGATGATGAAGAATCGTATATGAAGAACTTTGAAGTTAGATGGCTTAGGACAAATTTAGGAATTTAGGCTTTTTAGGACTTGTAATTATGTAGTCTTCAAAATGTGAATTCCCGAATAAATGTTGTAATAAAAAATTGTACGAAAATTAAATAAATTTAGTCTTTAATAAAAATTTTAATTTTCTGACTAAATTCCTCTGAATAAAATTTGACGTTTCAACATCCGAATTCGACAACTAACCGACTTGCACAAACTTAGAATTAACTTCCAACGTGACTTCCGAGTTCAAATGAATCCCTTTCAAATTAATTCGTACGGATAATAAAATCGGTGAGTATGGCCTTGAACAGATAACAGAGAAATCCAATTTTAATAGCTAAACGAACTTTCCTCCGCATTTAAAATCCATATTGTATCTTGAGTAACCTGACAATGTAACCTGAATTAACTCGAATGATAATCATGATCAAACCAACTGACATTTATTATAAACTCGATGCGAACCATAATTTCCTGTTCCTCCAAAAATTAATTTGTAACCAGTTAGAAAAACAGGAAAATATGTGCGGGCTAGAATAAATTCCTTGCAGCCGATTCTCGCACCGATTTAACCTAAATTCATTTATATTTCAACGTCCTCAGCTCCATATGGTTTATGAATCAAACATCATTTCAAAATCTAACTGGCGACCAAATCCCGATTCTTGAATAAAGATGTACTGTATCGAGAGGAGTCTGACGTTAATATTATCATAAAATTCAACCCATTCTCAAATAAAAATCGCATGATTCGGAGATAGAAACCCTAATTGTTTGAGGAATCTCTGATAATGAATTTTCCTCGTAATAGTCAACAGACAGTAAATTAACGACCCTTTTGCACTTCTTAAATTAAAGCGCATACAGTGTTATCCTCCTGCAAAACAACCAGACTGAGCAAACTGGTTAGCGGTTAGTTAAAATGCAATGCAGAATGTAATGAAATGCGAAATGAACCTGATGATCTAAGGATAAAATTTGGGGTATGTCATTGGGTTTTTACGGAATTAAAATCGGAGGCCTGAAAGGTCTCAAACGGTGAAAAACGCAGAAAATTCTACATGTTGTCTGTCACGACTGCTCATGTTTTTGGTGGAAATCGTTTTGGACGTAACTTTTGATCCATAAGTCCGTTTTGGTCCTTGTTCGAAGCGTTGGAAAGTTAATGAATATGGCTATAACATAGTATAGATAATAGAATTGGTTTCCCAATATTTTTATATCTAATATTTTTGGGAAGTCAATTGTGTATATGTTATATTAATGAATTGTTGCACTGTTTGTGGATAGTTTATCGAATACTTTTGTGTGTGCTTGTATAAGCATATTTTGGTGCATGAAAACATGAAATACATGATAGTAATTTCTTGTTGTAATGATAATACAATTGTGTTTGTATTGTAAAATGTGTTGTATACTATTTGAATAGTGAATTTAAATTTTGATGATGAATTAATTATTCTATGATTAATCAGTAATGTGCGTTGTGTAGGCATACAGAGATATATTTACAATACAGTTATATTTACAAATATACATGTATAGGCATATAGAGATATAGCATATAAACACACAAAGTGGGCTAAACCCTCAAGCAGTTTCTAACATGTCCCTAGTGAAGTCGCCATTTCTGTTGCAGTGAGAATCGGATGTCAAGCTATTTATTAACTTGAATATTAATTCATTGAAATTCACCGCCGAGCTTTGATTTATCCAAAGGAAAGGTTAAAGAACAAAAAACCTCTTGCACGATGTAACAACAACGCTAAAGGTTCGGGGATCGGGGGTTGGTTATGCTTAGGGTAGGTATTTCACATCCTAGACATCTGTAGTACTCTACAGGTACCTTTTGTGTGTGTGTGTGTGTGTATGCTAAGTTATATAATTTATTTGCTAGGGTTATTGGATCAAGGTTAGGGTTAAAGTTCTAGGTAAATACCTAAGGATTATTTCTAAGTTTGCTCGCAAAGACATCGCATCTTATGCCTACGTATCCTGACTATGATGGAATCAAAGCAATCGTAGTTCTCCTCACTAAGTTTGGGGAATACTTGACTATGGTCAAGATTCCAAGGGGAACAAACATAAAAATTCTTGTATAGAGTTTGATAAAACTCTCTAGATCTAAGTTAAACACTCAAAGGAAACTGACTTTAACAAAAGCCAAAGGGGGTAAGTAATCATGACAATGATCCTTACATAGAGTTAACAAACTTTATCTTAAAGTTTTAATTAAAGGATACTCCTAACAAGGGGTAGGTCTTTAGACTCAAAGTAAAGTCTAATGGATATATGTTCTAACTTAACTAATTTAAAGGACCTAATGACTTAAACAAGTCAAGGGGAGGGGTAATGAGTTATCTATGACTGTGAAGTCAATAGAGAGACTTTTCTTTGAAATAAGGGGTTAACAAGACAACAGAATGAGAACTAACAAGTTTCATCACTTGTGGAGAACAAACTTGATAAAGATAAAGCACATATAAGCATTCATTCAAGCATGATAAAGATAATAGTCATGGTAACAACCAAGAAAGATTAGGGCAAGCATGTAAAAACATGAAATAAACATAACAAGGTTACAACCAAGTATAATGAAAGGATCAAACCAAATAAGTACCTCCAAACATAGATGTAACAAAATCTAAAGGGGGATGATAACAAAAGTTCTTACAAGACCAAACATTTCAAACATCAAGCATAATTCAAGACATCATGGAAAAGTTCAAAGATTATGTAGGTAACAACCAGCAAAAGCAAGCATGAAAACATGTGTGGTAACAACAAGTTCATCCATGGTAAACCAAAAAAACTCAATCATACAAGTTACAACTTGACATATGAATCAAACAAAGATAAATGTGACATCATTCAATCATTTTAAGGCATATTAATGACAATCAATCATGGGTAAGCAAGAAGAGTGACAACAGTTCAAGCCTGGATTAAAACTTCACATAGGGGAATGTAAACAAGATCATGGTAACAACCAAGTCAATAATGAAACCTAAACATTCTATGGTTCTAACAAGACACATAAACAAGCAAGATAGGGTAATGAGGGGTCATGTCCAAGAGTTTACAACATCAATAAGCATACAAGGATTCACAAAGATGTTCCAAGTCATACATTCACATCCATGCATTTACAAAGGCAAGAATCAAACCCTAAACATGTTATGGTTATAACAAGACACATAGAAAAGTAAGATGAGGTTAGGGGAACATGATCAAGAGGTTACAACATTAAGAAGCATGTTACAAATCAACAAAAAAGTTTCAAGGTAAGGTTTTCATGTTCAAGCATTCACTAAAGCAAGAATAAGCATCGCAAGGAAAGGAACCAAATGTTTTCAAACATACAAACATGTTACACATTCAAGATTGATTCATACATGATCAAACATACAAGGAAAGTCAAGTACCAAGCCAAAAAAACTCGTGAAAACAAGTGAAAAACCCTAAAAAAAGATCATGTCATTCAAGTGAGCCAAAGTATTTCAAAAATAAAAATTCTTAAATTATTCCTCCACACATTGAAACTAGACTTATCAAGGAGAATTTAGGAAAACGAATGGCATCAAAATGATAAAAATCAAAGAAGATATGCACTTTTGAAAATGAGGTCCAAAATGGGGCAAACTAACGCAAAAATCAAGTCATGGCAAGACAACTTTTAGGCAGATTTGCATGAAGGGTCATAACTTGCTCAAAATTTAATGAAATTGAGTGAAATAAAAAAAGGAAATTTTGTATTTTTTTCACAAGGAATCCAATGGTGGTGGTGGTTTGGTCAGATCAGGCATCATTTGGAAATTTTGAAGACATCAATGAAAATGGCAAGTTATGTGCAAGAACATGTGGTCAGCCAAACATACATGGTTTAGGAAACAAGCAAGTGATCAAACATAACATGTGGAACATATAGATGATGTTTAAAAACATCACACACCAAGGGAGGGTCTCAATCAACAGATTGCACATGAAGTGGCCAAAATAGCAAGTTTGAGCATGAACATGGTGACAGTCATGAATACATGTTTTTAGCAGCAATCTAATGATCAAACGTGACACATAAAACATATAAATGTTGTTCATATCCATATCATACCTATTTCTAAACAAAACCTATGACTTACATATGAAAATGCAACTTAAGGCAAGCTAACAAGCAAGAACATATGGACAGTCAACTATACACAAATTTGGTGGCAAGCTAAGGTTCAAACATGACCTATAATTCATATCAAACATGTTCAGCATTAATGTACATAAAAATTTGTCATGGTTTCAAAAGTATCTAGTTTAAGAACTTACCCCTTGTAGCCTATTTAAGAGAATGCACAAAATAAGAAGTTCAGTTGAGATATTAGGCTCCAAACAACTTTAAAATATCTCAAGTGAGATGCTCAAGTGATCCAAAACTCCTCCAAGCAACTGTCTTAGCAGAATGGTACTTTGTGCAAGAATGAGCCAAAAACTCCAAAGTGGAATGTGGGGGAAATGATGTTACAGAAGTGTGGTGATGACTTGGATAGCTCAAAAAAGTTATATATGGAAGGTGTTTGAGGTGTTGGAAAGGTTGGAAAAGTGTTGAACAGAGTTGTGGCTCTCAAAGTGTAGAAAGTCAAAGTTTTTTGGTTTTGAGAGTTGACATTTTGAGTGAGAGGTTTTCTGGTGGAAGTGAGTGTTTGAGCAGATTCAATACATCATTTGTGATGTGTTTGAAGTGTTGGTAGAGGTTTTTAATGATTGGAATGAGTTTTGGAAGGGTTTGTGCAAAGACAGATTTTGTGCCTTAAGGGAGCCAAGTTTTCAACTCACAAGAAGGTTGGGATCAGAAGAATGTAAGAGATTTGGCTTGGTTTCCAGATCAATCTGGTATATTTTGTAAGTGAGGAAGAGGCTCTATTTATAGGCAAGCTTGGAAATCAAGTGGTATGGGCAGATTGGCTCATCTTGTCAACTTTGCCCTTTTTGGAGGCAAAATGTGCAAGATCAACTTGAGATCTTTCTTATGAGTTCTAGACACCTCTATATGAGTTTGATCATCACCTATAACCTGAAAATAATGGTCTTGAAGTGAAAGGGAGGGATAAGCTGACGTGGTTGCTGAGTTGTGACAGAACTTGCAAAACGTTTCTCTTTCATGCCACTTGCATCCACTTGCATGATTAAACAATTCCATTTAATCAAATTCTGATTTTTGCTCATGGATATGCATTATAATCTCCTCAATAAGGTCCATAGGCATCAAATAATGAGTTAAGAAAAGGATTAGGAGAGGTTTGGAGGGTTTATGCAAGAAAATACCAATGCTGAACTTGGTTTTATGACATGGAAAATGCCCAACTTTCCTTCTTATATTCTCCCTAACCACAAAGGTTGGTAAAATGCTCTTGTAATTTTAAAAAATCCCCAAACATGATCTACAACTTTCATCTTTTATGAAAATTAAAAATCCAAAGGGAACTATGTCAAAAATCCTCTTGAAGATTGTTGCAAAAGTTGACTTACAAGCCAAGAAACATGAAAATTTTCTAACTGTTGAAATTCTTCACAACTTGATGAGCTCACAAATCAAAATCAAAGCATTTTTGGACCTCAAACCCATATGAAACTTTTGTATTCCTCCTCAAGAGCTTTCCAACAAGCTTTGAACCACACCATTTGGATGTGTGGTTAGGAAGTTATGATCATTCCAAGTTGGCTTCAAATTAGGGCTTTTTCATAATCCCTAGTTTCTTGATTTGCATTTTTTCCATCAACCCTTGATTAAATCCTCACCAAACTCAATATTTAGGTATAAAATGATGTTGGAAGTCTTGCTTGCTTCAATTTGTGGTCAAAACCCCTAAAAGTCAAATAGTTGACTTTCCAGACAGACGAACCGAACGACTGAAATCTTCAGGATCGATCCTTAGTGTTCTGGGTTCTTTGAGTCTCTCAAACTTCTTGGTGAGACTTTAAAAAGTCATAGGGATGTCATGGATCATGATTCAAGCTTTGGAAACCTCAAAAGACCAAAAGTCAAACTTCAGTTGAGTTTTCCACTAGAAACCCAAATCAGGGTGCTACACTGCACTGCTTCTGTTCTTTTGGTAACAACCTCAGACATCATTTATCCTTGAAAATATATTAGTCACTTGATGACATAAAGAATTGATTTTTAGAAGATCAATCCAACACTTTGACTTATCATTCCACAAGATCCTTGATTTGACAGTGTAAAACCCTAATTCATCTGCATCTTGACAAAGATTAACTTGAAAAAGGTTAATGTTAAATAACACGTGCTTGAAGCACCTAGAATGATAATGGAATCTAGGGTAGAAATTTGGGGTACGAGACATATGTTTATCATGAGTCAGTTATCATGGTTTGCATTTCATAAGACTTGGACAAGACTCGTACTCACTGGGGTAGAATGACTGAGATGTCATTCCTAGTGAGGTATAAGTGATATAGTCATACGCACTAGGGTAGAATGACTAAGATGTTATTCTTAGTGGGGTACTCACTGAGGTAGAATGACTGAGATGTCGTTCCTAGTGGGGTATAAGTGACATAGTCGTACACACTAGGGTAAAATAACTAAGATGTTGTTCCTAGTGGGGTACTCACTGGGGTAGAATGATTAAGATGTTGTTCCTAGTGGGGTATAAGAAATGCATCCATGATTCCGAATGGGAATTGATGAGAATTGATGGGTTCTATATGAACCAAATGGCCAGTTGCATTGTGTTGCATTATTATTGCATTGTGGTTGAAATATGAGATTATACGAAATATCTGAAATTGATGAATTGGTTAAATTATGGATTTGTGGGTATGCACTTATGAATAGTATGGTAACTTGAGTGATAGTATATTGATGAAACTTTTGAAGTGTGAGAATAATTGTGATTATGCATGTATGCCTTAAATTATATATTATCTTATAATTTCAATAATTATGCGAATTCTCACCCTTCTGTTGAAATGATGTTTTGTACGATATCACTCATGTACCGAGGAGTATAGTTGCCTCTAATGCAAGGTAGCCGTTAGAGTAACTGATTTAGTTTCTTTATTTATGTTGGGTCAAGTCTTGCTCTGATCATGTAACACTGGAATCATTTCGATTTATGTTTGAGAGATATTTATGTACTCTATTTTATTTTGTTATTGTTATTTGAATTGTGTGAAGTATAGACTTTTATGCCTAAGTGATGATTATGAATGAGTTGATCCTGGGGCTTTCATTATGTTAATTTATGATTGAAGTAATTTCGTTGCTACATGCTATGTGAAAGTATATGAAAAGCATGAATTTATTTTAAGTGTTATTGAGCATGACAAGTATATGTGTGATGTTTTGGATTATATGTGACACCCTTATTTGAGATGCATAATAATTTACTCTGATTATTTGTATATATTCTGCGGGGTTTAGAAGGGTGTTACATTAGTTGGTATCAGAGCAGGTCGGTCTATCCGGCCAGGTTATCTAATGTTGTTTGTTCCCTAGTATGCGACATGTGTGTGAAAACACTGATGGTATATGTTTGTTTTTCTAACCCTTGTCTGAAGGATTAGGATTGAAACAAGTGGGGCAGAAGCTTGTGCTTCTCCAAGATGCTTCAAGTGTGGAGTGGTGGATCAGTGTGTCGTTGAACGCTATTATAGTTTGGTTAAGATGGTGTATGCGCCATCATGATTGTTGGCTATCTATTGAAAAATTGAGGAACTGATCACCCTTAATCTCTTTTTGATAGTAGACGGGATCATGTTGGATGGAATAGATGTATGTTGCGAGTTTAAATGGTGTGTGCAGCAAATGTTTTAGAGTTAAGCCAAGTGATTACAGATTGTTTTGATGAGTCGGTGCAGGATGGTGTTGAGATGTTTATATTGATGAAAGCTTTGAGTGTTAGTGAAAGTGGGGCAGTTGAGGTTTTGCTAATTTTTTGTGATTTTCCAAATGTTTTTCCTGAAGAGATAAGTGATTTACCGATGGAATGCAAGGTGGAGTTTATGATTGACTTAGTTCATGGAACTAGTCTGATATCAATGGCTCCATATCGTATGTCCACATTGGAATTGAAAGAGTTGAAGAGTCAACTAAAAAATCTGCTTGAGAAGAGAATCATTCGTCTGAGTGTGTCACCGTGGGGTGCACCAGTTTTGTTGGTCAAGAAGAAACAGGGTTCTACGAGGCTTTGTATGGATTATAGACAGTTGAACAAGGCGATAATTAATAATAAGTATCCATTTCCGAGGATTGATGATTTGATGGATCAATTGGTTGTTTCAAGTGTGTTCAGTAAGATAGATTTGAGATCTGGGTATCATCATATTCGTGTGAAGGATGAAGATATTCAGAAGACTACTTTTAGAATGAGGTATGGTCATTATGATTATTCTGTGATGTTGTTTGGTGTGACTAATGCACCAGGTGTATTTATGGGGTACATGACTATAATTTTCCATCCATATTTGGACAAGTTTGTGACTGTGTTCATTGATGATATTTTGATATATTCGAAGAGTAAAGAGGATCATGTTAAGCATCTGAGGATTGTGTTATATGTGTTGAAAGAGAAGCAGTTTATGGTAAACTTTTAAGTGTGAGATTTGGTTGAAAGAAGTGAGTTTCCTTGACCATGTGATTTCAAGTAGAGGTATTGCAGTTGATCCGTTGAAGGTTGAAGTTGTATCGTAGTGGGAAGCTCCGAAATCAGTTTTTGAGATTAGAAGTTTTCTTATTTTGGCAGGTTACTATCGGAAATTTATTAGAGGATTTTCCAAGTTATCTTTGCCTTTGACGCAATGGACTAGGAAGGTTCAAGCTTTTGTTTGGGATGCAAAGTGTGAAGAAAGTTTTCAAGAGCTTAAGAGAAGATTGACAACAACTCCTGTTTTGATTTTGCCGAATTCGGCAGAACCAATTTTTGTGTATTATGATGCTTTATTGATGGGATTGGGTGGTGTGTTGATGCAACATCAGCAAGTTGTAGCTTATGCTTCAAGGCAACTTAAAATGCATGAGAGGAGTTATCCGACGCATGATTTATAGTTGGCTGCTGATCAGTGCATTTTAATGCACCTTCCTCTATGTTTAGACTTAGGCATTTCTACAGTTTAGTTTGTTTAATTTCCTATTTTATAATGTTTTTACAATTTATTTTATTTTAAGCTTTATTTAATTTTCGTTTGTTATTTTTCAGCATTAGCAATTTTTAGTAAAAACTTCATAACTGGAGCTACAAGAATCGGATCGAGGCGTTCTACCAGTCGTTGGAAAGCTAAGAAAAAGATCTACAACTTTTATGTTGCACAAAGGAGCTGATTCAGATTGCTTAAGTCTCTAATAATTCGTTGAAGTTTCTGACTTGTGATAATGTAGTTTTCCTTGCGGGCCTAGTTTATGTTTTTGGCCCAGATATTTTCTATTTAAGGTTGTTGTTGTGATGCAAAACGGGAATCCAGTTTATTTTCTGCATTTCCTTTTGTTTTATTGTTTTCATGGCGAACTAATCCTAAGGGAAAATCCGTCGGTTTCGAACCCGTAATTCTTTGAGGTTTATTCAATTTAAAATGTGCATTATTTATTTTAATCTCGTTCTAAATTATCTTATAATTTCGTTTGCCTAATTCGTTATTATAAGATAAATTGGATTTAATTTGGTCAATCAATATTCCTTAACTCAATCGCGGATTAACCTAGCTTTTTCGTTAATTTGCACAATCTTTAACCGTCTGCTTAATATGGTAATTAGGAATAGAAGTCGTGCGGTATTGTCGACACTTGTTCGTCAATATTGCAATCGAATAGGGATTGAACTCTTTTAAAAATATTAAATTGTAATAATCGATGATAAGTTGGGAGTCAAACCGGTGGATTTACCTGTTTTTAATCACTTATTTCAAAACCAATTATTTCTGCCTTTTTCTTTATTAATCAAATTTCTAATCAAACAACCCCCCAATTCGTCTCAATTGGCTAATTTAAATAAGAATCCTTGTGAATCAACATTCGAGTTACCGCCGCTTTACTACGTTTTTCAAACCGCTCGGTTATGATCCGCGCGCGACCGCGGATCAGCTGTTGTTGTGTTTGTGTTGAAGCTTTGGAGGCATTATTTGTTTGGATCGATATTTGAAGTGTTTAGTGATCATAAGAACTTGAAATATCTCTTTGATCAGAAAGATTTGAATGTGAGGCAGAGGAGGTGGTTGGAACTTCCAAGGACTATGATTTTGGTTTGAATTACCATCTGGGTAAAGCAAACGTAGTAGCTAATGCATTATGTAGGAAATCTTTGCATATGTCAATGATGATAGTGAAAGAGTTAGAGATGATTGAGAAATTTTGAGATATGAGTTTGGTTTGTGAAGAGACATCTTATGGAGTTAAACTTGGTATGTTAAAGCTTACTAGAGGTATTCTTGATGAGATTCGAGAAGGTCAGAAATCTGATTTGAGATTGGTAGATCGGTTGACTTTGATCAATCAAGGTTAAAGTGGTGATTTTCGGATTGATGAAAATGGTATTATGAGATGTTGTGACAGAGTTTGTGTTCCAGATATAGTTGAGCTGAAGAAGAGTATTCTTGAGGAAGAGCATCGTAGTGGATTGAGCATTCATCTGGGTGCTACTAAGGTGTATCATGATTTAAGGAAAATATTTTGCTGACCTAGTATGAAGAAAGAAATTGCAGAGTTTGTGTATTCTTGTTTGACTTGTCAGAAGTTGATCGCGACTTTCTATGTCTAATACAACTTAACTGCAAGTGCACAGTCTATCGCGTAGTAATAAAAGATATCGATCCCACAGGGACTCGTAATCAAACTAGTGTTCTCGGGAGTTACTATGTTTAGCTAGGTAGATAATGTTTAAGGGAATAAGATTGTCACTAAAGGGAACTAAAAATGTTACTTAAATTATAATTACGTGAATCGATATGCAGTAATTATGTTCTCCGGGGATTTGACAAGTTACCGGTGTATGAAATATTTTTCAGAGTTTATTTAAGCAGAAAATAATGATCTGAAGACTCTCGTCTCACAATGGTTATTGACGCTAATCATAATTCTAAGGGCCAAACGTACGCTTTCGTGTCCCATTCGGGGTTAAAACTATTTTTTGGAAATCTCTAAGTTCTAATTCATTTTAAAGTGCTTTCGCTGTTATTAAAACGAATGACTAGTGTTTACTATCTGGTCTTGCCGCAGCTTTCGCTTGTTGGTTCGTACCTTAATTAATTTCCCACTTTCGTGGCAAAACTACTTTTAAATAAGTTCTCGCTTTCGCGACGAAGTTTATTCAGTAAATAAATTTAAACACTCAGACCATAAACAACTTTTGAAAAAGAAAGTTTTCAACAGGTTATTATCAAATCCCTTCCGAATTATTATTACATATCGATTACTTTGATTTAGCTAGACATGGATTTGGGAAAGGCAAAACATGAATGAAAACAATGAATAATAACATGCATCATAATGAAAACAGAAATTACTATTAAAATTAGAAACCTGTAAATATTCCAATTGACCTTTGGGCAGATCCTCCACAAATGTTGGCAGGATTCTGGTCTTTATGCCAATTGATCGTACAAGGGAAATAGGAATTACAGAAGAAATGAAAGGCAACAAAAAAAATAGAAAGAAATAAAACTGAACTTTTGCTCTGGAAATGAAATTGGGCAGCACTTCGTTGTCTGAATGCGGCCCCCTTTCTCAACTCCCCTCCTTCCCTTTTTATAGAAATAGAATTCTAACGGTTATAACTTGAAGAAGGTGGACTTTGAGGCAGAAATATCAGGGAGTAGTGGTCCATTATTTGGAACTTGGAACTGCAATTTGCACGTGCATTTGAAGTTGGGCGTTTTTGCCTGCATGACAGTCGTCACGGTGTGTGACGGTCGTCACCCGTGTGACGGTCGTCATGGAGCTGTGACGGTCGTCACAGCAGCAAAATATGCATTATGCGTTTTTCATGTTGTTTTCATCCGGTTTTCGTCCATATTTCATCTGTGATTTCTTCTTTTCTTCATATTTCCTTGTTTAGACATGATCATCAAATACCTGCAAAATATCAGACAAATAACACGGAAAGAACCCGTAATCGGATCGAAAACAGTCAAACATCAGTTGAATTATGCATCAATATATATATATATATATATACGATTTCGTGTTATCAAACTCCCCTAAGCTTGAATCTTTGCTTGTCCTCAAGTAAAACAGGAAAAAGTCGGCAAGCACGAGGCAGCTTCTTCATTCGCAAAGTTGGGAAAAACCGGGATTCTTAGTAGGAACAAAACGAGTACGGTGACGACACTGGACTATAAGTCTTCGGAGGTCTCCTTCTTATGCAAATCGGTCCCAGTCGTGCTACGGTAGCTTGGTGTCAAGGTTCTCGCGTCAAGTTCACCCTATTTGTTCTAGCGCAATCACATTAAGCCTGTTGTCCATACACTTTCATGGCAAGTCGACCTGTTAGTGAATATGATCTCATTTCTGTTTTGATCTTTTTCATTGATCATAAGCTTATATCATTGATTTTTCAATGAGTTTTCGTGTCGTTGGGCTAAATGCTCGGGTGAGGAGCACCTAACTTAGAAGGAAATGTGTCTTTATATTCGGGCTATATGGCTTTCTTTTCATGATTTTTCATCTTTTTGGAGATCATACACTTATTTGCATTGGTCGCTTGCTTAGAAGTGTTTTAGGATGGTGCTGACTACTAGTATAAACTACTTGGGGCTGAGTTTGCGTAAACACTTGAAACTTTGGTACACGTAGGTAGTGAAACCGACTCGCATAAACCGGAGATCTAAGGTGTCAGGACGGTACTGGTTTTGTTAGAATTGTCGTCTCCTGGGAGTTTCAAAACTTGGTTTGAACTTGGGCGCATTCTCGTGATGCTTTTGCTTTTGAGGAACGAACGAAAATTTTTTGTTTACGTCGAATAAAGTGAGGATGTTTGCGTAACGGAAAAAAGATATATAAAAGAGCTTTTATTTGCTAAAACGTGAAAATGTTTGAATAGAAATTACGGAATTCAAAGTACAATGGAATGGGAAATAAACGCTCCGCTCCCACACTATCTCAATCAGTGTTCCCACTAATTTAAAAGAATGCGAGAGGGAGATACAACGGAAATTAGAATACAAAGAAACTGAAAATATAGTAAACAAATAAGGAAAATGGTAACTAATCACGGCCTCTGCCTCGGTCACGTCCTCGCTCGCGTCCTCTGGCTCTGACTTGGTCGACTCGGTCCTCAAAACTCATTGCTCCGGTATGATAGACATAGTCGCGGAGTCCTTCGAACTGCAAGGTCAGATTCTCCAAGTTCTCAGTAATGGTTTCTTGGCCGGTTTGGAGTTGTTGCATTTGGGTCTGATGCCAAGCTTCGAACTGCTCTGCTCGCTGATTCTTCTACTGCATCATAGCGAGTATCTAGGTCTGCTGGTCGAGAGATCGGCGGAGGTCCTCTTCGGAGTAGTCGGGCTCTGGACGATGGCGGCGGCGGCGGTAGGATGTACCTTCGGAGGGAAGAGGTTGTGATGCCTCCGGTTGCTCTGGTCTGTCCAACTCAGCTTGGATGTCGTCATCAGAACCTTGGGTGTGGGTCTGAGTTGGAGCAGCGGCAGTGAGGTCAAATAGCCAGTTGGTATGATCCTCTGGGTGCATCCGGGTGCGTGATGGAAGGATGATGTTGCGGACGGTTTTGCCACGCACTACCGGGTGGTATTTGCCATCGGCTCTGGAACGGATGAGGTGAGAGGCTCTGCAGTGGTCGGTGTCGAGGAACACCGAGGGAATGGCATGGAAATGCTGGAGGCGGTCACCGAGGTTAAGCCCAAGTGCAATGGCAGTGACAATCCCGCCAAAGTAAAATGGCTTAGAGCCACGGTTACAGTTGGCCTGGATGTGGGCCAGGAGGAACGGAGCGGCGTTGATGGGCTCGTTGTTGAAGACACAGCGGAGAAAGAAGAGCTCTTTCGAGTTCACCTTATGGTTACTATCCCGGGCGAAGATGGTGTTGCTCAATGCTCGATGGAAATATCGGATGGTCGGGTTGTGGATATGCGTTGCGTGCAGAGAATCCCAACCATCGGCATTGATGCTGGTTAACTGGTACCAGAGCGCGAAGGCTTCGTGCGGAAACTGGTCAGTGAGGCAGCGGTGAGCATTGTCGCCTCGAGGGAATTGTAAGATGGCGGCAATCTGGTTCTGGTTCACTTGATAGTTTGTGCCGAACATCCAGAAGCATGCGGCACCGGAGTGTTGGCTGAGGTCGCCGCTGGAAGTGACGTAGGTGAACAAACTAAGGAACTCGAGGGTGAGTTGTTCGTACATCAGTAGCAGATTGGTGCAGAGGTTCCAGATTCCGGCTCTTTGAAGCATCCAAGTGACGCCGTCAAGGAGTCCGAGCTCCGTGAGCGATGGGATATGTGGATAGTGGGTCGGCTGTAGCGACCGTTGATGGAATGCGATATAGTTGGCCCGCTGTCTCTCTCCGGAGTCGCCGTTGTTGAACACAATGTTGTTGAGGTCTGGGGTTTCGTTGTTTCTCGCCATTGTTGGAGGATTGAGTTGGTTCTGTAGAGTGGAAAAATGTTACAGAAGTGTAGTAGGAAGTTGAGATGGGAGTTGGAATATATGGTGCAAGGTGGGGAAAACGAAAATTGGGAGTGGGGTGTGAGTTTCTGATGATTGGAAGTTGAAAGGAGATGAGTGGGAGAGAAAAAGCAACCCCTGTTATATCAGATAACAGTTTTGGGCTCGTGACGGGCGTCACGTATCTGTGACGGTCGTCACCCGTGTGACGAGCGTCAGGCTTCTGTGACGGTCGTCACACCAGCAAAATCTGCAGAACGCAGAATTTTGCTTTCGGGTGTTCTTGCAATGATTTTTAGGGGTATAAATGATATGGAAATGAATTATATCAGCCAATAAACAAAGAATAACGTAAAAACATAATGAATGAATAAAGACTATAATTGAAATAACAAGTAATTAGAATGATTGTAATGTAATACATAAAGAAATTAACAATGCAAAAATCAAAATAATTGAAAACGGACGGGAAGTAGAAAAACTAAACTAAACTAAATATAATGCTAATATCTAGTCTTTTCGTGCCTTCAACTCATCAAACTTCCGGGCGTAGTAGTCGAGCTGGTCACAGACTAAGTCCATGAAGACGACGAGTTCGCTGTGTATGCTTGTGATGTCGTCTTTTACAGTAGTCAGAGCTGCGTCAACGTTGTCTAATCGGTGCAGAACAGTATCCATTTTGTTCTTGGTCTCCTCAGGAATGGGCTCAGGATAGGTGTTGTAGTGCGGAGGAGTCGTAGGGTCTACTTCAGCTTCTGATACAGCATCCTCATAGTACATATAATCGTGTGCTTTAGAGATGTGATCACTGTCGTACATGTAGTTTTGTGGTGTTGATTGAGGGGAAGGAGATCCCACAGGCTCATCCAATTCATAAAGCCAGTTGTCCTTGTTGTGGATACTTGTCATCTGATGATTTGGCAATGTGAATAGCTGGACAGGTTTTTCATTGATGAGGTACTCGTAAGGTCTAGGTCCCATAGTTCTTAAAATGCGCCTGTTAAAGCAGAAATGGATATTCATGGGTCGGATGGTGCCAAAACTAGTGCTTGCATTTAAGTGGAATCTAAGGCCAAGCTCGTGGGCAATCATTGTCACGAGGCCTCCTATTAGAATAGGTGATTGTGGGTCCTGAGTGAGGCGTCGGAAAGATCTCATCATGAAAGGTACTGCATTTACTGTAAGTCCCTGAGAAGCACAGAACATGATAAATAACTCTTCTTTAGATACTGTAGTAATATTTTCTTCTTTCCCGAAAAGGGTGTGGGCTAGTATCTTATGAAAGTATCTGAAAGTTGGGTTATGAATCTCATCATTATACATTCTGTCTGGTTCAGGGTGATAGTCGCCTGTGATTCTACCCCAGAATTGGTTGAGTTCAAAATCAATATCGTCATCTTCTGCACTGATGAACACATGCGGTCCGCTAGGAAATCCTAGGAGGTTAGCTAATGACATCCGGCTATGGGTTTGGTCCATCCCAAACATCCTAAAGGTGATCCGTTCTATGTTGGATCCAAAACCATAGTTAGGTAAATACCTGAAGGAACTAAGGAATTCGTAGGTGAGGTCCTTATAGGTAGCAAAACGGGTTTTCAAAGCAGTGTTCTCCCAGCCTAATTGATTGAACAGGTATTGGATGCTATCAGTGATTCCTAGTTTCTCCATGGTAGACTTATCATAATACAGCGTTAAGGCTATTTCTCTTTCAGTTAATGCTTCAAATCTTGCCTTTTGAGCTAATCCTCGAAAATGAACCTTTGTGAAGTCGTACGCGGCCATACTCGCAGGTAAGTCGGAGAAAAACAGGAGGAAGGTTTGAAGACTTTTAAAATCCTGAAAAGTTTAAAATAGAAATTTGAAGTCAGGATTTTTAAAAACTAAAGGCGGTAAAAACAAAAGATAAAAGAGAAAGATGAAATAAAATATGAAAATAAAAGAAAGTAAAAATAGTAGTAATTTTAAGTTTAGAATTTTTGTTAACGTTTCAAAGTAGAATAAAAAATGAGAATGAAATTCAGGAACGAGGAAAATGCGGGAAAAATTGGGTTGCCTCCCAGTAAGCGCTGTTTTTAACGTCTAAAGCCTGACGATAGCTTGGTGACAAGCTATTCGGGTGTTTGAGCTGGAAGCTCAAGCAATGCTATACTGCAGACTTGAGGGCTGTTTTTGTTCTTATTATAATGTTTTAGACATTGCCCGTTTACGATAAACGGTGCATTCGTCTTATCGGTAATTTCAACAGCTCCACTCTGAAGTACTTTAGTCACTTCATAAGGTCCAGACCACCTAGATTTTAGTTTACCTAGGAAGAGTTTTAATCTTGAATTAAATAGCAATACGATGTCTCCCACACTGAATTGTTTCTTGACTGAACGTTTATCATGCCACTTTTTAGTTCGTTCTTTGTAGATACGGGCATTTTCGTAAGCGTCTAATCGAAGTTCTTCTAATTCGTGTAAGTTCAAGATTCGCTTTTCTCCTGCCTCGGTGTAGTTGAAATTGAGTGTCTTAATGGCCCAGAAGGCCTTATGCTCTAATTCTACAGGGAGATGGCAGGATTTACCGTAAACTAATTTGTAGGGTGTAGTACCTATTGGTGTCTTAAAAGCGGTCCTATAAGCCCATAAAGCTTCATGTAGCTTTGATGACCAATCTTTCCTTGAGGTAGCGACAGTCTTTTCCAATATCTGTTTTATTTCCTTGTTCGAGACCTCTACTTGTCTGCTAGTTTGCGGATGATAGGGTGTAGCTACTTGGTGTCGGACTCCATATTTAGAAAGAAGTTTATCAAATATTCGTGATATGAAGTGAGATCCGCCGTCACTAATGACGAGTCTGGGTACACCGAATCTAGGAAAGATTGTGTTTTTGAAGAGTTTGATTACTACTCGTGCGTCTTTTGTTGGAGCAGCAATGGCTTCTATCCATTTAGACACATAGTCTACCGCGACGAGTATGTAGTTATTACCAAAAGAAGGCGGGAATGGTCCTATGAAATCTATTCCCCATACGTCAAAGATTTCTACCTCTAAGATTCCTTTCTGAGGCATTTCATCGCGTCGTGAGATGTTGCCAGTTCGTTGGCATCGATCACATTTTAGCACAGCGATGTGAACGTCTTTCCAGAGGTTAGGCCAGAATAAGCCGGCTTGGAGAATCTTAGCGCACGTCTTGGATGTGCTAGCATGACCACCATATGGTGCTGAATGGCATTGGGAAATGATATTTTCTATTTCTTCCTGTGGGACACAGCGACGGTATATGTTTTCAGCCCCTCTCTTGAAGAGTAGAGGTTCGTCCCAATAATAGTGTTTCAGATCGTGGAAGAATTTCTTCTTTTGCTGATAAGTGAGATCCGGTGGGAGCACGCCTGCAGCTAGGTAATTAACGATGTCAGCATACCAAGGTAACGTGACTTGGGCATAGACGGATTCTACGGATTTTTCGAGTTCTGGATCTTCTGAGATTAAGTGAGGCATGTCACTTTCTAATTTGGCTATCAGATGTTCATACGGGAAATCGTCATTTATCAGTACTGGTTCATGTTTGATACCTTCTATTCGGGATAAGTGATCTGCAACAACGTTCTCAGTTCCTTTCTTATCTTTGATTTCTAAGTCAAACTCTTGTAATAACAGGATCCATCTCAATAATCTTGGTTTGGCATCCTTTTTGCTTATTAGGTACCTAATGGCAGCGTGGTCTGTGAATATGATAATTTTTGCTCCTACTAAGTAAGAACGGAATTTGTCAAGCGCAAATATAACTGCTAGAAGTTCCTTTTCTGTTGTGGCGTAGTTCATTTGGGCAGGATCTAAAGTTCTACTGGCATAGTAGATGGCATGGAGTTTCTTGTCCTTCCTTTGTCCTAGAACTGCGCCTACGACATAATCACTCGCATCGCACATGATTTCGAACGGTAGTCGCCAATCGGGTGGTTGCATAATCGGTGCGGTGATAAGGGTTGATTTTAATGTTTCGAATGCTTTTAGACAGTCGTCGTCGAAGACGAACTCAACATCTTTCATCAACAGGCCGGTCAAAGGTTTTGTGATTTTTGAAAAATCTTTTATAAATCTTCGGTAGAAATCGGCATGTCCTAGAAAACTCTGTATTTCTCGTACGAATTTTGGAGGTTGGAGATCTTTTATAATCTCTGTTTTAGCTTTGTCGACTTCAATTCCTTTATTCGATATGACATGTCCTAGAACTATTCCTTGTCGGACCATAAAATGGCATTTTTCCCAATTTAGGACGAGGTTCACTTTTACACAACGTTCTAATACCATTTCTAAGTTTTGTAGGCATCCTTCGAAACTTTGTCCACATACCGAGAAATCGTCCATAAATACTTTCATGATGTCATCTATGAAATCTGCGAAGATTGCCATCATGCATCTTTGGAAGGTTGCTGGAGCATTACAAAGTCCGAATGGCATTCGGCGGTAAGCAAAAGTACCATAAGGACATGTGAATGTAGTCTTTTCTTGGTCATCAGGATGAATGGGGATTTGGAAAAATCCTGAATAACCATCTAGATAGCAGAAATATGAATGTTTGGCTAATCTTTCCAACATTTGGTCTATGAAGGGTAACGGGAAGTGATCTTTTCGTGTGGCCTTGTTAAGCTTCCTATAATCAATGCACATCCTGCTTCCAGTCACGACTCTTTTTGTTATTGATTCGCCTTTTTCGTTTTTAACTACTGTTACTCCTCCTTTCTTTGGTACGACATGAACTGGGCTGACCCATTCACTATCGGAGATTGGATAGATGATTCCTGCATCTAGCAATTTCTTTACTTCATCTCTGACTACAGTGCTTAGGATGGGGTTCAGTCTTCTCTGATGCTCTCTAGAGGTTTTAGAGTCTTCCTCTATTGTAATTCGATGCATACAGATTGAAGGGCTTATACCTTTTAGATCGCTTATGTTATAGCCTAACGCGGTGGGGTACTTCTTTAGGACTTCTAATAGTTTTATGGTTTCTAGTTGTCCTAAGTCGGCGTTGACTATCACTGGTCTTTTTAGTTCATCGTCTAGGAATTCATATCTAAGGTTTTTGGGTAGTGTTTTAAGTTCCAAAGATGGGTTCTTCGGACCTGGCATATGGTTTGGAGTCAGTGCTAAGCTTTCGCTTAGGCTGTCGTCTTTATATGGTTTACTCCAATCATCGTCTTCAAAAATATCGGGTATTTGAATCTTTATTATTTCTGAATACGTGGTCTCGTCATTTTCAAGTTCTCTTATGCATTCGTCAATTTCGTCTACTAAATAGCAGGTATCGTCTATGGTTGGTGCTTGTAAGAACTTGGTGAGAATGAACTCTATCTTTTCTTCTCCTACTTCGAATGTCAGCTTTCCTTTCTTCACGTCTATAATAGCTCCGGCTGTAGCTAGGAACGGTCTTCCTAGGATAATTGGGGTAACAGAGTCCTCTTTGATGTCCATGATTATGAAGTCGGTTGGGATGTAGAATTGTCTTATGCGTACTGGAACGTTTTCCAGTATTCCGACGGGGTATTTTACTGATCGGTCAGCTAATTATACGGATATTTTGGTTGGTCTTAGGTCTCCCATATTCAGCTTTTTGCATATAGATAAAGGCATAACACTGATACTGGCTCCTAAATCGCATAGAGCTTTGTCTATTACGAACTTTCCTATGACGCAGGGTATGGAGAAACTACCTGGGTCTTTTAATTTATGAGGCATGCGGTTTTGAATAATAGCGCTACACTCTGCAGTAAGTGTAATTGTTTCGTTATCCTCGATCTTTCTCTTATTTGACAGGATTTCTTTGAGAAATTTAGCGTATGACGACATTTGAGTTATCGCTTCTGTAAAAGGAATAGTGATATTCAACTGTTTAAGGAGCTCTACAAATTTCTTAAACTGTCCTGAAGTTTTGGAGTTTATTAATCTTTGAGGATAAGGGATAGGTGGTTTATATGGCGCTGGAGGTGCTTGAGTTTTTTCACTTGCGGTATCCTCCTTCTCGTTGTCTTCCTTCTTCTCTAACTCGGATTCCTTTTCTGCTTGTTCAGTTGGTTTTTGTTGCATGGCTGAGTTTTCGGTCCTCGGATCGATCGGTTCGTCCAATTCTTTTCCACTTCTTAATATGACAGCATTTGCTTGACCTTTTGGATTCTGTTCGGGTTGTCCAGGAAATGTGCCAGCGGGTGCGGCAGCAGAGGCTTGTTGTTGAGCCACTTGTGATATCTGTGTTTCTAACATTTTGTTGTGGGTGGCTAAAGCGTCTACTTTTCCGGTCAACTATTTAATTTGCTCGCTAGTGTGTATGTTTTGATTCAGGAATTCTTTGTTTGTTTGAGCTTGAGTAGCTATGAATTTTTCCATCATCAACTCGAGGTTTGATTTCCTAGGTGCAGTCGGAGCAGCAGCTGGTTTCTGATATCCTGGCGGAGCAGTAGGCATTTGCAATGCATTATCGCTTTTGTAAGAAAAGTTTGGAAGATTTCGCCAACCTGGGTTGTAAGTATTTGCGTACGGATTTCCTTGAGCATAATTTACTTGGTCTGGTGGGATTCCGGCTAGCAATGGACATTCGGGCGCATTATGAGTGGTGCTTCCGCATAACTCGCAGTTTAGAGTTACGGCAGCGACAGTTGCAGTGGGGTTAACGGTCAGACTGTCAATCTTCTGTGCTAGAGCATCTACTTTAGCGTTGAACTTTTCAAGGCTGTTGATCTCGTACATCCCACCTTTCGCTGTGGTTTTCTCTGTTGGAGTGCGTTCACCTCCCCATTGGCAGTGGTTCTGAGACATGTTTTCGATTAGTTGATAGGCTTCGTCGTATGGCTTATCCATAAGTGCACCGCCCGCGGCAGCGTCTATTGTCAATCTGGTATTGTATAAAAGCCCATTATAGAAAGTATGGATTGTCACCCAGTCTTCTAGACCGTGGTGAGGACATGTTCTCATCATATCTTTGAATCGTTCCCATGCTTCGTAAAGAGATTCAGTATCTTTTTGTCGAAATCCGTTGATTTGAGCTCTAAGCATAGCAGTTTTGCTTGGCGGAAAATATCTCGCTAAGAAGACGTTCTTCAATTGTTCCCACGTTCTAACGGAGTTGGATGGTAAGGATTATAACCATGTCCACGCTCTGTCTCTAAGAGAGAATGGGAAAAGACGAAGTCTTATTGCGTCTGGAGTTACTCCATTTGCTTTCACTGTGTCTGCGTATTGTACAAACTTCGTTAAATGTTCGTTTGGATCCTCAGTTGCATTTCCTGAGAATTGGTTTTGTTGTACAGCTGACAGCAATGATGGTTTCAGTTCAAAATCGTTTCGAGTAATAGCTGGGGCAGCAATGCTACTTCTAGGCTCCATCTGAGAGGGTGTAGCATATGCCTTCAGCGGTTTGTTTTGAGGTGCTTCAGCCATCTTTGATTCTTCTTCGGATTTTGGAATGGGAGTGAGAGGATCGGGAATGTTATGTTTGAGTTGGTACTCAATGATTCGACTTCTTAAATGTAAGATGCGCTCTAGTTCTGCGACTGAAGGTTTTAAGATATCGCCTTGTGGGCGATTACTTGGCATACAATCGACAGCACTAGTAAAGGAAAAATGAAATTGTTAACCTAGTCTATACGGCGTAACAGAAGGTTACACTATTGACTAAACGAGTCCCCGGCAACGGCGCCAAAAACTTGATCGCGACTTTCTATGTCTAATACAACTTAACTGCAAGTGCACAGTCTATCGCGTAGTAATAAAAGATATCGATCCCACAGGTACTCGTAATCAAACTAGTGTTCTCGGGAGTTACTATGTTTAGCTAGGTAGATAATGTTTAAGGGAATAAGATTGTCACTAAAGGGAACTAAAAATGTTACTTAAATTATAATTACGTGAATCGATATGCAGTAATTATGTTCTTCGGGGATTTGACAAGTTACCGGTGTATGAAATATTTTTCAGAGTTTATTTAAGCAGAAAATAGTGATCTGAAGACTCTCGTCTCACGATGGTTATTGACGCTAATCATAATTCTAAAGGCCAAACGTACGCTTTCGTGTCCCATTCGGGGTTAAAACTATTTTTTGGAAATCTCTAAGTTCTAATTCATTTTAAAGTGCTTTCACTGTTATTAAAACGAATGACTAGTGTTTACTATCTGGTCTTGCCACAGCTTTCGCTTGTTGGTTCGTACCTTAATTAATTTCCCACTTTCGTGGCAAAACTACTTTTAAATAAGTTCTCGCTTTCGCGACGAAGTTTATTCAGTAAATAAATTTAAACACTCAGACCATAAACAACTTTTGAAAAAGAAAGTTTTCAACCGGTTATTATCAAATCCCTTCCGAATTATTATTACATATCGATTACTTTGATTTAGCTAGACATGGATTTGGGAAAGGCAAAACATGAATGAAAACAATGAATAATAACATGCATTATAATGAAAACGGAAATTACGATTAAAATTAGAAACCTGTAAATATTCCAATTGACCTTTGGGCAGATCCTCCACAAATTTTGGCAGGATTCTGGTCTTTATGCCAATTGATCGTACAAGGGAAATAGGAATTACAGAAGAAATGAAAGGCAACAAAAAAAATAGAAAGAAATAAAACTAAACTTTTGCTCTGGAAATGAAATTGGGCAGCACTTCGTTGTCTGAATGCGGCCCCCTTTCTCAACTCCCCTCCTTCCCTTTTTATAGAAATAGAATTCTAACGGTTATAACTTGAAGAAGGTGGACTTTGAGGCAGAAATATCAGGGAGTAGTGGTCCACTATTTGGGACTTGGAACTGCATCTTGCACGTGCATTTGAAGTTTGGCGTTTTTTCCTGCATGACGGTCGTCACAGCAGCAAAATATGCATTATGCGTTTTTCATGTTGTTTTCATCCGGTTTTCGTCCATATTTCATCTGTGATTGCTTATTTTCTTCATATTGCCTTGTTTAGACATGATCATCAAATACCTACAAAATATCAGACAAATAACACGGAAAGAACCCGAAATCGGATCGAAAACAGTCAAACATCAGTTGAATTATGCATCAATATATATATATATATATATATATATATATATATATATATATATATATATATATATATATATATATATATATATATATATATATATATATATATATATATATATATATATATATATATATATATATATATATATATATATATATATATATATATATATATATATATATATATATATATATATATATATATATATATATATATATGATTTCGTGTTATCAGAAGTCGAAAATCGAACATCAGAAAATGTCAAGTTTTATGGAACTGTTATCTATTTCTGAGTGGAAATGGGATATCATATCAATGGATTTTTTGTCTAGTTTACCTAGAACGCCGAGTAATTGTGAAGCTATTTGGGTTATTGTGGATAGATTGACGAAATCTGCTCACTTTATTCCAATGTGAATGGATTACCCGTTAGAGAAGTTAGCGAAGCTGTACATTGAGAGGATTGTGAGTTTGAATGGTATTCCATCTAGCACTGTGTCAGATAGAGATATGAGGTTTACTTCAAGATTTTGGGAATGTTTGCAAAGTGCTTTGCGTACGAAGTTGTGTTTGAGTTTTGTTTATCATCCACAGACAGATGGTCAGACTGAGAGGCCGATTAAGTCATTTGAGGAACTTTTGAGAGCTTGTGTGTTGGAAAAAGGAGTTTTTTGGGATAACTACTTGCCTTTAATTGAGTTTACTTACAACAACAGTTTTCATTCGAGTATTGGAATGGCACCGTTTGAGACATTGTATGGTATGAGGTGTAGGACACCATTGAGTTGGTATGAGTCAGGAGAGAGTGTCATGGTTGGACCTGAGATAGTCGAGTAGATTACTGATAAGACTAAGATAATTCAGGAGAATATGAAGATTTCTCAGAGTCCTCAGAAGAGTTATCATGACAAAAAGAGGAAAGCACTTGAATTTTAAGAGGGAGATCATGTATTTCTTTGAGTTACTCCTGTAACTGGTGTTAGTAGAGCGTTGAAGTCGCGTAAGTTGACGCCGCATTTTATTAGTCCTTATAAAATTTTGTAGAGGATAGGAGAGGCAGCCTATTTGGTTGCCTTACCGTTGTCACTTGCTAATCTTCATGATGTGTTTCATGTATCTTAGTTGAGGAAATACATTGTGAATCCATCTCATGTAGTCCAAGTAGATGATTTGCAGATGAGAGATAAACTGACTGTGAAAACATCACCTAAGCGGATAGAGGATCGGAAGTTGAAGCAACTCTGAGGTAAAGTGATTGTCTTGGTGAAGGTAGCTTGGGGAGGACCAGCCGGTGGGAATGTGACTTGGAAACTTAAGAGTCAGATGTGGGAGTCTTATCATGAATTGTTCGTTTGAGGTAATTTTCGAGGGCGAAAATATTTAAGTGGGGGAGGGTTGTAACACTCCAATTTTTAGTAATTATTTATTTACATTAATTAATTGAGTGATTTTATGCATATTTGATTTATTTGAATTATTTGATTTATTGGATTTATTTGAATTATTTAATTTATTTGATTTAATTGAATTAATTAAATTATTTGATTTAATTGATTTATTTTATTTGGTGGAATAATATGTGGAAATGGTAGAAATAAGTAATTGGCCCTATTGGATGAGAATGTGAAGAGTAAAGATGAGGGTATGATTAGTAAGTACATTAGTTACTAGAATTAGTTGTTATAATGGTTTTATATATAAGGAGAAAAATAAGGTTAATGAGGAAAAAGGGGAAAAGAAGTTATCATAGAGAAAAGGAAAAGGGAAAAAGAGGAGAAGAAAACCTAAGGAGAAAACTCAAGAGTTGATCAAGAAACTAAGGTAAGGGTGGGTCTTTACATGGTTATGAGATTGTATGATAGTGTATAATGGGTAGTATCATATTTAGGATAAAAATTTCTAATTTCCATGGTGGTTGTTATATGATGAATTTGTGTGCCATATATGTGTATTCTTCTTTTGAGAAATGAACATATATCCATCAATTTCAAAGGTTTTAGGCATAATCTTAAAACAATAATTAGATGGTTTTATTGTGTTAAAATTGTAAATTAACTTGAGATAATTACAGCATTAGATGAGTTATAATCTTCTGAGAGTTTGTTTTTTACAGAATCAAAATCGGAGGTCTGGAAGGTCTCCAACGGTGAAAAACACAGAAAATTCTACATGCTGTCTATCACAACTATTCATGTTTTCGGTCAAAATCGTTTTGGACGTAACTTTTGATCTGTAAGTCCGTTTTGATCCCCATTCGAAGTGTTGGAAAGCTAATGAACAAGTCTATAATATATATGAAAGAATTGGCTGCCCAATATTTTTATGTCTAATATGTTTGGGAAGTCAATTGTGTATATGTTCTATTAATGAATTGTTGTACTATTTGTTGTCGGTTCTGAAATTATTTGTGGGTAATTTATCAAATATTTGTGTGTGTGCTTATATAAGTATATTTTGGTGTGTGATAACATAAAATACATGATAGTTATTATTTTTTGTAATGATAATACATTTGTGATTGTATTGTAAAATGTGTTGTATACCATTTGATTATTGAATTTAAATATTGATGATGAGTTAATTATTCTATGACTAATCGGTAATGTGTGTTGTGTGTATTGAGATTGGATTGTGTTGATACTTTGTGTATTATTTACTAAGTATAGTGGTAATGTTTGAAGTAAGAATGTTATGATTATGAAAATGTGATTATTGATGATGACCTTTGTAGCCTAAAAACATTATATAAATTAATGTCAATGTATGTGGTAAGTAATTCATTGTGTTGAATTACGTGTGTACGCATATGTTTATCATGATTCAGTTATCATGGTTTGTATTGCATAAGACTTGGACAAGACTCGTACTCACTGGGGTAGAATGACTGAGATGTCGTTCCTAGTGGGGTATAAGTGATATAGTCGTACGCACTAGGGTAGAATGACTAAGATGTCATTCCTAGTGGGGTACTCGCTAGGGTAGAATGTCTAAGATGTCATTCCTAGTGGGGTATAAGTGATATAGTCGTACGCACTGAGGTAAAATGACTAAGATGTTGTTCCTAGTGGGGTACTCACTGGGGTAGAATGACTGATATGTCGTTTCTAGTGGGGTATAAGCGATGTATCCATAATTTTGAATGGGAATTGATGTGTTCTATATGAATCAAATGTCCAGTTGCACTGTGTTGCATTATTATTGCATTGTGGTTGAAATATGAGATTATGCGAAATACGTGAAATTGATGAATTGGTGAAATTGTGGATTTTTGAACTTACGAATAGTATGGTAACTTGAGTAATAATATATTGATGAAACTTTTGAAGTATGAGAATAATTTTGATTATGCTTGTATGCCTTAAATTATATATTATCTTATAATTTCAATAATTATGTGAATTCTCACCCTTTTATTGGAATAATGTTTTGTACGACATCGCTCATGTACCGAGGAGTAGAGTTGCTTCTAGTGTAAGGTAGCCGTTGGAGTAACTGATTTAGTTTCTTTATTTATGTTGGGTCGAGTCGTGCTCTGATCATGTAACACTGGGATCGTTTTGATTTATGTTTGAAAGATACTTTATGTACTCTATTTATTTTATTATTGTTATTTGAATTATGTGAAGTATAAACTTTTATGCCTAAATGATGATTATGAATGAGTTAATCATGGGGCTTTCATTATGTTAATTTATGATTGAAGTAATTTCGTTGCTACATGCTATGTGAAAGTATATGTGATCTGACCTGACCAGAAGGGAATCACTGACTAGCCGCGCCCTGCTGGATTTATGCATGTTCAACGGTGTATAGGAGGAGATGAGGGGTGTACCTGCAATACACTTCGATACCAAAGTAAGAAGTTGTACAGAGTGATCACAAGTACCGAAAAGGGTAAGAAGAGAATACCTGACCCTCTTGTGAAAGAGGGTATTTATAGAGAGATCCCAACACAAGGCCAACAGTCATTTGAGTTGGGTTCGATGGCAGTAGCCCAAGCCAGATTAGGCCTACTGCATATTACTGGGCTGGGCCTGCTCGGTCAAGTCGGGGCCCAGGCCAGAACAATATGAAAATCATGAATTTATTTTGAGTGTTAATCAGCATGAGAAGTATATGTTTGATGTTTTGGATTATACGTGACACCCTTATTTGAAATGCATGATAATTTACTCTGATTATTTATATGTATTTCGCGGGGTTTAGAAGGGTGTTACATTAGTCATACGTGAGCATTTGTTCTGATTGGCTAAAACTAGTTCTCTTGGTAATCATCAGTTTACGAAGATATTACACAAATGCATACCGCGTTAAAACCACCAACCTAAATCCCCCTTTCGGTTACCTCTTCAATTATGCTTTGGACTTAAGTCTTTTCTTCGATTTTCTACCCCTTTCATTCGGATAATCAGATTAAGGCACTTTTGATCGTTTTCCCTCACATGTACAAGATTTGATCGAGACTTTTTTGAGGCACCTTTATTCTTTTTTTTCGCGCATTGGAGTTTACTAGTCCACTTTGGGATGACTATTAAAACTCAACCGTCGTTAGGCTAAGTAACCGGGTGAGGGTTACCCAACTTAGAAGGACCAGTATTGTTTACCGCCATTATGCATCATATTTTTGGGTGCCACAAGTCATTCTCTTAATCAACCTTATAGATGCAATTCTTTTTAATCATGTCGGACTATCGCTAATACTAATCGGGGAATACTTCTCAAATCCAAGTACTATGGCACAAATCTACATGTTGGACTCGTTTCCTTACTCCGGGGAATCTAGGGTGTTCAGGTTATACCTCAATTTCTAAACTTTCCCAAAGTCCCTAGCTCTAACTCCTCTTCCCTCAAACTCTATATAATTACCTGACTACCTCACACATCAGAATATTCACAAGAAAAAAAATTTGGTCCTACTTTGAAGAGAATTCAAAGCGATTTTTAAATAAAAGCACACAAAACACAAATAAAAGTACTTAAAATAAGACTTAAAACAATAAATTCTCCCCCAAACTTGAACTAGACATTGGCCTCAATGTTTTAGAACAAGAGAGAGAGAGAGAGACTTAACTCACAAAGATCCTTACTGAAGAGTCGGAGGGCAATGCAACACAAATTGCTACATCCTAGCGTGCACCTGTAAGGTCTCGTTTATTACCTGCAAGCGAAACAAAATAAACAACAAAAATAAAATGCTCAATCATTAAAAATGTGGGTTTCCTCCCACACAGCGCTTCGTTTAACATTGCATGGCTTGACGGTTCACACCCCCTTGTTATGGGGGTATTTCAACTTCCACACTTTGTTGCTTGACCTTTCTGCAATAGAGGACTGACCAGGTTCAGAGATAAGAGAAACTTTGTGTATCAAATCATATCCAACTTTTTTATTCTTGACTCCTCAAATGATTTTTGGAGTCTTATTATGTGCCTTAGACGAATGAGATATTGCAACCTGATAGATTACACCAGAGACTTTTTCAGGAAGTGGTTTTGAGCTTTTGTCTTTTCCCGCTATTTGGATCACTCCAACTGCAGAGTGATCATCTTCCTATTTACCATGCTTCTTGATGTCCAACACTTTTAAAGTTATTTCCTCATCAAAAGATTTCAAGGTTAGAGTACATGTTTCAATATCAACATTGCACCGACTAGTAAGCAGAATTGGTCGGCTAAGTATGATGGGAATCTCTTCATATTCTGGGATGTCCATGATCTCAAAATCAACTGGGAAGGTAAAGTTATCAATCGTCACTAGTACATCCTCTGCTAGCCCGTATGACCTCTTAGTCGTGTGTAGGGATGGAAAACAAACCCGGACCTGCTCGCACCCGTTAAACCCGCCCCAACCCGCCCCGTTGCCATTCCGAGTCGTGTGGTCGGCAAACTTCAAGTTTGTTCCCGCATCGCTCACTTTTCCAATACCCAGCTTTTTGAAAATAGATAAAGGCACAAGACTCACACTAGCACCTGAATAAATAAGGACCTTCTTGAAAGTTATACCTTTTATAGTAAAAGGGATTTCTACAGGTCCAGGATCTTTACGCTTGATAGGGATTTTCCTTCCTTGTAATATTTCACTACATTGCTCCGTTGAAATCTTCTGCTCCTCACCCATGTCAGAGCCTATAGGCTTTAATATTGAGTTACATATATCGGTATGAAATGTGTATGTGCTGACACATGTAGTGCATTTTTTATAGAAATATGTTTTTCGTGGTTCCTAAGACCTCTAATGAAAGGGAGCCACACAAACTCAGAGTTGTTGTTCAGTATACCAAAATGCAAAGTAGTTTCAATGTTTTGACATCATGCAAAACATGTCATGGTGAGGTTGCACTCACATACTCCCCCTTTTTGATGATGGAAAAACTTGCGACAATGCATTTCATGTTTCATGTTGTTATTGAAGACTCCCCCTGACGTTGTGCTTCCCAACTTCATCTCGCATATGCTTCTCCCCCTTTGATAAAATAAAAAAGAAATATAGCTAACCGTGAGAAGTATCATATTCCAAATAAAAATTCAAATATATCATTCAGAGGCAATTTTGCATAGAAGAGCAACGATCACATATCCCCATATATATGTAATGATGCAAAATTGATAAATAACCAGCATTACAAATCAAGTAACACAAAGTAGAATTAAATAAACAGGAATGAAAGAGCAAACTCATCAAGTTTCTACAATTGTGTCACACATATGAAACATATCATAAAGGAACTTCCGATTCCGCACACGCATGTGCCTAACATAGCGACAAGAACATGTCACTACTCAATCCAAGATGAAAAATGTTATCAAAACACGAGACACACAACAACAATTACGATTTATGCAATTAGCAAGCTTAAATACAAAAAAAAAAAAAACGAGCCATGTGCTTATACAAGAACAAACTTATATAAATGTGAAAGAGTTAATACATGAAGTCACTATAAGTATGTACATTGAGAACACACAATGGTTATCAATCAAAATTTTTGGAAATGAACATTCATGGTCTTCATCATTTGAGAGAATATCAAGCATTTTTAACCAAGAAATAACATGCTTTAAGAAAAGTCTTACTTTCAAGGAGAAATTGAAACAATACTACCACACTCTTGATGGGATGAACGATGCACTCATATGATGTTAAAAACTCAAAACTAAACATTAGAGCAATAGTATAAATTACAAGCCACCAGATAGAAATTTAAACGACATTGGAGATATTGAGGATCCCCAATTCTCCACGAATGTTGAAAAATGATTTTGTTGCAAGAGGTTTTGTGAAAATATCAGTAAGTTGATTTTTACTATCAACATGCTCAAAAACAACGTCCTCTTCTATACCCCAAATAAATGCATATAAAACATTTAAGCATATACAAATTCATCAGAGTAAAAGTTTTAGAATAAGGTATAAAAGAAGAATGTCACAACTTCACCAATAAAACACTTTAACATTTTGCTCTATAAAATATGTAACAATTTCAAAAGTAAGCGGAAGATCAAATCATTTAAGCAGTTCCAAAATATTAATTCAAATGCACATAAGTCATCCAGATTAATACATCATATCAGTTAGATTACAAAACCACATCAGCTGATACATCGCAATGTATCACAAAAGAATGACTATACTAGTCTAACTACCCGGTGTTACATATCAGAGCAGCAGACTCAAAAGAATGAAGACTAATCTTCACAAAAGGACTCCAGCATCCTAATCTGCAATGCCTCATAGAGCATTATAAAACAGCAGAAGGGTGAGAAATATAACCATAATAATCAAAGCATAAGATTACGTATATATAGGTATCATATAACACATATTCACATTTCTCACCACACTTTATTCTCACAATCATAATCATATCACATTCACATATATCAACATTGTGAATAACCACAAGCACATCCCTTCATGCTTGACTTCACAATCATTCACAAGCACATATGTACCACAACAATATTATGCAATGTGACTCAACATATTCAATGCAACTCAATGCTATGCGGTACCGACTCTCGTTATCTTTTCTCGGTTTTTACTTTAAACCCGGTCCACCCTTCTAGACCGATAACCCGTTATCATTTTTCGGTTTTTACTTTAAACCGGGTCCACCCTTCTAGACCGATAACAACCAAGCCCGTCCCCTAGGCTTCAAACCCACCCTTCTAGGTTTGGGACAAGCCACTAGTTTCCACGAAACTAACAGACATTGCCTCTTGACTGAATGATGCATGTACAATCAACCAATCACAATAAATGCACTTAAGACCGTTCCCGCGTCTTAATCCCATGCATTCGAATAATTCACCCCTTCGAGAATTTCATCATGATTGCACATACAACATATATCAAACATTTATCAATATATTCTTTTCACACATCATCATATTCAACAACAATGCACACATATCACATATGTTCCCATGCATTCACACAACAATTGCATACAAATATGCACTCACAATTCATTAGACGATGCACATACATTCCTCATTGTATTCCCATGTATCTCTAATTATCACGAAAATCAAGGTATTCACATCGCAATACCAATCATACAACTATAAGTTATGCACACATATTCAAAATTTTCTCATGCATACTCATTACATAATTGTATACAACAATCAAACATTCGCAACTCATCAATTAATACACACATATTCATCATTATGTTCTCATGTATTTTAACCGATTACAATTAATCATTCATATCACAACTCTAGGATTCACGCCCGAGGGCTACCCACAGCACACATGTTATCATAATAGTTCACATACTCATTCATAACATAAAAGTATTAACATATGCGAATCAACCAACCAATCACCATTTGGATAACACAGCAAAGAAATATACTGTCACATTCGCCTTCATTCGCCTGGCGAACCCTCGCAGCGAACCTTCGTCTGGCCTTCGCCTGGCGAACTCTCTCAGCGAACACTCGCTAGGCTTCGCCTGGCGAGACTTCCCAGCGAGCCCAAGTCAGTAGCTACTGACTTCATTCGCCACCACTCGCCAGCACCTTCGCTGGGCGAACCTTCGCTATCCAACTTCGCCTGGCGAGCCCACCAGCGAAGTCTACTGGGACTTAAATATAATTATTCGCCAACATTCGCTAGGCTTCGCCTGGCGAAGCTTCGCCTTCGCTCGCCTGGCGAGAGCCAGCGAACCTGCGCAGAACAGAATCCCATTCTGCTCCTCCTTCACCAATCCATCATCACCCCTCTCTTACACATCCAAATCAGTACAAACAACATCAATACATGTTACCCGACTATTCTACGGCATTATTGCTCAGTTTCAACCGATTAAATCATCATTCTACTGATTAATCCAACATTTGCCCTAATTGGAAAGTGATGGAAACTCTACTAAAACCCTAACCCAACATACATAACATCATACCATGATCAAATAGAAACATTTCTCACCCTTACCTCGATTAATCGGAGCTTTGATGTTGGTTCTTGATGATTTCCACTTTTCCTCTTCTTCTCTTCTCTTTCTCTCCTTTCTTCTTCTTTCCTCTTTCTTTCCAAATGTTTTCTAACTTTCTTTTCTTTTCTTTCTCTCTTATATATATATTTCCTTCATT
Organism: Lathyrus sativus; assembly: GCA_963859935.3. Taxonomy (NCBI): domain Eukaryota; kingdom Viridiplantae; phylum Streptophyta; class Magnoliopsida; order Fabales; family Fabaceae; genus Lathyrus; species Lathyrus sativus. Next base: position 117,897,177 of record OZ012735.1, read on the forward strand.
TTCCTTCCTTCCAATTTCCTTCTCAATTCTCTATTAATCCCAATTAATAAAATTAATTTCCAACATTAATAAAAATCCCACTAAATCAATTAATTACTATAATTAATTATTTAATGAAATTTGGGCTGTTACAACCCTCCCCCACTTTAGGAATTTTCGTCCTCGAAAATGTTACCTGATTCAAACAGTTCTGGATAAGACTCCTTCATCTGGCTCTCAAGCTCCCACGTAACATTTCCACCAGCCGGTCCTCCCCAAGCGACCTTCACTAAAGCAATCTCTTTACCTCGAAGCTGCTTCAATTTCAGATCCTCTATCCGCATAGGTGATGCCTCAACAGTCAGGTTATCTCTCACCTGCACATCATCTATCTGGACTACATGAGACGGATCCGCAATGTATTTCCTCAACTGAGATACATGGAATACGTCGTGAAGATTAGCAAGCGACGGTGGTAAAGCCACACGATAGGCCACTTCTCCTATCCTTTGTAAAATCTGATAAGGACCAATGAAACGCGGCGACAACTTGCGCGACTTCAGTGCCCTACCAACACCTGTCATCGGAGTGACTCGAAGAAACACATGATCTCCCTCTTGAAATTCAAGTGCCTTCCTCCTCTTGTCATAATAACTCTTCTGACGACTCTGAGTAATTCTCATCTTCTCTTGAATCATCTTGATCTTATCAGTAGTCTGTTGAACTAACTCGGGTCCAACAACCGAACTCTCTCCAGACTCGAACCAACACAATGGTGTCCTACACCGCCTACCATACAACGCCTCAAATGGTGCCATACCAATACTCGAATGGAAACTGTTGTTGTAGGTAAACTCAATCAAAGGCAAGTAGTTATCCCAAGCTCCTCCTTTTTCCAATACACAAGCTCTCAAAAGATCTTCAAGCGACTGAATCGTCCTCTCCGTCTGACCATCAGTTTGAGGATGATACGCTGAACTCAAACGCAACTTAGTACCCAAAGCACTCTGCAGGCTCTCCCAAAATCTCGAAGTAAACCGCGGATCTCTATCCGAAACAATACTTAACGGAATACCATGCAGACACACAATCCTCTCAATATACAACTTAGCCAACCTCTCCAAAGGGTAATCCATACGCATAGGGATAAAGTGAGCAGATTTAGTCAACCTGTCCACGATAACCCAAATAGCCTCAAAATTACTCGGCGTCCTCGGCAAACCTGATACAAAATCCATAGAGATACTATCCCATTTCCACTCAGGAATAAACAACGGCTTCATCAACCCCGATGGCTTCTGATGCTCAATCTTTGACTTCTGGCAAGTCAAACAAGAATACACAAATTCCGCGATATCTTTCTTCATACTAGGCCACCAGAATACTTTCCTCAAATCCTGATACATCTTAGTAGCACCCGGATGAATACTCAATCCGCTACGATGTCCTTCCTCAAGGATGCTCTTTTTCAGCTCAACAACATTTGGAACACAAACTCGATCCCGGCATCTCATAATCCCATTCTCATCAATCCGAAAATCACCACCTTGGCCTTGGTTGATTAAAGTCAACCGATCAACTAGGCTCAAATCCGATTTCTGTCCTTCTCGAATTTCGTCCAAAACACCACTTGTAAGCTTTAACATACCCAAATTAAATCCAAAAGAAGTTCTCTCACATACCAAACTCAAATCCCGAAATTGTTCGACCAATTCCAACTCTTTCACCATCAATGCCGACATATGCAATGATTTCCGACTCAATGCATCCGCTACTACATTCGCTTTACCCGGATGGTAGTTCAAGCCAAAATCAAAATCCTTCAAAAGTTCAAGCCATCTTCTTTGTCTTGCATTCAATTCCTTTTGATCAAAAAGATACCTCAAACTCTTGTGGTCACTAAACACTTCAAATCTTGCGCCGAATAGATAATGCCTCCAAAGTTTCAACACAAACACAACGGCGGCCAACTCTAAGTCATGCGTCGGATAATTCTTCTCATGCACTTTGAGTTGCCTCGAAGCATAAGCTACAACTTGGTTATTTTGCATCAACACACCTCCTAAACCCATCAAAGAAGCATCACAATACACAACGAATGGTTCTTCCGGATTTGGCAAAATCAAAACAGGAGCTGTCGTCAACCTTCGTTTAAGTTCTTGAAAACTCGCCTCACACTTGGCGTCCCAAACAAAGGCTTGACCTTTCCTAGTCAACTGTGTCAACGGCAACGATAACTTAGCAAATCCTTCAATAAACTTCCGATAATAACCGGCTAAACCAAGAAAACTTCTGATCTCAAAAACTGACTTCGGAGTCTCCCATTGCGACACCGCTTCAACCTTCGACGGATCAACCGTAACACCACTACTAGAAATCACATGACCAAGGAAACTAACTTCCTTCAACCAAAATTCACACTTAGAAAGCTTCGCGAACAACTGCTTCTCTCTCAGCACAGATAACACAATCTTCAGATGCTCGACATGCTCTCCTTCGCTCTTCGAATAAACCAAGATGTCGTCAATAAACACCACCACAAACTTATCCAAATAAGGATGGAAAATCCTATTCATGTACTTCATAAATACACCCGGTGCATTAGTCACACCAAATGGCATCACGGAATACTCATAGTGTCCATACCTCGTCTGAAACGCCGTCTTCTGAATATCCTCAGCTTTCACACGGATCTGATGATACCCAGATCTCAAATCAATCTTGATGAACACGCTTGCACCAACCAACTGATCCATCAGATCATCAATCCTTGGAAGTGGATACTTATTCTTAATAGTCACCTTGTTCAATTGTCTGTAATCCACACAGAGCCTCATAGAACCCTCTTTCTTCTTAACCAACAAGACCGGTGCACCCCACGGTGACACGCTCGGACGAATAAACCTCTTTTCAAGCAAATCCTCAAGTTGAATCTTCAACTCCTTTAACTCCGAGTCCGACATACGATATGGAGCCATCGATATCGGACTAGTTCCAGGAATCAAATCTATCGAAAACTCCACTTCTCGCTCCGGCGGTAAATCCTTTATCTCATCAGGGAATACTTCCGGAAAATCTCTAACAATGGGCACAACATCAATCTCTTCACTTTCACTAGTCCTCAAAGTTGCCATAAGCATAAATACCTTAGCCCCATCTTGTATCGATTCCTTCACTTGCTTCCTCGTCATAAACAAATCCCTTTCAACATCCGAATCGGGAAAAATAACCGTTTTGTCAAAACAGTTAATATACACACGATTGAATTTTAACCAATTCATTCCAAGAATGATATCCAGTTGATCTAAATGAAGACACACTAAATCAATCCCAAAATCTCTACCGAAAATACTCAACGGGCAATTCAAGCAAACATACGGTGTAGTTACCGAACCCATAGCAGGAGTATCAATAACCATACCGCCACCAGTCACAGACAACTCAAGATTCAACCTTCTAACACAATCCAAAGAAATAAAAGAATGCGTAGCTCCGGTATCAATTATAGCGATCAAAGGTATACCATTAATAAAACACGTACCTCGGATCAATCGATCGTCGCTAGCAGTCTCAGATCCAGAAAGAGCGAACACTTTCCCGCTCCCTTGATTCTTCTTCGGCTTATCACATTTCGTACTAATGTGTCCTTGCTCACCACAGTTATAGCAAGTAACACCCGTACCGCTTCTGCACTCAAGCGCCTTATGGCCTGGCTTGCCACACTTAAAACACGCCTTCTCAACACTTTTGCATTCGGGAGCACGATGTCCCGCTTCACCGCACCTATAACATCTCATCGGAGTAGAAACTCCCCCACTTGGCCTCTTGCCATAACCCATTCTCTGCTTCCCTTTGTCCGCAGGAGTCACATAAGGTTTTCCTCTGAGTTGACCTTTTCCTTTCTTATCACTTAGGCTCTTGTAGTGGCTAGACCTAGCCCTACTGTCTTCGTCATAAATTCTGCTCTTGTTAACCAACTCAGAAAACCGCCTGATTTCCTGGTATCCAATAGCTTGTCTAATCTCAGGTCTCAAACCGTTCACAAACTTGAGGCACTTAGACCTCTCAGCATTACCAGTATTGTAATGAGGACAAAATTTGATCAACTCCTCAAATTTCGCCGCATACTCAGCAACCGTCGAATTACCTTGCCTCAACTCAAGAAATTCAATCTCTTTCTTCCCCCGCACATCCTCTGGAAAGTACTTCTCCAGAAAAGTTTCTCTAAACAAATCCCACGTAATCACAATATCATCTTCCTCAAATCTTTGGCGAGTATTACCCCACCAATCTTCAGCTTCTTCTTCGAGCATATGAGTCCCAAACTGCACCTTCTGTGCATCCGAGCAATTCATAACTCGAAAAATCTTTTCCACAGCTTTCAACCAAATTTGTGCCTTGTCCGGTTCATGAGTTCCCTTGAAGACCGGAGGGTTATTCTTTTGGAATTTCCCCAAAGCACGGAATCCATCATCAGCATGATCCCTCACATTCACATTGGCCGGAGGATTCTGCCCAATTGCCCCCGCCAATCTCGTCAATGCCTCCGCAATTGCTTCGTCGTTCCTCCCTGCAACCATCTTACTAATTCCAACAACAGAACCACGTAAGAACAACCAATATTGATAATGCATCACACGCATATCAATAACACACAGGGAAAAACACTCTAACAACTTGGCCGGACGGACCGACCTGCTCTGATACCACTATTGTAACACCCTCTTCTATACCCCAAATAAATGCATATAAAACATTTAAGCATATACAAATTCATCAGAGTAAAAGTTTTAGAATAAGGTATAAAAGAAGAATGTCACAACTTCACCAATAAAACACTTTAACATTTTGCTCTATAAAATATGTAACATTTTCAAAAGTAAGCGGAAGATCAAATCATTTAAGCAGTTCCAAAATATTAATTCAAATGCACATAAGTCATCCAGATTAATACATCATATCAGTTAGATTACAAAACCACATCAGCTGATACATCGCAATGTATCACAAAAGAATGACTATACTAGTCTAACTACCCGGTGTTACATATCAGAGCAGCAGACTCAAAAGAATGAAGACTAATCTTCACAAAAGGACTCCAGCATCCTAATCTGCAATGCCTCATAGAGCATTATAAAACAGCAGAAGGGTGAGAAATATAACCATAATAATCAAAGCATAAGATTACGTATATATAGGTATCATATAACACATATTCACATTTCTCACCACACTTTATTCTCACAATCATAATCATATCACATTCACATATATCAACATTGTGAATAACCACAAGCACATCCCTTCATGCTTGACTTCACAATCTTTCACAAGCACATATGTACCACAACAATATTATGCAATGTGACTCAACATATTCAATGCAACTCAATGCTATGCGGTACCGACTCTCGTTATCTTTTCTCGGTTTTTACTTTAAACCGGGTCCACCCTTCTAGACCGATAACCCGTTATCATTTTTCGGTTTTTACTTTAAACCGGGTCCACCCTTCTAGACCGATAACAACCAAGCCCGTCCCCTAGGCTTCAAACCCATCCTTCTAGGTTTGGGACAAGCCACTAGTTTCCACGAAACTAACAGACATTGCCTCTTGACTGAATGATGCATGTAGAATCAACCAATCACAATAAATGCACTTAAGACCGTTCCCGCGTCTTAATCCCATGCATTCGAATAATTCACCCCTTCGAGAATTTCATCATGATTGCACATACAACATATATCAAACATTTATCAATATATTCTTTTCACACATCATCATATTCAACAACAATGCACACATATCACATATGTTCCCATGCATTCACACAACAATTGCATACAAATATGCACTCACAATTCATTAGACGATACACATACATTCCTCATTGTATTCCCATGTATCTCTAATTATCACGAAAATCAAGGTATTCACATCGCAATACCAATCATACAACTATAAGTTATGCACACATATTCAAAATGTTCTCATGCATACTCATTACATAATTGTATACAACAATCAAACATTCGCAACTCATCAATTAATACACACATATTCATCATTATGTTCTCATGTATTTTAACCGATTACAATTAATCATTCATATCACAACTCTAGGATTCACGCCCGAGGGCTACCCACAGCACACATGTTATCATAATAGTTCACATACTCATTCATAACATAAAAGTATTAACATATGCGAATCAACCAACCAATCACCATTTGGATAACACAGCAAAGAAATATACTGTCACATTCGCCTTCATTCGCCTGGCGAACCCTCGCAGCGAACCTTCGCCTGGCCTTCGCCTGGCGAACTCTCTCAGCGAACACTCGCTAGGCTTCGCCTGGCGAGACTTCCCAGCGAGCCCAAGTCAGTAGCTACTGACTTCATTCGCCACCACTCGCCAGCACCTTCGCTGGGCGAACCTTCGCTATCCAACTTCGCCTGGAGAGCCCACCAGCGAAGTCTACTGGGACTTAAATATAATTATTCGCCAACATTCGCTAGGCTTCGCCTGGCGAAGCTTCGCCTTCGCTCGCCTGGCGAGAGCCAGCGAACCTGCGCAGAACAGAACCCCATTCTGCTCCTCCTTCACCAATCCATCATCACCCCTCTCTTACACATCCAAATCAGTACAAACAACATCAATACATGTTACCCGACTATTCTACGGCATTATTGCTCAGTTTCAACCGATTAAATCATCATTCTACTGATTAATCCAACATTTGCCCTAATTAGAAAGTGATGGAAACTCTACTAAAACCCTAACCCAACATACATAACATCATACCATGATCAAATAGAAACATTTCTCACCCTTACCTCGATTAATCGGAGCTTTGATGTTGGTTCTTGATGATTTCCACTTTTCCTCTTCTTCTCTTCTCTTTCTCTCCTTTCTTCTTCTTTCCTCTTTCTTTCCAAATGTTTTCTAACTTTCTTTTCTTTTCTTTCTCTCTTATATATATATTTCCTTCATTTTCCTTCCTTCCAATTTCCTTCTCAATTCTCTATTAATCCCAATTAATAAAATTAATTTCCAACATTAATAAAAATCTCACTAAATCAATTAATTACTATAATTAATTATTTAATGAAATTTGGGCTGTTACAAGATGCATGTTAGTTGATCCAAAAATGATATCATCAACATAAACTTGAATAAGTAAAGTATGCTTTTCTTGACGTTTAATAAAAAGAGTGTTGTCCATATTTTCTCATGAATATCCTTGCTCAAGTAAGAACTTGCTAAGACATCCATACCATGCCCGAGGGGCTTGCTTAAGACCATACGACACACATTTTAGCTTTAAAACATGATCAGGATACTCAAAGTTTTCAAAATTGGGTGGTTGTGAGACATACACCTCTACATTTATGTGGTCGTTAAGGAACATACTCTTTATGTCCATTTGATATGATTTTAAGTTCTTAGCATACGCATATGCGAGTAGTAGCCGGATAGCCTCGAGTCGGGCTACGGGAGCATAAGTCTCCTCTTAGTCAATCCCTTCCTCTTGGTTTTACCCTTGAGCTACTAGTCGGACTTTATTTCAAATGATCACACCATGCTCGTCAAGTTTGTTCCTAAATACCCATCGTGTGTCAATAACTTGATGATGTTGTGGACGTGGGACAAGGTCCCAAACATCATTTCTTTCAAATTGATTCAATTCTTCTTACATTGCTAAAATCCAATGCTCATCAAGTAAGACATCCTTGGCGTTTTTAGGTTCAACTTGTGAAACAAAAGCATGGTGACAACATAAATTACTTATCTTAGACCGCGTTGTTACTCCTTTTGTGATGTCCCCGATAATGTTATCAATAAGATGATTCTTGAAGGTTCTCCACTCCAATGGAAGACCATCATTTTCTTGTTAAATTTCATTACCATTTTTTACTTGTTGGCTATCATCTTCCTCCTTTTAAACATTTATCGCTTTAGGTTGATCAGTACCTTTGTCGGTGTCTTTGAGCATGTCTTCCATAGATGCACCTACGTCAAGACAAGAAATACCTTTCCCAAAACTATTTGGGAAAACCTCAAAGGTAAAATGAACAGACTCCCCAACACTAAGTAATCACTTATTATAGACTCTATATGCTTTACTTGATTGTGAGTATCCAAGAAAGATACCTTCATCGACTTTCGCGTCAAAATTTTCAAGGTTATCTTTTCCATTATTCAAAACAAAAGACTTGCATCAGAATACATGAAGATGTGACAAATTTGATTTTCTACCCTTTAATAATTCATATCGGTTTTGTCAAGAATAGGACGGGTAAGTATCATATTCAACACATAACATGTCGTGCTCACGGTATCGGCCCAAAAGTTCTTGCCAACTTCCCTAAAACACCATTGAGCATTATTCTTGCCAACTTTCCTAAAACACGATTTTTACGCTCCACAACTCCATTTTGTTATGGAGTTCGGGGAACCGAAAAGTTATGTTCAATACCAAGTTTATCACATTTCAAAAGATGATTTTCAAACTCACCTCCATGATCACTTCGGATGGAAACTATTTTGGAATTCAATTTATTTTGAGATAACTTGGCAAACCGTACAAAAGCCGAGAACGCTTCATCTTTGCTACGTAAGAAAAAAATCCAACAAAAATTTTGAGTAATCGTCTACAATTACCAAACCGTAATAATTCTCACCTAAGCTTTTGGTCTGTGAAGGTCTAAATAAATCCATGTGAAAGAGCTCAAGGGGTCTCGATGTTGAAACAATGTTTTTAGAATTAAACGAGATCCTTGATTGTTTGCCCTTTTGACATGGATCACATAAGTAATATTTTGAAAATTTTATTTTTGGTAGACCAATTATTAAATCTTTTGCGACTATTTTATTAAGTAGATCAAAGTTAATGTGTGTTAAACGTCGACGCCATAACCATGAATTTTCAGTCACGATAATAAGACATTTGGCATTATTCAAGGATATGCTTCCTAAATCTAGTATATAAATATTGTGTACCCTCACACCATTAAACATACAATCCTTCTTTTCATTATGTGCAATTATACAACAATCTTTGGTAAAAGTTACCTTGTACCCATTGTTACATAGTTGATTAATGCTAAGAAGGCTATATTTAAGGCCTTCTACTAACACAACATTTGAGTTAGTAATAGTTGAGTGATAACATATACTACCTCTTTCAAGTATGGCACCTTTGTTGTTCTCACCGTAAGACATGTATCATTTCTTCTTCGCCACAAAGTTGGAGAATAGAGAGATATCTCCCGTCATGTGTCTTGAGCATCCACTATCGAGAACCCATTTTTCCATCATAGAGTTAAGACACTCAACCTACATAAAATCAAACAAAGGTGGTAGGTACCCAATTCTCATTGGGTTCTTGGGAGTAAGTAAAAAAATTGTTGTATTTGGGCAACCATTGACAACTAAGCAACTTAAGAGAATTTGTCTATTTATAGACTACTAAACTAACTTAAGCTACAAACTAACTTAAAAATTGAGCTTACCGTCAAGGCCCAATTCGCCATGCTAACTTAAACACAAAGTTAGCATATTTCGACAGCATACTTGAACATACTTTGACTCCAACATATACAACTCCTGTCAAATCATAAAACTATCCTTGTCGACACTAGAGTTTAATTCAATACCAAAATTTTATTTAGAACATCTTATATATTATATACCTTGATGTAATACACTTTTGAATGTCATTTAGTTGATGTTGTTTTAGTACCAAAATTTAACTACTTGGAGTATGTGATTCTAGATGCACTTGAATTTAGATTGTTACAAGACTCATAGTTTAGACAGGTTATACATTTGATTTTTGGTTCAATAAGTGCGAACCAAATTTTAAAACAAGGCTATTGATGTTCTCGCAAAGAAGTAAAGGGTGAAATTATGAAAATTGAAGGAGTGAGGCGGAATTATTGTATATTTAATGTATTTCTTATCTTCTGTCGTTCCCAATAACAATATTTGAATGACTTAGTAGTATCACGTTTCCAATGCTAACAGAAAGAGTTAATTCAATTTAAGTGTTGCTTTCCCAAAATTGAGATCCTTCGAATACTCTTTTTGAAGTAGTACAGACACTACACTTATATATATAATGCTTTCTCTTTTTCATTAGTATAAGTAAAAGAAAACCTTAGCACACTTTCATCTTTCACCTTTCACAATGAATAATTCCAAGTTTGAAATCAAAATGATGGGAGTAATAACACAATGCAATTTCTATATCCCAGATGATACAGGAGACATCAATGGTATGTCTTTCCGGATGGCTTATAAGGCTGCCAAGTATTCCAAGAATAACAAAGATTTATGTGCCTGTATTGGATCTATGCTATGCTCAGTAGTTCCTGCATTTAGAACCTCCATTGAGAAAGCACTAAGTGAAATATGCATTAGGCCTCAGTTCATTAGTTTGCCATCCCAGGCTAATGAAAAGAAAATAGTGGAGTCTGAGCTTCCTCCATTGGACTGGCCTTCCATCCTTGTAACGTTTGGCTATTGTATCCATCTTCTTTCCCATTATTATTATACAGGTGATTTTCACACTCATATGTTAAACTGTATTCGTGATCTGAAAGCTATAGTTAGATGTGACCCAGGCAGCAAACTTGAGATTCCGTTTGACGCCATAAAAGAAGATGCAGTTACCACAATGCTTTCTTCCCCTCAACTTAAAGAAACTGTAAGGAAATTCCTGATCGCCAACATGAATCATACCGATTCACTTGTTTCAAGAATTTGCAATTATTTGAGGAACAAATCATCTTAATCGGAGATTCTGTACTTACCAGTAGAGGTTTAGGGTGGTTCTTCTAATGCCTTTACACCTGTTTTATTTTTTTTTTTTATTTTCATAATTAATATTTTAGGCATTTGGTTTTTGTATCTCGACTTCTCATGGTAGAAATTTTAAGATTTCCAACTTTTTTTGCCATGTGTGTTTAAGTCCTTGTTCTTCTTATTAATATGATTCTCTTTTAATTCTTGTTATTGTTAGATTTGTAGTACATTACTTCCTTTGTGATAATCTTGTCTTTTTAAGTTTTGTTTTCTACAATAATAATATAAGCAACAAAATAATTTTTTTTTTTTGATGAAGTTAAAATCAGACAAGTGAAGCTTTGGTTTTTTTAGTGAGTCAATCAAATATAGTTAAACAGTATTTTATCATAATCTTAACAATAAATTTTTTATTTGGTGCTTTATTTTGAACATAAATGAGTAAACAATGAATGATTAAGGTAATAAATATTATGGAAACTTGGATAACTTTGGAAAAAAATAATATCGTAGTAATCAAAACCAGGCATGATCGGGCTATTCAATCAGTTATTCTAACTATCAAGTTAATCAAGTAATTCGTCTAGTTAATCTCTTTATTTTGATTGGTTAGATTAGTTAGTTTGTTAGTGGTAGTTAGTTGGAGAATCTCAATTATCATTGGTTGATAAGTGATAACACTTTTCGATATATTCGAAATTCTTATCTCTATAAAATCAATGAAGAGTTATTTGTTTCTTCCATTTCCGTTCTTCATCTTTCTATCGTTTCTTCTCATACTCTGTTGCATCACAATATAGTGTCACTTGTCATTTTGATCTTACTTTTGCTATTCCTTGCCTGAATTTTTCTTTCTGCTTTTATGGCGCCTCCACGACCGCCACTGATTGATCTTGTTATAGATCAAACTTCTCCTTTTTGTGTTCACCCTAGTGACGGCCCTGGCTCCGTCACCGTTCTTCCCAAGCTCACCAGATCCAATTATCACTCTTGGGCTTGATCCATGAATAGGGCACTTGGTGGCAAGATGAAGATATAGTTCATTGATGGATCTCTCCCAGCTCCGTTGGATTCTTTCGATCCCTCAGTTCGAGCTTGGAACCAATGCAATATGTTGGTTCATTCTTGGATCATGAATTCCGTTTCAAAATCAATTGCTCAACTTATCGTTTTCATGGAAAATGCTATTGATGTGTGGAATGATCTCAAAGAAAGGTTATCTCAAGGCGATCTCATTCGCATCTTTGAATTGCAGAAGGAAATCTACAATCCCAAGCAAGAAACAAAATCGGTAACTGAATTCTTTTCTAATCTGAAGATTCTTTGGGAAGAATTAGATTTTTATTTATCATTGCCTATGCGCACATGTCGAATCAAGTGTTCTTGCGAAGCTTTGCGTAGTGTTAGGTCCAGTCATGAGCTGTTGCATATAATTTGTTTTTTAACTGGTCTGGACGATCAATTTGCTGTTGTATAGTCACGAGTATTGTTAATGGTTCCCTTACCACCTATAAACAAAATCTTTTCTATTGTTATTTAACATGAAAGACAAATACAACTTCATCCACAAACTAATGAGTCTCAGCCTTTGATCAATGTTGTGGATTCCAAGAAGTTTGGATCAAGGCGGAGCTCTTCTAAACATAGAAATCTTATGTGCACATTTTATGGTAAAACTAACCACATTGTTGATAACTGCTTCAAGAAACATGGTGTTCCCTCACATATGCAGAAGCAATTTTTAATTTTAATTCAAAATAATTTACTTTACCTTTTCTTTCTACAATAACTTTACACTATAAAAAATAAACAAGCGAAAATCATGCTACAAGCCCAAATATCATGTCATAAATTGTGGCATGATATTCACGTCGCTATCAACAAAATAAATTGGATTACACTGTCATGTGAAAAACACGCCACTAATTTGTGGTAGGCTAATTAGGTTGTTAAAAAAATTGTATCAATTGGATCAGTGTGACTAAATGACCATGTGAATTTCACGCCACTAAATTATCAATATCAACCGTGAAAGCACGTCATTAATGATTTTTTTTCTAAAATTTTGCCTTGTGGTTTTTATTTTGAAGGATATTTAATTATATTTAAAAAATAAAATAAAATAAAATATTTATAAAATACAAAGTTAGTAATTAAAAAAATATTTTTAAATAATAATTATCACTTAAAAACTAAATAACAATCATTAAAATACAAAAATTAAAATTATACTCGATTAAACAATTACATTTTCAAATTATAACTATCATTTAAAATTATTAAAATTATAATCAGGTGATATTCACGCCATAAACATAAATAACAATAAAAAGATCAATCATCACTAAATATCTTGCCTTCTTCATCTTTATCTTCTTGTCCACCAAATCCTCCATTTTCACCTATTAAACCATGGTTCCATTGAAAGGAAAACTCTTATTTTATTTTTTGAGTTGTTTCATTGAATACATAATATCATGAATAAGGTTGTTTCTAAATTGCTTACTTGAATAATGATGTTATGCTGTTTCGAAGTTAATTCCGCATTTTTAATTAAACATTGAATGTTGAGAGATATGTGTAACACCCTGTTTTGTTTTACCATCATATTTTCCGCATGTGCTTGTACAAAATATATGTTCGGCTTCATGGTGTTACACCAAGGGCATAACATCCATATATTTGGGCCATATATGAACTCGGGGTTAGTAGATTCCTACTCTATTTTTAGGCATTTGAGGGGTAGGACCAAGTCTGGTGGCTTAAAGGGGTCAACTTAAACGGGACAAATTGAGCATGTCAACCCAGATTTAATATTTCTTATTTCTAACTAATGCATTTTAACACGCAAATAGAGCATTCAAGATGTATACATAGTCAATCATAAGTGATTAGTCTCAAACATAAAAATAAGAGACTTGATTCCCATTAATTTTCCTTAGGTAAGCAAGGTCATTAAGGGACTTTATTCCCACTAATTGGCCTCATATGAGATTATATGTAAACTGCCAACCATCCTACAAGAAAGTGACATTTTCCATACAACAAAAATTAGATAAACATTTGCAATTCTTACTAGCTCTAGGCAAATAGAGTTATCAATTAGTGTACCCGAATTTAAGAATAATTAAGGGATCATACTTTTTTTTATAAATTAATTATCATTCGTTAACAAACTTGTTGGAGTTCAACAATTAACCTCCACTAGAAAAACACAAGAAGAAAAAGATAATGAGCATTTACACAGAGAGAGAGAGAGAGAGAGAGAGAGAGAGAGAGAGAGAGAGAGAGAGAGAGAGAGAGAGAGAGAGAGAGAGAGAGAGAGAGAGAGAGAGAGAGAGAGAGAGAGAGAGAGAGAGAGAGAGAGAGAGAGAGAGAGAGAGAGAGAGAGAGAGAGAGAGAGAGAGAGAGAGAGAGAGAGAGAGAGAGAGAGAGAGAGAGAGAGAGAGAGAGAGAGAGAGAGAGAGAGAGAGAGAGAGAGAGAGAGAGAGAGAGAGAAAACAAACTTTCTAACTTTCAAAATATTTCTCAAAAGCAAAATTTTGTTAAAGTTTGTTACAAATGCAACTTCATTTGAGTTTTTATACAAAGACTAAAAAGAAACTCAAATTCAAATTCAAATACAAATGAAACTAATCTTGAATGTTGAATTACATTCAACACCATTTCTTAATTCACATTCAAGTTAAAAATCCACAACACCGATTTCATCCCTCAAATTGATGAAGTGTGCAGTTTTGATTTTCTTGGTCAACACATCTGCACGTTGCTTATAAGTGCTTACATAAACAATCTTGAGTAATATATTCTGACCTGATTATGCAGAAAAGGGTACTCAGTATCGATGAGCTTGCTTCTTCCATGCAACACTGAATTCTTAGCAAGACTTATGGCATATTTGTTGTCTATCATCAACTTGACTGATTTGCTCACTTTGAACTTTAGTTCCTCCAACAAATTCAACAACCAAACAGCCTGACAAGCTAACAAATCACCAGCTACGTATTCAGCTTCACAGATTGACAATGCAACCACTGGTTAATTCTTAGAGCACCAAGAAATAGGAGCTCCTAGATACATAAATATATATATCTTGTAGCGTTTCTTCTGTCCACCTAATACTCTAGATGGAAATAGAATTCCATGCCTCATCATCCCTTTTACATACCTCAAAATCCCGACTTTAACATGCTAATGTGACCACTTTGATTTACTCAGAAACCTACTCACCATTCCAACTCCATAACACATGGCAAGCCTTGTTTTACCTATATATCTTATACATTATCATCAGAGTCCAGCTTATGATTTATCTCAGCAGGTGTGATTTCTGACTTATAATTCATTAGCTCAAATCTCTTCAATAACTCAAGTTAATACTTCAATTGGTGCACAATAATTTCCTTCTCACAATGCAAAATCTCCATCTCTAGAAAATATACCATATTTCCAAGGTCAGCTATTCAAAGGCATTCATCAACACCTTCTTGAACTTGTTTATCTCAGCAATGCATCTCCCTATCAGAAGTATGCCATATACATAAGGACATGATAAAATCAAATTGCCTTCATATGTATGTTGCGCACACACACCATATTCCATTTTACATTTTTTTTTTTGAATCCCAAATGCTTCAAAAAATGAATCAATCTTCATATCCATGCCATTGGAGCTTGTTTCAACCCATATAAGACTTTATGAAACTTGCATATAATCCTTTCTTTGTTCTCTTCCACAAATCCATGAGGGTTTAACACATAAACTTCTTCTTGCAATGGACCATTTCGAAAATCTTATTTTACATCTAAATGCATTAGAGACCAATTCCTATTTACAGTAATAGCAATAACCAACCTTATGGTTTCATATCTAGTTACAAGTGAAAACACTTCAAAGTAGTCTAAAATAGAATTTTGTAGGAATCCTCTAGCTATTAACCTTGCTTTATGCTTGGCAAATAAACCATCTGGCTTCAACTTTATCTTGAAAACCCATTTCACACTGACGGATTTCTTGTTTTGAGGTAAAACAAACAATTTAAATGTATTTTTTCTTTCAATGACCTCAAGCTCTTCTTTTATGGAGTTCACCCACACCTTCTTATTAATAGCCTCATTGGTGTTGACAGCTTCAGAGTCTACCATCATGGCACTCTGTTTGACACCCCCCTCTGAGTCAATCTCAATATCTTGTAGCAACTCAAAATATGCATGTCCCCTTGGTATTTATCAAACTTTTTGTGGCCTATGGAATTGTGCAAGTTCACCTTCAAAAGCAGAACCATATTTAGAAGCTCCGCCTTCAAAGGCTGGGTTACCTTTAGATTTAGATCCACCATCAAAGTCAACCTCACCTTTATATTCAAAGTTACCTTCAGAGTCAGACTCACCTTCATAATCAAAGTCATCTTCAGATTCAGACTCTCCTTCAGAGTCAAAATCACCTTCAGAGGCAAAACCATCTTTATAGGAAGTATCAGACTCTAGTGCTGACACTACACTAGAGTTGGATTGAGACTTGCTCAAATCTTATGTTTCTAATTCTTTTATTCTAACATCTTTTATGAATTCAACTTTGTTGGTAATTGGGAAATAAAACTTATAAGCACTTGTACTATGGTAACGTATAAGAAACATGACTTTGCTTCTGTCATCCAATTTACTTCTGGTACTATCTGGTATATGTTTGTAACGTACTGAACTAAACACCTTGAAATGACTTACACTTGGATTTTTTCCAGTCTAGACTGCATAATCAACTTCTGATTATAGTCATACAACTTTAAGATATTTTCCTTCATGGTTACTAAAAAAAATTCAATCAGCTGAACTACACTCATCAAATTACTATTTATGTCGGGAACATACCATACACCCTTGACCAATACAGTTTTCCATTAATAACACATGTTTATAATCAGAGTCTTCTCTGGCTATGTTTGCTTCTTCACCCTTGCTAACTTTGTTTGACCAACAATCAACAACAAAATGGTCAAACTTGTTACAACTATAGCACTGAACCTTCCTCTTATCAAACTTCTCCTCCCTTCTGAACATTCTGATATTTTTATCAGAATTTGAGAGTTATGACTTCTAAACACCACCACCATACTTTTTCTTGTTCTCTAGCCATGCTTGCTTATGGTTCTTCTTTCTAAAAAAAAGGTTTCAGGGCCTGTTCTATCTCCTTTAAAGAGTTTCATTTAGTCAGAGACAACTCTTGTGCATCTAAACTACTCTGAAGCTTTTCAATTTTCATGGTGCTGATGTCTTTAAAGTGTTTTATGGCTACAACTATGTAATTAAACTGAGTAAGAAGTGGTCTCAATACCTTTTCAATGATTACTTGTTCAGATAACGTTTCTCCACAAGACTTCATCTCATTAGTGACCACAATCACTCTGGAGATGTAATCTGACATTTTCTCATTTTTTTTCATGCTGAGATTTTCATATTGATTGTGTAGGGACTGAAACTTGACCTTTTTCACTGTTGTAACACCGCCATAGCATCGTACTAGTGTATCCCACACCGTCTTCACTGTCATTGAATCAATAATTTTCTCAATCACCTCCGTATCCACACACCGATGGGTATAGAACAACACCTTTTGATCCTTCTTCATCGTTTCACTTTGAGTAGTTCATTATGCTTCAATTGCATTTTCTGCAACCGACATGTAACAATCATTAAATAGACAAAGAACATCTTGAGCACCAAACAACACACGCATTTGAATTGACCAATGATTCCATTTATTTTCGTCGAATACTTGAATCTTTGTGTTCAAGCTACCATTTCTGCCGTTCATCATTGTTCTTGTGCAAATTTACTCAGTTCTCATCAACACTCATGTTTCTCAAACCCATTTGTTCTATTTGGAACTTCAATTCAACGCGAATTTCAAAAACGAAATAAATCACATACCTCACTATAAATGTGTTTCCCTATAACTCGAATCAGAGCTTTAGATACCAATTGTTGGAGTTCAACAATGAACCTCCATTAACAAAGCACAAGAGGAAGAAGATGATGAGCAGTTGCAGAGAGAGAAATAATGAAAACAAATTTTCTAACTTTCAAAAACTTTCTCAAATGCAAAATTTTGTTAAAATTTGTTGCAAATGCAACTTCATTTGAGTTTTTATATAAAGACTCAAATAAAACTCAAATTCAACTTCAAATGAAAATGAAAATGAAACTAATCTTAAATGCTGAATTACATTCAACAAATACTCATAAAAATGAGTTGTCATGTCATATTCTTCCAAATACCTATAAAATCTTTGAATATATATATATATATATACTATATTAGAGTTATATTTAATCATTTTTTTTTGTCATTTTTAAAATTAATAGGAAAATAATTTAATAGCATTTTATATAATTGGAAACAAATATTTCATTATGACGGTTTATCGTAGTAGTTATGACTGTTAAAATAATGTATAAGAACTTTCTTAAAATTTTACTAATGGACTTAAGAAAGAATTTAAAAGTTTTCTTAGTTATATTTAATCATTTTTTTTGTCATTTTTAAAATTAATAGGAAAATAATTTGATAGCGTTTTATATAATTGGGAACAAATATTTCGTTTTGACGGTCTATCGTAGTAGTTATGACTGTTAAAATAATGTATAAGAACTTTCTTAAAATTTTACTAATAGACTTAAGAAAGAATTTAAAAGTTTTCTTAGTTATATTTAATCATTTTTTTGTCATTTTTAAAATTAATAGGAAAATAATTTGATAGCGGTTTATATAATTGGGAACAAATATTTCATTTTGACGGTTTATTGTAGTAGTTGTGACTGTTAAAATAATGTATAAGAACTTTCTTAAAATTTTACTAATAGACTTAAGAAAGAATTTAAAAGTGTTCTTAATTGAGTACTATTATAAAAGGGAAATTGAAAGTTCAAATGGAGTACTAGTATTGTTATTTTATTAATTTCACTTCGTTTCCAATGCAAACAGCTAATGCAATTTATTAGTTTTTGTCTCTGGCTATTCCCAATACTCAGTTTATAGAAGAAGCACAAATAAACACTCCTCTATATATAGGCGTTCTCTTTCCAACACTTTCATATTCCGCTTATAATCTTCTCATTCTAATCAATCAATTGTATCTTAAAATGAAAAACTCCACCAATGATGATAACGATGCTACTGCAGCTGAAACAAATCTCAGCATCGTTCCAGTACCTCACGAAACTATCCTCTACAAGCCAAATAACCAGTTTGAAATCAATGTGATGGGAAACGTGACTGATATTAATTTCTACATTCCAGATGTAGGTGACTCAACTGGTGTGGCTTTTCGTAAGGCATATTCTGCTGCCAAGTATGATTCAAAGAATAACAAGGAGTTATGCAGTTATGTTGGATCTATGTTATGCGCCGTTGTTCCTGGATTCCGAAACTCCGTGGTGGAAGCACTGAATGAAATATGTGTTAGGCCTCGGTTCATTAGTTTGCCATCCCAGGCTGATGAAAACAGAATTTTGATTTCTCGTCTTCCTGAATTAGGCTGGCCTTCCATCGTTGTGGTCTTTGGCTACTGTATCCTTCTTCTTTTCAAGCTATCTTTTCACGATGACAGTGATAGTAATTATAATCACTGTATGTCAAGTTTCATTATGAATCTCCAAGCTAAAGTTAGGTGGGATCCAAGCAACGAACTTCTTGTACCATTTGATGTCAGACAAGCAAAATCAGTTACCACAATGCTTGGTTCTGATGATCTTCGTGCCACTATTAAGACATTTCTTATCGACAACGCTAATCATAATGATTATAATCTTCGTAACATTTGTGAAATTTTGAATCGTAGGTTACGTTAATCATAGATGCTTTTTATCCCATGTTCTTTTCGTATCATCTATTTGGATGACTGAAATAGTCTGAATAAGATCGATATTGGAGAAACTCTTTTTTGTGTTCTAATTTGTTATTGTTAGTTATTATCTCTATCTCAAGTTATAAATTATTTTGTTAATAATATTTGTTTCAAATTATAATTCATTTTATATTTAATGTAATATTAACAAATTTTATATTATATGTTTTCAAATGTTTATTATTATTATTATTTTTTTTAACTTTTTTAATTTCTCTAATGTATAGTTATTAGAGATATTATTGTAGAATCATCTATAATTTATATTTTTCTATAAAAATAATAATAAAGTTATAAATAATAAAACTTTTTAATTTATATGAGACATTTTAGAATTTGGAGTGTAGGATGTAATAGTCTTGGCTGTTATGGTTAACTAGTGTTCAGACGGACACTTTCGTGACCGTCTGTTTGTTTTTTTTAATGTGCACAGCATAGAAAAATAAACGTGTGTATATTTTGAATGAAGTTTTTATCATATTTAGTATTTAAAATAATGCTTTTAGATTTCCTCGAGTAGTTTAAAAATGTGCGCATATGTTATGGACAATTTGCTCATTTATCAGAAGAGTTTATATAGTATAACATTTGAAGGGAGAGAAGTTACCTTTGAAGGGAGAGAAGTTTTGCTTTTGATTATTATCTCATGTTAAAGGTGCAACTAATTGGAAATATCTTCTTACAAATAATGACAATTTGTTTAATACATTTAAAAGATCAGTTGAGAATAAATGACTTCTAGAGAATGATCATAATATCCGTGATTGTTTGATTGAGAGTACGGCTCTTCAAATTCCATATGCTTTAAGGAGGTAATTCGTGACAAAATTAATATTTTGTGAACCTAACTCTATACCAATCAAAATATGCATAATTTTAATAACTTTTTCCAATAAAAAATAATCGCTTATATATATTTTTTATTATTCTAAAACATGTAAGATATCAAAATTGTTTATTGAAAATTTTACAATTACCATACAAAATTAATTAATAACATAATAATTACATAAAATAAACATTTACGTTAATGATAAAGTTCAAACTCTACAAATTAATAATATACACAATGTTAAGATTATGCAATGTTTAAAAATAAAAATAAAAATATTAGTTCTAAAGACGTGAATAAAAATACTTTATTTAAACTACAATTTAATATATAAAATAAAATAAAAATGATATCTCACAATTAATTAAAAAATGTGAATAAAACAGTGATTAATAGAAAGGAACAATATTAAATTTGAATCACAAATATGTTTTATTTCTATGCAAAAGAAACTGAAATAAAATTTGCAACTAATTAATAAAAAAAATATTATTTAAAAAAATAAAGTATTCAATAGTGCAATAAAGTTGAATACACTAAAAAAATAGTAATCAAATTAGCATTTTAACATCAAGCAATGGGAAAATTATACAGAGTCACAATATTACAAAAATAAAAGTGTTTGGCAAATCAATTTTGCTTTAAAAATATTTAAGTAAATAGCAATTAATTTGTGTATAGATGTGAAAAATAAAAGAGAAAAAATTTTAAAAAGATGTAAGGACAAAACCTAAAAAAAACCAAAAAAATAAAATTATAAAAAATCAAATTAACTGTGTAAGAATGCCTAATAATAAATGCATTAAAAGCATTATATATCTTTTAGAAGCAAAACTAATTAAAATATCGTAACAAAAATATATTTTTTTTCAGTTGCATTTTCATATATGTGATTATAAATTGAAATAGAAATTGATAGTTGAAAAATTATGAACCGTCATTTATTGAGTTCAACATTGATTTTAAACTATCAAATAAAAAATTCAATAAAACAGACAAAAAAATATATTAATATGAATAACTGCTTTTATTCTCTTGTCAATTAATATTAATCAATAGAATGTATCTTTATTTTCTTTCTCTCTTTTTAAGTTAGCACTTTGATTTTACTTTCGCAAGAATTATCTAATTATTTCTTGATCAAAAGTTTCAAATATATATATATATATATATATATATATATATATATATATATATATATATATATATATATATATATATATATATATATATATATATATATATATATATATATATATATATATATATATATATATATATATATATATATATATATATATATATATATATATATATATATATATATATATATTCTCTCACACACAAATATAATTTTAAATAAAATATTGCATAATGAGACATGAACATACTATTTAAGGGACTATCTTGAGTTTTCAAGATATATAATTAAATAATACATTAGGCTGTCAAAATCAAAGAACTTAATTTACCATAGTCAAGTTATGGTAACACGTATGACTTCTGCCACGGAGCATCACATTTTTTATATGTTTGTGAATTTCAGTCGTAATGAGAATGTTTTCTTCGTCCGGGGTGGGTGTGGTCTTGATTGGAAATACGCTTCATCTCTTTTCAAGAATGAAAAGATCATTGATCAAAATTAAATAAATGAAAAAATTATAGAATGGAAAAAAGTTTTAAAAAAATAGTATATAGATTGAGAAAGTAATGGAATTTAAAAAAAGAAATAGAAGATGTTTCTTAACTTGTGTCACAATTGACTATTAATAAAAGTTATAGATGTAAGTTTTTTTTTAAAAATAGAAGTTAACTATTCAATTGGTAACCAACAAAAGTACCTAAATTATGGTGTTTATGTTTATTAACTACTCTAAATTAATATTTTTTAAGCATATTTATATCTTTATATTGTTGTACTACAAATATTTATGGTCATATATTAATTTTTTTGAAATAATCTATTTATTCAATTTAAATATCAAAATAAAATTGTTTTCAATTTTTTTTATCAAAATAACATAGTTTTATAAAAGAGCAATAAGTTGACGCCATTTAAATTGGAGTATATGTAGAAAAGAGGGCGCATCCGCCATTTGATTTGGAGCAAAATGCAGGTGTAGTCAAATCAAATGCCGCATACATAAAGATGCCCTAATTTGGAGTGCATGTGCCATATCTAATGGTGCATCCCCCTTATATTATTTTTTTAAAAAAATTGATTAGGAAAATTAATTTAAAATAGGTTAAAAATTTAGAAAAAAATAAAAATATTATTAAAATATATTAAAGGTTACAACAATTGAATAAAAAGTTAATGTTCGTCCCGATCGAAACGTCCATCGGTTCCACATCCCAACGCATTAGCATGCCTCCGAGGTCTACCATGATTTTATTGAGGTGTTCGTGGTCTTTGCGTATTGGCCTGCGAGAAAGATATTTGATACGAGGGTCTCGACGTATTTGAAATATTTGTAATCATTTATCCTCAATAGTCGGAGGGTTGTTGCCTACAGTCCTTCCGTAATTTAGTTTCGCACCCATGTTTTCGAAGTTTGGTCGCAATGGTTGGGTTAGGTGAGGACGGTACGGTTGCCCGAATTGGTACATTGAATCGTTTTTGAAACGATGCAAGGGTTGTTGTGGCTTAAGGATGTCAAATTATGGTTGGATGTTTTGGTGGTGAGATGTCTGTGTGTTCATTTGTGGGGGGCTATGGTGTGCTGGGGTGAAGACACATGCATATGATAATTGATAAGGTTTGATGACTTGTTTGCTTTAATCATATAACATATAATCATGCAAGCCTGACTTAATCTAAGATACAAATGAACCATAATGGCATTTATGTATGGTTACTATGTAAAATGCAACATACAACAGTCACATTTGATAATTTTATAAGTAAACACATATCACAAGTATCAAACATAGTTCATCACATATTCTTATGAAATAAACGAGTAAAATAAACACTTGCGTACATAGCAAGAAATAAGGTTGAAACGATATTACCTCACCGCACACAAGATAGAGGAGGCACAAGCATTCCATGAAGAACTTTCGAATGAAAGCTGAAATGAATGTAGCATGTGCCATACAATACAAATAAGACCAAAACGTTCTTACCACTTTCCTTCTTGCACAAGCATTTGAAAGTGAGATTAGCAATTTATCCAAGAACATCATTTGATGATGATTTTCTCAATTATGATGATAATCTGGCTTCACCCCATGTTTCATAATTTTAGGTTGATCACTCCTAGTTTGATGTACTTGAGAAAGTCTAGTCAAGGATAACCTGCATAATTGAATATAACATCCTTCCGACACTTCTCAGATAACTTATTAGCCAAAATTCATACACTTTTATCACTTTAATAGAAAGGAAAACATAGAGTTAACCTGGTTGGTAACATAATCTTCCTTGTTAGTCACATAGATCAAAATAATGACATGTTATCGTGTTGTGCCTTGATGCTCTATGAACAAGTTCTCATACTCTTTCCATAGAGTCAAGATATTTTTCCTGCATGATTAACAACTTGTACTAGGTACCTGATCTTCATTGGCTCCTTGGGGATTAGTAAAACCTTGATTGAATTTAAGCACCTGTTGCAGTGAGAATCAGATATCAAGTTATTAATTAACTTGAATAAAAAACCATTGAAGTTCACCACCGAGCTTTGATTTATCCAAAGTAAAGGATAAAGATCGAAGAAAACCCTAAGTGTGCTACGTAACAACGGAGCTAAGAGATTGCGGGGTTCGGGGATTGGTTATACCTAGGGAAGGTATTAACATCCTAAGTATATGTAGTAATCTACAGGAGCCTCTTGTTTGGTATTTGTGTTATTGCTAATGTTTGCTTGCTAATGGTTTTCTACTAAGGTAAAGGTGCTAAAGGTAAATACCTATGGGTACATATAAAATATGTTCACCAAGACGTCGCATCTCATGACTACGTATCCTAACAAGGATGGAATCAGAGCAATCGTAATTCACCTAACTAGGAAAGAGGAACTCTTGACTGTGGTCAATGTTTCAGAGGGGAGTAAGTATTCATAATAATGATACTTACAAAGAGTTAACGAACTCTCTAAGTCTAAGTTGAAAGACCTAAATGGGGATTGACTTTAATAAAAGCTAAAGGGGAAAGTGAATACACATAACAATGGTACACACCTAGAGTTAACAAACTCTAGACCTAAGTTCTAATTATAGGACTCCTAACAAGGCATGCTAAAGGTCTTGACTTAACAAAGCCAAAGGGATATAAGTTCTAACTTAAGGCTAAGTTGAGGGACCTAATGACTCTAATAAGGTCAAGGGAAGGCTAAAAATGAGCTATCTATGACATTAAGTTAATAGAGAGACTTTATTTTGGACTAAGGAACAAAAAGGCAACTCTTTAGAATGAGAGCTAACAAGCTACATCACTTGGGAAAAACTTAACAAATTTAAGAGGTGTACAAAATAGGGTGATATTCAAGTACACTTTTCAAGCATATATTCATTCATGTATGATGAAAACGTATGATCATCGTAACAACCAAGAAGATAAGGGCAACTATGTGACAACATCAAGCAAGGATTGATAAAGTTAACAGATGACAAAGTAGCAACCAAACATTCAATCAAAGAAACTTAGAATCAAATCAAATGGTTGCAACCAAAGGTAATTCATGGATGTTACAACATCTCAATAATCATGAAACAAGGTTCTCACAAGAATTGGATGACAATTGGAAGTAAAAGTAATCATGTATAAGTCAAAACATTACTTATCATGGCAAAGTTCAAAACTCAAGATCAACATGCATAAATCATGATAATGTTTAAAGCCCGGATACAAACCAAATGAAGTAGAGGTAACAACCAGACATTCTTGAACAAGAAAAAGACATGTGCGACAACAATATATGGATAGAGATATAAACATTCAAAGGATAACATGTGAACATACAAATCAATATTATATTACATAAGTTAAGTGGAAACAAAACTTGAAAACATCATGGATGTGAGATAAACATATTCAAACAAATAGGTAACAACCAACATGTAACTTGGGATTCAGTCATAGTTTTGAGGAATGAGATAACATAACAAGGTTCTATCATGTAAACATGTGTTCTAAGATTACAATTTAAGGCACCAAAGCATTTAGGAAACATTTCAACATGATATGGCAAGCATAAACCACATTGATCAATGCATTTCAATGCACACTTTCTTATGCTTATACTTAGGAATTTCCCTAGTTTGTTTTATTTATTTTACTGTTTTATTATGTTTTTAGAATTTAGTCTTTGTTTTCCTTTAATCTATTTTCACAGCTTATTTTCAGCTTTAGCGGTTATTTGATATCTGTCTACTATTTGGATCATAACTGGAGCTGCGAGAATCAGATTTGCATGTTCTAATAGGTGTTGAAAAGCTAAGACAGAGAGCTACAACTTTTATGTTTGAGGAAGAAGCTGACTCGAAGTGTAGAAGGTCCAATTAATTCGTCGAAGTCAGGACCCAAAATCTGCCGTTAGAAATATTTAGTTTTGGGACGAGTTTTTTATGTTTTTCAACCCAGTTGGGTTAGAACTAGAAGTTTTGATGCTTTCATATACCTAGCAGCCACAATAATGTTCAGATTATCTTTTTTTCACTATTCACAATTGGAGTTTTTTGCTTTTGTACACATTTTGTGGCAAACTAATCCCAAGGGGCAATATGTCGAATTCGAATAACATAAAACTTTGAGATTCGTATCAATTTCAATTTAATTCAATTCCTTTCTAATTTGTTCTATAGTATTAGTTTTCTTAATTTGTTCTTATAGAATATATTGGATTTAGTTCGCTTGATATATGTTCCTTACTTTAATCGCGTTTAACTTAGCTTTTTCGTTAATTTGCGCTATCTTTAACGGTCTGCTTAATCCGGTGAACCGTTTGCTTAATCCGGTGATTAGGAACATAACTCGTGTAGTATTGTCATCACTTGTTTCTTCAATATTGTAACCGAATAGGTATTGGAACCGCTTAGGGAATTGGAATTATAATGACCAATGATAAGTTGGTAGTCGAACCGGCAGATTAACCTGTTATAATCACTTATTTCTATAATCACTTATTTACTCTATTTTTTTAATTGAATCCTAAAAAAACAACCCCCCGTAATCGTTATTGTGTTAGTTAATAAAATAAAGAATCCTTGCGATACGATACTCGAGTTATCGTTATCGTAACTATACTTTTTCAAAAATACTTGTTTTTGATCTGTGTGCGACAACAGATTAAATTGGAGCCGT
Organism: Lathyrus sativus; assembly: GCA_963859935.3. NCBI lineage: Eukaryota > Viridiplantae > Streptophyta > Magnoliopsida > Fabales > Fabaceae > Lathyrus > Lathyrus sativus. Next base: position 117,924,008 of record OZ012735.1, read on the forward strand.
TGTCGGGGATTCTTGTCATTTTTAATCGTTAGTTGAGTCATAGGTGTCGATTAGTGTGTTTTGAATTTTTGTTTTGTTGTTTTACCATTTTCCCGTCCCAACGTCTGTTTTCGCGTCTTGCGTCTGACCTAGGCAAAAAAATTGGTTTTGGTGAAAATCGTCTCCTTTTTTAATTATGTTTCGTGCATTTGAAGAAGAGCCAATGGATAGAAATATTTTAGATGCTGCTAGTGGTGGAGCATTTGTTGATAAGACCCCAAAAAAGTTACAGATGCTGCTAATGGATAGAAATATTTTAGATGCTGCTAGTGGCGAATCTTAAAGGTCATAATGTGAGTGCAATATCCTTGCGATCTGGAAAAGTTACAGATTCTGCCCTAGAAAAAAAAGATAAAATCATTGAGCCTTCTGTAGTTTTTAAATTTGAACCTGAGCCTTCTGTAGTTGTAGAGGAAAAAGAAAAAGAGTATGTACCTAAGATACCTTTCCCATACAGAGTGCAGAAAAATAAGAATGTTCTTGAGGAAGACAGACAGAGAGAGAGAGGGAGAGAGAGAGAGAGAGAGAGAGAGAGAGAGAGAGAGAGAGAGAGAGAGAGAGAGAGAGATTTTGGATGTGTTCAAAAAAGTGGCGATAAACATTCTGCTCCTTGATGTAATCAAGCAGATTCCAAAACATGCAAAGTTTCTTAAGGATTTATGTACTCACAAGAGGAGGTTGAAAGGGAATGAGAGAGTGAATATGGGAAAGAAGTTTTCTGCCTCCATTCAATCTAACGATACAGTTGAGCAAAATGTTTCAGCCCTCTTCCAGGACATGCCACAAAAGTGCAAGGATCCAAGAACATTTGCTATCCCTTGTACCATTGGGAATAGTAAATTTGAGAATTGCATGCTTGATTTAGAAGAAAGTATTAATGTTATGCCTACTTCTATTTATAACAATCTTAATCTTGGTTCTTTGCAGCATATAAGTTTAATCATTCAGCTGGCGAACAAAAGCAATTCCCGCCCCGCCGGAGTCGTGCAAGATGTCCTCGTGCAAGTTAATGACTTGATTTTTCTTGCATATTTTTATATTCTCGACATGAAGGGAGAAACAAATTTAAACAAGGCACCCATCATTCTAGGAAGGCCGTTCATGAAAACGACAAAGACAACAATTGATGTTGATGATGGCACAATGTCCATGGAGTTTAGCGATATCATCATTAAATTTAACATCTTTGATGCAATGAAACATCCCATGGAAGAGCATTCTGTTTTTCACATTGAGTTACTTTCTGACTTAGTTGATGATACTTATCCCGAGTTTTTATCTAATTTTCCATCCTTATTAGACTATGATGATACCTAATCTTGTGAATCATGTACTAACACTAATGTTTGCTCTATTTGTGCTGAAATAAATGTTGCCTTGCAAGCTGAGGTTTTTCATCTAGATGAGGCTACAAATGAAGTCGGTTGTGCCGCTGAGGCTCTTGACGTTCCTGCTGCCCCGACCATTCCATCCATTGAACAAACCCCTTCTTTAGATCTTAAACCACTCCCAGAAAATCTATAATACGTTTACTTAGAGAGAAATGAAAAGCTACCTGTCATTGTTTACTTGTGCATACTATATGATCAAGGAGACTTATTTTTGTTTTAATTTTATCCACTTAACCAAAAAAATCCGACCCTAATCAATATCATCCCTTTGTTGAAAACCCCTTTGAGCCTATTTATCTTTTTTTTTTTGTGATTAACTCATTATAGGCTAAAAAGTGAAAAACAAAATTATCACCCTAATCAAGGGTTGAAAGAGTCTTGTATGGAGTTGTGTGGGGTTTAAACTCCATTTTGATCCACTGTTGTGATGTTCCAAATGTTGGCAGAAAAATATAAAAAAATAGAAAAAGAAAAGAAATTTATTTTTTGAAAAATGAAACAAAGTAGAGAAAGATTTCATTACATAATCCTTCTGAAAAAATAATAAAAAAAGGGAAAAAGAGAAGAGAAATAAGTTGAGAGGTTTTTTGTTTGAAAGGAGTTGATGTATCATGTAGTTCAACTCCCGCAATTCTTTCAATTTTCTTTTAACCCTTTGATTTCTAGCCTAGTACCCCCTTAAGATTTATCTCACCTTTACCTTGGCCAAGTTACAACCGAATAAAAGTCCTTTTGATTTGTGTGCATGTATTTAAATTGTAGATTTTAGAGTCTTTTCAAGCTTATATTAGTATTAACTTTTATGTTATGCTTTGAGTGTAAACAGTTAGCCTAAACACTTGAGAGTGAGTGAATTGTGTCTTGTGAGGATGCTGCTACTTTTGATGTACTCTTCGGTGATCTGTTTTCGTATTTATTTTGAATGTCACAAAAGAGTTGCTCACTAACCCCATATTCTTGAAGTTTATACTTAGGACTCTACATGTACCTTGTATATTGAATACCTTTGAAAACGCACTCTGTTTTGTTTTGTTTTGAATTTTCGAAGTTATCAATTTTCTCGGAGTGCAAAAGTTCAAGTGTGGGGGAATTTAATCAGCGTATTTCAATGCACACTCTCTTATGTTTGTACTTAGGCATTTCCCTAATTTGTTTTGTTTATTTTACTATTTTATAATATTTTTAGAATTTATTCTTTTTTTGCCTTTAATCTATTTTCGCAGCTTATTTTCAGCTTTAGCGGTAATTTGATATTTGTCCACTGTTTGGATCATAACTAGAGCTGCAAGAATTGGATTTGCATGCTCTAATAGGCGTTGGAAAGTTAAGACAGAGAGGTATAACTTTTATGTTTAAGGTAGAAATTGATTCAAAGTGTAGCAGGTCCAAATAAATCGTTGAAGTCAGGATCCGAAATCTGCCGTTAGAAATATTTAATTTTGAGCCGGGTTTTTTTATGTTTTTCGACCCAGTTGGGTTAGAACCAGAAGCGTTGATGCTTTCATATACCTAGAAGTCGCGCTACTGTTCAGATTACCTTTGTTTTCACTATTCACAATTGGAGTTTTTTGCTTTTTTACGAATTTCTTGGCGAACTAATCCCAAGGGGCAATCTACCGAATTCGAATACCAGAAAACATTGAGGTTCTTATCAATTTCAATTTAATTCAGTTCCTTTATAATTTGTTCAATAACTTTTGTTTGCTTAATTCGTTTCTTATAATCCTTTTTCTGGATGTCCTTCCAAGCATTAACGGTGCTATTTCTCATGCTTTCCGCTGCTTTGGTGTTGAGATAAAAGAAACCAGATAAGAGCATATTGGTGGGTTTGTCTTTTATTGGAAAACCAAACTGACGTTTGGCCAAGGCTGGGTTGTAGTTGATCCCTCCTCTTACTCCAATGAGTGGTATGTTTGATAAGTTTCCGCATCGGTCAAAATAGACTCCTCGGTCATAGGCAGGATTGTACCTATGAATATCGGCTTGTGTTAAGGAGATTATCCTTTGAGACCATCTACATCCATTGGGATTTTCTTTGAAAGCATCGGTTTTTGGAAAATGGTTGACGAACCATTTGTACAACATAGGTGCACAACAAAGAATAGTTCCATTTCCTTGAAGCGTCCAATGATGAATAAAGTGATAAGCATCTCCTAATAAGGTAGGCACATGGTTGCCACTTAAAAATATGGTAATAGAAGAGTAATTGACAAATTCCTCAACTTTTGGAAACAATACTAGTCCATAGATCAATAGAGTTAGTACTGCTTCAAATGCATCCATGCTCCCTTCTTTGGCAAGTTAGACAGCTTTCTTGACTAAGAAATCTGAATGGAAACCTTTGACTCCGCCTTTTGTGGCACGGTTAGCTTTAATTTCAGATACTTCAAGGTGAAGAGCATCTGCTATCTCTTTCGGTGAAGGTAAGCTTTCCAATCCACTGTATGGTTTCTGATCCTTCACAAGGACTCCCACGTAGTAAGCGTACTCTTCCAAGGTCTGCATTAGCTGATAGTTGGGAAAAGTGAAACAATGATACAATGGGTCATAGAACTGAACCAAAGTGTTGAGGATTCCTTCTTCCATCCCTGTCCTGTCTAGGCTCAAAATCTTTCCATATCTTTTTCCAAATTCTTCTGACACCATGGTCCCTAGTTTTCTCAACTCGGATATATCAGGCTTCTTGAAATTATATTTCTTGGTGTTCCTTGTTCCAATGTCCATGATATATCTAAGATTTTTCACAAAGAGATTAACTTAGTTTTACAAAACCAGTTGCAACATGAGATTCCATGATAAAATGATGAGATGATGCACACATAACACAAAGGCAAATATTCACAAATATAATGCACATGCACGCACAAGGCTTTCCTAAGCTCAAGGTCAAAGCATGGAGTTATGAGGTCTACCCATCCCCAAGGATTTGCACTATGAGTTATTTGTACATGCCAAACGGGTTCTATCAAAGCTCCCAGAGTCATAGTAAATCCTTCAGATATTGTCAACCAACACAACTACTTATGTGATTTGACAATATTCTCAAGATAAACTCGTCTGAGTGTAGCATCGTGTGGCAACTGTTTTGGGACTACTCCCTAAAAGTTTCCGCACTACACCCTAAAAATGCTTAGTGGGGTGAAAGTGTTACTAAAGGTCCCCAGCTTCGCGGACTCTCAGGTTGAAACAATTAATGAATGCACGACTACTCATACATCATCAATCATCTCAAAGAGGTCTCCACTGAGCGTGATTATGTCATATGTCAAACTTGCTAAGACTACTTCTAACAGTCAACTATTGATCATATCACAATCCTATCTCATGTGTCACTCAAACCCGGGCTAGGATTTATCTCACCATTCATGATACCCAAAACAAACAGATATATTGACAAATGTACATGTAAGCAAATATTTACAAATATAGCATACAAATAAATAAAATAGGCTAAACCCTCAAGTTTTAAGCCTGTATCCCCAGCGAAGTCGCCATTTCTGTTGCAGTGAGAATCATGATGTCAAGCTATTGATTAACTTGAATCTTAATTCTTTAAATTCACAACCAGACTTTGATTTATCCAAAGGAAAGGTTAAAGAAAGAAAAACCCTTTGCGTGATGTAACAACAACGCTAAGAGATTCGGGGATCAGGGGTTGGTTATGCCTAGGGTAGGTATTTCACATCCTAAACATTTGTAGTTCTCTACAGGAACGTTTTGTATGTTTGTATGCTAAACTTGCTAAATGTTTGTTATGGCTTGGGATTGGGTACAAGGTTAAGGTAAATACCTAAGGATAGTTTCTAAGTTTGCTAGCAAAGACGTCGCATCCTCTACCTACATATCCTAACTAAGATAGAATCAAAGCAACTGTAGTTCACCTCACTGAGGATTAAAAGGTACTTGACTATGGTTAAGACTCTAGGGGAACAAACATAACAATGCTTGTACAGAGTTTAACAAAAACTATATATTCTAAATTGTACACTCAAGGGAAATTGACTTTCACAAAAGCCAAGGGGGAAGGTAAGCAATCATCACCATGATTCTTACGTAGAGTTAATAAACTTTATCTTAAAGTTATAGTTGAGGAGTACTCCTAACAAGGAGAAGGTCTTATAGACTTAAAGCAAAGTCTAATAGGTATAGGTTCTAACTTAAATAAGTTAGGGCTCAAAGTGACTTAACAAAGTCAAAGGGAGGGTAATAAGCTATATATGACCCAAGGGTCAATAGAGAGACTTTCCTTTGGAATAGGAATGATGAGGCAACTGGATGAGAACTAACAAGTTCCATCACTTAGGGAAATAGCTTAACAAAGTTAAAGAAACAAAGCAAGAACATGATGAACATATGGAGGATGGTGACAACCAAGAAGAGATATGCAAGCATGTAACAACATCAAGCAAAGATTACAATCAAACCAAATAGTGACAACCATACACAAAGATATTACAATATCTAGAAAGGGGAACATGGTATAGGTTCTTACAAGACCAAGCATATAAGGTAAGATTAACTTGAAACATCTTAACAAAGATGAAAGGAAATGAGGTAACAACCATCAAGACAAACAACATGTAATTCAAACAAGTTTAATTGCAAGCAAGTTACAACTTGAGGCAAGCATGTCATAGGATCAAGGAATGTCAAATGTGACAACATATGACTAACAAATCATGCATTGATGACAATCAAATACAAGTAAGCATACAAGAAGTGTTACAACAATTCAAGTTCAAAGTTTCATAATTTCATGGGGAAACATACAAGTCATGATTACAACCAAAGAAAATAAAATCCCAACATATTAGAGTTCTAACAAGACATCTAAACAAGTAGAGGATACATAAAGAACACACTCAAGAGATTACAACATCAAGAGGTAGCATGATTCACAAACATAGTTCATAATGACAGTCAATTAGATGCATCAAAAACAAAGATTTGAACATAACAAGATCTTGATTCAAGCAAAACTCAAACACTCAAACAAATTAATAAACATGTATGGATCAAGTACAAAACAATCTCACAAGATCTGTTTCAACAAGACATGACATTCAAGTGGATTGAAGTATTTCTAGGATGAACATCCCTTAATTCTTTTCTCACTATGTCAAAGTAGACATGATAAGGAACATTTTGTAAAAATAATAGATCAAAAATGTTGAAAAATGGAGAAGTTATGAGATTTTTAAATTTGTGAAGAAAACATAAAAAACCAAGTGATAAAAAGAAAGGAGTGCACATGGTAGGTGTTGAACTCACAACCTATGGGTCACAAACCCAAAACTTTGACAGTTCATCTAATGCGCGCATGTGGATATTTGATGGAAGAAAAAGGTTAAATGCAAAAACATGATTAAAATGAAAAAAAAAAAAAAGAGTTGATGTCCACATGGATCGAACTTAAGACAAGGGGCAAGGTAAGTACGTGAGCGCATAGGTCACGACCACTGGGGTGGTGATACGTCTAGTGTATCAAACCACCCTAGTGCGATATAAGCCTTAAGGTGTGGAAATCTGGGCAAAACCAAGTAGGCCAAAACAAGTGAAGAATGCCAAAACGTGAACATTCAAAACAGGTCAAAACAACATCAAATTTGACAAACCTTAGGTCTATCTTGTGTGATTTTTGACAAGGATTAAGATGGCATACTTAGTTTTCTCAAATTGTGTGTGTAACTCAAAAATGATAGCAACTGCATAATGGTAGTTTGGAAAGCATTTTCAAAGCTTGAGTGCATTGAAAACATGTTTGAATCAAATGGAAGATGTGCACACATTATAAACATGAAATATATAAAGTTCCAACACAATACCACATCAAAATTGTGTTAGAATAGAATATGGTGTGTGAGTTGCAAAATGCATTTTGGATTGAAAGTGCTAAACCGGTTGTGGCAGAACCAACACTATCAAAACCTCAATCAATAATCATTCAAACATAACACATCATGGATTGAACACCTAGGAATTTGATTCAAACTGACAGCAAGAAAACTGAAGAATCAATAGGCTTGCATGACAGGTTGCAACATAATCAGAAACATGATTTTATCACATAAGTAGCTAAAGCAAAATGATTGAACCAAAACCTGATCTTTGTTGTATATGTTCAAAAATGGTTCATGAAAGACATTCACTTATGATTCACATCAAAATACAACAAGACATAGCATGATACAAGCATAAACATACTCAAAATAGTTTTGAATCAAACAGAAATAGGTCTTGAACTAAACTTAAACAGAAAATGTCAAGCACATTAAGAAAACTGACCTAACACTAAATCCAAACATCCTACCTGAACTAACAGAGTCAACAACAATATTTGCAAATGGAACAACTTTAACATTCAAACCCACACCATCCATAACAGTTGCAAACCAATCTTCTTCTGTTCACACATGACATAATGTAACATTTAAGAGAGTCTCAAAAGTACAAACACAAAAACAACACCACATTATATAGTGACTAAAAGAATGTTACATATGTTGATGAGCAAAACAAATAAAGCAAAAAACAGATTCATACATGAGTTGTATTTACTTTTAAAACACATTTCAACCAAAGCAAACTAGGCACGTTCATGACAGTCCATGAATGAGGTAGTGACTAATAAACTCTTGTAGACCTCCAAGCAAGCTATTTAGTAGGGAAAACCTTGAAGAGTTATTCCAGCTGATATCAAGTAGCTCTTGGTGAACTAGCAGATTTCTTGCAATTTAAGAAAATGAAGGAAACCTTATGACAGATTCAAGAACTAGTGATGCAGAGTTTCCTTGATGTTTTGGATATTTGGTACACCTCAAACCAAAGTTTTTTGGAGTGTTGAGATGATTGAAAAAGGTTTGAGCTAGGTGTTATCTGGTTTTGTATGAGGAGTCAAACTTTGTGAGGTTGAAAGTTGACTTTTGGAAATATGGAGTCTTGGACTTATTTAAAGGCTTGAACACCTTCCAAACATCATTTTTGGATTGTGCAGATGGTTTGTAGTGATTTTTTATGTATGGAAATGGTTTTAGCAAGCAAACTGCTCAAGACAGATTTTGAGGAGTTTTTGGTGAGTTTGCATGATTTTCAAGAAAAGTGTGTAACTGGTTTCTTGATGAGTTATTTCTGGTTATATGAGATTGTTCTTGTGTTTGTGGTACATGGAGGAGGTATTTATTTATAGAGTAAGTGAGTAACTTGATAGATTTTGAAAATGTGGATGGCTTTGTCTTTTGGAGGGAGAAATGGCAAATCTTCACATGGATCTTTGCTGCAGAAGATCTTGAGTGTTTTCAATGCATTATGATGCATAATTAGGCTGTAAGAAAACCATAGGAAGTGATTGAAATGGATTCAATATAATAGGGGCCATGTTGCTCCAGATTTTACTCAAAAAGTTTTCCTTTCCTCTTGGATTTCTTTAGAATTAAGTAATGAGCTTGACTAGAATCCTAGCTATGCTCTTGGATTTTTCTGGATTTCCACTCATCATACACTCTAGATATCATATTAAAGGCTAATCAAAGGTTGATAATGAATTGGATAGTTGGCAAATTGGTTCATGTCAAGTTTGAAATTGGGCATTTCAAGTGCTTGGACCCCAACTTCCCTCCTTCGAAACTCCTAGCTCATAAATGTTATGGAGGAGTTCTTAAATTTTTTGGAAAGCCCTCATCATGCTCTAAAACTTTCATGCTTTGAGTTTTTTCAAATTTCAAGTAGAACTAGGTTAAAAACCCTCTTGAAGTTGGCTGAAAACATAACTTAAAAGGTGCCAAAAATCATGAAATTTCACCAAGTGTTTTTCCCTTTTGCATTGTTTTTTTATCATAACTCCAAATCTATTCATTTTTTTTCACATAGGTAAATTTTTCACTTTTTTAGGACTCCTCAAGACCTTTCCAACAAGCTTTGAACCACTCCATTTGGATGTGTGTTTAAGAAGTTATGGTCTTACCCCTTTCAAAACTCTAATTTCCCAATTTTTCGATTAGTCCTCAATCCTTGATCCAATAGTCACCAAAATTCATGACTAGGTGTGATATAACATTAGTAACATAATTTCCTTCAATTTTGGGTAAAAACTCTGTTAGTCAACGAGTTGACTTTTCAGTCAGACGAACCGATCGATCGAAGAACTCTGAATCGATTGTTGGTGTTCTGGGTCCCCTGAGGTCTTGAAAGTTCTTGAGTGGACTTAAATAAGTTATATAAGCTTCATGGACCATGATTCCATCATTGGAATACCTTTAAAATCAAAAGTTAAACCACAATTGACTTTTCCTTATCAAAAACCCTAATTGGGAGTCCTGGACTGCACTGCTCTTCTTCTTTGGGTGGCAACCTCAAATTGGATTCATACTTGATCCAATATAGTATCTTTTATGGTGTAGGGACTTGTTTCATGGAGAATCAGTCCAAGACATTGACTGATCAAACCATCGAAACCCTGATTACTAACTGTGTGGAACCCTAATTCATCTGCATCTTGACAAAGACAAACTTGAAATAGGTTAAGGTTAGATAAACAAATGATAATGCTACTAGGATTATGATGAAGATTTAGGGGTCAAGATTTGGGGTATAACAGTAGGCACAAGATGCGATATCTTTGCGAGCAAACTTAGAAACTATCCTTAGAGCTTTACCCTATCCTCGATCCAATAACCCTAGAGAACAACTTAGATAACTTAGAACACACACAAAAGGTTCCTGTAGAGTACTACAGATGTCTAGGATGTGAAATACCTACCCTATGCATAACAAACCCCCGATCCCTGAATCTTTAGCGTTGTTTTTACATCACACAAAAGGTTTTTCTTTCTTTAACCTTTCCCTTGGATAAATCATAGTTCGGTGGTGAATTTCAACGAATCAAAGATTCCAGTTAATCAATAGCTTTACATCTGATTCTCACCGCAACACCCATCATACACCTTCACTAATCACCACTTGATCATTAATTTCCCTCCAAATTCAAATTCCAAGCCTAATTTTCTTTCCAAACTAAACTCCAATCCACCAAAATTTCCAAGCCTAAATCCTATAAATAGAGGCCTCATATCTCTCATTTCACAAGCTTTTGATATCCAAATTCACCTTTTCAAATTCTTTCTTGACTCTCTCCATTTTCTCAAACTGTCAGATTCACCAAAGCTCTTTTTCCTTTGAAAGTTAGTAAGTTCATCATTAGAACTTACTAATCTTTGAGCTACACCTTCATCCGTTCACTTTTTCATCATCAATTTCAGTAGATCAAGGCTTTGGAGTGTGGTTTTTTGTAGTTGATTTGAAGTGGAAATCTCTTGATCCGTCATTGTTACTCTTGATACATCCTTCACAATATGATCTATTGTTGGTTCTTGTTACTTGATCTTTGGATCTTGAAAATAGTGTTCTATTGGTGTTGATTGTGGTTATTTTACTTGAATTTTTGTGCTAAATTGAATCCTTGATCATGAGGTATTCGAAGAAATGATTGATCAAGTTTTTCACATTTTAAAAGTGGATTTGATGTTGTTTTAGCAGTGGTAACCGATTACCTCTCTGAGGTTAATCGATTACACAGTTGCAATTTTTCCATTTTGGCTTTGTTTTGGGACTATTTTGGTTCTGTCTTCTTCTTCTTACATTTCCCTTTGATTTTTGCTTTGGAATACACTTTCAAATGTCCTTTTCCTCTTTAAATTCATTGTACTTAAGGTGTAGATGAAGTTGGATAAACATTCAATAATTCAAATCTATCTTTAAAGTGAATTATTCAATTCATTTTAGGTGCTTTGAGTTAACGGTATGTTTACTGATTTAGTCCAACAAGATGAGTGGATTAACTTAAAGATGGAATGACCTTGAAATTGTAATTCAATTTGGCGTTCACTCTTCTCTTCTCTTTTTTATTTTGATCGATGAAAAGTTTTGATATTGTTTGACCTTTTTTCAAGTTCTTGATGAAGATGAGATCATTGCCTATTTTCTTTTCGTAGGGTATTGCTTTTGGAGAGTGATCTACATGTTACTCTCTAGCATGCATTAGCACTAACATTGTTATTGACCAGCCTTAGATAGTCGTGGTTTCTACATAAACTCAATCACGATTACTTAACATAGCTCTAAATTGTCTCATAATCGGAAAATGATCATTCTTGGTTCAAACTTATGTTTGAAAGTCCAAGTATGGTTGATTATTTGTCTTAGGTCCATTGCCTATGAAACTTGTTATTAGGAGGCTTTGATTTTATCAATCCTCTAATGGGTCTTCATTAACTTTGGTCTAAGTGCATGAGTTAACCATCGTTGATTATTTGTTCTAACAATTAATCACTAACTCACTAACAATATCATTGTGTTAATTTTATTTATGTTTCTTTCTTGCTCCCTATCACTCTTTTATTTTTATACTCCATTTTTATCATCTCATATCATATTATTGTGTACACTTCCGATCTTTTTCTTTTGTCCATTTGAACCATATCTTGTTCAAAACACTAATAAAGGATTAAACCTCTAAAAGACTTGGTGCTCTTAATTTTGTGGTTATGCTCTTGGACTCTTCTTAGACCTTGGACCTTGTAATACCCCAAATTTTGCCCTAAGATTTGTCGTCTCATCTCGCATTTCGTTTCATTTTTGCATTGCATTTAATCAGTCACTAAAAAGTTTGTGTAGTCGTTTGATTTTTGCAGAAAAATATCATGTGATTGTTCGTTCAGGTTGTCGGAAGGTTTAATCGGAAGTTGTGTCGGGGATGGGATTAATCGGGCAAATTGAAATAACTAGGAATTAATAGAAAAAAGGGTTTTTCATTTCAGTTTTCATTTCCTATTTTAAATTAATTTCATCAATCATGTGTAATTTTTTTATTCATCATATTTCATTTTTTAAATTAATTTCATTGCATTTTTAAAATCAATCATATTTCATTTTTTAAATTAATTTCATTGCATTTTTAAAATCAATCATATATCATTTTTTAAATTAATCCCATTTTTAATCAATCATTGTTTCATTGTTTAAAGAAAAATCAATTTCATTTCTATTTCATTTTTAATTTTAGTCTCATTTTATTTTTAAATAATTTCATTTCATTTCTATTTTTCATTTTTAATTAATTTCATTTTTCTTTAATATTATTTTCATTCTATACATTTTTATGCTAAGTTTTAATTTTTATTATTATTTGCATATCAAAATAATAATAATAATAATAATAATAATAATAATAATAATAATAATAATAATAATAATAATAATAATAATAATAATAATAATAATGTTTTAAGAAAAAAGGATTTTTATTAGAAATAATAAGAATTCTTTATAAATAAAATAAAATAAATAAATAGAATTATTAATTTCAATTTTATTTTTATTTTATTATTTAAAATTTTGTAATTATAACTAATATTAATTTAAGTTGGGAAAAATGGACATTAGGTTAGAGTTAACCCTAATTTGTTAATTTGTTACCTATATAAACATAAGTTGTATATGAGAAAAGGGAGGAGACAAAAGAGAAAAACGGCGGTCGTTCTCATGACTTATCAGAAGAGGGGAGATTTTTGAAAAAACCTTCAAAGCTTCATCATCGAGATCAACGAACCACCACCACCGCCTCAGAAGACTACCATCATTGGCTCCAAAGATGAAGATTTCGTTACGGTTTTTTCTTTACTTTTTTGTTTCAGGTTAGGTTAAGGAAGAAGCAGATGGAGGTATCCACATGCAAGCGAAAAGTGAAAGGGAAGAGAGCTCCAAAACCCAACAACGGAGGCCGCGCCGGTCCTAAGAAGAAGAAGGGAGGAATAGCCAAAAATCTAATGGAAACAACACAGTAGCAACGCATACACGCCCCTCTTTATCTTCTGTCTCTTTTCTTTTTTCTTTTTTTTTCTATTTTGTTGTATTTATTATTGCTTTTTTATTTTAGCGCTTTATTATTTTTATTATTTTTTTGTAATAACTAAATAATATAGCTTTCTAACTTTTATTAATTCATTTTTGTTAAAGAAAAACTAAAAACTCATTCTTTCCTTTTTACTAAAAAACTGAAAAAACCTTTTTACTAAAAAACCTTTATTTGGCTGGCTCATTTGCTTATGCTTCAAGATGGATGGAATTCTTATTTGGCTTGCTGTGGAGTGTGCTACAATTTAGTTAGATCATTCTTATCTCTAGCTTTTATTTTTCTTTCTATGGTAGCCACTTCATCTCCTCCCCTTCTTAAATTTTTAAAATCTTCTCCCTTTTTAAAAAACCTTCTTGTTTTCAAACTTAAAACTGCTTTCATAATAAAACTTTGACTTTTGTCAAGTGATTTTCAAAGTTTTTTTTCTTTAATAAATGTCAACCAATGTTAATGATACTTTGACTAATTTCAAAAAGATATAAAAAAACTCGTCACCTCGTTCAAACTTTATGTGCCTTTGTGCACTTTTCATAAAGTTTAGACATTAGTCATTTTCATAGTTGAGATATAATTCTTTTATTCCCCATACTATTTAAGATTTTGACATTTTCCACTTAGATGGTGAGTGATAGACTTGTTGATTTTCACCCAAGCAAAATCCTTCATCTTTAGGTGATGCAAATGTTTTCTTATACTTGTGGGCGACTAGTAGTAGTTTTCTCCTTAAAATGACGACTTTTCTTTTTGAAAATCAATCATAACAAACAATTTTTTTTATTTGTACCACGAACTACGGGGTTTTGATCCTATATTGCACTTTGTGGGTACGTAGGAATGAGGTGATAAGCCTCTCCAAACACAAAAATCTTAAAAAATAATTATCTTCTCACCTCCCCAATCTCATTTCAAGCAAACATTTTCAAACCAAAAGTCATAGATATTTCAAAGGGGTCCTATAGAGTACTATAGACGTTTTGGGTGATAACACCTTCCCATCGCGTCACCCACCCCGAACACATTCTCTGTTTTTTCTTGTTTTAGAAATCTTTAGGTTTTGTTCGCGCTTTTTCCTTTCCTTTAGGATAAAATAAAAGTGTGGTGGCGACTCTTGCATTTTTCAGTTAAGTTAATCAATAGCTTACACTCACAAATTTCCCCGCTTCAAGATGTTGCAACAGCTAAGCATAAGGCATATGAAGTGGATCAAAAACTCTTTCAGTCTGCTTTGGCCTTTGTGCGTACCTTTAACCATTATGATTATGAGGAAATGGCTACTGATGGGAAAATTCTGGAACCCCAGGTTGTGAAGAAGATCCACGAGGTAACTCAAGACCTAAGAGAGATCCCTCAGGCAAGGGATGAACAACAGTTTCTATTGCATCCTCAGGCATGAGATTTATTTCCTTTCTCAACACCGTCCTTAGGCCTTCCATGACCAAGCTCACTTGAGTCTTCAATTGATGGACCTCCTCCCTCAGCAAATTTGTTTATCCCGGGACAAAGCTTGAATGTCCATCATAAATTTCCCCATCTGGCTTCGTACTTCCCTTAACTCTGCTCGAATCTATTCCATAATCAACTCTTGGCTTCCTTGAGAAGTTAAGTTTGCAATTCTGAATAAAATCATATCAGGATAAAAAAAACTAGCCTCAAACATATGTTATGCACATGATTATGAGAATGTAAATCCAAATGTCATGTTTGAATATTTTCAGGGTGTTCTACACCTTAATTCGAGTTTAATGGTAATAAACACAAGAGATAGATGGAACACTGGTAAAGTCACTCATAGGTTGAAAAGGAAAGCCAAGTCAATACATAATCAATATAGCAGAGATAAAGTCAAATACACAATCAATTATCCCAGTCAACAAGCCTGACGGTGATCAATATAAACAGAATAAAGACGGCTACGACATATCATCATTATCCACCAAGGAAAATCCTCCCCAGCCACTATGCTCCTTGCACTAGGCTTGAATCTCCTTGAATAACTTCTTGGTGTCAGGATGTTTTGGCCTCTGGATCAGCTCTTGTATGAGGACATCCGTCCTGTGCATGATCCCCTCAAGAAAGCAAGAATGTACTTCTCAAGCATCTTATCCAAAGGCGTCTTCAAATTTAGGCTTTTTCACCCTCGCTTGGACTTTGAGCTCCTCTAAGGCTGAAAAAGTCTCTGATAACACGAAATCATATAGATATTTTTATGCATAATTCAACTAAAGTTTAACCGTTTTCGATCCGATTTCGGGTTATTTCCGTGTATTTGTCTGATGTTTTGCAGGTATTCAACGATCACGTCTAAACAAGGCAACATGAAGAAAAGAAGCAATCTCAGACGAAATATGGACGAAAAAGGAGTGAAAACACAATGGAAAGCGCATGAAGCTTTTTTTGCTGATGTGACGACCGTCACAGCTTCATGACGACCGTCACACGGGTGACGACCGTCACACCTTGTGACGACCGTCATGCAGGAAAAAACGCCCCACTCAAATTACACGTCAAAGAATCAGTTCCAATTCCCACAGAGTGGACCACTACTCCCTAAATTATCTGCCTCAAAGTCCATCATCTTCAGTGATAACCGTTGGGATTCCACTTCTATAAAAAGGGAAGCAGAGGACTTCAGAAGGTGTGCTGCATTCATACCACGAAGTGCTGCCGAATTTATTTCCAGAGCTTATTTTCCAGCAATATTCTTATTTGTTTCTCTTTATCTTTCCTGTATTCCATTTTCCATTCTTCTATAACTTCTATTTTATTGTACGATCAAATTGGCATAGAGATCAGAATCCTGCCAACATTTGTGGAGGATCTGCCCAAAGGCCAATTGGAATATTTACAGGTTTCTCATTTCAATCGATTCCAGTTTTATTATAATGCAAATCATTATTTATTATTTTTATTTATGTTTTATCTTTCCCAAATCCATGTCTAGCTAAACTTAGGTAATCGATATGTAGTGATAATCCGAATGGGATTTGATAACAACTGGTTGAAAAACTTTCTTTTCATAAAAGTAATTTATGGTCTGAGTGTTTAAAATTGATTCACTGAATAAACTTCGTCGCGAAAGCGAGAACTTATTTAAAAGTAGTTTTGCCACGAAAGTGGGAAATTAATTAAGATACGAACCAACAAGCGAAAGATGCGGTAAGGTCAGATAGTAAACACTAGGCATTTGTTTTAATAACAGCGAAAGCACTTTAAAATGAATTAGAACTTAGAGATTTCCAAAAAATGATTTTAACCCCGAACGGGATACGAAAGTGTACGTTTGGCCCTTAGGATTATGATTAGCGTCAATAACCATCATGAGGCGAGAGTCTTCAAATCTCCATTTTCTGCTTAAATAAACTTTGAAAATTATTTCATACACCAGTAACTTATCAAATCCCTGAAGAACACAATTACTACATATCGATTCAATCATTTATAATCTAAATAGTATTCTTAGTTCCCTTTTAGTGACAATCTTATTCCCTTAAACATATTTTACCTAGCTAAACATAGTAACTCCCGAGAACACTAGTTTGATTACGAGTCCCTGTGGGATCGATATCTATTATTACTACGCGATAGACTGTGCACTTGCAGTTAGGTTGTATTAGACATGGAAAGTCACGATCAAGTTTTTGGCGCCGTTGCCGGGGACCCGTTTAGTCAATAGTGTAACCTTCTGTTACGCCGTATAGACTAGGTTAACAATTTTCATTTTTCCTTTACTAGTGCTGTCGATTGTATGTCAAGTAATCGCTCACAAGGCGATATCTTGAAACCTTCAGTCGCAGAACTAGAACGCTTCTTACATCTAAGAAGCCGAATCATTGAGTACCAACTCAAACATAACATTCCCGATCCTTTCACTCCCATTCCCAAATCCGAAGAAGAATCAAACATGGCTGAAGGACCTCCAAACAAACCGCTGAAGGTATACGCTACACCCTCTCAGATGGAGCCTAGAAGTAGCATTGCTGCCCCAGCTATTACCCGAAATGATTTTGAGCTGAAACCATCATTGCTGTCAGCTGTACAACAAAACCAATTCTCAGGAAACGCAACTGAGGATCCGAACGAACATCTAACGAAGTTTGTACAATACGCGGACACAGTGAAAGCAAATGGAGTAACTCCAGACGCGATAAGACTTCGTCTTTTCCCATTGTCTCTTAGAGACAGAGCGTGGACATGGTTACAATCGTTACCATCCAACTCCGTTACGACGTGGGAGCAATTGAAGAACGTCTTCTTAGCGAGATATTTTCCGCCAAGCAAAACTGCTATGCTTAGAGCTCAAATCAACGGATTTCGACAAAAAGACACTGAATCTCTTTACGAAGCATGGGAACGATTCAAAGATATGATGAGAACATGTCCTCACCACGGTCTAGAAGACTGGGTGACAATCCATACTTTCTATAATGGGCTTCTATACAATACTAGATTGACAATAGACGCTGCCGCGGGCGGTGCACTTATGGATAAACCATACGATGAAGCCTATCAATTAATAGAAAACATGTCACAAAACCATTGCCAATGGGGAGGTGAACGCACTCCAATAGAGAAAACCACAACGAAAGGTGGGATGTACGAGATCAGCAGCCTTGAAAAGTTCAATGCTAAAGTAGATGCTCTAGCACAGAAGATTGATAGTCTGACCGTTAACCCCACTGCAACCGT
Organism: Lathyrus sativus; assembly: GCA_963859935.3. Lineage (NCBI taxonomy): Eukaryota > Viridiplantae > Streptophyta > Magnoliopsida > Fabales > Fabaceae > Lathyrus > Lathyrus sativus. The sequence goes on from OZ012735.1 coordinate 117,942,032, forward strand.
CGCTGCCGTAACTCCAAATTGCGAGTTATGCGGAAGCACCACTCATAATGCACCCGAATGCCCATTGCTAGCCGGAATCCCACCAGACCAGGTAAATTATGCGCAAGGAAATTCCTACGCAAATACCTACAACCCAGGTGGGAGAAATCATCCAAACTTTTCTTACAAAAGCGAAAATGCATTGCAAATGCCTACTGCTCCGCAAGGATATCAGAAACCAGCTGCTCAGAATGCACCTAAGAAATCAAACCTCGAATTGATGATGGAAAAATTCATAGCTACTCAAGCCCAAACAAACAAAGAATTCCTGAATCAAAACATACACACTAGCGAGCAAATTAAACAGTTGATAGGAAAAGTAGACGCTTTAGCCACCCACAACAAAATGTTAGAAACTCAGATATCACAAGTGGCTCAACAACAAGCCTCTGCTGCCGCACCTGCTGGCACATTTCCTGGACAACCCGAACAGAATCCAAAAGGCCAAGCAAATGCTGTGATACTAAGAAGTGGGAAAGAATTGGACGAACCGATCGATCCGAGGACCGAAAACTCAGCCATGCAACAAAAACCAACTGAACAAGCAGAAAAGGAATCCGAGTCAGAGAAGAAGGAGGACAACGAGAAGGAGGATACCGCAAGTGAAAAAACGCAAGCACCTCCAGCGCCATATAAACCACCTATTCCGTACCCTCAAAGATTAATAAACTCCAAAACTTCAGGACAGTTTAAGAAATTTGTAGAGCTCCTTAAACAGCTGAATATTACTATTCCTTTTACAGAAGCGATAACTCAAATGCCTTCATACGCTAAATTTCTCAAAGAGATCCTGTCGAATAAGAGAAAGATTGAGGATAATGAAACAGTTACACTTACTGCAGAGTGTAGCGCTATTATTCAAAACCGCATGCCTCCTAAATTAAAAGACCTAGGTAGTTTCTCCATACCCTGCGTCATAGGAAAGTTCATAATAGACAAAGCTCTATGCGATTTAGGAGCCAGTATCAGTGTTATGCCCTTATTATATGCAAAAAGCTGAATATGGGAGACCTCAGACCGACCAAAATGTTCGTACAATTAGCTGACAGATCAGTAAAATACCCCGTCGGAATACTGGAAAACATTCCAGTACGCATAGGACAATTCTACATTCCAACCGACTTCATAATTATGGACATCAAGGAGGACACTGTAATCCCAATTATCCTAGGAAGACCATTCCTAGCTACAGCCGGAGCGATTATAGACGTGAAGAAAGGAAGGCTAACATTCGAAGTAGGAGAAGAGAAGATAGAGTTCATTCTCACCAAGTTCTTACAAGCACCAGCCATAGACGATACCTGCTACTTAGTAGACGAAATTGACGAATGGATAAGAGAACTTGAAAATGAAGAGACCACGTATTCAGAAATAATAAAGATTCAAATACCTGATATTTCTGAAGACGATAATTGGCGTAAACCGTATAAAGACGACAACCTAAGCGAAAGCTTAGCACTAACCCCAAACCATATGCCAGGTCCAAAGAACCCATCTTTAGAACTCAAAACACTACCCAAAAACCTCAGATATGAATTTCTAGACGATGAACTAAAAAGACCAGTGATAGTCAACGCCGACTTAGGACAACCAGAAACCGAAAAGCTATTAGAAGTCCTAAAGAAGTACCCCACCGCGTTAGGCTATAACATAAGCGATCTAAAAGGTATAAGCCCTTCAATCTGTATGCATCGAATTACAATAGAGGAAGACTCTAAAACCTCTCGAGAGCATCAGAGAAGACTGAACCCCATCCTGAGCACTGTAGTCAGAGATGAAGTAAAGAAATTGCTATATGCAGGAATCATCTATCCGATCTCCGATAGTGAATGGGTCAGCCCAGTTCATGTCGTACCAAAGAAAGGAGGAGTCACAGTAGTTAAAAACGAAAAAGGCGAATCAATAACAAAAAGAGTCGTGATTGGAAGCAGGATGTGTATTGATTATAGGAAGCTTAACAAGGCTACGCGTAAAGATCACTTCCCGTTACCCTTCATAGACCAAATTTTGGAAAGATTAGCCAAACACTCATACTTCTGCTATCTAGATGGTTACTCAGGATTTTTCCAAATTCCTATCCATCCTGATGACCAAGAAAAGACTACATTCACCTGTCCTTATGGTACTTTTGCTTACCGCCGAATGCCGTTCGGACTTTGTAATGCTCCAGCAACCTTCCAAAGATGCATGATGGCAATCTTCGTAGATTTCATAGACGACATCATGGAAGTATTTATGGACGATTTCTCGGTATGCGGACAAAGTTTCGAAGGATGCCTACAGAACTTATAAATGGTATTAGAACGTTGTGTAAAAGTAAACCTCGTCCTAAATTGGGAAAAATGTCATTTTATGGTCCGACAAGGAATAGTTCTAGGACACGTCATATCAGATAGAGGAATTGAGGTAGACAAAGCTAAAATAGAGATTATAAAAGATCTCCAACCTCCAAAATTCGTACGAGAAATACAGAGTTTTCTAGGACATGCCGGTTTCTACAGAAGATTTATAAAAGATTTCTCGAAAATCACAAAACCCCTAACCGGCCTGTTGATGAAAGATGCTGAGTTCGTCTTCGACGACGACTGCCTAAAAGCATTCGAAACATTGAAATCAGCCCTTATCACCGCACCTATCATGCAACCACCTGATTGGCGATTACCGTTCGAAATCATGTGCGATGCAAGTGATTATGCTGTAGGCGCAGTTCTAGGACAAAGGAAGGACAAGAAACTCCATGCCATCTACTATGCCAGTAGAACCTTAGATCCTGCCCAAATGAACTACGCTACCACAGAAAAGGAACTTCTAGCAGTTATATTTGCGCTTGACAAATTCCGTTCTTACTTAGTAGGAGCAAAAATTATCATATACACAGACCACGCTGCCATAAGGTACCTAATAAGAAAAAAGGATGCCAAACCAAGACTATTGAGATGGATCCTGTTACTACAAGAGTTTGACTTAGAAATCAAAGATAAGAAAGGGACCGAGAACGTTGTTGCGGATCACTTATCCCGAATAGAAGGCATCAAACATGAACCAGTACCAATAAAAGACGATTTCCCGTACGAACGTCTGATAGCCAAATTAGAAAGTGACACACCCAATTCAATCTCGGAAGATCCAGAATTCGAAAAAGCCGTAGAAGCCGTCTATGCCCAAGTCACATTACCTTGGTATGCTGACATCGTTAATTACCTCGCTGCGGGCGTGCTTCCACCGGATCTTACTTATCAGCAAAAGAAGAAATTCTTCCATGATCTGAAACACTATTATTGGGACGAACCTCTACTCTTCAAGAGAGGGGCCGACAACATATATCGTCGTTGTGTCTTAGAGGAAGAAACAGAAAATATTATTTCCCAATGCCATTCAGCACCGTATGGTGGTCATGCTAGTACATCCAAGACGTGCGCTAAGATTCTCCAAGCCGGCTTATTCTGGCCTAATCTCTGGAAAGACGTTCACATCGCTGTGCAAAAGTGCGATAGATGCCAACGAACTGGCAACATCTCACGACGCGATGAAATGCCTCAGAAAGGAATCTTAGAGGTAGAAATCTTCGACGTCTGGGGAATAGATTTCATGGGACCATTCCCACCTTCTTTTGGTAATAACTACATACTCGTCGCTGTAGATTACGTGTCTAAATGGATAGAAGCCATAGCTGCTCCAACAAACGACGCACGAGTAGTAATCAAACTCTTCAAAAACATAATCTTTCCTAGATTCGGTGTACCAAGACTCGTCATTAGTGACGGAGGATCTCACTTCATATCACGAATATTCGATAAACTTCTCTCTAGATATGGAGTCCGACACCGAGTAGCTACACCTTATCATCCGCAAACTAGCGGACAAGTAGAGGTCTCGAACAGAGAAATAAAACAGATCTTGGAAAAGACTGTCGCTACCTCAAGGAAAGATTGGTCGTCGAAGCTACAAGAAGCTTTATGGGCTTATAGGACCTCATTTAAGACACCAGTAGGTACCACCCCCTACAAATTAGTTTACGGTAAATCCTGCCATCTCCCTGTAGAATTAGAGCATAAGGCCTTCTGGGCCATTAAGACACTCAACTTCAACTACACTGAGGCAGGAGAAAAGTGAATCTTGAACTTACACGAGTTGGAAGAACTCCGATTAGACGCTTACGAAAATGCCCGTATCTACAAAGAACGAACTAAAAAGTGGCATGATAAACGTTCAATCAGAAAACAATTCAGTGTGAGAGACATCGTATTGCTCTTTAATTCACGATTAAAACTCTTCCCAGGTAAACTAAAATCTAGGTGGTCTGGACCTTATGAAGTGACTAAAGTACTTCAGAGTGGAGCTGTTGAAATTACCGATAAGATGAATGCACCGTTCATCGTAAACGGGTAACGTCTAAAACATTACAATAAGAACGACAGCAGTCCTCAAGTCAGCAGTATAGCACTGCTCGAGCTTCCAGCTCAGACACCCGAATAGCTTCTCACCAAGCTATCGTCAGGCTTTAGACGTTAAAAACAGCGCTTACTGGGAGGCAACCCAAATTTCCCTCGTTATTGTATTTCATTTTTCTTTAAAGGTCCACTTTGAAAATCCAACAAAAATTTTAAACTTATAATTACTACTACTTTCTACTTTCGTTTGTTTTCATATTCTATTTTATTTTTTCCTTTTTTGTCTTTTGTTTCTACCGCTTTTCGTTTTTAAAAATCCTGACTTCAATTTCCTGTTTTAAACTTTTCAGGATTTTTAAAAGCCTTCAAAACATTCCTTCTGTTTTCTCCGAATTACCTGCGAGTATGGCCGAATACGACTTCACAAAGGTTCACTTCCGAGGACTAGCTCAAAAGGCGAGATTTGCAGCACTGACCGAAAGAGAATTCGCCTTAACGCTGTATTATGATAAGGCTACTATGGATAAACTAGGAATCACGGATAGCATTCAATACCTGTTCAATCAACTAGGTTGGGAGAACACTGCTCTGAAAACACGTTTTGCTACCTATAAGGATCTTACCTATGAATTCCTTAGTTCTTTCAGATACATACCCAATTATGGTTTTGGATCCAGCACAGAGTTGATTACCTTCCGATTGTTTGGAATGGACCAAACCCACAGCCGGATGTCACTAGCTAACCTCCTAGGATTCCCTAGCGGACCGCATGTGTTCATCAGTGCAGAAGATGACGATATTGATTTTCAACTCGATCAATTCTGGGGTAGAATCACAAGCGACTATCACCCTGAACCAGACAGAATGTACAATGATGACATACACAACCCAGCCTTCAGATACTTCCATAAGATACTAGCTCACACCTTGTTTGGAAAAGAAGAAAATATTACTGCAGTATCTAAAGAGGAGTTATTCATCATGTTCTGTGCTTCTCAGGGACGGACAATAAATGCAGTGCCTTTCATGATGAGATCTTTCAAACGCCTAACGCTGGAACCTCAGACACCTATCCTTATAGGAGGCCTAGTAACAATGATTGCCCACGAGCTTGGCCTTAGATTCCACTTAAATGCCAGCACTCGTTTTGGCACCATCCGACCCATGAACATACAATTTTGCTTTAACAGGCGCATTTTAGGAACTATGGGACCTTGACCGTATGAGTACCTCATTAACGAAAAACCAGTACAGCTATTCACACTGCCTGATCATCTGATGACAAGTATCCACAACAAGGATAACTGGCTCTATGAATTAGATGAGCCTATGGGACCTCCTTCACCACAGTCAACACCACTGAACTATATGTATAACAGTGACCACATCTCTGAGGCACACGACTATATGTACTATGAGGATGCTGTATCCGAAGCTGAAGTAGACCCTACGACTCCTCCGCACTACAACACCTATCCTGAGCCTATCCCTGAGGAGACCACCGACAAAATGGATACCGTTTTACTCAGATTGGACGACGTTGATAAAGCTCTGACTAATGTAAAAGCTGACATCGCAGGCATGCACAGCGAACTGGTAGGCTTCATGGATTTAGTCTGCGACCAACTCGACTACTACGCACGGAAATTCGATGAGTTGAAGACACGAAAAGATTAGTTATTAGTTCTTAGCAGTAGTTTCAGTTTAGTTTAGTCTAGTTTAGTTTCATTTAATCATTTGGATTTTTCGCATTGTTAGTTTTCTTTATGTACTACGTACAATCATTTCAATTTTATGTTCTTTCAATTCTAGTTTTTTATTCAATTATTCTGTTTTCGCATTATTTGTTGTTTGTTGGCTATTATATTACATCACCATATCAATACTAAGCCTTAAAGTCACTACGAGTACGCCCTCAGAGCAAAATTCTGCGTTTTGCAGATTTTGCTGCTGTGACGACCGTCACAGCCTCATGACGAGCGTCACGCGGGTGACGACCGTCACACCCACGTGACGACCGTCACGCAGTCAGAAACTGATATCTGATAAAACAGGGTTCGTGTTCTCTTCCACTTCCCCCATTACCACTTCCAATCATCCTAACTTCTACCCCACTACAAATTTTCGTCCTCCCAACATTGAAATCTATATCTCAACTTCCAAACCACACTTCTGTCAATTCTCCCCACTCTGCAGAAAAACCCCAATCTTCAGAAACCTCTCCATCTCCCAACAATGGCAAGGAATGCAGAAACCCCAGACATCAGCAACATTACCTTCAGTGAAGGAGACTTAGGCGAAAGACAACGAGCAAACTACATCGCATTTCATCAGAGGTCGCTCCAGCCAACTCATTATCCACACCTTCCATCGCTTACGGAGCTCGGACTCCTTGAAGGCGTAACCTGGATGCTTCAAAGAGCAGGCATCTGGAACCTCTGCACCAACCCACAGCCGACATACGAACAACTCACTCTTGAGTTTTTGAGTTCATTCACTTACGTCACAAACAGCGGCGAACTTAACCAACATTCAGGTGCCGCTTGCTTCCGGATGTTTGGCGTCAACTACCAGATGCACCAAAATCAGATTGCCAGCATCCTACAGCTACCTCGTGGCGACAATGCTCACCGCTGCATCACCGATCAGTTCCAGCACGAAGCTTTCGCGCTGTGGTACCAGTTGACCGGCATCAATGCCGATGGTTGGGACTCTCTGCACGCCACTCATATCCATAACCTAACCATCCGGTACTTTCACATAGCGTTGAGCAACACTATTTTCGCCAAAGACAGCAACCACAAAGTGAACTCCAAAGAGCTCTTCTTCCTTCATTGCGTCTTCAACAACGAACCTGTCAACGCCGCTCCGTTTCTGCTGGCTCATATTCAGGCCAACTGCAACCGTGGCTCGAAGCCATTCTACTTTGGCGGGATTGTCACCGCCATTGCACTTGGGCTGAACCTTGGCGACCGCCTCCAGCACCTCCATTCCATCCCCTCAGTGTTCCTGGACACCGACCACTGCAGAGCCTCTCATCTTATCCGCTCCAGAGCTGACGGCAAATACCATCCGATAGTGTGTGGCAAGACCGTCCGAAGCATCATCCTCCCGTCCCGCACCCGCACACACCCAGAGGACCGTACTAACTGGTTGTTCGACCTCACTGCCCCTCCTGCTGCCGCTGTTCCTACTCAGGATCACACTCACGGTTCTGACGATGAAATCCAATCTGAGTTGGACAGGTCCGAGCAGCCAGAGGCATCGCAGCCTCCTCCTCCAGCAGGTACATCCTCTCGCCGCCGCCGCCATCATCCCGTGCCAGACTACACCGAAGAGGACCTCCGCCGCTCCCTAGACCAGCAGGCACAGATACTCGCAATGCTGCAGCAGCAGAATCAGCGAGCTGACCAGTTCGAAGCTTGGCACCGGACTCAAATGCAACAACTTCACACCGGCCAAGCTACTATCACTGAGAGCCTGGGGAATCTGACCTTGCAGGTCGAAGGACTCCGAGACACCGTCTACCACACCGGAGCTATGAGTTATGAGGACAGGGTAGCCCTCGCCAGATCCAGAGGACGCCAGCGCGGACGTGACAGAGGCCGTGACTAGATTTCCATTTTTTCCTTCATTGTTTACTATATTTCAGTTATTTGTATTTTCATTTTCAGTTGTATCTCCCTCTCGCATGCTTCAAGAATCAGTGAGGACACTGATCGAGATAGTGTGGGAGCGGAGCCTTTATTTCCATTCCACTGTACTCTGAATTTCCTCTATTTCCTTTATTTCCATTTCACTGCACTTTGAATTTTCGTAATTTCTATTTTAACACTTTCTATTTTTAGCAAATAAAGCTTGTCTATATATTTTTCCTGTTACGCAAACAATCCCCACATTATTCAACGTAAACAAAGACTTTAGCTCGTTCCTCAAAAGCAAAAGCATCACGAGAATGTAACCGAGTTCAAACCAAGTTTTGAAACTCCGAGGAAACGACAGTTCTAACAAAACCAGTACCGTCCTGACACCTTAGATCTCCGGTTTGTGCGAGTCGGTTTCACTACCTACGCGTACCAAAGCCTCAAGTGTCTACGCAAACTCAGCCCCAAGTAGTTTATACTAGCAGTCAGCACCATCCTAAAAACACTTCTAAGCGAGCGATCGATGCAAATAAGTGTATGATCTCCAAAAAGATGAAAAATCATGAAAATAGAGCTAAATAGCCCAAGAATATAAGATATATTTCCTTCTAAGTTAGGTGCTCCTCACCCGAGCATTTAGCCCAACGGCACGAAAACTCATTGAAAAATCAATGACATAAGCTTATGATCAATGAAGAAGATCAAAATCAAGAAATGAGATCATATCCACTAACAGGTCGACTTTCCATGAAAGTGTACGGACAACGGGCTTAATGTGATTGCGCTAGAACAAACAGGGTGAACTTGCCGCGAGGACCTTGACGCCAAGCTACAGTAGCATGACTGGAACCGATTTGCATAAAAACGAGACCTCCGAAGACTTGTAGTCCAAGTGTCGTCATGGTACTCGTTTTGTTTCTACCAAGAATCCCGGTTTTTCCCGACTTTTGCGAACGAAGAAGCTGCCTCGTGTTTGCCGACCTTTTCATGTTTTACTTGAGGACAAGCAAGGATTCAAGCTTAGGGGAGTTTGATAACACAAAATCATATAGATATTTTTATGCATAATTCAACTAAAGTTTAACCGTTTTCGATCCGATTTCGGGTTATTTCCGTGTATTTGTCTGATGTTTTGCAGGTATTCAACGATCACGTCTAAACAAGGCAACATGAAGAAAAGAAGCAATCTCAGACGAAATATGGACGAAAAAGGAGTGAAAACACAATGGAAAGCGCAGGAAGCTGTTTTTGCTGATGTGACGACCGTCACAGCTTCATGACGACCGTCACACGGGTGACGACCGTCACACCTTGTGACGACCGTCATGCAGGCAAAAACGCCCCACTCAAATTACACGTCAAAGAATCAGTTCCAATTCCCACAGAGTGGACCACTACTCCCTAAATTATCTGCCTCAAAGTCCATCATCTTCCGTGATAACTGTTGGGATTCCACTTCTATAAAAAGGGAAGCAGAGGACTTCAGAAGGTGTGCTGCATTCATACCACGAAGTGCTGCCGAATTTATTTCCAAAGCTTATTTTCCAGCAATATTCTTATTTGTTTCTCTTTATCTTTCCTGTATTCCATTTTCCATTCTTCTATAACTTCTATTTTATTGTACGATCAAATTGGCATATAGATCAGAATCCTGCCAACATTTGTGGAGGATCTGCCCAAAGGCCAATTGGAATATTTACAGGTTTCTCATTTCAATCGATTTCAGTTTTATTATAATGCAAATCATTATTTATTATTTTTATTTATGTTTTATCTTTCCCAAATCCATGTCTAGCTAAACTTAGGTAATCGATATGTAGTGATAATTCGAATGGGATTTGATAACAACTGGTTGAAAAACTTTCTTTTCATAAAAGTAATTTATGGTCTGAGTGTTTAAAATTGATTCACTGAATAAACTTCGTCGCGAAAGCGAGAACTTATTTAAAAGTAGTTTTGCCACGAAAGTGGGAAATTAATTAAGATACGAACCAACAAGCGAAAGCTGCGGTAAGGTCAGATAGTAAACACTAGGCATTTGTTTTAATAACAGCGAAATCACTTTAAAATGAATTAGAACTTAGAGATTTCCAAAAAATGATTTTAACCCCGAACGGGATACGAAAGTGTACGTTTGGCCCTTAGGATTATGATTAGCGTCAATAACCATCGTGAGGCGAGAGTCTTCAAATCTCCATTTTCTGCTTAAATAAACTTTGAAAATTATTTCATACACCAGTAACTTATCAAATCCCTGAAGAACACAATTACTACATATCGATTCAATCATTTATAATCTAAATAGTATTCTTAGTTCCCTTTTAGTGACAATCTTATTCCTTTAAACATATTTTACCTAGCTAAACATAGTAACTCCCGAGAACACTAGTTTGATTACGAGTCCCTGTGGGATCGATATCTATTATTACTACGCGATAGACTGTGCACTTGCAGTTAGTTTGTATTAGACATAGAAAGTCGCGATCAGTCTCCTTAAGCTGCTTTTCACTTTTGTATCTGTGAGATGACTCTCTTCTTACCTCTCTCTCTCTCTCTTTAACTTTGAGTTGCAGCTTCAAATTTTCAAACAGGTCACGGAGTTCATCTTGTGAGTCATCACAGTGGCGTTTCATTGACTGTTAAACTTTGAAATCTCAAGGCGAGCTCTGTCCAGGTCTTTCTTACTCTGTTGTAGGATATTGTTGGCGCTCTTCAGACCTTGACCTATCCTTTCTTTTCTCTTTATTTCATCTTCCAATTCTTTTTCTCTTTTGGCCATAAGTTATGTCTTCACCTTGGATACATAGGATGCTTCATTCTTATCATAACCCAACCGAGAGACTTCCATCTTCAATTCTTCATTCTCCTTACGAAGTTCTTCATTTTCTTCCCAGAGTTTGTTATACTTCTCAATCTCCACTATAGTAGGTTGTTTGATGGCCAACAGATACAGAAGAGTCTTTACTAGAAAAGGCAAGTGAACGGCTTCCACTCTCTCTTGCAACCACTCTACATAAGGTAGATATGCTTTATAATCACTTTTACCTAGGAACGGTTTACCTCTCCTCTGAATAGTGCCCTGAGCTTTCACATCTCTCTTCATGGCTTCAGGATTGCTAGTCCCACTATAAAAAAATATTCCTTCACCTCTTCATCTATTGGAGGAACCCTCAACGGATACCCCAACTATCTCCTAGCAAGGGATGGATTGTAGTTGATTCCGCCCCTTATTCCCATGAGAGGGGAATTGGGAAACTCCACACAATTATAAATCATATCTGCTCCTAGCAATCTTTTATCAAACCATTGGATATCCTTAGCGTCAAGGCCCATTACTCTTTCTGCCAATTCAAGGAGTCTTTAGTATCAACAAAAGCACCATCACGCGGGAGATGACTTATGAACCACTTGTAGATAAGAAGAGCACAACAATAAAAAAGTCCACCTTTGTTCTTATAGTTCCTTGAATGCAGTGAGTGGTATACATCACTAAGGAGTGTTGGCACGAGATTCTTCATCATAAAATTCCGAATGGCGTTCATATCTATGAAACTCAGAAAATTAGGGAAGAGAATAGTTCCATAGATACACAAAGCGAGTATGATGTTGAAAGTAGTCCAGATACAGGCCTCAACATATATCATAGCTTCACTCACCAAAGAACTCAAAAGAAAACCCGATAAACCTCCTTTTGATTGTAGATTACCCTTCACCACGGATGTGCTCAAATAAAGAGAGTCGATAATAGCTTCCAGATCGGGAATTTCCATAGATTCATAAAAAGGCACTTGATCTTTAACGAGAATTAAAGATTAGATGAAAACCCTGGAAATAAACAAACATGAATGTTAAAATGCAGATATGATGCTATGCAAATGCAAACATGAGATTAAGGTATCCAATATGCTCAGAATAATTATTGTGCTACTGATTGAATAAGAGCAAAATTCCACTCTGACAAGAAATCCAGAATATCAGAATACTGAGATAACCATAATACCAAGTTTGCAATGATAAGAAAACCAGAAATCCAAGTGGATTGAAAGTCAGGATTTCGTGTAAAAATCCATCCCCTCTCACATGTGGATTCTAGTCTTGGACATGGCATCCTAGCAGGTCCTTAGTATCAAGGACTCTTAGGTCGAGAAATGATGATATGTTCACTATTTCTGGTTTGACATTATCATCAATCAAGGAGGCCACAACTAATTTCCTATAAACAGTCTCTAGAGTCATAAGTTCCTATCAGACCACCTTGGTTACTACATAAACATGCAGTTCAGAGTATCCTCAAGAAAACCTCGTCTAAACATGAACTCAAGCCAACAATATGTGCCAAACATCACGCAAGTCAACAAGAGCCCGCTCTAATCCTATGTGTGTAATCGAGCCTGGGTACTAGGCTCATCTCTCGTGGAACAAACCCATTCAACAGCACAATAACAGTAGAACAATATGATAACAATAATCAAATGCAAATACAATGTGAGTAATATACAACAAAAGATGTACAATAAATACAGCAAGTAAATGTACAAAAAATAAACACCTAGTGACACAAAAACACGCAAACACTAGGGTTGACTTACAGAGGGAACCAGCCTCCCCACCATAGTCGTCAATTATCGCAACTGTGAAAAATACCTGGAAGAAAAATAGAAGAGTTGCCACCAAATGTTATTTATCCCGACGGGGGAAAGGAAACCATAGAAGAAAACCTAAAAAAGGGAGAAGACATGGTCATCATAATCAAGTCATGGGTTTGGGTGTCGATTACGCGAGAGGAAGGTATTAGCACCCCCCCCCCCTCGCGTTCGTTGTGCTCAACGGGATCCACGCTTGTTGTTATAACCAAAGGGTGTTCTATCTAAAGCCTATTGTTAAACTGAAGCGAGAAAGGAAAAAAGAAAAAGGAGACTTGGTAGGACTTCACCGTCCTATGCCTATGTATTCCCTCGTGCAATGGGAAAGTCATAGTCAATGTAGTTCAGAAAACTACAGGTGAACAGGGGGAAGGTTGCTCTCTAAGACATCATTGTATTGTGCCTACGTATCCTCATCTGGTATGAGAAATCATAACAGACGTAGTTCGGCATACAAGTCGATAAATTTTTTTATGAGCGACGTTAAGTTCCCATTCCAGTAGTTAGGGTTGATGCCTGTTTGCGGTAGAACAGAAAAATAACGTACTCTTTCTGAAAATGATTTGACACAAAATCCCAAAGGATAGAATGATTTGCATTTGGTTTGTGAGTTTTAGACAGAAGTGAGTTGAATTTGTTTGAAATGAGTATCACATTATACTCTATGACATAAGATCGAATGCTTCATGCTAACAATCCAAACGTCTCACACGCAAAGTACCCTAAGATGAGATTAAAAATGCATATGCTCATCTTTTCCCGTGTGCTTAAGGCTCGTGGCGCACAATGCACGTCATATTTATTAAGTGTTTTAATTTTGTTTTAAGATAAAAGAGAAAGAGACGCACGAAAGTTCTTAGAGGAAACTCGGTCCTAACGTTGTCATGCAAAATGGCCCTAAGGTCGGGATGCAAGGTGAAATTATATCTGAATGTTAGCATATAAAAGTGGACCTAAGGTTGAGCTTAAAAGGGACTAACCTATTTTTATCATGCATGGATTAACTCCTAACATCTATCCTAATCCAAGCTTAATCGAAAATTAAGTTGGATGAGGAAGCCCTAAGGGAGCATGCAAGAACAAAACGAAACAAGGAAAACAAAACAAAAATAGCAACTACAACAGTGCTTCAGCTTCAGAACAGCAATAAAACCCCAGAAAATAAGCACAACATTATTTAACAGCTCATGTTTCAGCACATAGCAGGTGTAAAAAGTAGCAGGCAGAATGAATATACAATTAACAGCAAGTTAAAATCCAGAACATAAGGTGTGAAAAGTCATGCAGCATGTAGCATCAACATTGCAACGAAAGCATATGACATGGTAAGGATCAATCATGAACATGCATTAACAATCAAGAACAAAACAAGTTTGATGCAAAATTAAACATTTGACGTGGACATCATGCATTCAACACCGATTAATCAATTCGAACGATCATATAATTATAGAATCGAAAACAAACAACGAGCATGTAATGCATATCCAGCAAGATAAACATCAAAACTAACAATCAACATTATGCAAACGAATATGCAACATAATCATCACACCAAGAATGCAACACAACAATCATAAACGTTCATCAACGGAAAACCAAAATTCGCGTGTTAAAGAAACTCAATCATGCTATCAAATATGTTAAAACATGTCAAAAACAGTCCACATATATGCATCATATCAATCCATGAAGTTCAAAGATGAAAAGGAACTCAAACAAACTTGAAAGTGCAAGAAAAAGGCATCATGTCTCAGTGGTAATCGATTACCAATATGTGGCTAATTGATTACCCACTTGAAAACTTCAAAAATAACGTGGAAAAGGGCAGTGTAATCGATTACCCATATTCTGGTAGTCAATTACCACTAAGATAGTGAAAGAATTTCAACTTTCCAAAAGCACTTTCAGCAACAAATGACTTATCTAATCATCTAAATAAATAAGCAACCAATTATGCACGAAAATCATGTGAAATCACACCAATCAAACATCAATTGGATCCAACAAACACCAAAATCAATAATCAAAACAAGCAAATGGATCAAATATCACCAAAATGCCAAGGATCTATATTGTGAAATGCAAGATTAAGCAAAATTAAAGCTAGATCTAGAATTTACCAACCTACAAAGCTGAGATTTTCTTTGATGAATGTTGTTAAGCTGTAATTAATAGATCCAAGCAAGAAATCCAAGGATCAATGAAGCTCTAGCGAGAAAACTTTAAGATCCAAACAATAATCCACAAATAAGTAAAAATTCTTCCAAAAGTGATTCCAACAACTTAATTCAAGATCCAAATGAGTTGCAAAACCAGAATTGAACCAAGGATGATGATGCAATATAGGTTTAGCTTAAGAATTCACAAATTGCAATGTACAACTTGTAAAGCTTTTGGCTATGGAGCTTTTGTGAGGGTTTTGGAATTGGGAGAAAAGTTGAGAGAATTAAAGTGAGATGTGTAGAAAATAAGTGAAAGTTGTGAGAGGTTTGGAGCAAAATGATTTAAGTATGGTTTAGGTTTGGAATTAAATATGGTTTGGAGTATGGGTTAGTATGAAGAATGGAAATTAGGAGTTAAATTAGGAATGGATAATGTTTGAATTCTTGGAGGGAATGAAATTAATTTGTAAAAATTAGTCAAGTTTTGAACTAATTCTAGACCCTTCTATTGATGCACATGGGAATCACATGACCAAACAAGTTGGAAAGAAGTTACGGTTAAAAACAAAAAGCCAAATTTTGGGGTGCTACACCAACAGGTTCTTCAACTTCCATAAGGATAGCATTGGCTATTTCGAGAGGTTGGAAAGAAGTTTCCAAAGCATCCTCATTAGCCTCAACATATCAGAACGAATAGAGATGGGTCACCATAAGGTCTTCCTCGCTAGTAACAATCATTAATTTATAGTCAACAACAAACTTCACCTTTTGGTGTAAAGTAGAGGTCACTGTGTATCCATGGTCTTCCTAGCAAACAGCTGTATGCGGGATTGATGTCCATGACTTGAAAGGTAACATCAAACACATGCGGACCAATTAAAATAGGTAGCTCTACCTCCCTAGTCACTATCCTATGAGATCCCTCAAACACTTAACAATCAAAGCACTAGGCCTCATCTCTGCCCCTTGGAAAGCTAACTTAGCAAGTGTCCTTTTGGGAAAAACATTAAAAGAGGAACCAGTATCCACAAGGAATCTTGATATAACATCATCAACATATGAGCATGTTCATGACAATAACATGTGAGTATAGAATATAAACATATAAGTAACAACATATGAGCATGGACATAAATGTAACAACATTATCATGAAGGATATGACAATATCAATCATAAAGGAAGGATATAACAATATCATGATCAAAACAACAACATGGTTTAGACATGGTGAACATGCACAAGACATAACAAAGGTTCACATAATAATCTCATAGACATGAAGGATATAACAATATCAATCATAAAGAGAAGATATAAAAATATTATTCGAAGGTTCAAATCATCATGTGAGTCGTGGATGAAAAGTTCAAGTATGAACAATTTAGAGTAAGTATGAACTAAGGTCAAGATTATGACAAGGCTTAGGGTTGATACTAACACCACTTAATCATGAATAGAAATTAAGATATATTATATTCACAACAATCACCAAGGTCAAAAGCAACCAAGAAATAAGCCAAAGAAAATCAATTAAATACCTAAACACACATTAAAATGCCACTCACTTTGGCTAAATAGAAATGATTGAAAATATTTATTAAAAAAATGGGAATTTTTTCACATATTCATAAAATAGACATGACAACTAATGGTGTGCAAAAAATCAGTCCAAAATGATGAATAGTTTGAGAGATATGCTTGAATGAAAATGAAGAAAAACATGAAATGGACTAGTGCTAAAAAAGAAAGGAAATGGTCCACACATGGGTTGAATCCACGCCCTCCGGTTTGCAGCTTAAAAAACTAGCCACTGGACCAGTTGCTTGGGCTTGAAATACAACGTGTGTGATACATTATATTTTAAGATTGAAGCATGAAAACGTTAAAAAGAACACACACACACACACACACACAAAAGGGCTGGGGCGAGGGGAATTTGAACCCTAGACCTAAGCTTCAGACACAAACACACTTACCACCACGACGTAATGCCCAAGTCATGAGCTAAATGCAAATAAAAAGGAAAATAAATAATAAAACAAGTTCAAAGATCAGAAAATGCACGCCATCTCCTTCATCATCTTCAACCTCTATTTTCAAATTCTCAAAATGTTATCTCTCTCATTTCTCAATGAAATGCAATGATGTAAGAACCAACCTTGCTTGAAATTTCATAAGGAACATGTGTCACACCCTAATTTTTGACCGTAAGACCCCGACTCCTGGTTGTTTTTTTTATATTTCTTACTTGTTTATTTTAATTTTTTTATGTGTACGCTTATTACGGCTAACCAGTTGTGCAGGTGCAGCAATATGAAATGTTAATCCTCACAGTCAAGCATTTCAAATATAATCATCCTGATTTAAAAATTCTAAGGTATTTCTGTTAAGCCTTTTCCTCCAGAGCCTTCATTGGTTTCAATGGGAGTATCTTGGATCAACAACTTACAACTAAAGTATAGCCTGAGATGATTCCTTCGAAGATCAAAGTCAAGCTCACGAGGTTTTCAAAAGGAAATCTATATTAATATGTTGGGGTTTGATCTTATCCAAGCTCACAAATAAATTCATACCACTGAAAGTGTCGTATATTTTGAAAGATATAACCATTGGATTTCAACTAGATAGGTTTCCTTTATCATAGAAGTGGGATTTTCAAAGTATGTTTCCCAACTGTCCGGATTGCACCGTTTCAGAAAATCAAATTTATTTACTTAAGATTGTACAAGCTGCTGAAGAATAATATATTTCCAATCAGTACTATTCTCCAATTACAACTCAGACATTTCGGGTCATTTATCCAAAGGAACACACGGTTTTCAAACCGCAACCCAATTTGCTGCTATACAAAATACAAGTCAAATATCATGGCCACAACTCTACCAATTTTTAATATGGATCTAAATTACATTTCAATTTAAGATAAAAAGGCGTCATTATCATCATCAACTTTCATAAATTTCCAAACACAGCAGATGCAATTTATGCTGCCTCCTTCCATCCACCTTCAAGGACCGTGATAATGGGCATCACGTTTTCGGTTTGATTATGAGAAGATCAACAGAAATCACCATGACAGTGATGAGGAGTTAACCATAACACCTAAAAAATATGCTTACAGGAGAGACAATTTGCAAGGAATTTCAAACCAAAGAATTGTATTCATTCTCCAATATTCAAAGAACTCAGGCCAATGCAGTATCTATTACATTTAGAACTCTAAACCGCTGCTACTCATTTACAACCGCAAGCTTCGGAGTTTCCACTCTAATATCCCGCCTACACCTATAATCTCATCCAAGCCTGGTACAAAGCAGCAACATTATGTCGACGGAACCTTCCACTACTCTTGTCACCTCAAAGCTTTGGCTTCCACTGTCGACTTTGGTTGAAATACCAATGGTCTACCCAAATTGTGAGAAAATTAAGGCTACTTCTACTCATCGTTGTATCTCGGACTCGGTTCAATCCCGCGACACTTCCAGAATCCCTGTGAAAATAACGGAAGTCGGCAACATGCATTTGAAGATAAATACTTGTTACAATCAAAACCAAAACCAAAACCAAAGAGTAAAAATTGAGGACAAGCCCCCCTAAAATACTATGCTAATAAGAAGTACTCAGCCCCACTGATACGTTGTGGAATCTGTGACATTAAGTTCGGAAAGAACGGCTTATGTTGAAGTGCTCAATGAACATAGTACCTCTAAATGGAGTAACCGAGTGCTTATGCTGAAACCAAAGAACGGCTTCATGACCAATTCACTTCATCATGCCAATCACCACCAAAAGCAATTAACCACGGTTTCTGGCGAACTCCGCAGTGGTGATGCAGTTAACCTGTCAGCAAATCAGAACAAGTTCAGTACCGACACGTTTCCGTAACCTCCACCAACGTAAACCTGAAATAATACAACAGAAATTCAATACACCTCTAACCACTCAAGTTAAAACAATGCCAGATGCTACTTTCGTACATAACTTTCTTACTACGAGTGTACCTTTACCTATTTATTCCATCAGATTCTCATGTCAGTTGGTATCTCGAAGTGGTTGTTGATATGAATATCATTATTTCTTCTACTACAACTGCTACCTGGGGTGGAGATAGAAAATATAGGTATCTGCAGTTTAATATGAAGGACTTGGATGAGTCACTACAAGCACTAGGTAACAAGGAAATGCAATCCAAGAAATACAGTGATACAGTTGAGTTGTAATTGTACAATTGCGGTAAATGAAGGAATGTCGTTACTACTGCAACAGGGCAGCTGCTTATACTCAAATTAACAAATACACTGAGGCAATTGAAGATTGCCTTAAACCTATCGAGATTGATTCATACTATAGTAAGGCATACAGTCGTCTGGGATTAGCTTATTATGCACAAGGAAATACATGGATGCTATTGATAAAGGGTTTCAAAAAACCTTGCAATTGGACCCAAATATTGAGACTGTTAAGGAAAATATAACACTTACCGAGAGGAAGCCGGCATCATGTCTTTAGACGTAGACGCAAGACCAAGGATGATGAATCTAAACTTGGCAATAGTATTCAGGAGATTTTTGTTGTTCATGAGAAATTGTGTCGTCTTGAATTAACAACATGTCATGTCATGCGAATACAAGTCAGCTGCCCACAACTTAACCTTGTCGTTGAAGCGCGGTAACATGGCAAGTTATTCTTGATTGCCCTCTGTTGCATGAACTTGGTGCAGGCTCTTGCCACAAACTTCCTGGTACTGCCATTCGAGCTGCTGCAACTTCATTGGTGTCGCCGGACATGCGTAATTGTCCTTGTGCCAGCAATGGAACAGTCCGTGAAATAGCACAACATTGTCCTAATCTTAGTTTTCTTGATGCTTCATACTGCCCAAACATATCTCTGGAGTCTATTCAACTCCCAATGATTGAAAATTCTAAAGCTTCATAGCTGCAAGGGCATCACTTCTGCATCAATGACTGCAATAGCTCATAGTTGTACGTTGGAGGTTTTGGAGCTTGACAATTGCGGTCTATTGACTTCAGTATCATTGGATCCTCCACGTTTGCAATATTAGATTGGTGTACTATCGCAAATTAGCAAGATTTGAACTTGAGGGTTGTACGAATGTTTAACTGCTCTGTACTCCACAGGATCAATATCACTTCAATTTCACTTCAAAATTAGCATTGCAAAAGCAGGATAGCTTAACTACATCAGCACTGCTATGCCAATCTTTACAAGAAGCGGAACCTCCTCCCTATCACAGCAACAACCCACGACCTGCTCGAGAAAATAAGGAAATAAACATCATTACCTAGAAAATCCTTCCGAACATCACACCTATGTGTGGTGGTGCTGAAGATTGAAGTTACATACAAAGAAAATGTTCAGAAAGTGTAAGATATACTTAAATTAAGAACAACAGACAGGTAACTTTCATCAAAGTTTCTTTCAAAACATCAGTACAGACACTTAAATAACAAGCTCACCTGATGAGGACCAACAGTGGTGAACTGAGCTCCCAAGTTTGATACAGCGAGTAGACCACGGGGATTTGTCACCATTTGCAACTCTTGCGAGGCCTGCAGGTAAGAGAGGGCACGAGGAAATGTTTTCAGAAGATCACATCTCCACCGAATAGCATGAACAGAATAAAGAACAAATTGAGTACCTGTGATTATCAATTGAACAACTATTGACTCAGTTCCTACTTCCATGCCGGCAGCTGACGAACGGAAGAATGCGGTGTTGTCAGTCTTTGAGAAAATGTCAGAATCGCTAATGAAATACTTGTTGGATGCAAAGATAAATCCCCATTACCGTCCTCACGATTCTGCTAATGCCTCCAAGCCCTAAACCTTCGCCACCTGTACCTGCCAAGTCAGAAAAATAAAGATTAGGGAATATTCCTTGAAGATGGAATCAAATCGAATTATCAAAATTTGCTATTCATAATCAAATCGAATCCTATCTCAAATGAATCAAAGTTTGAAATATCAATTAAATGGCTTATTACTACAATCATCAAAAAGAGAAGGTTTTCAGATCCGGCCCATCCCAAATTGGAACATCCAATCAACATTTAAAACTCCTAATCAATTCATACACTAGAAAATCCCATATTGAAGGTTATAAAAGGGGGTCAAAAGGAGATGAAGAGGGAGAGAACTACCGAAAAATTGAACTCAGAAAACTCAAGAAACTGGAAAGAAGAAACTTATTTTTCTAATTGACGAAGTCTACCTCAGGCCGCCGCAGCCCAAACCCGCGAAACACCCATTGTCGTCTCTGGCGCCGCCGTCGCTAATCTTTGGTAAAGCTTCGTTTCTTTCGTAATAATCATTGAGCCTATTGATCTTGTTGTTGTGTTGCAGGTTTAAAGAGGGAATCGGAACTTGGGAGAGGATGATGAATGGAAGAAGTCGGAGGAGATTGAAACGAACAGGAGAGGAGACCGGATGAGAGACAATTGGGGATTAGGGTTTCCCTTCGGGATTTTTTTTGGGGGGGGGGGGGGGGCTTTCCGTGTTTCTTTCCATTTTTCTTTTTCTGTTGTTTTATTATTCCTGTAATGTAATGTTTAATTACCACTAATCACACACTAATCACTCACTAACCACACAACACTAACAAATCCTCGCTTAATTAACCCTTTAATCTGCAGTAATTATTTAATCACTTTTTTTTAATTAATTAACTTAATTAATTTTTGTTTTAATAATCAGCCTCTAGTAACTAATATTTATTTTTATTCTAATTAAATGATTTTGCTTTGTTTAATTAACCATTGTTTTTAATTAGTTTTTTTTAATAAAAAAAACAACTTAATTAATGTTTGTTATCTTATAACTATTTATTTATTTAATAATTATCTGTCTACACCTTTAACTCTTTTATTTTAATAACTAAAAAAAAAACTCTTTGAAAAAACCTATTTAATTCAAGGTTAAAATCTTTTATTAATTAACTTTTTAAATCAACTTGACAACATATTAATAAGTACTTATTCACTAAAAAAAATCTTTTATAAATAATTGTAAATTATTTATAGTCAATATTGAAACTTATTTAGTGTTTAAATAATTTTTGAAAACAAATGATAAAACAACTTTTTTTCGTAACCAATATACTTTAAATTAACTTTTAACAATAACCTTAGTTTTTTTTTAAAAATAAATCATGTTCATAACCTTTTTAGTAAATTTGAAATAACATAACCACTTAATCTATTTCATAATTTTATAAAACCTTTTCTAAAACTTATTTAAATCCGACTAATTTATAAACTACTCTAAAATAAAACTAATATGTAGCTTTATTCCTAAATTAAAATAAGGGTACTTTTGTTTAATAATATAAATCCTTTTATAAAATCAATTCAACTTCTCCTAATTCAATCGGTCGTGCACACTTACATTCACGACACATGCACCTACACCTTAGCACTTTCATGCGTGTGTGTGGCTTTACTTTCTACAATTTATCTTCCGCAATTTAATATTATCACAATTTATCTTTCTCGCATCGCATTCCGTCCAAAGGAAAAACCTACACATGATTCAACAATTGTGTGTAGTGCATCATTTGCATCACTCTCCCCTACGATCCTTGATCCCATTCAAGTTGATCTTTAGGATATATCCTACCCCATAGGGAGGACTGCTCTTTATTTTACAACATAGAAACAAACAAACAAATACAAAACAAACAAATAATCAAACACAATAGAGAAATAGATGTTAATCATCTTAAGAGAGATCGAATCTCCACCCCACAATAATACAATCAATACCGTAGGAACTTTGTCTTAAGAGGGATAGAGGCGTACCTCGTCGATCCCTATCCGAGTACTTGAGCCCTTCTCTTAAGACGATGCAAAGACTATTTTCCTACAATTTGTGGCAGTTAAATCTCCCTTAAAATGATAACGCATCTCCTCTCCTGAAATCAATCAATCAACTACCCTAAACCCGTAGGAACTTTGACCACAGTCAAAGGACTCCTCATACCCTTTAGGGGAACTACAGATACTCTGATTCCACTCCCGTAAGGATATGTAGGCATAAGATGCGATATCTTATCGAGTATACTTAGAAATAAACCCCTAGGTCTTCCAACCATTAAGCAGATAAACACATAGCAATAAACAAACATAAAACAAGAGGTTCATGTAGAGTACTACAGAAACTTAGGATGCTAGCACATTCCCTAAGTTTAACCGACCCCCGAACCTATAACTCTCTAACCTTGCATTTGCATTGCATTGTGGGTATTTCGATCTTTATCCCTTCCTTTGGACAAATCAAAGTTCGGTTGCAAAATGAATTAAAGATTCAAACTAATTAATAGTTTGGTATCCAAATTTCACCGCGACAACATGATATTAACAACTAATTGCATTAACTTTCAACATAGCTCAAGTAATTGATTTGAATACAGAAAGAACCCTAAATTGAAAATTAAAAATGAAATCACACATACAGACGAATTATCAAAGGGTAAATGACTTATATATCATGGCAAACAAGTTGGTACTCCATATGAATGAGTATGACAACATAATCACATTGTTCCAAGTTAGAATGCACTTACCTATTGAAGCAAGGTACAATGCCTTCTTCTATTGGTTATAGAAGTTCTCTCTTTTGATTGAGAAAGCTTCAATGACCTCCCTTGATGCTTTTGGAATGCTTGATTTGCTTTGGAACAACCTCAAACTTTCTGCACGAATCCTCTTGCTAAGATGAAAAAATATGCAAACTTGAACTCCAAGGAAATGGTGTTACAGTTGCAAAATGATATTATGAACAGTTTGTGGAATATTTATGGAGAGTGTTTGAAGGATTAAAGGGATTGGAAATGGTCCGAATGAAAAGTTGGATTGCTTTATGTAGAAAGTCAACAAAATGAGTGTTGAGAGTTGACTTTCGGATCTTGAGGTATTTTGATGAAGATTAGGGTTTGGACAGCTTTGTTATGTGTTTTGTGATGTGTGTGGATGGGTGGTTTGATGGATTTTTTATTATGGAAGGTTTTGGACAGATTTGTGAAAATGGAAGTTTTTGGTGCAAATTCTGATGTGAGGGATGTTTCTTTGTATGTTTGTTGTGTGTTATAAACTGAGGAAATTTCCTCTATTTATAGGGAAAGGTTGAGGGATTAAGGTTATGCAAAATTCAAGCTTGATGCAAAATGGCTTGGTTGGATTCAAAGTTGTAGTTTCATGAATTCTTGTGGTACCAAGGCATAGTACAAAGCTTTTCTAAAGTGGTTGAAATCTTCAAGATCTTGATTCTGTGCCAAGAAGATTTTGTATATAAAGAAACAAAATATAGGCTTAATACAAGTTGACTTCTTGATTAAATTCACTTTATGCAAATGGCAATGTGAACTTTCTTGCAAAATAATCCATAAATGGCATTGCAACTTGGTTAATGGCTCAAATCTTTGGGTAATGCATCACAAACTTGTGTAAACTTATGATTAGAGGGAGATTTTCAAGTAATGTGACCTATAAAGCAAGATTGCATAGATTTGTCTAGGTTTTGCAACAAGAACTTGCCATGAAATGGGCCAAAATTCAAGTTTTGAAGTTTAACTTCATCTCTTCG
Organism: Lathyrus sativus; assembly: GCA_963859935.3. NCBI lineage: Eukaryota > Viridiplantae > Streptophyta > Magnoliopsida > Fabales > Fabaceae > Lathyrus > Lathyrus sativus. Next base: position 117,966,515 of record OZ012735.1, read on the forward strand.
AAACTCCTAGCTCAAATATGATAAAATTGTGTTCTTGGGATCTTTGGAAAGCTTGAAACATCCTCTTCAACTTTCATGTTGACCATTTTTCTTGAATCAAAAGGGATCATGGTTAAAAAATTCTTGTAAAATGGGATTCATGATAAGGAAGATTTTGTTTGAAATTTTTTTAAGTGTTTTTGTTCAAAAAGCATTGAACCCTCCACTTTATGGCTTCATATCTCTTCAAACATGCATATTTTGGAAATCATATCATAGGAAAAAGTTGTAGTATGTATCAAGATCTTCATTTTGATGAGGAAGTTATGGTCTTGGAAAGTTGGGCAAAAATCATGAAATTTCATAACTTGGAAAAAATCATGAAACCCTAATTTTATCAAATTTTGATTCTTTGATGTTTTCCTTGATTTTCTTAATTTATCATGATACAAATCACATATTTCTATGATCCTTGACTTGAGGAGTCCATGTTTGACCAAAAAAATCAAAAGTCAAACTTGGCTTGATTAATGGTTGACTTTTGTATCAGATGAAATCCAAATTGCATACTTCAATGAAATAAAACTCTTGAGCTATTTGAACAATATGGATGGACTCCAAAGGTATATTTGAGTGTCTTTAATCATTCCCCAAGGCTTGAGATCATATTTTGGTCAAAAGTCAAAGGTGCAGTTGACTTTGGCTCAAAAATCCTAATTTGTGGACCAGATGAATTTGAAACTTGATAAACTTGTAATGAGGCCACAATACACTTGATTGTTGATGTAGGGAAAACCTTAATCATGATAACTTTATATATTGATGATCAATCCAATACTTTGACTAATAAACCAATTTATCCTTGATGCAAACCCTGATTCACAAACAAAGCAAAGCAAGACAATATCTTGATAATTTTGAGGTTTAGCTATGCATGAATGACACACATAAAATGTGTTGGATGATATGAAAATGATTATGAATCTAGGGGTAAAATTTTGGATATGACAAATAGCATCCAAAATACCTTTGTCAACGGAGTTGACATGAATACACATAAGTGCTTTCTAATAGCCATAATTTTCGCCTGTGAAAATTGGTGCTCTATTGTACGCACCCTTAAATTTGGTAGCCATTATTTTATGAAATATATCTCAAGCATGAAATGAATCGGAGCTCTTGATTCCACTTGTTAGATGATATGCCTAAATCTAAAAAGGGTGATAATGAATAGAGTAAAACAAACGGAGTGATAATGAACGTACCATCAAAAAGAAATATACGTATCGTAAAACAAACGGAGTGATAATGAACGTAAATGTTCAACAATGATAAAGCTAAAAATCAATTAAATGCAATGCTAATCATAACTCGTATATCCAATGAATCAAAACAAAATGAAAATATGCACAAACAATTTATCAAACACTTAGTGTGTAATTGATATCAATTGGAAATTTAGTTTATTTTGTTGATGCTAAAAGCCTATCACAATCAAAGTGATTATTATTATATAAATAATAATAGCTTTAAAAGATAGTAGAAAAACAATTTTTAATCGATTTAATCAAATAACGAAAAACTCGATAAATTGCAAAATCAGCAATAAAGTAGATAAATATATATATATATATATATATATATATATATATATATATATATATATATATATATATATATATATATATATATATATATATATATATATATATATATATATATATATATATATATATATATATATATATATATATATATATATATATATATATATATATATATATATATATATATATATATATATATATATATATATATATATATATATATATAGATAGAGAGAGAGAGAGAGAGAGAGAGAGAGAGAGAGACCAAGATTTTTCTAAGCAGTTCCCTAATCAGTACGTCCGCCTTCAATTCAAATCGAATTGAGATATTTCTATTAACCTTTTCTTTGCAAAATTGTTTATACAAGAGATGAAGAATGCAAACTCCAAAAACCCTATTATTTTGTGTTGATTCTTCCACCTCCAAACCCTTGATCAAAACTTGTTGAAACCCAAATCAACCTTGTCACATGGCTTTCACTCGGTCGAATCTATGTTGAAGTGATCTTGTCCAAAACCTTCAAATCAACCTTATCTTAAAGAAAAACCCCACCTTGGTTTTCTTATTTGAAACACACAAAGTTACCAACCTAATATTCTCGGTAATACCAACCCTAATTGTATGTTATCAACCCTAATCTAGATGATCACCCAATCAAAAAATGATTATGTGTAGTTCAATTGTGTGTATGCATAGAAGAAGGGATGAAGATGATGGGAAACTTTGTAATCTGGTTTCGTTTAGGTTTTTACTCTCTAGAAAATCTTACCTAGAAGAAGATGCATGTGAAAAAATTTGGCAAAAGGATGCAACAAAAATAAGTTGCAAAAATAATTTTTAAATTTTTAAAATGCATAGGTCGGCCTATGAAGGTGTTCAGGCCGGTCTGTGAGGCGACCTATGGGCAAAGGCTGCAGGCTTCGTTCTTGGAGCATAGGAGCCGACTTGAAATATGGATGTGTTGGCCTATATTGAAGTTGGGGCTTCCATAGGTCGGCTTGATCACGTATAGGTAGGCTTATGCCCGTTTTGTGACATACAGACATGATTTTTGGTGTGAATAACATCCCTACGACCAGTAAAATATGTTTAGAGACTCTTTTTGTACATCCTAAGGCTAAGGGGACAAATGAGCATCTAAATGTAGGTTGTTACCGTCTAAATACAAAGCACTACAATATACTATCTTCCTTGTTCGAGAAAACCCAGTTGAATTTGTAGTTAACACTCACATTTTTACTTCGTAAAATCTCATGGCGCTCTAATTAAACATATAGAGTTTTACCATAATTTTTTGATTTCTTGTGAATTCACTACTATCAAATTTAAACATAATGAGGGTTTTAGGTTTCACGAGGAACACTAATGGCAGTCTCTTGAGTATTGATAATTATTAAATGGACGATGAAAATTTTTTAAAGAACGGTGAAGAAACTGAAAAAAAAAAATGAATATATTTTACCTCGGTTATAACTCAAAATCGAGATATACCTCTCGGTTTATATTTAAAATTGAGGGGAAAAACTTTTTCTTTTATATTTATATTGTTTACACAAAATATTAAAATAAATTACTTAAACAAATCAAGAGTTTAAGTATGGATTCTTGGAGAACAACCCAGAGGAGTTATCTGATCCCAATATGGGAATTTTTTTTTATTTACATTTTTTTCAGATCTCTGAGAAGTTATATGTTTGAACCAAGAGAAAAAATTTTATGTACTTGCAATCCATCCCAAATAATACCGAGCAAATGTTTTCATGGCAAGTACTTTCACATGAAAGGAACATGAAAGAAAAATGGATGATTGTGTTTAGTAATAAAATTTTCAATGTTGTTAACCGAGGAAAGCAATAAACTTCTCAATGTTTTCTTTGATTGACAACATAGAAATGTTATTACATAAATACAACAAAAATATCAACATCATTATGTGAGATAGATTGCAAAGGTAGAAAAAAATATTTTGTTCAAGATAGAAGAACATTGAATATTTTTTCTGTCTTGCAACCCATCCCAATGAATGCTGCTTTCTAGTTTAGGGCGGCTTCATATTAGTAAGGATTAGGGTAAAAACTTTTTAACGGGTGCTTTTATAGTGAAACCTGTGAGGGCAAGTTGTCTCAATACTTGTTTTAATAATGTCAAAATATATCTATTTAGTAATGTGTACTTTGGACGGTATCATCGAGTCTCATATGCATTTGTAGTTCTCTCGTGTCAAGCATTATAAAGAAAACATGTGTCTATTCATATAGAAAAGCACTATAGGTATTCTATGTGAGTTTGATCATGTTGATTAACTTAGATATGCATTATAAGTGCTTAGATATAACAAGACATGTCAAAAATAGCATTTTTAGAAGTTCTACACCTTTGAGTCGACTCAAAGCCCTGCTTAGGTCGACTCAAACAGAGTGAATTTTAAGGATTCTTATGAGAGCACGTGTCGACCTTCCGGTTGACTCATATTGTTAGCATTTTAATTTTTCAAATCTGGGCAATTTTGCATCGACGCATGGACCTGTTTCAGTCGATGCAAAGAGACAATTTCTGCATAATTTTGAAAGCGAGAGTGCTTAGGTCGACCACTCGCTCGTGTCACTCTATTTTTCTGTTATGTTTGTCTTTCAAATGACTGTTATATTGGTTACTTGGTCCCAGCTTCACACACACACACACACACACACACACACACACACACACACACACACACACACACACACACACACACACACACACACACACACACACACACACACACACACACACACACACACACACATATATATATATATATATATATATATATATATATACATATTGGCTCATTCTTTCAAATACAACAAGAAAAGTGAAAATAGACACTGATTTTTCTCTCATCATCTTCATCCTCTTTCTTGCATTTTATCAACAAATACACATAATCATTTTTGTTGATCATTCTGCATCATTGAGGTGATAACGTCCAAATATAGAATCTGTGTATCGGGTTTGGGTTAAGAGATCGGTGGGTTTTTCTTGAATAAAACCATTAGGGTTTTGTCCTCCATGAATCTTTGATTTTAGGAGTTTTGCACAAATCATTTCTTTACAAATTCAGTCGAGCGAAAGTAATTGAAGAACGGGTGATTCTGTTAATTTAGTAGTGGTAACCGGAGGATTGTGGAAGGAAGATTTGGGTTCGAATTGTGTGTGATTAAAATCAGTTGGGCTATAGATTTGAAGATCATTGGGTGGTTCAAATGTGTAGCTGGAATCGGAGATTTATTCAACACATTCGAAGGACTTGATTCATTTTGAATCAAGGGGAGATAAGGCATAGTTTTAGCATCAACAACTAGGATTGAGTGTTTGATTTCTATTGCTTCTCTTGTACAAACAATGTGCACAAGTTTAATACAGGTCTTATTTCTATTTTTAGAATTGAGGGCAGACGTACCCCGAGCGATGACGACAAGGGAATTGCCTCAAGAAATTGGTGTTGTTCTATCTTTTTGCTATTTTTCATTTCTGAATTTTTACGTTTGTGTGCAATTAAATTGCTTGATTAAAATTCTAGTTTATTGTAGTGCTGGAACGTATTTTAAAAACTCATTACAATTTGTTTGATTGTAATTGGAAAAGCTTAGCACTACATTTACTTAGTGAATTTTACTTGGAGTGCTTCGCACACCAAGTGTTCGACAAATTGCTTGAACACAAACGTTTTGGGATGTTTTTCAACTTGAGTTTATTTTTCACAAAGCATTGAAAATTGAACAACTTTGAGTGAATAAAATCATATTGATTTATGTTCAAACTTTTGATTTGGTTTCTCATCATAATCGATATTTCATATAAGTGTAGCGTATATCCGATCTTTTTAGTAACGGTTCATTTAGAGGATCGTAGTTCCTCGGCCGCTTCCGCTTAAAAGTTTTAAAAACCAATTTATCACAAGTGCCGGCTCTGTATAAGAATTAGTGGTTTATTCAACCCCCTTTTTAGATTATTGTCGTTGTTTAACATGAAATCTTATTATTTTATGCCTCGGTTAAATAGAAATTAGAATATTTTGACTTTACTTATAAACAAATAAAATCATAATTTGTGATAGTTGTGAACCGGAGTTTGTAGTAAGTTGTTTTTTCACCTCGGTGTTATGAAAAACCGAGGGAATTTATGGTAATTTATTTTTCCTAATAATAAAAAATAGCGCGCATAAGCTTTATACATCAGTTTTCTATTGTTCGAGGTGAAAGCTTCATCACATGGAAGAAATGTGACGTTTTTGTAACCCTTCGACACTATTTGCACAATCTATACACATCACATCAACAAAAAAATTTATTATTTAATTATTATTTAATTATTATTTCTTGGTCATCATGACCATTTTCTACCAAAACGTCTCGTCATAGACGTTCTGCAATTGGTCATCATCATCATCCCCTATTTTCAAGGAGATTTGATAAAAATTCAATTCATAACTCTTTAATTCCAATTTTTCATCTTTCCTGATGGCCTTTTAGTGCCAACTATCAACATAAGTGTGCAACATGTCGAACATCATTTGGAGGAAAACTTATTCCCTTGTCTATATAACATATTCTCACTAAAACCCTATTTTCTTTCACCACCTCCCTCTTATGAAACACTAATAGAAAAAAGAAATCCTAGAGTTTTTCTTGCAGTTTTATTCTTCTTCGTGTCCTTCTTAAGAAAACCTTTGAGATCAACAATGGCTCTAAAATTTCAATCAGGTCCTTCATTGACTATTGTCATTGAAGAACCAGTCTTCACGAACAATCGCACCTAAATTCCCAAACATCCCATGGAGGATGGAAGAAGAAACGTTTAGTACAATACTGCTTCGATTTTCTACTCCATTTTCGATACCATCTATGTGTTCATGGGTCATCTCCCTAAGCATATCAAGAAACCCCAAATACTGAAAGATTGATTTCCCTGCCTCTCTAGTTATGAACCCTTGGTGTTTGTGGATGCCCCTTTTAACTTTAGCTTCTTCAAGAATAAAGTATTTTGTTCTTCTCCCTCGACTGAGGAAGCTTCTTACATCATATGGTTAGATATGATTTGAGAAGGAAAAAAAAAGAAACATTTTGGGAAGGATTTAAACATCTTTGACCTAATCCAAGTGTCACGAGTTGGTCCCAAATACAACTCTCATATGCTCATTGCAGTCATGTGCTTCTAGGATAACTCGACCAACACATTTTACCTTCCTTGTGGCATGATATCCTCCACATTTTTCGACATTGTTGCTATTGTTGGCCTTTGACCAATTGGAGAGGCCTTTGAGCCTTCGACCAAAAAAAGAACTAATCATGGGTTTACCTTTACCAGAATTGTTTATAGCTCCTTCATCGAAGATCATCAGGCTTTGATGTATCAAGTGGATGCCTAGGAACACAATGCTTTCATTACCTACTAACTTTCCCAATATGTTTTGTGTGATCAATTTGTTCAGGTGGCTAAGAAGTATGTCCTTTTGGCCACTCAACTCCATGAATGAAGAAAATGTTGCCTCAACAGATTGATTCTATGTGCCATGTATGAATCTCTAGGGTTAGCCTCTGAAATTCTGTTCCTCATGGGACAGATGTCGAACACGACGCTCTAGCAACGAGTGTGATAAGATACACCAAAAATAATACACTAACTAGTAATATATAATGAAGGTGAAAAGTAATAAAGAATACAATCAAATTGTTTACTTAGTTCGGTGAAATTACACCTACATTTAGGGGTAGAGTCTACAACCCAATAAAGAAAATTCACAATTAGTAGTTTAATACAATTAGACTTACAAGAAACTATAAACCGTATGTTCAAGAATTTATTCCTAAATATTAGAACCTTCTCACTTTTCTCTCTGCCACAATCAAAATGACAAATGGAAAACAACCAATAAACTCGAGTGGTTATATTTCTCTCTGCCACAATCAAAATGACAAATGGAAAACAACCAATAATTTGTTCAGCGTCATTGTTTACAACCACGATATGTGGAGTCACCACAGGAGGAACCACAGGAGTAGGGGGCCCATCCTCATGAAGAGTTTCGACGTGCACCGAGTTGTGGTCATTGTTGTCGTTCCCATTAGCCCGCGTCAGCAGCGGCTGCACCAATGTCTGGAGATTCTCCTGGCCTTTAGCAATACTCTCCATTGCCTGCATGAACAGGTTCAACTTCTCGCGAATCTCCTGCATCTCCACCTGGACTTGATCCATGATTCTCTTGCAGTTGTTTCGGGTTGAATAGCGGTGAACTCTTGGTTCGTCAATCCTGAAAACCTGAAGATGCAGGAAATAAGATACAGATTCAAGAATACCTGGTCATGCAATATGAATGCAGATGCAATTATGTAAATATGCTACAGGTTATATTCCCCCCGATTCTAGTTCCGGGGAGAATGCCATCATGACAATGGAGTCCCCATCAAGCAAGCAAGGAATCAGAAAACCCTCATATATAACAAATGCCAAGAGGCTGGGTACAAGAGTACAATTGAATACAACTGAAGAGACCTTGACCAACAAGCCTGGCGATGGTCCAAACACAAACACAAATAACAAAGGCAAGATAAAGATAAATCAGGCCAAGTGGCATGCTCTGACGTCCTCCAATATCCTCATCGTCTTCGAGTGCCCTAGTCGAGAGATCAGCTCCTGAGTCAATAGAGCATGCTGCTCGGTAGTGGATCTCAGCTTCTGGGCGTCATCCTGGTAGGTTCCTTTGCCAGAACTCTCGTCAAATCTGTACCTCTTAGAACCGGACTTCTCTTCATACCCTCTCGGCTTCTCGTCAATGTCACTTACTCTGAGCTCCGCAGCGCTCCTAAGTGATGTCGCTTCAGCGATCTTTGCGTCTTGGGCTCTAATCTGTGCCTCTAGCGTGGCAATCTGCAGCTTCAGTTCGTCTTCCCGCTCCTTCCGCTTGGTAAGCGTGGCATTCCTCAAAGCTTCCCACTTGCTGATACGGGCATAAACTTTGCTTAGAAGTTCCTTCTTGGAAGTAAGCACCTTGCTAACACCGTTTAAGGCTATTCCCACTTTTTCTTTCTTGTTGGTCTCTTCCGTCAGCTCCGATCCCAACCTGTTAATCAACTCAATCTGTTCCTTCATAGTAAAGGTGGCTTCCTTCTTCTCACGACGTAACTGGAAGATCTTCTTCTCTAACTCCTTGTTGGCTTTCTTCAGCTCCTCATTTTCAGCCAACAATTTGTTATATTTCTCACTCTCTTCTGCAAGAGGTACCTCAATCAATGGAAGATACAGGGGTTCCACAGCAGGATAAGGCATCAAAGAAGTACTGGCTCTCTCGTGGACCCAAGCCAAATAAGGATCATAAGCTCTGTTGTTGCTCTTACCGATCAAAGCCTTCCCCCTCCTATGGATGTTAGCCCATGCATGTCTCAATCTGATCAAAACAGCCGTGTCCGATAAGCCCGTGAGATATAGAGATTCCTGTATCTCCTTCTCAATAGGAGCGTCCCTCAAAGCATAACCGAACTGTCGTACCAGCAATGAAGGGTTATAGTTGATACAGCCTTTCCGTCCAATCAAGGGGACATTCGGGAAGCCACTGCAACTATATATAACATCAGTACCAAGCATACTCCGATCAAACCAGATGATATTCTCAGCAGCCAGTCCCATCAAACGGGAAGGCCAATCCAAAGTATCAACAGCATCAACGAAAGGTCCTGTCTTCGGAAGGTGCCCCTGGAACCACCTGTACAAGAGCGGAAGACAACAGGAAACATTCTTGCCATGACGTTTCTCATTCTTGTAGTGAATGGAATGATAAACATCGCCCAAGAGAGTAGGAACTGGATTCTTCGAGGCAAGAATCAGAAAGGCGTCAGAGTCGACAAAATCTGGCACATTAGGAAACAGGACAATCCCATAGATGCAAACAGCTAGAATAGCACTGAAAGCAACCCAACATCCACTGTTCGCGCATTGCGTAGCCTTCTCAACTAGGACAGATAGGTGAAAACCATAAGCTCCATTCAGCTTAACCAAGCCTCCCGGAACTCAGAGGCGTCTAAGCTGACAATCTCAGTGAGTGTAGCCAACTCAGGCTCAGCATCAACATGAACAAAGGGCATCTGGTCTAGCACAGGAACTCCCAGCATCACAGAATACTCCTCCAAAGTGGGTGCTAGAATATAATCGGGAAATAACAAACATCTCAGCTGCGGCTCATAAAACTGCAACAAAGTATATACCTCAGTCGTCTCGAATGCTGAAGATCTGTATAACAAGCTAAGCAATCTCCCATAAGATACTCTGAACTCAGCCCTCACACTCTCATCTGCCAGAGCAACTAAACCCAGCAATGAACTGATATCTGGTGAATGCAACCGGTAAGCAACTGTCTTCTTCAGGGACTCCATATCTGGCTAGAAGATACACTAGAATCAGAGGGGAATGATCACCTGCAACATAAATACATGTTAATGAAATGCAATCATGAAAATGCACATGCATATGCAAACAAGGGACCAAGTGCAATGCTGATAAACTGAGCTGCTCTGTACTGAAGCCTGAGAACCATCCAATCTTTATCTCAAACCAAACTACTCAAATGAACCTTGTAACCACATCTCACTGACGGAGATAAACCGGGTGTTCTGAGGTCAAAGGTTTCCTGAAAACAGACCCACCTACCCCTCACAGGTGTGTACTTAACTCGCAGACGAGGTACGATATCCTATGCGGGTTCAACGTCACAGACTTTCAAGAGCGATGATACGATACCCAAAAGGTGTGGCATCATCATCCCTTGAAGCGGCCTCACTTAGTTGAATCCCAATTGATAGGTTCCCAGAGTCGACAATCCTCGGGTCAGACAACTTGTTGAGCCCTAAGGGCCAGGCAAGAAGCATCAAAGAGAATCTCGTCCGAGTGTAAATTTTGTGGCTAGCTGGTGCGAGCTAAGCAAGCAGGCTAACCACTACTCTCTACTTCTAAGTCTATGTGTAACCTCAAGCCCAGGTCCGACTTATCTCTCAACAGATCTTCCCTTCCCACAACAGCAATAATAATATAAGACTGATAATAAAAGGCGGAAAGTAAAGACAGAAAAGTAAATCTACACAACACCCATGACGGGAAAACAAGCGCTAGGATTGACTCGCGTAGGGGATATTCCGATCCCCAGCAGAGTCGCCAGCTGTCGCTACTGCGAAAATCGGCGCCGGCTGAACAGAAGAGTCGCCACCGTGCGTTATTTATCCCAACAGAGGGAAAGGAAACGCTTGAAGTAAACCTCAAGCAAAGACGGGAAAGGAACGGTCATCGCAACCAAATCCTGGATTCGGGAGTCGGTTACGCAAGGGGAAGGTATTAGCACCCCTCACGTCCGTCGTACTCGACGGGATCCACGCTTGTTTTCTAGTACGGATTGTTATTCTATCTACTCTAAAGGTCAAGGGTTAAAAGAAAAGAAAATGACTCGGCAAAGTATCGCACTTTATGCCTACGTATTCCCGTCTGGAACGAGAAATCAGAGTCAACGTAGTTTGCCTACCTACGGGAAAGGAGGGGAGGTTGCTCGCTAGGATATCGCATCATATGCCTACGTATTTTCATACATCATGAAAGATCAGAGCAAACGTAGTTCGGGCTACGGAAGACACAAGCTTGTCTGAACGTTTTTTTATCTCCTTATGAAAGGGTTTTTCCTGATTAAGAGTCCAAGCGGACAAAAATGACATCTTGATGTTTGTTTTCAGTCTTTTACGCAAGAACTGTCTTTTATGATGTTTGCAATCTCTGACGCACTAGAGACTATGATTCGAGGGTGACTACGTCGTATGTCACCCTAAGGGTAACACACTAAGTAATCAGATTACTGAAGAGTGATCCTCCAGCAACCTTTCTCAAATAGCTTAAGGCTCGTAGCGTACGACATCGATTATCCTTATTACTGTGTTTTGAATTGTTCTGAGATAGAAGAGAAAGAAGTTCTAAAAAATCCTAGGGTTTGAAAGGGAATAAAACTGACCTAATGTTATCATGCATGGATTACAATCTAATGTCTGTCATAATTCCCTCATGCACAGAGGAAATCAGAGATCCTAGGGGATAAACGGAAAAGAAACAACAAAAATACAGTAAACAGTAAAATGCATGAGATGCAGCAAAACAAGCGAGGCAAAGGAATCATACTCAACCTCGAACCTGGGAAAACAATAGGCAAAGTGAAACATCTTCACCTCAAACCTAAGGGAAAATCAACAGACAATACAGCAAAGAAAATCACGCCCAATACCAGCTCAGACAGCCACACCAGCTCTTACAGCAAGCATATCAAATAGCACTAGCTTTGGCAGCTACAGGTGATTAACAGCAAAAAAGTTGACGGCAACACCTTCAGGTAAGATCCCATCTTCGCTCTCCAATGATATTCAAGCTTCAGATAAACTCTTATCTCCAATAATCTTCAGCTTTAGCAATCAATGAATCCAAACAACAAACAACTTCAAGCAGCAGCAAAACCCTGATCTTCAACAGATATCCAACTTTGATGCAGACACTCACAGGAGAGAATCAACTAACAGATGAGGTTGTAATGTTAAGCTGCTTAATGATAACCCAAGGAAATCATTAAGACCTTAACACAGCAAGTGAAAGGTATCCTCAAAAGTTCTACTCTCTAGGGTATGCCCCACTTCCCTCCAAAGGAGAGATGGAACTTCCCTAAGAGGACTTTGCATCATAGGATAGAATAGAAGCAAACAATACATTCTATGTTTGATGGAAGAAATGAACTAATTCTACAAAAGTTCTCCCTAAAAGCCTAATTCTACCAACTCCTAAAACAAACTTAAAAGAGAAAGAAAGCTCCACTCCAAGCCCCACTCTTCTAGCCAAAGCATCTTCATCATGTCCAGAAGCTCCTCTAAAAAGGAATCCAAAGTCTTCAAGCTCCAAGTCCACCAAACGCTCCAAACAAGGCAAATCACTCAAGAGAGAACACCGAAAGCAACAATCATTTGCAAAACCCAAAAAAAAATAGCAAAATAAATTGTAAAATTCTAATAAAATTCCTATGTGAACATGCATGTTTGAAAATTCTAAAATTCCAGAATCAGGACCTAAATCAATTTCTAGGTCATCTAAACAATTCCTATATGAAATTTGGTCATGGAAAACCATTATTTGGGAAGGCTCTAAACTACACAACTAAAACAGAATTTAATCAATTTTACAAACTCTAAGAAAATTCCACGGGAAACCTATGGAAGTCCTCTAAATCATATCGAAAGAATCAGCTCAAAAGCATAAAGCATCAAAGAGAACAAAATTAAACAAACAGCAATATCAATTATGCATAACAATGGATATTAGCACAAAAGAAAATTCGTAACTAATTCAAATAAAATCCTAAAAATACAACCATAACTCCTACAGTTTCTTAAGACAATCAAGATCTACAGAAAAAAATTTCATAATTTTTTGATCATTTTTACTATTTTTAACGCAATTAATCCAAACAGCTATTAAAACAGAAAAAAAAGAACGAAAATGAATTAAACTAAGTTAATGTGCATTGGGCCAGGGGTGCGAAAAACAGAATTCCAAAGCAATGTCCGTGTGGGCCTCGCGAGTGGGGGTGGGAACAGTACCCGCGCGGTACTGTAGCCGTTCCGGCGGTGACATTTTTTCGGTAACTTCCGAGCAACATAACTCTATCGATTCTTAACCGTTTCGCACAAAATTTTAGTCAAACTTGAAAGGAAAAAATCAAGGATTCCAAATATGCTCTTGGATACCATCAAAACTCCATGATCAAAGAGATATATCATCATCAAGAAAAGATACTCATCCAAAAAAGTCTCTAATCCTTAATTTCTTGATCCTAATTTCATCTATACATTTTCCAGATCCTAACCACATGAATAATCTAAACTAATTCGTCCTAAAATCATAGAAAAAGTGAATTTTACATATCGGCTTCGGAGCGTCGAAACGAAGTAGTTGGAGCTCGTTTTTTCTTGCCAAAAAGCGCGGAAAACCTTTGTTGAAGTTTGTTGGAGAAGATTAAATTCTTGATAACTCTTGAAAATGCCTTGAATCCAACTTTGATCTCTCACTTTTTCTCTTCCAAACTCCAATGTCAATCTATGGTTTTTGCATAAATGAATCATCAACTCTTGCTCTGAACCTCTTCACAAGTATATATAGAATGTATTTGAAGACCCTAGAAAGTTCTAGATTGATCCAATGAGAAAATCAACTTCTCATGTCATGAAAATCTCTTCTTATGCTATGCACATACCATCTCATGTTTTGGCTTGCAATTCACTTGGTTATGAGTTTAAATTCTCTCCAAATGAGATATTGGAGGTGTATGGATGGAAAGGAGCCTTGCATTTGCTTGGAAGTGTGGTTTTGCATATGTGCCTTATGATGCAAGTAGCCCATTTACAAAGCAAGTCCTTGAAATAACCCTTAATTCAAAATTGTGGCAATGCCATTGTCTTTAAAATTCATTTTACAATCAAATTGGTATGTCATATGGCTTGTTTGTGACCTCTAACCCAAAATTTGATTTTTCCCACCAAACTTTATTTGACTTATTCCCTTTTTTAGGCCATTTTAAGTGACTTTTTTGAAATAAGCCAATCAATCCACCATGATGACTTATTTGACCTAAAAACATCATTTTAAGAACATTCCATGTTGAACAATTTTTCATTTGAGAAGTGGAACATGGAGATTTTGACCTATGCTCAAAAATGACCTGTAATTCAACTTTCACAAAATACCCCTGGATTGCCAAGACCATAACTTGAATTCTACAAATCCCCTTGAGGAATTATAGTACTCAAATTAAAGCTAAGATCAATATTTACAACTCTTATGTTGGCCAAGAATCCATTTGAAAACTCTTTGATGGGAAAAAGTTGCTTGGAAGTCAAGTGACTTTCACAGATAAATTTCAGTGTCCTCTGATGACCCATAACTTGCGAGAACCATAACTTGAGTTCTATAAATCTCCTTGAAGATTTCTAGTAAGAAAATTAAAGCTATTGAGAAGCTCTACAAGTTTCATGTTGACTAAGAATTCATTTGAAGCTTGTATTTTGACTTATCTTGCTTGGAAGTTGGGCCTAAATTAGGGGATTTTACACTGAAACCCTAATTTAGCAACTCCTCTTCTTCTTGATTTCTCTGTGATTTCTCCTTGGCACGACACCACACATGTATACAAATATCAATTCATGAATCCCACATCCTCCAATTAAGCCTTGATGCCCTTCAATCACTCAGTTGACCTAGGGTTGACCCAGATGAAACCCTAGTTGACTGCACTTCAACTCTGGCTCTTGTACTTGTATCAATGAATTGTCTCATCTTCAAAATGACCCTCTAGGTCTTCCATGATCTTTGTACACCTTCCATGGCTCACACACTCATTGATGATCTTCAACATATCCCCAAGATTGGGAGAGAAATCCACTGGTTGACCTTCAAATTTTTCAAAGCTTTAACTCATTTCTTGATTACTTGAATGGTCTTGAACTTGAATAAAACCCCTTGATGGGACTCTTTCTAATAAAAATGGCACTTGATCCCTTGTTAGATGCCTTGTTATGCTATGTTATGCAAATGATTAGACTATGTACATGACTTAGTATGCAAATGACAATGCAATTGAAACATAAACCAAGTGAAATAGGTTGAGCAAATTTTAGGGTGCAACAGCTGCCCCTATTCAAGCGACTTGGACCCGACTGGGTAAAGAGCGAACGGCCTTCAAACATTCGAGGTACGAGGCGGTTGAATACCAAGAACCCGGAAATTTTCCAACTGCAGAAATAAACTGCACCACTGCTTGGGGAACCCCATCCATCCATTGAACCTGGACGACTTCACTGGGGAAGTACTTCTGTCAACAAACATAACTCTGCCAACGATACAGGAAAAAAGCTCCACCATCACTACGGGTAATACTACCGCCACCACTGCGGGAAATACTCTGGGAAAATAACATTGTCATCACTGCGGGTAATACCACCGCCACCACTACGGGAAATAATCTTGTCATCACTACAGGAGAAGAACACCGCCATCGCTACGGGTAATACTCTGTCATCACTACAGGAAAATAACACCGCCATCGTTACGGGTAAACAACACCGTCATTGCTACGGGTAATACTCTGCCATCACTACAGGGAAATAACACCGCCATCGTTACGGGTAAACAACACCGCCATTGCTACGGGTAATACTCTGCCATCACTACAGGAAAATAACACCGCCATCGCTACGGGTAATAACTCTCTGTCACCACTACAGGAAAATAACAATGTCATCGCTACGGGTAATACTCTGCTATCACTACAGGAAAATAACACCGCCATCGCTACGGGTAATACTCTGCCATCACTACAGGAAAATAACACCGCCATCGCTACGGGTAATAACTCTCTGTCACCACTACAGGAAAATAACACCGCCATCGCTACGAGTAATAACTCTCTGTCACCACTACAGGGAAATAACACCGCCATCGTTACGGGTAAGCAACTCTTGAATACAACTCCTCTGCCTATCTTTGCAGTAGCTAACTCCATCAGTCAAATGGGTAACACATAATGGTCCAATCTTTCAATCTTTAATGCTGACATGGCAATAAATCTGAAAAGGACTCTACTGGGGATTTTCTGAACTCAAACTGCTAGACACCTACTTCGACATAGGCGGCAGCTTCTACAACTTGATTCGCGAAACCTTTTGATAACGTCATAACAACAATCTTGAAGAAATACTCCGCTGGAGGGGTAAGAGAAACTTAAAGAAAGCAACTCTGTGGGGAATAATGACAAGGCAAACATTATCGCCACGTGTCTCATGCTGAGACATTTAATATTTGGTAATTGATCTGAGCAAGAGCTCTCTCCACCTGCAAGGGAAACAACACTTGGATACCAAAGGTTAACCAACCTGGCCTATGTTTCAAAATGCGCATGTTTGACAATGGCGTAATGCTCCGTACAACACGGATATGCTACGCGTTTTTGGGTAAATGCAAATATGACACTATATGCAAATGCAAATGCAGGCTCAAGCTGCTGGGGAAACTTTGACAAGCTTGCTTCAACACAGCTGTTGAGAGCGAATATCACCATGTTGGGGATGAACGGGTATCATAAAGTCCTCCGGCCAAAATAAATGTCGGGCATACAACCAACTCTGCCGAGGAGATTAAACTTTGATTTCCACTGGGAGGAAAGAACACCTGCTGGGGAGAGTAACTCCACTGGGGAAGAATCGACTCTCTTGGGGAAAGTAAATTGACTGAGCAAGAAACGACTCAGCTGGGGAACGATGAAATCCCTATGGAGGAAATGATGTTGTCTGGACATAGCTTACAAACTCGGAGTTACCGCTCCGCTGGGGATAATCATCCTGACGAAGGCATGACGACCTGTGGGAAGAAAACCATCTTCTATGGGAATAATCCTTCTGAACCAACTATGACTTGGCTAAACTCTGTGGGAACCCTCCAAACTGGGGATTGATCATTCACATACTCGACTCCCTAGGGAGTGCAACCTCTGCAAGGGATACTGATTTTAACTGGCTGGGGATATCCTCTGGGGATAAGCTGCGACTAGCTGGGGAAATTGATCCCTCTGGGGTTGAAATGCGACCTGCATGGGGATTAGCATCATACAAAATCAAGTCTTTCACCACGAACCTCCGGCTGGGGGCCATAAGTTCTGAGCGTCCATTTTAAAGGTGAGAACCCTGCAAAACACAAACAAGACAAGACAAAATCTACACAACCAAATCTATTCAGGTTAGTGTCCGTGACATTACTTCAGTCAATTCGAAGTTTTATCAATTATTGGCAAGGGCCAGCAAAGTTATGCACATGCAAATTCATCAAAACATCGGAGTTTTCCACATACAAAACAGTAAAGCACAAACATCAAGTACTAAATAACATGTTTTATTAATAACAGGCCTCTGAATAGGCAAAGTTTTGTACATCGGATGCAACTCCTGAAAAGAGGAAGTTACGTACACACACATACATATATGCACAAGAAGCATAAAAATACAAATACAACTTGAATTTGTACACATGTCGGCAACATGGTGCAGACAAACATCGTGAGCTGATCCTCCTATGACTCTCCCGACTCTGGCGCTTTCCCGGTATTCAATTTTCGGAAGAGATTGTGTTGGATAAACGAACCCTCAAGTGCTCCCAAACCACTAATCAATGCAGGTATCGAATTCGGACCGCAGTCATTTTCCTTTTAAATCCCTAACTTTTGCATGAACCGCCCTTTGCGGGTTTTCAATTCACCGGGATACCCTTTTTTGCCGAAGTCGCCCAATGCAGGTTTTCAACTTCGCGGGTGTACATCTTTTCAATTTTATCCCTAACTTTTGCCCGAACCTTTTTATTCTGTTTTTGGTTCGCCGGGATGCCCCTTTTTTGCCTGGACTCTCTTTTTTTCTGTCCAGCGGGTCTCTTTCAAGCAAAGTATTTTTTAACTGCGTCCGAATTCACAGGAGACGAAAAGCCTTCACCATCCATGGTAGATAGTAGCAAAGCTCCTCCTGAGAAGACTTTTCTGACAACGTATGGCCCTTCGTAATTAGGGGTCCACTTGCCCCTGTGATCTGTTTGTGGTGGGAGGATCCTCTTCAGCACAAGGTCGCCCGTCTGAAAGCTTCGCGGACATGTCTTCTTATCGTATGCTTTCTTCATTCGGCTCTGGTACAACCGACCGTATGCGAGAGAAGCTAGCCTCTTCTCATCCATTAAGCTCAGCTAATTCAACCTGTCTTTTACCCATTCTGCCTCGTCAAGTTGGACATCTCGTAATACCCTCAGGGAAGGAATCTCAACTTCCAACGGTAACACTGCCTCCATTCCGTATACTAATGAAAAAAGGGTTGCCCCGGTTGATGTGCGTACTGTCGTACTATAATCGTGCAAAGCGAAAGGTAGCATTTCGTGCCAGTCCTTATACGTCACAACCATCTTCTGAACAATCTTCTTTATGTTCTTATTGGCCGCTTCAACAGCGCCATTCTTTTTGGGTCGGTAAGGAGAAGAGTTGTGATGCTCAATCTTGAAATTCTGGCACAACTCTTTCATCATTTTGTTATTCAAATTCGAACCGTTGTCGGTGATAATCCGCTCAGGGATTCCATATCTGCAGATAATATTCCGCTTGATAAATCTGGCTACCACTTGTTTGGTGACATTGGCATATGACGCTGCTTCCACCCACTTGGTGAAGTAATCAATTGCCACCAAGATGAACCGGTGTCCGTTTGATGTTGTAGGCTCAATCTTTCCAATCATATCAATTCCCCACATCGAGAATGGCCACGGTGATGTCATCACATTCAGAGGACTCGGGGTACATGGACCTTGTCCGCATAAATTTGGCATTTATGACACCTCTTTGCAAACTTGAAACAGTCTGTTTCCATAGTTAGCCAGTAATAACCTGCCCGCAGCAGTTTTCTCGTCATAGCATGCCCACCAGCATGTGTACCAAATGTAGCCTCATGTATCTCTTCCATGAGCAACTTCGCCTCTTTCTCGTCTACACAGCGTAGCAACACCAAGTCGTGGTTTCTCTTGTATAGGACACCGTCAGGGTTCAAATAGAAATTGCCAGCCAATCTCCTGAGAGTCTTCTAATCTCGACTGGATGCCCCAGCCGGATAATCCTTGCTCTTCAGGAAATTCTGGATGTCATAGTACCAGGGTTTATCATCAGATGCTTCGTCAATAGCAAATATGAAGGCAGGCCTGTCAAGCCGAGAGATAACAATCCGGGGAGCCTCGTTCCATAAGTTAACTTTATACATGAAGGACAATGTCGCCAGGGCATCAGCCATTTGATTTTTCGCTCGCGGCACATGATGCAATTCCACCTTGTCAAAGAAAGGCAATAATCTCCTTGCATAATTCATATATGGTATCAAATTGGGCTGACGTGTCTCCCATTCTCCTTTTATCTGGTTCACCACTAGAGCTGAGTCTCTGTATACATCCAGATGTTTGATTCGCAAATCAATAGCCTCTTCAAGACCCATGATGCAAGCCTCATATTCAGCTTCATTATTGGTAACCGGAAAGGTCAATCGAGCCGTAAATGGGATGTGCGACCCCTGAGGAGTAGTAATAATCGCACCTACTCCGCTACCATAGGAATTCACAGCTCCATCAAATATTAACTGTCATTTGGAACCCAATTCTGGTCCTTCGTCCGACAACGGTTCTTCACAATCTTTCATCTTCAGGTACATGATATCCTCGTCAGGAAAATCAAACCTCATCGATTGGTAGTCCTCAACAGGCTGCTCCGCAAGGTACTCTGACAACACACTACCTTTAATAGCCTTCTGAGAAACATATTGGATGTCATATTCGGTTAACACCATCTGCCATCGGGCAATTCTTTCAGAGAGTGCTTGCTTCTTAAACACGTATTTGATAGGATCCATCTTTGAAATTAGCAGGGTTGTATGATTTAGCATGTATTGCCTCAAACGTTTGGCGGCCCAGGATAGCGCACAACACGTTTTCTCGAGCATTGAGTATCTGGACTCACAATCTGTGAACTTCTTACTCAAATAGTAGATCGCATGCTCTTTACGTCCTGTCTCGTCGTGTTGACCGAGAACACAACCCATACTTTCCTCCAGAACCGTCAAATACATGATCAAAGGTCTCCCGGCCACTGGGGGTATCAAAACAGGAGGTTCCTGCAAGTATTCTTTTATCCTAGCGAACGCTCTTTGACAATTTTCATTCCAGGTCACAACCTGGTCCTTCTTCAACAGCTTGAATAATGGCTCGCATGTTGCGGTTAAGTGAGATATGAACCGGGCGATGTAGTTCAACCTCCCTAAAAATCCACGCACTTCTTTTTCTGTTTTAGGCATCGGCATTTCTTGTATTGCTTTTATTTTCGTAGGATCAACCTCTATTCCTTTTTCGCTCACAATAAACCCCAGCAGTTTACCCGATCTCACCCCGAAAGTGCACTTGTTAGGACTCAGTCTCAGCCTGAACTTCCTAAGCCTCTTGAATAATTTCAGCAGATTAACCAAATGCTCCTCCTCCGTCTGGGATTTGGCAATCATATCATCAACATAAACCTCGATCTCTTTATGCATCATGTCATGAAAGAGAGTTGTCATAGCACGTTGATATGTTGCCCCAGCATTCTTCAATCCGAAGGGCATCACTTTGTAGCAAAATGTTCCCCAGGGAGTAACGAAAGTAGTCTTCTCCATGTCTTCTGGCGCCATTTTGATCTGGTTATAGCCTGAGAAGCCATCCATGAAGGAGAATACAGAGAATTGAGACGTGTTATCAACCAGCACATCGATGTGAGGAAGCGGAAAATCATCTTTCGGACTCGCTCTATTCAAATCACGGTAGTCTACACACATTCGTACTTTACCGTCTTTCTTTGGCACTGGTACAATATTAGCGACCCATGAGGGATATTTTGTAACAGCTAGGAAACCAACATCCCACTGTTTTTGCACTTCCTCCTTAATCTTCACAGCCATGTCTGGTCTAGTTCTTCGGAGTTTCTGCTTAACCGGTGGGCATTCTTCTTTTAATGGCAGATGGTGAACAACCATATCCGTATCCAATCCAGGCATGTCCTCATATGACCAAGCGAATATATCACTGTACTCTTTGAGCATCACAATCAACCTTTGCTTGACGTCGCTCTGCAGCGCATCCCCTATACGGATATTCCTTTCAACCCCTTCCGACCCCAAATTGACAATCTCGATGACTTCCTCATGAGGCAAAATGATTCTTTCTTCTTGTTTCAATAACCAGGTCAGCTCTTCTGGTACGTCGCCATCTTCCACAATCTCTTCCTCAGCCTGAAATACCGGGTGCTCGAAGTCGAAATGAGTCATATGCGGTTCATAGATGTCATCTGAAATAGTAATCCTGCAAAGGAAATGTTTAAATGCTTCAAAACGCATACAAAGCAAATAACCACGTTGCCATTTTATTGTAAAAGATAAGAATGGAAAAACAGGGATCACAACATTTGTATATGAAAAACGCCTTTATTCATGATTAAACAATGTACTGTACATAACCAAAATGACCCTAAGCAAAATCATTGTGCCCCAAGTAGGGCACATGATTATTCAACAATTAAAAAACAAATCATTACTGTTTAGTTGTCACAGGAACAATCTCCTAAATAGACCAATTGCAAAGCCCTTGTCCTGGCACACCTGGCTTGATCCACGCGTCCATATCACAGTCGCTATCTCCTTCCTCAGAATCGGAAACAACATTGATGGTCTCGAAGCTCACTCCACTTGGCGTAATGGTTATTGGCCCTCTGAACTTGGGCGCTCCGGAAGAGGATGTTGATGACGAAGGATGATATCCAAGCCCGAACCTGTCGTTCTTCACGGGAATCTCCAACACCTGACCCCAGCCCTTTGTTTCGCCTGCCCGTACTAGAGCTTGAGCCTCTTTATACGATGACACTGCCACATCTGATATCTTGGGTACTGGAGCTTTGTCTTTAATCTTTAGCCCTTCAAATGCTTGACAGGGTGTCTCATGAATCTCGTCGTCGACCTCCACATATCTGAATGAAGACAGATGGCTAACCAGAATATCTTCTTCTCCACAAACGATGACGACACTATCCCCCACCATATACTTCAACTTTTGGTGCAACGTGGATGTGACTGCCCCGGCGGCATGGATCCATGGTCATCCAAGAAGACAACTATACGCTGGCTGGATATCCATTATATAGAATTCAGTTTCAAATACTTCAGGCCCCACCTGCAATGGTAATGTTATCGATCCGAACACTGACCTCCTCGTTCCATCGAATGCTCTTACCACTAGGTCACTGGGCGTGCAGAGAATCCCTCTGACATCCAACTTCATCATTGCTTTCTTCGGAAGCACATTCAAGGAAGACCCTGTATCCATCAGCACATGGGACATGATCGTGCCCCTGCATTCAACTGAGACGTGCAGCGCCATATTATGCTCTCTCCCCCTCGGGGTCAAATCAAAATCCATAAATCCCAAACTATGGCCTGCATTAACATGCGCCATCACCCCTTCTAATTGATTAACCAAAACGTCTTGAGGAACAAATGACGCGTCTAGGATCTTCAGCAAAGCGTTCCGATGGGCCTCGGAACATAATAGTAGTGACAAAATCGAGATCTTTGATGGCGTTTGCTGGAGGTGCTCCACAATTTTGTAATCACTTTTACGGATGAGCCTCATAAACTCTTCCACATCCTTAAGTGATGTCTCCCTTTCCTTTATCTGCGAGGGGCCACTCTCGTCCACCTTGGCCTTCCCCTTTGCCAATCTTTTTGTCTCTATCTCAGGCGATGTAAAGATTCTCCCACTTCTGGTCATACCTCCTGTTCCGACCACATTATCGACAACCCCAGCTGGTTGTCCATTGACTTCAATTTTCTCCCCGTCACAATATACCTCCAACCCGTAAGTCCATGGCACTGCTTTGGTACTTTCGAAAGGGACAGGCCCTGCTTTAGTAATAGTGATTGTCGGCCGCCTGGCGGGCGCCGTTATTGTTATTGTTTTCCTTGGAATTATCACTGTCGCAACATCGTTCCGCTCATCACACAATGCCTCTACAGGCTCTTCAACTGCGGTTCTATCAAACTGCAATGTTCCTTCATTCATCAAAGCCTGAATACCCTGTTTCAAATCATTACAACCCTCTGGTTGTACCCAACAATCCAAGCAAAATCCGTCGCACCCTGGGAATACACCCCCTTTTAATAACCTGCTTTTGATCTCACCCAACGGTGTCTTCAGCATATTGACATCTGTCACTAGATTCAAACTTTCCTCGGTCAGGATGGCGTTTGCCCCATGATTGGGCATAGGCTGTTGTACTATATTTGGACCCGCCTGTCCAAAGTTAATAGCTTTGCTGTCCAACAAGTCTTGGACTTTATGTTTAAACGCATGACAGCCTTCAATATCATGTTTGGGCACCCCGGAGTGGAAATCACAGTGCTTACCAGCATCATAACCAAACGGAGGATTGCCCGTTAACGGTGCCATGGTCCTTTTCTCGACCAACTTTAATCCTAGCAATGTTTGAAGTAGTTCAGCGTATGTTGAAGGAGGCGTTTCAAATACTCGCCTGGGCTTGCCCTCTAGGATTCTGTGTTGGGCGGGATGTTGCCTTTGTTGTTACTGCTGTTGCGGCTGCTGTTGTTGTTGTTGTGGAAAAGGGATGGTAACACTAGCGACCTGTTGATGCTGAGCATACTGACTTCGTCCTCTACCCCGACCTCTGCCGCCAAACACAACACTAGAATCACCTTGACGCCTACCACCGAATGCTTTTTCTTGTACCTCCTGCAGGGGCAGACTCACCTGCTTGGAATCTTCCAACCTTAATACTGTCTTCGACCATCTCACCCATGAGAATCAAATCTGAAAAACTGCTCAACGAAACGTTGAACAACTTTTTGTAATATATCCCCGTGAACATTCCAATGAACATGCTATTCATTTTTCTCTCAGCCAACGGAGGATGTACTCTTGCTGCCATGTCGCGCCATCTCAGCGCATACTCTTTAAAGCTTTCCTCTTTCTTTTGCGACAAATCTTGCAGTTGAACTCGGTTCGGTGCCAGATCACTATTATATTTATAATGCAGGACGAAAGCATCCGCCAATTGCTTCCAGGTTTTGATTTGAGCGGGCTCCAACCCCATGTACCACTCGAGTGACGGCCCTGATAGGTTGTCTTGAAAGAAATGCATAAGCATCCTTTCGTCGTCTGAATACACCGACATCCTTCTGTAATAAGCACGGACATGCACCTTAGGGCAAGTGTCCCCCTTATACTTGTCGAATGTGGGCGCTTTGAACTTCAGCGGTACCTTCAGCCCAGGCACCAAGCCCATGGTAGTCATGTCTAGTCCAGTAGAATTCTGATTAGCCATACCCTTCACCTGTTCTTCAAGCATTTTAATCCTCTGAGTATTGTCACCGGGTCCTTCAAATCCCATGCCTCTTCCAGAGAAGGCGTCCTCTTGACAGTCTTCGCCCCAGTTCACATTTTCATTTCCGTACCCGTTATAACCAGTGTTGCAACCAAACCCTTGCTGATTAGTCATAGGACCTCGTCCCCCATTACCAAAACCTTGATTGAAACCAGTGTTGATAGGAACCAATCCAGCACCATTTCCACCATAACCCTGGTTAGCGTTACCGAAACCATCATAGCCGAAATCCTGGGTGTTGAAGCCGAACTTTCCGCCCTGATTGCCGTACTCAAACCCCTGGTCATTATAGCCGAACCCATTGTTACCAAAACCATTACCACCATTGAAGTTACCACCGCCCATATTGGCGTCTCCAAATCCGACATTGTTAATAACAGTTTCATTTCCATTTCCTGTGTTACTGTTGCCAGCGCCAGCGTCATTGTTTACAACCACGACAGGTGGGGTCACCACAGGAGGAACCACAGGAGTAGGGGGCCCATCCTCATAAAGAGTTTCGACGTGCACCGAGTTGTGGTCATTGTTTCCGTTCCCATTAGCCCACGTCAGCAGCGGCTGCACCAATGTCTGGAGATTCTCCTGGCCTTTAGCAATACTCTCCATTGCCTGCATGAACAGGTTCAACTTCTCGCGAATTTCCTGTATCTCCACCTGGACTTGATCCATGATTCTCTTGCAGTTGTTTCGGGTTGAATAGCGGTGAACTCTTGGTTCGTCAATCCTGAAAACCTGAAGATGCAGGAAATAAGATACAGATTCAAGAATACCTGGTCATGCAATATGAATGCAGATGCAATTATGTAAATATGCTACAGGTTATATTCCCCCCGATTCTAGTTCCGGGGAGAATGCCATCATGACAATGGAGTCCCCATCAAGCAAGCAAGGAATCAGAAAACCCTCATATATAACAAACGCCAAGAGGCTGAGTACAAGAGTACAACTAAATACAACTGAAGAGACCTCGACCAACAAGTCTGGCGATGGTCCAAACACAAACACAAATAACAAAGGCAAGATAAAGATAAATCAGGCCAAGTGGCATGCTCTGATGTCCTCCAATATCCTCATCGTCTTCGAGTGCCCTAGTCGGGAGATCAGCTCCTGAATCAGTAGAGCATGCTGCTCGGTAGTGGATCTCAGCTTCTGGGCGTCATCCTGGTAGGTTCCTTTGCCAGAACTCTCGTCAAATCTGTACCTCTTGGAACCGGTCTTCTCTTCATACCCTCTCGGCTTCTCGTCAATGTCACTTACTCTGAGCTCCGCAGCGCTCCTAAGTGATGTCGCTTCAACAATCTTTGCGTCTTGGGCTCTAATATGTGCCTCTAGCGTGGCAATCTGCAGCTTCAGTTCGTCTTCCCGCTCCTTCCGCTTGGTAAGCGTGGCATTCCACAAAGCTTCCCACTTGCTGATACGGGCATAAGCTTTGCTTAGAAGTTCCTTCTTGGAAGTAAGCACCTTGCTAACACCGTTTAAGGTTATTCCCACTTTTTCTTTCTTGTTGGTCTCTTCCGTCAGCTCTGATCCCAACCTGTTAATCAACTCAATCTGTTCCTTCACAGTAAAGGTGGCTTCCTTCTTCTCACGACGTAACTGGAAGATCTCCTTCTCTAACTCCTCGTTGGCTTTCTCCAGCTCCTCATTTTCAGCCAACAATTTGTTATATTTCTCACTCTCTTCTGCAGGAGGTACCTCAATCAATGGAAGATACAGGGGTTCCACAGCAGGATAAGGCATCAAAGAAGTACTGGCTCTCTCGCGAACCCAAGCTAAATAAGGATCATAAGCTCTGTTGTTGCTCTTACCGAGCAAATCCTTCCCCCTCCTATGGATGTTAGCCCATGCATGTCTCAATCTGATCAAAACAGTCGTGTCCGATAAGCCTGTGAGATACAGAGATTCCTGTATCTCCTTCTCAATATGAGCGTCCCTCAAAGCATAACCGAACTGTCGTACCAGCAATGAAGGGTTATAGTTGATACAGCCTTTCCGTCCAATCAAGGGGACATTCGGGAAGCCACTGCAACTATATATAACATCAGTACCAAGCATACTCCGATCAAACCAGATGATATTCTCAGCAGCCAGTCCCATCAACCGGGAAGGCCAATCCAAAGTATCAACAGCATCAACGAAAGGTCCTGTCTTCGGAAGGTGCCCCTGGAACCACCTGTACAAGAGCGGAAGACAACAGGAAACATTCTTGCCACGACGTTTCTCATTCTTGTAGTGAATGGAATGATAAACATTGCCCAAGAGAGTAGGAACTGGATTCTTCGAGGCAAGAATCAGAAAGGCGTCAGAGTCGACAAAATCTGGCACATTAGGAAACAGGACAATCCCATAGATGCAGACAGCTAGAATAGCACTGAAAGCAACCCAACATCCACTCTTCGCGCATTGCATAGCCTTCTCAACTAGGACAGATAGGTGAAAACCATAAGCTCCATTCAGCTTAACCAAGCCTCCCGGAAACTCAGAGGCGTCTAAGCTGACAATCTCAGTGAGTGTAGCCAACTCAGGCTCAGCATCAACATGAACAAAGGGCATCTGGTCTAGCACAGGAACTCCCAACATCGCAGAATACTCCTCCAAAGTGGGTGCTAGAATATAATCGGGAAATAAGAAACATCTCAGCTGCGGCTCATAAAACTGCAACAAAGTATATACCCCAGTCGTCTCGAATGCTGAAGGTCTGTATAACAAGCTAAGCAATCTCCCATAAGATACTCTGAACTCAGCCCTCACACTCTCATCTGCCAGAGAAACTAAACCCAGCAATGAACTGATATCTGGTGAATGCAACCGGTAAGCAACTGTCTTCTTCAGGGACTCCATGTCTGGCTAGAAGATACACTATAATCAAAGGGGAATGATCACCTACAACATAAATACATGTTAATGAAATGCAATCATGAAAATGCACATGCATATGCAAACAAGGGACCAAGTGCAATGCTGATAGACTGGGCTGCTCTGTACTGAAGCCTGAGAACCATACAATCTTTATCTCAAACCAAACTACTCAAATGAACCTTGTAACCACATCTCACTGACAGAGATAAACCGGGTGTTCTGAGGTCAAAGGTTTCCTGCAAACAGACCCACCTACCCCTCACAGGTGTGTACTTAACTCGCAGACGAGGTACGACATCCTATGTGGGTTCAACGTCACAGACTTTCAAGAGCGATGATACGATACCCAAAAGGTGTGGCATCATCATCCCTTGAAGCGGCCTCACTTAGTTGAATCCCAATTGATAGGTTCCCAGAGCCGACAATCCTCGGGTCAGACAACTTGTCGAGCCCTAAGGGCCAGGCAAGAAGCATCAAAGAGAATCTCGTCCGAGCATAAATTTCGTGGCTAGCTGGTGCGAGCTAAGCAAGCAGGCTAACCACTACTCCCTACTTCTAAGTCTATGTGTAACCTCAATCCCAGGTCCGACTTATCTCTCAACAGATCTTCCCTTCCCACAACAACAATAATAATATAAGGCTGATAATAAAAGGCGGAAAGTAAAGACAGAAAAGTAAATCTACACAACACCCATGACGGGAAAACAAGCGCTAGGATTGACTCGCGTAGGGGATATTCCGATCCCTAGCAGAGTCGCCAGCTGTCGCTACTGCGAAAATCGGCGTCGGCTGAACAGAAGAGTCGCCACCGTGCGTTATTTATCCCAATAGAGGGAAAGGAAACGCTCGAAGTAAACCTCAAGCAAAGACGGGAAAGGAATGGTCATCGCAACCAAATCCTGGATTTGGGAGTCGGTTACGCAAGGGGAAGGTATTAGCACCCCTCACGTCCGTCGTACTCGACGGGATCCATGCTTGTTTTCTAGTACGGATTGTTATTCTATCTACTCTAAAGGTCAAGGGTTAAAAGAAAAGAAAATGACTCAGCAAAGTATCGCACTTTATGCCTACGTATTCCCGTCTGGAACGAGAAATCAGAGTCAACGTAGTTCGCCTACCTATGGGAAAGGAGGGGAGGTTGCTCGCTAGGATATCGCATCCTATGCCTACGTACTTTCATACAGCATGAAAGATCAGAGCAAACGTAGTTTGGGCTACGGAAGACACAAGCTTGTCTGAACGTTTTTTTATCTCCTTATGAAAGGGTTTTTCCTGATTAAGAGTCCAAGCGGACAAAAATGACATCTTGATGTTTGTTTTCAGTCTTTTACGCAAGAACTGTCTTTTATGATGTTTGCAATCTCTGACGCACTAGAGACTATGATTCGAGGGTGGCTACGTCGTATGTCACCCTAAGGGTAACACACTAAGTAATCAGATTACTGAAGAGTGACCCTCCAGCAACCTTTCTCAAATAGCTTAAGGCTCATAGCGTACGACATCGATTATCCTTATTACTATGTTTTGAATTGTTCTGAGATAGGAGAAAGAAGTTCTAAAAAATCCTAGGGTTTGAAAGGGAATAAAACTAACCTAATGTTATCATACATGGATTACAACCTAATGTCTGTCATAATTCCCTCCTACACAGAGGAAATCAGAGATCCTAGGGGATAAATGGAAAAGAAACAACAAAAATACAGTAAACAGTAAAATGCATGAGATGCAGCAAAACAAGCGAGGCAAAGGAATCATACTCAACCTCGAACCTGGGAAAACAATAGGCAAAGTGAAACATCTTCACCTCAAACCTAAGGGAAAATCAATAGACAATACAGCAAAGAAAATCACGCCTAATACCAGCTCAGACAGCCACACCAGCTCTTACAGCAAGCATATCAAACAACACTAGCTCTGGCAGCTACAGGTGATTAACAGCAAAAAAGTTGACGGCAACACCTTCAGGTAAGATCTCATCTTCGCTCTCCAATGATATTCAAGCTTCAGATAAACTCTTATCTCCAATAATCTTCAGCTTTAGCAATCAATGAATCCAAACAACAAACATCTTCAAGCAGCAGCAAAACCCTGATCTTCAACAGATATCCAACTTTGATGCAGACACTCACAGGAGAGAATCAACTAACAGATGAGGTTGTAATGTTAAGCTGCTTAATGATAACCCAAGGAAATCATTAAGACCTTAACACAGCAAGTGAAAGGTATCCTCAAAAGTTCTACTCTCTAGGGTATGCCCCACTTCCCTCCAAAGGAGAGATGGAACTTCCCTAAGAGGACTTTGCATCATAGGATAGAATAGAAGCAAACAATGCATTCTATGTTTGATGGAAGAAATGAACTAATTCTACAAAAGCTCTCCCTAAAAGCCTAATTCTACCAACTCCTAAAACAAACTTAAAAGAGAAAGAAAGCTCCACTCCAAGCTCCACTCTTCTAGCCAAAGCATCTTCATCATGTCCAAAAGCTCCTCTAAAAAGGAATCCAAAGTCTTCAAGCTCCAAGTCCACCAAACGCTCCAAACAAGGCAAAGCACTCAAGAGAGAACACCGAAAGCAACAATCATTTGCAAAACCCAAAAAAAATAGCAAAATAAATTGTAAAATTCTAATAAAATTCCTATATGAACATGCATGTTTGATCATTCTAAAATTCCAGAATCAGAACCTAAATCAATTTCTAGATCATCTAAACAATTCCTAAATGAAATTTTGTCATGGGAAACCATTATTTGGGAAGGCTCTAAACTACACACCTAAAACAGAATCTAATCAATTTTAAAAATTCTAAGAAAATTCCAGGGGAAACCTATGGATGTCCTCTAAATCATATCGAAAGAATCAGCTCAAAATCATAAAGCATCAAAGAGAACAAAATTAAACAAACAGCAATATCAATTATGTATAACAATAGATATTAGCACAAAAGAAAATTCGTAACTAATTCAAATAAAATCCTAAAAATGCAAACTCAACTCCTACAGTTTCTTAAGACAATCAAGATCTAAAGAAAAAAATTTCATAATTTTTTGATCATTTTTACTATTTTTAATGCAATTAATCCAAACAGCTATTAAAACAGAAAAAAAAGAACGAAAATGAATTGAACTAAGTTAATGTGCATTGGGCCAGGGGTGCGAACAACAGAATTCCAAAGCAATGTCTGTGTGGGCCTCGCGAGTGGGGGTGGGAACAGTACCCGCACGGTACTGTAGCCGTTCCGGCGGTGACATTTTTTCGGTAACTTCCGAGCAACATAACTCCATCGATTCTTAACCGTTTCGCACGAAATTTTAGTCAAACTTGAAGGAAAAAAATCAAGGATTCCAAATATGCTCTTGGATTCCATCAAAACTCCATGATCAAAGATATATATCATCATCAAGAAAACATACTCATCCAAAAAAGTCTCTAATCCTTAATTTCTTGATCCTAATTTTATCTATACATTTTCCAGATCCTAACCACATGAATAATTTAATCTAATTCGTCCTAAAATCATAGAAAAAGTGAATTTTACATACCGGCTTCGGAGCGTCGAAACGGAGTAGTTGAAGCTCGATTTTTCTTTCCAAAAAGCGCGAAAAACCTTTGTTAAAGTTTGTTGGAGAAGATTAAATTCTTGATAACTCTTGAAAATGCCTTGAATCCAACTTTGATCTCTCACTTTTTCTCTTCCAAACTCCAATGTCAATCTATGGTTTTTTCATAAATGAATCATCAACTCTTGCTCTGAACCTCTTCACAAGTATATATTGAATGTATTTGAAGACCCTAGAAAGTTCTAGATTGATCCAATGAGAAAATCAACTTCTCATGTCATGAAAATCTCTTCTTATGCTATGCACATACCATCTCATGTTTTGGCTTGCAATTCACTTGGTTATGAGTTTAAATTCTCTCCAAATGAGATATTGGAGGTGTATGGATGGAAAGGAGCCTTGCATTTGCTTGGAAGTGTGGTTTTGCATATGTGCCTTATGATGCAAGTAGCCCATTTATAAAGCAAGTCCTTGAAATAACCCTCAATTCAAAATTTAGGCAATGCCATTGTCTTTAAAATGCATTTTACAATCAAATTGGTATGTCATATGGCTTGTTTGTGACCTCTAACCCAAAATTTGATTTTTCCCACCAAACTTTATTTGACTTATTCCCTTTTTTTAGGCCATTTTAAGTGACTTTTTTGAAATAAGCCAATCAATCCACCATAATGACTTATTCGACCTAAAAACATCATTTTAAGCACATTCCATGTTGAACAATTGTTCATTTGAGAAGTGGAACATGGAGATTTTGACCTATGCTAAAAAATGACATGTAATTCAACTTTCCCAAAATACCCCTGGATTGCCAAGACCATAACTTGAATTCTACAAATCCCCTTGAGGACTTCTAGTACTCAAATTTAATCTAAGATCAAGATCTACAACTCTTATGTTGGCCAAGAATCCATTTGAAAACTCCTTGATGGGCAAAAGTTGCTTGGAAGTCAAGTGACTTTCACAGATAAATTTCAGTGTCCTCTGATGACCCATAACTTGCGAGAACCATAACTTGAGTTCTATAAATCTCCTTGAAGACTTCTAGTACTCAAATTAAAGCTATTGAGAAGCTCTACAAGTTTCATGTTGACCAAGAATTCATTTGAAGCTTGTATTTTGACTTATCTTGCTTGGAAGTTGGGCCTAAATTAGGGGATTTTACACTGAAACCCTAATTTAGCAACTCCTCTTCTTCTTGATTTCTCTGTGATTTCTCCTTGGAACGACACCACACATGTATACACATATCAATTCATGAATCCCACATCCTCCAATTAAGCCTTGATGCCCTTCAATCAGTCAGTTGACCTAGGGTTGACCCAGATGAAACCCTAGTTGACTGCACTTCAACTCTGGCTCTTGTACTTGTATCAATGACTTGTCTCATCTTCAAAATGACCCTCTAGGTCTTCCATGATCTTTGTACACCTTCCATGGCTCACACACTCGTTGATGATCTTCAACATATCCCCAAGATTGGGAGAGAAATCCACTGGTTGACCTTCAAATTTTTCAAAGCTTTAACTCATTTCTTGATTACTTGAATGGTCTTGAACTTGAATAAAACCCCTTGATGGGCCTCTTTCTGATAAAAATGGCACTTGATCCCTTGTTAGATGCCTTGTTATGCTATGTTATGCAAATGATTAGACTATGTACATGACTTAGTATGCAAATGACAATGCAATTGAAACATAAACCAAGTGAAATAGGTTGAGCAAATTTTAGGGTGCAACAGGTGGCACTAAGAAAACGCTTTTTTAAAGCGCTGTTGTAGGTGTCACATACGAGAGTGCTTTCTCTATAAGCGCTGCTATATGCATGCCTAAGGCACACCTTAGAGAGCGGTTTTTAAAAGCGCTGCTAAATGCCATTAAAAAGCGCTGCTATATGCATTATTAGAATTAATTTAAAATACCTACCAGAATTTTTAAAACAAACAGAACGACGTCTGTGTGTATTTCTTTCATTCTTTCTCCTCTGGCGACCTAAACCACGAACGTACCCTCCTCCGTTAACCTAAAACACGACTGTCGCACTCCTCCGTCCGACAGCCGCCGACCGTCGCCCTCCTCCGTCATTTCGTCTGCAGAACTACAAGGTAATCTTATTATTTTGTTTTGTAATGTTATGTCTTTGTCATTCCTCTGCTGCAACTGATATGAATATGAGAAAAAAATTGTTTTCTTCATTATTTTGTTTTGTAATGGTTGCCATTGTCATTCCTCTGCTGCAACTGATATGAATATGAGAAAAAAATTATTCTCTTTTTCTCTCACTTAAATGCATTCTAAGTGTTTGATAAAATACCTCTTAGAGATTTTTTTTGTTCAATCTTATGATAAAGTGTTTGATGTTTTGTTCAATACTATTACTCTCCATTTTCAGTTCTGCATTCAGTTTTGTATTATGTTATTAATTAGTTTTGATATTATGCTAAAATGTCATTTTGAAAATTGGTGTTGTAGTGTTGATATTATAGAACACTGAACATATCTCTTTGCTTTTGGTATGTGTTTTACATGAAAGGAAAGCAACTTAGAGAAGCAAACAGTTACTTGTGCAAACTCTAATTAAATCATATACATGAATCACTGCACATTTAAAGTTCCATTAAAAATACAATTCTAAATTATTTCATTATGAGAGCTTGGACATTTTAGATAAGATAGATGAAATATCCATCTAGATACAGGTATAAATGAAAGCTTCTGATAGGTAACCTCTGCTTGAAATTGCAGTTATCCTTGAATATGCATATGTTTTTTTTTACAAAACAGACAGATCCTAAATTATAGGTGAAAAAATTGTCACCAATAACTTTGTCATAAATCTAGTAAGAATTCAACCAAAACTTAAATAATATATATGTTTAGAAGACATTCCTTCAAATCACATTAAGAAAATAATATTTCAATGTCAAATTACATCCTGAGCTTCTTTTTAAGAGAGTAGCCAACATGAATATAAATATAAGTAAACTATATACCTATCAAAATGGTTAGATCATATGAGTAGTCCGTTTTATGGTATTTTATTTTGTTCCTCATTTTATAGTTTCTTAGTTGTTCCACCTTTTTCTTTTAATATTATAAGGCTTTATTAAAAGAAATTATCAACTATACAAGAAGTTGTTACATTATTGCAAGTTTTATCAACAATTGATGTTCTAAGAATTATTTAATGTTGATGATGTTATTAATTTTGTCTGTTATAGGGGTTACCTGTGAAGAGCAAGGTTGTGATCGTTTCCAAGCATCCTACTGTGTAGCTTTCTTAGAAGTTAGTGATTTCTTTACAGGTATTCTTTGTTTTTGTTTAACTTTCTTAGTTTAGTTTAGACTACTCAATTAGTATGGATAAAAAATGGATGTCTTCTAATCGGTTGTCAAAAGAGTACGAGAATGGGGTATCGAAATTCGTTAAGTTTGCTGTTGAACACGCCAAAGACCCCAGTAGGATCACATGTCCTTGCTTAGGTTGTTGTTATGGGCGTCGAATTGACGTCGTTCAGTTGGAATCTCATTTAATGAGACATGGAATTGATCGAAGTTATACATGCAGGACATTACATGGTGAGATAAGTAACGAGAATGTCGAACCCGGGAATAATGCGACCTATGCTTCAAAGGACAATGGCAGGGATACATATGATTGTGATCGAGTCGAATAGATTGCAGAAGCACTTGAAGAAGATCTTCAAGATTGTCCCAAGATGTTTGAGAGGTTGGAAGCGATGCAGAGAAACCGTTGTATAAAGGTTGCACTACTTTCACAAGATTGTCTGTGGTATTAAAGTTGTACAACTTAAAGGCGGGTAATGGATGGTCGGATAAAAGTTTCACAGAGTTGTTAGCCCTACTTCAAGAGATGCTTCCGGAGGACAATGTTCTTCCCAATCGAACCTATGAAGCTAAAAAAATGTTATGCTCTATTGGAATGAGCTATGATAAGATACATGCTTGTCCAAATGATTGCATTTTGCTTCGAAATGAATATGCATCATTAAACGAGTGTCCTAAATGCGGTGTATCTGGGTATAAGAAAAAGTTATCACCAGCAAAAGTCTTATGGTATTTTCCTATAATTCCGAGATTCAGACGCATGTTTTGTAGTGAAACAGATGCAAAACACCTGACTTGGCATGCAAATGATAGAATTATAGATGGGAAGTATCGACATCCGGCAGATTCACCACAGTGGATGAAAATTGATAATGAGTATCCTGATTTTGGAGAAGAAGCTAGAAACCTTCGCTTGGTATTATCGACTGACGGAATGAATCCGCATGGTCTGCAAAGTATCTCACATTCCACCTGGCCTGTAATTATTATGATTTATAACCTACCTCCATGGCTATGTATGAAGCGTAAGTACATGATGTTATCTATGTTAATTTTTGGCCCTAAACAACCAGGGAATGACATAGACATATACTTGACACCTTTAATCAAAGACTTAAAGAGTTTTTGGGAGAACGGTGTGGAGGTATATGATGGATATAGGAAAGAAAGTTTCAATTTGAGGGCGATGTTGTTTGGCACAATTAATGATTTTCCATCATACGGAAATCTATCGGGGTATAGCATTAAAGGTCAGTGTGCGTGTTCTATCTGTGAAGAAAACATAGATTGGACGCGGTTGGAATTTGGTCAGAAGAATGTCTTTCTTGGTCATCGTATATTCTTAAATTCTAATCATCACTATCGTGGGTGGAGAAAAGCATTCAATGGAAATTCATAACAACGTAGAGTTCCACCTACATTGACCGGCTAACAAATTTTTGAAAAGGTGAAAGATGTGAGTACTCAGTTTGGCAAGCCTTTTGCTCATATGCTTGTCACGCGTGGGTGGAAGAAGAGGTCAATTTTGTTTGAGTTGCCGTATTGGAAGTCATTGTATGTAAAACATTTTCTTGATGTTATGCATATTGAAAAAAATGTATTTGAAAGTGTTATTGGTACGTTACTCAATATACAAGGAAAGTCTAAGGATGGCCTTAAAGTAAGAAAGGACTTGGTAGCAATGGGAATAAGAAATGAATTAGGACCCTTGAAGAAAGGAAATTGCACATATCTACCGCCTGCTGCTTATACTTTTGAAGGTGAGAAAATACTTAGAAGGGGGGGTTGAATAAGTATGACAGAAAATAATCAAAGATAAAAACTCAAGTATTTTTATCCTGGTTCGTTGAACTCAACTACTCCAGTCCACCCTTTTCAAGAGTGATTTGCCTTTCTCAACAAGGACTTAATCCACTATTCAAATCAACTGATTACAAATAGCAACACCTAAGAACAACTGTTCTTAGTCTTCTCAAGAGCTACTGATCTAACCTAGATCCTCTTAAGGAAAACTTCCTTTACAAATTAATGTAATACAATGTAAGAGTAAGAAATTGCTTCTATGAAAGCTATAAACACAACTGTGTTATTTCTCTAAGTTTAGAACAATGTATGAACAGCAAAGAATATGAGAGCTTGAGAGCTTTTCGCGTGAGAGTAAGTTTGTCAAAATTCTTTTCGTCATATGAAGAATGAGCTATGATATCCTTTATATAGCTACTTGAATATTGGAGAGAATATTTTACCGTTGGAGAAGATATTTCCAATATCAAATAGTACTGTCCTTTGTACTATTGCAGCAGAGAGACGGCGCACAAAATGTGGGTGTAGCAATTGTCTGCTGAGCTGTGAATATACCATATATGGAATGTATCAGAGGAATAATCTTCTTGCAGAGAATTTTGTCTATCCCAATTAAGGAAAGATTTGCTGGCATATTCCAACGGATATATTAAAATAATCTTCTTCAAATAATTCTTCAGATAGTTCAGATCAACAATCAATATCAGAGTCTTCAGTCTTCAGAATCTTCTGGAAACTTCAGAGCCTAAGATGTTCTTCAGATGTTGATGAATCAGAGTCTGGTGCAGCTGTGTGCTTGAAGCGTAACATGCTCTTATATCAGAGTCTTCACTCAGATCAGAGTCTTCTCTCAGATCAGAGTCTTCTCTCATTCAGAGTCTCTTCACTCAGAGTCTTCTTTCATTCAGATTCTTGATAATATATGCAGCGTGTTGTATCTTCAGAATCTTGATGACTAAGCTCTTATACTTCAGATTCTTCTAATCTTCAGATGCTCTTGAGCCATTCAGAATTTATTGTTCACATCAAATTTGCTCTTTAAGATTAAAATCTTTTGTGCCTGTAGAAAACAGTTTAGAACAAATTTAAAGAGTATAATTCTTGTATACAAATTATCATTAATGTTATCATCAAAACATAGAGATATTACTAAGACACAATCTGTGCTCTTACAATCTCCCCCTTTTTGATGATGACAAAACATGAGAAATTTGTTCAATAAAAATATGAATTAAAATTACTCCCCCTGAGATTTACAATCTCCCCCTGAAATGAATACTCTAATGGAATTAGATACTTCCCTTTCTGGTTGAGTACATTTCAGATTCAGAGCCTGATTGAAGCCTGGTTAACATCCTGATTGAAGCCTGGTTGACATATGTTTGACTTCTTGAGTCAAAGCTTGATGCCATATTAAAGCTTGATGCCAGATGAACAACTTCAGAACACCTGGTTGTTTATCTTGCCATTTCCTGTCTTGAGTTATCTTTTAGATCATAGTACTCAAGGTTAGATATCAGAGTCTGGTCTACTCAGATTTAGCTATTTTTGATCAGGTTCTGAAAAGATAGATCTCAGGAAAAACTTCAATGAAATTTGTCAGATTTTTTAATAATATCTGGGACACTTAAATTCAAAGAATGTTAGTAATATGTCTGACTTAGTTCAGATAATTGCTTATAGATTTGAACAATCAGATTCTATTTTGTTTCTCCCCCTTTTTGTCATAATCAAAAAGAATTTTAAAAGACAGTAAAGATACAGAAGAAACACATATCCAGATAAGCAAAAGATCATAGTCATTAAGTCAAGAGAACATCCAGATCCAGATAAAAGCATACAAAACATATCAGAAGAAAATCAAAACAAAGCAAAACATGAAAAACTTGTGCAAAACATCAAGTAGATTTAGCAGATGAGGTTTGTTGAGAAGCAATGAGATGCAGCAGTGCTGTAATCCTTTCTGAATTTTCATCTTGCTTAGCCATCCAAGTTTTCATTTCTTCATTTGTTTTCTTTTGATCAACCATAAAATCCTTAAGTTCTTTGACATCCTTCTGAAGATCTGTAGATTCTGAAACAGTAGGTTCTGAAACAGTAGATTCTGAAACAATCTGAGTAACATCAGGTGCAGGAATTTCTGGAGGTGGAGGAGCTTCTAGAAGAAGAATAGGTGGAGTGTTTCTCTTAATCCGTTTTTGATAAGCAGCAAACCTTACTTTTGACAATCTAAGACATTGAGTCCTGATTTTCAAAGCCTCCCTATTCAGTCTGTAAAGATATTTCTTCCAAACAGCATTAGCAGCCTCTTTGTCCATAGTAGTCATGCAAACATCCATAATGTCAGCAAAGTCTGAGACATTATCCTTATCAAAATCTCTTAACAGAGTATAAACACTTGATCCCAATTCTGCTTCATCAGGGATTCTGGGTTTTCTTGGTTGGGTTAGATGTGTTTGTGGTGTTTGTTCAGAAGGTTGAGGTTGTGAAGATGGATGTTCAGATGTTTGTGGTTCAGAAGGTTGAGGATTGATTTGTGGTTCAGATGTTTGTTGGTCAGAATGTTGTGGTTGAGGTATAGAGGGAATTGGTTGGGTTTCTGTTGGTTGTGGAGTGAGAGTTTGAGTTGGGGAATTTTGTGGAGAAGGTGGATGTTCAGAAGTTGGAGATTTAAACAGCTGTTTCCAAACACTCTCAGAACGAGGTTGTTTGAGATCATTCAAGCATTCATTAATGTAACCAGATGATTCATCATCAGATGATGTATCAGAGTGGTTAGATTTTTCAGAAGTTGAAGATAAAATGACAGACTGGTTTAAAGGTGTGACATCTAATATCTCATTAGGATCAATGAGATTTTCAGGTTGGTCAGAGTGTTCAGGGTGAACATCCTCTGGAATGGTATATTCTGGGATAGTGTTTTGTGGTTGTGGTGTTGTTTGTTGAGTTTGTTGTGGAATTTCTGTTTGTATGTTTGTTGGTTGTGGTGTATGAGTCTCAGATGGTCTAGATCTTTTAAATATAAGGGGTGAGTCAGATGGTGTGGGGGTAGCAGAATGATGAACAGGATTAGAATCAGTGTTAAATACCTGTTTCAGAGTATCTCTAATTTCTTCAAAAGTTGCTGCAGGAGGATTTGGTTGAACCTTCTTCAGCTTCTTCCTTTTCTTCTTCTTTTCAGCATCTGAATGCTTCCTTTTCTTCTGATGACCTTCACTATCAGCTTTTCTCTTACGTCTTCTTTCCCTTGTCAAATCAGGAAGAACTTGGCCTTCCTTCTGCACAAGATTGGCAGGAATCTCAACACCATCTCTTATGCAGCGAGCAACATACTCAGCAATAATTTCTCTAGGTTCATCTGAGGTGAATAAAGGAAATTCCTTAACAGGAATCCTTCTTCCCCTAACTTCTTCAGAGTTAGTTTTCCTTGGTTTCTCAGATAAATCATCAACCAGTTTCATCCTTCTCAGAGTTAAACCGTTTATTTCAGAGCCAATGATATAAGTCAGATCTTCTGTCAACCCAGCCTCTTGCAGATGCGCCACAAGTTGGTTTTCTATCAGAATATCTGAAATCAGCCTTCCCATAGGGATCCATGTTCTGACTTTTCCAGATTTATCTCTGGCTGTTTCCCTTGTTTCCTTGACGTGAGACACCAGATGATTAAACAACAAATATAGAAGATCAATCTGAATGTTTTTGTGTAAACAATACATGAAGTAAAGTTGTTCAGCATTAACATAATCAGAAGAGTTTGAGGAGGGTCTGTGAAAGATGGTGTTCATGAAAATCTTAGCCCATATCTTGTAAGTGGGTTTCAAGAACTTAACCTTCTTACAAGGTTCACCAGTAGTGCAGATTTCTTGACATACATCTTTCAGGTCTTCACGCGCAAAAGACAGAGAGGTTACTCCATCAGTTGCCTTAAAACCTATGAGTTTCCTTATCAGGTTTTCAGTGATAACTATCTTTTTTCCCAGCACAGAGGAGTGAATAAACTTTGGAGTAGCAAATGCATGGATCCAGAACTCCTTCACTAACTTTGGATACACAGGACCCATAAGCCTGTCAAAGTAACCGTCCCAGCCTTGTGCTTTGATTGAAGAAATCAGATCAAACCCATTTTCAGCAAGATCTTCTAAGTCCACGAAACTTTCACATAGAACTTCTAGTGAATCAACAGCAGTTAGGAGAGTGCGTACTGGTTCTTGGACAGTGGTAGCATCTTTGGTAGTAACAGCTTTTGAAGTAGATGCCATTGTTGACGATGATGAAGAAGATGAAGGTTTCTGAGTTCTTTTAGGGTTTGCAAAGAGAGAGAACAACAAACAAAAGCGCATATGTGTTTGAGAATGTGAAAAGTGTGAATGTGTTATGAGAGTGGTTTATATAGACAAATAAAGCAAGCATGGGAAACACAACAGACACACATAGGACACATACGCACGTTTGCATTAAATGAAAAGTAATCATTTTTAATTATGATATGACATTTGGGGGAAAATCAATACAGATTGAGATTTTCAAAGCAATACCTTAAACGTCATAATCAGTAGGTGTACTCCATCTTTTCAGATTCTGAGTGACACGTGTTTGCTTGCATGTGATTCTATAACTCTTAAGAAATGAAACGTTTTCAACTTTCAGATCCTCTGAGATGGTCAGTTCAGAGTTTCACACAAAAATAATAATTCACAGATAAATTAAACAAGCAAAACAGATGAAATACTTCAGAGTGTTAAACACTTAGCATCTGAGAAGTTGACTCTGAGAAATATTACTCTGGACAAAAATCCATACAAATATTTTTCAGAATAAACTTAAACCTATCTTCAGCAAGGGGTTTTGTGAAAATATCTGCCCATTGATGATCTGTATCAACAAAGGCTAAATTTATTACACCCTTCTGAACATAGTCTCTGATGAAATGATGTTTAATCTCTATATGTTTGGCCTTAGAGTGTAAAATTGGATTTTTGGATAAACATATAGCAGAAGTATTATCACAGAAGATAGAAAGATTACTCTCATAGATTTGATAATCTTCTAGTTGACTCTTCATCCAGAGCATCTGAGTGGAACATCCAGCAGCAGCAATGTATTCTGCCTCTGTGGTTGATAGTGCAATTGTTGGTTGCTTCTTGCTGTACCACGAGATCAGATGACTTCCAAGAAACTGACAGCTTCCAGAAGTACTTTTGCGCTCAACTCTATCTCCAGCATAGTCAGCATCACAGAATCCAACTAGTGAATATTTGTCAGATCTTCTATAACACAAACCAACATTAGCAGTACCTTTCAGATACCTTAGAATCCTCTTAACAGCAGTTAAGTGTGATTCTCTAGGATCTGATTGGAATCTAGCACATAAACAAACACTAAACAGAATGTCTGGTCTAGAAGCAGTCAAATAAAGAAGAGATCCTATCATACCTCTGTAGAGTTTCTGATCTACCTTCTTACTTACCTCTTCCTTACCTAGAGTGCTTGTAGGATGCATTGGAGTCTTTGCCATTTTGCTATCCAGCATGTTAAACTTCTTCAGAAGCTCTTTAACATACTTGGTCTGATGTATGTAGGTGCACTCTGGAGTCTGATTTACTTGGATTCCCAGAAAGAATCTCAGTTCTCCCATCATGCTCATCTCAAATTCTGCCTTGCAACAGGAGCATATGTTTCTGTGTAGTCTATGCCTTCTTGTTGACTGTAGCCTTGAGCAACCAGTCTTGCTTTGTTCCTTTCAACTTCTCCTTTCTCATTAAGTTTATTTCTGAAAACCCATTTTGTTCCAATGACATTGAAACCTTTAGGTCTTGGAACCAGATCCCAGACTTCATTCCTTGTGAAATGATTCAGCTCCTCTTGCATAGCTAAAATCCATTCATTATCTTCCAGAGCCTCATCAACAGATGTTGGTTCTATAATTGACACTAAGCCACAGAAGGAAGATTCAGAAGTTCTGAGAAATGCTCTTGTCCTTATTGGATCATCTTTCTTTCCAATTATCACATCCTCTGGATGAGAAGCTTTCATTCTGGAAGAAGATCCTCTGACTGTTGGTCTTTCAGAAATATGCAGATTGTCAAGTTGGGAAGTTAGAGGCGTAGCATCTGGGTTTGCTTCAGAGTCTTTGTCTTCAGTCTTGTCTACCTCTGAGCCTTCAGAGTCTGTGAGAATAACTTCTCTATCTGCAGAACTTTCAACTTGCTTTGGCTTTTCAGAGCCAAGCTTATCATCAAATCTAACATGAATAGATTCTTCCACAATCTGTGTTTCAGTATTGAATACTCTGTAGCCTTTAGAGCGTTCAGAATAACCAAGCATGAAACACTTCTGTGCTTTGGAATCAAACTTGTTCAGATGATCTTTAGTGTTAAGCATATAACAAATACATCCAAATGGATGAAAATAAGCAATATTGGGCTTTCTGTTTCTCCACAATTCATAGGGAGTCTTTTCCAGAAGAGGTCTTACAGACACTCTGTTCTGAATATAACATGCTGTATTTATTGCTTCTGCCCAAAAGTATTTTGCCAGATTTGTCTCGTTGATCATGGTTCTGGCCATTTCTTGCAATGTTCTATTTTTCCTCTCTACAACTCCATTTTGTTGTGGAGTTCTAGGACAGGAGAAATCATGTGCAATTCCTTTTTCAGAAAAATATTTTTCAAAATATTTGTTTTCAAATTCACCACCATGATCACTTCTGACTTTAATAATTTTGCATTCTTTTTCAGTCTGGACTTGATTGCAGAAGTCAATGAACACAGAATGAGACTCATCCTTGTGTTTTAGAAACTTTACCCATGTCCATCTGCTGTAGTCATCTACAATGACTAACCCATACTTCTTGCCTCTGATGGATGCAGTTTTCACTGGTCCAAACAGATCAATATGAAGTAATTCCAATGGTCTAGAAGTGGAAACAACATTTTTTGGTTTAAAATGAGATTTTGAAAATTTACCCTTTTGACATGCGCCACACAGAGCATCTGAATTGAACTTCAGATTAGGGAGTCCTCTGACCAGATTGAGTTTATTAATCTGAGATATACGTCTCATATTAATATGTCCCAATCTTCTATGCCAGACCCATTGCTCATCATTCACAGATAAAAGGCATTTTACATTTTG
The DNA here is from genome assembly GCA_963859935.3 of Lathyrus sativus. Lineage (NCBI taxonomy): Eukaryota > Viridiplantae > Streptophyta > Magnoliopsida > Fabales > Fabaceae > Lathyrus > Lathyrus sativus. The sequence continues at coordinate 118,009,884 of OZ012735.1, forward strand.
AACTTTAAGTTCTGAAAGGTTAATTTTGTAAATGTTGTTTTTCCTCTTTCCACTGAATAGGATTGAACCATTCTTTTGACATACAGCTTTGCAACATTTTTGATTAAAGATGATATCATAACCATTGTCACTTAATTGACTTATGGACAATAGATTATGTTTCAATCCTTCAACTAACAGAACATTAGAAATAGAGGGTAGGTTACCATTACCTATTGTACCAGAGCCAATGATTTTGCCCTTCTGGTTCCCTCCAAATTTCACGTCCCCTCCAGATTTAAGTTCCAGGCTTTGGAACATAGACCTTTCGCCCGTCATATGTCGTGAGCATCCAGAGTCCAGGTACCATGATTGGTGTCTGGATTTTGCTGCTAAGAACATCTGCAACAGGTATTATTTTATTTTTAGGTACCCAGATCTTCTTGGGTCCTTTGGGGTTAGATGTTCTGTGGTTTTGCCTAAACTTCTGTTTTTCAACATAGTGTTTATTCTGGCTAACCCTTGGCTTAAACACATAAGTACTCTTTTCAGAGCTTGTATGTTTAATATCATTCAGATGACCAAACTTAAAATGAGAATACAGAGGAGTCTTCTTGATGAAGAGTTTATCAACAGATTTTGGATTGCTTCCAGAGGAAGATTCACATCCAATGCCTCTTCTGTTGTTCCCACTAACACCATAGATCATAGAAGCCATTTTGCTTCTGTCTATGCTTTTAGTGAGGAATCTTTTAAAACTGGAGTCATATTTTTCTAAAATATTTTCACTTGACTCTGTTTCAGTATCAGATTCTTGTTGAGTTGTTTCTAAATCATTTTTGAGTTTTAAATTTATTTCTTTCTGCTCAACAAGTTCTGTTCTCAGAAGATCAATCTCAGATTCAAGATTGCTTTTCAGCTTCTTGTATTTGAGTTTAATCTTGCTGTAGCTTTCCAACATGTCAGATAAACTTTCAACAAGTTCAGCTCTGGAAAGTTCAGAAAATACCTCTTCAGAGTCAGAGTCTGATTCTGACTCAGATTCAGATGATGACGTTCCTTCATCTTGATCATTTGTGTTGGCCATCAGCGCAACATTTGCACATTCTTCCTCAGATTCAGAAGATGATTCAGATTCATCTGAGTCATCCCATGTAGCCATCAGAACCTTTTTCTTTTTATCAAACTTCCTTTTGGGTTTTTCCTTTTGAAGTTTGGGACATTCACTCTTGTAGTGTCCAGGTTCTTTACATTCAAAGCAAGTGACCTCTTTCTTGCCAGATCTTCTGTGTCCAGAAGATTCTCTCTTTTGATCAGATCTTCTGAAGTTGTTGAACTTCTTCCCTTTGTGCTTCCAGAGTTTGTTGATCCTTCTGGACAGCATGGATAGTTCATCTTCTTCTTCAGAAGAAGATTCCTCAGAGCTTTCTTCATTTACCTGCAAAGCTTTAACAGATTTGTTAGATTTAAAAGCTAAGGATTTACCTTTATCTTTCTTCTGGGGTTCATCTTCCTCCAGCTCAATCTCATGACTTCTCAAAGAACTGATGAGTTCTTCTAATGAGATTTTGTTCAGATCCTTGGCCAGCTTCAATGCAGTCACCATAGGTCTCCATCTGGTAGGAAGACTTCTGATGATCTTCTTGACATGATCAGATGTTGAGTAGCCCTTGTCCAGAACTTTCAACCCAGCTGTTAGAATCTGAAATCTGGAAAACATAGTCTCAATGTTCTCAGATTCTTCCATCTTGAACGCTTCATACTTCTGTATCAGCGCCAGAGCCTTTGTTTCTTTCACCTGAGAGTTTCCCTCATGAGTCATTTTGAGAGACTCAAACATATCATGAGCAGTGTCTCTGTTGGTAATCTTCTCATACTCTGTATGAGAGATTGCATTTAGAAGTATGGTTCTGGCTTTGTGATGATTCTTGAATTCTTTCTTCTGCTCCTCAGTCATTGATTTTCTATCAATCTTTTTGCCATCCTTAGTAGGATGTTCATATCCATCAATGACTAAATCCCAGAGATCAGCATCATACCCCAAGAAAAAACTTTCAAGTCTATCTTTCCAATAATCAAATTTTTCTCCATCAAACATTGGAGGTTTGGTGCTGATTCTGTCTCCTTCATATTTGTTGCTTGATGTAGGAATATCACCCATTTTAGCAACCAAATAAATAACAGAGTATTCTTCTCACTGGATCTTTATCTGTCACGGTTAAGTGAATGCACACTCAGAACCGGAGCTCTGATGCCAACTGAAGGTGAGAAAATACTTAGAAGGGGGGGTTGAATAAGTATGACAGAAAATAATCAAAGATAAAAACTCAAGTATTTTTATCCTGGTTCGTTGAACTCAACTACTCCAGTCCACCCTTTTCAAGAGTGATTTGCCTTTCTCAACAAGGACTTAATCCACTATTCAAATCAACTGATTACAAATAGCAACACCTAAGAACAACTGTTCTTAGTCTTCTCAAGAGCTACTGATCTAACCTAGATCCTCTTAAGGAAAACTTCCTTTACAAATTAATGTAATACAATGTAAGAGTAAGAAATTGCTTCTATGAAAGCTATAAACACAACTGTGTTATTTCTCTAAGTTTAGAACAATGTATGAACAGCAAAGAATATGAGAGCTTGAGAGCTTTTCGCGTGAGAGTAAGTTTGTCAAAATTCTTTTCGTCATATGAAGAATGAGCTATGATATCCTTTATATAGCTACTTGAATATTGGAGAGAATATTTTACCGTTGGAGAAGATATTTCCAATATCAAATAGTACTGTCCTTTGTACTATTGCAGCAGAGAGACGGCGCACAAAATGTGGGTGTAGCAATTGTCTGCTGAGCTGTGAATATACCATATATGGAATGTATCAGAGGAATAATCTTCTTGCAGAGAATTTTGTCTATCCCAATTAAGGAAAGATTTGCTGGCATATTCCAACGGATATATTAAAATAATCTTCTTCAAATAATTCTTCAGATAGTTCAGATCAACAATCAATATCAGAGTCTTCAGTCTTCAGAATCTTCTGGAAACTTCAGAGCCTAAGATGTTCTTCAGATGTTGATGAATCAGAGTCTGGTGCAGCTGTGTGCTTGAAGCGTAACATGCTCTTATATCAGAGTCTTCACTCAGATCAGAGTCTTCTCTCAGATCAGAGTCTTCTCTCATTCAGAGTCTCTTCACTCAGAGTCTTCTTTCATTCAGATTCTTGATAATATATGCAGCGTGTTGTATCTTCAGAATCTTGATGACTAAGCTCTTATACTTCAGATTCTTCTAATCTTCAGATGCTCTTGAGCCATTCAGAATTTATTGTTCACATCAAATTTGCTCTTTAAGATTAAAATCTTTTGTGCCTGTAGAAAACAGTTTAGAACAAATTTAAAGAGTATAATTCTTGTATACAAATTATCATTAATGTTATCATCAAAACATAGAGATATTACTAAGACACAATCTGTGCTCTTACAACTTTATCTAGAAAGGAGAAAAATATATTGTGTAAGTTTCTGAGTGAAGTTAAAGTTCTAGAAGGATATTGTCGCTACTGCGAAAATAAGGTGCCGGCAAAACAGAAGAGTCGCCACCTTTCGTTATTTATCCCACAAAAAGGGAAAGAAAACGATCAGAAAAACCTGACGAAAAGGTATAAGACAAGGTCATCGCAACCATGTCTGGGTTCGGGAGTCGGTTACGTAAGGGGAAGGTATTAGCACCCCTCACGTCCTTTGTACTCAACGGGATCCACGCTTGTTGTGTTTATCTGACGGGTTGGTTTAACTATCTACCTAAAAAAGCTGGTCTGAAAAGAAAAGAAAATGACTCGGCAGAACACAGTAGTTCTATGCCTACGTATTCCCGTCTGGAACGAGAAATCAGAGTCAACGTAGTTCGCCTAACTATGGGTGAAAGGCGGGGGAGGTTGCTCGCCGAGATATTGCATCTCGTGCTTACGTACTTTCACACAGCATGAAAGATCAGAGCAAACGTAGTTCGGGCTAACAAGACCACAGGTTTGGTTCAAAAGTTTTACCCGAGTAGGGTTAACAGACGGTTCTCGCAGTTGGTGTATGCAGCTCGACCTATGGAGACTTAGGCGTTTAACGTTTGCGGTAGAACCGAGAGTTAACAAAACTCTCCTTATGAAAATGGTTTCCAAGGATTAAAGTCCCCAAGGGACAAAAAGAAGTTTGATCGTTGTTTTTGAAATCTTTTACGGAAGAAGTATCTTTTATGGATGTCTGCAACTAATATCGCACTAGAGACTATGACCTAGGAGTGAATGCGTCGCATGTCACCCAAAGGGTACCATACTAAACATCCTGATTATTGGAAGGAAACCCCCCAATAACCATTTCCTAAGTAACTTAAGGCTCGTAACGTACGATATCAATTAACCTTTATTACTGTATTAAAGATGTTTGAAGATGAAAAGAGAACGAACACAACTAAGGGGAAACTATCGATTCCTAACAGTTGTCATGCAAAGTTGATCCTATGATTGAGGTTAGGAGGGAGATACCTAATGTTATCATGCATGGTTAGAACCCTAATGTCTGTCACATTCCAACTTGAACAAGACAGAACGGAAATCCTAAGGGAACATGGCAAAGGAGAGCAACAGTAAAAGAAATAATCTGAAGGAATAAACTGTGAGTAAAATGCATACAATGCAGCAATACAAGCAGAAGGAGACAAACTCAACTTCTAGAGCAAACAAACAAAAGCAACACAATACACAGGCAAGTGAGACAAACTCAACCTTCAGCCAACAAGCAAAGCCAAACGGTAACAGGCAAGCAAAGGGAGACAGACTCAACCTCTAATGCAGACAAGCAAAGGGAGTCAGGCTCAACCTTTCAATGCACTTAGGCCTAGAACCAACTACATGAAAGCCTATTTTAATGCAACACACCAAACAAACAGTCACATAAATACAGTCAATCAGCAAACACAACAAACAAAACAGCAAACCAGCAGCTCAACAGCAAAGCAGTCTTCTACCAGTAAAGCAGCCCAACAGTCTGTAGTGGTCTTCATGTCCAGGTTATCCATCAAGAGAAAAAGTTAATAAGGCCTTCACCTTCAAGCTTCAACTTGCTCCATCAAGAGATAATGAGAATTAACCCAAAGATCATTGCATGATGAGGGGAAGCATGATGGAAACCAAAGGAATCCATCATGGCACTCAACCACTCATCTAAGATTAGTATCCTCAAAGGTTTTATCTTTTATGATAGGCCTTTAGTCCTTCCAAAGGAGGGACTAGGCTCCCACAAAGGAACCTTGCATCATTGGATGGGAAATGGAATGCAAACCAAAGCAAACCACAATTATGAAAAAGGAAGAAACTCCCAAAGGCTCTAAAAAACCCTAATTCCACAAGCTCTAAAAGCAACTCTCTAAAGGGAACTAATGCACCAAATTAAGCCTTAAGATTAAGTCTACAGAAGCATAAACATGTCTATTAAACCATCAAAAGAGATTTGAAAACTTATCATGAACTAATGGCCACCATTGAGGTTCAACTATGGGAAGTACTATGCTAGAGGCATCCTACAAACAACCTAGATGTAAAATCTATCTAAAATAGTAAACCAACTTCTAAAAATCTATAAAAAAATTCTAAGATATCCTAAAGGTATTAAAAACCTATGGTGAAAAATCCAGGGCCTAAATCAATGTCGAAGGTCACTAAAGAAATTCTAAACCAAAAGGTGTCAAGCGAAGGTTCACATGGGGAAGCCTCTAAAAACCTAGTTCAAAACTAATCTTAGAATTGTCTAAAAATCACCACAAAAATCCTACAATCTCATCAAGATGTCTACTACCAGCCAGCAGAAAATCAACTTCTAATTGTATGCCAATCAATGGTACCAAAATCAGCAAACAACAAGTCCAAAATGCCAAATTAAATGAATTCAAGAAAATAGAAAAAAGTCAAATTAAATTGAAAACAGCACAAAAATAAAACCCTAGAGCGTCAAAAAATCTGAAATTGAACAAGGATCGGGCACATATTTTTTCCACATTTTTCTGACCAATATTCAATTTTATTATGAATTTTAGAAGATTAAAGCAATTAAAGAAAATGAAAAAAGCAATTAAAGAAAATAAAAAGCCAGGAAAATGTTATAACCCTTGGATCTGTGGACTAGTCAACCTATCTGAAGGACACAAGCGTGCCACCGCATAAATGAAATTACAATATTTTGATGGTCAAAGGCAAAGTCTCAGGGTGAATCTCGGGCGTGGGATTGGAAGACTAAGTCAGCTATTTCAAATCAGATCAACGGTGATGGACCTTTCTTCCTCGTTTTGAACTGAAACTTGGAGGGAACTGGTATGGTGGCCGAAGAAGACCTCCGGTCGTCTTCTCCGGTGGGTTCAACGGTGGTCCAACACAAAATCTCACCAAATCTCAAGAAAACTATGCAGTTCTTCTCCAAATTTCACAAGGATCCTGAATCCGACCTCCAATTGCACTAAATCTCAATGAATCTTGAAACACGGTAGTGAACAGAAAAACTACCAAAATATTGATCATCACCAAATCTCAAATTCTTGTTATAGATCTCTTCCTCATCTCACCAGGATCAACCTAAACTATTCAAATCATCTCAACTCTCAAGAATCAGGCAGTTACGATCTCAAACAGAAAATGGATCACAACTTAAATTGTTTCTAAACCCCAAGATTATGATCCTAAATCCATCTAGGTTCTTCCCTAAGCCTAGCCACATGTTCAATTCTATCTAAAACAGCCTAGAATAGGAGTAAATTCGAAGGATGAAAACCTGTAATGAAGCTTGAAATTGGAGTGGTTTCAGCTTGAATCTTGCTTCCAAAAGGTGCAAAAACTTTCAAGGATGATCTCTGAAGCTAATGGAATCCTTAATTGGTCTTGAAATGCTCTTCAACTCAAAACACGATTCTCACTTTGAAGCTTCCAACTCTAACTGCCACAACTGATTTCTTCACCAAAATGCTACCAAACTCGCTCTGAACTGGATCAGGAACTTATATATGATGTGTTTGGACAGTTATCAGGCCCATTGGAAGCCCAATTTAAGATATCCAAAATTCAATTTTCCTTCAAAAATGTGATCATAGCATCCACGAATTTGCTCTGTTCCTAGCTTTAACAAGCTTCAAACTCAATGCAAATGACCTGTTGAGTATGAATGGCTCAGATTGCACCTTCAATTTCATCCCATGGTGGATCTTTGATGTGTTGCTTCATCATGAAGCAATCCAAACAAAGTCCATGAAATATGAGTCCAATTGAAATTCTAGCAATTTCATTGTGTTCAATATGTTATTTCAAATCAAAATATGCACCCACTTGACATTTCTTGAATACTTATGATTTATTTTGAATTTTCTCCTTTTAATGCCTTTAAAAATCCCCTTTGTCAAATTTCCTTCAATCAACTCTTGTTCTAAGCCAAATCAAATCCTCATTGATACTTGGTTGAACTTAAAATCCTATTTTGAGCAAGTTTCATGTTGGAAAAAACTTCATTTGAGGTTCACAAGATAGTGAAAGGATCCATAATCCAAAATGGCCTGTAATCTCACTTTCCCAAAATACCCCTAACTTGTAAACCTCATAACTTGAGTTCTACAAATCATATGAAAGACTTCTAGTACATTTTGGAAATATAAGACCAAGACCTACAACTTTCATGTTGGCCAAAAGTTGAGTAGAAACATCCTTCTAGGTCAAAAGTGCCTTGGAAGTTGGTGGACTTTCACAGATAAAATTCACATTCATCTGATGACATGTAACTTGTTTGGATCATAACTTGAGTTATATAAATCCAATCAAGGACTTCTAGTACTCAAATTAAAGCTAAGAACATGATCTACAAGTTCCATGTTGGTCAAAAGTTGATATGAAACTTGTATCTTGAGATAAGTGGTCTTGAAGTCAGGCACTAAAAGGGGATTTTACCTTGAGAACCCTAATTTAGCAACTCCTCACACTTTGAATTCTTCTTGAATTGATCTTGGAATAACACCTCATGTACCTCAACACAAACTTCCATGATCACAAAGACTTAGAAATGAGTCTTAATCTCCTTCAATTGCACAGTTGACTCAAGGTTGACCAGATGAAACCCTAATTGCAACACCTTCAACTGTGACTTTCCATACTTGGCATGAACATTTGACTGAACTCCACCATGACCCTCAAGGCCTCCAATGAGCTTCAATGACAATACTTACCCATAACCATGGGCTTATGATCCCTATATGATCCTCAGATAGGCTCCTAGATAGGAGATGAACCACATTCACTTGCTTGCCTTTCTTCAAGGACTTTGACTTGCTTCTGATGGTGATAACTACTTGATAACTTGAATATAATCCCTTGATTAGGCCTTGAACCTTTGATAACCTCAATTGTCTAAGCACACCTTTCCTGATCCCCTGTAAAATGCAACATGACTATGCAATGTGAATGCTAGAACAATGACATGCTAATGCAATGAAACATAAACCAAGTAAGAAAAAGGTTAGGCAAATTTTGGGGTACAACAGATACTCTTCAGATATTAGAAGACTTGTTTCTATGAGAGACCTCAAGTTAAAGAGTTTAAAGACACGTGATTTCCATGTTATAATGGAACACTTTCTACCAATAGGTATACGTTCTATTTTGCCAAAAAAAGTGAGAGGCGCAATAACTAAATTGTGTTTTTTCTTCAGGTCAATTTGTAGTAAGGTGATCGATCATGCGATCTTACCAACATTGCAAAAAGAAATAGTTATTACTTTGTGTGAGCTTGAAATGTATTTTCCTCCATCATTTTTTGACATAATGGTATATTTAGTTGTCCATCTTGTGAAAGAGACACAATTGTGTGGACCAGCTTATATGAGATGGATGTACCTTGTTGAACGTTATATGAAAATATTGAAAGGGTATGTGAAAAACCGAAGTCGACCAGAGGGATGTATTGTTGAACGATACATTATTGAAGAAGCTATTGAGTTTTGTACTGAATATTTGTCCAACGTTCAATCCATTGGCCTCCCAAAATCTAATGTTGTTGAAAAAATAGTAGGTAAATAGTTAATTGGAAATAAAGTTATGACAGTTTCAAGGGATGAACGGGAGCAAGTGCATTTGTATTTTCTGCACAATGACATTGAGGTTGAGTCGTATGTTAAAATGCACAAGGACGTTCTCTGAGGTTTAAATCTCCATCGAAATGAAAATTGGATAGTACGTGAGCATAATCGAAGTTTTATAACATGGTTCAAGGATCATATTTTTTCAAAGTTTTATTTTGATCCCGCTTCAATAACAGAAAGGTTGAGATGTTTAGCATATGGTCCATGTTTGCACGTGTTTTCTTATAGCGCATACGCAATTAATGGATACATATTTTATACCAAAGAACAAGATGATAAGAGTACAATGCAAAATAGTGGTGTCACCGTGCTTGCCGAAGCAATGCACATTTCAAGTGTGAAGGACTTAAACCCCAAATATGTGAATCTGTCGTATTTTAGGGTTATCGAGCACATTTGGGTGTTTGATTATGAAAAGTTTCAGATTCCTATCTTTGGATGCAAGTGGGTTGAAAATAATAGTGGCATACGAATGGATAACTCAGGATTTTTGCAAGTGGATCTTAATAAGGTGGGGTACAAAGATGAGCCTTTTATTCTAGCCACGCAAGCTAAACAAGTGTTATATGTCACTGATCTGACAAGTACGAAATGGTCTATAGTTCTTTTTTCCAACAAAGTAATTGATGATAACATTAGAGACAAGGGGGATGTTGATATTGAGAAGGAATCTTATATTATAGATGATCAAGATGAGAATATTAGAGCGGACGAATCATATATCATAAATGATCATAACGAGGGAATTTGGATCAATCCATCCGTCTGTGTTGTTAAGAGACAAGTAAACCATGTTCCATCTAAGAAAAGAAAGAGATCTTAGTGACAAAGGTACTTGTAAAATTATATATTGTCTCATTGAATAAAATTACATATTTATATCATGCAATACAATTACATATTATGTCATTCAATAAAATTATGTATATGTTTTTCTTATTTATACATTTCTTATGTATATATTTATTATTTACATATTTGCATGTCATTCATTTGATACTTTGGTTTTTCTGAATTACAGGTATTATGGCCACCAATAAGGAAACATCACATGATGGAAACGAAACAACAAAAGACATGGAAGGCGATATCAAAAGAGGAATAACGATTATGAAAAAAATCATCCATGCGAGAGATAAAGGTGTTAAGTATGATGTGCATTGGAATGAAAGAGATCAATTAGTTGAGCCTAACGGTGCGATGCTGACAAGTTACATTGGAGCATTTGTACGTTCGCAAATTTCGATTACTTGCGATAATTGGAGAATTCTTTCGCTACAACCGGCTAAAGACAATATTTGGAGCGAGATACAGGTATGATATTTGATTATTTTTAAATATATTGATGGTTACATCTTTAAATTAATTATACTAACATGTTATATGTATGTGTATTTGTTTGCAGAGATCTTTTAATATTGATGATTGCAGGAGAAAATATTGTCTCCAATTGGCCGAAAAACGACTGAGGGGATTTAGAGCGTTTTTAACGAACAAGTTTCTTAAAGATTCTGATGGAAACTTTGTCGACTCGGAGCGTCCAAAGAAGTAGGCTGATCTGATTTTAGAAGAAGAATGGGAGACATTTGTTGCCAAGTGAAGAACCAAAGAATTTTTAGTAAGTACAACTTATCATGAACAATGTATAGTATATATACTTCTTCCACAAGAGTTATGATATGACTTAAACTTGTTTTTTCAGGTTGTGAGTGGTGTAAATCAGCAACGAGCATCAAAACCCGTGTATCCATACAAAAAGGGCGTTTGGGATATGCACGCTTAGAACAACAAATAGTAAGTATATATAAATGTTGAGTATAACATTATCCCAGAGTATAACTCCAGCTGAGGATGATGATTGCAGAAGCATACTGAGTCGGGTGTTAAATATCCCTGAATATTCTGGGCGTGTGAGGGGTAAGGGATTTGGTGTCACTCTATCACAATGGTATAAGCAGCCAAAGAATAAATTCTAGAAATAAAGAAGTGATGGATATGTTGGAGGAATTGAAAGCTCAGATTCGTGAATTACAGAAGGACAAAGAAAGATACATGTCGGAAAGGCGCGGTCTAGAGGGTAAAGATACTAGTGACAAAGATAGTATCAATTGTCCGCAGAAGCTTCTAGAGGTAATTGTATATATTACATTGAAATTAATTTAGCATAATTTTCTTAATTGACACATTAATCGGCATCATTATTTGTTTAGGGCATTTCACTTTGTCGGCTATATTTATCATCACCGACTTATCGCATGGTTGGCAAGGGAAAGGTGCATAACACTGTGGGAGACTTACTTCACCATAAACCGCTCCCTGCTGGATTTTTGAAAGTATCAGTTGATATTGCGTTAGAGGGGGTGCATTGTTGCCTATACTAGATGATGTTTCAGACGCAACAGTGGTGGGAGACGCAATAGGAGCGTATGTTTCATGGCCAGCAAATCTCATTTTTATAGATGATGAGGTATGTTGAACACCATTATGAACCTTGTAATATTCTAATGTTTTACGACCCATAGATGAAAGTTATTCTTACATTTACATTTTCTTATTTACATGATGATCTTAGACTCCTACAAAATCCAAATCAAAAGATAAGGGAATCATTATGCGGGAAACCGATTCAGCTGCATCAAAGAAACAGGTACTACTACAGTTACATGATTATCTTATTATACATTAATTACTGAACTTATATGACTTTTAGGTTCATGATCAACAGTTGCAATAAGTCATCAAGGGTAAGATGCCTGAATCTTCTAAGGTGCCCAACAAAAAAAAGGTCGAGTCAAAAAAAGCATATGTTCCTCGATTTAGGTTGTGCCTTGAAACATATGTAGGAACAACAGATGTGACTGAGGGTGGCATCTGTCAAATACCTATGGAGGAAGGTATTTTCGGTTTTGAATAAACCGAAACAATTGCTAAGGAAGATTTGGACCAGATTTTCCAACATTCTGAATTGGGCGTCGGTGTTATGCATTCCTACATCAGGTACTCCGATCCATTTTAATTAAATAATTGAACATTTTAAAATTTTCTCATTTAACTGAATATTCTAATGTTGATTATGTTTTTCTTTTAGGCTCTTGTATGACAAGTTGTTGGTCCCGCATGATTTGACTTCAATATTCACATTCTTATCTGCTAGTTATATCAACTCACGGGCAATAGATCACACACCAGATGTAGTCAAAGATTACATAGTCCAAAGATTTATGGCCGCGACTACAGAGAAGTTGTTCTTGTTGCCATATAATACTGGCCATGGGTATGACTTCATTCTAAATTCATTTATTATAATTATTCGATTTTTGCCATTCTATATAACATTTCCGTCTAAACTGTTGTCTTATTTTATAGTGGACACTAGTTGTTGGTCGCGATTAATCTGATGAAAGAAATAGTGTATTATCTGGATTCATTGGATGGCGATCAAACAAAATATCCTGATATGAAGAATATGATTGATACGTAAGTGACGAGATATATTGTTCTGAATAATTATATATCTTTATTTATTATGTGACATTGTTCTAAATATGCGTTTATATTATGTTAGAGCTATACAAATATTCAGAGTACAAAGACAAGCAACAGTGCCAAAAAGCAAGGCTAACAACATTAGCTGGATCAGAGTGCAGGTATATTTTCCCATTTTTGACTGTTATAGTGGTCCTACTTGATAAAACTATTTAAACTATATATCCTGATAAATGTTCGTTTGTTTTTTCCATTTACAGTGTCCTCGTCAGGGTAATGGGATTGATTGCGGATATTTTGTATTGCGCTTTATGAAGGAAATTATTCATTATGGTCAAATAGAGATTCCAAACATGGTATGGATCAATTCATAAATTATATGATTTATTTTGATAATTAACCGGTGTTTCATCTGAGTAATTAGTTTTAAAACTAAACCGTGCATGTTCTGTTATATTATGTAGTACTTTGATGAATTCAAATGGGGTACTTACTCGAAAGCAGGATTGGAAGAAATAAAGGAGGAATGGTGTCAATTTATTCTTAAGTTGAGAATTGTATAAGATATATGTATCATCCAATATTGATGCGGGATAATAATATTTCTGGAAGTCGTATCTATTTGTAAAATTAACGGATTTGTAATTATATGTAAATTGACTGTATTTGTGATGTTGTAATTCTGAGGATCGGATTGTGTTGTAATATATTTAAGCAGGTTTATGTGTATTAAAATGATTATGGGCAAAGTGATGAATTACAATTTATACGTAAAGGTTAAAGTGTTGAATTGTATATATAAGGCCAAAGTGTTGAAATAAAGGCCTGAATTATAAGCAGGGAATGTAATATAAGCAGGTTTATCGAAAAATATATAAAAAATGTGATTATTTAAATAAAAAAAAATTAAAATCGTGAAGATTAGACAACGCTTTTACAAAAAAGTGTTGCTAAAGGGGGCACAGAGAGCGCTAAAAAAGCGCTGCTATAGGTGGGGAAATGGGGGGTCTAAGAAAGCACTTTATAAAAGCGTTGTTAAAAGGGGGGTCTAAGAAAGCGCTCTAAAAAAGCGTTGCTAAATGGGGGGTCTAAGAAAGCGCTTTCTTTAAGCACTGCTAAAGGGGGGAGGGTAGGGGGAATAGGCAGCGCTTCTAAAAGCGCTGCTAAAGAGGTAAAAAAACGCTGCTAAAAGTGCTGCTAAATGGAGCCTTTAGCAGCGCTTTTTCCATAAAAAAGTGTTGCATTTACCTTTAGCAGCGCCACTTTAGGCAGCGCTTTTAAGCGCTGCTAAAGGCAAAAAAAAGCGCTGCTAAAGGTCTTTTTTGGCATAGTGAATATGCAAAACTCTTACATGCTCCCACCAACTAAAAATGGGAAAAAATATTATTTGTCATGGGCATCAAAAGTTCTAGACTCAATCATTTATGTGGTATATTGCGGAAGACTCCTAAAGGAGCACAATGATGGAAAACATCAGTATCTTCTAGCATTTACATAGGACTGTTAAATGAGCACAATTCAAGAATGCACCCGATTGTCCATCCATCTACTCAAGACTCCTAAGAAAGCATAATGTAGGAACCCTCAAGAAGGTCAACGTGTCCCTCAAGAAGCCAGCTCAGCTTTGTAGTTATATCACTCAAAGCACTTTGGTCACAAGTCTCATATTTGAAGGATTGTGTACAATCTGATCTCTCACTTAACCATCTAGCATTTACATACATCATGCATAGATGATTGTGTAATGTTAATCTTATTTCCACGAGGATACCTGCAAAGAACAAGACCTCGGCGAGCGATATAGAAAGTACAACCTAAGGGAGAGACATACTATAAGCATTTCACGCCAGGATAGAGAGATCTCGCCATAATATAACAAGGGTGGGCATCATTATTTATTTGACCAACTCGGCTAAGCTAGAATAGACTGTGGTGGATGAGAATGTCAATAAAGAAAAAATATATATTACATGATCTCCCACTTGTAGCGGAGAAATTTGTGAGTGTAGGCTATTGATTAACTTAACTCAAAAAAATGTAAGAGTCGCCACCACACTTTTATTTTATCCAAAAGGAAAGGAAAAAGAGTGAACAAAACCTAAAGAGTTCTAAAACAAGAACAAACAGAGAATGGGTAAGGGGGTTATTTATGCTAAGGGAAAGTGTTAGCACTCAAAACGTCTATAGTACTCTATAGGAGCCCTTTGAAATATTCACGCTTTTGGTTTGAAAAGGTTTGTTTGAAATGAAATTCGGTAGATGAGAAAATAAGTATTTTTTAAAGATTTTTGTGTTTGAATGAGTTTTTATATTTTTTAGGTCTTTTAAAAATAGTCAAACTATGATTAACATTGATTGACATTTATTAAAGAAAGAAAAGTTTGAAAACAATAAGGTTTTGAAAAAGGGAGAATATTTTAAAAATTGAAGAAAGGGAGGAGAAGAAATGACTACCGTAAAAATTTAAATAAATTCTAGAGATGGGAAGGTCTAACCACACAAGGAGCTAACACTTGACAAGAAGTCAACATAAACAATCCTCTTCCTTTTTAGATTTAAACCACAAGCATAATAACCATATGAAATAAAGCCTTTGAGGAAATCCCAAGTTAAGCCATAGCAAAGTCAAAGCAAGGTCTTCCCAAAGTTTAAAACCAATTAGGAGAGTCTTGTATCAGATGATTTTCAAGGTCAAAGTATCAACACCTTCACACAAAAAAAATTCTCATACAAATAGACAAAAACAACACCAATATCCAAGGTCTCAAATCTCAAAAAGCATAGGGCGAGGATCCTAAAGCTATGTCTGAAGTCCGAATCCAATGTCCAAGCATAAGGTCATAACAGTCCAGATTTAAGAGCCAAGTCTTTTAGTTTTTGAGTATTTATTAATGTGTTAAGAGGAGTATGGTCCAAATGGACAAAGAGAAAAAGAGCAAAAGCACAAATAAAAGTTCAAATGGACAAAGAGAAAATAAGATGATAATAATAATGAAATGATAAATGTAAAGGAATAAAAGTAAATGACAAGAAAGTAAAGAGCGAAAAATTAAAAGGAAAAAAGTAGAAATTAGTACAATTATAGTTAGTATGTTAATGTTAATGATGGAGAACAATTGGTCGTTTTTTGGAGAATACTCAACTAATCAACTATAAATGTGGGGGCATGAATCCATATATAATTAAGGGAATGGCTTTAACTCGGATAAAATCAACGAGTATGCTAACTAACTCCCTTAGCGACAAGGAAACAATTTATCCCATAGCACAATATGGCGAATAGGAGATTGACAACGCTCTTATAAAAATAACACGATTCCGATTTAGTGACAATTCAGTGTTATGTTAAGCAATTGTAATCGGACTTATGTAGAAGCCACGACTATCTGAGGCCGGTCAATAACAATGTTGTGTTAATACAAGTTAGAGAAATGACATGTAGGTCATTCTTCTAAAACTTGCCACACTAAAAGAAAATAGGTAGTGGTCTCGTCTTGATCATAACTTCAAAGAGAAATCTAATGATATGTAAGATTTTCATTGACCAAAATAAAAAGAGAAGAAGGGGGAGGGAAACCAAATTGAATTAGAATGTTTGAATCATTCCATTTTTAAGTTTCATCACTCTTCTTGGTGGATTAAAGCACTAAACCTATCACTAATACAAGGCCCCTAAAATGAATCTAATGATCCACTTAAAGATAGATTTGAACTAATGAAGGTTTATCCAACCTTATCAAACACCCAAAGTCCAGGAAATTTAAATAGAAATTAGATCAACAAACATCACAATTCAAGACAAAACAAAAGTAAATGAAAGAGGGAAGCAAAGAATTCAAAATAGTCCCCGAATAGCAGCAAAAAAGCAAAAAATTATGGTCGTAATCGATTACTCTATTTGCCAAAAACCTATCGCCAAAAGCTGTAATCGATTACAACATGAAAAATTATAGTTTCAGGCCAAAAAATAATTGTGTAATCGATTATGCTATTTGTCGTTATCGGTTATAGCCACGAAATCAACAAAAATAGAAGTGCAACACCACTAATCCTTTATCAATTATTTAAACAAATACCTCATGATCAAGGATGCAATTGAGCATAAAAATTCAATCAAATTAAGAGAAATTAACACCAATGGAATCACAAAATGTTGCTCAAAGAAAAACAAGTAGCAAGAATCAACAAGAGATCACTCTGTGGAAGATGAATCAAGCATAATAATGGTGGAACAAGAGTTTACCACTTTCGAATATGAAAATACTTCAAATCAACTTCAAGAACCACACTCCCAAGCTTTGATCTACAAAATTTGATGTTGAGGAAGTGTTTTGATGGAGTTTTAGCTCAAAGGTTACTAAGCTTCAATGAAAAGTTTACTAACTTTTAATGGAAGAAAGAGCTTTGGTGAATTTGGGCAGATGAAGAAAATTGAAAATGAGAAAGAATTTTGACAAGGTGAATTTGACTCTCAAAAGCTTGAAGAATGAATGAAATGAGAGCTCTATTTATAGAGTTTAGGCTTGAGAATTTTTGTGGCTTGGAGCTTGGTTTGGAATTTAATTTAGGCTTGGAAATCGGATTAGAAGCAAAATCAAAGGTCACATGGTTAAATAGTGTGATTAAATGAAGATGTATGATGAAATTTAATTATGATGAGGTAGAGGAGTTAAATTTGGGTGATTTTGCATGCTCTAGAATATTCCACCTGGTGTAAAATGATGTCACGCAATTGAATGAAGTGTCAAAATGCTATAGAACTTGAAAATGCTTTTCCTGGCCAAATTTTTGCAGCTGTGATCAATTACAGCATATGTGATAATCGATTACCATGTCAAAAAACTTCAAAATGGCCCTTCTAAAGGGTGGTAACCGATTACAGCAAATATGGTAATCGATTACCACAGTAAAAATTGTGAAAATTGGCTTTATTGGCTGCACTGCTTTGGCTCTAGATCGATTCTTGACTTGTTAAATAAGGCATGGAAATAAACACATGAACCTTAAAGTTTCTTGAGTAATTGAAATTATGGTATCATATATGAGATGTCGAAAGAGATGTCGCAACACTAATATCTGAACACTTACCAATATATGAACAAGATAAAATGCAGTTAACAATTGTAAAGAGATACAAGCAATTGTTAACCCAGATCGATGCAAACACACATACGTTTGGGGGCTACAAGCCAGGAAGGAAATCTACTAAATAGAATTAGTTTGAAGACTCTCAACAAACTCTCTCTAGTTTACAATCTTCGCACCTAATCTCTACCCGTGTAACTTCTATTTAAGACACTCTCAGATATGAGACACCTCTCACTCCCCCTCAATCACATGCAGTGATAAAAACAGAAGATCAAAAATTAGAAGACACACTTCAAGGACAACATTTGATCTTTCTTAAAAGCTTCAATCAAGAACAATGCACTCTGTCGCACCTCGAAAAAATCACGGAGATATTTCGAACATACGACCCTCGCGCGAAAGGTGCGGAAATGTGGTTCGACAGAGTCGCCACCGAACTTTATTTTTCCCGAATAAACGGGATTAGGAAAATATCGAGAAAACCTCTTAAACGAAAGGATAGGAACAGGGTTGTCGCAACCAAGTTCCGGGTTCGGGAGTCGGTTACGTGAGGGGAAGGTATTAGCACCCCTCACGTCCGTCGTACTCGACGGGAACCTCTTAAGGTAAATGTGGGGAGTGTTGTTTAAGTTTACTTGTTTTCTTCTCGTTGATAAAAGCGAATTGGTAGGTTAACGGGATAAAAGACGTTAGGGAAAGATGGGTGGATGGAGGATAGGGTGCTCGCCAAGGATTGGGGCCCTTGTGCCTACGTATGCTCATTCGGACGAGAATGAGAAATCAGAGCGTCGTAGTTCGACTACGGAAAGGATGGGGGGAAACGGAAGATGGATGGGATTGTGTGGAAAACGGAAGATGGATAGAAGTGTGCTCGCCAAGATCATCGCAATCTTGTGCCTACGTATCTTATATACAAGAATGAATAAAGAATCAGAGCGTCCTGTTGCACCCCAAAATTTGACCAACATTTATTTATCCATCAAGTGTTTGAAGGTTGATACCTTCATCAGAAAGTTCAAGAGATCCTCAGAGGAATTGGTTGAAACCAAGGTTGTGTGCTTCATAGCTTGAGAGTTGTGGGAGCTCCTCAGATGATTTTGAGACTTTGATAATGAACTTGAAGCTTTGAGAAAGTTTATGAGATGTCTTGAAAGCCGTCACGAAGCCCAGAGAGGTCATTATGCAAGAATTCAGAAGATTCAACCATGAATGGTAGAATTAGGGTTTTGACTGGGTCAACCCTAGGTCAACTGATGATTTGGAGAAGGTTGAGACCTAATCCAAGGGCCATGTGATCATGAAATGAGGTATTGAGATACTATAAGGATAATTCCAAGACCAACTCATCATGACTGAGGAGTTTGAGAAGTTTTAAGCTAGGGTTTCTAAGGATTGTCAGTGTAAAATCCCCTAGTTTGATCCCTATCTTCCAGGCAGTTTTAGCTCAAGATGTGATTGTAATCTCATCTTACCCACAACATGAATGTTGTAGAGCTTGTTCTTATATTTAATTTGAGTGGTATAAGTCCTTGATAGGATTTGCAGAGCTCAAGTTATGGTTTTGACAAATTACAGGTCATCTGAGGTATGTGAATCTGGGTCTTTAAAAGTCACCCAACTTGCAGACAACTTTTGCCCTAGTAGGATGATTCCTATGGTCTCTTGGTAAACATGAATGTTGAAGAGCATCTTCTTATCTTTCTAGAGAGTACTAGAAATCCTTGATAGGATTTGTAGAACTCAACTTATGGTTTGAACAAGACAGGGGTATTTTGGTCATTTGGAAGTTATAGGTCATCTTAAGCAAAGGCCATATCTCCTATTTCCAAGCCTCAAATGAAAAAACTCAAAACATCAAAGTTGTTCAAAATGGGATTTTAAGCCTAGAAAAGTGGTCATGAGTTGTTGGAAAATCTTGTAGCAAGGATTTACAAGAATGGTTGAAAATGACCTAAAAATGACTTATAACTTAAATGGATTCAAGTTGGAAATTGGTTTGGGAGATGTACAAATCCAAAATAGGTCATCCAATATGTCATTTTGAATCCAAACATCATTTTAAAAACAATGGTTCAAATAGATTTTTGATTTGAGGTCTTAAAATGGGGGTTACTTTGTAAAGTTCATGCTTGTATATTAAGGAACCTTTGCAAATCTTCACACAAGAAAAAGATAAGCTTGTTTTTCACATTCCCTTCCAATATCTCACAAGGGGAGATTTTAAAGCAAAATGACAAGTCTTAAGGCATGATATGAGATGATACAACATGTCATTAAAAGAGAAATTCCATGACTTTCCATGAGATTCTAGCTCTTTCTAAAAGCTTCTAGGATCTTCCATTGATGGATATATATTAAGAGGATCACAATGTGATCAAAGGTTGGAGAATTCAGTGAAGAGAGTGAGAAGAAAGTGAGAGTTCCATTGTTACTTCAATTTCAAGCAAGAGTAAATTCATACAATCCACATCTATTCTGTTCATCCTTCTTCTCCATTCACAATTCCTTGGCATTGTTGAGTACCTGCAAGTTGATTCAGGGACCTGTCCATGGAGGATTGAAGAGCTAGGGTTGAATTTGCAAGACTCCATACCAGACTCGGATCTCTACATTCAAGCCTTATCCATCTATCTTTTTGCATACAGAACCCTCATCATCCATTGAAGATCAGTCATGGAAGGTTGCAAGCATTGAATTGGAGTGTTTCTACTTCTGCCATAGCCAACAAGCAGGTTGATGTTTTCATTGCCATCTCTTTAATTAGGTGTTAGATGTTTAGATCTTTAGTATAGAATGGCTAAGATAGGTTAGATGACCATTTCCATAGAGTTTCAGAGGGTTTCATGAAGGTTGGTAACAGATCATAGTTTCTTTCAAGATCAAGATCGAGCTGTGTATTAAGTTTTAATTGATATGTGATAGCATAGAATGATGAGGGTAACGTGAAGAACAAGTTCATACCATTAGATTTGAGTATTATCAGAGTTGATCACAGAGAAAAGAGGTTGAACCCAGGACTTTGAGCTATCGGGTTAGGAGTTACAGGAGGTTTCAGTGGAAAATATGAGCATGGTTAGATTCCTGGTAACACGTAGAGCATTTTTGCCTTTGGAAGTTTGTGATTTCATTGAGTAATGGAGGAGAACGAAGGAGGTGAAATTCTTGCATGGAGTTAGGGTTTCTGAAACCCTAGATGGAAGTTTGGAGAAGACGATCCATTAGCCGTTGGATCAATCCCAGAACTTGACTTTTTAAGCTCATCCAACGGGCCAGATTTAATTTCAGAAGCGGAGGGAATTAGTAAAGCCAAAACGCACCGTTTGAATAAGTGAGCAATCCTGGGCTCAGCAGGTCATTACTACTCGCACCCCACCAGCGGCCCAAATCCAATTTCCAACTGAAATTTATTGCTATTCATACCGCGGTTTTAATGTTTTTTCTTTTAATTTTCTTTTTATTTTCTGATAGCAATTGGGCCCAGGCGCGCCATGCTAGGCGCACCCCCCTTCCTGGGCCCATCATAGAAACAACTAGGGCGCAGTTCTATTAACACCCCCATCCCCTTTTCTTTTATTTTCTTATTTTAATTTCCTTTATTTTTTTGCATTTTATAAAAATCATATAAAAATGAAAAATGTTTTTTTATTCTTGTTTTTTCTATATGTTCATAATTTTGTCTAGAAAAATATCAATAAATAAAATTGGAATTTTATTTTTTTTAATATTTTTAGTATATTTTCCATGTAAATAGCTTTTTTTAGAAGTTTAGGTGTATACTCAATTTTGTAGAATTTTTATTATGGTCCTCCCTTAGGCTTTTTGAGCCATTCTTGTTGGCATAGTTAGATATTGAATCATAGTTCCTATAGGATTTAATTCATGATTTTTAGGTTAAAATTTGATTAGTTTAATTAGGTGAGATTAGAGTAACCAAAATTAGGGTTTTATTCAACATAAGTAGACTTAACAATTTTGTTTTGGGTTTTTAGGTCAAGATTAGAGTATGGGGAATATATGACTTAAGGGTAGGTATGTATAGAATCCCCTAGAATTTTACTAGAGTATTATATAGTATTTTAGTATTTTTAATTGATTTTTGAATGTATGGTTAGTATGTATGTTGCCTTGTGGACATTGTATTTTGGGTGCTTGCTTGTTTTGCTTTCTTTTGTGCTTGGTTGGCCTTGTGGAGCTTGATGGAGCATCAAGGAGCATTGAGAAGCATTTGAAGATTGAAGTTGAGCTTGGAGGCTTTAGTCTTAGGTTTTGCTTTTGTTTTAGGGATAGGATCAGGATAGAGCTTAGTTAGATAAACTTCTTTCGCAAACATGGATAGTATTCTTCACATCCATTCCTCCCTGTGATTCAAAGTCCTTCCAGGGTATACACCTCTCTCCTTTGGAGGGATTAGTGCTATACCTAGGAGGTAGAACTTTTGAGGGAACCCTTCATTTGATATTGAACCCTTACAGGTCACCTTTGGTGATCAGATAAGCAGTTCAATATCCCCCAGCTTATCCAATAGTGATTTTTCTCTGTTTGATTTTGTTTTGAGAGCTGTCAGAGCCTGAGCATGAAGATGAAGACTTCATTGAAGATTGTTGAAGAGGATGAATCCTTGAAGACTGCCATTCCAGCTGAAGCTTGAGGAGCATGAAGATCAAGTTGATACTTGAAGATCCCTGAAGATGGTGAAGCCTGAAGGTGGAGCTGATCAAAGAAGCTGAAGCTTAAGGGGAGAAGATGAGTTGATACTCATGTGGTAGGGTTGATACCTAGAAAGCAATTGATATTTGAAGTCTGAAGACTGAGTTGCTGCTGGAGGGGCTGAGGCTTTCTTCTGTTTTCTTTTTTGTATTGTGTGTTTTGTTTGATTTGTCTGTTGCATTAGATTAAGTCCATCTAGAATAAGTAGAATCTAGGAGCATAATTGCATTAGAGGTTGAGTTGCTCCCTCTGCTTGTATTGTTATTGTGTGGCTTTGCTTGCGGGTATTCGGTAGAGCCCAGCTCCCTTGCCCATGTGGTTTATTTTGTCTGATGGCATTTCATTTCATTTTATCTGTATGATTGCAGTTTATTGTTTATTGCTTGATAGCATGTTGTTTATGTTTCAGTATGATTACTGTTATTTCATGACTGGCTTGAGGTTGAGATGAGCTTGTGGAGGCTGAAGCCCCACACACATTTCCTCCCTCACTTGCATTGCATGCATTTTACTGTTAAGCTGATGCTTTGTCTGTTTTGGCGTATCATTGACATGATCCCTTAGGACTCTCCTTTCCTTTGATAAGGATTTGATGATAGACTTTTAGGTTGAAACCTATGCATGACAACATCTAGGAGTTCCCTGTTCAAACCTCAACCATAGGATGAACCCATGGCATGATAATAGTAGGACTTGATAGTCTCCCTCCTAGTTGGGCCTGTTCTCTTCTCATCTCAAAACAGTTTAAGATACAGTAATCATGAATGATTTCTTTCGTACGGTACGAGCCTTAAGTTATCTGAGATTGGGTGTTTAGTATGATACCCTTTGGGTGACATGCGACGCATTCACTCTCAGGTCATAGTCTCTAGTGCGGTCGAAATCGCAAACACAATAAAAAACACTTCTTTCAAAGCAGGAGATAACCCGTAGTTTCCCGAACTACGTTTGCTCTGATCTTCCATACAGTGTGGAAGTACGTAGGCATGGGATGAGATATCCTAGCGAGCAACCTTTCCCCATCTTCACCCGTAATTAGCCGAACTACGTTGACTCTGATTTCTCATTCTCTGATGAGAATACGTAGGCATAAAGTGCGACGCTTTGCCGAGTCATTTTTCTTTTCTTTTTTCAGCCAGCCTTGATAGGTAGATAGAATAAAACCAACCCGTCCAAGTAAACAAACAAGCGTGGATCCCATCGAGTACGATGGACGTGAGGGGTGCTAATACCTTCCCCTTGCGTAACCGACTCCCGAACCCAGACAATGGTTGCGATGACCTTGTCTTACCCTTTTTCGTCAGGTTTTTCCGATCGTTTCCTTTCCCGCTCTGAGGGATAAATAACGAAAGGTGGCGACTCTTCTGTCATGACGGCACCTTATTTTCGCGCAAGCGACAGCTGGCGACTCTGCTGGGGACTTATAGCATCTAGGGACTTTTCCCATCCCTTATGCTGGGACCGTTTCCCATCCCCTACGCGAGTCAATCCTAGCGCTTGGGTGTTTATCAGTTGGGTGTTGTGCATATGTGTTTTATCTTTTCCGCACTTTACTTTTTCGTACCTTTACCTTTCCGCATTTACTTTCAGCACTATATTATTATGATTATTGCTGTGGGAGAGGGAGGTTACTATTAGTGAGAAGCCGGACCTGGGCTTGAGTATGCACCTAGACATAGTTGCGGAGAGTAGTAGACGAACCTGTCTGCTGAGCAGGCACAGTTCCCTACGAAATCTGCGCTCAGACGAGGTTCTCGCCGAGGTGCTCCTTTCCGGTCCTGAGGATCTGAGGGGAGTCCAGACGTGAGGATTGTCGACTCTGGGGACCGATCATTTGGAAGTCAGCTAAGTGAGGCCTCTTCATGACTTGATGATGCCACTCCTTCTGGGAATCGTATTGTCACTCATGAAAGTCTGTGACGCTGATGACCGCATAGGATGTCGTACCTTTGTCCGTGGATTAGGTCCATACCTGTGAGCGGGATTGGGTTTATTGCAGGAAACTTTGACCTCCAGACCACCTGGTTTTCTTTACAGTGGATCAGTTATGTTGGTACCAGGTTTCTCAGTTGCAGATTTGTCTGTTCTTGATAGAACAGGTTTTGATCAGAGGACCTTATTATCAGGTGTATGTCTGTTCTTGATAGAGCAGGTTTTGATCAGAGTATTGTCATCAGTGGTTTGTTCTGGATAGAGCAGATTTTGGGGTCTGAAGATCTCATCAGCAGATGTTGTTTGTTCTTGATAGGGCAGATTTTGAGTGGGGTCTGAAGATCTCATCAGCAGCTGTATGTTTGTTCTTGATAGGGCAGATTTTTGATTTGGGGACTGAAGACTTCATCAGCAGATATTTCTTGATCATACATCCGAGGTCCTTATTATCAGCCATTTGTTCTCAACAGAGCAGAATTTTGATCTTATTTATATGGTCCTATCAGATGGTTGTTCTTAGCAGGTCAGATTAGTGGTCTTACACCGGGGTTTTCTTCTCATCAGTGATTGTTGATACAGAATCTCCACAGCAGCTATCCTGATATATTAGTGCATGCCTGCATTTTGCATTAGCTCGCATATTCATCTTTGCATTCCATTAACGTGTGTCTGTGCTGCAGGTACCGTTTCCCCGATCCAGGATTTCTCGCCTCCTACTGTTATTATGGCCTCTCTCAGGAAGACAATTGCGTACAAGTTCCCGACCCTTGATGTGTCGAAGTTGACTGGTTTGATAGCTCTAGCAGGTGATTCTGTGAAGGATAGGTTCAGGAAGTCTTATGGCAGGTTGCTCAGTCTGGTTTGCAAACCTTCTACGTCCGAGTTGAATGGGTTACATGCTCTTCTGCAGTTCTATGACCCTCCTCTGAGGTGTTTCACTTTTCAGGACTTCGTTCTCGCGCCGACGCTGGAAGAGTATGCTGATTTGCTGGGTGTGCCTATCAAAAGGCAGATGCCTTTTGTCCACATGGATGTTGAGCCTGATCTGGCTGGTTTAGCTTCTTCACTCCATTTGGGCGCCTCTGAGTTAGTAGTGACGAGTTGGAACAAGGTTCCTGGGTTCTCCTTGCAGTTTCTGATAGCTAAGGCTCAGCAGTGTGCTAAAGACAAATGTTGGGACGCATTTAATGCCATCCTTGCTTTATGCATAATGGCATTATCCTGTTCCCTAACATGCCTGATTTCGTAGACTTTGATGCATTTCACATCTTCGCCTCAGGGAATCCAGTCCCTACTTTGATCGGGGATGTCTATCACTCAGTACATTACAAGAATGAGAACCGGAGAGGGAAGAATGTCTCATGCTGCGTACCGTTGCTGTACAAATGGTTTGATGGTCATTTGCCCAAGAGGGGTTCTTTCGTCTTGTCTGCAGCCACAGCTGAGTGGCCTGAGCGTCTGATGAGTTTGTCTGCAGAAGATATTGATTGGTTCGTTGACAGAGACAGGTTAGGTACCGAGGTGATCTTCAGTTGTAGTGGGTTTCCTAATGTACCTCTGATAGGTAGGAAGGGTTGCATCAACTACAATCCGTTGTTGCTAGTTCGTCAGTTCGCATATGCTTTGAGGACTCCACCGAAGGAGGAGGAGGTACAGGAATCTCTGTACCTCACGGGTACTCTAGAGGGGGATTTGTTGTCCAAGCTTCAGCGTGCGTGGAACAGTATCAGCAAGAGGGGAAAGCCTTTGTTGGGAAAGAGCAACAGTCAAGCCTACCCTCCTTATTCAGCTTGGATCAGAGCCAGAGCCAACGCTATAGGGATGCCATTTCCTCATGTCAGACCAGAGAGTCCTCCACCAGTCAAAGAGCCTACCACTGTGTCCATTCATCAACACAACCAGGTATTAGCCGAGCGGGATGAACTGAAGCGGGCGAACGCAGAATTAGAGAAGGAGTTAGCTCAGCTTCGAAGTGAAAGGAACGAAGTCGTGCATGCTTTCAAAAAGCAAACAGAGTCGGTAAACCAACTGGGCGCAGACTTGGCAAAGCAGATCGCTGATCGGGAACGCTTGGGTCAAGACTTCAGGGTTGTTAATGACGTACTAGCTACGAAGAAGCAGCATTTAGACGAGGCATATCGGAGGATATCTAAGTTCGACCAGCATTGGAAGACCTCCCTGGCCACCAAGAAGGAACGAGAGGACAAGCTGATGCTACAGATCTCTAAGCTGGAAGCCGAAGTAAAGGACAGTGAGCGGAGGTTTGATGAAGAGACCGCCCGCAGATACGCCGCCGAAGGCCAACTCAACAAAGCCCTTGCTAACCTGAAGGGGCATAAGCTGATGTTTGAGTCTAAGAAGCGGAAACTGGAGGATTGCTTTGGCGAAGGAGCTTGGGAAAGTTCAGTTCAGGGGCTTCAGCATACCATTGTGCAGAGGGAACTACTCGTCGAGGGGTTGCTCACTTTGCTAGATCATCCAGAGACGAAGGAGTTATTAGCAGAGTATCGCGCCCGTGGTCGTACTTGACTAGTTGTATTCCTGTTGTTTTGATCTTTGCTGTATGCTGACCATCACCAGACTTGTTGGCTGAGGTCATGCTGTTGATTTGTTTTGTACTCGCTGATACTGTATACTGCCTTGACAGGCCTTTCCATATATATATGAGATTGATGTTTCCATGATTGGGCTCGGACTTCTTCCTCTTATTATTGTCAGCACTGGCACTAAGGCACTAGGATCGGGGGAAATATCCCAAGCACACAGACACACGCATGCATCTGCATGAAGCATTTGCATGGCGTACATTTTGTTGCTTTTCCTAACCTTTAATGTTTTCAGGTTTTTCAGGTTCACAGGTTCCGAGCTGCTCCCAGTCTCCAGGATTGATCAGAGACTCATTCACCGTTACTCAACTCGAGCTAATCAGACAAGGATCATGGATCAGGTGCAGTCAGATGTTCAAGAGCTCCGTGAACGGATGGATCGTTTTATGGAACTGATGCAGGTGGTCGCTAATGGTCAGGACCAGCTTCGTACTTTGGTTCAACCTTTGATCTCCAGGGTTGATAGTAACGACATACTTCATGGTGGGGTTGTGCCTACTCCTCCTCCAGTCGATGCTCCGCAGAATGTTGTTCCTGTTGCCGGGGGCAACGGCAGTGCTAATGGCAATATGATGACTAATATCGGACTCAATGCGACGGGCGCCGGCAATGGTAGTCTGGGAGCTAATATCAACATAGGGCCGGTCAACGGCAATGCTGGTGTCGGAAATCTGTTGGTGCCTCAACCGTGGCTTGAGGATCATCAAGATGACGTGTTTTCTCAAAGAGGTATAGAAGCAGAGTTGAATGCTGAAGCTCGGCTCAGGTTCAAAGCGCTGGAAGACAAAATGAGAGACATTGAAAATCAGAATATTTTGGGCGTTGATATGTCCAAGCTGGGGTTAATTGCTGATTTCAAGGTACCTCATAAGTTCAAGGTGCCTGTCTTTGAGAAGTATAAGGGTACTACTTGCCCCCGTGTCCACCTTCGATCTTATTATAGAAAGATGTCTGCCTATTCCGACGATGAGAAGTTGCTGATGCACTTCTTCCAAGATAGTCTTTCTGGTCCAGCACTCGAGTGGTACATGGGTTTGGAGCCCACTACTGTGCGCACGTGGAAAAATCTCGCTGAAGCGTTCGTCCTCCACTATCAGTACAATAGCGACTTGGCCCCCAACCGAGTTCAGCTCCAGAATCTTTCACAGCGGAATAATGAAAGCTTTAAAGAGTGCGCCCAGCGGTGGCGTGAATTGGCTGCTCGGGTTCAACCGCCGATGGTTGAGCGCAAGCTAGTGCAAATGTTCGTGGCTACCCTTCCTGGAATCTACTATGAAAAGCTAGTCAGTGGCATGTCTGGGACATTCTCGGCTCTCATCACTATGGGCGAGAACCTCGAGAACGGTATAAAAATCGGAAAAATCCAAGGTGAATCATCCTCAGCTGGAGGAGGTGGTAAGAAACCTTACGCTGGCAAGCGTCGAGAAAGAGATGCCAGTGCTGTCACTAATGCTCGGAGAAAGGGCGAGGGCCCTCAGCAGCAGATTGCTAGCATAAATATCCCAGCTGCTCCGCCGCCGCAGCAGCAGCAGCAACCGCAGCAACAGAATCAGCAGGGGTATAGGAAATATCAGAATCGGGCTCCTTTGGCAAATCGTCACTTCGAAGCTCCACCTATGTCGTATGCGCAGCTTCTGCAAACTTTGTTGTAGCTTCAGTTAGTTCAAAAGAGGACGTTGGCTCCCTTAACAGGGGCACCACCACCGGGGTATGACGCAAATGCCACTTGCGATTTCCATACTGGGGCACCAGGCAATACGATTGAGAACTGTAAAGCTTTCAAGCACAAGGTGCAGGACCTGGTAGACGCCAAGGTCATTAACTTTTCTGACAGTGCGCCCAATGTCACCAAAAACCCTATGCCTCATCATAGGGGAGGCGGAGTGAACGCCATTATCGCCGAGGATAGTGCAGATCTGTTGACTGATGTCAAAGACTTGAAGACGCCGCTTAGTTTCGTCAAAGCTAAGTTGCTGAAGAAGGGGTTCTTTCCGGGATGCAGAGAGTTATGTATGGCTTGTGCTACACTTCCTGATGGGTGTGAGCAGCTGGTAGAAGGTATCCAAAGTCTGATGTCCGAGGGTATTTTGCAGTTCGGTCGGAGAGTCGAAAGTGTATCAGGGGAGGTTGTGCTGAAGCAGGCAGATGAAGTCGCTACCATTACCATTCCTCGTCAACCTATTACTATTTCTGCGCCCCGACCGCCTACAATTACTATTACCAGGGCCGGGCCAATCCCATTCGAGAGCACTAACGTCGTTCCATGGCACTATGGCGCTGAAGTCTATTGCAATGGTTAGAAGTTAGAGCTGGAGTCGTACGGATCGACTGTGCAGAATCTCGCAGGAGTCGGTGGTATTACTCGAAGCGGAAGAGTGTTTGCGCCGACAGAGGTTGTGGCGGAGAAAGTGGTCCGAGCTGATGCCGCTGATAAGGGTAAAAGCAAAGCCGTCGAATAGGTCCCTTGTGGGGCAGAGAAGGATTTGCTAGTTAAAGATGCCGAAGAGTTCATGCGGTTAATCAAGAAGAGCGACTACAAGATTGTAGATCATCTTCATCAGACTCCGTCAAAAATTTCTATTCTCAACTTGTTGCTGTGTTCTGAAGCGCACCGCAACGCGTTACTGAAGGTATTGAACGCTGCCTACGTGCCGCAGGAGATATCAGTAAATCAGCTAGAAGAGGTGGTAGCCCATGTTAACGCTGGCAATGGGCTGGGATTCACAGATTTAGAGCTGACTCCTAAAGGGAGAGATCACAACAGCGCCTTGCACGTCTCAATAGAGTGCAGAGGCACAATCATGTCGCATGTCCTGGTGGATACGGGTTCGTCGCTTAATGTGCTTCCGAAGAAGGCACTAATGAAGTTGGATACTCGTGGATTGCTTTGCACGCCCAGTGATCTGGTGGTGAAAGCATTTGACGGGACTAAGCGCCACGTTTTCGGAGAGTTGACCCTGCCGATTCAAGTTGGTCCGGAGACGTTCGACACGGTCTTTTATATCATGGACATCATGCCTGCCTACAGTTTCCTCTTAGGTCGGCCATGGATCCATGTTGTTGGTGCCGTGACGTCCACGCTGCATCAAAAGCTCAAATATGCTATCGGGGGAAGCATAGTAACCGTCTGTGGTGAGGAGGACATCATGGTGAGCCACTTGTCATCCTTTAAATATGTTGAAATGGACGGCGAAATCCATGAAACTCTCTGCCAAGCATTTGAAACCGTCAAGGTGAAAGAGGCAGCTCCTGTCGTCATAGAGAAGCAAGAGATGAATCTCTCCTCGTTCAAAGAAGCTCGGGCCGTCGTCGAAGCCGGTTCCACCCCAGGCTGGGGGCATGTTTTGGAGGTACCGATCAAGCAGGACAAGTTTGGATTGGGGTATTCTCCTAAAGCTGGAGCTTCATCTTCTTCGTCTAGCAGTTCGTCTCGTGGGAAGGGGCCGATCCTATTTACCAAAGGCGGAGTGATTTTCGAAAGCATCAACGCGGCGTCTGAGGACAGCGGGGATAGCGATTGTGATCTGGACGCCTGGATTCAGCCAAGCAAGCCGGGCGAGCGCCTCAACAATTGGACCATCAAGGAGATTATCCAGCTGACAAGTGAAGAGTAATGATTTGCTTTTTACAATCTTTGTACAACCCTATGTCCTGCCCGGGGCATAGTGGTTTTATTGTCAGGGCCTTGTTGGATTATGTACATGCATTTTGTTAATAAATCAAAGGTGTTTTCTTCGTACTCAAATATTGTGTTCTCTGTTATTTCTATTTTATGTTTATTTCGAAAAACAGTAAAATGGCAACGGGGTCTGTGCTAACCTGCATATTCTTGCTTTAAACTTAACCCTTGTTATTGCAGGATCCACATAACAGACGACATCGACTCTGGACCCTCTACGGCTCACTACGACTTCGATTGCCCGATATATCAAGCCGAGGATGAGATTGATGAAGACGAAGACCTTCCGGAAGAGTTGGCCCGCTTGTTGAGACAAGAGGAAAAGGTTATTCTGCCTCACGAGGAAGATATTGAGATAGTAAATCTGGGTTCTGAAGAGCTCGTCAGAAATGTCAGAGTAGGGGCTGCGCTGCAGAATGATGTCAAGCATAGACTGGTCGAGATGCTTCGAGAGTATAGTGACGTCTTTGCTTGGTCATACGAAGATATGCCCAGACTTGACACAGACATCGTGGTTCATCGCTTGCCGTTGCGAGAGGATTGCCCTCCAGTCAAGCAGAAGCTTAGGAGGACGAGACCAGATATGGCTGTAAAAATCAAAGAAGAAGTCCAGAAGCAGTTGGACGCAGGATTCCTAGCCGTTGCCACTTACCCTCCGTGGGTCGCCAACATAGTGCCTGTACCGAAGAAAGACGGTAAGGTACGCATGTGCGTCGATTATCGGGATTTGAATAGGGTGAGCCCTAAGGATGATTTCCCGTTGCCTCATATCGATGTGTTGGTCGACAACACAACCCAGTTTTCCGTGTTTTCGTTCATGGATGGCTTCTCCGGTTACAATCAGATTAAGATGGCACCGGAGGACATGGAGAAAACGACGTTTATCACCCCCTGGGGAACATTTTGCTATAAGGTAATGCCCTTCGGTCTGAAGAACGCAGGGGCCACTTACCAGCGAGCAATGGTAACTTTGTTTCATGATATGATTCATCATGAGATCGAGGTCTATGTTGATGACATGATTGCAAAGTCCCAAACGGAGGAAGAGCATCTGGTCAACTTATTGAAGCTTTTTGAGAGGCTTAGGAAGTTCAGGCTGAGGCTGAATCCTAACAAGTGCACTTTCGGAGTGCGGTCCGGAAAGTTATTGGGGTTTATCGTTAGTGAATGAGGTATTGAAGTTGATCCTGCGAAAATAAAAGCTATTCAAGAAATGCCAGCGCCGAAAACAGAAAAAGAAGTTCGTGGTTTCCTGGGCCGAATAAACTACATTGCAAGGTTTATCTCTCAGCTCACGGCCACTTGTGAACCGATGTTCAAGCTTTTAAAGAAAGATCAGGCGATTACTTGGAATGAGGATTGCCAGAGGGCATTCGATAAAATAAAGTAGTATCTTCAAGAACCTCCAATCTTGATACCCCTAGTGGCTGGACGGCCATTAATCATGTACCTGACGGTTCTGGAGAATAGTATGGGGTGTGTTCTCAGTCAGCACGACGAGACGGGCAGAAAGGAGCATGCCATTTATTATTTGAGTAAAAAGTTCACTGAGTGTGAATCTCAATACTCGATGCTGGAGAAGACGTGTTGTGCATTAGCTTGGGCTGCCAAACGTCTACGACAGTATATGCTCAATCACACCACTATGCTAATTTCGAAGATGGATCCGATCAAGTACGTCTTCAAGAAGCAGGCTCTTTCGGGCAGGATTTCCAGATGGCAAATGGTGTTAACGGAATATGATATTCAGTATGTCTCCCAGAAAGCCATTAAGGGAAGCGTATTGTCTGATTACCTTGCCGAACAGCCAATCAAAGACTACCAGCCGATGAAGTTCGAATTCCCTGACAAGGATATTATGTTTCTCAAAGCGAAGGATTGCGATGAGCCATTGCCCGGTGAGGGGCCAGATAGGACGTCTCAGTGGAAGTTGATATTCGACGGAGCGGTTAATTCCTATGGAAGTGGTATCGGGGCTATCATCACGACTCCTCACGGATCCCACATCCCGTTTACTGCGAGACTGACGTTTCCAGTTACCAACAATGAGGCAGAGTAAGAAGCATGTATTATGGGTCTAGAAGAGGCAATTGATTTGAGAATCAAGAATCTAGACGTATATGGTGACTCAGCTTTTGTAATCAATCAGATTAAAGGGGAGTGGGAAACTCGTCAAGAGAATTTGGTGTTGTACATGAATTATGCCAGGAGGCTGCTTCCGTTCTTCGATCGAGTGGAACTTCATCATGTACCCAGGGCTGAAAATCAGATGGCTGATGCCTTAGCCATGTTGGCTTCAATGTATAAAGTCAATCTTTGGAATGAAGCTCCAAGCATTGTTCTTTCGTGTCTTGACAGACCGGTATTTGTCTTTGCAATCGAGGATGCCGCCGACGGCAAGCCATGGTTCCATGACATCCAGACCTTCCTTATGACTAAGGAGTATCCTGCGGGTGCGTCAACCCAGGATAAGAAGACCCTGAGGAGGCTGTCCGGAAACTTTTATCTCAATCCTGATGGAGTGTTGTATAAGAGAAACCACGATCTCGTGCTACTCAGATGTGTAGATGAGAAAGAGGCAAGTATGCTCATGGAAGAAGTCCATGAGGGCACATTTGGTACGCACGCCGGCGGGCATGCCATGACGAGAAAGATCCTGAGAGCAGGGTATTACTGGCTGACGATGGAGTCGGATTGCTTCAGATTCGCGAAGAAATGTCATAAATGCCAGATTTATGCTGACAAAGTTCATGTGTCGCCGTGCCCATTGAATGTCATGTCCTCCCCTTGGTCATTCTCCATGTGGGGCATCGACATGATAGACAAGATCGAGCCCATTGCATCTAATGGTCATCGTTTCATTCTGGTAGCTATCGACTACTTCACCAAATGGGTGGAGGCAGCCTCGTACGCTAATGTGACCAAGCAGGTGGTAGCTAAATTCATAAAGAGGGACATCATCTGTCGTTATGGAGTTCCCGAGCGGATCATTACTGATAATGGTTCGAATTTGAATAACAAGATGATGAAGGAGCTGTGCCAGAGCTTCAAGATCGAACACCACAACTCATCTCCCTACCGGCCGAAGATGAATGGCGCCGTCGAAGCCGCCAACAAGAACATAAAGAAGATTGTTCAGAAGATGGTTGTGACGTACAAAGATTGGCACGAGATGCTTCCGTTTGCCTTGCACGGTTATAGTACGACGGTGCGTACGTCGACCGGGGCAACTCCTTTCTCCTTGGTGTGCGGTATGGAAGTTGTCCTACCGTTAGAAGTGGAGGTTCCTTCTTTGCGAGTTTTGGTTGATGTGAAACTCGACGAGGCAGAATGGATTACGAATCGCTTGAACCAACTCAGCCTGATGGACGAGAAGAGGTTGGCATCGATTGCATTTGGGCGCCTGTACCAAAGCCGAATGAAGAAAGCTTATGATAAGAAGGTGTGTCCTAGAAGCTTTCAGACGGGTGATCTCGTCCTGAAGAAGATTCTTCCGCCACACTCCGATCACCGGGGCAAGTGGACTCCGAATTACGAAGGGCCGTATGTCGTCAGCAAGGTCTTCTCGGGAGGAGCTTTGTTGTTATCCACGATGGATGGTGAAGATTTTGCATCCCCGGTGAACGCGGACGCAGTTAAAAAATACTTTGCTTGAAAGAGACCCGCTGGACAAAAAAGAAAGAGTCCAGGCAAAAAAGGGGCATCCCGGCGAACCAAAAACAGAATAAAAGGTTCGGGCAAAAATTAGGGATATATTGAAAAATGTACACCCGCGAAGTCGAGAACCTACACTGGGCGGCTTCGGCAGAAAAGGGTATCCCGGTGAACTGAAAACCCGTAAAGGGCGGTTCACGCAAAAGTTAGGGATTTGAATAAGCAAATGACTGCGTTCTGCGTGTGGAGTTTCATTGTTAGTGATTTGGAGGACCTGAGGGCCGTTGATCTGAATCAATCTCTTCCGAAGCTGAAGCGTCGGAGAAATATCGAAGTCGAGTGGGTCTTAGAGGGATCAACTCATGGTGTTCGTCTACGCCTCGTTGCCGACACTTGTATATACTGATGTATATTTATGTTTTATTTTTGCGCGGCTTCCTCATTCCAGGAGCTTGCCTCTGTTGTAAAACATTTTTTGCCCATTCAGGGGTTCACCATCAATAAAATACATGTTACTCAGCAATTCTGTTTGCCTATTTAGCATTTATCTGTTTTGTTTGCGAAAGAAAGCGCCTATGTTTTTGATAAAATGCGCATGCATAAACTTACGGGCCTAGGCCCATTGATTGTTGAAACAATTAATTACCTGAATATTGTCATGAGATAATAACCTTGATAGGCCCCTTTGAGGGGGGTATCTTGTCTGTTTGTTTGTGTTGTTGCAGGTGTAGCACCTTCCAGACGGTGCGCCGTGCGCATCCCCGAAGCAGGGCGAGTCCTCCTTCTCCAGCAGAGTTCAGTGGTCTCTCCTCCGCAGAGTCTGAGTGCGAGATAGTGAGCATTGGTATGGCTCTCCAGGCAGAGGATTCTCTTCTCCAAGCAGACGCATCTCGAAGGAACGTCATCTTCTCAGCTGAGTCGCACGCCGAAGCTCGTATATCCCCAGCACCGGGTCACAAGTGCAGATTTCGTAGAAATGTTCGGGTGCCGAAAGTCGTGTTTCCCCAGTAAGGTCGCCGAAGCAGGTGCCTTCCCCAGCACCGGGTCACAAGTGCAGGTCTCGTAGGAAGCTGTTCGTACGCCGAAGTATGCAGTAACTGATGGTGCCAGACTGAAGTCTCCCGCGGAATTGAAATTCCCCACCAGAGCCGTATTCTCCCCCGAAGTCGGATGATTCCCTCTTCCCCAGTAGAGTGTTGCAACAGCTGATGTTGAGATTCCCCTGCAGAGCCGTATTCTCCCCCGAAGTCGGATGATTCCTTCTTCCCCAGCGGAATTAGAGCTCCTCATCAGAGTTGTACTCTCCAGTGAAGTAGAATGATTTCTCTCTCCACGGCTGAGTTCGCAAACCCCAAGAGATCCGAATCCTTGGAAGCAGTTGAGACCGTGAGTGGTTTTCCCTAGCAGAGCATTGAACAGCTGATGTTGTATTTCCCCAGAGTCGCACTCTCTCCGGCGAAGCAGAATGACTTCCCCTTCCTCAGCCGAGTTTGCAGATGTCCAAGAGAGACGAGTCCTTGGAAGTTGATCAGATCATGATTGGTTTTTCCCCAGTGGAGTGTGGAGCAGCTGAAGTTGTTTCCCCACAGAGTTGTTATCCCCAGAAGAGTAGCCGAGAAGGCCCCGCAGTTTATTCTCTCGATTGACATCGCATTCCTTCAGCAGGTCCAAGTTCTCGTAGAGCTTCGTTCCCCTGCAGCAGATCAACTGAAGTTGTTTTCCCTGCAGCAGTCAACGGAGGATCAATTCCCCAGACGAAGTCCGATTGATATTGGCGTGTCCACGTTCTCCTCAGCAGGAAGATTCCTCTATCTGAGTAGTGCTTTTCTCCTTGACAGGAGAATTCCCCTTCGGCATTTATTTTGCTGACGGGATCGCATCATTGTGCATGATTGCATAGCATTTAGCATAAACGCATAGCATTTCCACCGTGTGGGGCATGGCGCCGAAGCATATGCATCATAAACATGATCTAGGTTGTTGTCATTCTTGTTTTACAGGTGTTCCGCCGTAGGATCAGTGCTCAGGATAACTCCTGACATTCTCCCCAGCGAAGTCTTCAGTTCAAGATGATTCTTGAAATCCGCAGCAGGGCCGTTTGCTCAAGATGATTTTTGAGATCCCCAGCAAGAGTTGTCCAGGAAGATTCCAGGGATCCCCAACAGAATGTTTTCTCCAGAAAGGTTATCGGTTCAGGATGATTCTTGAGGGTGCCCAATGGAGTTGTTTGTTCAAGATGATTCTTGAAGTCCCTAGCAGCGTGATATGTTTGCTCCAACAGTGATGTCTAATCTGAAGATTGACTTCGTAAACGCCTGAAGGCGATATCAGAATGTTCCTGTGGATTCGGATTTCCGTGTTGATGAATCAGCGTGTGTCTGAAGACAAAGTTCAAAAGTTTGTAGATGCAGCTTTTGTGTGCAAGGTGATCCGTGTTGGCCTGAAGACCAAGTCAGTTATCCTGAGGTGATGATTGATTGCGATCGAGTGAATAGTGTTTCTTCGAACTGAAGTCGAAGACGTTTCTCCAGCTGAAGCGGAGTTTTGCCTGAAGGCAAAGTGTTTGAATCCCCGTAGAGTCATGAATGGCTCAGGATACCACTTCTCTGACTGCAGTCGTAGATTTCCCAAGCTGAAGCGAAGGTGCCTGAAGGCAAGGTTATCCCCAAAGTCATGAATGACTTAGGATTCATTTTTCGGACTGAAGGCCGAAGTATATCCCTGACTGAAGTCACGGATACTCTATAGCAGAGGCGGAGTTGCCTGAAGGCAGATCCATGCATCCTTGAAGGCCAAGGATCATTTTCTTTAGACTGAAGTCGAAGATACCTCCTGCAGAGTTGCCGACGGGCAAAGTTTATATCCTTGAAGGCCAAGGATGATTATCTTCAGAAATGCTTGAAGATCTTTTCTAGCTGAAGCTGGAATCGCCGACGGGCAAGGTTTATATCCTTGGAGGCCAAGGATCCCATCTTCAGGAGTGCGTGAAGATCTTTTCTAGCTGAAGCTGGAAGTGGCCAGGGGCCAGGGTTTCATATAGCTTTGATGCTGAAGTTCTACGGCGGGATCAGTGCAGTAGTATTCCGATGTTCGTTATGGTTCTGAGGGAGAACCCCAGATCAGAGTGTGCTTGGTTAAGTCTCTCATTCCCAGCGGAATAGTTTCAAATACGCAAGTGTACCATTTGTTTCATTTACCAGGGGTGAGCCCCAGGTCAGAGTTGTTCAGTGTTGTATTTTCCCCAGCGGCGATGCGGGGTATTTTGATTGTCCGACGGCGATGTCAGATTTAGTTCTCCAGCGGCGATGCGGGGTATTTTGATTGTCCGACGGCGATGTCAGATTTAGTTCTCCAGCGGCGATGCGGGGTATTTTGATTGTCCGACGGCGATGTCAGATTTAGTTCTCCAGCGGCGATGCAGGGGTATTTTGATTGTCCGACGGCGATGTCAGGTGGTTTAGTCTTCCAGCGGTGGTGTTGGGTGTTTTGGTTGCCTGAAGA
Source organism: Lathyrus sativus (assembly GCA_963859935.3). Taxonomy (NCBI): domain Eukaryota; kingdom Viridiplantae; phylum Streptophyta; class Magnoliopsida; order Fabales; family Fabaceae; genus Lathyrus; species Lathyrus sativus. Next base: position 118,047,671 of record OZ012735.1, read on the forward strand.
CGATGTCAGAAGAAGTTAACGTGGATAACTGACGGCGATGTCAGATCAGTATTTCCCCAGCTAGTTGCCGTGCAGCTAGTATTGCAGTATTCGAAGATTTGTTCCCCGCAGAGTATCGTGTGCTCGTGCAGTTGGCAAATTTTCAGGTTTACCGGTATTCAACCGCCTCGCACCTTGATTGGTTGAGAGCCGTTCGCTTCTCACCCAGTTAGGTTCAAGCCGTTTGAATAGGGGCAGCTGTTGCACCCCAAAATTTGACCAACATTTATTTATCCATCAAGTGTTTGAAGGTTGATACCTTCATCAGAAAGTTCAAGAGATCCTCAGAGGAATTGGTTGAAACCAAGGTTGTGTGCTTCATAGCTTGAGAGTTGTGGGAGCTCCTCAGATGATTCTGAGACTTTTAGAATGAACTTGAAGCTTTGAGAAAGTTTATGAGATGTCTTGAAAGCCGTCACGAAGCCCAGAGAGGTCATTATGCAAGAATTCAGAAGATTCAACCATGAATGGTAGAATTAGGGTTTTGACTGGGTCAACCCTAGGTCAACTGATGATTTGGAGAAGGTTGAGACCTAATCCAAGGGCCATGTGATCATGGAATGAGGTATTGAGATACTATAAGGATAATTCCAAGACCAACTCATCATGACTGAGGAGTTTGAGAAGTTTTAAGCTAGGGTTTCTAAGGATTGTCAGTGTAAAATCCCCTAGTTTGATCCCTATCTTCCAGGCAGTTTTAGCTCAAAATGTGATTGTCATCTCATCTTCCCCACAACATGAATGTTGTAGAGCTTGTTCTTAGCTTTAATTTGAGTGGTAGAAGTCCTTGATAGGATTTGCAGAGCTCAAGTTATGGTTTTGACAAATTACAGGTCATCTGAGGTATGTGAATCTGGGTCTTTGAAAGTCACCCAACTTGCAGACAACTTTTGCCCTAGTAGGATGATTCCTATGGTCTCTTGGTCAACATGAATGTTGAAGAGAATCTTCTTATCTTTCTATAGAGTACTAGAAGTCCTTGATAGGATTTGTAGAACTCAACTTATGGTTTGAACAAGACAGGGGTATTTTGGTCATTTGGAAGTTATAGGTCATCTTAAGCAAAGGCCATATCTCCTATTTCCAAGCCTCAAATGAAAAAACTCAAAACATAAAAGTTGTTCAAAATGGGATTTTAAGCCTATAAAAGTGGTCATGAGTTGTTGGAAAATCTTGTAGCAAGGATTTACAAGAATGGTTGAAAATGACCTAAAAATGACTTATAACTTAAATGGATTCAAGTTGGAAATTGGTTTGGGAGATGTACAAATCCAAAATAGGTCATCCAATATGTCATTTTGAATCCAAACATCATTTTAAAAACAATGGTTCAAATAGATTTTTGATTTCAGGTCTTAAAATGGGGGTTACTTTGTAAAGTTCATGCTTGCATATTAAGGAACCTTTGCAAATCTTCACACAAGAAAAAGATAAGCTTGTTTTTCACATTCCCTTCCAATATCTCACAAGGGGAGATTTTAAAGAAAAATGACAAGTCTTAAGGCATGATATGAGATGATACAACATGTCATTAAAAGAGAAATTCCATGACTTTCCATGAGATTCTAGCTCTTTCTAAAAGCTTCTAGGATCTTCCATTGATGGATATATATTAAGAGGATCACAATGTGATCAAAGGTTGGAGAATTCAGTGAAGAGAGTGAGAAGAAAGTGAGAGTTCCATTGTTACTTCAATTTAAAGCAAGAGTAAATTCATACAATCCACATCTATTCTATTCATCCTTCTTCTCCATTCACAATTCCTTGGCATTGTTGAGTACCTGCAAGTTGATTCAGGGACCTGTCCATGGAGGATTGAAGAGCTAGGGTTGAATTTGCAAGACTCCATACCAGACTCGGATCTCTACATTCAAGCCTTATCCATCCATCTTTTTGCATACAGAACCCTCATCATCCATTGAAGATCAGTCATGGAAGGTTGCAAGCATTGAATTGGAGTGTTTCTACTTCTGCCATAGCCAACAAGCAGGTTGGTGTTTTCATTGCCATCTCTTTAATTAGGTGTTAGATGTTTAGATCTTTAGTATAGAATGGCTAAGATAGGTTAGATGACCATTTCCATAGAGTTTCAGAGGGTTTCATGAAGGTTGGTAACAGATCATAGTTTCTTTCAAGATCAAGATCGAGCTGTGTATTAAGTTTTAATTGATATGTGATAGCATAGAATGATGAGGGTAACGTGAAGAACAAGTTCATACCATTAGATTTGAGTATTATCAGAGTTGATCACAGAGAAAAGAGGTTGAACCCAGGACTTTGAGCTATCGGGTTAGGAGTTACAGGAGGTTTCAGTGGAAAATATGAGCATGGTTAGATTCCTGGTAACACGTAGAGCATTTTTGCCTTTGGAAGTTTGTGATTTCATTGAGTAATGGAGGAGAACGAAGGAGGTGAAATTCTTGCATGGAGTTAGGGTTTCTGAAACCCTAGATGGAAGTTTGGAGAAGACGATCCATTAGCCGTTGGATCAATCCCAGAACTTGACTTTTTAAGCTCATCCAACGGGCCAGATTTAATTTCAGAAGCGGAGGGAATTAGTAAAGCCAAAACGCACCGTTTGAATAAGTGAGCAATCCTGGGCTCAGCAGGTCATTACTACTCGCACCCCACCAGCGGCCCAAATCCAATTTCCAACTGAAATTTATTGCTATTCATACCGCGGTTTTAATGTTTTTTCTTTTAATTTTCTTTTTATTTTCTGATAGCAATTGGGCCCAGGCGCGCCATGCTAGGCGCACCCCCCTTCCTGGGCCCATCATAGAAACAACTAGGGCGCAGTTCTATTAACACCCCCCATCCCCTTTTCTTTTATTTTCTTATTTTAATTTCCTTTATTTTTTTGCATTTTATAAAAATCATATAAAAATGAAAAATCATTGTTTTTTTATTCTTGTTTTTTCTATATGTTCATAATTTTGTCTAGAAAAATATCAATAAATAAAATTGGCATTTTATTTTATTTTAATATTTTTAGTATATTTTCCATGTAAATAGCTTTTTTTAGAAGTTTAGGTGTATACTCAATTTTGTAGAATTTTTATTATGGTCCTCCCTTAGGCTTTTTGAGCCATTCTTGTTGGCATAGTTAGATATTGAATCATAGTTCCTATAGGATTTAATTCATGATTTTTAGGTTAAAATTTGATTAGTTTAATTAGGTGAGATTAGAGTAACCAAAATTAGGGTTTTATTCAACATAAGTAGACTTAACAATTTTGTTTTGGGTTTTTAGGTCAAGATTAGAGTATGGGGAATATATGACTTAAGGGTAGGTATGTATAGAATCCCCTAGAATTTTACTAGAGTATTATATAGTATTTTAGTATTTTTAATTGATTTTTGAATGTATGGTTAGTATGTATGTTGCCTTGTGGGCATTGTATTTTGGGTGCTTGCTTGTTTTGCTTTCTTTTGTGCTTGGTTGGCCTTGTGGAGCTTGATGGAGCATTGAGAAGCATTTGAAGATTGAAGTTGAGCTTGGAGGCTTTAGTCTTAGGTTTTGCTTTTGTTTTAGGGATAGGATTAGGATAGAGCTTAGTTAGATAAACTTCTTTCGCAAACATGGATAGTATTCTTCACATCCATTCCTCCCTGTGATTCAAAGTCCTTCCAGGGTATACACCTCTCTCCTTTAGAGGGATTAGTGCTATACCTAGGAGGTAGAACTTTTGAGGGAACCCTTCATTTGATATTGAACCCTTACAGGTCACCTTTGGTGATCAGATAAGCAGTTCAATATCCCCCAGCTTATCCAATAGTGATTTTTCTCTGTTTGATTTTGTTTTGAGAGCTGTCAGAGCCTGAGCATGAAGATGAAGACTTCATTGAAGATTGTTGAAGAGGATGAATTCTTGAAGACTGCCATTCTAGCTGAAGCTTGAGGAGCATGAAGATCAAGTTGATACTTGAAGATCCCTGAAGATGGTGAAGCCTGAAGGTGGAGTTGATCAAAGAAGCTGAAGCTTAAGGGGAGAAGATGAGTTGATACTCATGTGGTAGGGTTGATACCTGGAAAGCAATTGATATTTGAAGTCTGAAGACTGAGTTGCTGCTGGAGGGGCTGAGGTTTTCTTCTGTTTTCTTTTCTGTATTGTGTGTTTTGTTTGATTTGTCTGTTGCATTAGATTAAGTCCATCTAGAATAAGTAGAATCTAGGAGCATAATTGCATTAGAGGTTGAGTTGCTCCCTCTGCTTGTATTGTTATTGCGTGGCTTTGCTTGCGGGTATTCGGTAGAGCCCAGCTCCCTTGCCCATGTGGTTTATTTTGCCTGATGGCATTTCATTTCATTTTATCTGTATGATTGCAGTTTATTGTTTATTGCTTGATAGCATGTTGTTTATGTTTCAGTATGATTACTGTTATTTCATGACTGGCTTGAGGTTGAGATGAGCTTGTAGAGGCTGAAGCCCCACACACATTTCCTCCCTCACTTGCATTGCATGCATTTTACTGTTAAGCTGATGCTTTGTCTGTTTTGGCGTATCGTTGACATGATCCCTTAGGAATCTCCTTTCCTTTGATAAGGATTTGATGATTTAGGTTGAAACCTATGCATGACAACATCTAGGAGTTCCCTGTTCAAACCTCAACCATAGGATGAATCCATGGCATGATAACAGTAGGACTTGATAGTCTCCCTCCTAGTTGGGCCTGTTCTCTTCTCATCTTAAAACAGTTTAAGATACAGTAATCATGAATGATTTCTTTCGTACGGTATGAGCCTTAAGCTATCTGAGATTGGGTGTTTAGTATGATACCCTTTGGGTGACATGCGACGCATTCACTCTCAGGTCATAGTCTCTAGTGCGGTCGAAATTGCAAACACAATAAAAAACACTTCTTTCAAAGCAGGAGATAACCCGTAGTTTCCCGAACTACGTTTGCTCTGATCTTCCATACAGTGTGGAAGTACGTAGGCATGGGATGCGATATCCTAGCGAGCAACCTTTCCCCATCTTCACCCGTAGTTAGCCGAACTACGTTGACTCTGATTTCTCATTCTCTGATGAGAATACGTAGGCATAAAGTGTGACGCTTTGCCGAGTCATTTTTCTTTTCTTTTTTCAGCCAGCCTTGATAGGTAGATAGAATAAAACCAACCCGTCCAAGTAAACAAACAAGCGTGGATCCCATCGAGTACGATGGACGTGAGGGGTGCTAATACCTTCCCCTTGCGTAACCGACTCCCGAACCCAGACAATGGTTGCGATGACCTTGTCTTACCCTTTTTCGTCAGGTTTTTCCGATCGTTTCCTTTCCCGCTCTGAGGGATAAATAACGAAAGGTGGCGACTCTTCTATCATGTCGGCACCTTATTTTCGCGCAAGCGACACGTCCGTAGTTCGTGGAGACGACCACGAAAATTATGAGGTTTAATAGGTTGGAAGTTTGAGTTTGAGACGAAAAGGGTGACTGACAAGCAACCCAAGAGCGTGTCTCAAGAGCTTGTCACTCAAGAATTCAAGGAATGCGAGATTCCAAGAACTCAGTTCTTTCAGGAATTGACTGAATAGGTTGAAGATAAAGAGTGAGATGTTTTGAAATCGAAAGAATAAATCAACAACAACTCAAGGGCGCGCCTCAAGAGTTGCTCATTCAAATATTCAAAGAATGCTAGATTCAAAGAATATCTCTCTTTCGTAAGTTTTAAAAAAACGTTTGTGAAAGATCGAATCGAAAACGGAATGTGAGGCAAAAAGGAAGTTGGTTTGAAAATGGATCGACGACGTGTCGAGGATTTGATTGAAAATGAAACCGGCTTGACGACGTGTCAAGGGTTAAGTTTGTGAGAAACGATATTAGTCCCTAAGGGTGCCCCTAATATCGAAACCACGAGGAATTGTGAGGTGTGTGCGAAATATTGATTGCGAATGCGGACGAGCACTCGACTTAGGAGAATGTTTGAAGAAAGATTTTGAGTTTGAAAAAGCCGAAAGGTTGAGTGAATAACAACTCAAAGGGCGTGCCTCGAGAATTATTCACTCGAAGATTCAGGGAATGCTAGACTCCAAGAACCTCCTTCTTTCGGAGTTTTAATCGAGAAAGGTATTTTGGATAATTGGATTGAATCGAGGGTATGAAAAAGGATTGTAGTACGAGAGGTGAGAATACGATATTGGAAAAAATAAGAGAAATGACAATTATTTGATAAATGAGACGTAGGCCTCACAACCAATTAATTGGGGTATTATCGAAACGCTAGATCTCGACGACACCTTTTTCATTTGGAGAATGTTTGAATGAACGACAGAAATATCACATAGAATGCTAGATTCCTATAATATTTCTTTGTCCAAAATAGTATATTTAAAACGAAAAGTTGGTCAGCACATTATTTAAGGTGTACACCTCAATAATGATCATTCAAAAATGCTAGATTTCGAAGATTCAAAAAATGAATAAAAGAAAATGAAAAGAAAAATGAAATAGAAAATGAATTAGTCTCGAATAAATCATCATCTATCAATAATTTGACCGATAATAATTCTTAAAAATTGTCATTGACTAAAATAAGTAAGAATCGAATAAAAATGAATAGAAATCGATAAAAATCAAAAATGAAAAGTTAAAAAGAAGTTGGTCTCGGGTTTGTTATTATTTATCAATAATTTGACAAAACTATAACTTGAAGTATCGTCATCGACCGAAATAGAGGAGATGAGTCCTCAAAAATAAAAAATTAACTTTAAAACTAACTTCTAAGAAGTATACGAAATTCTAAAAGAAATTTAAATATAAAAAATATTATAAACTAAACTCAAGAAATAATCTATTAACAATCTCTTTTTTTCAGAAACTAAATATAAAACAATAGCAATTTGTTTTAAAAATATTAACAGAACTTAAAACTATATTATAAAGAGAAAATAATTTACCACTTAAAAAAAGTTTTAAAAAAAAACAGGGGAGGGTTTGTATAAAAATCTGGTGGTTTTTTTTAAAACAGAGAATCATTTGGGCTCTGAGGGCCCATCACCTGGTAACAACAACCCGCAGTAAAAAAAACCAATAACCTTCAACAGAAAAAAACCAGTTTTTTAAAACAAGTCCAAAAGGCCAGCACATCAACATCTCCTCAACAAAACTCACTCTCCAAACCACCGCTTCAACTCACGATTCGCAAATGCCAGCACATCAACATCTCCTCAACAATACTCACTCTCCAAACCACTGCTTCAACTCGCGATTCGCACGACTGAACCTTATACTCAATCTCTCCGTCTTGCCATATTCTCCACTCTACTATCTGTTTCGTATTGTGTGAAGGTGGTTGTGATGGTTTTATTTTGAAGAAAGTACGATGTGGGTTGGTGAGAGCTTGGACCGTTGAAGATTTAAGATTGAGTGGAGTTGTTGTTGAAGATCGGTTTCGGATGAAAAGGGTTTCTGGCTTATAAGATTGAAGGTTTGGGTATGAAGAGGATTCGAAGGAAATCTTGGGGGTTTTGCGGTTGAAGAAATTAAAGGGGAGTTCGACAAAATTGAAGTTGTTTGTGAAGGTTATAGGTTCTGATTTGCAGATTTTCTGTAGTGGTTTGGTGATTTGTGAAGGTTTTGAGAATTGGAAGGAGGATTTTTCACTGCCTGTTTTTCTCTCCAGGAAGAGGGTTCGAAAGGGAGATTTTGTAGCTGGGAAAATCCTTCTTTCCCTCTTTTCTCCCTGTGTTTAAAGGCTTTTGAAGTATTTGAGGGAGAGAGCGTTCCCCTTTTTTCAGCGTGAGGACTCCTTTTGGAGTGACCCCCGTTCTTCATTTACGCACCCAAAACATTGTTGTCATACAAGTGGTAATTTGGCAACTTTCTGTGTGAGTCGTACGAATCGGGCGAGGAGCTTTTATCTGTTTGTGAATGGTAGCTGTGTATTTTCATCTCGTACTAGCCTGTGGGTGTATTGGTTGTTGAGGACTGTATTGCGGTTTGCAATTTGTGCGTTGCGTTGCAAAATCGTACGCTCTGAAAAAGCATACCTTTTGTCTGTTTCTACCTTGTACTGTATGTGGTGGTTTCAAAAAAATCATTTGAGTAAATTGGATTCAGCTGGTTGAAGGGGTATTCCGGATTGATATGGCAATACCAGCCTAGATGTAATGGTGGGCTTGCATCAGAGTCCATGATTTCCTTGTTCTTTTTTCATTTTTTTTCAAATATATTTTGCTGTAATGTAAACATAATGGACTTTAACCATATACATAAAAGGCTTTCTAAATTGCAGCATTAACTTGTGGATGTCGATAGAGGACTTATTACAACGTATTTCTTATAACAAGGCAGAAATTTGAAACAATTGTTTTTTTTTTGGAATTTTGTTGTAATATGAACATATAGGCTTGTAACTTTGGGCCATGGACTTTTATTGGAATTTTGTAAATGAACTCTATGATTTTGGTCTTGACCTTTTGTTGCAATTTTCACTATATGAACTTGAATTCTACATTAATCTCAAATTCTCTCTTTGAATCAACTTGAGTCAAACACGAATCAATTGTTTTTTCGTAAAATGAAATAACACAGTGAATCGGTCTCTGGGAAGAAATTATCATGAATCAATTTTAGACTTAAAATAGAACTCTTGAAATGACAAATGAAGCTTGATTTTGTCACTTAAATTACTATAATCCCAAAATATTCAAACATGAATTTCTCTGCCTAAAAATATTCTGAGATAAAAGGAACATGACTTGTGATATGTGAACCCTGATGTACCATAGAAAAAAATGGATTGAAAGTGGACAGGACCATAATAATTTTCCAACACAAAACTCTACGAGTTTTGCACATCTTGACCAACAAATTATGCCAACACTAATAAACCTCAATCCTTTACACACACCTGACCTGACTTCTCGAGCTCAACCTTGCAAAAATAGGAGCAAAACATTTTTGATCAATTTTCAGTGGCTGGGCATACAAGTGAAGGGTAACTTACAAGTAGGACAACTTTAAGGTATGACAGATGCCCCTATCTAATAGGCTTAAACCTAGGGAAATGAACTGTATTAGCGTTCACATTCCTGAGGTAGAAGTCTATTAGATATAAAAAAGACCCTGAATTTGTCCGAAAGAAAGGGAGATGCTTGAGAATTGAAAATGCTGGATGATGTAAACCTCTGAGTAAGCTGTAAATAACTGGCACAAGTCGTCATCACCAAAAGGATGATGGAATGAAACACACACAGCTATTACCACCAAAAGGATGGCAAAGCAAAACACTATCGCACAATCTATCATTAATGACCATGATAGGCCCCCACCAAAAGGATGATGGAGCGAGATAAACAAAATTCGCACAATCCATCATTAATGACCATGATAGACCCCCACCAAAAGGATGACGGAGCGAAACACAAAAAAAATCGCACAATCTATCATTAATGACCATGATAGACCCCCCACCAAAAGGATGACGGAGCGAAACACAAATAAACGATTGCACAATCTGACATCGACGAAATGTCAGACCCACCACCAAAAGGATGATGGAGCGAAACTCACCAAAACATCGCACAATCTGATATCGACGAAATACCAGACCTACCACCAAAAGGATGGTAAAGCGAAACTCACACCAAAACATCGCACAATCTGATATCGACGAAATACCAGACCTACCACCGAAAGGATGGTAGAGCGAAGACACAAACAAAACATCGCACAATCTATCATTAATGACCATGATAGACCCCTCACCAAAAGGATGACGGAGCGAAACACAAATAAACTATCGCACAATCTATCATTAATGACCATGATAGACCCCCCACCAAAAGGATGACGGAGCGAAGCACAAATAAATTATCGCACAATCTATCATTAATGACCATGATAGACCCTCCACCAAAAGGATGACGGAGCGAAACACACGCCAAACAATATCGCACAATCTGACATCGACGAAATGCCAGACCTACCACCAAAAGGATGGTAGAGCGAAAACACAAACAAAACATCGCACAATCTGACATCGACGAAATGCCAGACCCACCACCAAAAGGATGATGGAGCGAAAACATAAACAAAACATCGCGCAATCTGACATCGACGAAATGCCAGACCCACCACCAAAAGGATGATGGAGCGAAAACACAAACAAAACATCGCACAATCTGACATCGACGAAATGCCATACCCACCACCAAAAGGATGATGGAGCGAAAACATAAACAAAACATCGCGCAATCTGACATCGACGAAATGCCAGACCCACCACCAAAAGGATGATGGAGCGAAAACACAAACAAAACATCGCGCACTCTGACATCGACGAAATGCCAGACCCACCACCAAAAGGATGATGGAGCGAAACACAACACACAGGTCGCTATCACTAAAAGAATGATAGGACAACACAGATTTGAGGTTTACCAACACCAAAAGGATGCAGGCTAGGTTGAACTGGCGAAGTTCGACTATCACCAAAAGGATGATAGGAAGGCAATTGACAACGGTCACGCTTGCTGGGTACAACTCATCGGGGAACCCCCGAGAAGAAGATTGAATTGAAATGAGTCAACAGGGTACGCCCACCGTCTTGTTTAGAGATCATAGCTTTGTTGAAATGATTTCATGGTTACACCCATGAATTCTGAAGAGGATGCCCCTGACTGGGCTGAATTTGTCTTGATGCCTTGTCTTGCTCAACAAAAGGCTGAACAACTTCGTGAGGAACGCTCACGGTTTTGCTGAAGATGCCCCTGCTCGGGTTGGTGATTGCTTTTAAAGCTCTTTGTATTCGTGGGAGAAATCCACGACCTTTGTGGGAGATGCCCTTGACCGGGCTGCCAATGGTCTTGGAAATCTTCGGGATTGATCCTGGACCTTGACTTGCATATATGAATGCTGGATGATAAATAATATTCCATATGAGTGGACGTGCAAATGCAAATGCTGACGTGCGGAGATGCAAGAACTGGGGAAGTATGATATGATTGGGTATGCACATGATGCAAGATATTTATGCGGTCGAATGCGATGCATATGATTGCAGACAGGTAATTGGAAATGCAGGGAGACGCCAGCGTGGTGGACTATGGAAGTCGCCAATGCAGATTGGACTTTGGGTGGTGGAAGGGATTGACTTCCTCGACACGCAGTTCGCTGAAGACGCCATGATTGAAGCGGAAGATGCTCTGGATGCCCCAAGTCTGGGTACTTGGTGATTCGTTGTCAATTTCCTTCAGAGAAGGTTGCAACTCTGCTTGTTGATCAAGGCGACATGGTCTTGCCCCAGTCTGATCTTGTTAATGGCCTGTCCCTGCTCGAGCTGTTGAATGATTTGCCCCATCCTGTGGTCTCTGAAATAGTCTTGCTTCGTGTACGCCACTAAAAGTCAAGTTCCTCCTTGATTTCCCTTTGCTGGAGTGTCTTTGAATATCTAGCACTGATTTGCAATTAAAATTGTACATTCATAAATGGTAATATTAATGCACAGTTCAATGTAAGTTTCAAAAAGTTTCCTTTATTGAAGTGTCGTGATAGTGAGACGAATGGACTGCTAGCCCAGACGTTGTGCTGTTTGATTGGTGCGAAAAGATATAGCAAGCAAAAGGACACCAATATTGATGATTAGAAATCATGTGAGGAGTCAGGCTACGCAACCTTGCGATGATATGCTTTCAGAATGAACCTCGTCTCAATTAGGTCTTTCAAAGGTTGTAACGTGGTCTGGTTCACGGTTACGAAACAAAGGATATTAGGCTCAAAATATGATTTGTACCCACCCCTTCTTCTTAATAATCTCCAGTCCTACGCTCAGTTAATTCTACACTTGTCTGGACGGTGTAGACTTGATGGTTCAAGGCTTGCTCGTCGTGGCAGTCACCTTATTTTGGATTTTGATGAATGTTAGTGCCCCTTTGATCTGGGTGGCCACTGAATCCTTTTTTTTTGTTTTTGTTGAGGATTTCGGGGTCCTCTTTTGCTTTTGTCTTTGGTCCCTAACTTTTGCATGGATTAACTTCGTTTGTCAGATCCATCAGGATTGCCTTGATCTTGCCTAAGTCCCCTCTAAGGTGTCTGACTTAGCAGGCTTTCGATGTTTTTTTTTTTGGATTTTGTTGGAAGGTTGTGACTGCCATGTGTCGCTACTGCGAAAATCGGCGCCGGCTGAACAGAAGAGTCGCCACCGTGCATTATTTATCCCACGGGAGGGAAAGGAAACGCTCAGAGTAAACCTCGCACAACACGGGAAAGGTATGGTCGTCGCAACCAAAACCTGGATTCGGGAGTCGGTTATGCAAGGGGAAGGTATTAGCACCCCTCACGTCCGTCGTACTCGACGGGATCCACGCTTGTTTTCGGGTACGAATTGTTATTCTATCTACTCGACAAGTTAGGGGTTAAAGGAAAATAAAATGAAAATAAAATGACTCGGCAAAGTATTGCACTTTATGCCTACGTATTCCCGTCTGGAATGAGAAATCAGAGTCAACGTAGTTCGCCTACCTACGGGAAAGGAGGGGAAGGTTGCTCGCTAGGATATCGCATCCTATGCCTACGTACTTCCATACTGCATGGAAGATCAGAGCAAACGTAGTTCGGGCCACGTACGAAACAAGTCTGTCTTGGTTGATTTTATTCCTTCTGAAAAAGGTTTTTCTGATTAACAGTCCCAGCGGACAAAAATGACGTCTTGATGAGTTCACGTTCTTTTACGAAAGAAGTGTCTTTTATTGTGTTTGAAATATTTATTGTGTTTTTCTGTTTGTTTTGAGAAAGAAAGAGACATAACTCTAACATACGGTTGCGAAGGGAATCAAACTATCCTAATGTTATCATGCATGGGTTAAGACCTAATGTCTATCATGCTCCTCTCTTGCGCAGAGAGAAACAGAGATCCTAAGGGATAAACGGAAACAGAAACAATAGCATATATACAAAAAAGCAGTAAAATGCATGGATGCAGCAATACAAGCGAGGCAAGGGAGTCCCACTCAACCTCGAACCTAGAAAACAATAGGCAAAAGTGAACAGGATTCACTTTCAACCCAATAGAGTAAACAACAAACAATACAGTCCAGAAAACCAATCAATACATCAGAAATGAAATACAGCAAAAATAAACAGCTGCAGCAGCTCTGCATCAATATCCATCTTCAAGTCATCATCAAACAGCTGCAAGCTTCAGCAAGCCTTAATCTCCATCTCCACAGCTTTTCAGCAAGGTCTTGATCATCAGTCTTCCATCTACAATGGCTTTTCTTCAAGTCTCAGGCTCTAGGAAGAACATCAATCAGCCAGATGAAGTGGATGAATGTTAAACAGTCAATTACCTACCAAGGGTGGTTCATCAACTGTTAACATTAAACAGACAGTTTCCTCTCAAAAGTTCTATCTTTCAAATACATTCACTGATCCTTCCAAAGGAAGGAGGTGGATATTTGAAAGAGACTTTGAATCATAGAGAAAGGATGGATGCAGACAAAGCATTCCATGTTTGAGAAACAAACTTTCTAATCTAGAGCTCTGCCTAGCTCCTAAACCCTAATCTCCTCAGCAGCTGCTAGCAAGAATCTCCTCTTCATCTCTGGAGGTTGGTCTTCAGTCTCTGGATCTCCAATGGCTTCAACATCACAAATCTTCAGCTTACCCAATCCCCAAACAATCCCAATACCCACACAGACAAATCAATAATCCCCCAGAGGGCACACCACACCAATCAATCAAAGATATACAGTATATACTAACAGCAGTAGGGGAATCCTAGTGATTTCTAAGGGAATCTATCCTATACACATAACCCCTATAGTCCATACCCCAAAAATCAAATGAAAATCTCCTAAAAGAATTAAACTATCTCACCTAAGTTGATTTAAAACCCTAATTTTATTCATGTTATTCCAACCTAAACTAATCACCTAAAATTAAGTCCTAAAAATATGAACTAAATTGCATGTACAAGCTAACAAGGTCTACTAATCAATCTAAAAAGAATGGACAAAAAAATATCAAAGCAACTATTAGAACAAAATTTATCAAAATCATGTATGAAATGAGACACTTAAAATGTGCATTTATTTGGAAAATATGGGAAAAATATCAAATAAAAATAAAATGCAATTTTTATTTTTTATAATTTTCTTGACTCTTTAAAGAAAATTATGCAAAAAGAACCAGCAAAAAATATGAAATATATGATTTATTCTAAATTTTATAAAATGCATGAAAATGAAAAGAAAATTAAAAATGAAATAAAGAGAAATAGAGGGAGAGGGGTGCCATCAGCAAGGGCGCTTAGTTGCTTTTTCAGGTGGGCCACAGGACAGGGGGTGCGAATAGAACAAAACAATAGGCCCAGCGCACTTCAGAATATCAACAAAAAATCAAAAAACTCAAACGGTGTGGATAGCAACATTTCCAGTTAAAATCCTTGGGCCTGCGCTGGGAGGGGTGTCAAAAGCAATGAAATTTCAAGGCCCACTCAGAACACTTAAATGAAACGGGGCGTTTTGACGCCCAGGGTTTCCCTCCGTTTTTTTTTCTTCAAACCACATCCACACGATTGGGCTCAGAGTCAAAGTCAATTGGATGATCCAACGGATGGCCATCATCGTCCCCAAATGAACTCTAGGGTTTCTGAAATTCCAACTTCCATGCATAGATTTTCCAGTCCTTCGTTCTACTTACTCACTCCATGAAACAACACGATCCAAAGACAAAAAACACTCTCCTCCTCACCCTCTATACAACCATGGTGTTAGATCCTTCTAAAACTCATCCAAGCTCCAAACCCGATAGGTGTAACAGATGAAATCCACCATTAACACCTGCTATCAAATGCTTCAATTCTTGCCACAATTTATCCTAACCTAATCTTCACCTCATGCTAGTCATTCTAAGCTTCAAAAAGAGGATTATCGTGCTATGTTCCATGTGTTATGAACCTTAACAGAATTGGTGCACTCTGGTCAAACTCCATGAAACTTGTCCAAACTCTGTGGAAATCATCATCTAACCTAACTTAACCAGTCTAAGCTAACAAAACCCTATCATGCTGACTAAACTATGCAAATCGAGCAGATATACCAACCTGGTTTAAAATGGAGATACAGCTATGGAAACCCTAGAATCAATGCTTGCAGGGACTTGAAACTGATCCACACACTACCACTTTGATTCTGTATGCAAAGATCTTGGCTCAAACTTCTTGTATCATGTGATTCCAATTTCTTGCACCTTGAATGATGAAACTTGTATGGCACTATCCTTGCTTGATTCAGCCAAATTCTTATGAGAATTGTAATCTATGGATGATGGTGATGAGGATCAGATCAAGAAGTGTAAGAATTGAGGAAGATTTGAGAGAGTTTGTGATACTTTTGCAAAATGGAGAAAGTGAATGAAACTTGGGGTTTTGAGAAAATGTAATCACCAACCATGGCATGAACCATCTCATATCAATATATACATGATGTTAGAAACTCCTAGAAGCTTGGAGAAGCTTCCCTTGCACAATTTCCCTTGGATTTGGTTTATGTATCTTCCATTATAAGTAACCATGGATAACTCCCAAAATGTGAACTAAGCTCAAAATTCTACTTTAGCCAATGTCTTTAAAATGATCTTTCCATTCAAAATGACCTATAATTTTGCTTCATTTGGCCAAGATATGAAAAATCTCATTTTTAAGTCCATTTTTATTCATTAAATCCAACAATTTTGAAACCTTATGCTATGAATCTTTCCAATCTCTCATGGTAACTTTTGTAGACTAAAAATGTCATTTGGAACAAGTTTGATGTTGTAAAGTTTTCCATTTGAAGCCTCCTTGTATGAGTTTTTGGGCATAGGTTAATATGACCTGTAATTCTCAAATGACCAAAATACCCTTTGCTTGCCAAGACCATAAGTAGAGTTTCACAAATCATATGAAGGCATACTATACCATTATAGAAATCTAAGACAATGAGGAACAACTATCATGTTGACCAGAAATTCATTTGAAATCTCCTTGAGGGGTAAAAATTGCTTGGAAGTCAAGTCACTTTCACAGACAAAATTTCAGATACCTCAGATGACCTGTAACTTGCAAGGACCATAACTTGAGTTCTATAAATCTACTTGATGTCTTCCACCACTCAAATTAAAGGTCTTGAGATTTTCTACAAGTTTTATGTTGGCCAAGGATCCATTTGAAGCTTGCATTTTGACTTACCTTGCTTGGAAGTTTGACCTAAACTAGGGGATTTTACACAGAAACCCTAATTTAGAAACTCCTCTTCTCCTTGATTTCTCTTGATTTCTTCTTGGCATATCACCCTATCCTCTTCTATATGTCAAATGATGCACCCTACATCCCTCCAATAGCCTTTAATCCCTTTCAATCAGTCAATTGACCTAGAGTTGACCCTGGGTTGACCCAAATGAAACCCTAGTTGACTGTCTTCAACTGTAACTCTTGTGATCATACCAATGACTTGTCTCCTTCTCCAAATGACTTTCTAAGTCCTCCAAGATGTCTAGATACTCCCCATGCCTTCAATTCACAGCTCATACTTTCTTTGTTGACCCTCAGGTACCCTCAGATAGGAGATAGATTAACTGCTTGATCCATTGACTTGATAGCTTCCCAATTCTTTCTGATGACTTGAATGAGATTGAATTTGAATAATAACCTCTTGATAGGCCTCCAGAGATAAGAATAATGATTGGTTCCCTGTTGAATGACTTGCTATGCTTATGCTATGCAGATGAATAGACTATGCACACGACTCTATATGCAAATGCTAATGATATTGAAACATAAACCAAGTGAATAAGGTTGAGCAAATTTTAGGGTGCAACAGCTGCCCCTATTCAAGCGACTTGGACCCGATTGGATGAAGAGCCCGGAGCCTTCAGACATTCGCGGTACGAGACGGTTGAATACTAGTGAAACCAGAAATTTGCCAACCGCAGAAATAAACTGCGCCACTGCTTGAGGAACGACGTTCATCAGCTGACTCTGACTGTTACGGCAACCTACCGATCCCGAGCGACCATGCTGGGGATTATTTGTCTGCATTTCATCAGGAATAAATCGTCCATGTTAGGAATAAACTCTTCCACGTTAGGAATAACACCGTCCACGTAAGGAATAACACTGTCCACGTAAGGAATAACACTGTCCACGTAAGGAATATAAACTTTCCACGTAAGGAATCTCCATTTTTCCACGTTAGAAACACAATCTTGATATGTCCACGTAAGGACTCAATCTCTCCACGTAAGGGAACAATCTCCTTTCCACGTAAGGAAACCAATCCTCTTCCACGTAAGGAATAAAATTCTCAATCTGTCCACGTAAGGACTCCAGTCTTGATATGTCCACGTAAGGACTCAATCTTTCCGCGTAAGGAATACAATCTCGTTTTGAATCTGTCCACGTAAGGACCCCAATACAATCTCAATCTGTCCACGTAAGGACTCCGACTTGATATGTCCACGTAAGGACTCAATCTTTCCGCGTAAGGAATGCAATCTCATTCCACGTAAGGAATCACATTTTCCATGTAAGGAATAATTTCTTTTTTCAATCGGTCCGCGTCAGGACTAAACTTTCCACGTAAGGAACCAATCTCTTTCCACGTAAGGAAACCATCTTCTTTCCACATAAGGAAACATCGTCTTTCCACGTTAGGAATACAAACTTTCCACGTTAGGAATAACTTGATCCGTCCACGTCAGGACTAAATTTTTCCGCGTAAGGAAACAACTTCTCTTTCCTCGTAAGGAATAGACCTGTCCACGTCAGGACTCTCGTTTCGTCTTGATTTGTCCACGTCAGGACTCGCCTCTTGACTTACTAGGGAAAATAAAACTTGTCCATGTTAGGACACCTATCTCCACCTGCTGAAGAAATAAACTTGTCCACGTCAGGACTTGCGCGTCTTTGTCTTGCTGGGGAAATAAGACTGTGTCCATGTTAGGACTCATGCTTTGCCAACAATACGAAGAAGAGCTGAATTTGTCCGCGTCGGGACTCTCGCATCTTGTCATCGCGAAGAACTACAAACTTGTCCACATCAGGACACCCACTTCACCATTACGAATAAAGCTATCTGCTGGAAATAAATTGTCCACGTCAGGACACCAACACGAAGAGTAACCCACTTTTGTCCACGTCAGGACTCCACACTCAATCAATACCGAGAACTCGAAGCTGTCCACGTTAGGACTAACACATATCGTCACTTGGAAGAAATGTCCACGTTAGGACTCCACATTCCATCAATTCTGAGAAATCGAACCCGTCCACGTTAGGACTAGCACCTCCTATCAGCCCATGAAATAAAACTATCCACGTTAGGACACCCACTTCTCTAGCACGAAGAAAACCTATCAATAAAACTGTCCACGTTAGGACTCATCCTTCCATTGGTCCGCAAACTTCTTATCACTGACGTTACAGCAACTTTGAGGCTGACTCTACTGGGGATATTTGGAAACCAAGCTACTGGATGCCTGCTCTGATAACCGGCGGTGGCCTCTGAAATTCTGGTTCATGAAACCTTTTAATGCTGACGTAACAACAATTTGAAGGAAACAATCCGCTGGTCGGACTAGAGAAACTTCAACAAGAAAACCTGGCGGGGAAATAAGTAACTCTGCTTGGGGACAAAGAGAAACTTATCCTGCTGACTCTGTGGGGAGTAGTGCCGAAACTGACACTTCGTTGAATGTCTCATGCTGAGACTTCGAATGTTTATTGATTCACCTGAGCAAGGGCTCTCTCTACCTGCAGGAGAAACAATACTGGAACCAAAAGATTAGCCAACCTAGTTTATGTTTCAAAATGTATGTGTTGGATAACGATGCAATGCTCCATTCGACGTGGAAGTGCTACGCATTTTTATTTGGTGGATGCAAGTATGACACTATATGTCAATGCAAATGCAGACTCGAACTGCTGAGATACCGGAACTCGCTTCAGCAAAATAAATGCTGAAGATAATGCCAACTCCGCTGGGAAATTGGGAACGCAATACCAATCACCTCATTGAAGTAACGCCCTGCTGGGGAATACAACTCTGCTGAAGAATAGCAGATGCGCTTGGTATGATTGGACTTCTGCTGGAAAGTGAACGGATATCACACGGTATTTTGACAAAATAAATTTCAATGCGCCACACCAACTCTGCCGGGGAGAGCCTTAATCTTCGAGTTCCACTGGGAGGAATGAAGACACTGGTTGGAAAGAGGACTCCGCTGGGGGATGGGATGGTTCTCTTGGGAAAATCAACTGACTCCGCTGGGGGGAGAGTAACTGACCCTGCGGGGAAGGGTAAGCTGCCTGAATACAACTCACCAATATTAATCTTTTGCGGCTAAGCCACTCTGCTTGAGATACACTGTCTGAATACAGCCTTATAATCTTGGAATCGCCAAACCGTTGAGGATGAACGACTTTGCGGGAGCATGCCTTCTGGATAGGCTACAACTAGCTAGGGAATTCGATCCTTCTTCCGGAGGCACATGCATGACCTACGTGAGGGTTGAGTCTTTTATTACTGCAGCCTCTTGATCATCTTCCTCGTACGGCTATGAGACCTGCAACAACACAAACAAGACAAGACAAGCCTATGCAACCAAATCGATTCAGGTTAGTGACGCTATTTTCAGTTAATTCAAAGCTTTAGCAATTGTTGGCAAGGGCCAGTGACGTTATACACATGCTAGTTTCAATAAACTTAGGCGTTTTTATCATGCACAAAACAGTAAAGGGCTAGCATCCAGTACTGAATAACATATTTTATTGATTGGGCCCCTGAATGGGCGGAGTTTTGTACACGGGATGTAACTCCTGAAAAGAGGAAGCTACGCAAGGCAAAATATACAAGTATGCACAATAAGCACAAATATTTGCCAAATTAAATTTTGTACACATGTCGGCAACGGGATGCGGACGAACACCACGAACTGATCCTCCTATGACTCGCCCGACTCTAATGCTTTCCCAATATCCATGCTTCTGAAGAGATTGTATCTGATAATCGACCCCTCAGGTATCTTCTCCCGCACCAATGCTCAATGCAGTATCAAATTCGGACCGCAGTCATTTGCTTTTTAAATCCCTAACTTTTGCGTGAACCGCCCTTTACGGGTTTTCAGTTCACCGGGATACCCTTTTTTGCCGAAGCCGCCCAGTGTAGGTTTTCAACTTCGCGGGTGTACATTTTTTCAATTTTATCCCTAACTTTTGCTCGAACCTTTCATTCTGTTTTTGGTTCGCCAGGATGCCCCATTTTTGCCTGGACTCTCTTTTTTCTGTCCAGCGGGTCAATTTTAAGCAAAGTATTTTTTAACTGCGTCCGAATTCACAGGCGACGTGAAGTCTTCACCGTCCATGGTGGACAACAACAACGCTCCTCCTGAAAAGACTTTCCTGACAACGTATGGCCCTTCGTAATTGGGGGTCCACTTGCCCCTGTGATCTGCCTGCGGCGGGAGAATCCTTTTCAGCACAAGGTCGCCCGTCTGAAAGCTTCGCGGATGTATCTTCTTATCATATGCTTTCTTCATTCGGCTCTGGTACAAACGACCGTATGCTAGAGAAGCTAGCCTCTTCTCATCCATCAAACTCAATTGGTTCAACCTGTCCTTCACCCATTCTGCCTCGTCCAGCTGAACGTCTCGCAATACCCTCAGAGAAGGGATCTCAACTTCCAATGGTAGCACTGCTTCCATTCCGTATACTAACGAGAACGGGGTTGCCCCGGTTGATGTGCGTACCGTCGTACGATAACCGTGCAAAGCGAAAGGTAGCATCTCATGCCAATCCTTATAGGTCACTACCATTTTCTGAACGATCTTCTTGATATTCTTATTGGCCGCCTCGACAGCGCCATTCATCTTGGGTCGGTAAGGGGAGGAGTTGTGATGTTCGATCTTGAAATTCTGACAGAGCTCCTTCATCATTTTGTTGTTCAGGTTTGAACCGTTGTCCGTGATTATCCGCTCGGGGATCCCATATCTGCAAATGATATCTCTCTTGATGAATCTGGCCACCACTTGATTAGTTACATTCGCGTATGACGCCGCTTCTACCCACTTAGTGAAATAAACGATTGCTACTAGGATGAACCGATGCCCGTTAGAAGCTGTCGGCTCAATCTTTCCAATCATATCGATTCCCCACATCGAGAATGGCCATGGCGATGACATCACATTCAGGGGACTTGGAGGCACATGAATCTTATCAGCATAGATTTGGCACTTGTGACACTTCCTTGCGAACTTGAAACAGTCAGTCTCCATAGTCAGCCAATAATAACCTGCCCGCAGCAGCTTCCTCGTCATAGCATGCCCACCAGCATGCGTACCAAATGTACCTTTGTGTATTTCCTCCATGAGTAGCTTTGCCTCTCTTTCGTCTACACAACGCAACAGCACCAAATCGTGGTTTCTTCTGTACAAGACACCATCCGGATTCAAATAGAAATTACCCGCTAATCTCCTGAGAGTCTTCTGATCTTGACTGGATGCCCCAGCCGGATACTCTTTGTTCTTCAGGAAATTAAGGATATCAAAATACCACGGCTTGTCATCGGATGCCTCATCAATAGCAAATACGTAAGCTGGTCTGTCCAGCCGAGAGATAATGATTCGGGGAGCCTCGTTCCAGAAGTTGACTTTGTACATGGAAGACAAAGTGGCTAGGGCGTCATCCATTTGATTCTCTGCCCGCGGTACGTGATGCAGTTCAACCTTGTCGAAGAAAGGCAACAATCTCCTTGCATAATTCATGTAATGTATCAAGTTGGGCTGGCGTGTCTCCCATTCCCCTTTTATCTGATTCACCACCAGAGCTGAGTCTCCGTATACGTCTAAATTCTTGATTCGCAAATCAATGGCTTCTTCAAGCCCCATTATACAAGCTTCGTATTCGGCCTCGTTATTGGTGACGGCAAAGTGATGATTGCCCCTATTCCGCTACCGTAAGCATTCACAGCTCCGTCAAATATCATCTTCCACTTAGAACCCAACTCGGGTCCTTCGTCTGGAAACGGCTCTTCACAATCTTTCATCTTCAGGTACATGATATCCTCGTCAGGAAAATCAAACCTCATCGATTGGTAATCTTCAATGGGCTGCTCCGCCAGATACTCAGACAGCACACTCCCCTTTATAGCCTTTTGCGAGACGTATTGGATGTCATATTCAGTCAAGACCATCTGCCAACGGGCAATTCTTCCTGACAACGCCTGCTTTTCGAATACATATTTGATAGGGTCCATCTTCGAGATGAGCATGGTTGTATGATTCAGCATGTATTGCCTTAAACGCTTGGCGGCCCAGGCTAGCGCGCAACAAGTTTTCTCCAGCATTGAGTATCGAGATTCACAGTCTGTAAATTTCTTACTCAAGTAATAGATCGCATGCTCTTTTCTTCCTGTCTCGTCGTGTTGACCGAGAACACAACCCATGCTTCCCTCAAGAACTGTCAAATACATAATCAAAGGTCTCCCTGCCACTGGGGGTATCAAAATAGGAGGCTCCTGCAAATACTTCTTTATTTTATCGAACGCCTTTTGACAATTTTCGTTCCATGTTACAGCTTGATCTTTCTTCAACAGCCTGAATAACGGTTCACACGTGGCCGTTAGGTGAGATATGAACCGAGCGATGTAGTTCAACCTCCCTAAAAACCCGCGCACCTCTTTCTCTGTTTTAGGCGTCGGCATCTCTTGTATTGCTTTTATTTTAGCAGGATCGACCTCTATTCCTCTTTCGCTTACGATAAACCCCAGCAGTTTTCCCGATCTTACCCCGAAGGTGCATTTGTTAGGGTTCAGTCTCAGCCTGAACTTCCTAAGCCTTTTAAATAACTTCAGCAGATTCACCAGATGCTCTTCCTCCGTCTGGGATTTGGCAATCATATCGTCAACATAAACTTCAATCTCTTTATGCATCATATCATGGAAAAGAGTCGTCATCGCACGCTGATATGTTGCCCCAGCATTTTTCAAACCAAAGGGCATCACTTTGTAGCAAAATGTTCCCCAAGGCGTTATGAAAGTGGTCTTCTCCATATCCTCTGGCGCCATTTTAATCTGATTATAGCCTGAGAAGCCATCCATGAAGGAGAATACGGAGTATTGAGCAGTATTATCAACTAGCACATCGATATGAGGAAGCGGAAAATCGTCTTTTGGGCTTGCTTTATTCAAATCTCTATAATCCACACACATTCGAACCTTGCCATCTTTCTTTGGCACTGGTACGATGTTAGCAACCCATGAGGGATATTTTGTCACAACCAGGAAACCAGCGTCCCACTGTTTTTGAACTTCCTCTTTTATCTTCACTGCCATATCTGGTCGAGTTCTGCGAAGCTTTTGTTTGAGGGGCGGGCATTCTTCTTTCAGTGGCAGGCGGTGCACAACCATATCTGTATCGAGCCCTGGCATATCTTCATACGACCAAGCGAATACATCACTATACTCTCGGAGCATTTCAACCAGCCTTCGCTTGATATCACTCTGCAGTGCGGCCCCGATACGAATATTCTTCTCAACCCCTTCCGACCCCAAGTTGATAATTTCGATGACCTCGTCGTGAGGCAGAATGGCTCTTTCCTCTTGCTTCACCAACCAAGACAGTTCTTCAGGAACGTCACTATCTTCGACAACCTCTTCTTCGGCCTGAAATACCGGGTGCTCAAAGTCGGGATGAGTCATAGGTGGTTCAAGGATGTCATCTGAAAATGTTATCCTGCAAAAGGAATGGTTAAATGCTTCAAAATGCGTATAAAGCGAATAACCACGTTGCCATTTTATTGAAAAATATAAAAACAAGAAAGACAGGGATTACAGTATTTGCACATGAAAAAAAACGCCATTTATTTAATGATTAACACGCAACGTTCATAACAACACAGCCCTAAGCAAATCCTGATGCCCCGGGCAAGACATCAGATTATTCAACAATTAATAAAGCAAAGCATTACTATTTCAGAGTCACAGGAACAAGCTCCTGAATAGACCAGTTGCACAGTCCTTGTCCTGGCGTGCTTGGCTGAATCCAGGCATCCATATCACAGTCGCTGTCTCCTTCGTCAGACTCCGAAGCAGCGTTGATGGTTCCATGACATACTCCACTGGCAGAGATGGTTATTGTCCCTCTGAAACGGGGTGCCCCCACAGCAGGGGTCGATGACGACGGTTGGTACCCTAGCTCGAACCGGTCCATCTTTACAGGAATATCCAGCACTTTGCCCCAGCCCTTTGCTTCTCCTGCCTCCACTAGAGCTTGAGCTTCTTTATACGATGAGACGGCTATCTCTGGCACTTTGCTCGGCCCGGTACCTTTGTCCTTGACACGCAACCCTTCAAATGCCTGGCAGGGCGTTTCGTGGATCTCTCCGTCGACCTCCACATATTTAAATGACGACAGATGGCTGACCAGGATGTCTTCTTCTCCGCATACGGTGACTACGCTGTCTCCGACCATATATTCAACTTCTGATGCAGGGTAGACGTGACTGCCCCAGCCCCATGGATCCAAGGTCTTCCAAGCAAGCAGCTGTACGCAGGCTGTATATCCATGATATAAAACTCAGTTGCAAACACCTCCGGCCCTACTTGCAGGGGCAATGTGATCGATCCAAAGACTGTTCTTCGCGTGCCGTAAAATGCTCTGACTACCAAGTCACTGGGCGTGCATAGGATTCCTCTGACATCCAGCTTCATCATCGCTTTCTTGGGCATCACATTCAAAGACGATCCGGTGTCGACCAATACATGCGACATTACTGATCCTCTGCATTCAACAGATATGTGCAGCGCCATATTATGATCTCTCCCTTTCGGGGTCAAATCGAAGTCGGTAAAGCCTAAGATGTGGCCTGCATTCACATGTGCCAACACTCCTTCCAACTGATTCACGGAGACGTCTTGAGGGACAAAGGAAGTATCCAGGACTTTCGACAAAGCATTTCTGTGAGCTTCAGAACACAATAGCAATGACAGGATAGATATTTTGGACGGCGTCTGCTGCAGATGCTCCACAATCTTATAATCACTTTTTCGAATTAAGCGCATGAACTCTTCTACGTCTTTCGATGCTGCTTCTTTTTCACTTGCTTGCACTGGAACATTCTCAACCATTTTTCCTTTCCCCTTTGCTAATCTTTCGGCCTCCACCTCAGGCGATATGAAGATCCTACCACTCCTTGTCATACCTCCTGAACCAACAACGTTGTCTACAGTCTCGGCTGGTTGCTTATTAACATCAATCTTTATCCCGTCACAATACACCTCCAACCCATATGACCATGGGACTGCTTTTGTGTTCTCGTACGGGATTGGTCCGGCCTTAGTTATGGTGATCGGTGGTCGCTGGACCGGAGCTGCGATAGTGATTGTCTTCCGAGGAATCGTTACAGTGGCCACATCACTCTGATCATCTGCTATTGCCCCTGCGGGCTCTTCGGTCGTTGCTCGGTCAAACTGCAATGTGCCTCCATCAATTAAAGCCTGAATGCCTTTCTTCAAATCATCACACCCCCCAGCTAGGGTCCAGCATTCTAAGCAATACTCGTCACATCCTGGATAAACACCCCCTTGCAACAATCTGCTTTTGATCTCGCTCAGCGGCGTCTTTAAATCGTCGACATTCATAATCAGATTCAATCCTTCCTCAGTCAGAATGGCGTTTGCCCCATGATTGGGCATGGGTTTCTGCACTATATTCGGACCTGCCATTCCGAAATTGATAGTCTTATTGTCCAAAAGATCCTGCACAACGTGCTTAAAAGCATGGCAACCCTCTATATCGTGGCCCGGAGCCCCAGAATGAAACTCACAGTGCCTGCTTGCATCATAACCATACGGGGGAGTTCCCGTTATCGGTGCCAGAGTTCTCTTCTCTACCAAATTTAGACCCAACAGTGTCTGCAACAAATCTGCATAGGTTGAGGGAGGCTTCTCAAACACTCTTCTCGGTTTACCACCCTGGAATCTTCGCTGAGCCTGCTGCGCCCCCTGCTGAGGCTGCTGCTGCTGCTGCTGTTGCTGTTGCATTGGCTGCTGCTGAAACAGTTGCTGTGGTTGAAGTGGTTGCTGCTGATACGGGATAGTAACACTCGCCACCTGCTGCGGCTGATGATATTGGTTTCGACCCCTGCCTCGGCCTCGGCCTCAGCCTCCAAATACTGCGCTTGCCTCGCCCTGACGGCGCCCACCAAAAGCTTTCCTATTACTGCCAGATGCAGTTGATTCCTCAGCCTAGAATTTTCCTTGCTTAATGTTACGTTCAATCTTTTCTCCCATCAAAATTAGGTCTGAAAAACTGGCCAGAGACGTATGAAACAACATGTCATGAAACAAGCCGGTAAATGTGCTGACAAACATGTCATTCATTTCCTTATCTTCTACAGGAGGACGGACCCTGGCAGCCATATCGCGCCACCTTTGCGCGTACTCTTTAAAGCTCTCCCCCTTCTTCTGCGACAGCCCTGCCAATTGGACCCGATTGGGCGCCAAGTCGCTGTTATACTTGTAGTGAGCTACAAATGCCTCTGCCAATTGCTTTCATGTCTTGATATTGGTTGGCTCCAACCCCATGTACCACTCTAAGGAAGGGCCTGACAAACTATCTTGAAAGAAATGCATTAGCATTCTCTCATCAGTTGAGTACGCAGACATCTTTCTGTAATAAGCCCGCACGTGTACTTTCGGACATGTGTCCCCTTTATACTTATCAAACGTAGGAGCTTTGAATTTGATTGGCACCCTCAAGCCAGGTACCAGACCCATTGTTGCCATGTCCAAGCCCACAGCACTTTGGTTCAGGACCCCCCTCATCTGCTCTTCCAGCATTCTGATCTTCTGGGAGTCATCCATTGGCCCTTCGAAACCTCCGCCGGAGAAAGCGTCCTCCTGCTGATCCTCTTGCCACATGCCATTCCCCGCTCCATACCCATCATATCCATTATTACGGCCAGCTCTAATTTGATTCATCACCGGGCCTCGGCCTCTGTTGCCGTATCCCTGAATACCCCCAGCAGGTCCAAAAGCCATTAACCCAGCGCCGTTTCCATTTCCGAAACCTCCGTAACCCTGATTGGTCACACCATAACCATCTTACCCAAAGCCTTGAGCATTGAACCCATATTTCCCAGCGTTATCGAAACCCTGATCATTGAATCCGAATCCAGCATTGACAAAGCCGTTGCCTCCCATATTATCACCCAGGTTGACATCACCAAGCCCAACGTTATGGACAGCAGTCTCGTTCCCAACTCCGATGTTACCGTTCACAGCAGCGGTAGCGTTGTTGACATTAGCAGCAGGTATATTGACTACAGGTGGAGCCACTGGCGTGGGAGTGCCATCTCCATGAACAGTATCGACTCGCACAGACTGATGCTCCTCATTACCGTGACCAGCATTCCGGGCCAACAGAGGTTGGACCATGGCTTGCAAATTCTCCTGACCTTTTGCAATAGCTTCCATGGTCTGCATGAAGAGAGCGAGCTTCTCGCGCACATCTTGCATCTCGTTCTGCATTTGATCCATGATTCTTCGACAGTTGGTGCGAGTGGAATAGCGGTGCGGGTGCTGATCTGCAATCCTGAAAAGTACCTGGTACAGAGCAGGAAATAAGACACCATCCAAAGATTACCTGTAATGCCATATGAATATGAATGCAATGCAATGTGTGTCTGTGCATTAGGGAAATTCATTCCCCGATTCTAGTGTGAAGGTGCCGGTGTAGTAACAGTGCTATCAATATAAAGATCGGAGCTGAATCACAGAAAGCCTCACATATTGCTGAGAAATCAATAAGCCAAGAATACAATGTCACTGAGAGTACAACAAAAGAAGGCATGACCTCGACCAACAATCCTGGCGATGGTCAGCACTATGCAAATAAAGCCTACAAGTTACTACATGAAATGATCAAATCCTCCCATAAGTCTGGTACTCTTCTAGCAGCTTCTTGGTCTCCGGATGACTTGGTCGATCCAGCAGCCCTTCAACAAGTTGGTTTCTTTTCTTAAGAATACGGCGCACATCCTCAGCAGTTTCTTCCCATGCCCCTTCTCCGAAGCGATCCTCTAGTTTACGCTTCTGAGACACAGCTTCATCTCTGCCTTTGATGGCCTTGTTTAGTGCATTCTGAAGATTGTACCGGGTCATCACTTCTTCTTCGCACTTCTTGATGCTGAACTTCAACTGCTCTTCGAGGTCGGAAATTTGTTGCTTCAACTTATCTTCCCTCTTCTTATTGTTGGTGAGCGTGGCATTCCAGGTTTTATTGCAAGAAGAGATCTCTCGGTGAGCGATGTCAAGCGCTTTCTTCTTGGATTCAAGCATGTCATGGGAGCTTCTGAACTCTTGCCTCAGACGTTCGCGCTTCTTCCTCTCCTCAGTCAACTCAGCCCCTAACCTGTTCACTAGCTCAATCCGCTGTTGGAAAGCGTACACGGCCTTGTTTTTCTCGCTGCGTATCTGGGCTAGCTCCTGCTCTAACCCTTCGTTGATCTTCATCAAGGCTTCTTTTTCCTTCACAACTTGCTCGTAAGCTTCCATGGAAACAGTAGTTGGCTCTGCTACCGGAATGGGAACAAGAACTGGTGCATCTGGAAATGGCATCCTCAACTGACTGGCTCTCTCCTGGATCCACTCTCTGTAAGGTGCATAGGCCTGACAGTCGTTCTTCCCTAACAACGGCTTCCCTCTTCGGTTAATACGCGTCCAGGCATGCTGCAGCTTGGCTAATAACTCCCCCATCAAATCTCCGGTGAAGTACAGAGATTCTTGTATTTCTTCCTCCTTGGGCGGGTTCTTCAGTGCATATCCGAACTGACGGACCAACAGAGATGGGTTGTAGTTGATACACCATTTCCTTCCTATCAGCGGGACATTAGGGTAACCAGAACAACTGAAGATAAGCTCGGATCCCAGCAGATCTCTATCAAACCATTCAATGCCTTCGGAAGATAACCTCATTAGGCGCTCTGCCCAACTAGCGGTGGTTGCACTTTCCACAAAGGCCCCTTTTATTGGAAGATGACTTTTGAACCACATATTCAACAAGGGAGCACAGCAGTAAACAACCTTCCCCCTTTTGTTTTCGTTCTTGTAGTGCAATGAGTGGTAGAAGTCTCCGATCAACGTTGGCACTGGATTGCCGACAGCAAATAGATGGAAAGCGTCCAAGTCTACGAAATTGGGCAAGTTAGGAAACAGCACAATCCCATAAATGCATAGAGCCAAAATAGCGTTGAAAACCACCCAACACCCGTTCTTGGCATACTCCTGAGCTTTGCCCACCAGGAAATCAAGGGAGAACCCTGAAACCCCAAGCCAAGAAGTCAATAACAGTTCTGCAGCGTCCATATGCAAGGCTTTGGCTAAGTCCTCCAGCCTGGGCTCAGCAGCAGAGTGAATAAAGGGAACCTTGTTCTGCACTGGTAGCTCAGTAAACTCCACATACTCTTCAATGGTAGGCCCTAGAATGAAGTCAGCAAACGTAAAACATCTCAATGCGGGGTCATAGAACTGCATCAAGGTGTACAGCCCGTTCATCTCATCAGCGGTGGGCTTACAGACCAATCTCAGCAATCTCCCATGACTCATTCTGAAGCTTCTCCTAACCTCCTCATCAGCAAGAGATATCAGACCAAGCAAAGGAGTAATATCAGGTGTCGGCAACTTATACGCAACCATTTTCCTCAAACCAGCCATAATCAATACTCAGAAGTCTGGGCACTAGAATCGGAGGATATGCAGATGCACCTGCAGCACAGACACACGTTAATGGGATACAATGATAATGGGTATGCAAACAATGCAATGCAAGTAACATGCAACAGGGACCAACTGCCGTAGCTGAATAGCCTGAACCATATCAAGAAGTCTCGGATAGACTCTATAGAAGTCCTCAAACCCTGGTCTCAGATAGACCTAAAACAAAGCTCCAACAATGGTCTCTGACAGACCTCAAACCATAACACTTACTGGTCTCTGGAAGACCTCACATCATATCTCCAACTGGTCTCTGACAGACCTCAGAACCCTCCAACTGGTCTCTGACAGACCTCAGAAATCTCCAACTGGTCTCTGACAGACCTCAGAAATCTCCAACTGGTCTCTGACAGACCTCATAACTCTCTATAAATACCCGGGATCTCTGATCAAGAGACAACCCGGTGGTCTGAAGGTCTAGTTACCTGCATAACCCCAAACCCTCTCACAGGTGGATGTCCTAGTAACTGACAAGGTATGGCATCCTATGCGGTCGTCGGCGTCACAGACTTTCAGGGTTGACGCTGCGATTCCCAGAAGGAGTGGCATCATCAAATCCTGAAGAGGCCTCACTTAGCCAACTTCCAAATGATCGGTTCCCGGAGTCGACAATTCAGCTGACCAACAACCCCTTCGACCCAAAGGGTAGAAAAAGAAGCCAACCAGAAGAACCTCGTCCGAGTGTAGATTTCATGAGACACTAATGCAAGCAAAGCCGGCACGCGCCCACTACTTTCTACTCTAATTCTAGGTGCACTCAAGCCCAGGTCCGGCTTCTCACTCAATCATAGAACCACCCATCACAACCCAATACAGCAATAATAACAATATATATAATGCTGAAAATAAAGGTCAGAAATATAAATCCATACAAAATCCTCGACGGGAAAACAAGCGTTAGGATTGACTCGCTTTAGGGACGTTGGATCCCAAATTCATAAGAACTATCGCAGTCCTTAGCAGCCAGGGGACGTTGGATCCCCAGCAGAGTCGCCAGCTGTCGCTACTGCGAAAATCGGCGCCGGCTGAACAGAAGAGTCGCCACCGTGTGTTATTTATCCCACGGGAGGGAAAGGAAACGCTCAGAGTAAACCTCGCACAACACGGGAAAGGTATGGTCGTCGCAACCAAAACCTGGATTCGGGAGTCGGTTACGCAAGGGGAAGGTATTAGCACCCCTCACGTCCGTCGTACTCGACGGGATCCACGCTTGTTTTCGGGTACGGATTGTTATTCTATCTACTCGACAGGTTAGGGGTTAAAGGAAAATAAAATGAAAATAAAATGACTCGGCAAAGTATCGCACTTTATGCCTACGTATTCCCGTCTGGAATAAGAAATCAGAGTCAACGTAGTTCGCCTACCTACGGGAAAGGAGGGGAAGGTTGCTCGCTAGGATATCGCATCCTATGCCTACGTACTTCCATACAGCATGGAAGATCAGAGCAAACGTAGTTCGGGCCATGTACGACACAAGTCTGTCTTGGTTGATTTTATTCCTTCTGAAAAAGGTTTTTCTGATTAACAGTCCCAGCGGACAAAAATGACGTCTTGATGAGTTCACGTTCTTTTACGAAAGAAGTGTCTTTTATTGTGTTTGAAATATTTATTGTGTTTTTCTGTTTGTTTTGAGAAAGAAAGAGACATAACTCTAACCTACGGTTGCGAAGGGAATCAAACTATCCTAATGTTATCATGCATGGGTTAAGACCTAATGTCTATCATGCTCCTCTCTTGCGCAGAGAGAAACAGAGATCCTAAGGGATAAACGGAAACAGAAACAATAGCATATATACAAAAAAGCAGTAAAATGCATGGATGCAGCAATACAAGCGAGGCAAGGGAGTCCCACTCAACCTCGAACCTAGAAAACAATAGGCAAAAGTGAACAGGATTCACTTTCAACCCAATAGAGTAAACAACAAACAATACAGTCCAGAAAACCAATCAATACATCAGAAATGAAATACAGCAAAAATAAACAGCTGCAGCAGCTCTGCATCAATATCCATCTTCAAGTCATCATCAAACAGCTGCAAGCTTCAGCAAGCCTTAATCTCCATCTCCACAGCTTTTCAGCAAGGTCTTGATCATCAGTCTTCCATCTACAATGGCTTTTCTTCAAGTCTCAGGCTCCAGGAAGAACATCAATCAGCCAGATGAAGTGGATGAATGTTAAACAGTCAATTACCTACCAAGGGTGGTTCATCAACTATTAACATTAAACAGACAGTTTCCTCTCAAAAGTTCTATCTTTCAAATACATTCACTGATCCTTCCAAAGGAAGGAGGTGGATATTTGAAAGAGACTTTGAATCATAGAGAAAGGATGGATGCAGACAAAGCATTCCATGTTTGAGAAACAAACTTTCTAATCTAGAGCTCTGCCTAGCTCCTAAACCCTAATCTCCTCAGCAGCTGCTAGCAAGAATCTCCTCTTCATCTCTGGAGGTTGGTCTTCAGTCTCTGGATCTCCAATGGCTTCAACATCACAAATCTTCAGCTTACCCAATCCCCAAACAATCCCAATACCCACACAGACAAATCAATAATCCCCCAGAGGGCACACCACACTAATCAATCAAAGATATACAGTATATACTAACAGCAGTAGGGGAATCCTAGTGATTTCTAAGGGAATCTATCCTATACCCATAACCCCTATAGTCCATACCCCAAAAATCAAATGAAAATCTCCTAAAAGAATTAAACTATCTCACCTAAGTTGATTTAAAACCCTAATTTTATTCATGTTATTCCAACCTAAACTAATCACCTAAAATTAAGTCCTAAAAATATGAACTAAATTGCATGTACAAGCTAACAAGATCTACTAATCAATCTAAAAAGAATGGACAAAAAAATATCAAAGCAACTATTAGAACAAAATTTATCAAAATCATGTATGAAATGAGACACTTAAAATGTGCATTTATTTGGAAAATATGGGAAAAATATCAAATAAAAAATAAAATGCAATTTTTATTTTTTATAATTTTCTTGACTCTTTAAAGAAAATTATGCAAAAAGAACCAGCAAAAAATATGAAATATATGATTTATTCTGAATTTTATAAAATGCATGAAAATGAAAAGAAAATTAAAATGAAATAAAGAGAAATAGAGGGAGAGGGGTGCCATCAGCAAGGGCGCTTAGTTGCTTTTTCAGGTGGGCCACAGGACAGGGGGTGCGAATAGAACAAAACAACAGGCCCAACGCGCTTCAGAATATCAACAAAAAATCAAAAAACTCAAACGGTGTGGATAGCAACATTTCCAGTTAAAATCCTTGGGCCTGCGCTGGGAGGGGTGTCAAAAGCAATGAAATTTCAAGGCCCACTCAGAACACTTAAATGAAACGGGGCGTTTTGACGCCCAGGGTTTCCCTCCGTTTTTTTTTCTTCAAACCACAGCCACACGATTGGGCTCAGAGTCAAAGTCAATTGGATGATCCAACGGATGGCCATCATCGTCCCCAAATGAACTCTAGGGTTTCTGAAATTCCAACTTCCATGCATAGATTTTCCAGTCCTTCGTTCTACTTACTCACTCCATGAAACAACACGATCCAAAGACAAAAAACACTCTCCTCCTCACCCTCTATACAACCATGGTGTTAGATCCTTCTAAAACTCATCCAAGCTCCAAACCCGATAGGTGTAACAGATGAAATCCACCATTAACACCTGTTATCAAATGCTTCAATTCTTGCCACAATTTATCCTAACCTAATCTTCACCTCATGCTAGTCATTCTAAGCTTCAAAAAGAGGATTATCGTGCTATGTTCCATGTGTTATGAACCTTAACAGAATTGGTGCACTCTGGTCAAACTCCATGAAACTTGTCCAAACTCTGTGGAAATCATCATCTAACCTAACTTAACCAGTCTAAGCTAACAAAACCCTATCATGCTGACTAAACTATGCAAATCGAGCAGATATACCAACCTGGTTTAAAATGGAGATACATCTATGGAAACCCTAGAATCAATGCTTGCAGGGACTTGAAACTGATCCACACACTACCACTTTGATTCTGTATGCAAAGATCTTGGCTCAAACTTCTTGTATCATGTGATTCCAATTTCTTGCACCTTGAATGATGAAACTTGTATGGCACTATCCTTGCTTGATTCAGCCAAATTCTTATGAGAATTGTAATCTATGGATGATGGTGATGAGGATCAGATCAAGAAGTGTAAGAATTGAGGAAGATTTGAGAGAGTTTGTGATACTTTTGCAAAATGGAGAAAGTGAATGAAACTTGGGGTTTTGAGAAAATGTAATCAACAACCATGGCATGAACCATCTCATATCAATATATACATGATGTTAGAAACTCCTAGAAGCTTGGAGAAGCTTCCCTTGCACAATTTCCCTTGGATTTGGTTTATGTATCTTCCATTATAAGTAACCATGGATAACTCCCAAAATGTGAACTAAGCTCAAAATTCTACTTTAGCCAATGTCTTTAAAATGATCTTTCCATTCAAAATGACCTATAATTTTGCTTCATTTGGCCAAGATATGAAAAATCTCATTTTTAAGTCCATTTTTATTCATTAAATCCAACAATTTTGAAACCTTGTGCTATGAATCTTTCCAATCTCTCATGGTAACTTTTCTAGACTCAAAATGTCATTTGGAACAAGTTTTATGTTGTAAAGTTTTCCATTTGAAGCCTCCTTGTATGAGTTTTTGGGCATAGGTTAATATGACCTGTAATTCTCAGATGACCAAAATACCCTTTGCTTGCCAAGACCATAAGTAGAGTTTCACAAATCCTATGAAGGCATACTATACCATTATAGAAAGCTAAGACAATGAGGAACAACTCTCATGTTGACCAGAAATTCATTTGAAATCTCCTTGAGGGGTAAAAATTGCTTGGAAGTCAAGTCACTTTCACAGACAAAATTTCAGATACCTCAGATGACCTGTAACTTGCAAGGACCATAACTTGAGTTCTATAAATCTCCTTGATGTCTTCCACCACTCAAATTAAAGGTCTTGAGATTTTATACAAGTTTCATGTTGGCCAAGGATCCATTTGAAGCTTGCATTTTGACTTACCTTGCTTGGAAGTTTGACCTAAACTAGGGGATTTTACACAGAAACCCTAATTTAGAAACTCCTCTTCTCCTTGATTTCTTCTTGGCATATCACCCTATCCTCTTCTATATGTCAAATGATGCACCCTACATCCCTCCAATAGCCTTTAATCCCTTTCAATCAGTCAATTGACCTAGAGTTGACCCTGGGTTGACCCAAATGAAACCCTAGTTGACTGTCTTCAACTGTAACTCTTTTGATCATACCAATGACTTGTCTCCTTCTCCAAATGACTTTCTAAGTCCTCCAAGATGTCTAGATACTCCCCATGCCTTCAATTCACAGCTCATACTTTCTTTGTTGACCCTCAGGTACCCTCAGATAGGAGATAGATTAACTGCTTGATCCATTGACTTGATAGTTTCCCAATTCTTTCTGATGACTTGAATGAGATTGAATTTGAATAATAACCTCTTGATAGGCCTCCAGAGATAAGAATAATGATTGGTTCCCTGTTGAATGACTTGCTATGCTTATGCTATGCAGATGAATAGACTATGCACACGACTCTATATGCAAATGCTAATGATATTGAAACATAAACCAAGTGAATAAGGTTGAGCAAATTTCAGGGTGCAACAGCTGCCCCTATTCAAGCGACTTGGACCCGATTGGATGAAGAGCCCGGAGCCTTCAGACATTCGCGGTACGAGACGGTTGAATACTAGTGAAACTAGAAATTTGCCAACCTCAGAAATAAACTGCGCCACTGCTTGAGGAACGACGTTCATCAGCTGACTCTGACTGTTACGGCAACCTACCGATCCCGAGCGACCATGCTGGGGATTATTTGTCTGCATTTCATCAGGAATAAATCGTCCATGTTAGGAATAAACTCTTCCACGTTAGGAATAACACCGTCCACGTAAGGAATAACACTGTCCACGTAAGGAATAACACTGTCCACGTAAGGAATATAAACTTTCCACGTAAGGAATCTCCATTTTTCCACGTTAGAAACACAATCTTGATATGTCCACGTAAGGACTCAATCTCTCCACGTAAGGGAACAATCTCCTTTCCACGTAAGGAAACCAATCCTCTTCCACGTAAGGAATAAAATTCTCAATCTGTCCACGTAAGGACTCCAGTCTTGATATGTCCACGTAAGGACTCAATCTTTCCGCGTAAGGAATACAATCTCGTTTTGAATCTGTCCACGTAAGGACCCCAATACAATCTCAATCTGTCCACGTAAGGACTCCGACTTGATATGTCCACGTAAGGACTCAATCTTTCCGCGTAAGGAATGCAATCTCGTTCCACGTAAGGAATCACATTTTCCATGTAAGGAATAATTTCTTTTTTCAATCGGTCCGCGTCAGGACTAAACTTTCCACGTAAGGAATCAATCTCTTTCCACGTAAGGAAACCATCTTCTTTCCACATAAGGAAACATCGTCTTTCCACGTTAGGAATACAAACTTTCCACGTTAGGAATAACTTGATCCGTCCACGTCAGGACTAAATTTTTCCGCGTAAGGAAACAACTTCTCTTTCCTCGTAAGGAATAGACCTGTCCACGTCAGGACTCTCGTTTCGTCTTGATTTGTCCACGTCAGGACTCGCCTCTTGACTTACTAGGGAAAATAAAACTTGTCCATGTTAGGACACCTATCTCCACCTGCTGAAGAAATAAACTTGTCCACGTCAGGACTTGCGCGTCTTTGTCTTGCTGGGGAAATAAGACTGTGTCCATGTTAGGACTCATGCTTTGCCAACAATACGAAGAAGAGCTGAATTTGTCCGCGTCGGGACTCTCGCATCTTGTCATCGCGAAGAACTACAAACTTGTCCACATCAGGACACCCACTTCACCATTACGAATAAAGCTATCTGCTGGAAATAAATTGTCCATGTCAGGACACCAACACGAAGAGTAACCCACTTTTGTCCACGTCAGGACTCCACACTCAATCAATACCGAGAACTCGAAGCTGTCCACGTTAGGACTAACACATATCGTCACTTGGAAGAAATGTCCACGTTAGGACTCCACATTCCATCAATTCTGAGAAATCGAACCCGTCCACGTTAGGACTAGCACCTCCTATCAGCCCATGAAATAAAACTATCCACGTTAGGACACCCACTTCTCTAGCACGAAGAAAACCTATCAATAAAACTGTCCACGTTAGGACTCATCCTTCCATTGGTCCGCAAACTTCTTATCACTGACGTTACAGCAACTTTGAGGCTGACTCTACTGGGGATATTTGGAAACCAAGCTACTGGATGCCTGCTCTGATAACCGGCGGTGGCCTCTGAAATTCTGGTTCATGAAACCTTTGAATGCTGACGTAACAACAATTTGAAGGAAACAATCCGCTGGTCGGACTAGAGAAACTTCAACAAGAAAACCTGGCGGGGAAATAAGTAACTCTGCTTGGGGACAAAGAGAAACTTATCCTGCTGACTCTGTGGGGAGTAGTGCCGAAACTGACACTTCGTTGAATGTCTCATGCTGAGACTTCGAATGTTTATTGATTCACCTGAGCAAGGGCTCTCTCTATCTGCAGGAGAAACAATACTGGAACCAAAAGATTAGCCAACCTAGTTTATGTTTCAAAATGTATGTGTTGGATAACGATGCAATGCTCCATTCGACGTGGAAGTGCTACGCATTTTTATTTGGTGGATGCAAGTATGACACTATATCCCAATGCAAATGCAGACTCGAACTGCTGAGATACCGGAACTCGCTTCAGCAAAATAAATGCTGAAGATAATGCCAACTCCGCTGGGAAATTGGGAACGCAATACCAATCACCTCATTGAAGTAACGCCCTGCTGGGGAATACAACTCTGCTGAAGAATAGCAGATGCGCTTGGTATGATTGGACTTCTGCTGGAAAGTGAACGGATATCACACGGTATTTTGACAAAATAAATTTCAATGCGCCACACCAACTCTGTCGGGGAGAGCCTTAATCTTCGAGTTCCACTGGGAGGAATGAAGACACTGGTTGGAAAGAGGACTCCGCTGGGGGATGGGATGGTTCTCTTGGGAAAATCAACTGACTCCGCTGGGGGGAGAGTAACTGACCCTGCGGGGAAGGGTAAGCTGCCTGAATACAACTCACCAATATTAATCTTTTGCGGCTAAGCCACTCTGCTTGAGATACACTGTCTGAATACAGCCTTATAATCTTGGAATCGCCAAACCGTTGAGGATGAACGACTTTGCGGGAGCATGCCTTCTGGATAGGCTACAACTAGCTAGGGAATTCGATCCTTCTTCCGGAGGCACATGCATGACCTACGTGAGGGTTGAGTCTTTTATTACTGCAGCCTCTTGATCATCTTCCTCGTACGGCTATGAGACCTGCAACAACACAAACAAGACAAGACAAGCCTATGCAACCAAATCGATTCAGGTTAGTGACGTTATTTTCAGTTAATTCAAAGCTTTAGCAATTGTTGGCAAGGGCCAGTGACGTTATACACATGCTAGTTTCAATAAACTTAGGCGTTTTTATCATGCACAAAACAGTAAAGGGCCAGCATCCAGTACTGAATAACATATTTTATTGATTGGGCCCCTGAATGGGCGGAGTTTTGTACACGGGATGTAACTCCTGAAAAGAGGAAGCTACGCAAGGCAAAATATACAAGTATGCACAATAAGCACAAATATTTGCCAAATTAAATTTTGTACACATGTCGGCAACGGGATGCGGACGAACACCACGAACTGATCCTCCTATGACTCGCCCGACTCTAATGCTTTCCCAGTATCCATGCTTCTGAAGAGATTGTATCTGATAATCGACCCCTCAGGTATCTTCTCCCGCACCAATGCTCAATGCAGTATCAAATTCGGACCGCAGTCATTTGCTTTTTAAATCCCTAACTTTTGCGTGAACCGCCCTTTACGGGTTTTCAGTTCACCGGGATACCCTTTTTTGCCGAAGCCGCCCAGTGTAGGTTTTCAACTTCGCGGGTGTACATTTTTTCAATTTTATCCCTAACTTTTGCTCGAACCTTTCATTCTATTTTTGGTTCGCCAGGATGCCCCATTTTTGCCTGGACTCTCTTTTTTCTGTCCAGCGGGTCAATTTTAAGCAAAGTATTTTTTAACTGCGTCCGAATTCACAGGCGACGTGAAGTCTTCACCGTCCATGGTGGACAACAACAACGCTCCTCCTGAAAAGACTTTCCTGACAACGTATGGCCCTTCGTAATTGGGGGTCCACTTGCCCCTGTGATCTGCCTGCGGCGGGAGAATCCTTTTCAGCACAAGGTCGCCCGTCTGAAAGCTTCGCGGATGTATCTTCTTATCATATGCTTTCTTCATTCGGCTCTGGTACAAACGACCGTATGCTAGAGAAGCTAGCCTCTTCTCATCCATCAAACTCAATTGGTTCAAACTGTCCTTCACCCATTCTGCCTCGTCCAGCTGAACGTCTCGCAATACCCTCAGAGAAGGGATCTCAACTTCCAATGGTAGCACTGCTTCCATTCCGTATACTAACGAGAACGGGGTTGCCCCGGTTGATGTGCGTACCGTCGTACGATAACCGTGCAAAGCGAAAGGTAGCATCTCATGCCAATCCTTATAGGTCACTACCATTTTCTGAACGATCTTCTTGATATTCTTATTGGCCGCCTCGACAGCGCCATTCATCTTGGGTCGGTAAGGGGAGGAGTTGTGATGTTCGATCTTGAAATTCTGACAGAGCTCCTTCATCATTTTGTTGTTCAGGTTTGAACCGTTGTCCGTGATTATCCGCTCGGGGATCCCATATCTGCAAATGATATCTCTCTTGATGAATCTGGCCACCACTTGATTAGTTACATTCGCGTATGACGCCGCTTCTACCCACTTAGTGAAATAAACGATTGCTACTAGGATGAACCGATGCCCGTTAGAAGCTGTCGGCTCAATCTTTCCAATCATATCGATTCCCCACATCGAGAATGGCCATGGCGATGACATCACATTCAGGGGACTTGGAGGCACATGGATCTTATCAGCATAGATTTGGCACTTGTGACACTTCCTTGCGAACTTGAAACAGTCAGTCTCCATAGTCAGCCAATAATAACCTGCCCGCAGCAGCTTCCTCGTCATAGCATGCCCACCAGCATGCGTACCAAATGTACCTTTGTGTATTTCCTCCATGAGTAGCTTTGCCTCTCTTTCATCTACACAACGCAACAGCACCAAATCGTGGTTTCTTCTGTACAAGACACCATCCGGATTCAAATAGAAATTACCCGCTAATCTCCTGAGAGTCTTCTGATCTTGACTGGATGCCCCAGCCGGATACTCTTTGTTCTTCAGGAAATTAAGGATATCAAAATACCACGGCTTGTCATCGGATGCCTCATCAATAGCAAATACGTAAGCTGGTCTGTCCAGCCGAGAGATAATGATTCGGGGAGCCTCGTTCCAGAAGTTGACTTTGTACATGGAAGACAAAGTGGCTAGGGCGTCATCCATTTGATTCTCTGCCCGCGGTACGTGATGCAGTTCAACCTTGTCGAAGAAAGGCAACAATCTCCTTGCATAATTCATGTAATGTATCAAGTTGGGCTGGCGTGTCTCCCATTCCCCTTTTATCTGATTCACCACCAGAGCTGAGTCTCCGTATACGTCTAAATTCTTGATTCGCAAATCAATGGCTTCTTCAAGCCCCATTATACAAGCTTCGTATTCGGCCTCGTTATTGGTGACGGCAAAGGTCAATCGGGCAGTAAACGGGATGTGCGACCCGTGTGGCATAGTGATGATTGCCCCTATTCCGCTACCGTAAGCATTCACAGCTCCGTCAAATATCATCTTCCACTTAGAACCCAACTCGGGTCCTTCGTCTGGAAACGGCTCTTCACAATCTTTCATCTTCAGGTACATGATATCCTCGTCAGGAAAATCAAACCTCATCGATTGGTAATCTTCAATGGGCTGCTCCGCCAGATACTCAGACAGCACACTCCCCTTTATAGCCTTTTGCGAGACGTATTGGATGTCATATTCAGTCAAGACCATCTGCCAACGGGCAATTCTTCCTGACAACGCCTGCTTTTCGAATACATATTTGATAGGGTCCATCTTCGAGATGAGCATGGTTGTATGATTCAGCATGTATTGCCTTAAACGCTTGGCGGCCCAGGCTAGCGCGCAACAAGTTTTCTCCAGCATTGAGTATCGAGATTCACAGTCTGTAAATTTCTTACTCAAGTAATAGATCGCATGCTCTTTTCTTCCTGTCTCGTCGTGTTGACCGAGAACACAACCCATGCTTCCCTCAAGAACTGTCAAATACATAATCAAAGGTCTCCCTGCCACTGGGGGTATCAAAATAGGAGGCTCCTGCAAATACTTCTTTATTTTATCGAACGCCTTTTGACAATTTTCGTTCCATGTTACAGCTTGATCTTTCTTCAACAGCCTGAATAACGGTTCACACGTGGCCGTTAGGTGAGATATGAACCGAGCGATGTAGTTCAACCTCCCTAAAAACCCGCGCACCTCTTTCTCTGTTTTAGGCGTCGGCATCTCTTGTATTGCTTTTATTTTAGCAGGATCGACCTCTATTCCTCTTTCGCTT
The DNA here is from genome assembly GCA_963859935.3 of Lathyrus sativus. Taxonomy (NCBI): domain Eukaryota; kingdom Viridiplantae; phylum Streptophyta; class Magnoliopsida; order Fabales; family Fabaceae; genus Lathyrus; species Lathyrus sativus. Next base: position 118,089,128 of record OZ012735.1, read on the forward strand.
ACGATAAACCCCAGCAGTTTTCCCGATCTTACCCCGAAGGTGCATTTGTTAGGGTTCAGTCTCAGCCTGAACTTCCTAAGCCTTTTAAATAACTTCAGCAGATTCACCAGATGCTCTTCCTCCGTCTGGGATTTGGCAATCATATCGTCAACATAAACTTCAATCTCTTTATGCATCATATCATGGAAAAGAGTCGTCATCGCACGCTGATATGTTGCCCCAGCATTTTTCAAACCAAAGGGCATCACTTTGTAGCAAAATGTTCCCCAAGGCGTTATGAAAGTGGTCTTCTCCATATCCTCTGGCGCCATTTTAATCTGATTATAGCCTGAGAAGCCATCCATGAAGGAGAATACGGAGTATTGAGCAGTATTATCAACTAGCACATCGATATGAGGAAGCGGAAAATCGTCTTTTGGGCTTGCTTTATTCAAATCTCTATAATCCACACACATTCGAACCTTGCCATCTTTCTTTGGCACTGGTACGATGTTAGCAACCCATGAGGGATATTTTGTCACAACCAGGAAACCAGCGTCCCACTGTTTTTGAACTTCCTCTTTTATCTTCACTGCCATATCTGGTCGAGTTCTGCGAAGCTTTTGTTTGAGGGGCGGGCATTCTTCTTTCAGTGGCAGGCGGTGCACAACCATATCTGTATCGAGCCCTGGCATATCTTCATACGACCAAGCGAATACATCACTATACTCTCGGAGCATTTCAACCAGCCTTCGCTTGATATCACTCTGCAGTGCGGCCCCGATACGAATATTCTTCTCAACCCCTTCCGACCCCAAGTTGATAATTTCGATGACCTCGTCGTGAGGCAGAATGGCTCTTTCCTCTTGCTTCACCAACCAAGACAGTTCTTCAGGAACGTCACTATCTTCGACAACCTCTTCTTCGGCCTGAAATACCGGGTGCTCAAAGTCGGGATGAGTCATAGGTGGTTCAAGGATGTCATCTGAAAATGTTATCCTGCAAAAGGAATGGTTAAATGCTTCAAAATGCGTATAAAACGAATAACCACGTTGCCATTTTATTGAAAAATATAAAAACAAGAAAGACAGGGATTACAGTATTTGCACATGAAAAAAAAACGCCATTTATTTAATGATTAACACGCAACGTTCATAACAACACAGCCCTAAGCAAATCCTGATGCCCCGGGCAAGACATCAGATTATTCAACAATTAATAAAGCAAAGCATTACTATTTCAGAGTCACAGGAACAAGCTCCTGAATAGACCAGTTGCACAGTCCTTGTCCTGGCGTGCTTGGCTGAATCCAGGCATCCATATCACAGTCGCTGTCTCCTTCGTCAGACTCCGAAGCAGCGTTGATGGTTCCATGACATACTCCACTGGCAGAGATGGTTATTGGCCCTCTGAAACGGGGTGCCCCCACAGCAGGGGTCGATGACGACGGTTGGTACCCTAGCTCGAACCGGTCCATCTTTACAGGAATATCCAGCACTTTGCCCCAGCCCTTTGCTTCTCCTGCCTCCACTAGAGCTTGAGCTTCTTTATACGATGAGACGGCTATCTCTGGCACTTTGCTCGGCCCGGTACCTTTGTCCTTGACACGCAACCCTTCAAATGCCTGGCAGGGCGTTTCGTGGATCTCTCCGTCGACCTCCACATATTTAAATGACGACAGATGGCTGACCAGGATGTCTTCTTCTCCGCATACGGTGACTACGCTGTCTCCGACCATATATTCAACTTCTGATGCAGGGTAGACGTGACTGCCCCAGCCCCATGGATCCAAGGTCTTCCAAGCAAGCAGCTGTACGCAGGCTGTATATCCATGATATAAAACTCAGTTGCAAACACCTCCGGCCCTACTTGCAGGGGCAATGTGATCGATCCAAAGACTGTTCTTCGCGTGCCGTAAAATGCTCTGACTACCAAGTCACTGGGCGTGCATAGGATTCCTCTGACATCCAGCTTCATCATCGCTTTCTTGGGCATCACATTCAAAGACGATCCGGTGTCGACCAATACATGCGACATTACTGATCCTCTGCATTCAACAGATATATGCAGCGCCATATTATGATCTCTCCCTTTCGGGGTCAAATCAAAGTCGGTAAAGCCTAAGATGTGGCCTGCATTCACATGTGCCAACACTCCTTCCAGCTGATTCACGGAGACGTCTTGAGGGACAAAGGAAGTATCCAGGACTTTCGACAAAGCATTTCTGTGAGCTTCAGAACACAATAGCAATGACAGGATAGATATTTTGGACGGCGTCTGCTGCAGATGCTCCACAATCTTATAATCACTTTTTCGAATTAAGCGCATGAACTCTTCTACGTCTTTCGATGCTGCTTCTTTTTCACTTGCTTGCACTGGAACATTCTCAACCATTTTTCCTTTCCCCTTTGCTAATCTTTCGGCCTCCACCTCAGGCGATATGAAGATCCTACCACTCCTTGTCATACCTCCTGAACCAACAACGTTGTCTACAGTCTCGGCTGGTTGCTTATTAACATCAATCTTTATCCCGTCACAATACACCTCCAACCCATATGACCATGGGACTGCTTTTGTGTTCTCGTACGGGATTGGTCCGGCCTTAGTTATGGTGATCGGTGGTCGCTGGACCGGAGCTGCGATAGTGATTGTCTTCCGAGGAATCGTTACAGTGGCCACATCACTCTGATCATCTGCTATTGCCCCTGCGGGCTCTTCGGTCGCTGCTCGGTCAAACTGCAATGTGCCTCCATCAATTAAAGCCTGAATGCCTTTCTTCAAATCATCACACCCCCCAGCTAGGGTCCAGCATTCTAAGCAATACTCGTCACATCCTAGATAAACACCCCCTTGCAACAATCTGCTTTTGATCTCGCTCAGCGGCGTCTTTAAATCGTCGACATTCATAATCAGATTCAATCCTTCCTCAGTCAGAATGGCGTTTGCCCCATGATTGGGCATGGGTTTCTGCACTATATTCGGACCTGCCATTCCGAAATTGATAGTCTTATTGTCCAAAAGATCCTGCACAACGTGCTTAAAAGCATGGCAACCCTCTATATCGTGGCCCGGAGCCCCAGAATGAAACTCACAGTGCCTGCTTGCATCATAACCATACAGGGGAGTTCCCGTTATCGGTGCCAGAGTTCTCTTCTCTACCAAATTTAGACCCAACAGTGTCTGCAACAAATCTGCATAGGTTGAGGGAGGCTTCTCAAACACTCTTCTCGGTTTACCACCCTGGAATCTTCGCTGAGCCTGCTGCGCCCCCTGCTGAGGCTGCTGCTGCTGCTGCTGTTGCTGTTGCATTGGCTGCTGCTGAAACGGTTGCTGTGGTTGAAGTGGTTGCTGCTGATACGGGATAGTAACACTCGCCACCTGCTGCGGCTGATGATATTGGTTTCGACCCCTGCCTCGGCCTCGGCCTCGGCCTCCAAATACTGCGCTTGCCTCGCCCTGACGGCGCCCACCAAAAGCTTTCCTATTACTGCCAGATGCAGTTGATTCCTCAGCCTAGAATTTTCCTTGCTTAATGTTACGTTCAATCTTTTCTCCCATCAAAATTAGGTCTGAAAAACTGGCCAGAGACGTATGAAACAACATGTCATGAAACAAGCTGGTGAATGTGCTGACAAACATGTCATTCATTTCCTTATCTTCTACAGGAGGACGGACCCTGGCAGCCATATCGCGCCACCTTTGCGCATACTCTTTAAAGCTCTCCCCCTTCTTCTGCGACAGCCCTGCCAATTGGACCCGATTGGGCGCCAAGTCGCTGTTATACTTGTAGTGAGCTACAAATGCCTCTGCCAATTGCTTTCATGTCTTGATATTGGTTGGCTCCAACCCCATGTACCACTCTAAGGAAGGGCCTGACAAACTATCTTGAAAGAAATGCATTAGCATTCTCTCATCAGTTGAGTACGCAGACATCTTTCTGTAATAAGCCCGCACGTGTACTTTCGGACATGTGTCCCCTTTATACTTATCAAACGTAGGAGCTTTGAATTTGATTGGCACCCTCAAGCCAGGTACCAGACCCATTGTTGCCATGTCCAAGCCCACAGCACTTTGGTTCAGGACCCCCCTCATCTGCTCTTCCAGCATTCTGATCTTCTGGGAGTCATCCATTGGCCCTTCGAAACCTCCGCCGGAGAAAGCGTCCTCCTGCTGATCCTCTTGACACATGCCATTCCCCGCTCCATACCCATCATATCCATTATTACGGCCAGCTCTAATTTGATTCATCACCGGGCCTCGGCCTCTGTTGCCGTATCCCTGAATACCCCCAGCAGGTCCAAAAGCCATTAACCCAGCGCCGTTTCCATTTCCGAAACCTCCGTAACCCTGATTGGTCACACCATAACCATCTTACCCAAAGCCTTGAGCATTGAACCCATATTTCCCAGCGTTATCGAAACCCTGATCATTGAATCCGAATCCAGCATTGACAAAGCCGTTGCCTCCCATATTATCACCCAGGTTGACATCACCAAGCCCAACGTTATGGACAGCAGTCTCGTTCCCAACTCCGACGTTACCGTTCACAGCAGCGGTAGCGTTGTTGACATTAGCAGCAGGTATATTGACTACAGGTGGAGCCACTGGCGTGGGAGTGCCATCTCCATGAACAGTATCGACTCGCACAGACTGATGCTCCTCATTACCGTGACCAGCATTCCGGGCCAACAGAGGTTGGACCATGGCTTGCAAATTCTCCTGACCTTTTGCAATAGCTTCCATGGTCTGCATGAAGAGAGCGAGCTTCTCGCGCACATCTTGCATCTCGTTCTGCATTTGATCCATGATTCTTCGACAGTTGGTGCGAGTGGAATAGCGGTGCGGGTGCTGATCTGCAATCCTGAAAAGTACCTGGTACAGAGCAGGAAATAAGACACCATCCAAAGATTACCTGTAATGCCATATGAATATGAATGCAATGCAATGTGTGTCTGTGCATTAGGGAAATTCATTCCCCGATTCTAGTGTGAAGGTGCCGGTGTAGTAACAGTGCTATCAATATAAAGATCGGAGCTGAATCACAGAAAGCCTCACATATTGCTGAGAAATCAATAAGCCAAGAATACAATGTCACTGAGAGTACAACAAAAGAAGGCATGACCTCGACCAACAATCCTGGCGATGGTCAGCACTATGCAAATAAAGCCTACAAGTTACTACATGAAATGATCAAATCCTCCCATAAGTCTGGTACTCTTCTAGCAGCTTCTTGGTCTCCGGATGACTTGGTCGATCCAGCAGCCCTTCAACAAGTTGGTTTCTTTTCTTAAGAATACGGCGCACATCCTCAGCAGTTTCTTCCCATGCCCCTTCTCCGAAGCGATCCTCTAGTTTACGCTTCTGAGACACAGCTTCATCTCTGCCTTTGATGGCCTTGTTTAGTGCATTCTGAAGACTGTACCGGGTCATCACTTCTTCTTCGCACTTCTTGATGCTGAACTTCAACTGCTCTTCGAGGTCGGAAATTTGTTGCTTCAACTTATCTTCCCTCTTCTTATTGTTGGTGAGCGTGGCATTCCAGGTTTTATTGCAAGAAGAGATCTCTCGGTGAGCGATGTCAAGCGCTTTCTTCTTGGATTCAAGCATGTCATGGGAGCTTCTGAACTCTTGCCTCAGACGTTCGCGCTTCTTCCTCTCCTCAGTCAACTCAGCCCCTAACCTGTTCACTAGCTCAATCCGCTGTTGGAAAGCGTACACGGCCTTGTTTTTCTCGCTGTGTATCTGGGCTAGCTCCTGCTCTAACCCTTCGTTGATCTTCATCAAGGCTTCTTTTTCCTTCACAACTTGCTCGTAAGCTTCCATGGAAACAGTAGTTGGCTCTGCTACCGGAATGGGAACAAGAACTGGTGCATCTGGAAATGGCATCCTCAACTGACTGGCTCTCTCCTGGATCCACTCTCTGTAAGGTGCATAGGCCTGACAGTCGTTCTTCCCTAACAACGGCTTCCCTCTTCGGTTAATACGCGTCCAGGCATGCTGCAGCTTGGCTAATAACTCCCCCATCAAATCTCCGGTGAAGTACAGAGATTCCTGTATTTCTTCCTCCTTGGGCGGGTTCTTCAGTGCATATCCGAACTGACGGACCAACAGAGATGGGTTGTAGTTGATACACCATTTCCTTCCTATCAGCGGGACATTAGGGTAACCAGAACAACTGAAGATAAGCTCGGATCCCAGCAGATCTCTATCAAACCATTCAATGCCTTCGGAAGATAACCTCATTAGGCGCTCTGCCCAACTAGCGGTGGTTGCACTTTCCACAAAGGCCCCTTTTATTGGAAGATGACTTTTGAACCACATATTCAACAAGGGAGCACAGTAGTAAACAACCTTCCCCCTTTTGTTTTCGTTCTTGTAGTGCAATGAGTGGTAGAAGTCTCCGATCAACGTTGGCACTGGATTGCCGACAGCAAATAGATGGAAAGCGTCCAAGTCTACGAAATTGGGCAAGTTAGGAAACAGCACAATCCCATAAATGCATAGAGCCAAAATAGCGTTGAAAACCACCCAACACCCGTTCTTGGCATACTCCTGAGCTTTGCCCACCAGGAAATCAAGGGAGAACCCTGAAACGCCAAGCCAAGAAGTCAATAACAGTTCTGCAGCGTCCATATGCAAGGCTTTGGCTAAGTCCTCCAGCCTGGGCTCAGCAGCAGAGTGAATAAAGGGAACCTTGTTCTGCACTGGTAGCTCAGTAAACTCCACATACTCTTCAATGGTAGGCCCTAGAATGAAGTCAGCAAACGTAAAACATCTCAATGCGGGGTCATAGAACTGCATCAAGGTGTACAGCCCGTTCATCTCATCAGCGGTGGGCTTACAGACCAATCTCAGCAATCTCCCATGACTCATTCTGAAGCTTCTCCTAACCTCCTCATCAGCAAGAGATATCAGACCAAGCAAAGGAGTAATATCAGGTGTCGGCAACTTATACGCAACCATTTTCCTCAAACCAGCCATAATCAATACTCAGAAGTTTGGGCACTAGAATCGGAGGATATGCAGATGCACCTGCAGCACAGACACACGTTAATGGGATACAATGATAATGGGTATGCAAACAATGCAATGCAAGTAACATGCAACAGGGACCAACTGCCGTAGCTGAATAGCCTGAACCATATCAAGAAGTCTCGGATAGACTCTATAGAAGTCCTCAAACCCTGGTCTCAGATAGACCTAAAACAAAGCTCCAACAATGGTCTCTGACAGACCTCAAACCATAACACTTACTGGTCTCTGGAAGACCTCACATCATATCTCCAACTGGTCTCTGACAGACCTCAGAACCCTCCAACTGGTCTCTGACAGACCTCAGAAATCTCCAACTGGTCTCTGACAGACCTCAGAAATCTCCAACTGGTCTCTGACAGACCTCATAACTCTCCATAAATACCCGGGATCTCTGATCAAGAGACAACCCGGTGGTCTGAAGGTCTAGTTACCTGCATAACCCCAAACCCTCTCACAGGTGGATGTCCTAGTAACTGACAAGGTATGGCATCCTATGCGGTCGTCGGCGTCACAGACTTTCAGGGTTGACGCTGCGATTCCCAGAAGGAGTGGCATCATCAAATCCTGAAGAGGCCTCACTTAGCCAACTTCCAAATGATCGGTTCCCGGAGTCGACAATTCAGCTGACCAACAACCCCTTCGACCCAAAGGGTAGAAAAAGAAGCCAACCAGAAGAACCTCGTCCGAGTGTAGATTTCATGAGACACTAATGCAAGCAAAGCCGGCACGCGCCCACTACTTTCTACTCTAATTCTAGGTGCACTCAAGCCCAGGTCCGGCTTCTCACTCAATCATAGAACCACCCATCACAACCCAATACAGCAATAATAACAATATATATAATGCTGAAAATAAAGGTCAGAAATATAAATCCATACAAAATCCTCGACGGGAAAACAAGCGTTAGGATTGACTCGCTTTAGGGACGTTGGATCCCAAATTCATAAGAACTATCGCAGTCCTTAGCAGCCAGGGGACGTTGGATCCCCAGCAGAGTCGCCAGCTGTCGCTACTGCGAAAATCGGCGCCGGCTGAACAGAAGAGTCGCCACCGTGTGTTATTTATCCCACGGGAGGGAAAGGAAACGCTCAGAGTAAACCTCGCACAAAACGGGAAAGGTATGGTCGTCGCAACCAAAACCTGGATTCGGGAGTCGGTTACGCAAGGGGAAGGTATTAGCACCCCTCACGTCCGTCGTACTCGACGGGATCCACGCTTGTTTTCGGGTACGGATTGTTATTCTATCTACTCGACAGGTTAGGGGTTAAAGGAAAATAAAATGAAAATAAAATGACTCGGCAAAGTATCGCACTTTATGCCTACGTATTCCCGTCTGGAATAAGAAATCAGAGTCAACGTAGTTCGCCTACCTACGGGAAAGGAGGGGAAGGTTGCTCGCTAGGATATCGCATCCTATGCCTACGTACTTCCATACTGCATGGAAGATCAGAGCAAACGTAGTTCGGGCCACGTACGACACAAGTCTGTCTTGGTTGATTTTATTCCTTCTGAAAAAGGTTTTTCTGATTAACAGTCCCAGCGGACAAAAATGACGTCTTGATGAGTTCACGTTCTTTTACGAAAGAAGTGTCTTTTATTGTGTTTGAAATATTTATTGTGTTTTTCTGTTTGTTTTGAGAAAGAAAGAGACATAACTCTAACCTACGGTTGCGAAGGGAATCAAACTATCCTAATGTTATCATGCATGGGTTAAGACCTAATGTCTATCATGCTCCTCTCTTGCACAGAGAGAAACAGAGATCCTAAGGGATAAACGGAAACAGAAACAATAGCATATATACAAAAAAGCAGTAAAATGCATGGATGCAGCAATACAAGCGAGGCAAGGGAGTCCCACTCAACCTCGAACCTAGAAAACAATAGGCAAAAGTGAACAGGATTCACTTTCAACCCAATAGAGTAAACAACAAACAATACAGTCCAGAAAACCAATCAATACATCAGAAATGAAATACAGCAAAAATAAACAGCTGCAGCAGCTCTGCATCAATATCCATCTTCAAGTCATCATCAAACAGCTGCAAGCTTCAGCAAGCCTTAATCTCCATCTCCACAGCTTTTCAGCAAGGTCTTGATCATCAGTCTTCCATCTACAATGGCTTTTCTTCAAGTCTCAGGCTCCAGGAAGAACATCAATCATCCAGATGAAGTGGATGAATGTTAAACAGTCAATTACCTACCAAGGGTGATTCATCAACTATTAACATTAAACAGACAGTTTCCTCTCAAAAGATCTATCTTTCAAATACATTCACTGATCCTTCCAAAGGAAGGAGGTGGATATTTGAAAGAGACTTTGAATCATAGAGAAAGGATGGATGCAGACAAAGCATTCCATGTTTGAGAAACAAACTTTCTAATCTAGAGCTCTGCCTAGCTCCTAAACCCTAATCTCTTCAGCAGCTGCTAGCAAGAATCTCCTCTTCATCTCTGGAGGTTGGTCTTCAGTCTCTGGATCTCCAATGGCTTCAACATCACAAATCTTCAGCTTACCCAATCCCCAAACAATCCCAATACCCACACAGACAAATCAATAATCCCCCAGAGGGCACACCACACCAATCAATCAAAGATATACAGTATATACTAACAGCAGTAGGGGAATCCTAGTGATTTCTAAGGGAATCTATCCTATACCCATAACCCCTATAGTCCATACCCCAAAAATCAAATGAAAATCTCCTAAAAGAATTAAACTATCTCACCTAAGTTGATTTAAAACCCTAATTTTATTCATGTTATTCCAACCTAAACTAATCACCTAAAATTAAGTCCTAAAAATATGAACTAAATTGCATGTACAAGCTAACAAGATCTACTAATCAATCTAAAAAGAATGGACAAAAAAATATCAAAGCAACTATTAGAACAAAATTTATCAAAATCATGTATGAAATGAGACACTTAAAATGTGCATTTATTTGGAAAATATGGGAAAAATATCAAATAAAAAATAAAATGCAATTTTTATTTTTTATAATTTTCTTGACTCTTTAAAGAAAATTATGCAAAAAGAACCAGCAAAAAATATGAAATATATGATTTATTCTGAATTTTATAAAATGCATGAAAATGAAAAGAAAATTAAAATGAAATAAAGAGAAACAGAGGGAGAGGGGTGCCATCAGCAAGGGCGCTTAGTTGCTTTTTCAGGTGGGCCACAGGACAGGGGGTGCGAATAGAACAAAACAACAGGCCCAACGCGCTTCAGAATATCAACAAAAAATCAAAAAACTCAAACGGTGTGGATAGCAACATTTCCAGTTAAAATCCTTGGGCCTGCGCTGGGAGGGGTGTCAAAAGCAATGAAATTTCAAGGCCCACTCAGAACACTTAAATGAAACGGGGCGTTTTGACGCCCAGGGTTTCCCTCCGTTTTTTTTTCTTCAAACCACAGCCACACGATTGGGCTCAGAGTCAAAGTCAATTGGATGATCCAACGGATGGCCATCATCGTCCCCAAATGAACTCTAGGGTTTCTGAAATTCCAACTTCCATGCATAGATTTTCCAGTCCTTCGTTCTACTTACTCACTCCATGAAACAACACGATCCAAAGACAAAAAACACTCTCCTCCTTGTCGCTACTGCGAAAATCGGCGCCGGCTTGACAGGAGAGTCGCCACCGTGCGTTATTTATCCCTCGGAGCGGGAAAGGAAACGCTCGAATTAAACCTCGCAAAGACGGGAAAAGGTATGGTCATCGCAACCAAAACCTGGATTCGGGAGTCGGTTACGCAAGGGGAAGGTGTTAGCACCCCTCACGTCCATCGTACTCGATGGGATCCACGCTTGGTGTTTATAGGTAAAAGGGTGTGTTATCTATCTACGCTAATGGCTGGTCTGAAAAGAAAATAAAAGGACAGGACTCGACAGAACATACGGTGTCCTGGGCCTACGTATTCCCTCGTGCAATGGGAAAGTCAGAGTCAACGTAGTTCGACTGCCTACGTCTAAACGGGGAAAAGGTTGCTCGCCAGGACATCGCGTCCTGTGCCTACGTACTTCCACACAGTATGGAAGATCAGAGTAAACGTAGTTCGACTGACTTCGGGTAAACAGGCGCTCTCACACAGCAGTGAGAAGACAAACTGGTCTCTAAGGCTCGGGAACCTACAACTACGATCTGGTCTCAAATGCACTCGGGCAAGAGAAAGGGATAACAATTAGTCGTCAGCGGGAAGGCCTCGATCGCACAGCCGCGAGAGAACAAAGATTAGTCGTTAGTATGCTCGCTAGGACATCGCATCCTATGCCTACATATCTTCGTCTGGTACAAAGAATCAGAGCAGCTGTAGTTCAGCTAACTACGGATCAAGCTACTCAAAAACTCCTACTGAAAGGAAAGGGAAACCCTAAAACTATAGCTGAGAAACAGGGGAATCTACCTACTGCTATCATGCCTGGTTGACCATCCTAATGTCTATCATAACAACTCCGCAGCGGAGAAGTCAGAGCTCCTAAGGGATCATGGCAACAGGACTAAACTACAAACAAGAAACTGCAACGTAAAGGAATACTGAAAATATGCATGAATGCAACGACTAAACAAACAAGGCGCGAAGGCCGCAAACCACAGAGGCAAGGGAGCTCAGCTCTACCAAATACCAACAAGCAAAGCCACTCAATAACAAACAAGCAGAAGGAGGACCACCTCAACTTCTCATGCACACACAGTCTACTTCTAGGATGCACCTACCTCAGAATTATCTAGATGAATACCTAAGTCTAATGCAACGTAACATCATACAAGTCAAACAACACAAAGAGACTAACCCTGAGCAGGGCCTCTATCTACAAAACAAGAAGCTACTCCTGGGCAAGGCCCCTAACAAACCTGAAACAAGCTCCTAATCTATCTCTAAACAAAAATCTATACAACTCCTTAAGCAAAGATCTAAGCAAAAATTATACTCGAAACCCTAAGCAAGAGGAATCAATCCCAGTCTCCAAGCTTCAGAACAAGCTTACCAGAGAAAAGGAGCTAAGCAGACAAGCTCATAGTGCCTTCCTCAGGAAAGTACCAGGAGGTTACTACTCAGGAATCGTATCCTATGCGGCTCGACAACTGTGATCAGTTTACATTCCTCCTCAGGAGAAATTAAACTCACATGAAGGCTCCGGCATCACTGGATATTTGAGAAATCTATATACACTAAGGGAACTAAGTGAACAGACCCATAGGACCTTCCTCAGGAAAGTACCAGGAGACTGACACTTAGGAATCGTATCCTACGTGGCTCAACAACTGTGATCAGTTTACATTCCTCCTCAGGAGAAATTAAACTCACAAGTTGGCTCCAACATCACTGGATACTTAAGAAATCCTAGATAAACTAATGGGACTAAGTGAATAGACCCATAGGACCTTCCTCAGGAAAGTACTAGGGGGCTTCCACTTAGGAATCGTATCCCATGTGGCTCAACAACATGTGATCAGTTTACATTCCTCCTCAGGAGAAATTAAACTCACAAGTTGGCTCCAACATCATTGGATACTTACGAAAGAGGTGAGAAGAAAGAATGAAAGTCATTCATAGTGCCTTCCTCAGGAAAGTACCATAAACTCCCTTCAAACTTCAGGATCTCGAACCTCACAAACAGACAACAAGCTCTAGACTAAGCCTCAATCCACTGCCTCTTTGCAAGCTCCAACGGGACTTCAATCAGCTCCCATCTTCAAGAAAAACCCACAGGCCAACAAACCTCAAGAGGCTACCTCTGAAGTTCAACCACAGTTGAACTTCAAAGTCAGAAGTCATCAAGACTTCTCCTATCTTCAAGCTCAGACAAATCACCTCAGAACATCCTACCAAAATCTATCAAAAATCTATGGGGAACCTACGTGGCTCTAGGATAACATACTGAGAAATCAGGACAAAATTCATTACCAGATGAAAGAACTAAAATCAGCAATACAGACATATCCACAGGCCAATTATGTAATATCAATAACAATGAAAAAATGCAATTAAACTGAAAATTCATGATTAGTCTAATGTTTTTATACTATAAAATTCTACATTGAATTACGAGTCTACAGAAAAAAGAACGGGATTATTTGACTAAACCTACTATTTTTCATGAATTTTCTAATGACATGTATGCACTAAAAATATTAAAAGAAATCAATAAAATGGAAAATATACCAAAAATGGTAAACAAAAATAAAATGACATTTTTATTTTTATACAATTTTCTAGACATTATGATGAAATGGTAGAAAAAAGAAGAGTTAAAAAAAATCAATTATTTACATTTTATTATGATTTATTTACAAACATGAAAATATAAAGGAAAAACAAAATAAAAGAAATGAAATAAAATGGGGGGGGTTTCAAACAGCAAGGTTTATGAGTTCATTCTGGCTGGGCCCAAGCAACGGGGGGTGCGAAAAGCATTAGGGCGCAAGGCCCAGTCTCATCAAAAACAAATAATAAACTCAGAAAGAAGAAAAACGCCTGGGGGGTGCTGTTAGTAGGTTTTCCAGTTATTAATTCCCATTGGGCTTAGATGAGGGGGTGCGGGTAGCAATAAGGGCCTAAGGCCCAAATCCAATCTGCTTATCCCCTCTCTCACGCGTGGGGGGAAAATGAGTAACAAGGGGGTGTGCGTCAGTAAACGCGTTTGGGCTTAGCCCAAACCTAAACCTAACCCAAATTGGGAACCCTAACAAACAAAACCAAATTCCCTTCCATCTCTCTGGTACTGTTCATTCCTGGAACCCTAGCCGCTTCGTTCGTCTCCCCCAACTCACTCTTTCTGCAACCTCTCTGATCTTTCCCAATCAATCCAAACAAACCCTAAACGAAACAACTTCTCACCCAAACACCTCACTCTCTCGCAAGAATCCACTATTCAAGATCTAACTTAAACTACGCACTAACTGAGAATCCCAACAGAAGCCTACATTCAACAATCAACAACGATGAGTGGAAGAACATCGTACCTGGCTTGAGGTGTGAACGACGCCGCGAATCCTCGAAGTTCTTTGAAGGAATTGAAGAAAACCTGGAGAATTTTGAAGAACTACTTGAAGGTTACTACGAGAAAGCGGAAGATCTTGATCCTTAGGGAAGACTTTGAAGACGTTCTGGAGAAGAAACACCGTGGGCGAAGAATCTTCAAAGATCTTTACAGGTCTTGAAGTGGTTGGGAGTTGACGAAGACCTTTGAATAACGATGAAGACGCGCTGGGGATTCTCTGGCGATGAGACGAATCTGGGAACGTGGAAGGAGATCTGGAAAGGTTGTTCTGGGGTTTGAGTGATTTCTGGAATTTCCTTATGAAGATGATGAATATTCATGCGTTCTGGAAAATTTCTGGCAAAACGATGAAGGTCTGAGCGAGTTCTGGAGAACTGTTCTTGATACTCGCTGAAGACTGATGAATTCTGGAACGGTTCTTGAAGTTTCCGGCGAGCATGTGTTTTCCGGCGAGAGGACAATGAAGGTGGACGGAGGAAGAAGATGAAGCTCAGAGCGTTTCTGGAGATTCTGGGTGTGAAACGAACTCCGGCGAGCCGTTGCGGTGGCCGGAGGACGTTGGGGTGACCGGCGGTGGGAGGTTATGGCGGATGCATGGCCGCCGGTGGGTTTTCTGGTGAAGCTCAGGCGATGGCTGGGGAGGTGACAAGTGGCGCAGAGGAGTGGCTAGGTGGTGACACGCGTGAGAGCATGCACAGAGAGAGAGAGAGTGGGGGCCAGCTGGGGGGCACGTGTGTGAGTGTGAGAGAGTCTGAGTGTGTGGTGGGTCCTCCTGAGTGGGACGCGTGTGGCCTTTTATATGCTGACAAGTGTCCCTTTCTGGCCATAATCTGGACAAAAAACGACTTGGACTGAATATCACATGTTGGGCCTCCAAAAAACTGCACTCTGGCCCACGAAAATCTGGACAAAACCTGTACAACAACTGAAAAAAAAAACAATTACCTAATTATATCTAATTAAAATCAATTAACACCTAATTAGCTAATGATTAATCCTAATAAAATCTAACAAACTCAATTAAATCCTAAACAAAAGATTTAAATCCTAATTATCCTAATTAAGCCTAAAAATGATTAAAAACCTAATTAACTCTATATTAACCTAATTAAATCTAAAACTAATAAAATCCTAATAATCTCTATTAAAAAAACTAGTTAATCAATTTAACTAATAAGAAAAATCTATTAAAAGATTAAAGCTCTATTTAAAATCTAATATATTCTACAAATGGTAAAAAAAACTATTAAACCTATTTTAAAATCTACATAAAATTCTAAACTATTAACATCTATTATTAATAAAAAGAAAAAAACTATATTCCCCTTTTTCTTTATTATCCTAAAAACAGTTAAAACTATTTAAACTCTTTTATATTCTAAAAAAATCTATTAAAAAACCTATAAAATTCTAAAAAGAGAATTACTATATAAAAAATACAAAAACCCTATTTAAATTCCAGAAAAATCTATAAAGCCTATTAAAATCCACAAAAGTCTATAAAAATCCTAAAAATGCAGATGAATGCAAATGACCGCCATAAAAGAGCGCACGAGACCAGATCGAATCAAACAGAGATCCCCGGGCATCAGAATATCCTCAAAATCACTGTGCAAGCTAAAAAATCACCGAGGAGCGCACAATTTCCCGAAGATAAAACCCTGGTGATCTGGACTGGATCTGCCATATCTGATAGACAAAAATCAAGCTGTAACCCTGATATCCCCTGTTTGCACAAAAATCATAAGTCGGAGTTGCGAATATGAATTTAAACCGCGAGTCAGATAGGAGAATCGGTTGGTCAAATTTTAGGGTGCAACAGCTGCCCCTATTCAAGCGACTTGGACCTGAAGGGTTTGAAGAGCGCTCAGCCTTCAAACATTCAGAGGTACGAGACGGTTGAATACAAATAAAACCCGAAAATTTTCCAACCGCGAGCATATACTGTAAACTGCTTGGGGAATAAAGTCCATAAAACCGAGTCCAGTTATTATGGCACCAAACTGATCAATCATCTGATGAAGAACTCCTGATTTGAACGCCAATTACCCGTGATACCCTATGTAACAAAACCCGAGGGCTGCAACAAAATACCTGATCCTTTCACATTGCCTACTGATAGGCAGGAATAGAAATATACTCACATCGCCCAAAGATGGACGGGAAGACACCCTGATTGAATACTCACCTCGTCTAATGATAGACGGAAATCCAAATTCACGTCGTCTAAGGATAGACGGAAAGACAACATTAATCTCCAAATTCACGTCGTCTAAGGATAGACGGTATCATCCTGATTGATGAACAAATCAATTCTCATCGTCTAAGGGTAGACGGGAAGAAATAATCTCCGTACTTGCATCGTCTAAGGATAGACGGAAAGACACCATTAATCTCCATATTCACATCGTCTAAGGGTAGACGGCATCATCCTGATCGATGAACAAATCAATATTCACATCGTCTAAGGGTAGACGGCATCATCCTGGTTGATGAAACAAATCAATATTCTCATCGTCTAAGGGTAGACGGCATCGTCCTGATTGATGAACAATCAATTCACATCGTCTAAGGATAGACGGAAAGAAATTCATAATCTCTATACTCACATCGTCTAAGGGTAGACGGGATCATCCTGATTGATGAAACAAAACAATTCACATCGTCTAAGGGTAGACGGAAAGAAATTCTTAATCTCCATACTCACATCGTCTAAAGATAGACGGAAAGACACCATAACGCAATTCAACACCATCCCTTGAATTTCAGAATCCTTCTGTCTACGGGGATTGATAGAAAGATCAATATCCTTGAAGGGGCCAAATCGTCAGTATGGACTGACGGGAAGAAAACCACCTTTTAAGGAACCATGTCGTCAATAGGAATCGACAATCACGAAAACTGAACATTCTTCGAAGAGCTTTGACATCAATAAGGATTGACAGTCAGGAAAGTACCTCTTGAAACGTCATCTCATCCAATAAACAGAAAGAACACCATTATTCGAAATATCGCTTTGAAACCCCTCAACAACCAAAGATAGCCGGAGAAGACTCGTTGGGGAAACACCTCATCATACGTATGATCTGGCAATAAGAAACCCGCTGAACAGTAACTCGAAACTTCACATCGTCTACTGATAGACGGAAAGAAAAGCCACTTACTAGAGAAGCTCTGTCTTGAACTCCATTAAAGATTGTCCGAAACTTCACATCGTCTGCTGATAGACGGGAAGAAAACCACATTCGTACTCAAGACGTCTAATGATAGACGGAGAAGTCCATTCATTGGAGGAACACATCGCCAATATGAATTGATGGGAAGAAAAGTCTGTCGATATCAGATGACCGATTGATCAAAGCATAACTATTGTATGATCTGAGATACAAATAATCTGCTGAACTGTCTGAATACTGTTGCTGGATAAATGCCCCTGAACTGATCACAGAGTAATTCACGCGCCATATGAGGCTGATAGAAAATCTGACTTATGCTTCGTATGCATATGCAAATGCTTTAATCTTTCTACAGCGTAATGCTCCATTCTGGATAGAAATGCTACGCATTTTGAAAATGTCATGCAGGTATGATGCAAATATGACGATGCATGCAATATGCTAATGCAGGCTCGAGTTGCCAGAGAGAGCTAGGTACAGAACCACTTCAGCAAAATAAATGCTGAAGGCGAGGCCAACTCTGTTGGGGATAAACCGGATATCACAGGATTATCCCTGCAAAATAAATGCTGGGAGAGTGAAATCAACTCCGCTGGGGATATTGGGAACTTAACCGGACACCTCGACGAAGTAATACCCTGCTAGGGAATATAACTCCGTTGTGAAGTAGCAGATGTGCTGAATATGATTAGACTCCTCTAGGGATAGCTTATCCATGCCAACGACAAATTGGACTTTGCTGGAGAAAATGGAGGGAGTCCTCCTGCGTACTGACGAAGCTCGGATCTGGAAACCGATGCGCCGACACGGATGGGCTTCGCAGTAATCGCAAACATGGGTTTGAGCTCTTAAGCTATCTTGCTGGGTCAGGTACAACTGACGCTGGAAAACATTCTTCCTGAATACACAGCCTTTTAGTGAAGAGTCAAGGGATAGTAACACGACTTCCCGCATTCATCTCGCTCTCGAAAATCGACTGCATCTGTTCGAACAACTCCGAATGACCCTGCTGAAGCGGAGAAGACCAATCCTTTCGCTTCTGATATGCCCCAGCCTGCGGGATCTCTGTGGGGATAGTCCTTGAAAGGAAATCTGCAAATCTGAGCCCTGATGGTCTGATATAACATGCCCCAATATTCTGAACTTTGGAAGGATACTTCACATCGAATGCTCCTCGAATAACTTCTGCGTGCTTAAGATGGTCTGCCCCTGACTGCAATGACCTTGCCCCTGATTAGCTGATCCAAAGCAGTACCTCCTGACTACGACGTATTCACCGAATCTCAACCTGATTGCCCCAGAATAAATGACTTCGAAAAGCTGACCTGACTGGGGATCACAATAAAAGCTTGCCCCTGCTCTCGGAACATTCGGGCGTTCTGCATTCTATCTTGACCATACTTTCCACTGTAGGAAGCTTTTCTGCTGTCAAGCGCTTACTCGCAAGTAAAACAAGTTGTTCTGCATAAAAGATGTATTAATGCAACACATATGACAGCTTTGACATCCAATCTGTTCACTGGGAAAAGGAAAAACAGTTTATGGCATATGATGCATAAAACATTTATCAACATCAGTACCAACATGGTAAGAGGAACCCTTTTAAGAGTCAGAATCGACGCGACCTTTACCGGAGTATGCTTCCGAAACAACCTGCTTCAATTAGGACTTTTGAAGGTTGTAACGTGGTCAGGTTCATGGTTTCGAAAGAAAGGATAAAGGCTCAAAGTTTATCTTAACCCACCCATTCTCCTTGATGTTCTCCCATCCTACGTTCAGCTAATTCGACCTTAGCGCTCACCTCTCGGAGGTTGAAAGATAGGAGTGATAGCTCGAGAAACTTTCGGCTCTTGGAGTGACAGCCACTCACTTTTCATCTTTGACACTTGAGGTCACACGACTCGTATTTCCATCGAGGATTTTTCTTTTGATCCTTTTCATCTTTTTCTTTTCATATCCCTAACTTTTGCCTGGACTGACTCCTTTTGAGTTTCTTTTGATTTTTTTAAGTCCAGCGGGATGCCCTCATTTTTGCCTAAGTCATTTGTTTTGAAGTTTTCTTGACTTAGCGGGCTTTTGATTCTTTTTTCATTCTTCTTTTTTTTTCGAACAAGTCGTGTGACACTGGTTGTCTGACTCTTTGGGGAGTGATGTGGCTGCCCCGCTCTTGATTGAACCATTGTGGTTTTTTAGGCACGACCTCTAGGGACGCGATTGATCCTCGAACGGACACTCCTTTTGCAATTTGGACGCTCAGTTGAATTAGCTAACACCTACCCCGCCCCAGGTTAAAGATCGAGGTTTTTTCATTCACAGGAAGAAACTCCTACTACAAGGCTCAAAGGGGTTGACAAGGGATTATCTTCCTTATACCTCCGGTGTTTGGGGATTTGAAACAATGCCTGTACATCATCAACAGGTTTTATCTCAAAAGCATACAATATCGGTAGTTGCATGTCGGTCATTTTCGTCATCCTCCCCAAATTCTTCTTAACCAAGCGTTGGACATTTGCAAAAACATGTTAGTGAACACGAATGGATCAAAACATGCATATTTATTTCATTATCATCAATTGAATGAAAACAACAAGTTTTACAAACAAGATTACAAATTCAAACAGGAAAGCAACTACAAATGTAAAGAAATGACAAGATAAAACAAAGAAAAATGCTAGCTTCCGAGAGCCGGGCTTTCACATCTGCCCTGCTGCTGAACCAGCTATCTTTATTAGAGACAATCCGATGCTGTCCTGATCTGCTTTCAACGACTCAACCAAATTATAGAGCCCTTCCTCCTTCATTCAGATGATTTGGGGACCTCCCGGTCCGAAGCTGATTGTCGCACTATCAAGCAGATCCTGCACTTTGTGCTTAAAAGCTTTACAATTCTCAACCGTATGGCCTGGTGCCCCAGTATGGAACTCACAAGTAGCGTTGGCATCATACCCCGGTGGTGGTGGTCCCGTTAAGGGAGTCATTGTCCTTTTGTGAACCAATTGGAGCTGAATCAACGTTTGCAGAAGCTGTGCATATGGCATAGGAGGAGTTTCCAAATGACGGCTTGCCAGAGGACCCCGATTCTGATATCTCTTATACCCCTGCTGGTTCTGTTGCTGAGGCTGCTGCTGCCGGTATCGGGTTGACTCTTGAACACCCTTTGTATCAAATGCAACATCGGTTTCTTGACCTTCAATGTATTGATTAACGCCCTCCTTATGCTTAGCCATTTTCTTTCTCAGATCTGCCCCAGGAATAGGCAACAGTTGTGGGCCTGGAGATTCTGACACCATGGAGTCCAGGATACGCTTCTGACCCACTGCAGCTTTAGAAACATCTGTCATCTTAGCATCGACTGAGACAGGAGCAATATGCACAGCTACGCCGCCCGGCGTGAATTCAATATCGTGCGAGTCAATCAGGTCTTGAACATTGTGCTTGAAAGCATGACAACCCTCGATGTCATGTCCGAATGCCCCGGAATGAAACTCACATTGCTTACTGGCATCGTACCCATGAGGAAACACTCTCGTTGGTGGTTCCAACATTCTTTTCTCAACCAGATTAAACCTCAATAAGGTCTGCAAGAGCTCAGCATATGTCATAGGCGGCGCCTCAAATATTCTCTTTGGCTTCCCCTCCTGAATCCTCCGCTGAGCCGGATGTATCTTCTGTTGCTGTTGCTCAGGTTCCACATGCACAGGTGGCGCGAGCTTCTTCATTGCGGCTTCAAATAGCTGATCGTCTTCTTTCCTAAGCACATTCTTGACTACTTCCATGATCAAGCTCATTTGGGTCTTCAGCTGACTGTTCTCCTCTTTGAGAATCTTCTGCTCCAGACGCATCTCTTGCATGTCTCTCATCATCTGCCCCAGCTGGCTTTGGACTTCAATCAATTCAAACTGATTCTGTTCCATATCTCTGAAGGAGTTCCTGCAATAAACTGGATGATGAGGAAATGAGACCCACGGTTCTGATATACCTGTTAAATGATAATGCAGCGTAGAAAGCAAACACATATTCATAACGAGACAAAGAGAAACTCAAGCTATAAGCACACAGACGAACATCTCCCACACATGTATAACCAACAAAAGTAACACGTAAGCACAAATGAGTATGAATACAGTGACCCCAGCCAACAATCCTGGTGGTGGTCGGCAGACACTAGTGCACAAAAGCTAAACGGATTAAGCAGAGAAAACAGATGCGACATCCGGCGCAAAAACCTCTAGAAATTTCTCCCACACAACTGAACTCTCTGATTGACAATCTTCAGAGCACACACTTCCTGTGGAGTCTTCCATGACATTAACTGACGAACCCACACAACTGGAGGATGGAAAATCATTAACCTGAACAAAACCTTGAGGAGTGATGCAAATACGGTTAGAGTCTAACAGATCCTGAATCTGGCTTCTAAGTACCTTACAATCATTTGTTGAATGCCCCTGTGCCCCAACATGGTACTCACAGCGGGCGCTGGCATCAAAACCTGGAGGATACGGTGGAATCACCGGCTTAGTCTCTTTTGGTACTATCAATCCGCTCTTGACCAGATCTGGCAACAACTGACTGTACGACACCGGTAGCTGAGTAAACTGCCTTTCAGGCTTCCTTGGTCTTCGTGGAGCATGCTGACGCGATCGGCGGTAAGATGATCGTTGACTTGAAGTGTCTGAAAACTGATCCTGAGATGCTAGAGATTCTGAGGTGGCGTCATCTCCTTCCCACTCTTCTTGAGAACTGACAACTGACTCAATCTTATCAACTGGGACGTAAGGAACATCTCAAAACTTTCCATTCTTGAGTCCTCTCTCAACAATCTCTCCCAGTCTCATCAGGCCCACAAAGTTTGTGCAACTGAACAATTTGTCAAAATAATGGCCTTTCAGAGTACCCAAGAAGATGTCAACCAGTTCTCTTTCCGGAAGCGGTGGTTGAACACTAGCAGCCAATTCTTTCCATCTTCGCAAATACGCCCTGAATGATTCATTCTCCGCCTGAGATAATTCTTGCAGATCCACGAGACTAGGAGTCAAATCCAAGTTGTAATCGTACTGCTTCATGAAAGCTCTGGCTAAATCCACCCATGATCGAATCTGATTACTTTCCAATTGCACATACCATCTCAACGATGCCCCAGTCAGGCTATACTGAAAGCAATGGATCATCAGTTGGTCATTTCGCACAAACGAAGTCATCCTTCGACAGAACATCACTAAATGCAACTTTGGACAGCTATCTCCCGTGTATTTTTCAAATTCCGCCACTTTGAACTTATACGGCAACACGAGGTCAGGAACCAAACACATGGCCACAGCATCCAGGTTAACGGCATCTTTCGCTTCTAAGGCTTTCATTTGCTCTTCCAATGCTCGGAGTCTTCTACCATCGTCAAGAGCTCTTGGATCTACTAACCCGGTCACTGGAATATCTCTTCGGTAATTCATCACAGGGAAAGCGACACTTTGATTGTTAACAGGAGGATGACGTTCATTTTGGGCAACGAACTGCTCATGCCGATCTCTGTTCTCAACAGTAGGCTGCACAACTTGGTCTGCAGTAAGATTGTTCGCTTGCGGGAAGCCTTCCATAGAATCATACTGATGGTTGGGCGCCGTGGCAAACCCTGCCAAAGTGTTAGGAGACTGGAAATTGCCTTCAGACATAGCTGCCAATTACCTGTAACCGACTATGCTGCTTGATTCTGCTCAAATCTGCTTCAGCCCCTTGGTCGTCTTCAGCACTCTACTCTTGCCTCAAACAATTCCCCGAGAATCACTTTCTGGTGAAAACAAAGGTTGGATAAGTGCTCTGACCTGCTAGAGAAATGCTATGCAGTATGATTTATGCAAACAGAAATACAAAAATGCTAACGTGCATGTGTGCATTGGAGATATTTTCCCTCCAATTCCAGTGTCAGTGGTAGCAAGACGAGATAAACCATAAAGACAATAAAAACCCTCATATATTGATTAGAATAACAGTCTTGTCAAGAAGTTACATAACTATGCTCCATACAACTGATATGACAAAGAGGATCCCAGCCAACATGCCTGGTGGTGATCTCGACATACAGAATACAAGAGAGAAATCAAGTATGGGTACGGTTGCGGAAGTCCTCGACCATCTTCTTTGTCTCTGCGTGATCTGGTTGATAAATCAAACCTTCTATCAGCCGATCCCTCTTCCTGACCGTCCCTTGGATGTCTCTAACAAAGTCTTCCCAAGCCTTATCATTGGCACCGCCCACAGGTTTGGGTCTCTTGGCATCTGCTCTATGCTGGAAATCTTCCAAATTCTTCATGGCATCTGTCAGCTTGCGCTCGGCCTCGTATCGGCGACAGGCTTCTTCTTCAAGCTCCTCAGTCTTCACTTTGACCTGTTCTTCTAACTGAGCTACCTGTGTCTTCAGCTCTTCTTCTCGCTCCTTGCGCTTGGTCATAGTGAGATCCCAGTGTTCTCTGAACTTGGCTAGCTTTGTGTAGGCCCTTTCCAGCTCTTGCTTCTTAGTGGCCAACACGCTACTAACTGAGTCTACATCTAACTCCAGACGCTTCTTGGTTTCAGTTAATTCCAATAACGTAGTCTTCAGATGTTTCAGAGTTTCAGCCTGTTGCCTAGAAACATATCCTGTTTCAATCTTTTCATGCCGAAGCTGGGCATTCTCCTGCTCTAAAGCCTCTTTAGCCCTTGCTAGCTCTTATTTCTCCGCCATCAGCTGCTTGTAGACCTGCATGTCCACAGTGGTAGGCTCCTCTACCGGAGGAGGATGCAATGGCTGGATCGCTGGATATGGCATCAGGAACTTCACAGCTCGCTCACGAATCCACTCCACATATGGGCCAGGAACTCGAGTATCCCCTCTGCTACCTGAAAGTTTCCCTCTCTTGTGCAAGTTCTTCCATGCCTTCTCGAGCTTGGTCAGCATTTCCTTCCCTATTGCCCCGGTGAGATACAGAGATTCCTGTATCTCCTCGGGCTTTGGCGCTCCTTGAGGTACATACCCAAATTGCCTGATCAATAAGGAGGGGTTGTAGTTGACACACCCCTTCCTTCCCACTAAAGGAACATTCGGGAATCCTTCGCCTTTGAGTATGACTTCAGCTCCAAATACCTCTTTATTGACCCATACCACGTTCTCAGCAGTCAATCCCATTAAGCGCTCGGGCCATCCTAGAGAATTGATAGAGGTGACAAAAGGGCCTGACTTAGGCATATGACTGGTGAACCACCTGCATAGGAGAGGTACACAACAAGACACATTCCGTCCTCGTCGCTTTTCATTCTGGTAGTGAGTTGAATGGTGGATATCTCCTAGTAAAGTAGGGACTGGGTTCTTCGCAGCCAAAATATAGAAGGCATCTGAATCAACAAAATCAGGAATGTTCGGGAACAGCACGATGCCATACACACATACAGCAAGGATGACGTCAAAAACACCCCAGCTACCATTCTGGGCATATTCTCGAGCCTTCTCCACTAAAACATCCAATGGAAATCCCCATACGTCTCCTCTTCTGATCATCTTCCCAGACAGCTCAGACTCTTTCAAGCACAGGATGGCAGAAAGCTCAGCCAGCTTAGGCTCAGCGTCCGTACGATAGAAAGGCATCTGCTCACGGATCGGTATATCTAGAAGTGCAGAGTACTCCTCCAGGGTAGGAGCCAAAACGAAGTCGGGAAATACAAAACACCTGAGCTCCGCGTCGTAAAACTGTAACAAAGTATAGATGCCGCTGGTCTCGTAGGCAGATGGCTGATAAACGTAGGTCAGAATCCTCCCATATCTCTTTCTGAAGTCACCCATTCCCCTCTTCTTAGCAATAGCAATCAACTCTAACAATAGACTGATATTCGGCGACGGAAACTTATAGGGCAATACTCTCTTCAGGTTTTCCATGTCTTGCTAGGAACAGACACCAGAACAGGAAGGGAAAATATGTACCTGCAATACACACACGTTAGTTGAATGCAGATGGTAATGCAATGATGCAATATGATAAATAATGCAATTTGCGAACACAGGGGCTATGCTGTAGCCTGAAGAGGAATATCTCTGTGATCAAGAACAGAAAACCATCACGGTCACCAGAATCTCATGCCACTAACTATCATCTGGTACTCAAAATATCAATCCCCTGGTAAAAAAACCATCTGAACCTCTGTATCTGACGAGAAAACCATCGGATAATAGAATCAACCTCAGATAAGAAACCCATCTGACCCAAACAACACACCTGGAGACGAATCAAGAACACCATCTGATAAAGGTACTGAATCATGGTTTCTGAAGGCCAGTTTTCCTGCAATAACCCAGTCCCTCTCACAGGTAGGATAGACCTAATCCACGGACAAAGGTACGGCATCCTATGCGGTCATCAGCGTCACAGACTTTCATGAATGACGATACGATTCCCAGAAGGAGTGGCATCATCAAGTCATGAAGAGGCCTCACTTAGCTGACTTCCAAATGATCGGTCCCCAGAGTCGACAACCCTCACGTCTGGACTCCCCTCAGATCCTCAGGACCGGAAAGGAGCACCTCTGCAAGAATCTCGTCTGAGCGCAGATTTTCGTAGGGAACTGTGCCTGCTCAGCAGACAGGTTCGTCTACTACTTCTCCACAACTATATCTAGGTGTGTACTCAAGCCCAGGTCCGGCTTTTCACTCACAGTAACCTCCCTTTGCCCACAGCAATAATCACAATAATATAATGCTGGAAAATAAATGCGGAAAGGTAAAGGTACAGAAAAGTAAAGTGCAGAAAAGTAAAACACAATATGCACAATACCCAACAAATAAACACCCAAGCGCTAGGATTGACTCGCGTAGGGGATGGGAAACGGTCCCAGCATAAGGGATGGGAAAAGTCCCTAGATGCTATAAATCCCCAGCAGAGTCGCCAGCTGTCGCTACTGCGAAAATCGGCGCCGGCTTGACAGGAGAGTCGCCACCGTGCGTTATTTATCCCTCGGAGCGGGAAAGGAAACGCTCGAAGTAAACCTCGCAAAGACGGGAAAAGGTATGGTCATCGCAACCAAAACCTGGATTCGGGAGTCGGTTACGCAAGGGGAAGGTGTTAGCACCCCTCACGTCCATCGTACTCGATGGGATCCACGCTTGGTGTTTATAGGTAAAAGGGTGTGTTATCTATCTACGCTAATGGCTGGTCTGAAAAGAAAATAAAAGGACAGGACTCGACAGAACATACGATGTCCTGGGCCTACGTATTCCCTCGTGCAATGGGAAAGTCAGAGTCAACGTAGTTCGACTGCCTACGTCTAAACGGGGAAAAGGTTGCTCGCCAGGACATCGCGTCCTGTGCCTACGTACTTCCACACAGTATGGAAGATCAGAGCAAACGTAGTTCGACTGACTTCGGGTAAACAGGCGCTCTCACACAGCAGTGAGAAGACAAACTGGTCTCTAAGGCTCGGGAACCTACAACTACGATCTGGTCTCAAATGCACTCGGGCAAGAGAAAGGGATAACAATTAGTCGTCAGCGGGAAGGCCTCGATTGCACAGCCGCGAGAGAACAAAGATTAGTCGTTAGTATGCTCGCTAGGACATCGCATCCTATGCCTACATATCTTCGTCTGGTACAAAGAATCAGAGCAGCTGTAGTTCAGCTAACTACGGATCAAGCTACTCAAAAACTCCTACTGAAAGGAAAGGGAAACCCTAAAACTATAGCTGAGAAACAGGGGAATCTACCTACTGCTATCATGCCTGGTTGACCATCCTAATGTCTATCATAACAACTCCGCAGCGGAGAAGTCAGAGCTCCTAAGGGATCATGGCAACAGGACTAAACTACAAACAAGAAACTGCAACGTAAAGGAATACTGAAAATATGCATGAATGCAACGACTAAACAAACAAGGCGCGAAGGCCGCAAACCACAGAGGCAAGGGAGCTCAGCTCTACCAAATACCAACAAGCAAAGCCACTCAATAACAAACAAGCAGAAGGAGGACCACCTCAACTTCTCATGCACACACAGTCTACTTCTAGGATGCACCTACCTCAGAATTATCTAGATGAATACCTAAGTCTAATGCAACGTAACATCATACAAGTCAAACAACACAAAGAGACTAACCCTGAGCAGGGCCTCTATCTACAAAACAAGAAGCTACTCCTGGGCAAGGCCCCTAACAAACCTGAAACAAGCTCCTAATCTATCTCTAAACAAAAATCTATACAACTCCTTAAGCAAAGATCTAAGCAAAAATTATACTCGAAACCCTAAGCAAGAGGAATCAATCCCAGTCTCCAAGCTTCAGAACAAGCTTACCAGAGAAAAGGAGCTAAGCAGACAAGCTCATAGTGCCTTCCTCAGGAAAGTACCAGGAGGTTACTACTCAGGAATCGTATCCTATGCGGCTCGACAACTGTGATCAGTTTACATTCCTCCTCAGGAGAAATTAAACTCACATGAAGGCTCCGGCATCACTGGATATTTGAGAAATCTATATACACTAAGGGAACTAAGTGAACAGACCCATAGGACCTTCCTCAGGAAAGTACCAGGAGACTGACACTTAGGAATCGTATCCTACGTGGCTCAACAACTGTGATCAGTTTACATTCCTCCTCAGGAGAAATTAAACTCACAAGTTGGCTCCAACATCACTGGATACTTAAGAAATCCTAGATAAACTAATGGGACTAAGTGAATAGACCCATAGGACCTTCCTCAGGAAAGTACTAGGGGGCTTCCACTTAGGAATCGTATCCCATGTGGCTCAACAACATGTGATCAGTTTACATTCCTCCTCAGGAGAAATTAAACTCACAAGTTGGCTCCAACATCATTGGATACTTACGAAAGAGGTGAGAAGAAAGAATGAAAGTCATTCATAGTGCCTTCCTCAGGAAAGTACCATAAACTCCCTTCAAACTTCAGGATCTCGAACCTCACAAACAGACAACAAGCTCTAGACTAAGCCTCAATCCACTGCCTCTTTGCAAGCTCCAACGGGACTTCAATCAGCTCCCATCTTCAAGAAAAACCCACAGGCCAACAAACCTCAAGAGGCTACCTCTGAAGTTCAACCACAGTTGAACTTCAAAGTCAGAAGTCATCAAGACTTCTCCTATCTTCAAGCTCAGACAAATCACCTCAGAACATCCTACCAAAATCTATCAAAAATCTATGGGGAACCTACGTGGCTCTAGGATAACATACTGAGAAATCAGGACAAAATTCATTACCAGATGAAAGAACTAAAATCAGCAATACAGACATATCCACAGGCCAATTATGTAATATCAATAACAATGAAAAAATGCAATTAAACTGAAAATGCATGATTAGTCTAATGTTTTTATACTATAAAATTCTACATTGAATTACGAGTCTACAGAAAAAAGAACGGGATTATTTGACTAAACCTACTATTTTTCATGAATTTTCTAATGACATGTATGCACTAAAAATATTAAAAGAAATCAATAAAATGGAAAATATACCAAAAATGGTAAACAAAAATAAAATGACATTTTTATTTTTATACAATTTTCTAGACATTATGATGAAATGGTAGAAAAAAGAAGAGTTAAAAAAAATCAATTATTTACATTTTATTATGATTTATTTACAAACATGAAAATATAAAGGAAAAACAAAATAAAAGAAATGAAATAAAATGGGGGGGGTTTCAAACAGCAAGGTTTATGAGTTCATTCTGGCTGGGCCCAAGCAACGGGGGGTGCTAAAAGCATTAGGGCGCAAGGCCCAGTCTCATCAAAAACAAATAATAAACTCAGAAAGAAGAAAAACGCCTGGGGGGTGCTGTTAGTAGGTTTTCCAGTTATTAATTCCCATTGGGCTTAGATGAGGGGGTGCGGGTAGCAATAAGGGCCTAAGGCCCAAATCCAATCTGCTTATCCCCTCTCTCACGCGTGGGGGGAAAATGAGTAACAAGGGGGTGTGCGTCAGTAAACGCGTTTGGGCTTGGCCCAAACCTAAACCTAACCCAAATTGGGAACCATAACAAACAAAACCAAATTCCCTTCCATCTCTCTGGTACTGTTCATTCCTGGAACCCTAGTCTCTTCGTTCGTCTCCCCCAACTCACTCTTTCTGCAACCTCTCTGATCTTTCCCAATCAATCCAAACAAACCCTAAACGAAACAACTTCTCACCCAAACACCTCACTCTCTCGCAAGAATCCACTATTCAAGATCTAACTTAAACTACGCACTAACTGAGAATCCCAACAGAAGCCTACATTCAACAATCAACAACGATGAGTGGAAGAACATCGTACCTGGCTTGAGGTGTGAACGACGCCGCGAATCCTCGAAGTTCGTTGAAGGAATTGAAGAAAACCTGGAGAATTTTGAAGAACTACTTGAAGGTTACTACGAGAAAGCGGAAGATCTTGATCCTTAGGGAAGACTTTGAAGACGTTCTGGAGAAGAAACACCGTGGGCGAAGAATCTTCAAAGATCTTTACAGGTCTTGAAGTGGTTGGGAGTTGACGAAGACCTTTGAATAACGATGAAGACGCGCTGGGGATTCTCTGGCGATGAGACGAATCTGGGAACGTGGAAGGAGATCTGGAAAGGTTGTTCTGGGGTTTGAGTGATTTCTGGAATTTCCTTATGAAGATGATGAATATTCATGCGTTCTGGAAAATTTCTGGCAAAACGATGAAGGTCTGAGCGAGTTCTGGAGAACTGTTCTTGATACTCGCTGAAGACTGATGAATTCTGGAACGGTTCTTGAAGTTTCCGGCGAGCATGTGTTTTCCGGCGAGAGGACAATGAAGGTGGACGGAGGAAGAAGATGAAGCTAAGAGCGTTTCTGGAGATTCTGGGTGTGAAACGAACTCCGGCGAGCCGTTGCGGTGGCCGGAGGACGTTGGGGTGACCGGCAGTGGGAGGTTATGGCGGATGCATGGCCGCCAGTGGGTTTTCTGGTGAAGCTCAGGCGATGGCTGGGGAGGTGACAAGTGGCGCAGAGGAGTGGCTAGGTGGTGACACGCGTGAGAGCATGCACAGAGAGAGAGAGAGAGTGGGGGCCAGCTGGGGGGCACGTGTGTGAGTGTGAGAGAGTCTGAGTGTGTGGTGGGTCCTCCTGAGTGGGACGCGTGTGGCCTTTTATATGCTGACAAGTGTCCCTTTCTGGCCATAATCTGGACAAAAAACGACTTGGACTGAATATCACATGTTGGGCCTCCAAAAAACTGCACTCTGGCCCACGAAAATCTGGATAAAACCTGTACAACAACTGGAAAAAAAAACAATTACCTAATTATATCTAATTAAAATCAATTAACACCTAATTAGCTAATGATTAATCCTAATAAAATCTAACAAACTCAATTAAATCCTAAACAAAAGATTTAAATCCTAATTATCCTAATTAAGCCTAAAAATGATTAAAAACCTAATTAACTCTATATTAACCTAATTAAATCTAAAACTAATAAAATCCTAATAATCTCTATTAAAAAAACTAGTTAATCAATTTAACTAATAAGAAAAATCTATTAAAAGATTAAAGCTCTATTTAAAATCTAATATATTCTACAAATGGTAAAAAAAACTATTAAACCTATTTTAAAATCTACATAAAATTCTAAACTATTAACATCTATTATTAATAAAAAGAAAAAAACTATATTCCCCTTTTTCTTTATTATCCTAAAAACAGTTAAAACTATTTAAACTCTTTTATATTCTAAAAAAATCTATTAAAAAACCTATAAAATTCTAAAAAGAGAATTACTATATAAAAAATACAAAAACCCTATTTAAATTCCAGAAAAATCTATAAAGCCTATTAAAATCCACAAAAGTCTATAAAAATCCTAAAAATGCAGATGAATGCAAATGACCGCCATAAAAGAGCGCACGAGACCAGATCGAATCAAACAGAGATCCCCGGGCATCAGAATATCCTCAAAATCACTGTGCAAGCTAAAAAATCACCGAGGAGCGCACAATTTCCCGAAGATAAAACCCTGGTGATCTGGACTGGATCTGCCATATCTGATAGACAAAAATCAAGCTGTAACCCTGATATCCCCTGTTTGCACAAAAATCATAAGTCGGAGTTGCGAATATGAATTTAAACCGCGAGTCAGATAGGAGAATCGGTTGGTCAAATTTTAGGGTGCAACACTCCTCACCCTCTATACAACCATGGTGTTAGATCCTTCTAAAACTCATCCAAGCTCCAAACCCGATAGGTGTAACAGATGAAATCCACCATTAACACCTGCTATCAAATGCTTCAATTCTTGCCACAATTTATCCTAACCTAATCTTCACCTCATGCTAGTCATTCTAAGCTTCAAAAAGAGGATTATCGTGCTATGTTCCATGTGTTATGAACCTTAACAGAATTGGTGCACTCTGGTCAAACTCCATGAAACTTGTCCAAACTCTGTGGAAATCATCATCTAACCTAACTTAACCAGTCTAAGCTAACAAAACCCTATCATGCTGACTAAACTATGCAAATCGAGCAGATATACCAACCTGGTTTAAAATGGAGATACATCTATGGAAACCCTAGAATCAATGCTTGCAGGGACTTGAAACTGATCCACACACTACCACTTTGATTCTGTATGCAAAGATCTTGGCTCAAACTTCTTGTATCATGTGATTACAATTTCTTGCACCTTGAATGATGAAACTTGTATGGCACTATCCTTGCTTGATTCAGCCAAATTCTTATGAGAATTGTAATCTATGGATGATGGTGATGAGGATCAGATCAAGAAGTGTAAGAATTGAGGAAGATTTGAGAGAGTTTGTGATACTTTTGCAAAATGGAGAAAGTGAATGAAACTTGGGGTTTTGAGAAAATGTAATCACCAACCATGGCATGAACCATCTCATATCAATATATACATGATGTTAGAAACTCCTAGAAGCTTGGAGAAGCTTCCCTTGCACAATTTCCCTTGGATTTGGTTTATGTATCTTCCATTATAAGTAACCATGGATAACTCCCAAAATGTGAACTAAGCTCAAAATTCTACTTTAGCCAATGTCTTTAAAATGATCTTTCCATTCAAAATGACCTATAATTTTGCTTCATTTGGCCAAGATATGAAAAATCTCATTTTTAAGTCCATTTTTATTCATTAAATCCAACAATTTTGAAACCTTGTGCTATG
Organism: Lathyrus sativus; assembly: GCA_963859935.3. Lineage (NCBI taxonomy): Eukaryota > Viridiplantae > Streptophyta > Magnoliopsida > Fabales > Fabaceae > Lathyrus > Lathyrus sativus. The sequence goes on from OZ012735.1 coordinate 118,121,474, forward strand.
AATCTTTCCAATCTCTCATGGTCACTTTTGTAGACTCAAAATGTCATTTGGAACAAGTTTGATGTTGTAAAGTTTTCCATTTGAAGCCTCCTTGGATGAGTTTTTGGGCATAGGTTAATATGACATGTAATTCTCAGATGACCAAAATACCCTTTGCTTGCCAAGACCATAAGTAGAGTTTCACAAATCATATGAAGGCATACTATACCATTATAGAAATCTAAGACAATGAGGAACAACTCTCATGTTGACCAGAAATTCATTTGAAATCTCCTTGAGGGGTAAAAATTGCTTGGAAGTCAAGTCACTTTCACAGACAAAATTTCAGATACCTCAGATGACCTGTAACTTGCAAGGACCATAACTTGAGTTCTATAAATCTCCTTGATGTCTTCAACCACTCAAATTAAAGGTCTTGAGATTTTATACAAGTTTCATGTTGGCCAAGGATCCATTTGAAGCTTGCATTTTGACTTACCTTGCTTGGAAGTTTGACCTAAACTAGGGGATTTTACACAGAAACCCTAATTTAGAAACTCCTCTTCTCCTTGATTTCTCTTGATTTCTTCTTGGCATATCACCCTATCCTCTTCTATATGTCAAATGATGCACCCTACATCCCTCCAATAGCCTTTAATCCCTTTCAATCAGTCAATTGACCTAGAGTTGACCCTGGGTTGACCCAAATGAAACCCTAGTTGACTGTCTTCAACTGTAACTCTTGTGATCATACCAATGACTTGTCTCCTTCTCCAAATTACTTTCTAAGTCCTCCAAGATGTCTAGATACTCCCCATGCCTTCAATTCACAGCTCATACTTTCTTTGTTGACCCTCAGGTACCCTCAGATAGGAGATAGATTAACTGCTTGATCCATTGACTTGATAGCTTCCCAATTCTTTCTGATGACTTGAATGAGATTGAATTTGAATAATAACCTCTTGATAGGCCTCCAGAGATAAGAATAATGATTGGTTCCCTGTTGAATGACTTGATATGCTTATGCTATGCAGATGAATAGACTATGCACACGACTCTATATGCAAATGCTAATGATATTGAAACATAAACCAAGTGAATAAGGTTGAGCAAATTTTAGGGTGCAACACCATGTATGGGTCCTTGATGAACCACTGTCTTCTGGATTTTGCTTTGTTGAATTAACTGAACACTACCTTGCCCCAGGCTGAGTGTAAGGTTTGAATATCCGAAGGAAACTGCTACTTCTAAGCTCGAAGTGGTTTACTAGGGATTAACTCCTTATATCTCCGGTGTTTGGGGGATTGAAGCAATGCCTGTACATCATTGACGAGATTCAGTCTGAAAGCATACAGTTTGTAATTATGGGTATCTCGTTTTCATCATCCTCCCTCAAATCATGCTAAACAACAGTGAGTAGAGTGGAGTAAATAAATGTGTTGGTGATAAGCGAAAAATGAGTGAATACGACATAACTAATTCAAAACATGCATAAACGATACATTAATGAAAACCAAATACGAATGGCAATTGTTCAAAGCATACAATACTTAAATAAACAAAGACAAAACATAAGAAACTGCGAATAATGAAATGGCAACATGACTGCCTTCTTCGGGGGAACAAACTTGACTGGAATCAATCTGCCGTTGGCGCTAGTTGACTGGTGGCATCGGATTGTTGATGATGTTTGGAGACTTCCCATTGAAGTTGATAGCATCCCTATCGATCATGTCTTGAATTATGTGTTTGAAAGCCCAGCAGTCCTCAATGGTGTGACCTGGAGCGCCCTTATGAAACTCACAATGAGCATTTGCATCGTAATCGGCAGGAAGGATGGTTGGAGGAGCTAAGTCTCTCGGAACAACAGCTTTCTTCTCCATCAACTGAGCGAAGATTTTGGCATATGACATTGGTAAACGATCAAAGACTCTATCTGGTCTCCATGTTCTCGGCGGACGTTGTGGGCGAGCACCTGGTCGTTGCTGAGTTGCTTGCATCTGTTGTTGCTGAGGAGGATACTGATATCCTTGCTGGTTGTAGGCTTGTTGCTGAGGAGCCTGTTGCCGTGGCATCTGAGCTTGCGTTGCATGAACAGCTGGCTGATAAGGCATTGGAGCATATTGCGCAGCAGCAACATACAGATACTGATAATAGGGAACTTGATAAGGCATAGGAGCAGGAGCTTGTTGAGAAGCTTGCCCTTTCTGTAAAAAGATGGCATTTGTTTCGCCCTCCTTCTTCTTGTATCCGTTGAAAGGCCTCTTGGCATTAGCCTGACTGTTGGAACCTCCTGGGATCTTCCCACTCTTCAGCCCTTCTTCAATTCTCTCACCGACGATCACCAAGTCAGAGAATCCAGCGGAGACACTACCGATCAGCTTTTCGTAGTAATGGCCTTGCAAGGTAACCATGAAGATGTCAATCAATTCACGGTCAACAAGAGGTGGATGCACCCTTGCGGCTAGCTCTCTCCATCGTTGCGCGTACTCCTTGAAGGATTCGTTGTCCTTCTGAGTCATACTCTAAAGCTGAGTACGATTTGGCGCAAGATCGGTGTTGTATTTGTACTGCTTGACGAATGCATCAGCTAGCTCGGCCCAGGTGTGCGCACTATTACGTTCCAGCTGCATATACCATTCAAGTGATGCCCCAAACAGGCTGTCCTGGAAGCAATGGATCATGAGCTTCTCGTCTCTGGCATAGGCAGCCATCTTGCGACAGTACATCTTCAGATGAATGTTTGGGCAGCTGAGACCCTTGTACTTTGAAAATTCGGGCACCTTGAACTTGGGAGGAATGACAACATCAGGCACCAAGCACAATTCCAGAGCACTGAAAGAATTTAAATTGTGCCCCTCCATGGCTCGGAGTTTCTCGGGTAGATCTCGGCACATCTTCATGGCTTCAGAATCCTGAGCGGCAACAGGACTGGCAATGGGGATAGTAGCATGATAGTTCTGAACGTCGTCATACTGATCCATCAGAGTATCTTCGACGTGAGGAACCAGGATTTGCACAGCAGCAGGCTGGGCGTGCGGGATAACTCCCACAGTAACTCCAGGCGCTGGGATTGGTTGAGAAGTGTTTCCTTCGACTGCGTTGTTGAAGTTCAACGGCATCCCCTGAGAATTTGGAATTGGAACCAAAGGGATAGCAGTAGACCCTTGTCCATTGTTGTTGACGACAGCGACGGCTTCACGCTGTTCTTCCTCTCTCCTGGCTGCGAGGATGGCTTCGAGAATCTGGTCGATCTTTCCTTTCATGGAATCCAACTCTTCCCTGAAGGCAACTTGCTCTTGTTGAATCTGCTCCATCATTCGTCTGGTATTGGCTCTAGTTGCGTACTGGTGTCGAGGAATCAGCTTGATTTACTGGAGAAGAAGAAACGGAGACATAAGATTCTGTTGAAGGACTGGAAATGCAAAATGCATAACATATGAAATGCAATGCGAATGATATGCAAGATGCAATGCAAGATACAAGATCCAGGATCACAGGATCACAAACAAACATCTCCTGAAGCTGGTAACTGTAATAGATATGTAACCATAATTCCTGCTCAAAGAACATCGACAGGTACGACCTATACGGGAAGGTCTAAACATTCTACCCATAAACCCACTTACGGGATGGTTTCTACGTTTGGTTCCCAGGATCACGGACACTAGTCGTATTAGCGTCATGCAACAGGCTGGCTGTATTACGACGATAATGACGATAAGGTCTCTCCTGAGCAGGGTCCTCGTGCTAGGCGCACAAGGAGCGAGTCCTTGGAGACTAACACTACACGACCACCAATATCGGAACTGGTGCTAACAAAAGGTTCCCAGAATCACAAACCCTTCATTAATCAAGTCGTGCAACAGGCTAGCTGTGTTACAACGAGATCTACGAATAGGTCTCCTCTGGAGGAGCTTTCATGTTGGGCCCATAAGGAGCGAGTCCTCGGAGACTAACATTACTCGACTACCAATTCTAAACTATGTGTTCTCTCTGCTTTTACCAAAGCTCGGGCGTAGAGCCTTACTCATGATGTCATCCCAAGAACCAACAGGCAATCAAGGTAACAAGCACAAATAAAATCTACAAGAGAACAGATACAAGAAGAAAACAAATAAAAAAACAAACACTCCTCACAAACCAAAAGATAGGCTCGACTCTCTCTTTGCATGGAGCAAACTGTCCCCAGCAGAGTCGCCAGCTGTCGCACCTCGAAAAAATCACGGAGATATTTCGAACATACGACCCTCGCGCGAAAGGCGCGGAAATGCGGTTCGACAGAGTCGCCACCGAACTTTATTTTTCCCGAATAAACGGGATTAGGAAAATATCGAGAAAACCTCTTAAACGAAAGGATAGGAACAGGGTTGTCGCAACCAAGTTCCGGGTTCGGGAGTCGGTTACGTGAGGGGAAGGTATTAGCACCCCTCACGTCCGTCGTACTCGACGGGAACCTCTTAAGGTAAATGTGGGGAGTGTTGTTTAAGTTTACTTGTTTTCTTCTCGTTGATAAAAGCGAATTGGTAGGTTAACGGCATAAAAGACGTTAGGGAAAGATGGGTGGATGGAGGATAGGGTGCTCGCCAAGGATTGGGGCCCTTGTGCCTACGTATGCTCATTCGGACGAGAATGAGAAATCAGAGCGTCGTAGTTCGACTACGGAAAGGATGGGGGGAAACGGAAGATGGATGGGATTGTGTGGAAAACGGAAGATGGATAGAAGTGTGCTCGCCAAGATCATCGCAATCTTGTGCCTACGTATCTTATATCCAAGAATGAATAAAGAATCAGAGCGTCCGTAGTTCGTGGAGACGACCACGAAAATTATGAGGTTGAATAGGTTGGAAGTTTGAGTTTGAGACGAAAAGGGTGACTGACAAGCAACCCAAGAGCGTGTCTCAAGAGCTTGTCACTCAAGAATTCAAGGAATGCGAGATTCCAAGAACTCAGTTCTTTCGGGAATTGACTGAATAGGTTGAAGATAAAGAGTGGGATGTTTTGAAATCGAAAGAATAAATCAACAACAACTCAAGGGCGCGCCTCAAGAGTTGCTCATTCAAATATTCAAAGAATGCTAGATTCAAAGAATATCTCTCTTTCGTAAGTTTTAAAAAAACGTTTGTGAAAGATCGAATCGAAAACGGAATGTGAGGCAAAAAGGAAGTTGGTTTGAAAATGGCTCGACGACGTGTCGAGGATTTGATTGAAAATGAAACCGACTTGACGACGTGTCAAGGGTTAAGATTGTGAGAAACGATATTAGTCCCTAAGGGTGCCCCTAATATCGAAACCACGAGGAATTGTGAGGTGTGTGCGAAATATCGATTGCGAATGCGGACGAGCACTCGACTTAGGAGAATGTTTGAAGAAAGATTTTGAGTTTGAAAAAGCCGAAAGGTTGAGTGAATAACAACTCAAAGGGCGTGCCTCGAGAATTATTCACTCGAAGATTCAGGGAATGCTAGACTCCAAGAACCTCCTTCTTTCGGAGTTTTAATCGAGAAAGGTATTTTGGATAATTGGATTGAATCGAGGGTATGAAAAAGGATTGTAGTACGAGAGGTGAGAATACGATATTGGAAAAAATAAGAGAAATGACAATTATTTGATAAATGAGACGTAGGTCTCACAACCAATTAATTGGGGTATTATCGAAACGCTAGATCTCGACGACACCTTTTTCATTTGGAGAATGTTTGAATGAACGACAGAAATATCACATAGAATGCTAGATTCCTATAATATTTCTTTGTCCAAAATAGTATATTTAAAACGAAAAGTTGGTCAGCACATTATTTAAGGTGTACACCTCAATAATGATCATTCAAAAATGCTAGATTTCGAAGATTCAAAAAATGAATAAAAGAAAATGAAAAGAAAAATGAAATAGAAAATGAATTAGTCTTGAATAAATCATCATCTATCAATAATTTGACCGATAATAATTCTTAAAAATTGTCATTGACTAAAATAAGTAAGAATCGAATAAAAATGAATAGAAATCGATAAAAATCAAAAATGAAAAGTTAAAAAGAAGTTGGTCTCGGGTTTGTTATTATTTATCAATAATTTGACAAAACTATAACTTGAAGTATCGTCATCGACCGAAATAGAGGAGATGAGTCCTCAAAAATAAAAAAATTAACTTTAAAACTAACTTCTAAGAAGTATACGAAATTCTAAAAGAAATTTAAATATAAAAAATATTATAAACTAAACTCAAGAAATAATCTATTAACAATCTCTTTTTTTCAGAAACTAAATATAAAACAATAGCAATCTGTTTTAAAAATATTAACAGAACTTAAAACTATATTATAAAGAAAAAATAATTTACCACTTCTTAAAAAAAGTTTAAAAAAAACAGGGGAGGGTTTGTATAAAAATCTGGTGGTTTTTTTTAAAACAGAGAATCATTTGGGCTCTGAGGGCCCATCACCTGGTAACAACAACCCGCAGTAAAAAAAACCAATAACCTTCAACAGAAAAAAACCAGTTTTTTAAAACAAGTCCAAAATGCCAGCACATCAACATCTCCTCAACAACACTCACTCTCCAAACCACCGCTTCAACTCACGATTCGCAAATGCCAGCACATCAACATCTCCTCAACAATACTCACTCTCCAAACCACTGCTTCAACTCGCGATTCGCACGACTGAACCTTATACTCAATCTCTCCGTCTTGCCATATTCTCCACTCTACTATCTGTTTCGTATTGTGTGAAGGTGGTTGTGATGGTTTTATTTTGAAGAAAGTACGATGTGGGTTGGTGAGAGCTTGGACCGTTGAAGATTTAAGATTGAGTGGAGTTGTTGTTGAAGATCAGTTTCGGATGAAAATGGTTTCTGGCTTATAAGATTGAAGGTTTGGGTATGAAGAGGATTCGAAGGAAATCTTGGGGGTTTTGCGGTTGAAGAAATTAAAGGGGAGTTCGACAAAATTGAAGTTGTTTGTGAAGGTTATAGGTTCTGATTTGCAGATTTTCTGTAGTGGTTTGGTGATTTGTGAAGGTTTTGAGAATTGGAAGGAGGATTTTTCACTGCCTGTTTTTCTCTCCAGGAAGAGGGTTCGAAAGGGAGCTTTTGTAGCTGGGAAAATCCTTCTTTCCCTCTTTTCTCCCTGTGTTTAAAGGCTTTTGAAGTATTTGAGGGAGAGAGCGTTCCCCTTTTTTCAGCGTGAGGACTCCTTTTGGAGTGACCCCCGTTCTTCATTTACGCACCCAAAACATTGTTGTCATACAAGCGGTAATTTGGCAACTTTCTGTGTGAGTCGTACGAATCGGGCGAGGAGATTTTATCTGTTTGTGAATGGTAGCTGTGTATTTTCATCTCGTACTAGCCTGTGGGTGTATTGGTTGTTGAGGACTGTATTGCGGTTTGCAATTTGTGCATTGCGTTGCAAAATCGTACGCTCTGAAAAAGCGTACCTTTTGTCTGTTTCTACCTTGTACTGTATGTGGTGGTTTCAAAAAAATCATTTGAGTAAATTGGATTCAGCTGGTTGAAGGGGTATTCCGGATTGATATGGCAATACCAGCCTAGATGTAATGGTGGGCTTGCATCAGAGTCCATGATTTCCTTGTTCTTTTTTCATTTTTTTTCAAATATATTTTGCTGTAATGTAAACATAATGGACTTTAACCATATACATAAAAGGCTTTCTAAATTGCAGCATTAACTTGTGGATGTCGATAGAGGACTTATTACAACGTATTTCTTATAACAAGGCAGAAATTTGAAACAATTGTTTTTTTTTTGGAATTTTGTTGTAATATGAACATATAGGCTTGTAACTTTGGGCCATGGACTTTTATTGGAATTTTGTAAATGAACTCTATGATTTTGGTCTTGACCTTTTGTTGCAATTTTCACTATATGAACTTGAATTCTACATTAATCTCAAATTCTCTCTTTGAATCAACTTGAGTCAAACACGAATCAATTGTTTTTTCGTAAAATGAAATAACACTATGAATCGGTCTCTGGGAAGAAATTATCATGAATCAATTTTAGACATAAAATAGAACTCTTGAAATGACAAATGAAGCTTGATTTTGTCACTTAAATTACTATAATCCCAAAATATTCAAACATGAATTTCTCTGCCTAAAAATATTCTGAGATAAAAGGAACATGACTTGTGATATGTGAACCCTGATATACCATAGAAAAAAATGGATTGAAAGTGGACAGGACCATAATAATTTTCCAGCACAAAACTCTACGAGTTTTGCACATCTTGACCAACAAATTATGCCAACACTAATAAACCTCAATCCTTTACACACACCTGACCTGACTTCTCGAGCTCAACCTTGCAAAAATAGGAGCAAAACATTTTTGATCAATTTTCAGTGGCTGGGCATACAAGTGAAGGGTAATTTACAAGTAGGACAAATTTAAGGTATGACAGATGCCCCTATCTAATAGGCTTAAACCTAGGGAAATGAACTGTATTGGCGTTCACATTCCTGAGGTAGAAGTCTATTAGATATAAAAAAGACCCTGAATTTGTCTGAAAGAAAGGGAGATGCTTGAGAATTGAAAATGCTGGATGATGTAAACCTCTGAGTAAGATGTAAATGACTGGCACAAGTCGTCATCACCAAAAGGATAATGGAATGAAACACACACAGCTATTACCACCAAAAGGATGGCAAAGCAAAACACTATCGCACAATCTATCATTAATGACCATGATAGGCCCCCACCAAAAGGATGACGGAGCGAGATAAACAAAATTCGCACAATCCATCATTAATGACCATGATAGACCCCCCACCAAAAGGATGACGGAGCGAAACACAAAACAAATCGCACAATCTATCATTAATGACCATGATAGACCCCCCACCAAAAGGATGACGGAGCGAAACACAAATAAACGATCGCACAATCTGACATCGACGAAATGTCAGACCCACCACCAAAAGGATGATGGACCGAAACTCACCAAAACATCGCACAATCTGATATCGACGAAATACCAGACCTACCACCAAAAGGATGGTAGAGCGAAACTCACACCAAAACATCGCACAATATGATATCGACGAAATACCAGACCTACCACCGAAAGGATGGTAGAGCGAAGACACAAACAAAACATCGCACAATCTATCATTAATGACCATGATAGACCCCTCACCAAAATGATGACGGAGCGAAACACAAATAAACTATCGCACAATCTATCATTAATGACCATGATAGACCCCCCACCAAAAGGATGACGGAGCGAAGCACAAATAAACTATCACACAATATATCATTAATGACCATGATAGACCCCCCACCAAAAGGATGACGGAGCGAAACACACGCCAAACAATATTGCACAATCTGACATCGACGAATTGCAAGTAGGGTTAGCATGCCTTTAAATAGAAACCATTCTTCATGGGCTTGGGCAAAAGTAATCCATAATTAAAGCTAATTATTCTCCATATCTTTTTGCACAAAAATAGCAACAAACCATTCTTCAAAAGGAAATATAATATACTTGCTTCAAATAATGTCACTCCTTGATTTGCACAAACAATCACTTAACAAAGGCACACAAAAGATTGCAGAAAAAAACACAACAGACAAAACATAACATTCTAACTGAATGTTTTGTAAACATATGTCAGGACATCATACTTGACATCATGAACCAAGCCCTGCAACAACACAGAGAACCACATGTATAATGTTAAGATCACATGTCAAGACATCATATAGAACATCTTATGATAACACCAAGTTTTACCAAAATTGCTACCAATCACAGAACTAACAAACTCCCCCTTTGGCAATTTTGGCTAAAATAACTAATTGATCATAAGAGCTACCAGAACACACTAGAGAGCACAGCTGCAGCAAAAAAACACAAAGAAGCCTAACACGTCACAACACCAAAGTGCAGCAGAAAAATAAAGCTCCCCCTCAAACCAAAGTGCCAACGAACCATACCACAACACTAGAAAAAAATACTCCCCTTCAACCCAGAAACAGCAGCAATACCACAACATCCCTTATATTACTTCTCCCCCTTTTTAGCCATAATTAAAGAAATCTCACTAAGAGAAAACCATTATCATAGAACAAGAAGAGAATAAGCATACAAAGCCAACAGTGTCAAAAGTGCAGAATGAAACCACAAAAGATTACAAGCCAAAGCACATTAAGTGCTAAGAGAAAAAACCAGAGTTGACACTTTCATCACCAGCAGTAGACCCAGAATCATGACCCTCAATATCACCAGTCCTCTCATCAGAGGTAGAATCCTCCTTAGCTTCCTCTTCATCTACATCAGCAACCTCAACATCATTACCTTCAGCCTGCTCTAGACTTCTAATCAAGGCTTCCAATTTTAGCTTCCTTGCAGTAGTTACACGAATGACTTCTCCCAAATCTCTGCAAGTTTCCTTCAACTCTGAGATAAGCCCAGTCTTGGTAGAGGGTGTCTTCTCAACATATGTCAAGACAATGTCTGGGACATGTCTTCTTGCAAATAATTTATAATGGAGAGATAGCACATAATCCCTTTTGCAAACCACATCATTACTAGAGAGAATACCAGGATACTGGCTTAAAATGATCTCACAAATCAATGAAGGAAATACAATGGGTAATTTGACAGCATTGGTAGTATCATGCTTCATAATCTGATAAAAAATGTAGCTCTCATAGTCAAACTTCACCTTTATACCAACAACAAATATAAACCTTCCTAACCCAACAACAATGGTGGAAGTATAATTGGTAGGCACCCAGTTTGTTGCTCCAATCCTATGATGGATAGCATATTTAACACTCAGTTGACCAGTAGATAGTTTTCCTTTCGAGGGTCATGCAGTAACTTGGTTTGCAGTGATCACCTTGCATACTTGATTATAAGTCACCTCAAGTTCACCTGCTTCTTGCTCACCCCTTCCTAAATACCTGTTAATAACAGCAGCAGAAAACTCAATACATCTCCCCCTCACATACACCTTACTAAAATCCTTACTTCTTCTGTCAGCAATGTCCTCAGAGATGTTCATAATGAACTCTTTGACCAACATATCATAGAACTTAGAAAAACCAGCCACAGTCTTCATCAACCTAGCATCAGAAATTAACTCCATGACCTCTTTTATCTCAAAAGAATCCTTGCCCAACTCTTTCTCAAGAGCAACTCTTCTTTGGTACACATACTTCCACTTTGGCACATTATCAACAGACTTTCTAACAGGTGTGATGTCCTGGACATCATCCTCAACATCCTCTTCAGACTTAGTATCAGATCTGGCCTTTCTCTTCTTAGAAGCAGTAGTAACTTTGCTTCATGTTTTAAGAGGTCCGACAACAGTCTTCTTCTTACTACTCTTAGAAGGAAAGTTATCAATCACAACTTTGCCTCTCCTTGTCTTCAACCTCTTGGCAATCCCAGGAGCCACATTCATAATCAATTCATCATCAGATGTAAAATTATTAAGATCTACAACATTATCAGAGACATTAGTCCTTTCCTTACTCTGATCAGAACCACCAATCTTGTTCTCCACACCAGAAATATCAGCATCAACATCACCTTCAATCCTCCCTTCCTTAAGCACAGAGTTAGCCAACTTGTGCAGGTTATCAGTATCAGTGCTCTTCTTAGAATGAGAACAATCAACATATCTTTCCTCACTTTGGTTAGCATCAAAAATGGGAATAGGATCCATTTGAGAAAGTGGGGTTGAAATCACAGGAACATTGTGACCTCCATATAAAACCCTAGTAACCAACTTTCTAATGGCTCTATCAACATACAGACTATCCTCTTTGGTCCTATTTTCAAAGGAAGAATCAAGAGGAGTAATAGAAGTGTTACCTATAGGAGCATGTTTGGAACCGCTTGCATGAGAGGTTGTGGGCTTTGTCAACTCAGCACCGTCACAGGGAAACATGGCTAGCGGAGCCACATCTATCACATTATCAAACGAGACGCTCACAGGGTGAGTCGTTATCTTTGATTCCGACCTAGCGGACTTGGAAGGAGTTGAACCATGTTGTTGAGACATCTTGAGAATTTTATGTATGGAACGATGATGATCAAGCAAAAGTTATATGAGAGTATGGGAGATGAAAGAGCAGTTAGAATGATAAGTGAGGTTAGGGTAGCGTGTGAAAATATATTTTAAGGTATTTTGAAATGATTGCATTAGTTGGAGACACTTTATTTTTGGAAAACACAAAACCTCTTGAATTATATTTCCACTCAGCAATAATTGCTGTAAATCCTCATACACGCAAATCCCTAATTTTCCTCTTAAAATTTCAAATTGACTAGCATCCAATTCCTTAGTGAAGATTTCAGCTAGCTGCTTCTCTGTAGCAACATGTTCTAAGGCAATGATCTTGTCTTCAACAAGCTCCCTTATAAAGTGATGGTGAATATCAATATGCTTGGTCCTACTATGTTAAATAGGATTTTTGGAGATGTTTATAGAACTTAAATTGTCACAATACAATGTCATGACATCTTGTGTGACATTATATTCAGTCATCATTTGTTTTATCCATACCAGTTGAGAACAGTTGCTTCCAGCTACTATCTACTCAGCTTCAGTAGTAGGCAGAGAGACACAATTTTACTTCTTGCTGAACCATGATATAAGATTGTTCCCCAAAAAGAAGCAACCTCCTGATGTGCTTTTCCTATCATCAACACTTCCAGCCCAATCAGCATCATAATACCCATATAACACATAGCCTGATCCATGAGTGTATAACATTCCATACTCACTTGTTCCATTAACATACTTCATAATCCTCTTTACTTGACTTATATGACTCACTTTGAGTTCATCTTGGTATCTAACACACACATCTACAGCAAAAGCAATGTCAGACCTGCTTGCTGTAAGATATAACAAGCTCCATATCATACTTCTATAGAGACTTTGATCCATATTTAAACCCTTTTCATCTTTAGACAAATTAAGATGAGTAGGAGCAGGTGTTCTTTTGTGACTGGCATTCTCCATCCCAAATTTCTTAAGTACATTCTTGGCATATTTAGTCTGAGATAGGAATATAGAATCCTCCATCTGTTTAACTTGCAACCCAAGAAAATATGTTAATTCACCAACAATGCTCATTTCAAATTTTGACTGCATTTGCTGGACAAAATGTTGAACCATCTCATCAGACATCCCACCAAACACAATATCATCAACATAGATTTGAGCAATCATGAGCTTTCCTCCTTCTTCTTTGACAAACAAAGTCTTATCTATGCCACCTTTTCTGTATCCATTAGCAACAAGAAATTATGTTAGTCTCTCATACCAAGCTCTTGGAGCTTGCTTTAATCCATACAGAGTTTTCTTTAACTTATAAACATGATTGGGAAAAGTTGGATCAATAAATCCCTTTGGTTGTTCCATATAGACCTCTTCATTTAGGTATCTATTTAAGAAGGCACTTTTAACATCCATCTGACACAGCTTGAATCTTAAAATACAGGCAACTCCCAAAAGTAATCTGATAGATTCAAGGCGAGCTACAGGAGCAAAAGTTTCATCAAAGTCAACCCCTTCAATCTTAGTGTATCCCTGAGCAACCATTTTGGCTTTATTTCTGGTGACCACCCCTTTTTCATCAGACTTGTTCTTGTATACCCATTTTGTTCCAATTACATTTGTTCCTTAAGGCCTTGGAACAAGATCTCATACTTCATTTCTCGTGAATTTCCCTAGCTCTTCTTGCATCGCATTGATCCAGAATTCATCAGTTAAGGCTTCCTTGACATTCTTTGTTTCAATTTTAGACACAAAACAAGAACTTATTATAACTTATCTGGATCTAGTAGCGACTCCCTTATTTAGATCACCTATGATAAGATCCATAGGATGGTATTTCTGAATTGTGGTTGAGGGTCCCTTGTTTACTAGTTCAGGTTCAGGCTCTGCATTAGTAGGATTGAGATCAATGTTTTTGTCTGCAGACTCTGCTGAGATATCAAGGAATGTTCCAACATCTTCTAGGACATCAGCCTCCTTATGCACATCATCAATAATAACATTGATGAACTCCATCATAGCTTTAGTTTTGGAGTTGAATACTCTATAGGCTATGTTGTTAGTATAATAGCCCAAAAATATTCCTTCATCACTTTTTGGATCCATCTTTATTCTTTGGTCACGGTCTGCCAATATGTAGCATTTTCTTCCAAACACATGGAAGTATTTGACAGTAGGTTTTTCTCCCTTCCATGTCTCATACAAGGTAGTCATGGTTCCTGTTCTTAAGGTCACTCTATTATGAACATAGCAAGCAGTGTTCATAGCTTCAACCTAGAAGTGGTAACGCAGTTTCTTTGCAGGGATCATAGCTCTAGCAGATTCCAGGATAAATCTATTCTTTCGTTCCACGACTCCGTTTTGATGTGGAGTAATGGGAGAAGAGAATTCATGGCTAATCCCTTCTGATGAGAAAATTTCAGCAAGTATTTTATTCTCAAGTTCCTTCCCATGATCACTTCTAATTCTAACAACATTGCTCTCCTTTTCTCTTTGAATTCTTTGACAGAGATCTTTGAACACATCAAACACTTCAGATTTTTCTCTTATAAAATTCACCCAAGTATATTTGGAAAAATCATCCACCACCACATAAGCATACTTCTTTCCACCAAGACTCTCCACCTGCATAGGTCCCATCAAGTCCATGTGAAAAAGTTCCAACACTTTTGAAGTAGTAAGATGTTTAATCTTCTAGTGTGACATCCTAGTTTGCTTTCCAATTTGGCATTCACCACATACCTTCCCTTCTTCAATCTTTAGCTTAGGAATTCCTCTTATAGCTTCTATAGAGATGATCTTCTTCATCCCTTTTAGATGCAAATGACCATGTTTTTGGTGCCACAATTTCACTTCATCTTCTTTGGCTAGAGCACATATGGAGGTGTAACTAGAATCTTGAGGAACCCATAGATAGCAGTTGTCCTTAGATCTGACTCCCTTCATAATCACTTTACTCTTTTCATTAGTAACCAAACATTCAGATTTAGTGAACTTGACATTGAATCCTTGATCACACAGTTGACTGATGATAATCAAGTTGGCAATCAACCCTTTAACCAGCAACACATTATCAAGGTTTGGTACTCCTGAGCATTTGATCTTTCCAACCCCTTGATTTCACCCTTGGCTCCATCACCAAAAGTCACATAGCTAGTAAAATGGGATTTGATGTCTACTAAGAGATTTTTAATTCCTGTCATGTGTTTGGAGCACCCACTGTCAACATACCAATCCTCTTTAGCTGAGACTCTGAGAGACATATGAGCTATCAAAGTGGTAGCAGCAACTCTAGGAACCCATTGCTTCCTATTAGAAGGAATGTTGTGATTGGATCTAGGTTGAGGAACAAGTTTAAGATATCCATATAGCCTGAAGCAAAAAGGCTTTATGTGACCAAAACGTCCACAATAATGATATCTCCATCTTTGGAATCTTCCTCTTGGGTGGTTGGGTTGTCCTCTACCATGATGTTGAGACATATGATGTGACATATTTCACTTAGGCCCAGAAGGACTATTGTGTGAAGAGGGACTACAGTCTAAAGAGGGTTTCTTTTCTCCATCAAACCCTATCACAATCATGTCTCTTGCCCTTTTTCCAACCTGAAGGATTTCATCTAAAGTGTCAGTTCCACTGTTCAGCATTCTGACAGACTTGGACATTTGATCAAGTTGAGAATTCAGCAATGTAAATTCATCATTCAACTCAGAGATAGTTTTAATATGCTCTTCCTTTTCAGCCTTCAGTTTGATTATAAGTTTCTTCTGCTTCTCTCCTTGATGACATACTTCTTCATTTCTAAGACACAACTCTTTGTAAGAAGCTGCAAGTTCTTCAAAGGTTAATTCATCATCATTAGAGTCTTCATCAGCAACATATCTCTCAGTCAAAGCAATCACATGTTTAGCATATTCTTCTTCAAGATCACTTTCAGAATCCTCATCATTCCAAGATACAATTAGGCTCTTCTTTTGTTTCTTGAGGTAAGTAGGGCATTCAGCTCTAATGTGACCAAATCCTTCACATCCATGGCACTGACTGAATCCCTTTACTTTGAGTTGACTTTTCTTTATACCTTATTCTTCTACCAACATCATTAGACTTGCTGATGATATATGAGTTGTTCTTGACATTTGGTATTGACTTCATGTCTATCCTCTTCATTACATTGTTAAAATGTCTTCCAATGAGCACTATAGCATTGGATAAGCTTTCATCAGTATCCACATCACATTCATCCTCTCCATCTTTAATATTGTACACAAAGGTTATGCTCTTCTTCTTATCATATCTGTCACTTACCCTCACTTCAAAGGTTAAGAGAGATCCAATAAGTTCATCCAACCTTATCTTTCTGATGTCTTAAGCTTCTTCTATGGCAGTTACTTTCATATCAAATCTCTTGGGAATAGACCTGAGAATCTTTCTTACAAGCTTTTCTTCTGACATCTTTTCACCTATGGCACTTGAAGCATTGGCTATTTCAAGGATATTCATATGAAAATCATGTATGCTTTCATCATCTTTCATCCTTAAGTTTTCAAATTCGGTAGTTAGCAATTGAAGTTTTGACATCTTCACCTTAGAAGTACCTTCATGAGTAGTTTTGAGTATCTCCCAGGCATCTTTGACAACTTCACAATTGTTCAACAATCTGAATATATTTCTATCCAGTCCATTGAACAAGGCATTCAAGGATTTATAATTTCCAAGAGTCAATTCATCCTCCTCCTTAATCCATTCTTCCTCAGGCTTCAGGTCAGATATAGCTTTTCCATCTCTCCCAACAGTGATAGGGTGTTCCCATCCTTTTATAACAGCTTTCCAAGCCTTACTATCCAATGATTTCAAGAAGGCCACCATGCGAGGTTTCCAATAATCATAATTATTTCCATCCAGAACAGGTGGTATGTTCACAAATCCTCCCTCTTTGTCCATAGTACCAGAAAGTATTGTCCCTAGATCTCACCCAGAACCAGAGCAAGATGCCTGCTCTGATACCAATTGAAATTCTGGTATCAGATATGAGATGTTGAAAGAGATGTCACGACACTAATATCTGAACACTTACCAATTTATGAACAAGATAAAATGCAGTTAACAATTGTAAATAGACATAAGCAATCGCTAACCCAATTCGATGCAAACACACCTACGTCTGGGGGCTACCAAGCTAGGAAGGAAATCCACTAAACAGAATTAGTTTGAAGACTCTCAGCAAACTCTCTAGTTTACAATCTTTGCACCTAATCTCTACCCGTGTAACTTCTATCTAAGACACTCTCAAATATGAGACACCTCTCACTCCCCCTCAATCACATGCAGTGATAAAAACAGAAGATCAAAAAGTAGAAGACACACTTCAAGGACAACATTTGATCTTTCTTAAAAACTTCAATCAAGAACAATGCACTCGTGCTTAAAAGCTTAGAGTGGACAACTTACAACTCAAAGAACTCAGTCCAATTCACACATCAAAGTGGTGAATGAATGGCTCACAAGAAAACAACGAATAAAAGACTCAAACCCTAACAAAAGACAAAACGCAGCATTCTCAAAATCTTCTCTCTACCTTACAAGTAGGGTTAACACGTCTTAAAATAGAAACCATTCTTCATGGGCTTGGGCAAAAGTAATTCATAATTAAAGCTAATTATTCTCCATATCTTTTTGCACAAAAATAGAAACAAACCATTCTTTAAAAGGAAATAGAATATACTTGCTTCAAATAATGTCACTCCTTGATTTGCGCAAACAATCACTTAACAAAGGCACACAAAAGATTGCAGAAAAAAACGCAACAGACAAAACATAACATTCTGACTGAATGTTCTGTAAACATATGTCAGGACATCATACTTGACATCATGAATTAAGCCCTGCAACAACACAAAGAACCACCTGCAGAATGTTAAGATCACATGTCAAGACATCATATAGGACATCTTGTGATAACACCAAGTTTTACCAAAATTGCTGCCAATCACAGAACTAACAGTAATAAACAATCAAATCTTGGGAAACTCTTTGTTGCACCCCAAAATTTTCCTAACCTTTTCTTACTTGGTTTATGTTTCATTGCATTAGCATATCATTAATCTAACACTTGCATAGCATAGCATTGTTCATTTGTGCAGGGGATCAAGTATGGTTTATATCAAGAGGATCCTTTCTAGAGGTCTTATTTAAGCTTGAGAATTCACCATAGTCATCAGGAAGAGGGTTGGGTTCTTGAGGAGTTCAGTTGTTTGTATGTGGTTAATCTCCTAATCTGGGGACCAATTGAAGATTATCAGTGGATTGTGAGGCATTGATCAAGGAGAGAGTGTTTGGATAGAGCTCATAGAGTGTCTTGAGGGTCATGGTGGAGCTCAATCAAGTCATTGTGTCAAGTGTGAAGAGCCACAGTTGAGGGTGTTGCAATTAGGGTTTTCATCTGAGTAACCCTAAGTCAACTGTGCAATTGAAGAGGATCAAAGTTCATTTTTGAGTCTTTGTAATCATGGATAGTTGTGTTGAGATACATGAGATGATATTCCAAGATCTATTCAAGAAGAATTCAAAGTGTGAGGAGTTACTAAATTAGGGTTCTCAAGGTAAAATCCCCTATTTAGTGCCTAACTTCAAGACCACTTATCTCAAGATGCAAGTTTCATCTCCACTTTTAGCCAACATGAAACTTGTAGAGCATGCTCTTATATTTAATTTGAGTACTAGAAGTCCTCCATTGGGTTTATAAAACTCAAGTTATGACCTAGACAAGTTACAGGTCATCTGAGGAATGTGAAATTTGTCTGTGAAAGTTCACCAACTTCCAAGGAACTTTTAACCTAGAAGGGTGTTTCTCCTAAAATTTTTGCCAACATGAAAGTTGTAGGTCTTGATCTTAGCTTTCCAAATTGTATTAGAAGTCTTCCATCTGATTTTTAGAACTCAAGTTATGAGGTTTACAAGTTAGGGGTATTTTGGGAAAATAAGATTATAGGTCATTTGGCATTATAGGTCCTTTTCTCCATCTTGCAAGCTTCAAATGAAGTTTTGTTCAACACAAAACTTGCTCCAAATGATGTTTTTAGGTTAACCATGTCCTCATGATGAATTAATTTGGCTTAGGGTGAGACTTGGTTTGAGAAATTTTGCAAAAGGAAGAATTTAAAGGCATTTAATTGAAAAATTCATGATTAATTCATTTGTGTTCAAAATAGGCCATATGAATACTCATTTTAATTAGAAAAAGCATTCTAAACACATTGGAAATATTGGATTTTTCATTTGAGGCTAATTTCATAGCTTTATGGTTTGTTACTTCACAAGTAAGCAACACTTCACAATTTGGTCATGGGATGAATTCAAGCTCCCTAATCACTCTAAACTCCCTCAACAGACCACAAGGAGTTGATTGAAAGCTTCCAAGAGAAGATTTGAACCAAAATTCGTGCATACCATGGTTGATTTTTTGGATGAAATTTGAAAATTGGATTTCTAAATTTGGGCCTCAATTGGACCTCAAAAGCCCATAAACCATTTGTATTTAAGTTCAGAAGAAGATTTTGCTCCATTTTGGTGATCAATTCGTGCTGGAAGCAGAGATAGAGAGTTGAGTTTCAAGAGCTCCAAGTGAAATCGTGAATTCTGATTGAAAAGGATTCAAGACAAATCAAGGTCTCTAGAAGCTTCATCACACTCTATTGAACGTATATGCAAGAGATTGGACCAAGAGAAGCTTCCTAACCACCTCAATTTGAAGCTCAAAACCAGGTATGTAACTTCCAAAATTCCACTGATTCTAGCACGATCTAAGCATGATTAGTATGTGGTTAGGCTTTGGATTGAAACATAGATGAAATCTGGATAAGAATTTGGTTGATTAGAGACAAAATAGGATGCGATGTAATTTCTGTTGAGAGTTAGTTTGGCCTGATCTTGAGGTTTCAACATGATCTAGTTAGTTTAAGATGATCAGTGTAACAAGAGGAATAGATTTGTGGTCTTGAATTAAGGATTGGTAAGAGTTCAGATTGAAGTGAATTTTAAGATCTGCTTCGTGTTTCATTTTCTGTTGAGTTGAGAGAAATGAAGATCAAATTTGAGATCAGGAGGAATTTTGGAGTGGATCTATATAAGTTTCATTGAGTTTGGAGTGCCTGCAACTCAGAGACCACCAGAGAAGATGATCGAAAGTCATCTCCGGCCACCGTGCTGGACTTTTCCTCCAACCGCCATTCAAATGAAGAAGATGACTTGATCACCCTTGGATCTGGCTTGAACATTGACAAAGTCCCCTCATCGTGTGGCCGTGACTTGTTCTCAGAACTTGAGTTTTGAGTATGAAACGCTGCGTTTCATTTTTGAGGTGGCAGCGCAGGAACCATCAAATGCCTTGACCAAGTCCACCATCCAACGCCTCCCATTTATTCTTGCATTTTATTTGTTTTAATTCTTTTCTTTTTTATTTTAATTGCATTTTCATTCTTTAATTCATTTTAATTCCATAAATCATCAGAAAAATAATCTAAAAGTATGTCCATGCTCCTCTTTTATTTTGTGATTTTTCTGTGTTTTTATATTTCTGGTTTGCTTATTTTTCAATTTAATTTGATTTTTCT
Source organism: Lathyrus sativus (assembly GCA_963859935.3). NCBI lineage: Eukaryota > Viridiplantae > Streptophyta > Magnoliopsida > Fabales > Fabaceae > Lathyrus > Lathyrus sativus. The sequence goes on from OZ012735.1 coordinate 118,142,103, forward strand.
CATTTTATTATTTTCTTTAATTTTGTATATTTGATACATGATTTTGCTGATTTTTGTTCTTGCAATTGGTATAGAATCTTGGGCTGATTTTTTGCTAGCTGGTAGATTAGATGTGCATGATCCCCTGTGATTTTATTTAGATTTTTTAGACAACATTAAGTTCTGTTTTGGATTAGGATCATTAGACTTTTCATTTTAGGGTTTTATATTAGATACCTTGTGATTTAGGATTTTTTTAGGTGACCTTCCCTTTAGATTGAGGTTCTGGCCCTTTTCCTATAGGTCCATAACATGTTTAGGTTCCCTTAGAAATTTTCTTAGGATTTTAGAGGTTGTTTTAGTATTTTAAGTTGATTTAACATTTAGGCTAGTTTTTAGTTGCTTTCAACATAGCACTTGCCTTAGATTGACCCCATTGGTTGCCTTTAGTGCATGATAGGTTTTATAATCTTCTTGGATAGTGTTTTAGACATGTTTAAGCTTCTATTTGCTTATTGGTGGTGTTTGATTTGGTGTTTAGACCTCCCTTTAGAAGCTTTCTTTGAGCTTGTTCAATTAGGGTTTAGGAAGAGCTTAGTTGTCCTCTCCTTTTTCACATAAAACATGGATTGCTTTGATTGCTTTCCATTATCATCCTATGATTCAAGGTCCCTATGTGAAAGCCTCATCCTTCCTTTGGAAGGATGTGTGGCATTTTACAAGAGGTAGAACCTTTGAGGATGCCTTTCTCTGATGACTGGTTGAGTGTCTGGTAGGATTCCTTTGGTTTCCTTCCTGCTTCCCATCATCAATCCAATATTCTTGATGTTTGCTCTCTTCTCTTTTGTTAGAGCTTGTTGGAGCATGGAGATGAAGACTTCTCTTGAAGATGGCTTGAAGTTGTTTGCAGACTGTTTGATTGTTTGCTGTTCATCTGCTCTGTTGTTGAGCTGTTTTGTCTGCTGTTTTTCTGACTGCTCTGCTTTGCTTGTATGACCGATTGACTGTGTGTTGCATTAGACTGGGTTTCTCATATAGTAATATAGGCTTAAGAGCATCCTAAAGGTTGAGATTAGCTCCATTTGCTTGTCTGCATTTAGAGGTTGAGTCTGTCTCCCTCTGCTTGACTGTTATTGATTGGCTTTACTTGTTGGCTTAAGGTTGAGTCTGTCTCCCTTGCCTGTGTTTTGTGTGTGGCCTTTGGGCTTGCTTGCTCTAGAAGTTGATCTTGGCTCCTTCTTCTTGTTTGTTGTATTGTATGCATTTTATTTACAGTAATTTCTTTGCGGTTATTTCTTTTGCTGTTGTTTTCCTTTGCCATGTTCCCCTAGGAACTCTGACTTCTCTTGTTCAAGTGAAGTTATGACAGACATTAGGGTTCTAACCATGCATGATAACATTAGTTATCTTCCCTTCTAACCTCAACCATAGGATCAATTTTGCATGACAACTTTAGGATTGGATCAGTTCCCCTTTAGTGCGTCTTTTCTCTTCTCATCTGCAAACAAAATCAAAATACAGTAATAAAGGTTAATCGACGTCGTACGCTACGAGCCTTAAGCTACTTGAGAAAGGATTATTGAAGAGTTTCTTTTCAACAGTCTGGATGTTTAGTATGGCACCCTTTGGGTGACATGCGACACATTCACTCTCAGGTCATAGTCTTTAGTGTGATATCAGTTGCAAACATCCATAAAAGTCACTTCTCTAAAAAACAGAAAACAAAGATCAAACATCTTTTTGTCCTCTGGGACCTTTAATTCTTAGAAACCCTTTTCAGAAGGAGAGTTTTGTTAACTCCCGATTCTACCGCAAATGGTAAACGCTTAAGTCTCCGTCGAGCGAGCTGCATATACCAAACTGTTGGAACCGTCTGTTAACCCTACTCGGATAAAAAAAGACAAACTTGTGTCTCTCGTGTCCCGAACTACGTTTGTTCTAATCTTTCACGTTGTGTGAAAGTACGTAGGCACAAGATGCGATGTCTTGGCGAGCAACCTTCCCCCGTAGTTAGGTGAACTACGTTGACTCTGATTTCTCGTTCCAGACGGGAATACATAGGCATAAAGTGCGATGCTTTGCCGAGTCATTTTCTTTTCTTTTCAGACCAGACCTTTAGTGTAGATAGATGTAATCAACCCATCAGATAAACACCATAAGCATGGATCCCATCGAGTACGATGGACGTGAGGGGTGATAATACCTTCCCCTTGCGTAACCGACTCCTGAATCTAGACAATGGTTGCGATGACCTTGTCTTATACCTTTTCGTCAGGTTTTTCCGATTGTTCCCTTTCCCGTTCTGAGGGATAAATAACGAAAGGTGGCGACTCTTCTGTCTTGCCGGCCTCGATTTTCGCATTAGCGACACTCTTGACCAAACGAGATTGGATAATTCTTGAAAAACGATGTTGACCAAACTTTAACTCTGTTCAAATTAATTACACTCGGACTGAAGGGCTGGTATTTGATATTCTTGATCCCAACATCTTCCTGAAAAGGTTAATAAAAGTAAAACAAACATATATTTTTGGATTTTGATTAATGTTAGTAAATATGAACAATCAAACAAAAGAAAATAAGAAACCCACAGGTTCTTGGTGATCTCCCTCAAGACAAATCTATAGAGGAGGGAAAGAGAACCAAAGTTTATGATCTTGTTTGTGATACATAATGCAAAATGAAGTGGGATCTTGGGGTAAAAATTAAGGTATTACACCACTCAAAGTATTTCACCCTTACAAGACTCATGCTTGAGGGAATGTGTATGATTTATTCTCTCACCTAAAAGAAACACCATCCAAATTAGGTCTTATATAAAAGTTTTCACAAAACCTGCTACAAAAATGATTATTTATCTCCTCTTTAACCAACTCCACCTTATCAATCCACCCTCCCGATGAATTAATACCCAAAAGAGCTTCTTTCTAAAATGTTATTTAATGGCCTTGTGAAAGAATTTAGAATTATAAGCACCTTCCGACAACCATAATGCTCTAGCTTTTTGACAAAGAAAGCTCTCTTTCTCACAGATAGAACTCCAAACCTTTCTTTGAAGCAATAACTCTCTTTGAAGCCAAATCCTGAAAACCATTTGACCCATCGCAAATTGCTTGAAAATCAAAAGCATTAAGATCAAGAACCTCCTCATCCACCTCCAAATCAAAATGAATGAAAACCTCCTTATTCCACCTTCTCGAAGTAGCTTTTAACAACTTCATTTCCTCCTTGAGCACATAAGCAGCCTTGCACTTAACCTCTACCAAATTCCAAAATTTCTCAATACAATCCATAAAATCTTCGTGATCGATCCATACATTAAATAACTTGAACGACTTAGGACCTTAATTCATATCTCTCATGTAACACCCCAAATTTATTGGAATATTTATTTAATTTATTTAAATATGAATATTCGTGTTTTTGGTGATTTTTGGTGGTTGGTGTGAATATTAAGAATTATGGATTTTGAGTTATTTATTTAAATAATAGTATATAATATGAATATATTGGTATTATTAATTTAAATAAATATAAGTGAATTGAGGGGAAAATGGACTTTTGAGGAGGAGTTAGTGAGGGTGAAATTGGAAAGCTCATTTTAAGGCTCAAAATTAGGTTTAACAAAAAGGAATTTTGAGGGAATTAGGATTCGTTCTTGTTAGACCGTGAAAAGAGAAGAAATAGAGGCCAGAGCTCTGAGGAAGAGGATTGAGGCAAAGCTTCGTGAGGTTTCCAAGAATTAAGGAGAAAGGCTTAAAGTCGGCAATTAAGGTTTGAGGAGTATTGCCTTCATTGTTTTCAATATGTGATTCAATGTGTTTAAAGCCGATTTAAGGATTTAGGAGGTTTTTGAGTTTGAGGAAATTAGAACTTCATGGAAAAATCTGTTTTTGAGGTTATTTAAGTATGTGAATATTACCTTCATTGTTTTCAATATGTGATTCAATGTATTTAAAGTCGATTTAAGGGTTTAGGGATTTTGAGTATTGAACTATTGTTGCCTTTCTGGTGAGTTTAATGAGTTTGAGAGATTTGAACTGATGGTTTGATAAGTTTGAGGCTGATTTGGGAGTAAGGGAAATTAGTTCTTCGTGGCCAAAATCTGTTGTTGAGGTTTTAACCGTATAGAGTAATTAATTATGAGAACTCTAATGAACGTGGGAAAATTGTAAGGATTTTATGAAAATTGGAGGCGTAAATATGATACGGGATTGGCCTAATAAGTCGTAGATTTTGTGTCTTTATCGTCGTAATACCTTAGGAATGATTAAGGGATGTTTTTGGGGCATTGGGGAAGGAAATCGTAGGGACTTTTGGGCTGGTTTTGCTACTGGTGCGTAATAGTGTTTTGTTATAATCACGAGTTCACACAATAAACAATCCTTCGCACGACGAACACTCACCCCAGACTCGCACGTTGAACTATCCAGTGAACGTAGCAGAGTTTTGCAAATTGTGTTCTTGTGCAGTGTTGTCTTGATGTTTTGATGTTGTGATTTTCTGGATGAATTACCTTGAGTATGACTGTGATTCGTATATGATTAATACATGATTGTATGATGATTCCTATGAGTAATGATGATGAGTTATGATGTTGATTCCATGAGTTTTTGATAATTATATGGTGACATGATTATTATGATGACTTTGATGAATGATGATGCACCTAATGAGTTTATTATGAGGATGATATTGACGTGTGCATCATGCATTCATATGCATTTCAGACTTTGGTCTAGTGTTTGATTCTTGTGGCTTCAGTCCCATTGTGCGGATGTGAAGTATTTTATTGTGCTCCGATTCTTGTGTAGAATCAATCATATTGATGGGGATCTATGGAGGATTGATGTCCCAGTGTCTATTGAACTTTGATGAATTGGTAACACATGCATGAGTCTTGTTGCATTTGCATTTATGTGACAATTTGGTGTAATTTATGATATTATAGCTTTTTGATGTTTCCTTGATGATTATGATGATGTTGAATATGAAAATGACGTTATTTTATATATTGATTCCTATATTGATTATTATGAATCGTTTTACTCACCCTACTTGTTTGAATGTTGCTTCCACGTGGGTAACGTGCAGATCACCAGGTTTAACCATGGATGTCGTCGATGACTTTTTAGAGTTTTTGACTTTTGGTTGACTTAGAGGGTCTTGCTCTGATGGTGTAATATCAGGTTGGGGTCTTTTAGTTAAACCATGCTTTATTTATTATTGTTATTTTGATTATGTTGTTGCGCAGGGAAAACTTTGGATTTTTCCTTTTTGAGTTCTACTGCCTTTTGAGCAATTTTTGAGTAATTTTGGGAAAACCCATTGTTTACGGAGCATTGACTTTTATTTGAGTTATTGAGAAATGTGTGCCATTTGAGGTGATTTTTATTGTGTTTAATATTTTACTCTGATGAATGTGATTGATTTGCCATTATATTTGTGGGGTAGAAAAGGGTGTTACATTAGTGGTATCAGAGCAGGTCGGTCCGTCCGGTCGAGTTTTTATGTTGTTAGTCCTCTGTCAATCAATAATGTGAGAATACTATTGGATGAGTTATTTTCTTCTGACCATATTGTTGGCTGCAAATGGCTGGAAGAAATGATCATGCTCTTGCTGATGTGCTAGAATCGCTTGCCCAAGTGGTGGCCCAAAATGGTGGACCTCCAGATGAGTTTCGTGCTTTGGGGAAGTTCCAGAGGAACAATCTGCCGACTTTTGTGGGCACTCATGATCCTGACGGTGCGCGGAAGTGGCTAAGAGTGATTGAGAAGATTTTCTGGGTTATTGCGTGCGCTGATGCTCAGCATGTGCAGTTTGGTACGCATATGCTAGCAGAGGAAGCTAAGGACTGGTGGGATAACACTCGTCAGAGATTAAGAGGTGTTGGTATTAAAATAACTTAGACTGTGTTTAAGGAAGAATTTTTGAGGAAGTATTTTCCTGAAGATGTTTGGGAAAGAAAGAGGTGGAATTCCTTGAGCTGAAGCGAGGGAATATGACTATGGCTGAGTATGCGGCAAATTTTGAGGCTTTAGTAAAGTTTTGGCTGCATTACAATCATGCTGACACAGAGATGTCGAAGTGTCTCAAGTTCGAGAATGGATTGAGACCATAGATTAAGCAGAGAATTGGGTACCAGCAGATGCATCGATTTGCGGAACTGGTGGACAAAAGCAGAATTTATGATGAGGATAGCCGAGTTTGATCTGCTCACTACAAGCAGCTGAGTGAGAAGAAAGAGAAATGACATTATAGATGGAAACCGTATGTGACTTCTGGTGATAAAGTGGAGCAGAAGGCTTCAGATGGGAAAAAGTCAAGTGGGGGAACGACTACTGCTCCAAACAAGTGTTATAAGTGTGGCGAGCAAGGTCACCGTGTTGAGGTTTGTACTAATAAAATGCTGAAATGTCATCGTTGTGGTAGGAGAGGTAATAGAGTTACTGACTGCAAAGGTGAAGCTATGACTTGCTTCAACTATGGAGAGAAAGGTCATATCAGTCCCTAGTGCCAGTAGTTGAAGAAGACTGCTACTACTGCTCAGAAGAACGACAGAGTGTTTGCTTTGAGAGGTGCAGAAGAACCCAGTACAGATAACTTAACAGAGGTACTTGCTTTATTAATGATGTTGAATTGACTGTTATAATTGATATTGGTTCTACTCATTCGTTTATTTCGCATGAATGTGCTATGAGGTTGAATTTAAAATTATCTTCTATGGTTGGGAGTATGGTTATCGATACCCTGGTTAATGGTTTTGTGACTAGTGTGTTAGTCTGTTTGAGTTTCCATTTGATCATTTATAATAAGAATTTTGTGATGGACTTGGTATGTCTACCTTTGCATTGAATTGATGTTATTCTTGGAATGAACTGGTTGGAGTTTTACTATGTCCATATTGATTGCTACAGCAAGACTGTGAGGTTCCCTGAGTTTGGTGATTGTGGATAGCTGATGTTTGTATCAGCTAAGCAAGTAGAAGAACTCTTAGAGGATGAGGCTCAGATGTTTTCATTGTTTGCATCACTTCAAGTTGATTATGAAGCAGTGAGCGTGGAGCTACTAGTTGTTCAGGAATTTCTAGAAGTGTTTCCAAACGACATAAGTGACTTACCTCCTGGGCATGAGGTAGAGTTTACTATGGACTTGATATTGGGCACTAGTCCTATGTCGATGTCTCCTTATAGAATGTCTATATCTGAATTGGGAGAATTGAAGAAACAATTGGAAGAGTTGCTTGAGAAGAAGTTTATCCGACCGAGTGTTTTTCCGTGGGGTGTTCTTGTGTTGTTGGTGAGGAAGAAAGATGGTAGCATGAGATTGTGTATGGATTATCGACAGTTGAATAAAGTGACGATCAAGAATAAGTATCCACTTCCGAGAATTGATGATCTAGTGGATCAATTGGTGGGCGCTTGTGTGTTTAGTAAGATTGATTTGAGCTCTGGTTATCATCAGATTCACGTTAAGCCTGATGATATTATGAAGACAGCTTTCACGACGAGGTATAGACACTAAAAATATATTGTAATATTGTTTGGTGTATCTAATGCACCTGGTGTATTCATGGAGTATATGAATCATATTTTTCATCCTTATTTGGATTAAATTGTGGTAGTATTTATTGGTGATATCTTGATATATTTGAAGTCCGAGGAAGAACATGCGCAACATCTAAGAGTTGTATTGCAGGTTTTGAGGGACGCGAAGTTTTATGTCAAGTTATCCAAGTGTGAGTTTTGGTTGAAGGAAGTGAGTTTCCTTGGCCATGTGATTTCTAGTGGAGGGATTGCTATTGATCTGTCCAAAGTTGATGTTGTGTTGAAGTGGGACACTCTGAAGTCTGCTACTGAGATTCGAAGTTTCCTTGGCTTAGTTGGTTATTATCGTAGGTTTATAAAAGGCTTTTTGAAGTTGGTGTTGCCATTAACTCAGTTGACTTGAAAGGGTCAAGCTTATGTGTGGGATGTTGCATTTGAGAGGAGTTTTGTAGAACTCAAGAAGAAGTTGACGACTGCTCCAGTACTGATCTTGCCAAATCTGAGTGAGTCTTTTGTGGTATATTATGATGCGTCAAAAATGGGTCTTGGTGGTGTACAAATGCAAAATGGTCAGGTTGTTGCTTATGCTCCCAAACAACTGAAGGTTCATGAAAGGAATTATCCTACGCATGACTTAGAGTTGGCCACTGTGGTGTTTGTGTTGAAAGTTTGGAGATATTATCTTTTTGGGTCTAGGTTCGAAGTGTTCAGTGATCACAAGAGCCCGAAGTATTTGTTTGATCAGAAAGAGTTGAATATGAGGCAGAGGAGATGGATTGAACTTCTGAAGGATTGATTTTGAATTGAGTTACCACCCTGGTAAGGTTAATGTTGTAGCTGATGCATTAAGTAGGAAGTCCTTGCATATGTCAATGCTTATGGTTTGAGAGTTAGGACTGATTGAATAATTCATAGATATGAGTCTAGTGTGTGAAGAGACTCCTAACAGTGTGAAGTTGGGTATGCTAAAGTTGACTAGTGGTATTCTCCAAGAAATTAGAGAAGGTCAAAAATCTGATTTGAGTTTGGTGGATCGTCTCACGTTAATCAACCAAGATAACGGGGGTGATTTTTGAGTCAATGAGAATAGTGTGATGAGGTTCAGAGATAGGGTGTGTGTTCCAGATATGCCAAAAATTAAGAAGAGCATTCTTGAGGAGGGTCACATAAGTGGGTTAAGTATTCATCCGGGTGCCACAAAAATGTATCAAGACTTGAAGAAATTGTTTTGGTAGCCAAGGATGAAGAAAGAAATTGCAGAGTTTGTGTATGCTTGTTTGACTTGTCAAAAGTCGAAGATTGAACATCAAAGATCACTGGGTCTGATGCAACCGTTGAATATTCCAAAGTGGAAATGGGATAGCATTTATATGTATTTTGTGACAGATCTACCAATGACTTTGAAGGGATATGATTCAATTTGAGTAATTATTGATAGATTGACCAAATCGGCTTATTTTGTACCGATGGGGATCAATTATTCGTTGCAGAAGCTGGTCGAATTGTATATTGATGAGATTGTGAAACTACATGGTATTCCTTCAAGTATTGTGTCTGATAGAGATCCGAGATTCACATCGAGGTTCTGGGAGAGTTTGCAGACAACTTTGGGTACTAAGCTGAGGTTGAGTTTTGCCTATCATTCACAAACTGATTGACAGACAGAAAGAACTATCTAGTCTTTAGAGGATTTGTTGAGAGCTTGTGTATTAGATCAAACTGGATCATGGAATAGTAATTTGTCGTTGATTGAGTTTACCTACAACAACAGTTACCATTTTAGTATCGGAATGGCACCGTATGAGGCATTGTATGGTAGGAGATGTAGGACTCCTTTGTGTTGGTTGAGTTAGGCGAGAGTGTTATGCTCGGACCTGAGATTGTGCAAGAGACGACTGAAAATATCAAGATGATCCGAGAAAAGATGAAAGCGTCGCAGAGTCTCTAGAAAAGTTATCACGACAAGAGGAGGAAAGCACTTGAGTTCCAGGAGGGCGATCACATGTTTTTGAGAGTTACGCCAGTAACTGGTGTTGGCCGAGCTTTGAAGTCTCGAAAGCTCACACTGCGTTTGTTGGTCCATATCAGATTTCGCAGAGGGTGAGAGAAGTAGCATATCAGATTGATTTATCGTTGTTGCTTGCGAATTTGCATGATGTGTTTCATGTGTGTCAGTTAAGGAAGTACATTCCAGATCCGTCACATGTGATTCAGATGGATGATGTACAAGTGAGAGATAACTTGACTGTTGAGGCATTGCCAGTACAAATTGATGAATGAGAAGTGAAGCAACTGTGAGGTAAAGAGATTTCTTTGGTAAAGATAGTTTAGGGAGGACCATCTAGAGGGAGCATGACTTGGGAGCTCGAGGATTAGATGAGGGAGTCGCATCTGACTCTGATTCCTTTAGGTAATTTTCGAGGGTGAAAATTCTTTTAAGTGAGAGAGAGTTGTAACACCCCAAATTTATTAGAATGTTTATTTAATTTATTTAAATATGAATATTTGTATTTTTGGTGATTTCTGGTGGTTGGTGTGAATATTGAAAATTATGGATTTTGAGTTATATATATATATATATATATATATATATATATATATATATATATATATATATATATATATATATATATATATATATATATATATATATATATATATATATATATATATATATATATATATATATATATATATATATATATATATATATATATATATATATATATATATATATATATATATATATATATATATATATATATATATATATATATATATGCCTATGCTGAGAATTATGGATTTTCGGTGGTTAGTGTGAATATCGCACCATTGGTTATGGAGCTTTGGTGGAAGATTTTGGAATGAGAGAAAAGTTGAGATAATTGAAGTGAAATATGTAGAAAAATTAGAAAAATGAGTGAGATTTATGAGAGGTTTGGAGTAGATTTGATTAAATAACCCTTAGGTTAGGAATCAAAGTATTGTTAGGAGTGTGCGTTGGTGTTTGGAATGGAAATTAGGAATGAAGTGTTTGAATTTGGGAGGTAATCGATTGGAAATTCTGCAGTGCTGAAATTTGAACCACTTTTGCAAAATACGTCTGAGGTAATCGATTACCCATATGTGGTAACTAATTACCACATTCAAAATTTGCCAAATTTGGCGCCATGTGGAGGAAAACTTGCGTAACCACTCATTGCCATCTGCTATGAACCTTGTTAAGCCTCTGAAACTTATCCTTTGATATTGCACCTATAAAATGCCTGAAATAACATGTGAATTGCCTCCTGTGCTTAAAATTGCTTGCTGAAGAATATAATTGGGTGCTCAATTGCTGAGTTAAACAAGTGTTGAAGCCTCTGATGCTTGCTGTTCTAGAAACTCTTGCAATAAAAGGAAACCTCGAGCCACAAAAATATCTTGATCCCATGTCTCGAGAGTCAATGCCATGATATGCAAAAAATGTGAAATGAACAAAACACAAGCCAGTAAATCGAAAAACGATGAGACAAATTTTAGGGTGCTACAATCATCAGTATCATGGACTCTCAGGTCGAGAAATGATGATAGATTCACCATTTTTAGTTTGGCATCATCATCAATAAAGAAGACCTCAACTAACTTCTAATGAAAGGTCTCCAAAGGCATAAGCTATCTAAGTCAACACCCTATCATATGCACCAAACGTACAGGATAAAGTATCTCCAAAGAAAACCTCGTATGGACGTGAATTTCGTACCAACTATACATAGCCAGACGCCACGCAAGTCCCTCATTTCTCCACTCTAATCCTAAGTGTATACTCAAGCCTGGGTAGTAGGCTTATCTCTCATGTAACAAACCCAACCAACATTACAATAACAACATCAAAATAGGATAACAATAATCAAATGCAACAATAAAATGCAATAATATACACCAATAATGTACATAAAAGCAAATAACTGCATATAAGCAAACACCCAATGAAACAAAAACAGACAAGCGCTAGGGTCGACTCGCATAGGGAACCAGAGTCCCCAGCAGAGTCGCCAGTTGTCGCAACTGCGAAAAACACATGGCGGAAAAATAGAAGAGTCGCCACCGAATGTTATTTATCCCAACGCAGGGAAAGGAAATGATCAAAGAAAACCTGAAGAAAGAGAGAAGACAAGGTCATTGCAACCAAATCTTGGGTTCGGGAGTCGGTTATGCGAGAGGAAGCTATTAGCACCCCCTCACATTCGTTGTACTCAACGGGATCCACACTTGTTATTTAATCAAAGGATGTGTCATCTAAAGCCTACTGCTAAATGGAAACGGGAACAGAAAAAGAAAAAGGAGACTCGATAGGATATTGTCACCCTATACCTACGTATTCCCTCGTGCAACGGGAATGTCAGAGTCAACGTAGTTCAGAAAACTACGGGTGAAGGGGGAAAGGTTACTCATCAAGACATCGTCGTCTTGTGCCTACGTATCCTTATCTAGTGTGAGAAATCATAGCAGCCATAATTCGGCTTACAACCACAAATTGGTTAAGTGTTTTTTATGAGAGACATTAAGTTCTCATTCCAGCAGTTAGGGTCGATATCTGTTTGTGATAGAACGGAAAAGTAACGTGCTCTTTTTTGAAAATGAGTTTGAAAAACAATCCCGAAGGATAAAAAGGTTTGCAGTTTGTTTGTGAGTTTTAGAGAAGTGAATTGATTTGATTTGAGATTCACATTACACTAAAGTCTATGATATAGGAGTGAATGCATCACATATCTCCCCAAGAACGGGACATATACTAAACACTCTAGACAAGCAAGGAGAGACCCATCGCTCATAATTTCCCATATACTTAAGGCTCATGACGCACAATGTTCATCGTATTTATTAAGTGTTTTGAAATTGTTTTAAGAGAGAAGGAGAGAAAGACGCACAAAATGTCTAAGGGGAAACTTGGTTCTAATGTTGTCATGCAAAGTGGCCCTAAGGTCGAGATGTGAAAGAAAATTCTATCCTAATATTAGCATGCAAAATATGGACCTAAATATGAGGTTAAAATGGACTAACCTAATGTTATCATGCATGTATTAAACTTCTATGTCTATCCTACTCCAAGCCTAATCAAAAATTAAGTTGGACTAGGAAGGCCTAAGGGAGCATGCAATAACAAACCAAAAACAAGAAAATAAAGCAAAAACATAAGCTACAACAATAATTTCTACACAAAACAGCAACAAAATCTAGTATATAAGCAAGACAACTTTTAATAGCGCATGCATTCAGGCAGAAACAAGTGAAAAGAGCAGCACATCAAACAAAATAGCATATAACAGCTACTATTCTGCACAACAGTCATGAATTCACCGGGACAACATGTAATACATCAAGACAAATGCTCATGGATATGCATCAAACATGTAACATCACACCATATAATTAAGTATGGATCCAAGATTTGATGAACATGTTCAAGAATCAAACATAATCATGCGTTCCAAAAGACAAAATCGAACATGTTTCACATTCAAGCAAACACACATGAATTGCAAACATAACCAAACATCGAGCAAGGCCAAACGATTCACACGTGTAGACAATTAAGCACCAAGAAATTAAGCATGAACGAGTTCCAAAATCATTGCATGCTTAAACATTTATCAAAAGCAACATGAATAATTCAACAATTAAACACTTGAAATGAACATGCAATTGTGGAATCGGCAACAACATGAACATGCATCACACTTATAGAAATATAAACAACAAGAACAAGCAATCATAATGGCACAATGAGTTATGCAAAATGATCATCACATCAAGAATGTAAGACGAATAAATCATGTACATGCGAATCGGAAACCAAAAGTCGTGTGTCGAAGAAACTTAAACATATTGTCATGTGAGGTGAAACATGTCCAAAATAATCCACAAATATGCATAACATTAATCCATGAAGATTAGAAATGAAAAGGAACCCAAACATGCAAGAAGAAACTAGAAAAACACATTTTGTCCCAGTGGTAATCAGTTACTAGTATATGGGTAACCTATTACCCCTTTGAAAAATAGCCAAACTGCACAAAATTTGAACAGGGTAATCAGTTGCCCTGATAGTGGTAATCGATTACCACTGAGACAGTGGCGGAAAATCAGCTTTCTAAAAGCACTTCCAGCTGTAAATGACTTATCCAATCATCCCAATGATCAACCAAACAAATATGCATGAAAATTATATCATATTACAACCAACAAACACCAATTGCATCAATAAATCATGATCATCAACAATCAAAATCAAGCAAATGGATCAAAACGCAACCAAAGCCAAGGATCTACATTGCATAAGTTGAAATTAAGCCAAATCAAGTATAGATCTAAAATTTACCAACCTACAAAGCTGGGATTTGCTTTGGTAAGTGTTGCAAATGAAAATGGACATATATAACACAAGCAATCTAAGATTATAGCAAGAAACCTCAAGATCCAAGTGTTGCACCCCAAAATTTGCCCAACATTTTCTTTATCTAGCTTATGTTTCATTTCATTCACATTAGCATTATCATTTGAATTTCATTGACATGTATGCAGGAGATCAAGAGGTATGATTACCAATCAAGAGCTATACAAGACTGTGAGGCTAGCCAAGAAGGTTATCTAGATGTTCAAGGGTTGATATCCTTGTCAGAGAAGTTAAAGGATCCTTAGAGAGAGTGGTTGAAACCAAGTATGTGGGTCTCCTAACTTAAGAATTATGGAAATCCATCAGATGATTCTGAAGCCATGAAGTTGGACTTGAGGTCTTGAGAGAGCTCATGAGAAGTGTTGAAGCTCACTTTGAAGCCTATACAAGTCATTATGCAAGATTAAGAAGGCTCACCCATGAGTGGTGCAACTAGGGTTTGACTGGGTCAACCCTAAGTCAACTGAGGATTTGAAGAAGGTTGAGACCTAATTCAAGAGCCATGTGATCATGGATTGATGCATTGAGATGTTCTAAGGATGATTCCAAGGTTAACTCATCATGATTGGAGAGTTTGAGAAGTTTCAGGCTAGGGTTTCTAAGACTTGACAGTGTAAAATCCCCTAGTTTGACCCCAGACTTCAAGACTATTTAACTCAAGATATGATTGTCATCTCATCTTGAACCCAACATGATTATTGTAGGGAATGGTATTAGCTTTAATTTGAGTACTAGAAGTCCTTGATAGGGTTTATAAAACTCAAGTTATGAGCCAAACAAGTTACAAGTCATTTGAGGCATGACACTTTTGCCCTAGAAGGATGATTCCTATGAACTTTTGGTCAACATGAATGTTGTTCCTTATTCTCTTAGATTTCCATAGAGTACTAGAATTCCATGATTGGATTTGTAGAACTCAAGTTATGGCTTTGACAAGTCAAGGGTATTTTGGGTATTTGGACATTACAGGTCATTTTGAATCATAAGTCAATTTCACCATCTTGCAAGCCTCAAATGGATTTTTGTTCAACATGAAAGTTGCTTAAAATGATGTTTTTAGCTTGGCCAAGTATCAAGAGTCCATTGATATGTATTATATCAAGCATTGGTGGAAGAAAGTTCATATAAAGGCCATTTTAATGAATTAAAAGGTGAAAATTCAAAATAATTGGAAATAACATGTTTTCAAGTCAAATTTGTAGTCATTTTGAATGTAATTGATGTTCTAAAGAGAGTGGCATTATTACATTTTTGATTTGAAGTCCATAACATGGACATTTGGAAGGTTGCTTCACAAGTAAGAAACATATCCCACACATTCCATGGATTGAAATCAAGGGATGAAAACCACTTCACCACATTCCACAAGGGTTAAGTGAATGATTTGGGATGATTTTGAAGAATGTGCAAGGCTTGAAGGTGGATATCAACATTGAAATTTTGAAGGAAAATGAAAATCCAAAATTCACAAATGGGCTTGGTTTGGGCCTCCAACTCATCAAAACAGAATATAAATATGATTTAGAACAGATTTGGAAGTTTCTAGTGCATATTTTCATGGAGGAGCCATTGGAGAGGAGTGAAGAAAAGATCTTGGAATTGAAATTTGGTTTTTGAGAATCATAAGTTTTCAACAGGAACTGAGCATCAAGAAGCATTCACCACTACTCACTGAAGGTTTCTGCACGATTTGGAAGGAAATTGAGGCTTGAATCCACTGCAATCTAAGTTCAAAGCCAGGTTTTAACTTCTTGAAATATCTCTCTGATTATGTATTTTTAATGAACTAGAAGCATGTGGTTAGGTTCCCCTAGTGATCTAGATGGATTTTGGATGATCAATTTGAACTTTAGAGACAATTTAGGGTTGACACCATTTTCGATTAAGATTGATATCTCACGATTCTTGTGTTTTTAGAACGAACGAGTGGTATGGTTGAGTTGCTGGTGAAATTTAGGGCAAGTTTCATGTAGAACTCGTGGCGAATGGATGACTATAGATGAAGTTAGGGTTGCGTGATGGTGGCCGGAAAAGCCACCGGCGATGGTCTGGTTCGCGCGCGCAGAGGGAGATTTGCAGAAATTTAAAAGGTTGAAGACGAAGTCTTCACCGTCCATTCATGTTGAAAGATTGACCTGGTCACTCAATCCAAGCGCCCACGTTGAGCCACCTACCCCCCCCCCCCCCTCAAAACGCATAGTTTTGATTAATGATTTCCCAGGCTTGTGTATCTTCGCTGCATACACCAAGAGAGAGCGAGTTCGAACCCTCGCGTGTACTCTTTTTCTTTTAATTTATGAACTGAACTGAAGGAATTCAAGAGCGTTGGGCCTCAATTTCATTGCTTTCAACACCCCTCATCCAGGCCCAATGAGATTTACAACATGAACTAGTTGCTTAGCGCACCCCTCCCCTGACTTATTTTTCTGAACTGAGTTGATACTCAGGTGGGCCTAGCGCCCAGTTGCTACAGACACTCCCCATTTACCTGGGCCCAAGCACATACAGTTGAATTTTGTTTGACTGCACCCTCTCCCTTTATTTCTTTTATTTTGTTTTCTTTTTAATTTTTGTTTTCATATTGTTTGATTTTAATTCCCAAAAAAATAGTAAAAAGTGATATTAAATCTTGAGGAAAATTGTAGATACAATTTAAAATGTTTAGATTTTTGTCATGATTTTATTTTCCATTTTTCATGCATTTTCATTTTATTGCATATTTTTTAGTTTCATATGTGTTTAATGGTGGAATATTGATGTTGTGATCTTGTCCATTTTCTTTCTCCCTCATGGTTCTGAATTTGATCTTGATTTTTTGTATGCTGTTTGAGTACACATTGGTGTTACCTTGTGATTTTTATCATAATTTTTAGATGATTTTAAATGTACTTTTAGTCTAGTTGTTTAGGTGTGATTTTTTAGTGGATTCTTTAGTGATGCCTTACAACTTAGGATTTTATTGGAGGACTTAGAGATTGAATTAGGTCCTGATTTTTGAACTATAGGTTATTAGCAAATGCATGTTCCCATAGAAAAATAATTAGAATTTTAGGATGTGTTTTGGTATTTTTGATAGAATATTCAAGTTGGTTGTTCATTTGGTGTTTCAATTTTGGTGATTGATTTAGAATGGACTCAAAGTTGGGCTTCCTTGCATAATGGGCTTCTGGATCTTATTGGAGGATATAATGGACATGATGAAGCTTGTGTGGAATGGCTGGTGGAGCTTGGATTGGAGCTTTTCCTTTTTTTTTTGTTAGCTTTGTGTAGCTTAGGAGATTAGGGTTTTAGGAGAGAGCTTTAGAAATAGATTTTTCTTCAAATAATGGTTGGTTTCATTCCCATTCCATTCCCATCCTATGATTCAAAGTCCTCATGTTAAAGTCTCATCTCTCCTTTGGAGGGATGTGTGACATTTACAATGAGTAGAACTTTTGAGGATGCCTCTCTCTAATGTCTGGTTGAGTGTCAGATGGGATTCCTTTGGTTTCCTGTCTGCTTCCCATTATCAAACAATCATCTTATTGATTCTCTTCATTCTTGGTGGGCCTATTGAAGATTGAAGCTTGAAGATGGAGTACCTCTTTCCCTCTCTTGAAGATGATGGACTTGAAGAACAGTTACAGACTGTGGACTGGATTGCTGTCAGAGGATTGCTTTGTGTGAAGCTGTTGATTTGCTTTCTTGGCTGTCTGTTTTCTTTCTGTGCAACTGTATTGATGTGACTTGATTGGTGTGATGCATTTAGATTAGGTAATGTAGTTGAATAAGCCTAAGAGCATCCTAAGGGTTGAGCTTCTCCCCTTGCTTGTATTGCATTAGAGGTTGAGTTTCTCCCTCTGCTTGTATTTTTACTGTATGGCTTTGCTTGCTGGTATTCGGTAGAGCTTCGCTCCCTTGCCTGTGTGGTTTGTGGTTTGCTTGATGGTGTTCTATTTTCTTCTATTATTTTTGCAATTATTCATACTTGGCTTGAGGTTGAGATGAGCTTGTGGAGGCTGATGCCCCACACACATTTCCTCCCTCACTTGCATTGCATGCATTTTACAACTGTTTACTGTTTAAGCTGATGCTTTATCTGTTTCTGTATATCATTGACATGATCCCCTAGGAATCTCACTTCCTTTGATAAGGAAGTGACGATTAGAACTTTAGTTTGAAGCCTATGCATGATAACTTCTAGGAGTTCCCTGTTTCAAACCTCAACCATAAGATGAATCCTTGGCATGACAACATTAGGACTTGATAGTCTCCCCTTAATTGAGCCTGTTCTCTCTTCTCATCTCAAAACAAATCAAAATACAATGATAAAGGTTAACTGACGTCGTACATTATGAGCCTTAAGCTACTTGAGAAAGGGTTGTTGGAGAGTTTCTTTTCAACAGATTGGATGTTTAGTATGGTACCCTTTGGGTGACATGCGACGCATTCACTCTCAGGTCATAGTCTCTAGTGCGATATTAGTTGCAAACATCCATAAAAGACAGTTCTTCCGTAAAAAACAGAAAACAAACTTCAAACCTTTTTGCCCTGTGGGCCCATAATTCAAAGGAAGCTTTTCTGAAGAAAAGAGTGTCGTTAACTCCCATTTCTACCGCAAACGGTAACGCCTAAGTCTCCAAGGGTCGAGCTGCATACACCAAACTGCTGGAACCGTTTGTTAACCCTACTCGAAAAATAGATGAATCTGAATTTCCGTAATCCGTATTATCCTGAACTACGTAAGCTCTGATCTTTCAAGCCTGTTGAGAGTACGTAGGTACAATACCGATGTATTGGCGAGCCACCTTCCCCCATCCGTACCCCGTAGTTAGTCGAACTACGTTGACTCTGATTTCTCATTCTCTGATGAGAATACGTAGGCATAAAGTGCGACGCTTTGCCGAGTCATTTTCTTTTCTTTTCAGACCAGCCTTGATAGGTAGATAGTAAAACCAACTCGTCAGATAAACACAACAAGTGTGGATCCCATCGAGTACGATGGACGTGAGGGGTGCTAATACCTTCCCCTTGCGTAACCGACTCCCGAACCTAGACAATGGTTGTAATGACCTTGTCTTATACCTTTTCGTCAGGTTTTTCCGATCGTTTCCTTTCTCGTTCTGAGGGATAAATAATGAAAGGTGGCGACTCTTCTGTTTTGCCGGCACCTTATTTTCGCGGTAGCGACACCAAGCAATGTGATGAACTTGCTTCAAAGCTCCTTCAAGAATGGCTTCCAAAATTTTGAATCTAGATCCAAATAAGCTTCAAATACAAAATTGAATCAAGAATGATGAAGTGATGGAGGTGTAGCTCAAGAATCCACAAATTACAATGCACAATTTGTGAATATATGGATATAGAGCTTTGGTGAAAGGTTAAAGATGAAACAAAAGTGAGAGAGAATTGAGAGCAAATTCTGAAAAAAGAGAGTGAATGAGTGTGAAAAATGAGTGAGGTTTGGAGTAAATTTGATTAAATAACCCATAGGTTAAGGATTGAAATATGGTTTGGAATATGGATTAGTGTGAGGAATGGGAATTAGGAGTGGAATTAGAAATGAAGTGTTTGAAATTTGGAGGAAAATGGTGAAAATGAATCAATTATAGATCCTTCCAATGATGCACATGTGAAATTAAGGGTTGAAAATGATTGGAAATTCTGCAATGCTGAAATTTAAAGCATTTTTGCAAAATGCGCCCGAGGTAATCGATTACCCTAAATGTGGTAACTTGCATAATCTCCCGTTGACATCTGTTATGAACCCCGTTAAGCCTCTGAAACTTATCTTTTGATATTGCACCTATATAAGGCCTGAAATAACCTGTGAACTGCCTCCTGTGCTCGAAATTACTTGCTAAAGAATATAATCGAGCGCTCGATTACTGAGCAAAACAGATGCTAAAGCCTCTGATGCTTGCTGTTTAAAAAAACTTGCAGTAAAAAGGAAAACCTCGAGCTGTAGAAACACCTTGATCCCCTGCCTCGAGAGCCAATGCCATGATATGAAAAAAATGTGAAATGAATGAAAAAAAAGGTCGTTAGGCTAAAACAAAAGGGGAAATTTTGAGGTGCTACACTCGTTTGAGCAACCCCACAGTCTTCAAATCTTTAGCTCGGCTGATTTTAATTACACACAGTTTGAACCCAAATCTTTCTTCCATAACCCTCTAGTTACCGCTACTAGATTGAACAAACCACCCGTTCTTCAATCACCTTCGCTCAGTTGAATCTCTGAAGAAATGATTTATGAAAAAATCCCTAAATCCTCAAGATTCTTTGGGGATAAAACCCTAATGGTTTTATTCAAGAAAAAACCACCAAAATCTCAATCCAAACCTCGATACAATATCCTATGCTTGGACGTTATCACCTTAATGATGTAAATGATCAACAAAAATTGTTATGTGTAGTTGTTGAGAAAATGCAAGACAGAGAATGAAGATGATGAGAAAAATTCAGTGTCAATATTTCACTTTTCTTGTTGTTTCTTCAAATGATGAGTCAAAAAGAATATATATGATGTTAAGACTAATTAACAAACATAACATCAATATGAAAATGAGCCAGATAAGAAAATATTGCATTTCTAGCGACCCGGTCGACCTAAGAAAAAGGGGGGTCGCCCTGAGCACACCTGATTGTAGAATTATGCAGAAATTGAAGTTGTGCATCACTCGGAACAAGTCCATGCATCGACGCAAGCTTTCCCAAAAATGAAAAATGTATATACTAACAATATGCGTTGACCTGAGGTTTGGCGTGAGCACATCTGAGAGCAAAATCTTGAATTTCACATTACATGAGTCGACCTAAGTAGGGCTTTGAGTCAACTTAAGCACCCTAAACTTCAAAAAATGATTTTTTTTGCACATAGTTTGGTCTACCTAAACAATACTTATGCATACCTAAGTCTCCTAACATGATTAAATACACGCAAAATATATATGATGCTCTTCTATATGAATAGGCACATGATTTTGAAATATTTTTTTGTCTTAGAAAACTATGAATGCAGACTAAGACTTGATGATACCATCCAAATTACAAAGTACGAACTAGACATGTTTTGACATCATTAAAATAAGGACTAAGACACCTTTCCCTCGCAATTGTAAATGGTGGAAGACAAGGGAGCATGAATTTTGAGAGATTTTCCTATGCAACATGACTTGCAAACCAATGAACTAGTTTTATTGACAATTTGGCACATTACAATGTTTAAGAGCCATTTGAGTAGATTGAAAAATTGCATGACCTAGTCTATAATGCCATAAGAGACTAGAGTTATGCTTATTTACATCACAAATGACAAAACATGAAATGAAGTTGACAGTAGAGCATAAAAAGGTTGAGTTTGAAGCAAGTGGAGAGTGATATCTTGAAGGATCTATTACCTGGTATGGAAAGCAATAGAGTCCATATGAATATATAAAACCTTCAAGAAAAATGACTTCAGAAACCTGAGATTTGAGTAAAAAAAACACTTATTAGCACAAAATTCAAATACAACGTTGTTGTCTTTTGAGAATTTGGAAGCTGATAGTAGGTTGAGAATTTGGAATGCAAGGTGCCAAAAGAATATCATTTAGAGTCATACCAATTAAAGAACATGGAGGTAACATTAGCAGGGCCTACATATTGAATTGGTAAGGACTGACCATTGGCTATATGGACACGACTGATTCCATTATAATATTTCTTAATATGCAAGAAATAATGATTAAAAGTTAGATGGTGCGATACATCTGAGTCTGCAAACCAAGTTTGGCTTTCCAGGTCTTTAAGCAATGAATTTTCATGAGCATAAACCATCAAGGCCAAGGCGTGAGGATCTGTAATAACTTTAATATGTTTTCCAGACGAGGTAGTAAATAACTTAGCATTATTGGCTTGTGCTAGTGAAGACGTGTAGGTCTCATCAAATCTATGTCAATGATTTACAACAACATGGCCATATTTTCCACATAACTGGCATGTATGTCGAGTACCATGCATGGTTTAGCATCTACCATACCCCTTACCACAAAACATGCAACCTCTTGCATGAGAATTGGTGTGTTGGTCACACACACCACCTATTTGATGATTTGCGTAAGCCATGTTTGCAGAAACGTTTGCTACAACTAACTCTTGCTTGAACTTGTCCAATTGCCCATCTTGAACATAAAGCAATGCCTGGACATCATAGAGTGATAGAGACTGCATGGTACTACACATTTGCATCACAAATGGATTATATTTTGCACAAAATCCATTAAGGATCGAGTCAACTTGATATTGTTCTGTAACAACATCACCAACAACTAATAATAAATTTGCAATGGCTTTAACACGAAGAACATATTTAGTGATCAAACTGTTACATTTCTTGACTGATTTGAGTTAAACTCAGAGTTGTCTCACTCGAGCATTCGTGTGAGTGCTGAAATACTTGTGAGTCTTGTCTCATTCATCAAAGCATGTTCGCATCAGAGGACTTGAGGAATTATAGATTAGGAAATGGTAGAAAGAAGCTAGATAAACATCGCATGATCTAGCACGATCTAAGCTCCGTATTCACAAAAGACTTTACCTTTAACTTGATCTTGTACCGTCTTGAGTTTCAGAGGAATCTGAGGATCGACTATAACTTTGTGCACTCTTTAAGAAAGTGTGGCACCCTTAACTTGTTGATTCCACAACAAGTATTTGTTTTCTTGAAGTTTATCGGAGAGCTTAGGGTCGAAATGATGTGAATATGCAGTGTCTAGTGCAGTGAAGGCAAGTTGTTGAAATTGTTACATTTCTTGACTGATTTGAGTTCAACTCAGAGTTGTCTCACACGAGCATTCATGTAAGTGCTGAAATACTTGAGAGTCTTGTCTCATACATCAAAAGCATGTTTGCATTAGAGGACTTGAGGAAGTTTAGATTAGGAAATGGTAGAAAGAAGCTAGATAAAGATTGCTTTATCCAGCACGATCTAAGCTCAGTATTCATAAAAGACTTTACCTTTAACTTGATCTTGCACCGTCTTGAATTTCGGAGGAACTCGAGGATCAAATACAACTTTGTGCACTCTTTAAGAAAGTGTGGCACCCTTAACTTGTTGATTCCACAACAAGTAGTTGTTTTCTTGAAGTTTACCAGAGAGCTTAGGGCCGAAATAATGTGAAGATGTAGTGTCTAGTGCGGTGATACAGTTGGCAATGGTTCCGAAGTTTCGGCCATGGCAGCTCAAGGAAATCATTTCATTGTTTAAAGTTAATTTGATTACAATGGTAATATATATATGTCCATACATGTGGAATTTGACGTGACATTACAAGAATCGAACCCACATCCACTTATTTGCTTGAAACAATAATGCACCACTAGGCCACAACAAATTTGTTTATTTGATTTACAAATCACACACATAAACACACACGCGCGCGTGCACACACACACAAACACGCGCGTGCGCACACACACACACACATATTAACAAAGAAAATTATTAACAACTTATTCAAAACTTATGCAGTATCGAGACATTATGTAACTATGACATTAATATACAAATTTAATTGTTACTCTAACTATGACATTATTCAAAATCAGATATAATTGTTATTGCAGCCATGACAAAATCAACCCCATATTTCGTAGCCTGGGCGTGACACATTCCACCACTCTCAACACAACCCATATTAGAACACACACATGGTGGATGAAGGCGTTTGGATCCGTGTGGTGCTGTAGGCGGCGGTTTGAGAGAGTGAGGCGGAAGGTTAGAGATAAAGAGAGATTGTGGGAAGCGAAAATCTTTTTCTTATATGTTGATATTTGTTTTACTAAGAAGGATTTGGAGAAAATCGGTTATTCGATGGTTTCTTATGGATTTCAAATTTGATATTATATTCTAGGATTTCTCCTTGCTTTAGTATTTTAGTGGATTTTTAAAGGAAAAATTGTGTATTACCAAGGTGGATCTACAAAATCGTCTATTTTTCTTTAAGAGAATTGTTGTATTTTTAGTTCACAAGCAAGAACTTAGAGCTCATTACAAACAAGAAACATTGGTACTGGACAAACTGCTGAAAAAGTAATATGTTTACTGATTTGTAATTTGTCTATAACTTATTTGTAATTTGTACCAGCCATGTTAATATTCATATATAAAACATTTGAAATTAACTAAAAATAGACAAATAACTTACGTGATGGTTGATTACTTTTATATCCTCGCAATTAAAGAATTCAAATAAATTCGAGATAAAAATAAAGGACGGAAAATGATATTTTGTCTTATTATTATTATTAAATTTTATATATAATTCAATTTTAATATTTATATTAATTATGAGTATTTAACATATAACCACCTTATATTTTAATATTTATTTATTTTAAATATTTTTTTCGTGTTTTTATTTATTTTATTTAAATACAATTGTATGTTGCGTCATTTAATTATATTATTTTTAAAAATTCCTTGGATTATTAACCGATGTGCAACACTTGTTAGATTCCCTTGAAATAATCAATTTCGTCATTTGAGATACGCCAGCGTGGCGATCCGCGGCTTCTTTTTTCTAAAATGGACCCTTCCAGTCTTTAAAGTAACTCAAAGGGCAATATAGTATTTTCGCTTTTGTAGCTCAGTGAAAGTAAAAAACTCCATTTCATGCGAGCGCGTCGTTTATAGCAAATCCCGCCGCTTCATTTTCCACCAAAATAAAGGATACTAAAACGCAAACGCGAAGTTTCGTTCTCTCACTCAAACCAAACAAAAAACAAGAAAAACAAAAAGCCCTAAAATTTACATCGCTTTTTGAAACCCCAAATCGAAATTGAAATTCGTAAAATTGGGTAACCTAACCCTAGTTTATTAATTTGTGTTGGAAGAAAAAATCAATCACGAAGCGAGAAGAAGACGAAGATGGTGTTGGAAACGGAAATCATTTATCAGCAAAGCATTCCTGTGTTGGATGTCAAGTATCACCTTTGCGTTTCTCAAGAAAATGCCGTCAAGGTTGACGTTTCACCTGCTTCCAATGTTGTTCCGATTTTTAATCAACTTAGGGTTTCTTCTGAATCCATTTCAACCGAAACGTCTCTCTTTGAATCGGTATGTCTCTTTTTCAATTGAGTTCTTGGGTTTGCTTTTGAATCATGAATCATTTTGGGAATTTCGTATTGGGTTCTGATTTGTTGAATTTTGATCTGTGAAAGAATTGGTAATTTGGTTAGGTTGTTTCTTGGGGATTGGGTGAATCGGTGGAAATTTATTTATTGGTTTGTTTTTGGATGATTTTGTATTGATTTGTGTGGATTCAAATATGAATAGTGTTTTATGAGATTCACGTCTGCCTTGATTTTGTTTGTTAGATTCGATCAAGATAATTTTTTTGCAGCTGAAATATCAAATTGGGTGTTGTAATGATTTTTTTTTTCATTCTATTGCCTTTAGATTTATTTTAGTTTACAATCATGTAAACTGAGTATCAATCATTTGACGTTTTATTATTATCTATGAATCAGTTAATGTAGCTTCCTATAATTTCACGTTTAGCTTTGTATGAAAAAGTTGATATATCTGACAATGATATTAATAAATTTCAGATTTCAATTGCTTTATTATAATATGACTTCTTAGTGAGAGCAGCTTAGTGGTCATGCTTTACTTTTGTTTGCTAATGTATTGTTTAATCTTGTTTGCTAATGTATTGTTTAATCTTTTGTTTTTTTGATTGGATTGTGTTTGTGCTGATCTGTTTTTCTTGTTTTTGTTTTGTTTTAGACTGCGAGTCTTTCTGAGAAGATAACTGATGCTATTATAGAGGAAGCTGTTGCAAAATTTACCCCAAATGTTCGTTCTGGTAGCTGTGCTGATATTGGACCGAGGGGATCAATGGATGATGATCACATTCAAATAGATGATCTAGCTGCCCACCTTGGGTTTGTGTTAAAATATCCTACACCAAGTGCTTTTTATGCAGTTTTTGATGGGCATGGAGGTCCTGATGCAGCTGTGTTTGTTAAGAACAATGCCATGAAATTATTTTTTGAAGATACTACAATGCTGCAATCATATGCCACTGATGCACTTCTAATGAAGAGATTGGAAGATTCTCATCGGAAAGCTTTTCTAGGTGCTGACCTTGCAATGGCTGATGAACAGAGTATTAGTAGTTCTTGTGGGACAACAGCTCTGACCGCCCTTATTCTGGGAAGACATTTGCTGGTTGCTAATGCCGGTGATTGTCGAGCAGTTCTTTGTAAGCGTGGAGTAGCTGTTGACATGTCTCATGACCACAGACCAAGTTATTTACCGGAGCGGAAGAGAGTGGAAGATCTGGGTGGTTATATTGATGATGGATATCTCAATGGTTATCTTTCTGTAACTCGTGCCCTTGGCGACTGGGACTTAAAATTACCACTCGGCTCTGCCTCGCCTCTTACTGCCGAGCCCGATGTTCAGGTGGTCACATTGACTGAGGAAGATGAGTTTTTAATCATTGGGTGTGATGGCATTTGGGATGTAATGTCAAGCCAGGAAGCAGTTAGTCTTGTCCGTCGTGGATTAAGAAGGCATGATGACCCACAACAATGTGCAAGAGAGCTTGTCAAAGAAGCATTGCGCCTACACACAACAGATAATCTTACTGTAATTGTTATTTCCCTGTCCCCGGTTGAAAGCATTGTTGAATCATGTCCACCTCAAAGGCGAAGATTCAGAGCTTGCTCTCTGTCCGAAGAGGCCCGGGACAAATTGAGGAGCTTGCTTGAAAGTAACTGAATGTAAATACAGTTGTCATGGTTCAGCTATTGGTCATTTCATGCAGAAGGTGATTAATGTTTGTAGGCTGTTGTAGTAGAGTTAGAGCAGCCATCAGTTTTGGAGAGGGTTGGTGGTTTAGACTTTTTTAACTTAGTGAGATATTTTTCTAGTTTATTTATTTTAGCATTTGTAGAGACAATTTACCTATGATGATTATGCATAGGTACGGGATTTAAAAAAATTCAGGTAATGAGATTTAAGAACTAAATTGTTCAATTCTCAGCTAAACGTAATAAGAACTAAAGTGTTCAATTCACAGCTTAATATTATCAAGAACTAAATTGTTCAATTCTCAGCTAAACATTTATAATAAGAGTTTTAAAAATTAAAAAGTTGTATTAAGTTACATTAACAAAGAAATTAAAATAAAATTCAGGTACGAGAGTTAAGAACTTAATTGTTCAATTCTCAGCTAAATATAGGAACTAAATTGTTACCCTGCACTGAAACTTTAGCAATTAGTTTATGTTTAGTTTAGTTTTATGAAAAGTCAAAAATAATTGGAGGTATGTTTTGTTTGGTTTAGGAGTCAATAATTTTAGAGGTGTAAAATTAATTTTGGAATGATTATAAGGTGTGTCATTATTCTAAAATAGAATTGATTATGTGTTTATCATTGATTCTACTTTGAAATCAGAATCAATTTTGTAAAATTGATTCAGTCAATTAATTTTTCTCATTGCAATCAAACACGCTCTTAGTCTCTTGTTTTTTTAGCTCTTTGGAAACTTAAAAAGGGCTCTTTTAATACTAGTTAGTACATTAGTTGGGGGTACTAGTACCTTCTTTGGGAACTTAAAAAGGGCTCTTTTAATACTAGTTAGTACATTAGTTGGGGGTACTAGTACCTTCTTTGGGAACTTAAAAAGGGCTCTTTTAATACTAGTTAGTACATTAGTTGGGGGTACTAGTACCTTCTTCCGGTCAAAAGAAAATATTCAATATCATATCATTTATGAATATTATTTTATTTTTAAAAAATTAAAATTTTAGATCAATTATTACTATCTAAGAATTTATCTTTAAAAATATGTTCTAGTTAAGAATAAACAAGAATTTCATCTCTCGCCATTCTATACGCGTTCATGTTAAATTAAAATTAGTTATAAAAAATTTAAAGAATGATCTAAATGTAAAATTATCAAAATTTAAGAAATAAGAATGTTCCGGTGTGGGCCTCACCTCGGCAGGCCCAATACCAAATACGGCCCAACAGGCGAACTGAGCACACCTGGCACACGCCCCTTCGGACGAGCAGGACCGTCCGCCGGGCACAAACCATCACGCCGCATCCCCTTCATCGTCCGTCACACCAGACGAGCGAGACTACCCGGGCTCCCTCCGCGGGAGAATAACGTGCTCGGCGCACGTTCTCCACGTGCTCCCCTCCGCGGGGACACGTCATCGGCCAACCGCCCACCTCCGAAAGAGCAGGTCAAACCCACTTTCCGGAGACCTAGGAGCGGTTGAACTAGGGCGAAGACCACGTCCTGGTCTTCACTACGCCACGTAAGCCCTAGCAGTCATTAGGGTTGGGCCTGGTCGTCTGGCCCACCTCGAATGACCGTTGGCCCAGCGCTGGGGTCTCTCTATAAATACCCTCTTCTTCAAGAGGGTCAGGTAACTCTTCTTGCCCCCTTTTCTGTACTATTGCTTCCTCTCTGTCCAACTTCTTACTTGGGCGTCGGAGTGTTTTGCAGGTACACCCCCTCCTCGTTCTTACCTCGGCGAACAGATAACCGTCCGGCGAAGCGTGGCCAGTCCGTGATCCCTCCTGATCAGGTCAGATCAGTGGCGCCGTCTGTGGGAAGGGAAACTTCCCCGTTACTCCGAGCAGAAAAACCAAAAGTTTCACCAAACCTCCACGGTCATGGCCAGCCCACGCCGCGATGACACTCCGCACGATCTCGCGCTCAACACTGCCACCAACGGGAAGCAGGTAGGAACGGCGCGCCTGAATGAAGCCGACGAAAGAGACGGGCAAACTGCCTCACCATCGTCCGAGGAAAGGCCCCTGCATGCCGACCATCGCCCCCCGAGCCCGCCGGCATTCCACCCCGTTCCCATCCCGGCGGGAGCGGACCCCACGGTAGCCGCCCTCTTTGCAGCCATCAACCAGACGAACCAGCTGCTGTCCCAACAGAACGCTAGAATTGGAGCGTTGGAACGCGGCGGCTCCCCGAGGTACCCCCAGCGGGAAGACCAGAACGGAGGTTCGAGGAGCCCCTCACCTCGACCCAGGAACCGCCGACCGCGGTTGGAGAGACGCCGCCCCCAAGCGACACGGGAGCGCACCAGATCCCCGGCAAGACACGGTCGCGGGAGGAACCAGAACGCCGCGGCGACCCCAACCGAGGAAACCCGAGGCGGGAGCACAGGCCGGAGATCGAGGGCCCGAAACCCGGGACACACCGCGATCGGCTCATCCCCCCTGAGATCCCCGGCGCACAGCGACGAGGATGACTACCGCACCCCACTATCCCGGGAGATCATGGCGGCCCCTATACCCCAAGGAATGGAGAAGCCACCGACGCTGTCAACGTACGACGGCACCTCCGACCCGGACGATCATCTGGAAGACATCGAGGCCATGCTCGACTACCGCAATGTCCGGGGAGCTATCAAATGCAGACTCTTCCCGACGACTCTGAGGAAAGGCGCTATGACCTGGTACAAAAGCCTGGAGCCCGAATCCGTTACATCGTGGAGGGTCTTGAAGGACCTATTCTCCAAACACTTCACAGCGTCCCGGCGTCACCCGAAGACGGAAGCAGTCCTCGGGGCGATCATCCAAGGCCCCGACGAACCCCTCCGGAAATACATCGAAAGATTTACTCGGGAAGCCGTACAGGTGACGACTTCCGACGAAATGAAACGCTACTTAATGGAGCAAGGCCTGCGCCATGACTCCAAATTCTACGAGGCCGTGGGCATACACCGGCCCACGTCCCTCCAAGACTTCCTCGACAGGGCCGCCCACTACATCCGGTTCGAGGAAACACAAGCGGCCAACTCCGCCCGCGACACCCGAGACAGAGAAGCCCCCCGCGGGCACCGAGACGACGGAGCTTCGAGCCACCGGCGAGGAGGGGACCGCCGTCGGGATGACCGCCACCGCGAACCCCGCGAACAGCGCGAGTCGCGCGGCCCGGCAGGAAGGTTCACCGAGTACACCGCCTTGGTCGCTTCCCGCGAACGCATACTGGCCGAATGCGCTAAAACCGAGTTTGTGCAGGGAGGTGTCCGTTTTCCACGACCAACGCCGCCCAAACCCAACGTGGACAAGTCAAAGTACTGCCGGTTCCACAGGACCCACGGGCATGTAACGGAAGACTGCATCCATCTCAAAGATGCGATCGAAATCCTAATCAAAGATGGGCACTTAAAGCGATACACCCGGGGAGGTGAACCACCCAGATCGGAGGCCCCGGAGGCAAAGAAAATCGAGGAGCTCCCCTGCCCAGAAGACGGTGAGAGACTCCAGGTCGCGCTGTGCGTCAGCCGCCCCGAGGACTGGTTCGCAAGCAGAGGACTCGGCATCCCCGAAGCACCCAGCTTAGTCGGCGAGCCAATCCGACCAACCAGCCGATGGGAATACTTCCCCAGAGCCATGGTCATCTCTGATGGCGCTACGAGGAGTCTGTCCATAGGATCTGTGAAAAGGAAATTCGACGAACTCATCGCGGGCAACTCCGGCAAGATGAGCACGCTCGACAGATTCCGAGGCCGCTCCAACCCGATCACGTTCTACCTCGAGGAACTACCCGGGGGATCTCCCAATTCCAACATACCCTTGCTCATACGCGCACGTATGGCAAACTTCGACGTCAGGCGCCTCCTCGTCGACGGAGGGAGCTCGGTTGACATAATGTACTCACATTTGTTCACGACTCTCCAGCTCAACGAGTCCAACCTCTCCCCCTACGTAGGCTCCGACCTCCAGGGGTTCAACGGGACGACGACAAGACCCTGGGGATACGTGGAACTGAAAGTCACCTTTGGGGAAGAGGAAACGGCCAGAGACATCAGCATCCGCTTCTTAGTCATCGAATGCCCGTCCCTGTATAACTGCATCCTGGGCAGGACAACGATAGCAGAACTCACCGCGGTACCCTCCACCGCCCACCTGAAGATGAAATATTACACGAGAAGGGGAGCCGTGGTCACCCTCAACGGCGACATCGAAGCTGCCCGAAGGTGTTTTGAAGCCGCGCTGAAAGGCTTCGACTCCATCGCTCCACCGACCAAAAAGAAAGCACCGAGCGCTACGCCAAAGGACAAGCCAACAGAGCTGGTCGGATCAGTTGAGCTCGACAGTCGCTTCACCGACGAGCTCGACAATAAAAAGACTGACGCGGCCAACGAGCATCCAGCGCGCCCCATCCCGGATGGCGATTTCGAGCTCATTCCCCTCGGGGACGACACGACCAGAACCGTAAGGGTAGGCGCAGGACTCCCCGACCTCGCGAAACGACAGCTCCAAGCCTGCCTCCGCGAGAATGCCGACCTCTTCGCCTGGAGCGCCGCGGAAATGCCGGGACTCGACCCTGAGGTCGCCTGCCACCAGCTGTCCATCAGCCCGACCGCAAAGGCCGTAGTGCAACGCCGTCGCCGCCAGTCTCCAGAAAAATCGGCAGCAGCCGAACAAGCTGTAAAAGACCTCTTAGAGGCAAATTTTATTTCGGAAGCCCGGTATTCCACCTGGCTGTCCAACGTTGTACTTGTTAAAAAGAATAATGGAAAATGGCGCATGTGTGTTGACTACACTGACCTCAACCGGGCATGTCCTAAGGACGCCTACCCCCTCCCCAACATCGACAAGCTCGTCGACAACTCGGCGGGCTTCAAACTCTTGTCCTTCATGGACGCATACTCGGGATACAATCAGATCCCGATGGCCGAACACGACAAACAGGCCACGGCCTTCATGACAGCATCGGGCAATTACTATTACAACGTAATGCCTTTCGGCCTCAAAAACGCCGGGGCCACGTACCAACGGATGATGAACCGCGTCTTCCACGAGGAGATCGGGGACATGCTCGAAGTCTATATGGACGACATGATCGTCAAATCCGGCGCGGAAGACGACCATGCGGCACATCTCCAGAAGGTCTTCAAGACCGCGAGATCATGTCGCATGCGCTTTAACCCGGAGAAATGCACTTTCGGCGTCTGCGCCGGTAAATTCCTCGGCTACTACTTGACCGAACGGGGGATCGAAGCCAACCCGGACAAGTGCCACGCCTTCTCCAATATAACCACGCCGACCACGAAGCGTGCCATCCAGTCCCTCAACGGCGTACTAGCCTCCCTCTCACGATTCATCGCGAGATCGGCCCAACACGCCCTCCCGTTCTTCAAACTGCTCAGGAAGGAGACCAAGTTCGAATGGACGGACGAATGTGAGAGAGCCCTTCGCCACCTCAAACGCGTCCTCTCCGAACCACCAGTACTGACGCGCCCCGCGACGGGCGAAACCCTGTACTTATATCTGGCCGTCTCTAACGAAGCCGTCAGCGCCGTCCTCGTGAGCGAAGCCGGGGAAGGACAAAAGCCCATTTATTTTACTAGTAAAGCCCTCCACGGCCCGGAGGCCCGATACCAGCTGATCGAGAAAGTCGCCCTGGCCCTCGTAACAGCGGCACGCCGACTCCGGCATTATTTTCTAGCACACACCATCGTGCTCCGCACCGACCAACCCCTCCGCCAGCTACTCGGCCGCCCAGACATGGCTGGGCGCATGCTGAAATGGTCGCTAGAGCTCTCCGAGTTCGACATCACATACGAGAGCCGGCACGCCATCAAGGCTCAAGCGTTGGCTGACTTCGTAGCCGAGATGACCACGCCCCCCGACCCGACCACCAGGAACCACCTCTGGACCATCTTTGTGGACGGCTCCTCCAACTCTACGGGGAGCGGCGCCGGCATCGTCCTCGACAACGACGAGGGTACGGTCATCGAAGTCTCCCTCACGCTAGCTTTCCCAACGACCAACAACCAAGCCGAATACGAAGCATTTCTCGCCGGCCTTCGCCTAGCATCCGACCTGGGAGCCAGGGACATCCGAATCTACACGGATTCCCAGCTGGTCGCTTCGCAAGTCCGAGGTGAATACCAAGCAAAAAACGACACCCTCGCCGGATACCTCGCGCTCATCAGTGACAAACTAAGAGGATTCGACTCAGCAGAAATTCAACACGTCCCTCGGGAGCAGAACACCCGCGCCGACATCCTCTCCAAACTAGCAAGCACCAAGAAACGAGGCGGTCACAAATCGGTCATTCAAGAAATCTTGTCCCAACCAAGTACCAGCCCGACCACCACACCCCTCGACATCAACGCCATTGGAGACGCGGACTGCTGGATGACCCCCCTCCACACCTATCTCAGCACCGGCCGTCTGCCGACCAGCTCTAGCGAGGCCAACGCAACGAAACGACGGGCCTGCTCGTACGTCCTCCTCGAGGGACGACTGTACCGCCGAGGCTTCGCAATCCCACTCCTCAAATGCATAGACAAATCCCAGAGTACGGCCGTTCTAGAAGAAATCCACGAAGGCATCAACGCGCAGCACCTCGGGGGCAGATCCCTAGCGCGCAAGGCCCTACGCGCGGGCTACTACTGGCCGTCAATGCAGTCCGACGCGAAAGAACATGTCAAACGGTGCGATAAGTGTCAACGACACGGAGACATGCACCTGGCCCCGCCAACCGACCTCACGTCCCTCTCATCCCCGTGGCCATTCGCCTGGTGGGGGCTGGATATCCTCGGACCCTTCCCCCTCGGTTCATACCAGAACAAGTACCTCATCGTGGGAGTCGACTACTTCACCAAGTGGGTCGAGGCTGAAGCTCTGGCCAAAATCACCGCCCACAACATTCTCCGATTCTACAAACGCAACATCCTCGCCAGGTTCGGGGTACCACTCGCCATCGTCACCGACAACGGTACACAATTTACAGACAAAAACTTCCGCGACTTCGTCACCAACCTCGGGACCAAACATCACTTCGCCTCGGTCGAACACCCTCAGACGAACGGCCAGGCGGAGTCGGCAAACAGAGTTATACTCAGAGGACTCAGACGACGCCTCGGAGACGCCAAACGAGCATGGGTCGAAGAACTCCACAGCGTCCTCTGGGCATACCGTACTACTCCTCACTCAACTACAGGGGAGACCCCATTTCGCCTCACGTACGGAACCGAGGCCGTAATACCGGTCGAAATCCGCGAACCGTCCAGACGAACGGAAGCTCCCCTAGACACCGACGACAACGACGGCTCCCTCCGAGAAGAGCTCGACCTCGTCGAAGAAATCCGCGCAGGAGCAGCCCTCCGGGAAGCCCGGCTGAAGCAACAAGTAGCACTTCGCCATAACCACAAAGTCATAAAACGCGATTTTCAAACTGGAGACTTAGTTCTACGCAGAAATCAAAAGGACTCCCACGAGGGCAAACTGGCGGCGAACTGGGAAGGCCCATACCGAGTCCGGGACAAAACGGAACACGGGGCCTATTACCTCGAAAACCTGCACGGTGAACAATTAGCTCGACCATGGAACGCCGCGAAGCTTAAGCGGTACTACAGTTAACACATTGCCCGCGACGACCAATCGTCCCGGCCACTGGGGGGGCGACATGGTACCACCGCACACCCCCGCGTCCACCAACGACCAAAGAAAGCAAGCCCTGCCTCTCGTGTGCGCGAGCAGAAGGCCTTGCTCGGCAGGGAATACCTCGACCGAGGCTCCTCGTCGCCGTACCAAAACAGGCAGGGCACCCAGCTCGCGATGGGCCGTCCACGCCCCGGGGAAAACTACCCCCGAAAAGGCCCGGCTACATCCCCGGCCAAACCGGCCAGTCCCCTACACTACCGGTAACAAATTGTCGAGCTAAACACACCGAGTGAACACTCAGAAAATCTACAAGAAATGTCATACACATCAAAGGCATTCGAACAAATACGAAAAACGAGCATAAAACAACATGCAAACAACGAGCGCACACTTAGAAAATCCATGATAAATATATTTAACAAAGGCGGGCACCAGCCCAGTAGTCAATAGTACAAAAACGAGCACGCAGGCCCAAAGCGAAAGATAAACACCGGCACGCAGGCCACAAAACAACGAGCACGCAGGCCCGGCAACCTACACTTCCTCATCAGCTCGGTCAGCAGCCACGGTTTCCTCGTCGGGGATAACGAAATAAGGATCGATCACCCTTCCATCAACGATCTCGTGGTACGGCCCTATCCCGTCCACGACCAGCTCGACACCAGGGTTGGCGACCTGAATCTGCTCGACTGCATTCTTGAACCCGACCTCAACGGCTTCCAGACAATCGCTCTCCAACACCCGGATACGGGCGATCAAGTCAGCACGGGTGATTAAACGCCGGTCCCCCTCAGTCTCGTCCTCGGCCGGACGAACAGCGCTGTCCAGAACCTCAGTACGAACCTTCAGCGCCTGCACCTCGGCCGTCGCCATCCCCAGCTTCTCTTCCAGCGAACTCACCTTCCCCTCAGCACCCTCTGCTCGTTTCCGCTCCTCGGCAACGTCCTTCTGGCTCTTCTCCAACTCCTCGGTGAGCTTGGCCAACCGCGACTGCGTAAAGGTGAGATCCCCTTGCAGTTTGGACAGCTCAGCAGCAGAGCAGCCCTCCTCGTTCAGCACGAGAGCCGTCGTAAACGTCCGCATCATCGCGGCCAAGTCCTCAGCCAGGACACGCCGACGGGCCTCCCGATCAGCCTGGCGAACAGCCTTCACCTCCCCGGCGGAAACGGTGGGGGAACGGGCACCATGAAAATACCCCGGGTGCTGGTGGCAGGGAGGGACGACATAACCTTCCTCGACGGCGCCGACCGTCAGATCCACCACCCGAGGCTCCTCGGACCTCTGCCTCTTCGACACTCCTTGGGACACAGGGGATTGGCTCTCTTGAGGCGACGAGGACGAAGTTTGGCCCCCCTGCGTCGCGACCTCCTGACTGACCAGCTGACTCACCCTCGTCCTCGGGACCCCGGCACTCCTGGCAGCACGCAACTGCTTCACCCGCTCGTCGACAGTAGACATGTTCGCTGCAAAAACAAAGAAATAGGTTAGCGACGATCAAAAACCCCGACAACGAGGGAAAACGAAACATCCCTACCTAGATAATCTAGAGCGGCCGCCCCGGTCGCACAGCCGAGCAAAGTCTTAGTATTTATCAAACGCTTTTTAGTGCGTACGTTCCCCTGGGCATCGAGGATGTACCGACCGTCGGGCGTCACCAGCTTCGACGGGGGGAGTGACCGCACAAAGGCAATTATTTTCAGATAAGCGGCCATGTCCTTCTCCTCGAGGGTTCCCGCCCGGACGATATACCTATCCGTCCCTCGACTGAAATGCTCCGAGGTCCACAGCAGATGTATCTTGGGAAGCCACGCTCGGAACCACTGGCCATCTACCGTGCGCTCGCCCTCGTCAAAGAGAGTGTCCGAGCCGTGCTGCGTGATCGGTTTGACGAGGTAGAACCGACCCTTGAAGTCTTTGACAGAATCACTGTACGCTTTAAAAATTTTGGTCGATTGTTTGAAAGAGACCCATCCGTGACGACCTCGCACCGTCTGCCGCTGCAAATGAAAGATGCGAAAGAACAACGGCACCGTCGGCTCCACCGAGAGGTAGAAACACACCACCTCGAAAGCCCGGATGAAAGCCAGGGCGTTCGGGTGCAGCTGAGACGGGGCAAGACGCAGCCAGTCAAAAATCCCCAGATGGAAGGCAGAGAACGGCAACCGGAGCCGAGCTTCTTTAAAATAAAATTCATACATCGGGAACATCTTCCGCCCATAGCGCGAACAGATCCGATGGTGCGCTTTCGGGCGATACACCTGCCAGTGTTGCGTTTCTCCTAGCGGCGTGTCCTCGACCGTGGCATACACGTCGGACGGGTCGACCACAAAACAAGAAGGGATGGTAAGTGGCTCCTCGGCCGCCCACTCCTCGGGCAAGGAGACGCGCCCGTCGTCATACTCCGGGACCTCGGGTTCATCATCTTCAACCATTATCCCCGGCACCAGAGCCGACATCTACACCTGAAAGCAGAGGACCTCGGTGAATTCGATAGCCAGGATCAAATCCACCCTTCCACCGCAAGTCAAGTGAAAGGGCGACAAAGGCCGAGGGGCGGCGAGCAGACATTCGCTCCCCGCCTACCCTCCTCGGGGATCGAAGAACGACCCCTCAGCCCTTCGGGGCGGCCGTCGGAGAAGATACTTCTCCCCGGGGCATTCTTCGGAGAAAAGCCCCCGTCCCCGGGGCATTCATCGGAGAAAAGCCCCCGTCCTCGGGGCATTCATCAGAAAAAGCCCCCGTCCTCGGGGCATTCATCGGAGAAAAGCCCCGTCCTCGGGGCATTCATCAGAAAAAGCTCCTGTCCCCGGGGCATTCATCGGAACTAGCCTACCGTCCCCGGGACATTCATCGGAAAACTCGCCAGACGCGGCGGAACTCGCATCCCTCCTCGGGGCGCTCATCGCGCCCCGACCACACGTCCCAGTTAGACGACGAAAATAAAAGAGAGGGAGAAGAGGAACTCACTTGTAACGGCGGCGGACGGAAGAAAAAGCGAATGGCACGGCGTTGATCG
The DNA here is from genome assembly GCA_963859935.3 of Lathyrus sativus. Classification (NCBI taxonomy): domain Eukaryota; kingdom Viridiplantae; phylum Streptophyta; class Magnoliopsida; order Fabales; family Fabaceae; genus Lathyrus; species Lathyrus sativus. Next base: position 118,179,490 of record OZ012735.1, read on the forward strand.
GCGGCGAACGGCGGACGGGCAGAGACGATGAAAGATCAACAGAGAGAAAAGTAGCAGAATGAGCGGGGACCGCCATATTTATAACCCGGCGCGAGGCTCGAAGCGACCCTAGGCTCATTAATGACATAGGTTAGCCGCCCCTACGACCGCTCAACGCAAGACACGTGGAAGCAGCCTGACAGTCGCGTCTCTCCGTCTGCCTCCTCCCCGTTCTACCGACGACCGGAGCCCTTCGCACGAGTCCCCCGCTCCAGACATGACGACCTTAAGTCCTCGCTCTTCCCCAGAGCTTCGACTTGGGGGGCTCCTGTTCCGGTGTGGGCCTCACCTCGGCAGGCCCAATACCAAATACGGCCCAACAGGCGAACTGAGCACACCTGGCACACGCCCCTTCGGACGAGCAGGACCGTCCGCCGGGCACAAACCATCACGCCGCATCCCCTTCATCGTCCGTCACACCAGACGAGCGAGACTACCCGGGCTCCCTCCGCGGGAGAATAACGTGCTCGGCGCACGTTCTCCACGTGCTCCCCTCCGCGGGGACACGTCATCGGCCAACCGCCCACCTCCGAAAGAGCAGGTCAAACCCACTTTCCGGAGACCTAGGAGCGGTTGAACTAGGGCGAAGACCACGTCCTGGTCTTCACTACGCCACGTAAGCCCTAGCAGTCATTAGGGTTGGGCCTGGTCGTCTGGCCCACCTCGAATGACCGTTGGCCCAGCGCTGGGGTCTCTCTATAAATACCCTCTTCTTCAAGAGGGTCAGGTAACTCTTCTTGCCCCCTTTTCTGTACTATTGCTTCCTCTCTGTCCAACTTCTTACTTGGGCGTCGGAGTGTTTTGCAGGTACACCCCCTCCTCGTTCTTACCTCGGCGAACAGATAACCGTCCGGCGAAGCGTGGCCAGTCCGTGATCCCTCCTGATCAGGTCAGATCAAAGAAGATGAAACTTTTTCATTAATTCATTAAGTGATAACAACAATTATACAAGTTTTATATATATATATATATATATATATATATATATATATATATATATATATATATATATATATATATATATATATATATATATATATATATATATATATATATATATATATATATATATATATATATATATATATATATATATATATATATATATATATATATATATATATATATATATATATATATATATATATATATATATATATATATATATATAAAAGCTAACTAAATTAGTTATGTCACATCAACAACAATAAGTAACAAAAAAATCACAGAAAAATACATGTATCACATGCATACGCACATCTTTGTTGAGTTGTAATTTTTTGTGTCGAAGCAGTGTAGTTTGACAGAAATAAGGTCTAGTCGAATTAGCCTATTGTTTGTGTCGAGTTGTATTAGTGTGTCGAAGTGTCGAAGCAGATTGTTTCACACAAAATTTCGACTTAGGCCTATTTTAGTAGTGTTAACTATTTTGAGCTTTTATACTTTTGGGTTTTGTCTTGGGGTACAAGCTAACCTAAATCTATAAATAGGGAGCAACCCTTATTTTGTAAATACACAACTTGTACATTGTATTCACAGTTTGCAGTTGCAGGTGATGAATAAGAAATTTTCCAGAGTTTGTGGGTAGAGAGAAACTCTACAGAATATTCATCATCTTCTTCTCCAACCTTATTTTCTTTCTTTCACAATTGTTCATTGTCATTGCGTGATTGATAACAATCTTGGGATCAAGATTGAGCGTAACCATGATGGCGATGAATCATCCAAACGGGAATTTTCCGGCGAATCTTCCAATTCTCAAGAAAGATAATTATGAGAATTGGTGCAAGCAGATTAAAGTGGTTTTTTGCTATCAAGATCTTTGCGATCTTGTGAAGGGAGGAGTATCATTGTTTGCAGAAAACGCGAGGATCAAGAAAAAGATGCATATAAAGAATTGAAGAAGAAAGATTATAAAACTCTCTTTATAATCCATCAATGTGTTGATCTAGATAATTTTGAAAAAAGGTTAGTGATGTAGAATCAACAAAGGAAGCGTGTGAAATTCTGGAGAAGTCGTTTGGAGGAGCAGAGAAGGTGAAAGAGGTGAGGTTACAAACTCACAAGAGAACCTGTGAATTGCTTCAGACGAAAGAAAGTGAATATAACAAAATTCTTCACTAGGGTTACTAAACTGGTGAATCAAATCAAGGTATGTGGAGAATTTTTGACATCAAGATCAGTTGTTGCAAAGATCTTGAGGTCATTAGCTCCAAAGTTCGACCACGTGCTAGTAGCCATAGAAGAGTCGAAAGACTTATCAATATTGACGAAGGAAGAGCTTCAAGGGACGCTAGAGTCTCATGAATAAAGGATGATTGAAAGAGCTGCAAGAAAGTCGAAGAGTGATATGGTTTTGCAGGCGCAGTAAAAAAAAGAAAAGAAAGGAAAAGGAAGCTGGAATGACAACAAAGGTAGATGAGGCTACAACAATTTGAATGGTCAAAATCAGCAGACAGGAAATTGGTCGAATCAGAGAAAACTCTGGAACCAAGGCAACCAAAGAGGTGGTGTTGTAGGTAGAGGAAGGCGTGGTTGTCGAAAGCCTGACAAAAGTCACATTTAATGTTACAATTGTCAGAAGTATGGTTAATATTTTAGTTAGTGTCGAGAAAAGAAGAAGAGTCAAGAAAGTGATGCAAAGCTGGTGAAACATGAAGACAAATAGATGTTGTTGATGGTTATAGCAAGAGATGAAGAAAGATTTCAGGATCAATGGTACTTAGACTCATGATGCTCATTGCACATGACTGGTAGCAAAGATTGGGTTGTCAACATGAAGCCCTCAATGAAGAATATGGTGAAATTTGCAAATGACAATACTCTAACAGCTGAAGGTATTTGTGATGTTCTGACAATGAGAAAAAATGGCTAGAGGTCAGTAATTTCTAATGTGTTGTACGTACCAGGCATGAAGAACAATTTGCTCAGTATAGGGCAGTTGGTCGAAAAGAACTACAAGGTGTTAATCGAAGACAAGATGATGAGATTTATTGACTCAGGTGGTAGGTTAATCTTGAAGGCTCCAATGTCTTAGAATAGAACCTTCAAGATTGAACTTAATATGATAGAGCATAAGTGTATTGCAACTACAGTCAACAGAGATGAATGAATACGGCATTATCGACTTGGCCATATCAATATCAAAGAAATCAGATATTTGAAGAGAAGAAATATGGTTTCAGGATTACCATAAGTCGACATTCCAAGTGAAGTGTGTGAAGAATGTGTTTAGGTGAAACAACACAAGAGTAGCTTCAACAAGGATGAAGGAAGCAGGCCGAAGGCAATTCTTGAAGTCATATACTCTGATGTATATGGTCCTATCCAGGTGGATTCGATTGGAGGTAAAAGATATTTTATCACGATCATAGATGATTTCAGTCAAAAATTGTGAACTTACCTGATCAAGAAGAAAAGTGAAGTTATCGAGGTATTTGCCAAATTCAAATATATGATCGAAAGACATAGTGGTCGAAAGCTAAAGACTCTGAGGACTGATGGTGGTGGAGAGTATGTGTCAAAATATTTTGATGGATTATGTGAGAAAGAAGGGATTATGCATGAGGTGGTGCCACTCTACACTCCACAACAGAATGGAACTGCAGAAAGAAAGAGTAGAACCATCATGAATATGGTGAAAAGTATGTTGAAAGGAAAACATCTACCCAAAAAATTATGGGAAGAAGTTGTGTCGTCAGCAACATACATCTTGAATAAATGTCCAACAAAGAAGCTAGAAAGAATCAAGCCTGAAGAATATTAGTTTGGTGTCAAGCCTAACCTAAGTCATTTGAAGGTGTTTGGATTTATATCACATAGACATGTGTCAGATCAGTTGAGAAGAAATTTTGATGATAAGTCGATTCAAATGATCCTAATAGGATATCATTCGACTAGAGGATACAAGTTGTTCGACCCAGTGAACAAGCAAGTAGTGACCAGCAGGGACGTGATCATAGATGAACTTAAGGAATGAGACTGGACTAAGAATGTTAAGAAGGATTCAGTGAGAATCTTATGTGAAGAACTAACTAGTGAAGTCGAAAGAAAAGTTCGACAAGAAGAAGTCATAGGTGAATCAGGCCCAAGCAGACCTCAAGGAAGAAGACACATGCCTGCAAGGTTGTAAGAATGAGTAACTACATCAAATGACGTGGTCGATGAAGAAGGTAAGTTGGTACACTGTGCTTTCTATGCAGACATCAAACCAGTCAATGTAGCTGAGGCATTGAAATATTCGAAGTGGGTGAAAGCAATGAATGAAGAGTTAAAGTCCATCAAAGTCAACAAAACTTGGTCACTTGTCGAATTGCCTCAAGGCAAGAAGGAAATTAATGTGAAATAAGTTTACAAGGTGAAGGTGAATCCTAAAGAATAAGTAACTCACACAAGACTAGACTTGTGGCAAAAGGATTTCTACAGAAGGAAGGAATCAACTTCAACGAAGTTTTTGCACCTGTTGCTAGGATCAAAACAATCAGGTTGGTTGTTGGTCTAGCAAAGATGAACAATTAACACACATGTCAGATGGATGTGAAGCGTGCATTCCTGAATGGCCCCTTAGATGAAGAAGTTTATGTTGCACAACCAGCTGGGTTTGTGAAACAAGGCGAAGAAAGAAATGTGTACAGGAAGTATAAAGCCCTGTATGGACTTAAGCAAGCTCCAAGAGCTTGGAATAAAAAGATATACAACTTTCTAAGGGAGAAGAAATTTGTGAAGTGCACAACTGAGCATGTAGTATATGTAAGGAGAAACAATAGTGAATTGTTTATACTATGTTTCTATGTTGATGACCTATTGATAACAGGAAGTTGCAAGAAGGATATCGAAGATTTCAAACATGACCTAAGTGAGGAGTTTGAAATTTTAGACTTGAGAAATCTCTCATATTTCCTTGGCATCAAATTCTACAAGAGTAGTAAAGGTTCGATGATGCACCAAAGAAGATATGCAGGCGAAATACTCAAGAGATTTGAGATGCAAGATTACAACCCAATTTCGACTCCAACTGAGACCAGATTGCAACTGTTGAAAGATTTAGATGAAGATGATATCGATCCAACCCAATATAGAAGACTTATTGGGTCACTTCGATACCTTTGTCACACAAGGCCTGACTTCGCACACAATATGGGTATGTTAAGTAGATTCATATAGAAGACAAATGTATCACACCTAGCAGCGACGAAGAGGATATTGAGGTATCTGAAAGGAACTTTTGACTACGGCATTTTTTTCTTGTAGATGATAAAGGAAAATAATGCAAGATAGTGGGATACACTGATTCAAGTTGGTGTAGTGATGCTGAGGATAAAAAATCCACAGGTGGCTATGCGTTTATACTAGGTGGTGCACCAGTTGTTTGGAGTTCTAGAAAGGAGCCAATGGTGGCATTGTCGTCATGCGAAGTAGAATACATAGCTGTTTCTCTTTGTGCGTGTAAAACAACATGAATGGTGAACCTGGTCGAAGAGATTACAGGGAAGAGTCATTGAGCAATTACCATGAAGATCGACAACATGTCAGCTATCAATTTGGCGAAGAATCCGACAACACACGGTCAAAGCAAGTACATCGAAATGAGGTTCCATTATCTTTGAGAGCAGGTAGCAGAAGAGAAAATAAACTTGGAACACTGAAGAACTGAGAATCAGATTGCAGACATCATGACGGAAGAAGTGCAAGTCGAAGTGTTCAAGAAGCTAAGGTATATGATGAATGTAGATAACTTAGACACAATGAATTAGGTGGTGTATTGAGTTGTAATTCCTTGTGTCAAAGTAGTGTAGCTCGACAAAAACAAGGTCTAGTCGAATTAGCCTATTGTGTTCGAAGTGTCGAAGCAGGTTGTTTCACACAGGATTTCGACTTAGGTCTATTTTAGTAGTGTTAACTATTTTGGACTTTTATAGTTTTGGGCTTTTCCTTGTGGTACAAGCTAACCTAAATCTATAAATATGAAGCAACTCTTATTTTGTAAACACACAACTTATACATTATATTCACAGTTTTCAGTTGCAAGTGAATAAGAAATTTTCCGCAGTTTATGGCCAGAGAGAAACTCTGTAGAATATTCATCATCTTCTTCTCCAACGTTATTTTCTTTCTTTCTTTCTCAACTGTTCATTGTCATTGCGTGATTGATAACAATCACGGAATCAAGATTGAGTGTAATTCTCCATAGATTGTGGTTGAATTCCAACAACCTTCATGCATGTTATGACAATGCATTGATCTTTACGTAACTTGCATATGCATTTTCATCTTGTCTTCATCCATCTCATTTGTTACCTCCCACAAGCTTGAGGTTGGTATATTCCAACCAATCCAAGATTGGCTAAGCAATCAAAGAAAGGCTGAGGCATAGGTCCCAGTGTGAACACATCTGCTGCTTGTTGTTGGAATGAGTCAGGGAGAAGTCGAATGAGACCATCTTGAAGTTTTTTTCAAACCAAGTGATAATCAATATCCAAATGTTTCGTGCGTTCGTGAAAAACAAGATTAGCAAAAATTTGGAAAGCACTTTGGTTGTCACAATACAAAACTGGTAATCAAGATGTATGTTGTTTAAGATCATGTAGTAAAAAGTAAAACTATTGAAGCTCACGAGTTGCTGAACCAAGGGCACGATAGTCTTCCTATGCAGAAGAGCAACTCACTATGATTTGTTTCTTGGACTTCCAAGACACAAGAGATGGACCAGTGAAAAAGCAATAGCTATAAATGGAACGTCTTGTATCGATGCAGCCACTTCAATCAGCATCGCTAAAGCCAACGATTTGTAAATCAGATGATTGTGGAATGAAGATACCTTTAGCTGGTGATCTTTTGAGATATCGAAGCACGTGTAACACTACACGATAATGGAGTTCAGTGGGAGCCCTCATGAATTGGCTTAGTTGTTGAGTGGCATAAGCAATGTCTGGTCGTGTAGTTGTAAGGTAGATTAATCTTCCCACAAGGCGTCTATGAGTAGTAATATTAGTGAAAGATGAACTATTATCTTGATGCAAGTGAGTCGAAGCATCCAAGGGCGTAGAAACCAATTTACATCCACTAAGCCTTGAATCTTGACGTAATTCCAAGTAGTATTTTCTTTGACACAAAGTAATACCTTTGGGAGAACGAGCCACTTCGAGGCCAAGGAAATTTTTTAACTGGCCAAGGTCCTTGATGTGAAAGGTGTTATCCAATGCTTGTTTCAGATTGTCAAACTTAATTAGAGATGTACCTGCCAGGATTATGTCATCAAAATAAACAAGAAGAGTTGTGAATAATATGGATGTGGACTTAGTGAAAAAAGTATGATCTGCATGGGCATGGATGAAACCTTGAGCATGAAGAAATGTAGTGAGTTTTTTGAACCACTGGCGGCTTGCTTGCTTCAAGCCATAAAGGGACTTGAGGAGTCTACATACTAGACCAAGTTTACGAGATGATACGCCTTGTGATGCCTTCATTTACATGACTTCATTCAAATCTCCATGAAAAAAGACATTGTTAACATCAAGCTGATGTAAATGCCATCCATGAATTGCAGCCAAAGCAAGTAAAACTTGTATTGTTGAAATTTTGGCAACTGGATATTCACATACATGAAGATGGAAATACACATGCAAGTTACATAAAGATCAAGGAATTATCATAACATGCATGAAAATGCTTGTATGCATGTGATACATGTATTTTTCTGTGATAGTCCAGACTTTATTTTCAGCATTACAACCCAAACATGTCTACTACAATCATCAAGAATGGTCAAGAAAAATCTAAAACCATTAACATAAGTGGTATTAAGCTCCCCCTGAACAAGATCAAACATATTACTAGCATTTTATTACTGATTGGAAAGGGTAAAACCTTTTGTCTAGGTTGTTGACATACATCACAAGCTGCATGAATACCATCAAGAATATAACTATACATCATACTCATACAATTCATCCTATCATATGATAGATGCCCAAGCCTAAGATGTCATAGTATATCTGGTGGTATTCCTTCACTTTTATCATCCTTTTTATTTACAAAAGCACTAGAAACAAGACCTACATTATTGCTTCTTTTAGCTTCCAAATAGTAGAGACCATTGATCTCTTTAGCCAAACCAATCTTTTTCAAATCCTTCTTTTCCTGTATCACACATTCATTGGTTTCAAAAACTAAATTGCAGTTTTGTTATCTACATAACTTTAATACTGATATCAAATTAACTTTAAACTGTGGCAAATAAAGCACATTTTAAATCACTAAGTCATTTGATAGATTTATTTCTCCACATATGTATGCAGCCATAGAGTTTCCATTTGGTAAATTAACCATTATGAGACTGATCTCATCCTACTCAACGAACCAGTGAAATGAAAATCATATATGGTGTGTAGCTCCTATATCCAATATCCAATCTACTATACTATGAGCATTAAAGGAAGCATGATCCATTGTTTCTTTCAAACAAAGCCATCAGGTTTTGATATTGCTCATTTGTTAAATCATGTTGCCATTGTCACTAGTATAACCAATTGTGGATTTCCTTTTGCTTACCCACCTTCCACTTGATTCACATACGAATATATATCCTCTTCCATTGTTAGGAGGATAACCATGTTTCTTGTAGTAATCATCAATAATATGACCTATTTTTCCACAATAGGTACATATTTTGATATTTCCTATTCCTTGATTGAAATTTCCATTTCCTCTTCCAAATTGCCTTTGTCCATCTACTGCATTCACCAATCCTGCAATGTCTTCAATCACATTTGCACTTGATGAGCTAGTTCCATACTGCAACTTCATTTCTTGTTGCATAACTTGGGAAAACACTTTGCTGATTTGAGGTATTAGCTCCATGAGTAACACTTGCGATGCAACTCCTTGGTATTCTTCATTCAAACTGATCAAAAATTATATTATCTTATCTTTAGCTTTGAAAGCTTTGACATTCCTCATTTCCGCACAAGCGCAAGGCATACGACAAGTACAGTTAGGAATTGGTATATATTGATCCAATTCCTCCCACAAACCTCTCAATTCAGTAAAGTAATCCAAAATTCTCTTGTTTCCTTGTTTAAGATTCAAATCTTTTGATGAGCAACTCTAATTCAATATTTTCTCATGAAACAATCTTTAAGATCATTCCACATATCCACTGCACGTAGTAAGGATTGGGTTGATCCTCTTGATTTTTTTACTTGATTCACATTGTTGTTTCTTGCCATGGTTGCAATCTTGATCTTTTACGGTTTAACATAAAAATAAGAAGAAGAAAAAACTGATTGTAATATACTTCAAGATGATTCGATCGCCATGAATAATCTATCAACATCAAGCTAGCATGCGCAACAGAAACATAGCATGATTAGATTGATCTGGTACCATCAAGGCAATCTCAAACACACACTGAGAGAAAAATATGATAGAAGAAAGAAGAAGATGATAAAAATTTCTTATTGATTCATTAAGCCATGAAAATAGTTACATCAAGTTATTTATATGGATAGAAGGTAACTGAATTAGTTATGCCACATCAGCAGCAATAACTAACAAACTAACCACAGAAGAATAACAGAAAAATACATGTATCACATGCGTACATCCATCTTCATGCATGTTATGACAATTCCTTGATCTTTACGTAACTTGCATGTGCATTTCCATATTGTCTTCATCCATCACTTTTGTTAGAAAAATATATAAAAGCTAAGAACAAATTCAAGAAGATGGTGAGTGAAGTGAGAAATCAAGTTTTTGAAAGATTATATCTTTAGGAACCAAAGAGGGAGAAAAAAATTATATATATACTTGTTAAGTTAAGAAAAAGAAAGACAAAATTTTTAGATCAAGTGGTATGTGTTAAAGACGAAGAAGACAAAGTGTTAAATTCACTTTTGGTCCTCCTAGTTTGAGCAATTTAAACAATTGACCTCCCTATTACAAAATCTGCGATTTTGGTCCTTTAAGTTAGATCCACTTTGGATTTACTTAGTGTGAAAGTCTTATATTTTTTCCATGTCACCAAATGTTTTCCATGTCATCAAATGTTTTTCATGTCATATTTTTTTAATTACATATAACATCAATATAATTTTTTATAAATTATGGATACTATGTTAAAATTACATCAGATTAAAAGTTTGTCTTCCTCATCCCCTTTTCAATTGTTCTTCGTCTTCTTCTTCCCCCAGTCACTGTTCGTCGTCTTCTCACTCACTTTCTTCAAGTTAACATCAAGTCCTTCCCTTAAAATGTCTCAGCAGTTCAGTTGTAGCAATGGAAGCAGATCCTCAAGTCGTTCAAGATACGTATGCAAGTGTGGTCTCCATGCTCCGTTGATGACGACATGGACGTATTCGAACTCAGGCCTCCGTTTCTATGGTTGTGGGATGTATAAGATTCAAGGATACAAAAAATGCACTACTTTGCTTGGTTGGATGAAGAAATGGATCCTAGGTCAAAACATATAATTTCTTCACTGGTAAAGTACTTGAATGAGGAGAAGGAGATGATTAACACCCACAATGCAAAGGAGGACAAATTGAAGATGAAGGTGAAGATCCTGAAGAAACAATTGATTGTAACAATGACGAAACAAGATATAGTTGATTAGGTTTGTATGTTGATTGATGGTGTAATGGTTGGTGTATTGGTTACCTTGGAATTATGTGATGATGTTATGGTGTATTTGTAATGTTCTTTGTAATTTGACATAACATTGATGTAATGATAGAAAGTTAATGGTATGGTATTCATGTTATTATGTTAATGGTTGAAAGTTAATGTTAATATTATAACAATGACTTATAATTTACAATGAATTTTAATTTGACATAACAATAACCTAAAAATGGACCTACAATTTGACAGAACAATTACCATGCCTTATAATTTGACAGCGGACCTACCATGCCTTATAATTTGACAACTGACCTATAATTTGACTTAACAATTAACATGCCTTATATATTGCTTGACAATGAACCTATAAATTAACATAACAATTTCTATGCCTTATATATTGCTTAGCAGTGGACCTATAAGTTGACATAACAATTACCATGCCTTATATATTGCTTGACAATGGAATAAACATACTTATAATTTGCTTATAGCAGTCTGCTACATACACCAGAATAAACATACTTTTAATTTTCCATAAACATGCTTATATATTGCTCGACAGTAACATTGTTTGACAGTAACACATTTGTCTGCTCATCACCAAAATAACTATCCGATGACTTTAAACCCGTTTAGACAAAATACCAACCAAAAAATAACACATAAGACACAACTTGAGTAAAAAAGAAACCTAGACTACATTACAACAATTTAAACCTAGAGGACACTACTCTTGAGTTAGTTGAGGAGCTTGTGAACTTTGACTAATTTCTTTTTGTTTTTCTTTAGAATTAGCCTTCACTTTCTTGGCATTCACTTTTCTAGCCTTCTTTGGTTTATTGCCACCCTTTAGAATAGCCCTTTCTGCATCCCTTTTTCCCTTGCAACTCCTCTTGTTATGCCCTATAGGACCATATTTTGTACATGTGACAGTTGAAAACTTCCTTGAAAGAATGTGAGGATTTCTATACTCATCATTTTTTTGTTTCTCTGTTTTTTTGGCCTTCCAATAGCTCTTCTCATAATAGGTGGTGCCCCTTTATTCATATTAGCTACAGGCCACAATTGTGGTCCATTGGTTGGAAACACAATGTGGGAGTAAATTTCCTTAAATGTTGATTTCCTACAAAATCCAACCACAACAGTAAAAAAATCATACAATAATATTCAACATAAGAAGTAAATTGATATAATTTTTACATAAGTCTAACCTATAAAATGTAGCAACATATTCCTCAGGTTGTTTCTTGATGTTCCATATGCATGCAATTACATGACAGCAAGGTATACCATTCAATTCCCACTTCCTACATGAGCAAGTCTCCTTATTCAAATCAACACAATAAGCATAAATGCCATCATTGACACCAAATAGGGATAAGTCATCATCACCATGCCATGTAGGACTCCACCCTTATGCTTGCTTCTTATTCTTCTCAAGTACCAACTGAATTTTAGGGCATATGGATCATGTGTAGCTCTGTATCAATTCCTTCTGACTTGGAATCATCTTGGTGATGTAATGTTTGATGCCTTCCAATAGGGTGATAATAGGATTCCCCCTATGCTCAAGAATTTCCATATTGAATGCTTCACACATGTTGTTGACCTGCAAATCACACTTTTAAAAAGTGCTAAAGTGTGATCTGCTCCATTGGCTAGCAAGAACTTCCATCATATCCTTCCATGCTTTTTCTTTCATTGCTTTCATTTTTAGCATTGCCTTTTCCCAAGCAGGAACTATTTTTTCCCTAGTAGCTGCCCAAAACACTTCCTTTAATTCCAACACAGGGTATCTCTTCTTCTAGTTTCCATACAAATGTTTAACACACAATCTGCACTTCACATTGGCACTAATGCCTTGAACAACTAGAACAAGTCCCTATAAATGCAAAATCAAATGACAAATGATAAAAATGTAAGTGTAAAATCAAATGACAAATGATAAACATGTAAGTGTAAAAACAAATGACAAATGACAATTGTAAACAATTACCTTTTGTTGATTTGATTTAAATGAATAAGACCTCTGATTGTAACCTTCCAAATCATGCAGAAGAAGGTATAAAAACCATTGCCATGAATATTTTGTTTCAGCTTCTACTACAGCATATGCTATTGGAAAAATCTAGTTATTTTCATCCCTCCCTATTGCTGACATTAATTGACCACCATAATCTCCTTTTAAGAAGCACGCGTCTAACCCGATTAGTGGCCTACATGTCTTTGCAAAACATGCCTTGCAAGATTCTAAACACACATAAATTCTTTCAAATACATGGTTGCCATTACTATTACCACATTGAATTACAACTGTACTATTAGGGTTTGATTTCAATATCTTTTGTCCATAAGATCTCAAATGAGATAATTGCTTAATACCATCCCCTTGAAGCAACTTCATTGCTTTCCTTTTGGCCCTATATGCTTGGTCATGGGATAGTTTCACTCCCCATTTGTCAACTTCTTCAACCATGAGGCCTGCTGGTTTCATATTGGGACTATGTTGAAGAGTGTTGGCAAACTTTTTGGCAAGCCACTTAGTCTTTGCACTCCTATTAGTAGCAGTCCTATGGCATGTATTTTCTTTACCCAGACTCACAACTTGCTGAAATTGGTTACCAATTCTTTTACTAAATCTCATATAGAAGTTACATCCATCAATGCATTTTACCACAACCCTTTTGGAGTAATTTTTCTTAATGAATACATTCTTCTGATTTTCCATCCCATAGTCCTTGATTGCATCCCTAATGACATATTTGTTAGTAAACATCATGCCTATTTGAAATTTCATCCCCTCGCCAGATTTATATGTAGGAAACTTGAGTCCATCCTCATCATCACTTCCAGAGGGTGTATACAAATGGTTAGAGTCCTCATTTTCATCATGGACCATCTCAGCCTAGTCTACATTCTTTTGGCAGCTAGCAACCTTACATAATGTCTCTTGGGGAAGAACCTTAGTCCAGTTCATCTCACTCACATTTGAGTCTTCACTAAATTGGAACTCACTATCCTCAAAACTACTCTCACTTGCAACATAATCATCATCCATGCTATCTGCTCCAACATCATCAAAATTAGTATCTCCTACAACTTCATCAACATTAGTATCTCCTACAGCTTCATCAGTCTTATCTTTATCAACATTTGTATCTCCTAAGACTTCATCATTTTTATCTTCATCAACATTAGTATCTCTTACAGCTTCATCATTGTTAACATGCACAACATCTTCACAATCAACCTCAAGGTTAACATCAACACTCTTAAACCCAGTACATTGTACATCATCTTCCCCATCATCCTCAATGTTAGCATTGCCTTCACTATTATCAATAATCTCAGGTATCCCCACACTATGCTCCACATACACATCTATTACATCATATCCTACAACATCTTTTGAAAACTATAGAACATCCTTATCATTGTTCAAGGGTCTAAGACCACGAGAGAAGCTATATGCAAGGTTCCAATACCATACACACTTAATATTTACGTAACCTCATTCTTAATCATATCCTTCAATTCCATGCATGACATATAATGACATCCCAACTCCAATTCATCTCAGTAACTACCCCATTTACATACCACTTAGCAGGTGTCTCAACTAACTTTCCCATATGACGTATTCTCAATCTAATCTTATTAGTCTTAGCTGGTTTGAGAAAAAATTGATAAAACTAGGATTAAATAAGGATAAACAATACAAAACAGTCGGGACCACAAGCATGACAACAACAATATACTAAGTAAATAGACAAGACCACAAGCACAACAACAACAATACATTAAGTAAACAAAACATAAATTGACACCCATGAAACAAGGGACCACAAGAATACATTAACCCCATTACCACAAGGACAACGATATGCACCTTACACAATATTTGACTCCTTCACTTCTCTCCTTTTGACTTGCTGGGTTCGTCATCTTTGTCAAACCAAACACCTCTGAAACACAACTACACAACTTTGATGTTAACTATTGGACGCGTTGGACTATGGTTGTGATTAAGGGATTACATAATTTTGCTTGTTATGAAGGAAAAGTTTCAATGGGGATTAGGGTTTTTTACTTTCTGAACAACGATGGTGTGAATTGGGGAAAATGCTTGACCTAAGTATATATTCTATTTCCATCAATTTTTAATTTGTTTCTTTGATTTAAAAAATTCATTTTAATAGTTTCTGATTTAAATCATCTAGTTGGAAATAAGATATTACAATTTGATGACATGGATTCCATTGCTACATGCCACCTCATTAAAAAACATGACACATCATCAGAATTGTATGGGGGACCAAGTAAATCCAAAGTGGATCTAACTTAAGTGACCAAATTCGCAGGTTTTGTAATAGGGGGATCAATTGTTTGAATTTCTCAAACTAGGTGGACCAAATGTGCATTTAAGCAAAAAAGATATTATAGATAGGTGAAAGATATATTTCGACAATTTATTTAATGAAGGATATAATATATCACCTGACTCTAACATGCTCAACAATAGCAAAGTGGATCAAAATTATAAGTACTATCGTCAAACTTTGAAATAAAAGGTAAAATAAACGTTGAAAGTGATGGTAACAATAAGACGTAGACATGACAACAAAATTCATATCCACGGGTACCCGTCTGAACTCACCCCGAGTTTGACGGACACACCTGCTTGTCTGAGTCCAAGTATGGGTTTGGGTTTTCCCTAATTTTAAAAGATAGGTACATGGAGGGCAATGGAGACACTTGTACCCACCAGAACCCGTCCTTGAACTCGTCCTGTGGATAATTTAAAATAATTTATTTTAATAATTTAAAATATTATTAGTTTGGTTAGTACATTAATATTTTAGTTTATACTTTATTATTTGAAATATTTAAAATGTAAGCTAGAAAATCTTTATAATTTTTTAATTTATAATTTCTGATGTTTTTTAGAGTTCAGGACAAATTTACGAGTTTGGAGAAATTGACTATTTCAATTTACAAAATGGATTTCGATGAGGGGAAGGGACAGGGTGGTGATACCTGAACCTTTTTGGGGCAAGTTTTGGGTTTAATTATTTATTCCTGTACGAGTTTGCGACATGGAATATGTATTTAAAAGGGAATCGGTTTTGGGTACATGGAAGGTAAAACTTGTCCCCGTCCCGCTCCTTGTCATGCCTAGTAAGGCGGTTGTACCAAACAATAAACCAATTGAAGTGTGGAAATTCTTGGAGATAGAGGTATTGAATGACTCACTAAACTCTTTAACAAAATTATGAGGTTAAAGAAAATGTCAGATGAATGGAGAAGAAATACTTTAGATTCAATCTATAAGAATAAGAGGGATATACAAAATTGTGAAAATTATAGGGGGATTAAATTTATGAGAAAGAGTAATTGAATGAGGACTAAGAAAAAAGATTGTAGTTAGCGAGAATCAATTTGGTTTTATGCCTCGGAAGTTGATAAGACGTAATTCTACCATTTATTTTACTTGATTTTCACATGTTTTTAGTGTCATTTATACCACTTTTGATTGGTTATGCTGGTATTATTTGTTGAATTTAAAGTACTTATCATTTAGAAATCTCTGTGTTGAAAAACGGAGAAAAACAAGAAAAAAATGGTGAAAAAGCACCAAGTTCGAACTAATATGACGGGCCCAGCATGTCATGACGGCCGTTGTAACACCCTTTTCTACCCCGCAATTAAATGGAAAAATATTCACATTTATCAGAGTAAAATATTAAACTCAATAAAAATCACCTCAAAGGGCGTACATTTTCCAATAAATCAAATATAGGTCAAGGCTCCATAAACAACAGATTTTCCCAAAAGATATCCAAAATTGCTCAAAAGGCAGCGGAACTCAAAAAGGCATAATCCAAAGTTTTCATTATACGGAAACTTAATCAAAATAACAAAATCAAATAAAACATGGTTTAACTCAAAGACCCCAACCCGATGTTACACTATCAGAGCAAGACCCTCTAAGTTAACCAAAATGGCCAACATATCAAAACTACAAAAAGATCCTTGACGACATCCACGACTAAACCTGATCATCTGTACGTTACCCACGTGGAGGCAACATTCAAACAGGCAGGGTGAGTAAAACAATTCATAATAATCAATATAGGAATCCAATATATAAAATAACGTCATTTTCATATTCAACATCATCATAATCATCAAGGAACATCAAATGTCATAATATCATAAATTACACCAAATTATCTCATAAATACAATGCAACAAGACTCATGCATGTGGTACCAATCATCACAACTGGATGGACACTGGGCCATCAACCCTCTATAGATCCGCATCAATAGGATTGATTCTACTCGAGAACTGGAGCATATCAAAATACCTCACATCCGCACAATGGGTCTGAAGCCAAAGAAATCAAGGTCCTGAACCGAAGTCCGGATGCACATGAATGCATGATGCACACATCAATAATCATCCTCATAATAACATCATAGGTGCATCACCATTCATCAAAATCATCATCATACATCATGTCAACATAGAATCATCAAAACTCATGGAAATATCATCATAGTTCATCAATCATTACATCATAGGAATCATCATATAATCATGTACAAATCACATAGAATTCACAGTCATACTCATATTAACTCATCAAAGAAATCACAACATCAAAACATCAAGGCATCTATGCACAAAATCAGCATTCACGAAACTCTGTTACGTTCGCTAGCAAGTTCGTTGTGCGAGTCTGGGGCAAGTTTATTCGCTGTGCGAGTCTCGGACAAGTTTGTTCGTTGTGCGAACACGCGATTACAACAAAACGCTGTTACGCACCAGAACTTAAAATCAACCCAAAAGTCCAACGATTCACTTCTCCCATAACCCAAAAACATTCCTAAGGTATTACAACGATAAAGACATAAAATCTACGACTTATTAGGCCAATCCCATATCATATTCACTTTCTAATTCCCATAATTTCCTTACAACTACACCATGGTCATTAGAGATTCTCACAATCTAATTACCCTACAGGGTTGAAACCTTAACGACAAATTTTGGCCACGAGAGCCTACTTTCTCTCAAACCTAAATTGACCTCAAACCTATTAGACCATCAGTTCAAATCCCTATACGGTTAAAACCTCAATAATAGATTTTGGCCACGAAAGCCTAATTTCCTTTATTTGAAAATCACCCTCAAACCCTTTAAACCCTTAAATCGGCTTTAAATACATTGAAATCACATACTGAAAATAATGAAGGCAATACTCCCCATACCTTAATTTGTCGACTCTAAGCCTTCCTCTTTGGATTCTCGAAAACCTTGCGAAACTTTTGCCTCAAACCTCTTCCTCAAAGCTCTGGCCTCTATTTCTTTCCTTTTCACGGTCTAACAAGAATGAATCATAATTCCCTCAAAAATCCCTTTTTATTAAACCTAACTTTGGGCCTATAAATTGGGCTTTTTCAATATTACCCTTACTAACTCCTCCTTAATTGTCCAATTTGCCCTTAGTTAACTTATATTTATTTAAATTAATAATAATACTAATATATTCATATTATATACTATTATTTAAATAAATAACAAAAAATCCATAATTCTCAACATTTCACAACAACCACCGAAAATCACCAAAAATACGAATATTCATATTTAAATAAATATTCTAATAAATTTGGGGTGTTGCACCCATCATGAACCATCAAGCTAAGACCGTAAGCCAAGCTGGATGAAAAACAACTAGCGCGTGTCCTAGACAGGTCATCAGCCAAGTTGGCGCTCGTCATGGGCAAATGATTCATAGTTTGTTGGAATAGGTCATGACGGGCAGACCTTCAGCCTAGCTAATAACCTATCATGACATCCTGATCTAGAAAAAATGCACCAGAACTGTAGATTTTTCTCCACTTCCTCCATTTTCTCCCACTTACTTATGCATAATTTGCATAGTTCCTAAATAAGACATTCGACTGATAATTTTTGCATCCAAGCTTCGTACTAGCAGTATATTTACTTGCAAAAAAAATCTCATATTGAGGTGTTTTTGCAACTTTAATTTCTGGACTTGAAGCATTTATTTTCACTCATATTGTTGCTTTATTTTCAATTCCTGCATTATTATTTCAAGTTCAACAATGTACCGAATCAATCCATTCAGAGCATTTATTTATGCAAGTTCCAGTTTTGCTTTATTATTACACGTTCTTTACTTTGCTGAATTTTAACATGTATGCCTTATTTTCATGCTTTTTAATTAATATATTTACCACGTATGAGTAATTTGGTTGAGTGCGAAACATAAGATCTGTCATGCCGACGAGACTCATAAATTACACGTTAAATTAATTATAACGAGAATTAAAGTATTGTCTCTAAGCTTCTTTTTAAAATAAAATATGTTTGCTACAAAAGTAGAAATATCGAGATATCATTTAGGCACCTACATGACAACATCTGACATTCAAGTTCGATTAATATATTACGATGGACATGCAAAAGCATGAGTAGAATCAAAATCTATCGAGAGAATACTTAGTTTTTTTTGTTCTGAAAATTCTTTTTTTTTTGTGTGTGTTATAAATTAAAATTTACTATGAAAGTAGGACACCGAAGTATCGGTTTCGGCTCGAAAGAGAAAAAACAGTATTGGACTTAAGAAATTTCATATTTTTTTATTTTTAAATGGCGAAATCATTTTTTAATTAAATAAAAAATTACTATTAAAGAGATTTTAAACTTGCAACTTGTATCACGCGAAAATGGCTAATTACGAGTTTAAAATATAATATAAGACACACAAAAGCGGATGGTACCACTAATTTAGTTTTTCTAAAAAAACATAATTTTTTTTGTTATAATAAATTACTACTCATAGGTATATGAAAATCGACCGCTCGATATTAAAATTTGATTTAATACCAATTATTTTCATTTTTGCGCAAAATGAACCATACACAAAGCCTTATAAATATGTGTTGAATTGCCCCTACAGTTTGTCTCGGTCTTGTTTTTTAGTTACCATGTAATTACCACATCAATTTCCAGACATTATCCAAAGGTTAAACTTCCTAGGAATTAGCAGCATATGTGTAGCCACATTGTGAATGATACAAATATTTGTGAGTCTCAAATCTTGTAATAAGAGACAATCTGTGACCTTCTGGTGGGTCAATTAGAAGTGCTTGAGAAGAAGATAGAAAATCACAATCTTCTATCACACTAGAGGCTTCAGAAGTGTAGAGAGAGTCTAAGTAAGGTAAATATCAAATAACAACAAATTTCTCAATAAATAGATAAATTTGAGTCTTACATACATCAGTCTTACTCACTTTAAGATTCCTTTAAATGAAGGTGTTGAATAGTTCAAACTTCTCAAAATAACTTTCATCAACCTAATGAGTTAGAATAAGTTAATAGTTAACAAAAAAATGCTTGTTAAAGGTGTTTTCTTGGCCTTGAGATAAGAATTTTTTGAAAACACAAGTTTGAGTAGAAGAGCTACATATCGTATGAATTCTCTTTGGTATCATTTTTGGTTATAATGATGAAAGTAATTAGAGTTATATTGTTATTATAAAAAAAAAAGTTATATCAATGTTTAATAAGTTTTGACATATGAGAGATTCAGTCAGCATCTATTTAAATTTTTTTAACCACAATTATTAAATAATTGTCTAAATTTTAAATTGTGAGATATTGGATCGAACTCTAGTTATTATACTGTTGAAGTTTGCTCACATGCTGTTGTCGAAGATCTATATGCTATAGTCGAATTATGTTCTAGTATGTAGTTGTCGAATTATGTTCTAGTATGTAGTTGTCGAATTAAGCCTTGTGTTAAGAATCCAATTGTTTAAGTTAGCTTGTACCATAAATTAACTTGTAATGAGTAATTGTTAAAAAACGCATAATTTAATATATTAGGTTTTATTATAAATAACATTAAACAAATCCTTGTTGTTCACCTTATTTTTCCTTAACCCTAACTCCTATGTGTTTCTTAATCACAAAGAAACTGAGTATATTTTATTTTAAGGTATCCTAATTAAAAAAAATTAAATTATTTTTCTTATTTTTTTTCTTTTTCTTTTATATAAACTTTAGGTAAACCTTGTAATAAAAAAAACCAATAAAAAAAATAAAATACAATTCCCATTTGATATAAATAAAATGTAAAATGTAAAATGTAATACCCATTTCATATATCTCATCTTAATTCTTATCCATCTTCTATCTCATAAAATAAAAAAGCGAAGGAGTGAGAGAGAGAGAGTATCTGTTGAACAAACCTTAGAGATTGGCATGGCCATGGCGTCTCTGGCTCAGCAACTCACGGGTGTAAAATGTACCCCTCTTCTATGGAAACCAACTCAAGCCCCAAAGCAAAGACGCAGTGGTGTTCTTCCTATTGTATGTTCCATTGCAATTTCAAGTAAAAATAACAAAGAAAGAGCAAACTTGCAACAACTCTTTGAGGAGGCTTATGAGAGGTGCCGCACTGCTCCAATGGAGGGGATTTCGTTTACTGTTGATCAGTTCAGTGCAGTTGTAGGGAATTATGACTATGACTCTGAAATTGGGACTAAGGCAAGTTCGTTTTTTTTTTCTTTTAATAAATTTGTGAACTTTATTACTGATTGGTGTTGTTTTCGATGAATTTTGATGTGGGGTTATCTTGAATTTCTGTTTAATTCTTTGTTTTAGTTGAATTTTGGATTTTTTTAAATTGTTGATGAAAAGGGGTTTTGTTGAATTGTTGGGTGTGGAATACCTAATTTTTGTGACAAAATTGTTTCTTAGGGGGATAATTCTTTGATGTAATCTGAAATGCATTGATGATTTTTGTTGGTTTGGTTTCAGGTTATGGGCACTGTGTTTGCCACTGAAAATGGTGGAGCTTTTATTGACACTCCTACAAAGTCAACATCTTACTTGCCGTTGGAAGAGGCAAGCATACGTAGAATTAGGCATGTAGAAGACGCGGGCTTAGTTCTTGGCGCGAGAGAGGAATTTATAATCATTGGTCAAAATGAAGTTGATGATGGCATGATCTTGAGTTTAAGATCTCTCCAGTATGACCTTGCGTGGGAACGTTGTAGACAACTTCAAGCAGAAGATGCTGTCGTGAAGGGTAAGGTGAGTTTTGCTTACTCAGAAATTCAGTATCGATCATTGTTTAGCGTAATTGTGTTTAGCATAAGAAAAACTTTTTTTTTTCGTTTTCATTCATGAGTTGATTTATTGACACGCTCTAATCATATGTTCCCTTTGTGTGGTAGCTTGTTGAGGCAAATAGAGGTGGTGTAGTGGCTGACGTTGAAGGCCTTGAAGGATTTGTTCCGTTCTCGCAGTTGTCAACGGTTAGCTCTTTACCTAGTTTGGCTTTTATATACTTGCATACATTCAACTCAACTCATAACTCTTTCCCTTTTGCCTATTTTCTTTGTAGCAATTACCGGGAGAAGAGATTATTGAGATGGAGATTCCTCTAAAGTTCGTGGAGGTGGATGAGGAACAGGCTAGACTTGTCCTAAGCCACCGCAAAGCTGTGGCCGGCAACCAGGGACAATTAGGAATTGGATCAGTAGTGACTGGCACTGTGCAGAGTCTAAAGCCATATGGTGCTTTCGTTGACATTGGTGGAATCAGTGGTCTCCTTCATGTCAGTCAGATCAGTCATGATCGTATATCGGATATTGAAACTGTTCTTCAGCCTGGTGATGTTTTGAAGGTAAACATATTAAAAAAAACTATATTGATATTTGAATAGAGTTAAATGTGTCGTGTTGATATAAAATCTCATTTATTCTTAGGTGATGATCTTAAGTCATGATCGAGACAGAGGCCGAGTAAGTCTTTCAACGAAGAAGTTGGAACCTACACCTGGAGACATGATTCGTAACCCAGCGCTTGTGTTCGAGAAGGTATATTTCAAAGAAAATATCTTTAGTTTTTTTTGCTTGCTGCATAGGGAAACTACGATTAAGCTAGAAGAAGCCAAGATGCTAAATCATTTGTTGCTATGTGTTGTTCTTATTTCTCAACCTAACTTTCTTTGATTATATTCATCTACTTCAACACTTTTCAATAGCATTAGCAATTTTGAAAGAGAATGTACTCTATAAACCTTAATTGGTTGATTCTGTTTGTATAGGCGGATGAGATGGCTCAGACGTTCAGACAGAGAATAGCGCAAGCAGAAGCTATGGCTCGTGCTGATATGCTTAGGTTCCAGCCAGAGGTATTTGCTTGTTAAATCTTTTAAAGGACAATTTTAGAAGATGGCTTCTTGACTGAACTAGTTTGTTTTACAGAGTGGATTAACTCTAACCAGCGACGGAATCTTAGGACCTCTTGGTTCAGATTTGCCTGCAGAGGGACTGGATCTAAGTGAAATACCCCCAGCTGAAGATTATTGATGGAGCGAATTCAGAGGTGTCTTAACTTCTTTCTGTTTTGTTACCCCTTGATCTATGTATTGTTGTAGAATGCTAAACCTAATGTTATATTTTTCTTCTGTTTTGATGTATTAATCTTTCCTCGTCATTGTATAATTGAAAAAAAAATATATATAATCTATTACTATGTGTTTGATGAAATGATAAATATCATAAGTTACCGGGACTGGATCCTCTCCCTTGTGGTTTTCACTGGAGGCAGTCCAGTGCTAATCCCAGCCTTCAAAAACATAATTTAGTTAATATATAATATAAAAGTTGTGTGGTTTAGATTTCACAGGAGGGTAATGTCATTGCAGACAATCCCCTCCCATAAGTTACCTAAGCATTATTTTATTGTTATGTTGTGTAAGTTTGATTCTATGTTTATGTGATTTTGTGTAAGTGGGTGTTTGAATTCATCTCTATTTTGCATTTCATGTTGCGAAAAAACTTGATATTTGAATTATAAATAATTTTATTAATATATGATAACGTCCAAAAGTACACATGTTTCATTAGAAATGCTTGCAAAGTAAACCTGTGAAAGAAAATTGACTACATAAAGTTATTGGTTAAATAAAAAATAAAATAAAATTTAATAATAATTTAGCATAGAGTAGCGTACGTTTTGGAAGGCTTCATTACAACCTGAGTTGAGAAGTTATCAAAATTATTAAGATACATGTATTAAAATAAATGAACCTCTTATTAAAAAACAAAAAAATAAATGAACAAACTATCATTTGGTCATCAAATATGTAAGGCTCCCGGACAGTTTGGTATCAGAGCCTGAACAAAAAAGAAGGGATGCATATGATATGAATATAATAAAGAGAGTGAGTAAGGGAGAAATCACTAAAATATGGAAACACCAGAACCAAACACTCAACCTATTACCACTACTTCTTCTTTATCACTTCCTAAACTCTGTAAAAAGACTAATTCTCATAAAATACAAAACCTTATTGAGTACTCTCATATTTCTGAAGATGTTCAAATTTCTGAAATAATACCTCCTCTGTTGAGTCCGTACAACATCTTCAAAAGACAAAGAAGTGTTACTAGATCCATCCGAAATCTTATCTCTACCAATCGCCCTCATATGAAAGAGTACGTCCAGTCATCTAGACTAGACCAATGCAGCCTAAGAGCTACAAACCAAGAGCAGTATGTAGATCTGGAGATTCCCTAATATCTCATAAACCACTAGAAAACTGAAGAATATACAACCTTACACTTCGGGGCTGTCAAACTCATCCTTTCTCTTCATGGAAGGAAGAACCAACCCGTCTTTTGCAAACTAGCTCTTCTGGACTCCAGCTACCTCCGTTATGAAAATGTTGTGATAGGAATTGTTCTAACTACACTTCATGCAGGAAGTGTCGTCCTCACCATCTTTCCTAACTATAATGTGAGTCTTAATGATAACACCTTGTCCACAAAACTGAAAGTACAGATCCAAATCACCGGAACTGACCAAGTTCCTGAAGCTATGTCAGCTACCCTCCATCACCAGATAATATACCGCTTACAAAATCACTCGATAGATCTTCCTATCTCAAGATGCTCTTCTGATTCACTATTGGTTGTCACCAATAAAGAAGAAGACATACCCTCCATAGTCCAGATTCCAAGAAAAATCACAAGGGAAGAATTAACTCAACTAATTCCCCTTGAATGGATAACTAACTATGAGAGACTTCATGTTGACAGAAGACCTATCCAATCTCAAGAGGCTACTTTCAGGAGATCTGTTGACAAAACAGTCAAGATGATCTTTAAGAAACCAGACGAAGGGTCGAGCTTAATATCTCCGATCTTCCAGACAATGATGATTCAACCAGTTCTCAAAGAAGATTGGTGTCCCGTCTATGCTGTTACAACAGAGGGAAAACCTATCTACACCGATAAAATAGATGGCCACTTCATTTGGGATGTTGATCCAACAAGATGTGACCCAGATTGTGACTGCTGGATGCACAATGATGATATTGACCGAGATATCATTCTTCCTAAAACAAAGAAAAAAGAAAGGTGTAAACCCTCACCACCTCCTCAAAGGAGATCTGATCCAGACAATTGAAGGTGAGAAAATACTTAGAAGGGGGGTTGAATAAGTATGTAAGATTAAAACTTAGAATTTAAAACACAATTATTTTTATCTTGGTTCATTGAACTCAACTACTCCAGTCCACCCTTCCTAGAGTGATTTGTCTTTCTCAACAAGGACTTAATCCACTATTTAATCAAACAGATTACAATAGTAACACCTAAGAACAACTGTTCTTAGTCTTCTCAAGAGCTACTGATTCCAATTGAATCCTCTTAAGGAAATCCTTTACAATCAATGTAAATCTAATACAAGAGTATGAATGCTTCTAAAAAGCTTTTATCACAACAGTGATATTTCTCTTAAGATTAAGTACAAATAATTCTAAGAATGAATATGAAAGTATGAGAGCTTGAATGTTATAATTTCTTTTTAGCAAAATGTCTCACTGAAGAATTTGGTGGAGTCTTCCTTTTATAGGCAGCTGATCCAAGGAGAGCTGAACGTTGAGAAGAGTGTCCCAAAAAGGTCTGAGCCTTTTTGTCTTCACATCAAGTGACCTTTCCTAGAAGAAGAAAGCACAGAAAAATCCTTTTTGTCTGTGTTCTTGTGTCTAGCACAAATGAGGAAAGAGACGTTTGATTTACTCCAACGGATATAATCTTTGAATATTTCTTCTTCAGTTTTCAGCAAGTTCATCAGAGTCTGATTGGGTCAGAGTCTTCTAATGATGATCAGAACTTTGCTGGATCAGAGTCTTCTGCAGCATGTATGCTTTCAGCGTGTTGAATATCAGAGCATATTTGAAACAGAACTTCAGTACTGACAGCTTTAGTACTTTCAGAATCTTCTGTAGAAACTATGCTTTGAAAAACTCTTCATACAATATTCTTCTTTGCTTCAGATGCTTCTGACTTGCTTCAGATCCTTCTGGAGCTTCTGCTTCAGAATCTTCTGGAGCTTCTTGCTTCAGATTCTTCTTGAGCTTCTTGCTTCAGATACTTCTGGAGGCTACGCTCAGGATCTTCTATTGGCAGCAATCAGAATCTTCTAATGAGTGCATCTGGCGCTTCAGAGTCTAGTTAATTTCTTGTATTCAATTCAGTTTTGCTTCTGGAGTGTTAATTTCATTACTATCTGCAGTAAAAACTCTCAAGCAAATTTTAGAGAATATAATTATTTAATACAAAATTTCCTAATAGTTATCATCAAAACAAAGAGATATTATTAAGAACCAATCTGTGTTCTAACAATCTCCCCCTTTTTGATGATGACAAAAAGCATCAGAAATTTTGTTTAATTGAAAATATTAGAATTATAACTCCCCCTGAGATGATGAATCTCCCCCTGAGTTAAATACAAATAAGGGATAGAAACTTCCCTTTTGTCTTGAGTAATCTTCAGAGTTAGATCTTGTTTGTTCTTTTTAACATTTGAAGGTCAGAATGTCTTGCAAAATTTAACATTCAGAGTTTGATAATGGTCAAGTGATCTGAGAGACTCAGAGTTTCTTTTATAGAATGTACTTATCAAATGTTCTGAAACAGTCATATTAAATGTTAGATAGAATAAATATGTCTGAAGTTTCATTCTGGTGAAGTTATATTAAACAGTTCAGATCTATATTTTCTCCCCCTTTTTTGTCATAAGCAAAAAGTAAAAACTTTTAAAAAAACAAATAAAAGGTAACAGTAAATTAGATAATTCAATGGAGAAAACTTTGATTCATTCATAAGATCAGATCAAGAGTACATAGGCAAACATCAGAAGATATAGCAATAAAGTACATATGCAAACAACAGATGCAAAAACATTAGAATGAAAAAAAATCTAAGAGTGTTTAGACAAAAGCATCTTCAATAGATCTGTAATCTCAGAGGATGATTGCTCTTGCTTGGACATCCACTTAGCCATAGTTTCATTCTTTTAATCTTGCTTTGACATCCATTTTGTCATATCCTCAGACTTCTTGTCCTGTTTTGCCATCCAGGACTTTATCTCTGACTGACCAGCTTCCAGAGCAGCAATCTTATCTTCAAACTCTGGATGTTCTTTCTTTATCTCAGATGAAGAAGTATGATCAGGTTCTGGAGCTTGAACAGAGTCAATATCCATTGGTTTTGTAGAGTCTGGAGCATTTGAGTTAGAAGTAGGATCTAGCAGAGTCATAGCCAACTGATTTTCCTCAGATGCAATGTCAGTAGATTCTGCTGAAGATGGAGGAGCATCTGTTAGAAGCAGAGGTTCAGATTTCTTGACAGTCCAGAATAGAGTCCTTGCAGCCTCAGCAAATCTGAGCTTCGCATCATCAGAACAAATGTTCTTTAGATTTGAGGCCACAAAGTTGAATTTGTTGATGAATCCATTCCAGATGATGTCAGATTCTTTGGCATCCATTGTTGCTGAGCATTTCTTCTGAACAGTACCTAAATACATCTGTATTTCTTGCAAAAAAGTTTGAAATAAATGATCAACATTAAGTCTGGGCTTTGGACGTAACAAAGTTTCCAGAGTTACAGGTTTAGGTTGGGGAGTTGGTGGGAAAATTGATTTTTGGATGGAGATCAGAGGAGGAGGATAGTGTGGAAAGAAAGGAATTGAAGGTTTTTGAGGTTGGGATCTGTTTAAAGCATTTAACAGATTTGGTTTTACTTTGGTGGGATGGGAAACCACATCAAAGGGTTTATTTGAGTAAGGTTTGAAGGCAGATTTTGGAGGTTTCTTGGAAACAGTAGGTGTATCAGATGATATTGGCAGAGCTGAAGCAACAGCTTTATCAGATTTTGCAGAACATGATATGGTTGCTAAAGATCCTACATCTGACATGGATTTTATGTAATCAAGAATCACAGATGGAAGGGTCATGGTGAGTTTTGGTTTTAGAGGGTTGATGGAGTCAGATGGTTCAACTCTGTCATAAAAGTCTTTTAGTTTGAAACCATAGGCCAAATTATGAAACAGAGAAGATACTTGGGCACATGATATAGAAGATCTTGGGTTTGAATTGGGGATCAATATCTCAGATGATGGTGCAGGTGTGGGAATGGGATCTGGAAAGGGAGCTTTTGAAGGTATAGAAGGTTCAGGTTGGTTTACCTCAGAGTATTTTTGAGATGGAGAGATTAGAAAATCTGGGTGAATCTCAGACTCAGAGGAATTTGATGAATTGGTTGGTGTGCAAGAGGTAGAGGATACTTGGAACACAGTTTTTAGAGGTGTGACATTAAGAACTTCTGTCTCAGGGATGTGAGGTTCAGAAGTGTTGGTTTGTTCTGAAGGAATTTTAGATGGTTTGGATGGTTGTTCTGAGATGGGTGAATCAGATGGAATAGTGATTGGTTCTGATGAAATTGGAGCAGAAGTTACTTTTGTAGGTTCAGAAGTAACAGGTGCAATGGGTTCAGATGATTTTGATGGTGGATTTTCAGAGGCTTTTTCAGGTTGAGATTCTTGTTGTTTTTCTGGTTGTTCAGATGATTTTTGGTGTACAGATTGTTGTGGTTGTTGTTCTGTAGGTTGTTGTTCTGATGGTTGTTGTTGTTCTGTGGGTTGTTTGTGTGGTGCAGAAGGTTTGGTTAGAACTTCTGGTTGCTTTGTGAGTTGTTGTTGTGCAACAAACTGTTTGATATGGATTTTTGGTTGAGATGATTTTGGTACAGAGGCTGTTGGTGTTTGAGTGATTTTTGTTGTTGTTGGTGTTGGAATTGTTTTTGTTGTTGATGGTGTTGGAACAGTTGTTTGTTTTTGTGGTGATTTTGAACTAGGAGCAGTAACAGAAGTAGTTTGTGTTGAGGGTGGTGTTGGAACAGACTTAATATTAGAATCATTTACAACAACAGATTTAGCAGAAGATACAGAAGTTTTAGTACCTTTTATCTTGATCCTCTTGGCTGGTACAGAAGAAGTGTCTTCAGATTCTTTTCTCTTCAAGAGCTTCTTTGGCTTCTCAGCAATCTTGATCTTCTTCTGAGCAGGTGTAGGTTCTGCTTCTGGCTGAGTCCTTTTCCTCTGTAGTTGTGCTTCTTCTTCTTCTTCTTCTACATCTGGAAGAGGTTGTCTAGCTAGCTGTATCACATTTGCAGGAACAGGTTTTCCTTCCTTCTTACATTCATCAATGTACATTACTACAATATGTCTGGGTTCTTCAGCAAAGAACAAGGGAAAGTCATCTACAGGAACCCTCTTCTGACTCAGTTCAGTCATATTCAGCTTCTTGGACGCTGTTGTGAGTTCATCAACTATTTTGAGTCTCTAAAGACTTTTGGCATTCAGAGGCTTTCCCAT
Organism: Lathyrus sativus; assembly: GCA_963859935.3. Lineage (NCBI taxonomy): Eukaryota > Viridiplantae > Streptophyta > Magnoliopsida > Fabales > Fabaceae > Lathyrus > Lathyrus sativus. Next base: position 118,208,932 of record OZ012735.1, read on the forward strand.
GATGAATTCCAGTTCCTCTGTAACTCCAGCAGCGTACAGAGCAGTGACCAATCCATTTTCAGTTAGAAGATCTGAGATCAACCTTCCAAAGGGGATCCAGGTTCTGATCTTCTGTCCTTTTTCTTTCACATACTCTCTAGATGCATTTATATGGTTCCACAGATACATAAAAAGAATGTATGGAAGATCTACCTTGGTGCTCTGACTGAGGCAATACATGAAATATAGTTGTTCATTATTGACATAGTCTGGAGAGTTTGTTGACTTCCTATGATGGATGCATCCCATGAAGATCTTAGCCCAGATCTTGTAGTCAGGCTTCAGATCCTTGAATTTGTTAGAAGCTTAACCAGCAGTCATTACTTCTTCATATACCTCATCCATGTCCACACGCCCAGCTGGCAAGTGGGAAACATCATCTGTTTCTTCATATCCAATTAATTTTCTTATCAGATCTTCTGTGATAATGATTTCTTTTCCCAGTACAGAAGATAGGATGAACTTGGGGTAAACAGAGGCATGGATCCAGAATTCTTTCACAAAGAGGGGGTAAACTGGTCCAAATAGTCTATCAAAGTACTTAACCCATCCTTGAGCACCAACAATAGAACGAAATTCAAAGCCATTCTCAGCAAGTGAGTCAAACTCTACCATGGATTCACATAAAACCTCCAACTTCTCAACAGGGGTTAAAAGAGTTCTTTTGGGAGGAGAATAAGGAGCAACGCCCATGTTTGCAGAAGTTACTGCAGCCATTGAAGATTGGAATTGAGCAGCTGTTGATGATGAAGTTGCCATTGAAGAATGCTTTGTCACACACTTAGGTTTAGGGTTTTTATGCAGAGAAAAGAGGAGATGAAAACGCATATAATTTCTGAGATTGTAAAAGTGTAAAAGTGAAGATAAGTCATGTATTTATACTAAAACACTTAGGCATACCATCAGTCAGAATTTGCACGTTTTAACAAGCATTAAATGAAAAGAATAATAATCATTTCAAACATTAATTGCTTCTGACAATTTGGGGGGAAAATCAAGATTTTCACTATTCAAACTTCACCTCAAACGTCTCTTCAGTAATGTACACGCCACCTCTGCAGATTTAGTGTGACACGTGTTTGCTTGCATGTGTTCTGAAATCTTTTGAGAAATGAAACGTTAACCAACGTTCAGATCCTCTAAGGATTGTTAGTTCAGAGTTTCACAAAAAAAATTGAATCATAATAAGTAAGCAATCAGAAGAAACACTTCAGAGCATTATGCATTTTTGCATCAGTAAAAATTTGCTTCTGATAAATATCATTCTGGACAAACATCCATACCAATATTTTTCAGAATAAATTTAAATCTATCTTCAACAAGGGGTTTTATAAAGATATCTGCCCATTGATGATCTGTATCAACAAAGGCTAAATTTATGATTCCCTTCTGAACATAGTCTCTGATGAAATGATGCTTAATTTCTATATGTTTTGCCTTAGAGTGTACAATGGGATTCTTAGACAAACATATAACAGAAGTATTATCACAAAGATAGAAATGTTACTTTCAAAAATTTGATAATCTTCTAGCTGACTTTTCATCCAGAGCATCTGAGTGCTACATCCAGCAGCAGCAATGTATTCTGCCTCTGTGGTTGAAAGTGCAATTGTGGGTTGCTTCTTGCTGTACCAAGAGATTAGATTTCTTCCTAGAAATTGACAACTTCCAGAAGTACTTTTCCTTTCCACTCTGTCTCCAGCGTAGTCAGCATCACAAAATCCAACTAATTTGAAATCATCAGATTTTCTGTAACACAAACCCATATTAGAAGTACCTTTCAAATACCTTAGAATCCTCTTGACAGTTGTCAAGTGTGATTCTCTAGGATCTGATTGGAATCTAGCACACAGGCAAACACTGAACAATATGTCAGGTCTAGAAGCAGTTAGATAAAGAAGATAGCCAATCATACCTCTGTAGAGCTTCTGGTCTACTTTCTTACTTACCTCTTCCTTGCCAAGTGAGCTAGTAGGATGCATGGAAGTTTTTGCCAGCTTACTATTGTTGCACCCTAAAATTTGCCCAACCTTATTCCTTGGTTCATGTTTCATTATCATTAGCATTTGCATATAGAGTCATGTACATAGACTAATCATCTGCATAGCATAAGCATAGCAAGTCATTCAACAGGGTACCAATCACTATTCTCATCTCTAGAGGCCTATCATGAGGTTATTATCCTAATTCTATCTCATTCAAGTCATCAGGAAAGAATTTGAAAGCAAAGAGTTCAGCAGATCAAGCCTTGAGTCTATCTCCTAGCTGAGGGTATCTGAGGATCAACAAGAGGGTTATGAGCTGTGAATTGAAGGCATGGAGAGTAGCTAGACATTATGAGAGACTTAAAAAGTCATTTGGAGAAGAAAATAAGTTGTTGATGTGATCATAAGAGCTATAGTTGAAGACAGTCAACTAGGGTTTCATCTGGGTCAACCCTAGGTCAACCCTAGGTCAATTGACTGACTTAAGAGGGCATTCAAGTCTATTGGAGAGGTGTGGGGTTCATCATTGGGCATATAAAGAAGGATATGGTGATATGACAAGGAGAATTCAAGAGAAATCAAGGAGAAGAGGAGTTACTAAATTAGGGTTTCTCTGTAAAATCCCCTAGTTTAGGTCAAATTTCCAAGCAAGATAAGTCAAAATGCTAGCTTCAAATGGCTTCTTGGCCAACATGAAACTTGTAGAGGATCTCAATACCTTTAATTTGAGTGGTGGAAGACATCAAGGAGATTTGTAGAACTCAAGTTATGGTCCTTGCAAGTTACAGGTCATCTGGGGTATCTGAATTTTTGTCTGTGAAAGTGACTTGACTTCCAAGCAATTTTTACCCCTCAAGGAGATTTCAAATGAATTCTTGGTCAACATAAGAATTGTTCCTCATTGTCTTAGCTTTCTAGAATGGTATGGCATGCCTTCATATGATGTGGAGAACTCAACTTATGGTCTTGGCAAGCAAAGGGTATTTTGGGCATTTGTGAATTACAGGTCATTTTAACCTATACCCAAAACTCATACAAGGAGGCCTCAAATGGAAAAACTTACAACATCAAACTTGCTCCAAATGGGATTTTAAGTCTAAAAAGAAGGTCACAAATTATTGGAGAAGCTCATAACATGAAGTTGAATAATTGGTCAAAATATGAACTAAAATGGCTTATAAAGTGAATAAATTCAAGATGGAAAATGGTTTGGGAGATTTACAAGTCCAAATGGAGACTTCCAATATATGATTTTGAATGGAAAAACAATTCTAAGAACAATGGTTCAAACACTTTTTTGAGTTTAGAAGGAAAAAAGAAAGTTATCTTTGGTTACTTGTAATTGAAGAAACATAACCAAAATGAACCAAAGTTGGAAAACAAGGGAATGTGCAAGATGGATCTAGAATGTACCATTGGGGTCTATATATTCATGAAATGAGAATTTGGCAAGGGTTGGCTTCATTTGCACCAAGAATCTCACAAGCTTTCTCATTCTTTTCCATAAAAGTTTCATTGCAATTCTCTCAAAACCTTCATCAACTTTCATCAAAATCAATTCAATCTTACTCCATCATCCTCCTAGATCAGAATTGAAGCAAAGTTTTGGTGATTATCATCCATTTTCGAGCACCTTTTTCAAGAACATCAAAATCACAATCTCAAGTGGACAGCATAATTCAAGCAAAGAATCAACAAGGAATTGCATACAGAATCACATACATCAAGGATTGATCAAGATCCAACACCTAGAAGCCTCAGATCTTCAATCTCCATAGCTGTTTGCAAGGTTTCACATCAGGTATGTTTTCACTCAAATTGCTCGATTCAGTTAGTTAGGCATGTTGTTGTTAGTGTAGATTTGATCTAGGTGGTTAGGAGATTAGTTTAGATGAATTTGGAGAGGTTTGGTGATGTTGATTAACAGGTGCAACAAACTGTTAGGGTGAAGAACTCTTAGGTTAAGCCATTAGAATTTTAGCTGGATAGCGCAGGTTGATCTCCATTAGGCATAGACTAGTTTATGTTAAGTTTGATTGAGGATTGTGGTGATGCATCTCAGTGCATATCCATGGTGACCAGATTTTACCTCGATCGGGTTGAGAGTTTCATTGAGTTTCAGACCGAGCTAGTGCTATAGGATTGTAGAGGGAGAGATTCTGAGCAGGTTTCATGTTTATGGCGTGGCATTTCATTGCGTGTAGAAGGAGAACAGATGAGGTGAAGTTCAGCTCGTGCATGGGGCATTCATGGTGAAACCCTAGGTTTCAGATTCATTGGGGAAGACGTAATCCTACCCGTCCAATGCGTGTGAAGACTCTTGACTTGGGGAGAGATCCAATGGCTATTATTCAATTCTGTTTTGGAGGGAGTTGACTGGGTGCCAAACGCACCGTTTCATTAATTGAAACGGGCGGGCCTCAGTTTGTGATGCTATCCCCACCCCCAGGTTTAGGCCCAAAGTCATGTTGAACGTGTTTTTGCTACTAGTTTCACCCCCCAGCGCTCCTTTGTTATTTCTTTAATTCTGAGTGTAACTCTGGGCCTTGATAAAGGCGCTATCTGCACCCCCTGTCTGAGGGCCCATCCTGGATATAACTGGGGCGAATTTCTATTCTAACCCCCCTCCCTCATTTTAATTCAATTTTATTTTCTTAATTCCATTTTAATTTTTACCAATTTCATAAATTCATAACTAATTCATAAAAAATGCATTTTAATCCATTCTTTTTACCATATTTTCTTTAGGATGTCTAGAATATTATAGAAAAATAAAATTTCATTTTTATTTTTATTTCATATTTTTTCCATATTTTCTAAATAAATGTCATATTAAATAGTTTCATTTCATGCATCATTTTAATAATTTTTGTTCTCTTACATGCTTTAATATTTTTTGGTCATTCTTTTTAGATTGTTTAGATGAGGTCTTCAACTTGTAGAAATATTTTAGTTCCCATTTTTAGAAGTTAATTTTAGGTGATTAATAAATGCTTGAACATCATGTACAAAACTAGGGTTTTAGGTGACAACTTAAGAAGTTTGATTTCATTTCCCTCAGGACTTAGGATTTAACTAGATTAGTTATGGGACTATAGGGGCTATGGGTAGTTACTAGATCCCTTAGAAAAAGTCAGGACTCCCCTACTGCTATTATTACTGTCTGTATATCTGATTGTCTGGTGTGGTGTGCCCTCTGGGGATTGTTGCTTGTTTGTTTGGGTATTGGGTTTGTCTGGGGCCCTGGGGAAGCTGAAGTCTTGTGCAGATGAAGACCATTGGAGATTCAATAATTGAAGATCAACTGTCAGAGTTGAGGAGGAATTTCTTGCTAGCAGATGCTGAGGAGACTAGGGTTTAGGAGCTAGGCAGAGCTCTAGATTAGAAAGTTTGTTTCTCAAACATGGATTGCCTTGTCTGCATCCATTCTTCTCTGTGATTCAGAGTCTCTCTAAGACACTCACCCCCTTCCTTTGGAAGGCTTGGTGACAGTGTCTATGAGATAGAACTCTTGAGAGAAAATGTCTCTTGTGTTAGAAGCAGTTTGTTCACCACCTTTGGTAGTCAACTGATTGCTTAACACCCAATTCACTCTTGTGACTGATCCCTCATCCTGGAGGTTTGAGCTTGAAGAAAAGCCATTGCAGATAGAAGACTGATGATCAAAGCCCTTGCCTAAAGGTCATGAAGATGGAGATTGATGCTTGTTGAAGCCGGTAGCTGATTGGAGATTACTTGAAGCCAGATGTTGATTCAGAGCTGCTGATGCTGTTTCTTTTGCTGTTGTATTGCATTTGCCGATGTATTGATTGGTTTTCTGAGCTGTATTGTTTGCTGTTTACCCTGCTAGGTTGAAAGTGAAGTCTGTTCACTTTTGCCTATTGTTTTCTAGGTTCGAGGTTGAGTGGGACTCCCTTGCCTCGCTTGTGCTGTTGCATCCATGCATTTTACTGCTTTACTGTATATATCTGGTATTGTTTCTGTTTCTGCCTATCCCGTAGGATCTCTGTTTCTCTCTGTGCAAGAGAGGAGCATGATAGACACTAGGTCTTAACCCATGCATGATAACATTAGGTTAGTTTGTTTCCCTTCGCAACCGTAGGTTAGAGTTCTGTCTCTTTCTTTCTCAAAACAAACAGAAAAACACAATAAATATTTCAAACACAATAAAAGACACTTCTTCCGTAAAAGAATGTGAACTCGTCAAGACGTCATTTTTGTCCGCTTGGACTGTCAATCAAGAAAACCTTTTTCAGAAGGAATAAAATCAATCAAGGACAGACTTGTGTCGTACGTGGCCCGAACTACGTTTGCTCTGATCTTCCATGCTGTGTGGAAGTACGTAGGCATAGGATGCGATATCCTAGCGAGCAACCTTCCCCTCCTTTCCCGTAGGTAGGCGAACTACGTTGACTCTGATTTCTCGTTCCAGGCGGGAATACGTAGGCATAAAGTGCGATACTTTGCCGAGTCATTTTGTTTTCATTTTCTTTCCTTTTAACCCCAGACCTTTAGCGTAGATAGAATAACAATCCATACCCGAAAACAAGCGTGGATCCCGTCGAGTACGACGGACGTGAGGGGTGCTAATACCTTCCCCTTGCGTAACCGACTCCCGAACCCAGGTTTTGGTTGCGACGACCATACCTTTCCCGTGTTGTGCGAGGTTTACTCTGAGCGTTTCCTTTCCCTCCCGTGGGATAAATAACGCACGGTGGCGACTCTTCTGTTCAGCCGGCGCCGATTTTCGCAGTAGCGACAGCTGGCGACTCTGCTGGGGATTCAACGTCCCCTGACTGCTAAGGACTGCGATGGTTCTTATGCATTTGGGATCCAACGTCCCTTGAGAGAGTCAATCCTAGCGCTTGTTTTCCCGTCGAGGATTTTGTATGGAGTTATTTTATATTTCTAACCTTGTATTTTCAGCTTTATATATTGATTATTGTTGCTGTATCTGGGGTGTGACGGGTGTTCTGATATTGAGAGATAAGCCGGACCTGGGCTTGAGTGCACCTAGAATTAGAGTAGAAATTAGTGGGTGCCCGCTTGCTTTGCTTGCTTTGGTGTCCCATGAAATCTACACTCAGACGAGGTTCCTCTGGTTGGCCTCCTGCCCCTTCCTTTGGTTGGCGTGGGTTGCTGGTTAGTTGGATTGTCGACTCTGGGAACCGATCATTTGGAAGTTGGCTGAGTGAGGCCTCTTCAGGATTTGATGATGCCACTCCTTCTGGGAATCGTATCATCAACCCTGAAAGTCTGTGACGCCAACGACCGCATAGGATGCCGTACCTTGTGCCAGTTATAGGGCCACCCACCTGTGAGGGGATTCAGGGTTATGCAGGTAACTAGACCTCCAGACTACCGGTTATTTCTTGATCAGAGATCCTGGTTATTTATGGAGAGTTATGAGGTCTGTCAGAGACCATTTGGAGATTTATTCTGAGGTCTGTCAGAGACCATTGGGAGAGTTCTGAGGTCTGTCAGAGACCAATTAGAGATGTGATTTGAGGTCTATCAGAGACCAGTCGGAGTTATGGTTTGAGGTCTGTCAGAGACCAGTATTGGAGTTTTATTTTAGGTCTATCTGAGACCAGGGTTTGGTGACTTCTGGATGGTCTATCTGAGACCTTTCTTGATTGGGTTTAGGCTATTCAGCTGCAGCTTCGGTCCCTGTTGAATGTTACTTGCATTGCATTGCCTGCATATCCATTATCATTTGCATTTTACTAACGTGTGTTTGTGCTGCAGGTGCATTTGCATTTCCCTAGTTCTAGTGCCCAGACCTCTGAGTTTTGATCATGACTAGCTTAAGGAGAACGGTTGCTTACAAATTGCCTACGCCTGATATTGTTCCTCTACTTGGGTTGATCTCTCTTGCTGATGAGGGTGTTCGTAGGAGCTTCCGGATGAGCTATGGTAGACTACTGAGATTGGTGTGCAAACCTACAGAGGTAGAGTTAGATGGGCTGTATGCTTTGATGCAATTCTACGACCCTGCTTTGAGGTGCTTCACGTTCTCCGACTTTATTATGGGACCAACCCTGGAGGAATACACTGAGTATGTTGAGCTGCCCGTGCAGAACCAGGTTCCATTCATTCATTATGATGCCAAGCCCAAGCCGGAGGATTTGGCAAAAGCCTTGCATGTTGATGCTTCTGAACTTGTGACTACTGTTTCCCGTGGAGTTCCAGGCTTCTCATTTCAGTTCTTAGTTGGTAAAGCCCAAGAGTACGCCAAGAGCGGGTGCTGGGTTGCTTTCAATGCTGTGTTGGCCTTATGCATTTATGGCATAGTTTTGTTCCCCAACATACCGGATTTTGTGGACTTCGATGCTTTCTACTTGTTCGCCGCTGGTAATCCTGTACCTACCTTACTCGGAGATTTCTACCACTCACTGCATTACAAGAATGAGAAGGGCAGAGGGAAGAATGTTCATTTCTGTGTGCCCTTGTTGAGTATGTGGTTTGAGAGTCACTTTCCTAAGGGAAGATCTGCTGCAGAGACTACAGCTCCAGTTGGTTGGCCAGAGCGTCTGATGAGGCTATCGTCGGAAGATATGGAGTGGTTTGATAGAGATTTGTTGGGATCTGAGCTCATCTTCAGTTGTTCGGGGTACCCTAATGTGCCGCTGATAGGAAGAAAAGGGTGTATCAATTACAACCCTTCTCTATTCATTCGCCAGTTCGGATACGCGCTGAAGAATCCACCTCAAGAGGAGGAAGTACAGGAATCTCTGTACTTCACCGGAGATGTGAAAGGGGAGTTATTAGCCAAGTTGCGACGTGCCTGGACGCGTATTAACCGCAAAGGGAAGCCACTGTTAGGAAAGAACGACTGTCAGGCCTATGCACCTTATAGAGTTTGGATTCAGGAGAGGGCTAGTCAGTTGAGGATGCCGTTTCCAGATGCACCAATTCTTGATCCTATTCCGGTAGAAGAGCCGACTACTGTTTCTAGAGAAGCATATGAACAGGTTGTGAAGGAGAAAGAAGCCTTGATGAAGATTAATGAAGAGTTAGAGCAAGAGCTAGCTCAGGTACGCAGTGAGAAAAACAAGGCCGTATATGCTTTCCAACAACAGATCGAGCTGGTAAACAGGTTAGGAGCTAAGTTGACCGAGGAGAAGAAAAAGCGCGAACGTCTGGGGCAAGAGTTCAGAAGTTCCCATGACATGCTGGAAGCCAAAAAGAAGGCGCTCGACGCAGCACACCGAGAAATCTCCTCTTGCAATAAGACTTGGAATGCTACACTCACTAACAACAAGAAGAGGGAAGATAAGCTGAAGCAGCAAATTTCCGACCTCGAGGAGAAATTGAAGTCTAGCATCAAGAAGTGTGAGGAAGAAGTGATGAACCGGTATAGTGTCCAGCATGCACTGAACAAGGCAATCAAATCCAGAGATGAAGCGGTGTCCCAGAAGCGAAAGTTAGAAGATTGCTTCGGAGAAGCAACATGGGAAGAAACTGCTGAAGATGTACGCCGTGTCCTTAAAAGGAGAAACCAGCTTGTTGAAGGGCTGCTTGATCGACCAAGCCATCCGGAGACCAAGAAGTTGATAGAGGAGTACCAGACTTTTGGGAGGATTTGATCATTTCATATTCGCCTGTATGCTTTATTTGCATAAGTGCTGACCATCACCAGGATTGTTGGTTGAGGTCATGCCTTCTTTGTACTCTCAGTGATATTGTACCCTGGGATTATTGATTCTCTCAGCAATATATGAGGCTTTCTATGATTCAGCTCCGATATTCCTATTGTCAACACTGTCACTGCACCGGCACCTTCGCACTAGAACTGGGGGAATGAACTTCCCTAATGCACAGACACATTGCATTGCATTCATATTCATATTGCATAACAGGTAATCTTTGAAAGGTGTCTTATCTCCTGCTCTGTACCAGGTACTTAACAGGATTCCAGATCAACATCCGCACCGCTATTCTACACGCTCCAACTGTCGGAAAGTCATGGACCAGATTCAGAACGAGATGCAGGATGTGCGCGAAAAGCTCGCCCTCTTCATGCAAACCATGGAGGCTATAGCAAAAGGGTAAGAGAATTTGCAGGCCATGGTCCAGCCTCTGTTGGCTCGCAACGCTGGTCATGGTAACGAAGATCATCAGTCTGTCCGGATTGATACTGCTCATGGAGATGGCACTCCTACGCCAGTGGCTCCGCCCGTGGTCAATATACCTGCCGCTAACGTCAACAACGCTACCGCTGCTGTGAATGGTAACGTCGGAGTGGGGAATGAGAATGCTGTCCATAATGCTGGGCTGGGTGATGTCAATGTGGGAGATAATCTTGGAGGCAATGGCTTTGTCAACGCTGGGTTCGGATTCAACGATCAGGGATTCGACAACACTGGCAAGTATGGCTTTAATGCTCAAGGCTTTGGGCAAGATGGTTATGGTATGATCAATCAGGGTTACGGAGGCTTTGGAAACGGAAATGGTACTGGATTTATGGCTGTTGGTCCCGCTGGAGGTGTTCAAGGGTACGGCAACAGAGGCCGAGTTCCGGGGATGAATCAGGTCAGAGCTGGACGTAATAATGCATATGATGGGTACGGGGCTGGAAACGGTATGTGGCAAGAGGATCAACAGGAGGACGCCTTCTCAGGAGGAGGTTTTGAAGGACCAATGGATGATTCTCAAAAGATTAGAATGCTGGAAGAGCAAATGAAGGGAGTCCTAAATCAGAGTGCTGTAGGACTGGACATGGCAACAATGGGCTTGGTACCTGGCTTGAGGGTGCCAATTAAGTTCAAAGCGCCTGCGTTCGATAAGTATAAAGGAGACACATGTCCGAAAGTGCATGTACGAGCTTATTACAGAAAGATGTCTGCATACTCCACTGATGAAAGAATGCTCATGCATTTCTTTCAGGATAGTCTATCGGGTCCTTCCCTAGAGTGGTACATGGGGTTGGAGCCAACTGATATCAAGACTTGGAAGCAATTAGCGGAGGCATTTGTAGCCCATTACAAGTATAACAGCGACCTGGCACCCAATCGGGTCCAGTTGGCCGGGCTTTCGCAGAAGAAGGGGGAGAGTTTTAAAGAGTACGCGCAAAGGTGGCGCGATATGGCTGCCAGGGTCCGTCCTCCTGTCGAAGATAAAGAAATGAATGATATGTTTGTTGGCACATTCACCGGGCTGTTTCATGATATGTTGTTTCACACGTCTCTGGCCAGTTTTTCAGATCTGATTCTGATGGGGGAAAAGATTGAGCGTAATATTAAGCAAGGAAAGTTCCAAGTCGATGAATCAACTGCATCTGGCAGTAATAAGAAAGCTTATGGTGGGCGCCGTCAGGGCGAAGCTAGCGCTGTATTTGGAGGCCGAGGCCGAGGCCGAGGCAGGGGAAGAAATCAATATCGTCAGCCGCAGCAGGTGTCGAGTGTCACTATCCCTTATCAACAGCAACCAATCCAGCAACAACAACCGGTTCAGCAGCAACCAATGCCACAGCAGCAGCAGCCTCAGCAGGGGGCACAGCAAGCTCAGCGAAGATTTCAGGGTAATAAGCCGAAGAGGGTGTTCGAGAAGCCTCCCTCTAACTACGCTGATTTATTGCAGACATTGTTGGGATTGAATCTGGTAGAGAAACGAACCTTGGCGCCGATAACGGGAACTCCCCCGTTCGGCTATGATGCAAATAGGCACTGCGAGTTTCATTCTGGGGCCCCGGGCCATGATATCGAAGGATGCCATGCTTTTAAGCACGTTGTGCAGGATCTTCTGGACAACAAGTCTATCAACTTCGGAACGGCAGGTCCGAATATAGTCCAGAAACCCATGCCTAATCATGGGGCGAATGCAGTTCTGACTGAGGAAGGGTTGAATCTGATTATGAATGTGGAGGATTTGAAGACGCCGCTGAGCGAAATAAAAAGCCGACTGTTGCAAGGAGGTGTTTACCCGGGTTGTAATGAGTACTGCTTAGATTGTTGGGCCCTAGCTGGGGGGTGTGAGGATTTGAAGAAAGGCATCCAGGCCTTGATTGATGAAGGTATATTGCAGTTTGATCGAGCGGCAACTGATGAGCCTGTAGGGGCAGTAGCGGATAATCGGAGTGATGTGGCCACAGTGACGATTCCTAGGAAGACGATCACTATTGCAGCACCAGCTCAGCGACCACCGATTACCATAACTAAAGCCGGGCCAATCCCGTATGAGAACACGAGAGCAGTCCCATGGTCGTATGGGCTGGAGGTGTATTGTGATGGGATTAAAATCGACGTTAACAAGCAGTCAGCGGAGGTTGTGGATAATGTTGTTGGTTCAGGAGGCATGACGAGGAGCGGCAGGATCTTTATATCTCCTGAAGTGGAGGCTGAAAGGATAGCGAAAGGAAAAGGGAAAGCGGTTGAGAACGTTCCGGTTCAAGCAAGTGAAAAAGAAGCAGCATCGAAAGATGTAGAGGAATTCATGCGCTTGATTCGGAAAAGCGATTATAAAATTGTGGAGCATCTGCAGCAAACACCGTCCAAAATATCTATTCTGTCATTGCTGTTGTGTTCGGAAGCCCACAGGAACGCTTTGCTGAAAGTCCTGGACACTTCTTTTGTACCCCAGGATGTCTCCGTAAATCAGCTAGAAGGAGTATTGGCACACGTGAATGCAGGCCACAGTCTGGGTTTTACTGATTTTGACTTGACTCCGAAAGGAAGGGATCATAATATGGCATTACACGTGTCTGTGGAGTGTAGGGGGTCGACAATGTCGCATGTATTGGTTGACACTGGATCGTCTTTGAATGTGCTGCCTAAGAAGGCAATGATGAAGCTGGATGTTCGAGGGATTTTGTGTACACCCAGCGATTTGGTAGTCAGAGCGTTTGACGGCACGCGGAGAACAGTCTTCGGATCGATTACCTTGCCTCTGCAAGTGGGGCCGGAAGTGTTTGCAACGGAGTTTTATATCATGGATATACAGCCTGCGTACAGCTGCTTGCTGGGAAGACCTTGGATTCACGGGGCAGGGGCAGTCACGTCTACCCTGCATCAGAAGTTAAAGTATATGGTCGGAGACAGTGTAGTCACCGTGTGCGGAGAAGAAGACATCCTGGTCAGCCATCTTTCTTCGTTTAAATATGTGGAAGTCGACGGGGAGATCCACGAGACGCCATGCCAGGCATTCGAAGGTTTACGCATCAAGGATAAGAATCCCGGGCCGAGCAAAGTGCCAGAGATAGCTGTTTCTTCGTATAAAGAAGCCCAAGCGCTAGTGGAAGCAGGAGAAGCCAAGGGCTGGGGCAAAGTATTGGACATTCCGGTGAAAATGGACCGGTTCGGACTGGGGTACCGACCGTCGTCATCAACTCCTTCCGTGGGGGCCCCTCATTTCAGAAAGTCAATCACCATCTCTGCCAGTGGAGTACGTCATGAATCTGTCAATGCTGCTTCGGAATCGGATGAAGGGGACAGCGACTATGATATGGATGCCTGGATTCAGCCAAACACGCCAGGACAAGGACTGTGCAACTGGTCTATTCAGGAGCTTGTTCCTGTGACTTTTAAACAGTAATGCTTTGCTTTATTAATTGTTGAATAATCTGATGTCTTGCCCGGGGCATCAGGATTTGCTTAGGGTTGTGTTGTTATAAACATTGCGTGTTAATCATTAAATAAATGGCGTTTTTTCATGTGCAAATACTGTAATCCCTGTCTTTCTTGTTTTGTATTTTTCAATAAAATGGCAATGTGGTTATTCGCTTTATACGCATTTTGAAGCACTTAACCCTTTCTTTTGCAGGGTGACATTTTCAGATGACATCCTTGAGCCACCTATGACTCGTCCCGACTTCGAGCACCCGGTATTCCAGACCGAAGAAGAGGTTGTCGAAGATAGCGACGTTCCTGAAGAACTGTCTTGGTTAGTGAAGCAAGAGGAAAGGGCCATTCTGCCTCACGACGAGGTTATCGAAATTATCAACTTGGGGTCGGAAGGGGTTGAGAAGAATATTCGTATCGGAGCCGCACTGCAGAGTGATATCAAGCGAAAACTGGTTGAAATGCTCCGAGAGTATAATGATGTATTCGCTTGGTCGTATCAAGATATGCCAGGGCTCGATACAGATATGGTTGTGCATCGCCTGCCACTGAAAGAAGACTGCCCGCCTGTCAAACAAAAACTTCGCAGAACTCGACCAGATATGGCAATGAAGATTAAAGAGGAGGTTCAGAAACAGTGGGACGCTGGTTTCTTGGCTGTGACGAAGTACCCTTCATGGGTTGCCAACATCGTACCAGTGCCAAAGAAAGATGGCAAGGTTCGAATGTGCGTGGATTATAGAGATTTGAATAAAGCAAGCCCAAAAGACGATTTTCCACTTCCTCATATTGACGTGTTAGTTGATAATACTGCTCAGTACTCCGTATTTTCCTTCATGGATGGCTTTTCAGGCTATAATCAAATTAAAATGGCGCCAGAGGATATGGAGAAGACTACTTTCATAACGCCTTGGGGAACATTTTGCTACAAAGTGATGCCCTTTGGTTTGAAAAATGCTGGGGCAACATATCAGCGTGCGATGACGACTCTTTTTCATGACATGATGCATAAAGAGATCGAAGTTTATGTTGACGATATGATTGCCAAATCCCAGACGGAGGAAGAGCATCTGGTGAATCTGTTGAAGTTGTTTAAAAGACTTAGGAAGTTCAGGCTGAGGCTGAACCCTAATAAATGCACCTTCGGGGTGAGATCGGGTAAACTGCTGGGGTTTATCGTAAGCGAAAGAGGAATAGAGGTCGATCCTGCTAAAATAAAAGCGATTCAAGAAATGCCGACGCCTAAAACAGAGAAAGAGGTACGCGGGTTTTTAGGGAGATTGAACTACATTGCTCGGTTCATATCTCACCTAACTGCTACGTGCGAACCATTATTCAAGCTCTTGAAGAAAGATCAAGCTGTAACGTGGAACGAAAATTGTCAAAAGGCGTTCGACAAAATAAAGAAGTATCTGCAGGAGCCTCCTATTTTGATACCCCCAGTGGCAGGGAGACCCTTGATAATGTATTTGACAGTTCTTGAGGGAAGCATGGGTTGTGTTCTCGGTCAACACGACGAGACGGGGAGAAAAGAGCATGCGATCTATTACTTGAGTAAGAAATTTACAGACTGTGAATCTCGGTACTCAATGCTGGAGAAAACTTGTTGCGCGCTAGCCTGGGCCGCCAAGCGTTTGAGGCAGTACATGCTGAATCATACAACCATGCTCATCTCGAAGATGGATCCGATTAAATATATATTCGAAAAGCAGACGTTATCAGGTAGAATTGCCCGTTGGCAGATGGTCTTGACTGAATATGATATCCAATACGTCTCGCAAAAGGCTATAAAGGGGAGTGTGCTGTCTGAGTATCTGGCGGAGCAGCCTATTGAAGAGTACCAATCGATGAGGTTTGATTTTCCTGACGAGGATATCATGTACCTAAAGATGAAAGATTGTGAAGAGCCGTTGCCAGACGAAGGACCAGAGTTGGGGTCCAAATGGAAGATGATATTTGACGGAGCCGTGAATGCTTACGATAGCGGAATAGGGGCAATCATCATCACGCCACACGGGTCGCACATCCCGTTTACTGCCCGATTGACCTTTGCCGTTACCAACAATGAGGCCGAATACGAAGCTTGTATAATGGGGCTTGAAGAAGCTATTGATTTGCGAGTCAAACATCTAGATGTATACGGAGACTCAGCTCTGGTAGTGAATCAGATAAAAGGGGAATGGGAGACCCGTCAGCCCAATTTGATACATTACATGAATTATGCAAGGAGATTGTTGCCTTTCTTCGACAAAGTTGAATTGCATCACGTACCGCGGGCAGAGAATCAAATGGCTGACGCTCTGGCCACTTTGTCTTCCATGTACAAGGTCAACTTCTGGAACGAAGCTCCCCGAATCATTATCTCTCGGCTTGACAGGCCAGCTTATGTATTTGCTAT
This sequence comes from Lathyrus sativus, assembly GCA_963859935.3. Classification (NCBI taxonomy): domain Eukaryota; kingdom Viridiplantae; phylum Streptophyta; class Magnoliopsida; order Fabales; family Fabaceae; genus Lathyrus; species Lathyrus sativus. Next base: position 118,224,912 of record OZ012735.1, read on the forward strand.
TGATGAAGCATCTGACGACAAACCGTGGTATTTTGATATCCTTAATTTCCTGAAGAATAAAGAGTATCCGGCTGGGGCATCCAGTCAAGATCAGAAGACTCTCAGGAGATTAGCGGGTAATTTCTACTTGAATCCGGATGGCGTCTTGTACAGAAGAAACCACGACTTGGTGTTGTTGCGTTGTGTAGACGAAAAAGAGGCAAAACTTCTCATGGAGGAAATTCACGAAGGTGCCTTTGGCACGCATGCTGGTGGGCACGCTATGACGAGAAAGCTGCTGCGGGCAGGTTATTTTTGGCTGACGATGGAAACTGATTGTTTCAAGTTCGCGAGGAAGTGCCACAAGTGCCAAATCTATGCTGACAAAATACATGTGCCTCCAAGTCCTCTGAATGTGATGTCATCTCCATGGCCATTCTCGATGTGGGGAATCGATATGATCGGAAAGATCGAGCCGACGGCTTCTAATGGGCATCGGTTCATCCTAGTAGCAATCGATTACTTCACCAAGTGGGTGGAAGCGGCGTCTTACGCAAATGTAACGAAGCAAGTGGTGGCTAGATTCATCAAAAGAGATATCATTTGCCGATATGGGATCCCCGAGCGGATAATCACGGATAACGGTTCTAATCTGAACAACAAAATGATGAAGGAGCTCTGTCAGAATTTCAAGATCGAACATCACAACTCCTCCCCTTACCGACCCAAGATGAATGGCGCTGTCGAAGCGGCCAATAAGAATATCAAGAAGATCGTCCAGAAAATGGTGGTGGCTTATAAAGATTGGCATGAAATGCTACCTTTCGCTTTGCACGGTTATTGTACGACGGTACGCACATCAACCGGGGCAACTCCGTTCTCGTTGGTATACGGAATGGAGGCGGTACTACCATTGGAAGTTGAGATCCCTTCTCTGAGGGTATTGCGAGACGTTCAGCTGGACGAGGCAGAATGGGTAACGAATAGATTGAACCAACTGAGTTTGATGGATGAGAAGAGGCTAGCTTCTCTGGCATACGGTCGTTTGTACCAAAGACGAATGAAGAAAGCGTACGACAAGAAGATACTTCCGCGAAGCTTTCAGACGGGCGACCTTGTGCTGAAAAGGATTCTCCCGCCGCAAGCAGATCACAGGGGCAAGTGGACCCCCAACTACGAAGGGCCATACGTTGTCAGTAAGGTCTTTTCAGGAGGAGCGTTGTTGTTGTCCACCATGGACGGAGAAGACTTTGCGTCACCTGTGAATTCGGACGCAGTTAAAAAATACTTTGCTTAAAATAGACCCGCTGAAAAAAAAAAAAAAAAAAAAAAAAAAAAGAGAGTCCAGGCAAAAATGGGGCATCCTGGCGAACAAAAAACAGAATGAAAGGTTCGGGCAAAAGTTAGGGATAAAATTGAAAAATGTACACCCGCGAAGTTGAAAACCTACACTGGGCGGCTTCGGCAAAAAAGGGTATCCCGGTGAACTGAAAACCCGTAAAGGGCGGTTCACGCAAAAGTTAGGGATTTGAAAAGCAAATGACTGCGGTCCGAATTCAATGAGCATCAATGCGGGAGAATACATTTGGGGAGTCAGTTATCGGATACAACCTCTTCAGAAGTGGGGATACCGGGAAAGCATTAGAGTCGGACGAGTCATGGGAGGATCAGTTCGTGGTGTTCATCTGCATCCAGTTGCCGACATGTGTACATATTTATGCTTCTTGTGAATACTTGCATACTTGTATATTTGCTTTGCGTAGCTTCCTCATTTCAGGAGTTACATCCCGTGTACAAAAAAAAACTCCGCCCATTCAGGGGCCCAATCAATGAAAATGTGTTATTCAGTACTTGATACCTGTTCTTTACTGTTTTGTGCATTGATAAAACGCCTAAGTTTATTGAAGCTAGCATGAGTATAACATCACTGGCCCTTGCCAACAATTGTTAAAGCTTTGAATTAACTGAGTGTAACGTCACTAACCTGAGTTGATTCGATTGCACAGGCTTGTCGTGTCTTGTTTGTGTTGGTGCAGGTTTCATAACCATACGAGGAAAATGATCAAGAGATGGTGATAACGAAAGACTCGATCTTCACGCAGGTCATGCATGTTCTTCCTGAAGAAGGATAGAATTCCCCCAGCTAGCCGTAGCTTATCCAAAGGACGTGCTCCAGAAAAGTTATTCGCCCTCAGCAGAGTTTGGCGATTCCAAGATCGTGAGGCTGTATTCAGACAGGTTCATCGTTCCCCGCAGGGTCAGGCACTCTCCCCCAGCAGGGTCAGTTAATTTTCCCCAAGAGAATCATCCCATCCCCAGCGGAGTTCTCTCAGCAAGTGTTCTTTCCTTCCAGGGGAATTCGAAGATCAAAGACTCTCCCCAGCAGAGTTGGTGGTGGTTCCTGTCCTTTATTTTGTCAGGGATACTGGTGATATCAGTTCACGTTCCAGCAGAAAGTCCGATCATGCCATGCATCTGCTATTCCCCAGCAAAGTTATTTTCCCCAGCAGGGGGTTACCTCAACAAGGTGTTTGGTTTGAGTTCCCAATTTCCCAGCAGGGTCGACTTCACCCTTCCAGCATTTATTTTGCTGGAATAATTCTGTAGCATCTGGCTATCCCCCGCGGAGTCGGCATTATCCCTCCAGTATTTATTTTGCTGAAGCAGTTTCTGTACTCTAATAGTTCAGGTAAAGAGAGCTCTTGCTCAAATGAACAACCAAACAGTCCAGATCTCGGCATGAGACATTCAATGATAATGTCAGTTTCGGCAGTATTCCCCACAAAGTCTGCAAGATAAGTTTCTCTTTGTCCCCAAGCAGAGTTACTTATGTCCCCACCAGAGTTGTGTTGAAGTTTCTCTAGTCCGATCAGCGGATTGTTTCCTGCAAAGTTGTTGTTACGTCAACATTCAAAGGATTTCCATGAATCAGAATTTCAGAGGCCACCGCCGGTTATCAGAGCAGGCGTCCGATAGTTGGTTTTCAGACATCCCCAGTAGAGTTCATCTCAAAGTCGCTGTTACGTCAGTGCCGAGAAGTTTGTGGTTGAGAATCATGGAGAACTAAGTCCTGACGCGGACAATTTATTCCTAGATTGACGGGATTTCTTCAGAAGTGGGCGTCCTAACGTGGACAGGTTTATTTCCCCGGGCAGGTTTAGTTGCGTTAGTCCTATTGTGGGCAGATTCGGTTCCTCGAAATTAGTGAAATGGGAAGTCATGACGTTGACAAAAGTGGTTACTCTTTGTGTTGGTGTCCTGATGTGGACAGATCAGACCAATGTGTGAGTCCTTACGTGGACAAGTTATTTCCCCAGTGGGTCGAGGGTGTAAGTCCTTACGTGGACAAGTCTTATTTCCTCAGCGGGTCGAAGACGCCTGAGTCCTAGCGTGGACAAATCAAGACGAGATCAGTGTCCTGACGTGGACGAATCAGAGAAATTATTATTCCTAATAAGGAGAAATGGGTCCTAACGTGGACGAGGTAGTCCTTACGCGAACGTATCAAAAGATAGTTTCCTTACGTGGAAATGACAGCATTCCTGACGTGGAAAGTATAGAGTCCTTACGTGGACAGATTAAGATGGCATTCCTTACGTGGAAAAATGAGTCCTGACGCGGACAAATCGAGAAAGAGTTGGTATTCCTTACGTGGAAAGATCAAAGTCCTTACGTGGGCATATCAAGAGCATTCCTTACGTGGAAGAAAAATGGTTTCCTTATGCGGAAAGACGAGTTTATTCCTTACGTGGAAAGATTGAGTCCTCACGCGGACGTATCGAGATTGATTCCTGACGTGGAAAGAAATGGATTATTCCTGACGTGGAAAGAGTTTAGTCCTGACGCGGACAGATCAAAGAAGATATTCCTAACGTGGAAGAAGAAGTTTATTCCTTACGCGGAGAAATTGGGGTCCTTACGTGGACAGATGCAAGAAAAGTTGAGTCCTGACGTGGACAAGTTCAAAACCAAAAGTTGTATTCCTTACGTGGAAAGAATGGAGTCCTGACGCGGACATAGCAAGTGGTATTGGAGTCCTTAAGTGGACAGATTGATATGGTTCTCCTTACGCGGAAAGAAGATCACTTCCTGACGTGGAAAGATGAAAGGTTTAGTCCTGACGTGGACAGATACAGAAGAAATGATTCCTAACGTGGACAGGTGTTACTCCTAACGTGGAAGGGTATTATTCCTAGCGTGGACGATTCAGTTTATGGAAATGAAGACGAGTTATCCCCAGCGGAGTGGCCGAGAGTTTTCTGGGTTAATAGCAAGTGGAGTCCTAACGTGGACAGGTTTTAGTTGAGATTTCTTCGTATTGATGACGGGCAGAGTCCTAACGTGGACAAGCGAGCAAGCAATCTGTGATGACAGAATTCTCTTCAGAACGATGAAGACAATCCCCAACACAATCGCACGAGATCAGTGGGTTACTGTAACAGTCAGATTCAGCTGATGAATGTCATTCCCCAAGCAGGAGCGCAATTTAGTTTTGTGGTTGGCAAATTTCTGGTTTCACTAGTATTCAACCGTCTCGTACCGCGAATGTCTGAAAGCTCCGGGCTTTTCACCCAATCGGGTCCAAGTCGCTTGAATAGGGGCAGCTGTTGCACCCTAAAATTTGCCCAACCTTATTCCTTGGTTCATGTTTCATTATCATTAGCATTTGCATATAGAGTCATGTACATAGACTAATCATCTGCATAGCATAAGCATAGCAAGTCATTCAACAGGGTACCAATCACTATTCTCATCTCTAGAGGCCTATCATGAGGTTATTATCCTAATTCTATCTCATTCAAGTCATCAGGAAAGAATTTGAAAGCAAAGAGTTCAGCAGATCAAGCCTTGAGTCTATCTCCTAGCTGAGGGTATCTGAGGATCAACAAGAGGGTTATGAGCTGTGAATTGAAGGCATGGAGAGTAGCTAGACATTATGAGAGACTTAAAAAGTCATTTGGAGAAGAAAATAAGTTGTTGATGTGATCATAAGAGCTATAGTTGAAGACAGTCAACTAGGGTTTCATCTGGGTCAACCCTAGGTCAACCCTAGGTCAATTGACTGACTTAAGAGGGCATTCAAGTCTATTGGAGAGGTTTGGGGTTCATCATTGGGCATATAAAGAAGGATATGGTGATATGACAAGGAGAATTCAAGAGAAATCAAGGAGAAGAGGAGTTACTAAATTAGGGTTTCTCTGTAAAATCCCCTAGTTTAGGTCAAATTTCCAAGCAAGATAAGTCAAAATGCTAGCTTCAAATGTCTTCTTGGCCAACATGAAACTTGTAGAGGATCTCAAGACCTTTAATTTGAGTGGTGGAAGACATCAAGGAGATTTGTAGAACTCAAGTTATGGTCCTTGCAAGTTACAGGTCATCTGGGGTATCTGAATTTTTGTCTGTGAAAGTGACTTGACTTCCAAGCAATTTTTACCCCTCAAGGATATTTCAAATGAATTCTTGGTCAACATAAGAATTGTTCCTCATTGTCTTAGCTTTCTAGAATGGTATGGCATGCCTTCATATGATGTGGAGAACTCAACTTATGGTCTTGGCAAGCAAAGGGTATTTTGGGCATTTGTGAATTACAGGTCATTTTAACCTATACCCAAAACTCATACAAGGAGGCCTCAAATGGAAAAACTTACAACATCAAACTTGCTCCAAATGGGATTTTAAGTCTAAAAAGAAGGTCACAAATTATTGGAGAAGCTCATAACATGAAGTTGAATAATTGGTCAAAATATGAACTAAAATGGCTTATAAAGTGAATAAATTCAAGATGGAAAATGGTTTGGGAGATTTACAAGTCCAAATGGAGACTTCCAATATATGATTTTGAATGGAAAAACAATTCTAAGAACAATGGTTCAAACACTTTTTTGAGTTTAGAAGGAAAAAAGAAAGTTATCTTTGGTTACTTGTAATTGAAGAAACATAACCAAAATGAACCAAAGTTGGAAAACAAGGGAATGTGCAAGATGGATCTAGAATGTACCATTGGGGTCTATATATTCATGAAATGAGAATTTGGAAAGGGTTGGCTTCATTTGCACCAAGAATCTCACAAGCTTTCTCATTCTTTTCCATAAAAGTTTCATTGCAATTCTCTCAAAACCTTCATCAACTTTCATCAAAATCAATTCAATCTTACTCCATCATCCTCCTAGATCAGAATTGAAGCAAAGTTTTGGTGATTATCATCCATTTTCGAGCACCTTTTTCAAGAACATCAAAATCACAATCTCAAGTGGACAGCATAATTCAAGCAAAGAATCAACAAGGAATTGCATACAGAATCACATACATCAAGGATTGATCAAGATCCAACACCTAGAAGCCTCAGATCTTCAATCTCCATAGCTGTTTGCAAGGTTTCACATCAGGTATGTTTTCACTCAAATTGCTCGATTCAGTTAGTTAGGCATGTTGTTGTTAGTGTAGATTTGATCTAGGTGGTTAGGAGATTAGTTTAGATGAATTTGGAGAGGTTTGGTGATGTTGATTAACAGGTGCAACAAACTGTTAGGGTGAAGAACTCTTAGGTTAAGCCATTAGAATTTTAGCTGGATAGCGCAGGTTGATCTCCATTAGGCATAGACTAGTTTATGTTAAGTTTGATTGAGGATTGTGGTGATGCATCTCAGTGCATATCCATGGTGACCAGATTTTACCTCGATCGGGTTGAGAGTTTCATTGAGTTTCAGACCGAGCTAGTGCTATAGGATTGTAGAGGGAGAGATTCTGAGCAGGTTTCATGTTTATGGCGTGGCATTTCATTGCGTGTAGAAGGAGAACAGATGAGGTAAAGTTCAGCTCGTGCATGGGGCATTCATGGTGAAACCCTAGGTTTCAGATTCATTGGGGAAGACGTAATCCTACCCGTCCAATGCGTGTGAAGACTCTTGACTTGGGGAGAGATCCAATGGCTATTATTCAATTCTGTTTTGGAGGGAGTTGACTGGGTGCCAAACGCACCGTTTCATTAATTGAAACGGGCGGGCCTCAGTTTGTGATGCTATCCCCACCCCCAGGTTTAGGCCCAAAGTCATGTTGAACGTGTTTTTGCTACTAGTTTCACCCCCCAGCGCTCCTTTGTTATTTCTTTAATTCTGAGTGTAACTCTGGGCCTTGATAAAGGCGCTATCTGCACCCCCTGTCTGAGGGCCCATCCTGGATATAACTGGGGCGAATTTCTATTCTAACCCCCCTCCCTCATTTTAATTCAATTTTATTTTCTTAATTCCATTTTAATTTTTACCAATTTCATAAATTCATAACTAATTCATAAAAAATGCATTTTAATCCATTCTTTTTACCATATTTTCTTTAGGATGTCTAGAATATTATAGAAAAATAAAATTTCATTTTTATTTTTATTTCATATTTTTTCCATATTTTCTAAATAAATGTCATATTAAATAGTTTCATTTCATGCATCATTTTAATAATTTTTGTTCTCTTACATGCTTTAATATTTTTTGGTCATTCTTTTTAGATTGTTTAGATGAGGTCTTCAACTTGTAGAAATATTTTAGTTCCCATTTTTAGAAGTTAATTTTAGGTGATTAATAAATGCTTGAACATCATGTACAAAACTAGGGTTTTAGGTGACAACTTAAGAAGTTTGATTTCATTTCCCTCAGGACTTAGGATTTAACTAGATTAGTTATGGGACTATAGGGGCTATGGGTAGTTACTAGATCCCTTAGAAAAAGTCAGGACTCCCCTACTGCTATTATTACTGTCTGTATATCTGATTGTCTGGTGTGGTGTGCCCTCTGGGGATTGTTGCTTGTTTGTTTGGGTATTGGGTTTGTCTGGGGCCCTGGGGAAGCTGAAGTCTTGTGCAGATGAAGACCATTGGAGATTCAATAATTGAAGATCAACTGTCAGAGTTGAGGAGGAATTTCTTGCTAGCAGATGCTGAGGAGACTAGGGTTTAGGAGCTAGGCAGAGCTCTAGATTAGAAAGTTTGTTTCTCAAACATGGATTGCCTTGTCTGCATCCATTCTTCTCTGTGATTCAGAGTCTCTCTAAGACACTCACCCCCTTCCTTTGGAAGGCTTGGTGACAGTGTCTATGAGATAGAACTCTTGAGAGAAAATGTCTCTTGTGTTAGAAGCAGTTTGTTCACCACCTTTGGTAGTCAACTGATTGCTTAACACCCAATTCACTCTTGTGACTGATCCCTCATCCTGGAGGTTTGAGCTTGAAGAAAAGCCATTGCAGATAGAAGACTGATGATCAAAGCCCTTGCCTAAAGGTCATGAAGATGGAGATTGATGCTTGTTGAAGCCGGTAGCTGATTGGAGATTACTTGAAGCCAGATGTTGATTCAGAGCTGCTGATGTTGTTTCTTTTGCTGTTGTATTGCATTTGCCAATGTATTGATTGGTTTTCTGAGCTGTATTGTTTGCTGTTTACCCTGCTAGGTTGAAAGTGAAGTCTGTTCACTTTTGCCTATTGTTTTCTAGGTTCGAGGTTGAGTGGGACTCCATTGCCTCGCTTGTGCTGTTGCATCCATGCATTTTACTGCTTTACTGTATATATCTGGTATTGTTTCTGTTTCTGCCTATCCCGTAGGATCTCTGTTTCTCTCTGTGCAAGAGAGGAGCATGATAGACACTAGGTCTTAACCCATGCATGATAACATTAGGTTAGTTTGTTTCCCTTCGCAACCGTAGGTTAGAGTTCTGTCTCTTTCTTTCTCAAAACAAACAGAAAAACACAATAAATATTTCAAACACAATAAAAGACACTTCTTCCGTAAAAGAATGTGAACTCGTCAAGACGTCATTTTTGTCCGCTTGGACTGTCAATCAAGAAAACCTTTTTCAGAAGGAATAAAATCAATCAAGGACAGACTTGTGTCGTACGTGGCCCGAACTACGTTTGCTCTGATCTTCCATGCTGTGTGGAAGTACGTAGGCATAGGATGCGATATCCTAGCGAGCAACCTTCCCCTCCTTTCCCGTAGGTAGGCGAACTACGTTGACTCTGATTTCTCGTTCCAGGCGGGAATACGTAGGCATAAAGTGCGATACTTTGCCGAGTCATTTTGTTTTCATTTTCTTTCCTTTTAACCCCAGACCTTTAGCGTAGATAGAATAACAATCCATACCCGAAAACAAGCGTGGATCCCGTCGAGTACGACGGACGTGAGGGGTGCTAATACCTTCCCCTTGCGTAACCGACTCCCGAACCCAGGTTTTGGTTGCGACGACCATACCTTTCCCGTGTTGTGCGAGGTTTACTCTGAGCGTTTCCTTTCCCTCCCGTGGGATAAATAACGCACGGTGGCGACTCTTCTGTTCAGCCGGCGCCGATTTTCGCAGTAGCGACAACTATCAGTCATGTTAAATTTCTTCAGAAGTTCTTTAACATATTTGGTCTGATGTATGTAAGTGCACTCTGGAGTTTGATTAACTTGGATTCCTAGAAAAAATCTGAGTTCTCCCATCATGCTCATTTCAAATTTTGCCTGCATACATTTAGCAAACTCATTTCCAAGCATAATATTTGTTGATCCAAAAATAATATCATCTACATATATTTGACAAATCAACAGATCTTTCTTAAGAATTTTGCAGAAGAGTGTTGTATCCACTTTGCCTCTGATGAAGTTTTTCTCTAGAAGAAAATTGCTCAATCTCTCATACCAAGCTCTGGGAGCTTGTTTTAAACCATATAGAGATTTCTTTAATTTGAAAACATGATCTGGAAAATTTTCATTTTCAAAACTAGGTGGTTGGTGGACATAAACTTCTTCTATAATACCATTAAGAAAGGCACTTTTAACATCCATCTGATACAGAGTGATGTTATTTTGTGCAGCAAATGAAATAAGAAGGCGTATAGATTCTAACCTTGCCACTGGAGCATATGTCTCAGTGTAATCAATACCTTCTTGTTGACTGTACCCTTGAGCCACAAGCCTTGCCTTATTCCTTTCAACTTCTCCTTTCTCCTTTAGCTTATTTCTGAAGACCCATTTTGTACCAATTATATTGAATCCTTGTGGTCTTTGAACTAGATCCCATACATCATTTCTGGTGAATTGATTTAGCTCTTCTTGCATGGCAATAATCCAATCATTGTCTTGCAGAGCTTCATCTACAGAAGATGGTTCAATTTCTGACACCAGTCCAAATAGTGATGCTTCAGATGATCTTAGAAAGGATCTTGCTCTGATGGGATCATCCTTCTTTCCAATAATAACATCCTCTGGATGAGAAGCTTTAATTCTGGATGATGATCCTCTAATAGTTGATTCTTCAGAAATGTTTAGATTATTCATCTGAGAGGTTAAAGGAATAGCATCTGGCGTTGCTTCTGGTTCCTTTACTTAAATTTTGTCTGCTTCTGGAACTTCAGAGTCAATGAAGACTACTTCCCTATCTGCAGAGTTTTCAGACTGCTTTGGCTTTTCAGAGCCAAGCTTATCATCAAATCTGACATGAATGGATTCTTCCATAATCTGTGTCTCAGTATTGTATACTCTGTAGCCTTTAGAGCGTTCAGAATATCCAAGCATGAAACACTTCTGTGCTTTGGAATCAAACTTGTTCAGATTTTCCTTAGTGTTTAACATATAGCAAATACATCCAAAAGGATGAAAATATGAAATGTTGGGCTTTCTGTTCTTCCACAGTTCATATGGAGTCTTTTTCAGAAGAGGTCTTACAAACACTCTGTTCTGAATGTAACAGGCTGTGTTGATTGCTTCTGCCCAAAAATGTTTTGCCAGATTTGTCTCATTGATCATGGTTCTGGCCATTTCTTGCAGAGTTCTGTTTTTCCTCTCTACAACCCCATTTTGTTGTGGAGTTCTAGGACAGAAAAAATCATGAGCAATGCCATTTTCAGAAAAATATTTTTCAAAATATTTATTTTCAAATTCACCACCATGATCACTTCTGACTTTTATAATTTTGAAATCCTTTTCATTCTGGACTTGCTTGCAGAAGTCAAAGAACACAGAATGAGACTCATCCTTGTGTTTTAAGAACTTTACCCATGTCCATCTACTATAGTCATCAACAATGACTAATCCATACTTCTTGCCTCTGATGGATGCAGTTTTCACTGGTCCAGACAGATCAATATGAAGTAGTTCTAGTGGTTTGGAAGTAGAAACAACATTTTTTGATTTAAAGGATGATTTTGAAAACTTCCCTTTTTGGCATGCTTCACAAAGAGCATCTGAAGTGAACTTCAGATTAGGGAGTCCTCTGACAAGATTAAGTTTATTAATCTGAGATATACGTCTCATATTAATGTGGCCCAATCTTCTGTGCCAGACCCATTTCTCTTCATTAACAGACAAAAGGCATTTAACATTTTGAACTTTAAGTTCTGAAAGATTTATTTTATAAATGTTGTTTTTCCTCTTACCACTAAATAGAATAGAGCCATCCTTTTGACTAATAGCTTTACAACATTTTTGATTAAAGGTAATATCATAACCATTGTCACTTAATTGACTTATGGACAATAAGTTATGCTTTAACCCTTCAACAAGTAAGACATTAGTAATAAAGGGAAGTTTACCATTTCCAATTGTGCCAGATCTAATGATCTTGCCCTTCTGGTTCCCTCCAAACTTTACATCACCTCCAGATCTAAGTTCCAGGCTTTGGAACATAGATTTTTCTCCTGTCATGTGTCGTGAGCATCCAGAGTCCAGGTACCATGATTGGTGTCCTGACCTTGCTGCTAAGAACATCTGCAACATGGATTATTTTACTTTTAGGTACCCAGATCTTCTTGGGTCCTTTAGGGTTAGTGGTTCTGGAGGTTTGTCTAAACTTCTGTTTTTCAACATAATGTTTGTTCTGACTAACCTTGGGTTTAAACACATAAGTATTCTTCTCAGAGCTTGTGTGTTTAATGTCATTTAAGTGACCAAACTTAAATTGAGAGTACAGAGGTGTCTTCTTGATGAGAAGTTTGTCAACAGATTTTGGATTACTTTCAGATGAAGATTCATATCCAATACCTCTTCTGTTGTTCCCACTAACTCCATAGATCATAGAAGCCATCTTGCTTCTGTCTATGCTCTTAGTAAGGAATCTCTGAAAGCTAGAGTCATATTTTTCTAAAATGCTTTCACATGACTTAGTCTTAGATTCAGATTCTTGTTGAGTTGTTTCACAGTCATTTTTGATTTTTAGATTAATTTCTTTTTGCTCAACAAGTTCTGTCTTCAGAAGATCAATCTCAGATTCAAGATTGCTTTTCAGCTTCTTGTATTTGAGTTTGATATTGTTATAACTTTTCAAAACTTCTGATAAAACTTTTATCAGTTCTTCTTTAGTAAGTTTAGCCATTACCTCTTCAGCGTCATCGTCAGATTCAGAATCTGATTCATATCCTGAGGTTCCTTCCTCCTGATCTTCTGTGCTTGCCATCAGTGCAACATTGGCACATTCTTCTTCTGATTCAGAAGATGATTCAGATTCATCTGAGTCATCCCATGTTGCCATCAGAACCTTTTTCTTTTTGTTAAACTTCTTCTTGGGTTTTTCTTTTTGAAGTTTGGGGCAATCATTCTTGTAATGCCCAGGTTCTTTGCACTCATAGCACACAACTTCTTTCTTGCCAGATCTTCTGTGCCCAGAAGATTCCTTTTTATGATCAGATTTTCTGAAGTTGTTGAACTTCTTTCCCTTGTGCTTCCAGAGTCTGTTGATTCTTCTGGACAGCATGGATAATTCATCTTCTTCAGAAGAAGAAGATTCTTCAGAGCTTTCTTCAATAACCTACAAAGCTTAGCAGATTTATTAGATTTTAAAGCAACATATTTACCTTTTTCTTTCTTCTGAGGTTCATCTTCCTCAAGTTCAATTTCATGGCTCCTCAGTGAGCTGATGAGTTCTTCTAAAGAGATTTTGTTCAGATCTTTAGCCATCTTCAAGGCAATCACCATTGGTCTTCATCTGGTAGGTAGACTTCTGATGATTTTCTTTACATGATCTGATGTAGAATATCTCTTGTCCAGAACCTTTAGTCCAGCTGTGAGGATCTGAAATCTAGTGAACATAGCTTCAACAGATTCAGAGTCTTCCATCTTGAAGGCCTCATACTTCTGGATCAGAGCCAGAGCTTTTGTCTCCTTGACTTGAGAGTTTCCCTCATGAGTCATTTTTAAGGATTCAAACATATCAAAGGCAGTTTCCCTGTTTGTAATTTTTTCATACTCAGTATGAGAAATTGCATTCAATAATATTGTTCTGGCCTTGTGATGATTTCTAAAATCTTTCTTCTGAGCATCTGTCATAGATTTTTTGTCTATCTTCTTGCCATTCCCATCTGTGGGATGGACATATCCATCTATGACTAGATCCCATAGATCGGCATCATATCCAAGGAAAAAAACTCTCAATTCTGTCTTTCCAGTAATCAAATTTCTCCCCATCAAACATAAGGGGTTTGGTGCTGATTCTGTCCCTTTCTTCATATTTATTGTTAATGTTGGATATTGTATTATCAGCCATTGTAACAAATAAATATATATCAAAGTATTTCTCTCTGGATCTTTACTGTCACTGTTAAGTGGTAGCACACACAGAACCGGAGCTCTGATGCCAACTGAAGGTGAGAAAATACTTAGAAGGGGGGTTGAATAAGTATGTAAGATTAAAACTTAGAATTTAAAACACAATTATTTTTATCCTGGTTCGTTGAACTCAACTACTCCAGTCCACCCTTCCTAGAGTGATTTGCCTTTCTCAACAAGGACTTAATCCACTATTTAATCAAACAGATTACAATAGTAACACCTAAGAACAACTGTTCTTAGTCTTCTCAAGAGCTACTGATTCCAACCGAATCCTCTTAAGGAAATCCTTTACAATCAATGTAAATCTAATACAAGAGTATGAATGCTTCTAAAAAGCTTTTATCACAACAGTGATATTTCTCTTAAGATTAAGTACAAATAATTCTAAGAATGAATATGAAAGTATGAGAGCTTGAATGTTATAATTTCTTTTTAGCAAAATGTCTCACTGAAGAATTTGGTGGAGTCTTCCTTTTATAGGCAGCTGATCCAAGGAGAGCTGAACGTTGAGAAGAGTGTCCCAAAAAGGTCTGAGCCTTTTTGTCTTCACATCAAGTGACCTTTCCTAGAAGAAGAAAGCACAGAAAAATCTTTTTTGTCTGTGTTCTTGTGTCTAGCACAAATGAGGAAAGAGACGTTTGATTTACTCCAACGGATATAATCTTTGAATATTTCTTCTTCAGTTTTCAGCAAGTTCATCAGAGTCTGATTGGGTCAGAGTCTTCTAATGATGATCAGAACTTTGCTGGATCAGAGTCTTCTGCAGCATGTGTGCTTTCAGCGTGTTGAATATCAGAGCATATTTGAAACAGAACTTCAGTACTGGCAGCTTTAGTACTTTCAGAATCTTCTGTAGAAACTATGCTTTGAAAAACTCTTCATACAATATTCTTCTTTGCTTCAGATGCTTCTGACTTGCTTCAGATCCTTCTGGAGCTTCTGCTTCAGAATCTTCTGGAGCTTCTTGCTTCAGATTCTTCTTGAGCTTCTTGCTTCAGATCCTTCTGGAGGCTACGCTCAGGATCTTCTATTGGCAGCAATCAGAATCTTCTAATGAGTGCATCTGGCGCTTCAGAGTCTAGTTAATTTCTTGTATTCAATTCAGTTTTGCTTCTGGAGTGTTAATTTCATTACTATCTGCAGTAAAAACTCTCAAGCAAATTTTAGAGAATATAATTCTTTAATACAAAATTTCCTAATAGTTATCATCAAAACAAAGAGATATTATTAAGAATCAATCTGTGTAATGGGCCATGGGTAGGAATCCATGGAAAAAAGAAACCCCTATGTATCTACAAGGAAGGACTAAAAATCCTCAGGAGAGAAGGATTGTTACCACCTGATGATCCGAATCTTATTACATGGTCACCAACAGACCATTGTAAACCGTTACATCCCCCAGCTGTTGCTCAGCCAATTCCTTGCTTTATGTATTCAACCACAACTTCGGAGTACGAACGACAATTTCCAGCTTTGGAAAGAAAGATGGATCCAGTCACAGGCAGAACATCCAAACCCTTCATTCATCAGAGTGAAGTCCAGCCCGATGGGAAGCTTAAACCTTTAACTCAGGCTGAGGAAGTTCTGAATTGGCAATCTGAAAATATGGTTTCTCAAAATGAAATTCTTCAAAACCTTGACAAAAAGGCAGATAAGATCGCTGAAAAAATAGACGAGACAGATGAAGATCTCAAGGTTTTATCCCAAAAAATGCAGAAACATTATAGAAGCTTGAAAGCCCAAGTATCCCAGCTAGATCGGGATTTGCGACAGATGTTAGAAGAAAGAGCTTTTGGTAAAACATTTGACCAAATGGAAAGAGAAATCAGAAGTCTACAAAGCCAAGTAAAAGAGATAGATGATTTCTTAAGAGCCTCTCATGAAAGAAAGCCCAAACCGGTTGAAAACTCTTTCTTGGATCCTCCTACTTTTCCTACATATTTCAAACGACCAGAAAGGCCTTCTCCTTTCTACCCTGCTTATGTTTCATCACCATCAGACCCAGTTAAATATATACCAACAGCCTACAGACCAAGATCTTCCAGAACTACCACTACCTCAACCTCCAAAACAAAGGGGAAAGTTGCCTGCTTAAGTGCTTCATCCTCAGACTCTCAAGATATCCCTGAAACACCCCCTTCAAAAATCCAAAAGGAAGAAGAAATTCCTAATAAAAGCTTCCAAGCCATGGCAATCACTACAAATCATGAATCTCCTCAGAAAGATCACTATGAATCATCAAAACAAAAGGGAGACGAGTCCTTCTCAGATGATGACAACAACTCTGATCCAGAATCATCTTCAGATGAGACACCAAGATCTTTTTCAACTAAATCAGGATTTGAAGACAACTATTTTCCAAGACTCTTCATGACGAATGTAAAAGAGGAAGAATCCTTTTTTTGAAGAAGAATCCCCTGAGGAAACTCTTGTCCCTGAAAGGACTAAACCAAACGGAGGTCCTTGGTTCACTTTTGATGATATACCACCTAGCCGCTGGAGAAAAAGACTGCTGGAATTTGGAGCTTGGCTTGACACCCAAATGATGAAAACAAGTGGAGATAGCTATAAGATCATTGAAGAATTTTGCTGTAGAATGACGGGCACGATGAAAGAATGGTATCACAATCTTGGAGCTTTCAAGCAAGATGAGTTACATCGTCTAGAAACTACATCTAGTGTTCTTGGGGTCCTTCACCGAGAATTTATCGGTGATATGGAAATATTTGATAGGAAAAATAAACAAGAATTCTTTGAGATGAAGTGTTGTTCTCTCAAGACAAAAGACCTCGACAGGCATTATCATAGGATGGCACAAAGGTATTATGTCCTTAATGGGTACAATGACCCAAGTCTCAAGAATACCTATGTATCCTCTCTACCACAAGAACTTCAGCCAGAAATTCATAGAATGTTAGCTACAGCACAAAAGGATATTAAAATTATGAGTCTCGGCCAGATTCACCAGGTGACCTTAGAGGCACTTGAAAAGCTTTGCAGTTTTCATCATCAATTTTCTGAAGTTATAGAACAAAAGTCAAAGTTCACCCAAGCATGTAAGAAACCCTACCTGGAGATTAAGTGTAAAGACAAAAGGTGTGGTTGTTCAACAAAAAAGAAACATAAAAAATACACCAAACCTCACAGGATCTTCAAGGGAAAGAAAAGAAAGAATATGAAGTTCTTTAGAAGAAAACCTTTCAGAGGAAAGGGGAAAAATCAGAGATGCTTTATTTGTGGGAAAAAAGGGCATTTCTCAAAAGAATGTCCCAATAACACCCATAAAGCCGCAAAATTGATTAACTCTCTTTAACATCTAGAAGGAGACTTAGAATCTTTGTATTCTGAACAAAGCTCTGCTGATGAAGAAACAATTTTTGCCCTTCAAGACTCCTCGTCCGATGAAGCATCATTCTCGGAGTCCGAAGATGACAGATATCTTCCGGTTTACTCCATCAAAGAGATATGCAGTTCTCTTTCTACTACACCACTTCCTTGTATAGAAGTCCATATTCTCGCAACAAAGTTTTCCCATCCGAAGAAAGTTATAGCTTATATGGACACTGGGGCCCAAATTACCATGATGAATCCCAACATTCTCCCTCCAGAATCATGGGTGACACATGCTGCATACTTTGTAGCAGCAGATGGAAAAGTTTTCAAGACAAATCTAATGACTAAGGAGAAAATAAGAATTAAATTCTTCCCATACTGCATAGTCTGGACCAAGGTCATTGGCAGTAATCTTCCAAACAAAGATATTGTGGTAGGAATGGATGTCTATTCAACAGCAATTAAACTTCAAATTCTCCCCACAAGAATCAAATTCAAAAGAGAATTCAAACCCTATTCTGGGATACTAAACCTATATTCTCTTTCTAAGGTTCCTGCTGGCTATGAAGAAATCAAGTCCAACCTTCACAGACTATGTGCAGATAGCCATGAGAAATTTCGCCACCCAAAACCTCTATGGAAGAATAAGGACTTCTTCGTTCAACTTCCCTTCAAGCTCAATGAAGATGTTAATCCAACCAAGGCCACTCATCCAGGGATGAGCCCATCAGACTACGCATTAGCTAGGGAAGAATGCAACCAACTCCTCAAACAAGGTTTGATAGAACCCACCAAATCAGAATGGGCTTGCCAAGCATTCTATGTGGAAAAGAGATCTGAAAAGCTGAGGGGAAAAAAGAGGCTAGTAATTGATTACAAACCTCTAAATCATTTTCTCAAAGATGATAAATTTCCCATTCCAAAAGCTTCGTCCTTAAATGTTTTCATCAAAGATGCCCAGATCTATTCTAAGTTCGACCTTAAGTCAGGATTTTGGCAATTGGGTATCGACCCTAAAGATCGCTATAAAACGGTGTTCTGCATTCCTAACGCCCAGTACCAATGGACCGTGTTACCATTTGGGCTTAAGGTAGCCCCATCACTCTTTCAAAAAGCCATGACTAGAATTTTTGAGCCCATCCTCAACAGTATCCTCATCTATATCGATGATGTGTTATTGTTCTCAAAAGATGAAAAAAAACCCATAAACAATTATTGGGCCAATTTCTTCAAATAGCCCAACAGCACAGAATGATGCTCTCTGAGAAGAAAAGTCAATTGGGACAAACATAAATTGATTTCCTAGGGATGCATTTCTCCCAAGGGAAATATCAACCTCAGCCTCATATTTCCCAAGAACTATTAAACTTTCTTGATGAAAATCTCACAGTTAAGCAAATCCAACAATTTCTTGGTATAATTAATTATATCCGAGATTTCCTGCCGAAACTGGCGAGATACACGAGTCCTCTATCCCAAATGTTAAAGAAAAAACCTCCACCATGGGGAACACAACAAACTGAAGCAGTGAAAGCCTTAAAGAAAATCGCACAAACTCCTCCTGCTCTAAAAATCCCAGGGAACGGAAAAAGAATTCTACATACCGATGTCAGTGATCATTATTGGGGAGCAGTCCTGATAGAAGAAATTGAAGGAAAAAGATACTATTGTGGCCATGCCAGTGGCCAATTCAAAGAAGTTGAAAAACACTACCATACCACCTACAAAGAAGCCCTCGTTGTAAAGATGGGGATCCAAAAATTTGACTTCCACCTATGAGGATATCAATTTGAAGTCCAGATGGACAATTCCTCTTTCCCTAAGATCCTTGAATTCAAAAATAAGATGCCTCCCGATCCTCAAACTCTTAGGCTCAAAGATTGGTTTTCCATATATGATTTCTCAGTAAAACATATCAAGGGAACCCAAAATGTAATCCCATACCTACTATCCAGACCCATGAAACCCATCCAGATCATCACAGCCAAGCACACTTTCCCTTTAATTCTTATGGTCAAACCACTACAAACCCATGCATCCAAAACAAAGAATCTTCCTCCAAGAATAACGACCTCCTCTTCACTGTCCCAACTCAAGCAGTATGCCAGGAACAATCTTTTCTATTACATGACAAAAATCATAAGAAATAAATTACCAGATCATAGTCCTTATTTCCCAGATACACCTTTTCTCCTGTCAATTTTAATAAACCCAAATGCTAAATTCACAAAAAACCATTTGTGGTATATTTGGTGCGCCACTTGTTTGTATTATATGCCTGTTCTCATTCCCACTGAGGCCATGTATCAACATATAATGGATCCCGAAAAGCACAAGTCTTTGATTTGGACCACTCTTGAATGGTATTCTCCATTACAATGGTGGAGAGATCAATTAAAACCAGTCATCGACGAGGTCAAAGAACGAAGATTATCTCCAGAAGATATTGGTAAACTCAAGTCTGTTTTCTTTCTACACAGGCCTTATGTGATAGATCCTGCAATTAAGTTACTCAATTGTAAGAGTTATGTTCACCTATGGGAAACAATTGATGAATATCCTCCCAGTCTAAAAATCACAAGGGAATTACTTGAGTATGTTAACTACATCAATCTCTATGATCCAAAGAAACTCGATGATAGTTCAACTTGCATACATCATGAAAAATTTAGAAGACCAGAAGTTGGAGAAAGCTCGGCTCAAGCCACACAACAGAAACCAGATTCTCCAATGGAAGCTGAATTCTCTGAAGGACAAGTGGAAGAAGTTAACATGAGGTTAGCGGATCACACCTACATGATAGAGGACATCTGGCAGCTTGAGTCATCTCACTGTGGAGATTGCTTTTCTGACGAAAATTTATCGGATCAGAATATGTCCCCCTCTCATGAACCAATTTGCAAAGACTAAATGAACAAGTGTCCTTCAAAAATGAACAAGTGTCCTTCAAAGATCGCAAGCATGTTTATGAATAGTAAATTTTGTCTTTTTGTGCAATAACGTAATCCATAAGTGATAAGTGTGTCGAACTTTCAAAAAAGGCATTCATATAGTATTAAAAATGTCATGCTTGTAAATAGTGTTGTTTATGGTGAAAAAAATTATATATTTTTTATTTATTTTAGACTATCGTATACTTTTTTCTCATAAAATAATTTTATTTAAAAAAATTTGAAACTGAATTGATTGATCCTTCCATAATAATTTCAATAATTTTATTTTATATTTAATAACATATTTAATTTGAAAATTTATTTGAAAATTGTTATTATGTAGAAAATCAAATGTGCAATTATATTAGAGATAAATGATATAATAATTATTTGATTACTTATTTTTTAAATAAATTTTATCTATAATAACTTTATTTTTTAGAACAAATTATTATTCTTAAAAATCAATTTTTATTATAGTGCTCTCTTAATAATGTCTAATAATTACTAATAATATGTCTATTTATTTTTAATCATTTTATATTCAGAGGTAATAATTATACTCATTTGTATTTTTGTTACCAATAACTCTATCATTATTATAAAAGGTAATGCTAAGTTGTGTGTTTGGGGTATTAGTTAAAAACAAAATTAAAAAATATTATTTTGGAAATTATGTATAAACTTTAATTAAAATATAAAATTAATTTTTAAATTAATTTTTTCAATACAAATTTAGTAAATTTCTTAATATCCCAAGGACACAAGTTAACATTATAATTAATACTTATAAATTTAATAGGATAATAAATTCTAATTAATTATTATGTCTTGATATTCAATATTTTGAATGCAAGTAATTTATTATTTAATAACTATTTGCATTTATTTGCAAGTAATTTATTATTTAATAATTGTTTTTATTTTAGTGGGAGGGATAATTGGCGAGATTATGATAAATTATATTCTGTTGCATACATTATTATTTTGTATAATAAAGATAAACATAAATAATATTTATTTACATTTTTGTTAACTACAAGTCTATCATTATTACGTAATTAATCTTTAAAAATTTAATAGTATATAAGTCCTAATTAATTATTATGTCTAAATTTTCAATATTTCGAATGCAACTAATTTATTATTCGATAATTATTTGCATTTATTTGCAAGTGGTTTATTATTTAATAATTGTTTGCAGTTTAATGGAAGGAGTAATGAACGGTGTTCTGCCCTGAGTCGAGACCTGCCCTTCAGTCGGACAGACCTAACTCAATACTATATTGGGGAGGTCTAACAAGGCTCAATCCTTCCATGTCGGGCACGCGTCTCTACAAGATCCCTCAGTCGAGCAGACTACTACCTAACACGGGGAGAACTCACACGTTCTCCACGTACCCTCCACGCGGGGACACGTCATCAGGCAACTACCGACTTTCGAAAATCACAGGGTAGTTGACCCAGGACGAAGATCATGTGCTGGTCTTCTCTATGCCACGTAAGCCGTGGCAGTTACGCGTATTGGGCCTTACAATCCTGCCCAATGCAAAGCAACTGTTGGCCCTGCGCTGGGGACACATTATAAATACTCTTTTTCACTAGAGGGTCAGGTATTTCATTTTCAATACATATTCTCTATGTACTTGCGCTTTCTAACTCCGTTACTCACTTAAGCGTGAAGTAACTTGCAGGTACACCCCCTCCTCCTCCACAACACCGGTGTTCACAAGAGCTTACGACGCGTGGTAGGCTGCCGATTTCTTTCTGATCAGGTAAGATCAATGGCGCCGTCTGTGGGAACCCTTTACTCCCCCGTTCTTTCTCCTATACAAGTGAATAAGCTCAAGAACCAAAGCAACAATCAATTTTTGTTTGATCATGGCCTCCCAAAAGCGTGACCTTTCACCTCCCTGACCTACTGGGCGTCGCCCTCACTTGGAGCAGCCCCATCCAGTGGCCTCCCAAAAGCGTGACCTTTCACCTCCCCAGAAGGAGTGACGCTCCCCCGTGCTGAAAAGGAACAAAGCTGAAGAAGACACCGAGAAACTAAAGAGTCGCCCGATGAGTCCTCCCCGACCAAACAGAAACAATCTTGATGACCTTTCCCCTTCTCAGTCACTTGTCAGAAGCGACGAAGATGACCAG
Source organism: Lathyrus sativus (assembly GCA_963859935.3). Classification (NCBI taxonomy): domain Eukaryota; kingdom Viridiplantae; phylum Streptophyta; class Magnoliopsida; order Fabales; family Fabaceae; genus Lathyrus; species Lathyrus sativus. Next base: position 118,246,869 of record OZ012735.1, read on the forward strand.
CGCTCACCACTGTCCAGGGTCATCAGGGAGACTCCATTGCCCGTCAGGATGGAGAAACCCCCGCCCTTGGCGACATACGATGACACGACTGACCCAGACGACCATATAGAAAACATTGATGCGATGCTTGACTATCGGAACGTACATGGAGCCATCAAGTGCATGTTTTTTCCTACTACCATGAGGAAGGGTGCCATGACGTGGTACAAGCGCCTCGCGCCTGAGCCCATCACCTCCTGGGATGAACTGAAGAGGCAGTTCTCCAGGTACTTCATAGTTTCCTGGCGTCATCCAAAGACAGAGGCAACCCTAGAAGCCATCATCTAGGAAAGGAACGAACCTCTTCGAGATTACATAGAGAGGTTCAACCGAGAAGCTGTCCAGGTGACCACCTCGGACGACATGAAGAAATTCCTGATCGAGTGAGGACTACGTCCTCGCACCGACTTTGCCAAGGCCGTCGGGATCGAACGGCCCTGCACCTTGAATGTTCTTCTCCTTAAGGCTCAATCATACATCCAGTATGAGGAAATAGAAGCCACCCACGATGCTCGCGACACGCGAAATCAAGAGGGCGTTAGACGTGCCAGATACGAGGATGTCGTTGTTCCTCAAAGAGGCGAAGAAAGAAGAAGAGAAGACTGACCCCGTGAACAGAGGGGGCCGACAGGCCGGTTCATTGAGTACACGATACTAACAGCTCCCCGCGAGTGCATCCTGGCAGAGTAAATGAACTTGGAGTTTCAGAGAGGTGGTGTTCGTTTCCCGAATCCAACGCCCCCGAATCCCAACGTCGACAAATCCAAATGCTGCCAATTCCACCGGAGTCATGGACACGTCACAGAAGATTTCATCCATCTTAAGGATGCAATCAAGATCCTAATCAAAGAGGGGCACTTGAAACAGTACATCCGGAGAGGCGAAGCTCCTCGACAAGAGACCCGTGAAGCCAAGAGGGTCGAGGAAGTGTCGTCGCCCTCCGAAGAAGCCGGACTGCAGGTCGCCCTGTGTGTTTCTTGGCCAGAGGATTTTCTCCTTCTTAGTGAGCCCGCCACACTGATATCCGCCCGTAGTCCATGGGAAGACTTCCCCGTCGCCTTAGTCATATCCAGCAGAGACCCCAACAAGCTCTCAGTCGGGTCAGTCAAGAGAAAGTTTGAGAAAATGATCGACAAAAGCTCGAAGACGAATGCTACCCTCGACAAGTTCAAAGGTCAATCGAACTCGATTACCTTCTACCTCGAAGAGCTCCCTGGGGTGCTCCTAACTCCAACATCCCCTCTTTATCAGGGTCCATTTGACAAATTTCGACGTGCGTCGAATCCTAGTCGACCAAGGGAGTTCGATGGACATAATGTACACCCATTTGTTTATGACCCTTCTGCTCGACGAGAGCCAACTGACCTCATATGTCGGCTCCGACCTATAGGGATTCAACGGAACCCCCGCAAAGCTTTGGGGATACGTGGAGCTGCTTGTCAAATTTGGAGCCGAGGAGACCGTCAGGCAAGTAAAGGTCTGCTTTTTGGTGATCGAGTGCCCTTCTCTGTACCAGTGTATCTTGGGAAGGCTGAATTTAGTTGAACTGACCGCAGTACCATCTATAGTACACCTGAAGATGAAGCACTACACGACCAGAGGACGAGTCGTCACCCTCCACAGGGACATTGAGGTGACCAAGAGATGTTTCAAGACAACAATCAAGGGCCTCAACTCAATCAACATCACCCCTAAGACGACCGACAAATCATCCCGAGCCGCGGAGCAGAAGCCACTAAAGGTGAGAAAATACTTAGAAGGGGGGTTGAATAAGTATGAAGATAAAAAACTTAGAAATAAAAACTCAAGTATTTTTATCCTGGTTCGTTGAACTCAACTACTCCAGTCCACCCTTCCTAGAGTGATTTTCCTTTCTCAATCAAGGACTTAATCCACTATTTAATCAACTGATTACAATAGTAAGTACTAAGAACAACTGTTCAAAGTCTTCTCAAGAACTACTGATCTTAACTGGATCTTCTTAAGGTTTTCTTACAATCAAATGTAATAACAAATACAAGTGTTTAAATTGCTTCTAAAAAGCTTTATCACAACTGTGATTTTTCACTTAATATTAAGAACAAAGAAATTAATTCTTAGAAAGAATGTTAATTTTGTATGAGAGCTTTGGATATTGATTTCTTTCAGATAAAACGTCAACTGAAGAAGATGGGTGAAGACTTGCTTTTATAGGCAGCTTGATCCAAGACAAACTTCACGTTGAGAAGTGTGTCAAAAGGTCTGAGCCTTTTTGTCTTCACATCAAGTGACTTTTCCTAGAAGAAGAAAGCACAGAGAAATCCTTTTTGTCTGTGTTCTTGTGTCTAGCATAAATAAGGAAAGAGTCGTTTGAATTATTCCAACGGACATAATCTTTGAATTTTTCTTCTTCAATTTTCAGCAAAATTCATCAGAGTCTAATTTGATCAGAGCCTTCTGATGTTGATCAGAGCTTTGCTGAATCAGAGTCTTTGCAGCAGGTGTGCTTTTAGCGTGTGTAAGTTCAGAGCATATTTGAGTCAGATCCTCAGTACTGGCAGCTTTAGTACTTTCAGAATCTTCTGTAGTAACTATGCTTTGAAAACTCTTCATACAGAATTCTTCTTTGGTTCAGATGCTTCTGACTTGCTTCAGATTCTTCTGGAGCTTTTGCTTCAGATCCTTCTGGAGCTTCTGCTTCAGATCCTTCTGGAGACAACGCTCAGGATCTTCTGTTGGCAGCATTCAGAATCTTCTAATGGATGCATCTGATGCTTCAGAGTCTAGCATATTTCTTATGTTCAGTTCTGATTTGCTTCTGGAGTGATAATTATTTTAATATCTGCAGCAAACACTCTCAAGAAAATTTTAGAGTATATAATTCTTAATTACAAAATTTTCATAATAGTTATCATCAAAACATAGAGATATTATTAAGAACCAATCTGTGTTCTAACAATCTCCCCTTTTTTGATGATGACAAAAACATCAGAAATTTTGTTTAATTGAAAATAGAGTAATTATAACTCCCCCTGAGATGATGAATTTCCCCCTGAATTAAATATAAATAAGGAATAGAAACTTCCCTTTTGTCTTGAGTAATTTTCAGAGTTAGAGCTTGATTGTTCTTTAACATTTGAGAATCAGAGTGTCTTGCATATTTCACAGTCAGAGTCTGATAATTGTCAAAATGATCTGAGAGTCTTAGAGTTTCTTTTACAGAGTGTACTTATCAAATGTTCTGAAATACTTAGAATTTTTGTTAGATAAAGTTGATATGTCTGAAGTTTCATTCTGGTGAAGTTTAATTTAAACAGTTCAGATCTATATTTTCTCCCCCTTTTTTGTCATAAGCAAAAAGTAATAATTTGAAAAGACAAAGAAAAAGGAAACAATAAATGAGATATATCATATGGAGAAAACTTTGAAGCATTCTTTCATTCAATTCAGAGCAAAAGTACACACATCAGAAGATATTCAAAATACATGTGCAAACATCAGATGCAAACAACAGAAGAAAGAAAATGAATAAACTAAGAGTGTTTTGACAAAAGCATCTTCAACAGATCCGTGATCTCAGAGGAGGACTGTTCTTGTTTTGACATCCACTTAGCCATTGTTTCATTCTTCTGGTCCTGCTGGGACATCCATTGAGTCATGTCTTCAAACTTCTTATCTTGTTTAGCCATCCAATACTTGATTTCTGATTGACCAGCTTCCAAAACTGCAATCTTATCTTCAAGATCTGGATGTTCTTTCTTAATCTCAGATGAAGAAGGTGGAACAGTTTCTGAAGCTTGAACAGAGTCAATGTCCATATGAGTGTTTGAGTTAGGAGCAGTAGAGCCAGAAGGTTGTTCTATCAAAGTCATAGCCAGAGGACTATCTTCAGATGCAGATTCAGGATTTTCTTCTGATGACGAAGGAGCATCTGTAAGAAGCAGTGGTCCAGATCTCTTAACAGTCCAGAATAGACTTCTAGCTATTTCAGCAAATCAGAGCTTCGCACCATCAGAACATACATTCTTCAGATTGGATGCTACAGTATTGAATCTGTTGATGAAGCCATTCCAAATGATATCTGATTCCTTTGCATCCATTGTTGCTGAACATTTCTTCTGTACAGATCCTAAATACATTTGTATTCTTGTAAAAAACATGTAAATAAATGATCAACATTTAGTATAGGTCTAGGGTTTAACAGAGTTTCCAAGGTTATTGGCCTGGGTTGGGGAGTAGGTGGAAAGATGGATTTATGGATGGAGATCAGAGGAGGAGGGTAGTAGGGTATGAATGGAATTTCAGAGGATTTGTCTGGTTTTGATCTTTTCAAAGCATTCATCAAACAAGGTTTGGCAGTTGAGGCATGAGAAACAACATCAAATGGTTTATCTGAGTAAGGTTTGAAGGCTGATTTACTAGGTTTATCAGATTTAGCAGATAAATCAGATTTAGCAGGTTGAGCAGAAGTAACAGCTTTTGCAGATTTAGCAGATTATGATATTGTATCTAATGAACCTACTGCTGACATTGATTTGATATAAGTTAGAAGTACAAATGGTAGAATGATTGTAAGTTTGGGTTTGAAAGGAGTGATAGGGTCAGATGGTTCAATTCTGTCATAGAAATCTTTGAGTTTGAAACCATAGGAAAGGTTGTGAAGATAAGATGAGAATAGATTGCACGAGGGAGAAGTTACATATGTTCTTGGTGTAGATGTTGGGATAGGATTTGGAATGAGGATTTCAGAAGTTGGGTTAGGTGTTGTGGCAGGATTGGGAATAAGGGTTCCAGAAGAAACAAATGGTTCTAGTTGGTTTACTTCAGAATCTCTGTGAGATGGAGATACCAGAAAATCTGGGTGAATATCTGATTCTGAGGAATTTGAGGATATGGTTGGTGCGCAAGAAGTAGAGGATACTTGAAAGACAGTTTTGAGGGGTGTAACATCTAGAACTTCAGTCTCAGGGATATTAGTTCCAGATGGTTTGGTTGAGTCTGAAGTTTTGGATGGGGGTTCAAATGCAGGTGGTTCTGATGAAGGTGGATCAGATGTAACTTTTATGGTTTCAGAGATAACTGGAACAGATGTTACTTTTATAGTTTCAGAAATAACTGGTACAGATGCAGTGGGTTTAGATGTGTTTGATGGTGGTTTTTCTGGTTGTTTTTCTTGTTGTTGTGTTTGTGGTTCAGATTGTTTTTCTGGTTGTTTTTCTTGTTGTTGTGTTTGTTGTGATACAAATGTTTTGTCTTGTGGTTGTTGTTGGTGTTCAGATGGTGTTTTCTTTGGTTGTTCAGATGAATTTTCTTTTGGTTGTTCAGATGGTTTTTCTTGTGGTGCAAATTGCTTTGTTGGTACTTCTGGTTGTGGAATCTGAATTTTTGGTTTTGTTGGTGTTGGTTTTGGTACAGATGATTTTTGTGGGGAAGGAACAGATGTGTGAGGTGGAGCAGTAACAGATTGTTGTTGAGTGGAAGGTGGTTTAGGAATAGACTTAATTGTTGCATCATTTACTACAGTATTATTTACAGAAGATACAGAAAGTTTGGTACCTTTAATCTTGATTCGTTTTGCTGGAACAGAAGGAGTGTCTTCAAATGCTTTCTTCTTGATAAGCTTCTGAGGCTTCTCAGCAACTTTGGGCTTCTTCTGAACAGGTGCAACTTCTGCTTCTGATTGACTTCTCTTTCTTGGCATCTCTTCTTCTACAACATGCAATGGTTCCCTTGCTCTCTTCAGAATATCTGCAGGAATGGGCGTTCCATCTGCCTTGCAAGCATCAATATAACTTACTATAATGTGTCTGGGTTCCTCAGCAAAGAACAGAGGGTAGTCATCTACAGGGATTCTCTTCTGACTAAGTTCAGTGATGTTCAGCTTCTTGGGTGCTGTTGTGAGTTCTTCTACTATTTTTAGTCTCTGAAGACTTTTGGCATTCAGAGGCTTTCCCAGAATAAATTCAAGTTCATCTGTGACGCCAGCAGCATAAAGAGCAGTCACCAGTCCATTCTCTGTTAGAAGATCTGAAATTAACCTTCCAAAAGGAATCCAAGTTCTGATCTTCTGACTTTTTTCTTTCACATATTCTCTAGAGGCATTTATATGATTCCATAAGTGCATAAACAAAATATATGGAAGATCTACCTTGGTGCTCTGACTTAAGCAATACATAAAGTAGAGTTGTTCATTGTTGACATAGTCTGGAGAGTTTGTAGACTTTCTGTGATGAATGCATCCCATGAAAATCTTAGCCCAGATCTTGTAGTCAGGCTTCAGATCTTTGAACTTATTAGAAGCTTGTCCAGCAGTCATCACTTCCTCATATACTTCATCCATATCTACACGCTCAGCTGGCAAGTGAGATACTCCATCTGTTTCCTCATATTCAATGAGTTTCCTGATCAGATCTTCTGTGATGATTACTTCTTTACCCAAAATAGAAGATAAAATGAACTTAGGGTACACAGCAGCATGGATCCAGAATTCTTTCACTAGAAGGGGGTAAACTGGTCCAAAAAGTCTATCAAAATATTTCACCGATCCTTGAGCATCTATAATGGAGCGAAACTCAAACCCATTCTCAGCCAGTGAATCAAATTCCACCATTGATTCACAAAGAACCTCCAATTTTTCAACAGGTGTTAACATAGTTCTCTTAGGTGTCGTGTAAGGAGTCACACCAATATTTGCAGAAGTAACTGCAACCATGGTAGATTGAAATTGTGCAGCAGTGGATGAAGAGGTTGCCATTGAAGATGAATTTGTCAAACGCTTAGGGTTTTTGTGAAGAGAGAAGAGGAGACAGAAATGCATAAACAATTGAGATGTGAAAAGTGTGAATGTGGTGAGAAGTGTGATATTTATAGTGAACACTTAGGCATACAAAAAGTCAGATAAAAGCACGTTCACACAAAGCATTTAATGAAAAGGAATAAAAATCATTTCAAGCATTAATTGATTCTGACAAATTGGGGGGAAATCAAGATTTTCACTATTCAAACTTCACCTCAAACGTCTCTTCAGTAGTGTACACGCCACCTTTGCAGATTCAGAGTGACACGTGTTTGCTTGTATGTGCTTCTGAATTCTCTTGAGAAATGAAACGTTAATCAACGTTCAGATCCTCTGAGTATTGTTAGTTCAGAGTTTCACAAATAAAGTAATTTAAGGAAATGAATAGTTGATCAGATGAAATACTTCAGAACATTAAACATTTTTGCATCTGTAAAATTTGCTTCTGACAAATATTATTCTGGACACAAATCCATACCAATATTTTTCAGAATAAATTTGAATCTATCTTCAACAAGGGGTTTTGTGAAAATGTCTGCCCATTGATGATCTGTATCAACAAAGGCTAAATTTATAATTCCCTTCTAAACATAGTCTCTGATGAAATGATGCTTAATTTCTATATGTTTTGCTTTAGAATGTAAAATGGGGTTTTTAGACAAACATATAGCAGAAGTATTATCACAGAATATAGAAATGTTACTTTCAAATATTTGATGATCTTCTAGTTGACTTTTCATCTAGAGCATCTGCGTGCTACATCCAGCAGCAGCAATATATTATGCCTCTGTGGTTGATAGTGCAATTGTGGGTTGCTTCTTGTTGTACCAAGAGATTAAATTTCTTCCTAGAAATTGACAACTTCCAGAAGTACTTTTTCTTTCCACTCTGTCTCCAGCATAGTCAGCATCACAAAATCCAACTAATTTGAAATCATCAGATTTTCTGTAACACAAACCCACATTAGAAGTACCTTTCAGATACCTTAGAATCCTCTTGACAGCTGTCAAGTGTGATTCTCTAGGATCTGATTAGAATCTAGCAGACAGGCATACACTGAACAATATGTCAGGTCTAGAAGCAGTTAAGTAAAGAAGATATCCTATCATATCTCTGTAGAGTTTCTGATCTACTTTCTTACTTACCTCTTCCTTGCCTAGTGAACTAGTTGGATGCATGGGAGTCTTTGCCAGCTTACTATCAGTCATGTTAAATTTCTTCAGAAGTTCTTTAACATATTTGGTCTGATGTATGTAAGTGCACTCTGGATTTTGGTTGACTTGAATTCCCAGAAAGAATCTCAACTCTCCCATCATGCTCATTTCAAATTCTGCCTGCATACATTTAGCAAACTCCTTTCCCAGCATAGTATTGGTAGATCCAAAAATGATATCATCCACATATATTTGATAAATTAGAAGATCTTTCTTAAATGATTTACAAAAGAGTGTTGTGTCCACTTTGCCTATGATGAAATTTTTCTCCAGAAGAAAATTGCTCAATCTCTCATACCAAGCTCTGGGAGCTTGTTTTAAACCATACAGAGATTTCTTTAGTTTGAAAACATGATCTGGGAATTTTTCATTCTCAAAACCAAGAGGCTGGTGGACATAAACTTCTTCTTCTATAATGCCATTTAGAAAGGCACTTTTAACATCCATCTGATATAAAGTGATGTTATATTGTGCAGCAAAAGAAATAAGAAGGCGTATAGATTCTAACCTTGCCACTGGAGCATAAGTTTCAGTGTAATCAATACCTTCTTGTTGACTGTACCCTTGAGCAACAAGCCTTGCCTTATTTCTTTCAACTTCTCCTTTCTCATTAAGCTTATTTCTGAAGACCCATTTAGTTCCAATTATATTGAATCCTTTTGGTCTTTGAACTAAATCCCACACATCATTTCTGGTGAATTAATTTAACTCTTCTTGCATGGCAATAATCCAATCATTGTCTTGCAGAGCTTCATCTACAGAAGTTGGTTCAATTTCTGACACCAGTCCAAATAATGATGCTTCAGATGATCTTAAAAAGGATCTTGTTCTGATAGGGTCATCCTTCTTTCCAATGATAACATTCTCTGGATGAGAAGCTTTGATTCTGGAAGATGATCCTCTAACAGTTGATTCTTCAGAAATGTTTAAATTGTTCATCTGAGAAGTTAAAGGAATAGCATCTGGCGTTGCTTCTGGTTCCTTCACTTGAGCTTTGTCTGCCTCTGAGCCTTTAGAGTTTGTGAAGACTACTTCTCTATCTGCAGAGTTTTCAGACTGCTTTGGCTTTTTACTGCCAAGCTTATCATCAAATCTAACATGAATAGATTCTTCCACAATCTGTGTCTCAGTGTTGTATAGTCTATAGCCTTTAGAGGGTTCAGAATATCCAAGCATGAAACACTTTTGTGCTTTGGAATCAAACTTGTTTAGATTTTCTTTAGTATTTAACATATAGCAAATACATCCAAGGGGATGAAAATATGAAATGTTGGGCTTTCTGTTCTTCCATAGTTCATATGGAGTCTTCTCCAGAAGAGGTCTTACAGACACTCTGTTCTGAATGTAACAGGCTGTGTTGATTGCTTCTGCCCAAAAGTGTTTTGCCAGATTAGTCTCATTGATCATGGTTCTGGCCATTTCTTGCAGAGTTCTATTTTTCCTCTCTACAACTCCATTTTGTTGTGGAGTTCTAGGACAGGAAAAATCATGAGCAATATCATTTTCATTAAAATATTTTTCAAAATATTTATTTTCAAATTCACCATCATGATCACTTCTGACTTTTATAATTTTGAAATCTTTTTCATTCTGGACTTGTTTACAGAAGTCAAAGAACACAGAATGTGACTCATCCTTGTGTTTTAAGAATTTTACCCATGTCCATCTACTATAGTCATCAACAATGACTAATCCATACTTCTTGCCTCTGATGGATGCAGTTTTCACTGGTCCAAACAGATTAATATGAAGTAATTCTAGTGGTCTGGAAGTAGAAACAACATTTTTTGATTTAAAAGATGATTTTGAAAACTTCCCTTTTTGGCATGCTTCACAAAGAGCATCTGAGGTGAACTTCAGATTAGGAAGTCCTCTGACAAGATTAACTTTATTAATCTGAGATATACGTCTCATATTAATATGCCCTAATCTTCTGTGCCAGACCCATTGCTCTTCATTAACAGACAAGAGGCATTTAACATTCTGAACCTTAAGTTCTGAAAGATTTATTTTATAAATGTTGTTTTTCCTCTTTCCACTAAATAGAATAGAGCCATCTTTTTTACTAATAGCTTTACAACATTTTTGATTAAAGGTTATATCATAACCATTGTCACTTAATTGACTTATGGACAATAAGTTATGCTTTAATCCTTCTACAAGTAAAACATTAGTGATAGAGGGAAGTTTACCATTTCCAATGGTGCCAGATCCAATGATCTTGCCTTTCTGATTCCCTCCAAATTTCACATCACCTCCAGATCTAAGCTCCAGACTTTGGAACATAGACATTTCTCATGTCATGTGTCGCGAGCATCCAGAGTCCAGGTACCATGATTGGCGTCCTGACCTTGCTGCTAAGAACATCTGCAACAGGGATTATTTTACTTTTAGGTACTCAGATCTTCTTGGATCCTTTAGGGTTAGTTGTTCTGAAGTTTTGTCTAAACTTCTATTTTTCAACATAAGGTTTATTCTGACTAGCCTTAGATTTAAACACATGAATATTTTTTTCAGAACGTGTTTGTTCAATATCATTCAGATGACCAAATTTAAAGTGGGAATATAAAGGAGTCTTTTTTATGATAATTTTATCAACAGGTTTTGGATTTAAATCCTTTCCAGAGGAAGATTCATATCCAATTCCTTTTCTGTTATTTCTGCTAACTCCATAGATCATAGAAGCCATTTTGCTTCTGTCTATGCTTTTAGCAAGAAACTTCTGAAAGCTATAATCATATTTTTCCAAAATATTTTTGCATTCAGATTCAGTTTCAGAATCAGAGTTTTGTTGAGCTAATTCAGAATCATGTTTCAATTTTAAGTTCTTTTCATTTAGCTCAGCTACTTCTGATCTGAGAATATTATTCTCAGATACAAGATTGCTTTGACGCTTCTTGTATTTGAGCTTAATATTGTTATAGCTCTTCAGAACTTCTGATAACACTTTGATAAGTTCTTCTTTAGTGAGTTTAGCCATTACCTCTTCAGCGTCAGAGTCAGATTCAGAGTCAGCTTCAGAACCTGAAGTTCCTTCCTCCTGATCTTCTATGTCTGCCATCAAAGCTACATTGGCACATTCTTCTTCTGACTCAGATTCAGATTCAGATGTATCTGAATCATCCCAGGTGGCCATTAGAACCTTTTTCTTCTTATCAGATTTTCTTTTAGGCTTGTCTTTCAGCACCTTTGGACATTCATTTTTGTAATGTCCAGGTTCTTTACATTCATAACAGACAACCTCCTTTTTGCCAGATCTTCTGTGTCCAGAAGATTCTTTTCTTTGGTCAGGATTCCTGAAGTTTCTGAACTTCTTTCCTTTATGCTTCCAGAGTTTGTTTATTCTTCTAGACAACATGGATAGTTCATCTTCAGATGAGGATGAGGATTCTTCAGAGCTCTCCTCTATTACCTGCAATGCCTTAGCAGATTTATTAGATTTCAAAGCAACAGATTTACCTTTCTTTTGAGGTTCATCTTCCTCAAGTTCAATTTCATGACTTCTTAGTGAACTGATTAGTTCCTCCAAGGAGATCTTGTTCAGATCTTTAACCATTTTCAGCGCAGTCACCATAGGTCTCCATCTGGTAGGTAAGCTTCTGATGATCTTTTTCACATGATCGGCAGTAGAGTATCCTTTATCCAGAACCTTTAGGCCAGCTGTAAGTATTTGAAATCTGGAGAACATAGCTTCAACAGATTCAGAGTCTTCCATCTTGAAGGCTTCATACTTCTGGATCAGAGCCAGAGCCTTTGTTTCCTTGACTTGAGAGTTTCCCTCATGAGTCATCTTTAAGGACTCAAACATGTCAAATGTAGTTTCCCTATTTGTAATTTTTTCATACTCAGTGTGAGATATTGCATTTAACAATATTGTTCTGGCCTTGTGGTGATTTCTAAATTCCTTCTTCTGAGCATCTGTCATAGATTTTCTGTCTACTTTCTTGCCATTCCCATCAGTGGGATGAACATATCCATCTATGACCAGATCCCATAAATCAGCATCATATCCAAGGAAAAAAATTTCAATCCTGTCTTTCCAATAATCAAATTTCTCCCCATCAAACATAGGGGGTTTGGTGTTGATTCTGTCCCTTTCTTCATATTTGTTGTTAATGTTAGATATTGTATTATCAGCCATAGTAACAACCAAATATATATCAAAGTTTTTCTCACTGGATCTTTACTGTCACTGTGAAGTGGTAGCACACACAGAACGGGAGCTCTGATACCAACTGAAGGTGAGAAAATACTTAGAAGGTGGGTTGAATAAGTATGAAGATAAAAAACTTAGAAATAAAAACTCAAGTATTTTTATCCTGGTTCGTTGAACTCAACTACTCCAGTTCACCCTTCCTAGAGTGATTTGCCTTTCTCAATCAAGGACTTAATCCACTATTTAATCAACTGATTACAATAGTAAGCACTAAGAAAAACTGTTCAAAGTCTTCTCAAGAACTACTGATCCTAACTGGATATTCTTAAGGTTTTCTTACAATCAAATGTAATAACAAATACAAGTGTTTAAATTGCTTCTAAAAAGCTTTATCACAACTGTGATTTTTCACTTAATATTAAGAACAAAGAAATTAATTCTTAGAAAGAATGTGAATTTTGTATGAGAGCTTTGGATATTGATTTCTTTCAGATAAAACGTCAACTGAAGAAGATGGGTGAAGACTTGCTTTTATAGGCAGCTTGATCCAAGACAAACTTCACGTTGAGAAGTGTGTGAAAAGGTCTGAGCCTTTTTGTCTTCACATCAAGTGACTTTTCCTAGAAGAAGAAAGCACAGAGAAATCCTTTTTGTCTGTGTTCTTGTGTCTAGCATAAATAAGGAAAGAGTCGTTTGAATTATTCCAACGGACATAATCTTTGAATTTTTCTTCTTCAATTTTCAGCAAAATTCATCAGAGTCTAATTTGATCAGAGCCTTCTGATGTTGATCAGAGCTTTGCTGAATCAGAGTCTTCGCAGCAGGTGTGCTTTTAGCGTGTGTAAGTTCAAAGCATATTTGAGTCAGATCCTCAGTACTGGCAGCTTTAGTACTTTCAGAATCTTCTGTAGTAACTATGCTTTGAAAACTCTTCATACAGAATTCTTCTTTGGTTCAGATGCTTCTGACTTGCTTCATATTCTTCTGGGGCTTTTGCTTCAGATCCTTCTGGAGACAGCGCTCAGGATCTTCTATTGGCAGCATTCAGAATCTTCTAATGGATGCATCTGATGCTTCAGAGTCTAGCATATTTCTTATGTTTAGTTCTGATTTGCTTCTGGAGTGATAATTATTTTAATATCTGCAGCAAACATTCTCAAGCAAATTTTAGAGTATATAATTCTTAATTACAAAATTTTCATAATAGTTATCATCAAAACATAGAGATATTATTAAGAACCAATATGTGTTCTAACAGTCACTACCCCGCGTCAACTCTGTCGACCTCGACAGCATGTTCCCTAGCGAGCAGGAGCAGACCGCTGAATCTAAGGATGCACCTCCAGTAGACAGTGGGCAGCCTTCCCACCCAACGCGCCCCATTCTAGACAGAGACTTCAAGCTCATCGCACTCAGAGGTGACCCAGGAAGAAGCGTGAAGATTGACACTGGACTCCCTGACCTAGCGAAGAAGCAACTAAAGGCCTGCCTTTGGGAGAATGTTGACCTATTCGCGTGAAGTGCTGCTGAGATTCCTGACCTCGACCCCGACGTAGCATGCCACCACCTCACCATAGATCCGACCGCTAGAACCGTAGTCCAACATAGGCGTAGGCAGTTTCCCGAGAAAGCGGAGGCTGTTGAAAAAGCTGTAAAAGCCTCCTAGAGGCAAATTTTATATCGGAAGCCTAATACTCAAGCTAGTTGTACAACGTTGTACTAGTTAAAAAACATAATGGAAAATGTAGGATGTGTGCTGACTATATTGATCTCAACCAGGCATGTCCTAAAAATGCTTACCTGTTACCTAACATCGACAAACTCATCGAGAATTCTGTAGGTTTTAAATTGTTGTGTTCATGAACGCATACTCGGGGTACAATCAAATCCCCGTGGCGAAGGACGACAAACAATACACGACCTTCATGATAGAGTCAGAAAATTATTACTACGACGTAATGTCCTTCAGTTTAAAGAACGCTAGCGCGACCTATCAGCGGATGATGAATAAAGTGTTCCGAGAAGAAATCGAGGACATGCTCAAATTCTATATGGACGACATTGTTGCACCCCAAAATTTGCCCAACCTTTTCTTAACTTGGTTTATGTTTCATGTCATTTCTTTCTAGCATTTGCATTGCATAGCATGTTTCATTGAACAGTGGATCAAGAGGTTGTGCATAGCAAGAGGAGTCTACTCAGAGTGTTGAGCCTAAGCAAAGGTTGTTACTCAAGTTTGAATGTTCATCAGGTCATCTAGAAGTGGTCAATGTTCTTTGAAAAGACTGATGGATGTATGTGGGTCAGCTCCTAACTTGGAGGCTATTTAAAGACCATCAGAAGTTTGTGAATGCATTATTATGGATATAATATGTTGAGAGATCTCATTGAGTACTTTGAGAGCCATGTTGGAGCTTATTCAAGTTGTTGTGTGAGGTGGAAGAAGCCACAGTCAAGAATTGTGCATCTAGAGTTTTCATTCGGTTAATCCTCAGTCAATTGTGAAATAAAAGGAGATTAAAACTCAATTCCAAGTCTTTTTGGTCATGGAATCAAGAGTCATGAGATATCATTTCAAGATCAATTCATCAAGAATCAAGAGTGTGAGAAGTTACTAAATTAGGATTCTCAGTGTAAAATCCTCTATTTAGTCCCTAACTTCAAGACCACCTCTATCAAGATAAAATTCTCATATCAACTTTTTACCAACATGAAACTTGTAGAGCATGTTCTTATCTTTCTTTTGAGTACTAGAAGTCCTTCATCTGATTTCTAGAACTCAAGTTATGATGCTGACAAGTTACAGGTCCTCAGATGAATGTGATTTTGGTCAACTAACTTCCAAGCCATTTTTGACCTAGAAGGGTGTTTCTCCTCAACTTTTTATGAACATGAAAGTTTTTCCTCATAGTCTTAGCTTTCCAAAGAGTACTATAAGTCCTTCATCTGATTTGTAGAGCTCAAGTTATGAGCTTTGCAAGTCATGGGTATTTTGGGAAAGTGAGATTATAGGTCATAAAATTATAGGTCCATTTCACCAACTTGCACACTTCAAATGGAGATTTTTCCAACATCCAACTTGCTCCAAATGGTGTCAATTGTTCAACCAAGCATTGAGAAGTCATGAATTTGGCTTGGAATGGTGAATTCCTAAAGTGATTTTCATGGAAAATGACTTAAAATGAGAAAATTGGAATTAATTCATTTTGAATCATTTTTGTGCAAATGAGTACATATTTTGACTGCAAACCATATTTCAAACACAATGGCAATGTTAGAATTTGAATTTGGTGAGTTTTGATGTGCCATTTTCAAGCTTGCTTCAAGTTTAAGTTACACTTGCAATATCAACCATTGATTACAAACAAGGATTAAATCACAGCCATTCATATTCCTTACACTCCAAGTAGTTGATTTGAGGCATTTTGGAGGCAAATTGGAGCAGAATTTGTGCACATGGCTAAGCTCCAAAACTCAAATTCCATGGATTTCAATTGGGCTCTTAGGGACTGAAATTGGGCTCCAAAGCAATCAAGATCCATCATATATAAACTTTCCATCATGTACAAAGCATCAGAACATGAATTGGAAGTAGAATTGGATTAAGAGCATTTGAAAAAAGTGGTGAAAAGTGGAAACACGATTTTGGAGAATTAGCAAGATTCAGGGTAAATCAAGCTTGCAAACATCTCTAGGAAGGATCACTGAACGTTTCTGGACATTTTTCTTTGAGCTTCATCAAGAGTTGAAGGCTCAGTGGAAGTTCTCCACTAGGTATTTACAACTCAACTTATCTCTCTGTTTACTCCATGATTCTTTGCCATTTTTGCATAATTGAGACCTAGAAAACATGTAGATCATTAATCACTAAAACGAACTGGCATTTGTGATGGTTGATGTTGTGAGCTCCAAACTGTTTGGACTTGGTGTGATCTATTCTTGAGGTTTTGTGCTTCAAATTTGCTTGATTTATGATCTATGTAACATGTAGATGATGTTTGGACACAATTGAATGAGTTTTGTGAACTTTTGATTTTGGTGCACAAATATGTTTTGCTTCGATTTCCTCTTATCGTGTACAATTAATGAAAATGTATGCTAGATTTGAACTCAGCATGATTTGTAGATGAATTTACATATAAGGTTTGTTAAATTTGGTGAAGTTTTCATGTTTGTGTATTGTTGTTTGATTCACGGTGGCCGGAGTCCACGAAGAAGATGACCGGAGGTGGCTCTGGCCACCACCTGGTTTCCCTCCATGTCTGATTGGAGAAGATGATGTTGTGTCACATTTTTGTCCGTTTGATCTGATTTATTTTCCATCGTATGCATGAAATTAAGACCTACGCTGCACGCACATACCTTGCACACACGGAATTATATTTGAAATTCATTAAATGAGCTGGTGTGTCCTGGACCTTTGGATTGTTTTAATTTCTGATCATGTGATTCACAATGCTTTCCACGCTGCACCTCAGTTGACCATACCACACTTGATTGCCAGACTTGACTTTGTTTTTCTGATTGGGCTTGGACGTGTATGCTATTAGCGCCCCCTTGCTGGGCCCATTTCCAGTTTGAACTGGATTTATTTGCTATTAGCACCAACGCTTTTTTTCTTTTTCTTTTTATTTCTTTTTTTATTTTGTTTTATTTCTGTTTCAATTTAAATCATATAAAATAGCTCCAATGTTCCTAAAAATCCACAAAAATATTTTCTATGAACTTTGAGATGTCCTTTATTTTTAGGATATTTTTATTTTATTTTTTGATTTTATTTTCAATTAAAAAAGTAATTAAATATTGGAGTTGTTTTAAATGAGTTAAATTGTGACATTGTTTGTTCTTGCATTTGTTTCTCTCATTTCCTTTGAGTCCAATGAATGAAAATTGATCCTCATACACATGATGAGTTGAAAAAAAATTTAGGACCATTTTTCCTCTGGTTGGTTGACCTTTGGTGCTTTTCTTTTGACCCCCGATTCTCCCATTTCAAAGTGGTACATCTTGAATATTATTTTCTTTTGATGGTGCTTTGAGGGGATATTGGCTTTGTGCTTTTGGCCTCTGTTTTCTAACATGTTTAGCTTTCTTGTGCATTTTATTTGTCAATTTTTGAACCATTTTCCTAATTTTGAGGTAACTTGCAAGTCAAGTTACCTCCAAGGAAGGTTCATACAAGTGCATGACCTAGTTTGAATTGGAAATGACCTTTGTGGATCCATTGAGCTCTCAACTCTTCTTGTTTCACATATTAGACATGTTGAGCTTGCTGTATGCTATTTTTTAGGTCAAAATTATGTTCATTGCTTGTTGGTTTGTGCTTTCCTTTTTGTTGCTTCCATTTAGGGTTTCCATATGTGACATGCTTGCCTTGTTTGTGTGATTTCTCCCTATGTGTGATTTCCTCTTGTGCATTTCTTCTTCTTCTTTCTTATTTTCATTCCTCATATGCATGCTTGGTTGAGATGAGCTTGTGGAGGCTACTGCCCCACACTATTTTCCTCCCACTTTCATTCTACTTGTGCATTCAATGTGTGCACTCTTTCATTTGCATGTTTCTTTGTTGTTTCTTCTTCTTATTATTTTGTCTTTCTCCCCTTAGGATTTCTAACCTCTCTTGTTCAAGAGAGGTTATGATAGACATTAGGGTTCTAAACATGCATGATAACATTAGGTAGCCCCCTTTTCAAACTCAACTTTAAGTCCACTTTGCATGATAACTTTTAGGATTGATTAGTCCCCCATTAGTGTCCTTTCTTCTCTTCTCATCTTCATACAATCTTAACATACTTAATAAGGATAATGAATGTTGTGCCATGAGCCTTATACTTGGTAAATGGTGATTGAGGGGCCTCCTCTCAATTGCCTAGAGTGTTTAGTATACGTCCTTAGGACGATATGTGACGCATTCGATCCTAGGTTTTAGACTTTAGTACAACATACATTATAAACATTCAAATTCAAAACACTTCTTCTCTAAAAAACACAAAACAAATTCAAACCTTTTCACCCTTTAGGGTTCTAATCTGGAAAATCTTTTCAGAAAAAGAGTGTCGTTAACTCTTAGTTCTATTGCAAACGGTAACGCCTAAGTCTCCAATGGTCGAGCTGCATACACCAACTGCTAGAACTACTTGTTAACCCTACTCGGGCCTAAAAAACTTTTGAACCAGCCGGTGTTCCTTTTAGCCCGAACTACGTTTGCTCTGATCTTTCATACCAGATGAAAGTACGTAGGCATGAGACACGATGTCTTAGCGAGCAACCTCCCCCCTTCTTTAGTCGTTGTTAGTCGAACTACGTTGACTCTGACTTTCCCATTGCACGAGGGAGTACGTAGGCACAGAGCGGCAATGCTCTGCCGAGTCACTTCTCTTTTCTTTTTCTTTTGTGCCTGAGCTTTTAGCTAGATAGTTTTAACACACCCTTTTAGATAGACAACAATGCATGGATCCCGTCGAGTATGAAGGACGTGAGGGGTGCTAATACCTTCCCCTTGCGTAACCGACTCCCAAATCCAGACATGGTTACGATGACCTTGTCTTTCCCTTTTCCGTCAGGTTTTTCCGATCGTTTCCTTTCCCTCTCTTTGGGATAAATAACGAAAGTGGTGACTCTTCTGTTTTTCCGCTGGTTGTTTTTCGCAGTTGCGACAGACATGATCGTGAAGTCACGAGAAGAGGTCTACCACACCACCCATCTCAAGAAGGTCTTCGAGACGGCGAGGAAGTGCATAATGAGGTTCAACCCTAAGAAGTGCATCTTCAGCGTACGGGCAGGAAAGTTCCTCGGGTTTTACCTAACGGACCGAGGAATAGAGGCGAATCCAGACAAGTGCAGATCTTTCTCCGAGTTCGCCACGCCGAACACAAAGAAGTTCATCTAGTCCCTAAAAGGGATACTTGCATCGTTATCACGTTTCATCGCCAAATCTGCCCAGCACATCCTCCCCTTCTTCAAACTTATGCGTAAGGAGGTTGCGTTCAAATGGACCGAGGAGTGCGAGCAGGCCCTCCTCCACCTCAAACAAGTCCTCTCAGAACCACCGGTACTGCCAAGGCCCGAGGTAGGGGAAACCTTGTGCTTGTACCTTGCCGTCACGACCGAGGTCGTCAGCGCAACGCTGATACACAAAACCCCCAAAGGGCAGAAGCCAATATACTTCACGAGCAGAGCCTTCAAAGGCCCCTGAGCTCAGATACTAGCAGATCGAGAAGGTCACTCTTGCCCTCATCATCGCATTCAGGAGGCTACAACATTACTTCCTGGCCCATACGATCATGGTCAGCATCGACCAGTCCGTCAAGCAGCTACTCGGGCGGTCAGACATGTCTAGAAGAATGCTCAGATGGTCGCTCGAACTCTCAGAAGTCTACATCTAGTATGAGAGCATAAAATCCCTCAAGGCTTGAGTCTTGGCTGACTTCGTCGCAGAAATGACCTCCACGAAGTCCCCGACCCCCGGGGCACACAAGTGGACCATCTTCGTCGATGATACATCTAGCTCGATGGTAAGTAGAGCGGGCATCATCCTGGAGAATGAAGAAGGCATCCTGATAGAAGTCTCTCTCACCTTGGCATTCCCAACATCGAACAACCAAGCCGAATATGAAGCGTTCCTCACAGGACTCCGCTGGCCGAAGACCTTGGTGTGAAGGAGGTAAAGATCTTTATCGACTCCCAGCTCGTGGCCTCCCAGGTGAGGGGAGAGTACCAAGCCAAAAACAAAAACCTCGCTGGGTACCTCGCCTTGGTAAAAGAGAAAATGAAGAGCTTCGAGTCTGTAGAAGTCCAACATGTTACGCGCAAACACAACACCAGAGCAGACATTTTGTCAAAACTAGCGAGCACGAAGAAGAAGGGCGACAAAAAGCCCGTAGTACAAGAGGTCGTCCCTCGCCCGAGCATCGAGAAAGGCACATCGGTTGTCGAGGTCAACGCTATCAGCGACAACGACTGCTGGATGACCCCTATATATGCCTACCTCAGCACATGACGACTTCCCGACAATGCCAAGGAGGCCAGCATGGTCAGGCGCCGAGCCTGCTTATACGTCTTGATCGAGGACAAGTTGTACCGGTAGAGATTCTCCATTCCCCTCCTCAAGTGCGTCGACAAGTCCAAGGTGTCGAGCATACTCCAAGAGATTCACGAAGGAATCAACGCCCAACACCTGGGCGGGAGATCTCTCTCTCGTAAGGCTCTACGGGCAGGACACTACTAGCTCACCATGCAGTAGGACGCTAAAGAGCACACCAAGAAGTGCGACAAATTCCAACGACACGGGGACATACACCTGTCCCCGTCCAACGAGCTCAAAACGCTTTCGTCCCCATGGTCGTTCGCCTGGTGGGGGATGGACATCCTCGGATCCTTTGCCATAGGATTGTATCAAAACAAGTATTTGATAGTCGACGTGGACTACTTCACTAAATGGATAGAGGCTTAAACCTTAGCTAAAATCACAGCCCAAAATATACTCTGCTTCTACAAGAGGAATATACCTGCCCGATTCGACGTACCCCAATCCACCGTCACTGACAACGAGAGTCAGTTCACCGACAGGAATTTCCAGGACTTCGTTACCCAGCTGGGCACGAAGCAACACTTCACCTTGGTCAAACACCCACAGATGAACGGGCAGGCCGAAATCGTGAACAGAGTGATTCTGTATGGCTTGAAGTGAAGGTTGGGAGACGCCAGGAAGAGGTCGGTCGAGGAGTTACACAACATGCTTTGGGCCTACAGAATTACCCCTCATTTGACAATCAAGGAGACCCCATTCCAACTAACCCACTGAACTGAGGAAGTGATTCTGGTGGAAATAAGAGAGCCTCCAGAAGAATCGAGTATCCCCTTGACGAGGAGGCATACGAAGAGGCTTTAAGGGAGGAACTCGACCTAGTCGAGGAAATCAGGTCAGGGGCATCCCTACGAGAAGCCTCGCTGAAACAAAAGATAACTTTGCGGCATGACAACAAAGTTATCAAGCGCGAGTTCCAGGT
This sequence comes from Lathyrus sativus, assembly GCA_963859935.3. Taxonomy (NCBI): domain Eukaryota; kingdom Viridiplantae; phylum Streptophyta; class Magnoliopsida; order Fabales; family Fabaceae; genus Lathyrus; species Lathyrus sativus. The sequence goes on from OZ012735.1 coordinate 118,268,061, forward strand.
GGGCAACCTAGTCTTATGAAGGAATCAGAAGGACTCGCGCGAGAGAAAACTTGTCACAAACTGGGAAGGCCTCTATCGAGTTCGAGACAAAACGGGCAACGAAGCTTATTACCTCGAAAACCTGCACAGGGAAGAATTTGCTTGACCATGGAACGCTGAAAAATTCAAACAATACTACAGTTAGACACTGCCCGCGACCCACGAGCGTTGCGACCACAGGGGAGCGACATGGTACAGGCGTGACTCCTAAATTCAAAACAAAAATACAAGAGTCTTCCCTCTGTGTGTACGAGCAGGCTCTTGGTCCGACGGGGACCCCTCAATCGAGCTCCACCATTGTCGTATCGGTAAGGCAGAACGCCCATCTCACAATAAGAAGTTCACGTCGTAGGGAAAAGACCTCGAACGAGGTCTTAGCTTCGTTACCGATCGAATGCTAACTTCGATCACCCGATCAGTTCCCTGCACGATTGGTCACAATAATATATCGAGCAAAACCCCCGATAACGAGAATACAACGCCCACTATTTCATACACAAAAATTAGGAAAATAGAGCAGACACAACCTAAAAGTAGAATATTGCATTTCCAAAGTGCGGGCAGAGCCCGCTGTTCAAAGGTTACAAATACGACACGTAGGCCAAGAAAAAGAAATACAACAAAAAATACTAAACATCTACATTCTCCTCGAGTGGGTTGCCCATCATGGCTTGACTGTCATCCTCCTCTTCAGCTTTTGGTGCGACCACACGACTCTGGACCACCCGATCATAGGGGCCTGTTCCCTCGGTGACGAGCTGGACGCCAGGGTTCACAACCTGAAGCTGCTTCACAATATTGTTGAAACCCACCTTAAGAGCCCCTAGACAATCCTGCTTGAGCTCTCGGATATTCGACACCAGGTCATCCCGAGACGCCATGAGCTTCTCTTCAGCAGATTCATCCTCAGTCGGCCTGACTTTGTCCTCCAGATCGGCCACCTTTGTCTGCAGTCGACCCCGCTCCTCCTTGGATTTCTTCAGCTCGACCCTCATCTCGCTCATCTCATGAAGGAGGCGCACCTAGGCTTCATACTTCGTACGAGACTCTTGCAAGTCGATCACCGCCTTGTACTTCTCGGCCTTGAGGACGACATTCTCTTCTCGAAGCTTCTTCAGCTCAGAGGTCGGGATGGTTTCATTGTTGAGGACCAAGGTCGTCCCGAAGATCCTCATCATGGAAGTCATATCCTTAGCTAGAGCTTTCCTTTGGGCCATTCGATTGATCCCCATGGTCGCCTTAGTTTCGGCCTCCACCACTGACGGGGAGTGGTCCCTTGAGAAGAAGTCTTGTTGGGTGTGGCAAGGAGGAAGTATGAACTTCTCCATGGGTGCACTTTCCTCGAGATCGACAAGCATTGGTTCCTCGGCCCACCGCCTCTCGGAGGATGTGCCCTGAATAGGAGGGGACTGGCTGCATTAAGGAGAGGAACCACCAGCTCTCTGGTCGACCCTCGTTATTTGTTGGACTTGGAAAACTCTGCTCTTGCTTTTCTTCCCGCCCTTTATCGCTGCAAACTTCAGTATGTATTCCTGTGTGTTCGACATTTGGCCTGCAACAATAAACAAGGAAAACCAAGTCAGTAGCAAGAGAAAAGGGGCAGACAGCCCGCCAAAGAAAAGATTTGTTACCTAAAAACCTCAAGGCCTCATCGCGAGACCTGCACTCAAGGAGAGCCTTGGTATTAATCAGTCGAGCCTCGCAACAAATCTTCCCGTGCTCGTCGAGGATGAATTTCCTGTCCTTCTGGACACACTTGGCAGGAGTGAAACCGGATACAAAGTCGACAATTTTATGGTAAAACAGTTGGTCGTCATCAGGTCGACATGCTTCACGATATAGCTATTTTTGCCCAGCTTAAAGTGGTCCTTGGCCAACTCGAGCAAAAAAATTGACACTAAGGTTTCCTGAGGCTCCCCATTCTCTTCCGTGACTGCAAGGTCGTACTGCGAGTTGACAGCCGCATGCAACACAGGCTTCACGATATAAAACTTGTCCTTGAAGGCACAGACAAAATCTTAGTACGCTTGGAACAACTTCCTCGACTGCTTCAAGGATACCCAATTGTGCTTACCTTCAGAGGATTGACAGTGAAGGTGAAATATACGGAAGAACAGGGGAAGTGTGGCCCCAATACGAAGATATTCGCAGACGAGCTCATATGCCCACACGAACGCTATGACATTTGGGTGCAGTTACAAAGGGGCCAGGCAGAGCCACCGGAACACTCCCCCCTGAAAATCGCTAAAGGGGAGGTGGATCCCCGCTTCACTAAATGCAAACTCATACATGGAAAACCTCATCTCCCTGAAACTCGAGAATATGTAATGTCTTTCCTTGGGTTTATACACCATCTAGCTTGCGGAGGAACCTTCTAGACGATCCTCGACAGTGGCAAAAGTGTTTGTGTCATCAAAGGCGTAGCACGATGCTATAGTAAGAGGTTCCTGCCCGGCCCAGTCCACAGACGTGCAAATTGGTTCAGATCCTTTGACCTCAACGGGAGTGTCGATCTCGGACTCGTCGTCAATAAGGATGATGCCCTCAGTTCATACAACCATTTTACATGAAAAGCAGAGGAAAATAGTGAATTCGACTCCAAGATCAAATCCACCATTCCACCACAAATCAAGTGAAAGGGCGAAGGGAGGGACGGGGAAGCCCGAAACCAGAGGCCCCTTCTCGACGGAGGCTCTCCCAAGAAAAAACCCCGACGATGACTCTACACGGTAAGCCTCCCCGACAACGAGGCTCCCCAATCGGGATGACCCTGATACACGCGGGGTGACCTTGAGTAAAACCTCTATGCGATATCAGCACACTGGCGAGGAACAAAGCTTCTCGAGGCTTTCCTCCTAGCTCCCCAAGACCTTCATCGCAACTCCCCGGGGCATTAATCAACAACTTCATAAAGATCCTGAAATCCTCATGAATTTCCCGGCGTCCTGTTCAAAAACTTCATGCTTTGACCGGAAACTTCATAAGACCCGCTGAAAAATTCATAGTTTTCCTAAAAACCTAGTGAGAATCGTCGAAAAATTCATAACACTACAGAAAGGAAGTGAAAGCTTACTTGTGGGAGGAGGATCTGGACGACGGAGAATGGTGACGACAACAAAAACGACGCGACGGCAAGAACTTGGAGAGGATTACGGCGGATATGAAGAGCAAATGTGCAAATGAGGAAAGCTTCCCCTATTTATAAGCCTAGCACGGGAAGCGAGACAGCACTAGGCACTCAAGTTCCCCTACGCGTAGCCTCCCTAGGCATTAATTACACGCGACACGTGGCACTAAGGGACACCATGTGCATCCCCTCAGCTTCCCCTCGTGCTTGGAGATCAAGCACGCCCGTTTGCTTTCCACCTCCCCGACATACTGTCTTATCGAGCATATGTCACTCCTGGTCGCGCACAGAACCCTCAGCTCTGTATGTCGGGCAAACCACCATCCTCTAAATTTTTCCTCGACACCCTAACTTGCTCTTAAGTAATTACTCCCCCACTTGAAAGCAACGACTTGGGGGCTCCTGTTCTGGACTAGCCCAAGACCTGCCCCTTAGTCGGGTAGGCCTAACCCAATACTACGTTGGAGAAGCCCAACAAGGCCCAATCCTCCCATGTCGGGCACGCGTCTCAATAAGACCCCACAGTCGAGCAGACCACTATCTAGCACTGGGAGAATTCACGCGTCTCTCACACGTTCTCCACGTGCCCTGTAACACCCCCTTCTACACCCCAACTAAATAAATATAAAACAATTAAGCACATACAAATTATCAGAGTAAAAAGGTTTTTATAATAAGGTATAAAAGAAGAATGCCACAATTTCACCAACGAAACTCTTCAATATTTTGCTCCATAAAATATGTAACAATTTCGTAGTTTTAGAATTCACATTTCAACATTCAATTTGAGCGGAAGATAACATCATTTGATCAGTTCCAAAATATTAATTCAAATGCACATAAGTCATCCAGATTAATGCATCATATCAGTTAGATTACAAAACCACATCAGCTGATACATCGCAATGTATCACAAAAGAATGACTATACTAGTCTAACTACCCGGTGTTACATATCAGAGCAGCCGACTCAAAAGAATGAAGACTAACTCCACAAAAGGACTCCAGCATCCTAATCTGCAATGCCTCATAGAGCATTATAAAACAGCAGAAGGGTGAGAAATATAACCATAATAATCAAAGCATAAGATTATATATATAGGTAGTCATATAACACATATTCACATTTCTCACCACACTTCATTCTCTTAGTCATATATATATTTACCACACATATATAGACAAACCTGGATATTCACAAAGCATTCCCACATTATGCATACACTTACAATTTCCACAATCTCATCATTCACACATAAGCATCTCTTCATGCATATGTCATATATCAATGTGACTCAATAACTCAATGCAACTCATGCAATGCGGTACCGACTCTCGTTATCTTTTTTCGGTTTTTACATTAAACCGGGTCCACTCTTCTAGACCGATAACCCGTTATCTTTTTTCAGTTTTTACATTAAACCGGGTCCACTCTTCTAGACCGATAACCACAAAGGCCCGTCCTCTAAGCCTTCAAACCCACTCTTCTAGGTTTGGGACAAGCCACTAGTTTCCACGAAACTAACAGACATTGCCTCTTGACTAAATGATGCATGTACAATCAGTCACAACAAATGCACTTAAGACCGACATCTTAATCTCATGCATTCAAATAATTCATCTCTTCAAGAATTACATTATGATTGCACACACAACATATTCACATAACATTCATCGATGTATTCATAATTCGATACAACATCATATTTAGCAAGCAATGCACGCATACCCATCATTATGCTCTCATGCATTCTTCATGTATTTTAACATACAATCGCACATAAACAATATGCATCCACAACACATTTTTCATAGTATGTTTATTCTTTATCTCATGCCATCTCATACAAGGTATACACATCACAATACCAATCATACAATTATAAGTTATGCACACATATCCACCATGTTCTCATGCATACTCATCACATAATTGTATACACATCAAACATTCGCAAGTTCATTAGACAATACACATACATTCATCATTTTATTCACATGTATTTCTATTTATCACAATTAATACGCATCGCACCTCAAACTAGGATTCACGCCCGTAGGCTACCCACAACACACATCATCACAATAGATCATATCTATATCACATCATAGAGGTATTGACCTATGAGAGGTAACCAAACCATCTCCACATGAACAACACAGCAAAGGAAAAATGCTGTCACATTCGCCTACATTCGCCTGGCGAACCCTCGCAGCGAACCTTCGCCTGGCCTTCGCCTGGCGAACTCTCTCAGCGAACACTCGCTAGGCTTCGCCTGGCGAGACTTCCCAGCGAGCCCAAGTCAGTAGCTACTGACTTCATTCGCCACCATTCGCCAGCACCTTCGCTGGGCGAACCTTCGCTATCCAACTTCGCCTGGCAAACCCACCAGCGAAGTCCACTGGGACTTAAATATAATTATTCGCCAACATTCGCTAGGCTTCGCCTGGCGAAGCTTCGCCTTCGCTCGCCTGGCGAGAGCCAGCGAACCTGCGCAGAACAGAACCCTATTCTGTCTTCTCCTTCACCAATCCATCATCAACCTTCTCTTACACACCCAAATCAGTACAAATAGCATCAATACATGTTACCCGACTATTCTACGGCGTTATTACTCAGTTCCAACCGATTAAATCATCAATCTACCGATTAATCCAACATTTGCCCTAATTGGAAAGTGATGAAAACTCTACCAAAACCCCAACCCCACATACATAACATCATACAATGATCAAATAGAAACATTTCTCACCCTTACCTCGATTAATCGGAGCTTTGATGTTGGTTCTTGATGATTTCCACTTTTCCTCTTCTTCTCTTCTCTTTCTCTCCTTTCTTCTTCTTTCCTCTTTCTTTCCAAATGTTTTCTATCTTTCTTTTCTTTTCTTTCTCTCTTATATATTTCCTTCATTTTCCTTCCTCTCCAATTCCTTCTTAATTTTCTATCCATACCAATTAATAAAAATTAATTCCAACATTAATAAAAACCCCACTAAATCAATTAATTACTACAATTAATTATTTAATGAAATTTGGGCTGTTACAACTCTCCCCCACTTTAGGAATTTTCGTCCTCGAAAATGTTACCTGATTCAAACAGTTCTGGATAAGACTCCTTCATCCGACTCTCAAGCTCCCAAGTGACATTTCCACCAGCCAGTCCTCCCCAAGCGACCTTCACTAAAGCAATCTCTTTACCTCGAAGCTGCTTCAATTTCTGATCCTCAATCCGCATAGGTGATGCCTCAACAGTCAGGTTATCTTTCACCTGCACATCATCTATTTGGACTACATGAGACGGATCCGCAATGTATTTCCTCAACTGAGATACATGGAATACGTCGTGAAGATTAGCAAGCGACGGTGGTAAAGCCACACGATAGGCCACTTCTCCTATCCTTTGCAAAATCTGATAAGGACCAATGAAACGCGGCGACAACTTGCGCGACTTCAGTGCCCTACCAACACCTGTCATCGGAGTGACTCGAAGAAACACATGATCTCCCTCTTGAAATTCAAGTGCCTTCCTCCTCTTGTCAAAATAACTCTTCTGACGACTCTGAGTAATTCTCATCTTCTCTTGAATCATCTTGATCTTATCAGTAGTCTGTTGAACTAACTCGGGTCCAACAACAGAACTCTCTCCGGACTCGAACCAACACAATGGTGTCCTACACCTCCTACCATACAACGCCTCAAATGGTGCCATACCAATACTCGAATGGAAACTGTTGTTGTAGGTAAACTCAATCAAAGGCAAGTAGCTGTCCCAAGCTCCTCCTTTTTCCAATACACAAGCTCTCAAAAGATCTTCAAGCGACTGAATCGTCCTCTCCGTCTGACCATCAGTCTGCGGGTGATAAGCTGAACTCAAACGCAACTTAGTACCCAAAGCACTCTGCAGGCTTTCCCAAAATCTCGAAGTAAACCGCGGATCTCTATCCGAAACAATACTCAGCGGAATACCATGCAGGCACACAATCCTTTCAATATACAACTTAGCCAACTTCTCCAAAGGGTAATCCATACGCATAGGAATAAAGTGAGCAGATTTAGTCAACCTATCCACGATAACCCAAACAGCCTCAAAATTACTCGGCGTCCTCGGCAAACCCGATACAAAATCCATGGAGATACTATCCCATTTTCCACTCAGGAATAAACAACGGCTTCATCAAACCCGATGGCTTCTGATGCTCAATCTTCGACTTCTGGCAAGTCAAACAAGAATACACAAATTCCGCAATATCCTTCTTCATACTAGGCCACCAAAATACTTTCCTCAAATCCTGATACATCTTAGTAGCACCCGGATGAATACTCAATCCGCTAAGATGTCCTTCCTCAAGGATGCTCTTCTTAAGCTCAACCATGTTCGGAACACAAACTCGGTCCCGACATCTCATAATACCATTCTCATCAATCCGAAAATCACCACCTTGGCCTTGGTTGATTAAAGTCAACCGATCAACTAAGCTCAAATCCGATTTCTGTCCTTCTCGAATTTCGTCCAAAATACCACTCGTAAGCTTTAACATACCCAACTTAAATCCAAAAGAAGTTCTCTCACATACCAAACTCAAATCTCGAAATTGCTCGACCAATTCTAACTCTTTCACCATAAACGCCGACATATGCAATGATTTCCGACTCAATGCATCCGCTACAACATTCGCTTTACCCGGATGGTAATTCAAGCCAAAATCATAATCCTTCAAAAGTTCAAGCCATCTTCTTTGTCTCGCATTCAATTCCTTTTGATCAAAAAGATACCTCAAACTCTTGTGGTCACTAAACACTTCAAACCTCGCACCAAACAAATAATGCCTCCAAAGCTTCAACACGAACACAACGGCGGCCAACTCTAAGTCATGCGTCGGATAATTCTTCTCATGCACTTTGAGTTGCCTCGAAGCATAAGCTACAACTTGGTTATTCTGCATCAACACACCTCCTAAACCCATCAAAGAAGCATCACAATACACAACGAATGGTTCTTCTGGATTTGGCAGAATCAAAACAGGAGCTGTCATCAACCTTCGCTTAAGTTCTTGAAAACTCGCTTCACACTTGGCGTCCCAAACAAAGGCTTGACCTTTCCTAGTCAACTGTGTCAACGGTAATGATAACTTAGCAAATCCTTCAATAAACTTCCGATAATAATCGGCTAAACCAAGAAAACTTCTGATCTCAAAAACTGACTTCGGAGTCTCCCATTGCGACACCGCTTCAACCTTCGACGGATCAACCGCAAAACCACTACTAGAAATCACATGACCAAGGAAACTAACTTCCTTCAACCAAAATTCACACTTAGAAAGCTTCGCGAACAACTGCTTCTCTCTCAGCACAGATAACACAATCTTCAGATGCTCGACATGCTCTCCTTCGCTCTTCGAATAAACCAAGATGTCGTCGATAAACACCACCACAAACTTATCCAAATAAGGATGGAAAATCCTATTCATGTACTCCATAAATACACCCGGTGCATTAGTCACACCAAATGGCATCACAGAATACTCATAGTGTCCATACCTCGTTCGGAAGGCCGTCTTCTGAATATCTTCAGCTTTCACACGGATCTGATGATACCCAGATCTCAAATCAATTTTGCTGAACACGCTTGCACCAACCAACTGATCCATCAGATCATCAATCCTTGGAAGTGGATACTTATTCTTAATAGTCACCTTGTTCAACTGTCTGTAATCCACACAGAGCCTCATAGAACCCTCTTTCTTCTTAACCAACAACACCGGTGCACCCCACGGTGACACGCTCGGACGAATAAACCTCTTTTCAAGCAAATCCTCAAGTTGACTCTTCAACTCTTTTAACTCTGAGGCCGACATACGATATGGAGCCATCGATATCGGACTAGTTCCAGGAATCAAATCTATCGAAAACTCTACTTCTCGCTCCGGCGGTAAATCCTTTATCTCGTCAGGGAATACTTCCGGAAAATCTCTAACAATGGGCAAAGCCTCAATCTCTTCACTTTCACTAGTCCTCAAAGTTGCCATGAGCATAAATACCTTAGCCCCATCTTGTACCGATTCCTTCACTTGTTTCCTCGTCATAAACAAATCCCTTTCAACATCCGAATCGGGAAAAATAACCGTTTTGTCAAAACAGTTAATATACACACGATTGAATTTTAACCAATTCATTCCAAGAATGACATCCAGTTGATCCAAATGAAGACACACTAAATCAATCCCAAAACCTCTACCGAAAATACTCAACGGGCAATTCAAGCAAACATACGGTGTAGTTACCGAACCCATAGCAGGAGTATCAATAACCATACCGCCACCAATTACAGACAACTCAAGATTTAACCTTCTAACACAATCCAAAGAAATAAAAGAATGCGTAGCTCCGGTATCAATTATAGCGATCAAAGGTGTACCATGAATGAAGCACGTACCTCGGATCAATCGATCGTCGCTAGCAGTCTCAGATCCAGATAGAGCGAACACTTTCCCGCTCCCTTGATTCTTCTTCGGCTTATCGCACTTGGTACTGATGTGCCCTCGCTCACCACAGTTATAGCAAGTAACACCCGCACCGCTTCTACACTCTAGAGCCTTGTGGCCTGGCTTGCCACACTTAAAACACTTCAGATCAACACTTTTGCACTCCGGAGCACGATGCCCCGCTTCACCACAATTATAACACCTAACCGGGGTAGAAACTCCCCCACTTGGCCTCTTGCCAAAACCAACCTTTTGTTTCCCCTTATCAGCAGGAGTCACGTAAGGTTTTCCTCTGAATTGTCCCCTTCCTTTCTTGTCACTTAGACTCTTGTAGTGGCTGGACCTAGCCCTACTGTCTTCGTCATAAATTCTGCTCTTGTTAACCAACTCAGAAAACCGCCTGATTTCCTGATATCCAATAGCTTGTCTAATCTCGGGTCTCAAACCGTTTACAAACTTGAGGCACTTAGACCTCTCAGCATTACCAGTATTATAGTGAGGACAAAATTTGATCAACTCCTCAAATTTCGCCGCATACTCAGCAACCGTCGAATTACCTTGCTTCAACTCAAGAAATTCGATCTCTTTCTTCCCCCGCACATCCTCTGGAAAATACTTCTCCAGAAAGGTTTCTCTAAACAAATCCCAAGTAATCACAATATCATCTCCCTCAAATCTTTGGCGAGTATTACTCCACCAATCTTCAGCTTCTTCTTCGAGTATATGAGTCCCAAACTGCACCTTCTGGGCATCCGAGCAATTCATAACTCGAAAAATCTTTTCCACAGCTTTCAACCAAATTTGTGCCTTGTCCGGTTCATGAGTTCCCTTGAAGACCGGAGGGTTATTCTTTTGGAATTTCCCCAAAGCACGGAATCCATCATCAGCATGATTCCTCTCATTCACATTGGCCGGAGGATTCTGCCCAATTGCCCCAGCCAATCTCGTCAATGCCTCCGCAATCGCTTCGTCGTTCCTTCCTGCAACCATCTTACTAATTCCAGCAACAGAACCACGTAAGAACAACCAATATTGATAATGCAACACACGCATATCAATAACACAGGGAAAACACTCTAACAACTTGGCCGGACGGACCAACCAGGCTCTGATACCACTATTGTAACACCCCCTTCTACACCCCAACTAAATAAATATAAAACAATTAAGCACATACAAATTATCAGAGTAAAAAGGTTTTTATAATAAGGTATAAAAGAAGAATGCCACAATTTCACCAACGAAACTCTTCAATATTTTGCTCCATAAAATATGTAACAATTTCGTAGTTTTAGAATTCACATTTCAACATTCAATTTGAGCGGAAGATAACATCATTTGATCAGTTCCAAAATATTAATTCAAATGCACATAAGTCATCCAGATTAATGCATCATATCAGTTAGATTACAAAACCACATCAGCTGATACATCGCAATGTATCACAAAAGAATGACTATACTAGTCTAACTACCCGGTGTTACATATCAGAGCAGCCGACTCAAAAGAATGAAGACTAACTCCACAAAAGGACTCCAGCATCCTAATCTGCAATGCCTCATAGAGCATTATAAAACAGCAGAAGGGTGAGAAATATAACCATAATAATCAAAGCATAAGATTATATATATAGGTAGTCATATAACACATATTCACATTTCTCACCACACTTCATTCTCTTAGTCATATATATATTTACCACACATATATAGACAAACCTGGATATTCACAAAGCATTCCCACATTATGCATACACTTACAATTTCCACAATCTCATCATTCACACATAAGCATCTCTTCATGCATATGTCATATATCAATGTGACTCAATAACTCAATGCAACTCATGCAATGCGGTACCGACTCTCGTTATCTTTTTTCGGTTTTTACATTAAACCGGGTCCACTCTTCTAGACCGATAACCCGTTATCTTTTTTCAGTTTTTACATTAAACCGGGTCCACTCTTCTAGACCGATAACCACAAAGGCCCGTCCTCTAAGCCTTCAAACCCACTCTTCTAGGTTTGGGACAAGCCACTAGTTTCCACGAAACTAACAGACATTGCCTCTTGACTAAATGATGCATGTACAATCAGTCACAACAAATGCACTTAAGACCGACATCTTAATCTCATGCATTCAAATAATTCATCTCTTCAAGAATTACATTATGATTGCACACACAACATATTCACATAACATTCATCGATGTATTCATAATTCGATACAACATCATATTTAGCAAGCAATGCACGCATACCCATCATTATGCTCTCATGCATTCTTCATGTATTTTAACATACAATCGCACATAAACAATATGCATCCACAACACATTTTTCATAGTATGTTTATTCTTTATCTCATGCCATCTCATACAAGGTATACACATCACAATACCAATCATACAATTATAAGTTATGCACACATATCCACCATGTTCTCATGCATACTCATCACATAATTGTATACACATCAAACATTCGCAAGTTCATTAGACAATACACATACATTCATCATTTTATTCACATGTATTTCTATTTATCACAATTAATACGCATCGCACCTCAAACTAGGATTCACGCCCGTAGGCTACCCACAACACACATCATCACAATAGATCATATCTATATCACATCATAGAGGTATTGACCTATGAGAGGTAACCAAACCATCTCCACATGAACAACACAGCAAAGGAAAAATGCTGTCACATTCGCCTACATTCGCCTGGCGAACCCTCGCAGCGAACCTTCGCCTGGCCTTCGCCTGGCGAACTCTCTCAGCGAACACTCGCTAGGCTTCGCCTGGCGAGACTTCCCAGCGAGCCCAAGTCAGTAGCTACTGACTTCATTCGCCACCATTCGCCAGCACCTTCGCTGGGCGAACCTTCGCTATCCAACTTCGCCTGGCGAACCCACCAGCGAAGTCCACTGGGACTTAAATATAATTATTCGCCAACATTCGCTAGGCTTCGCCTGGCGAAGCTTCGCCTTCGCTCGCCTGGCGAGAGCCAGCAAACCTGCGCAGAACAGAACCCTATTCTGTCTTCTCCTTCACCAATCCATCATCAACCTTCTCTTACACACCCAAATCAGTACAAATAGCATCAATACATGTTACCCGACTATTCTACGGCGTTATTACTCAGTTCCAACCGATTAAATCATCAATCTACCGATTAATCCAACATTTGCCCTAATTGGAAAGTGATGAAAACTCTACCAAAACCCCAACCCCACATACATAACATCATACAATGATCAAATAGAAACATTTCTCACCCTTACCTCGATTAATCGGAGCTTTGATGTTGGTTCTTGATGATTTCCACTTTTCCTCTTCTTCTCTTCTCTTTCTCTCCTTTCTTCTTCTTTCCTCTTTCTTTCCAAATGTTTTCTATCTTTCTTTTCTTTTCTTTCTCTCTTATATATTTCCTTCATTTTCCTTCCTCTCCAATTCCTTCTTAATTTTCTATCCATACCAATTAATAAAAATTAATTCCAACATTAATAAAAACCCCACTAAATCAATTAATTACTACAATTAATTATTTAATGAAATTTGGGCTGTTACATGCCCCCCACGCGGGGACACATCATCAAGCAACTACCCACTTCCGAAAGAACTGGTCAGCCCACCTTCTGAAGATCACAAGGTAGTTGACCCAAAGCGAATACCACGTGCTGGTCTTCTCTACGCCACATAAGCCCTGACAGTTACTCGTATTGGACCTTCCAATCCAGCCCAATGCAAAGTAACCGTTGGTCATGCGCTGATGGCACATTATAAATATCCTCTTTCACTAGGTCAGATATTCTATTCTCTACGCCTATTCTCACTGTACTTGTGCTTTCTAACTCCGTTACTCACTTAAGCATCGGAGTACCTTGCAGGTACACCCCTCCTCCTCCACAACACCGGTGGCCACAGGAGCTTACGACGCGTGACAGACTGCTGATTTCTTTTTGATCAGGTAAGATCAAGCGAAATTAAGATAAATTATTTTCTATTGCATATATTACTGCTTTTTATATAATAAAAATAAATATAAAAATAAAGATAAAAATGTCAATTTCAGCTACAAAACAATTATCGTTTGGGATACTTTTCTTTTTCTTACGTACTTTTGGAGTAAATTGCATCTCCTTGATAAGTTGTCTCCTTGATAAATAGGCCAACAAGTTTGGTTGTCGGAAAAATGTTTGTGGTAGACGCTAAAGATGCTAAAATCTTTGTACATAGGTCCCGACTTTCTAAAGTTGCAGAGTTAATAATGAAAATAGATTTTTAATATACAAAAATTTAGAACAAAGTAGTTATAGTGAACACTAGAAAATGCAACAATGAAATGTGAGTAAGACACATAGAAAACCTGAATTTTTTCACTGTCACGCCACCTTCTTTAAAAGTTGATGTTGAAATGTTTTATTGTTTTTCTTTTATTGCGGTCCATTGATTTGCTCACTTATTTTTTCACAAACTCTAATTCTATAATTGAGAGGGTGATACACGTTTATTACTTTTTCTACTAAGAAATTGCACCCCATTTAGTATAGATATCCATTCAATTGTATATCCTTTTATTATGAATGAAAACCTACTATAATGAAGTCCAAGATTTTTTATTTTCAAAAGATAATCAAAAATTCTTGTGATGGCCTTCCAATATTCTCCATTTGGATTGCTAGTAAATATACTTATTTTACTAACCACAAATACTATGTATAGTCTAGTATATTGCATTAAATACATCAAACAATCAACTGCACTTGCCAGTTTCAATTGTGCCACAACTCTTCTATAATTGTTTTGAAGTTTGACACTAAGATCAAATGAAGTATTTACTTCTTTAAAACATGAGTGTTTGAACTTATCAAGAATTTTCTCAATATAGTGTGTTTGACTCAGTTCATAACTCCCATTATTTCGATTTACTTTGAGTTCCAAAATAGTGTCAACAAGTCCAAAATCTTTCATTTCGATCAAGTGTGATAGCACTAGCACGATAAGCCTCACTAAGAATCTGGTACTTCACTCAGTAACTAAAGATATATAAATATGGCACCATTTTCTTAGAGATCATATTGAAAATGGGGATGTTGTTTTTTAATATGTTGATTCGAAAAATCAACTTGCTAGCATTTTTATAAAACTATTGTGAGATATTGGATCGAACTCTCTTGTTGTCGAAGTCTGTTCGCAAGTAATGCGTGTTGTAGTCGAAGTTTATTCTAACATGCATTAGTCAATATTGGTAGGGTTGTTAGCATGTTGAATTGGGCCTTGCTTGTAAGCCCAATTGTTTAAGTTAGCGTGTACCCTAAGTTGACTTGTAATGGGTAATTGTTAAAAAGCCCATTAGGTTAGTGTGCTATTTTATTATAAATAGGATGCTAGTTTCTCAATCTTGGCATAAGGAAAAATAGGAAGATAAAATCCTAATTTCAAGGGTGAGAGGTTATTTCGTTATTCTTGTATACTTGTAATCTTGTTCTAAGAGAAAGGAAAGAATAGCAGTTTAATAACCAATCCTTGTTGTTCCTTGTTGTTTTACCTTGTCTTATTTATTAACCCTAACCCTTGAGTGTTTCTTGATTATTAAGAAACCGTTTATACTTTGTTTAAAGGCATCTGATTCATAACAAATTGGTGCGGTGAGCGTGGAGAAGATGCCTTCAACAAAGTATGACATTGAAAAGTTCACCGGAGTGAACAACTTCGGTCTATGGCGCTTGAAGATGAAAGCCCTATTGGTTCAGCAGGGTTGTTTGGAAGCGTTGAAGGGTGAGGCAGTCATGGACGCTGCGTTAACGGCAAAAGAAAAGACGGGCATGATCGAGAAAGCCCACAGCGTAATATTGTTGAGCCTTGGTGATAAGGTTCTTCGACAGGTATCAAAGGAGACTACAACATCGGGATTATGGGTGAAACTTGAAAGTTTGTACATGACCAAATCTCTGGTGAATTGACTCTACCTAAAGCAAGCTTTATATTCATTCAAGATGAGTGAAGACAAAGTGTTGGCTGAGCAGTTGGATATGTTCAACAAGCTGATTCTTGATCTTAAAAATATTGATGTGAAGATCGATGATGAAGATCAAGCATTGTTGCTGTTGTGTGCTTTGCCCAGAACACATGCTCACTTCAAAGAAACTCTCTTGTATGGAAGGGAGTCCCTGACCTTTGAAGAAGTTCAATCAGCCTTGTATTCTAAGGACTTGAATGAACGAAAGGAGCATAAACCTTCGATGGTGGGCGAAGGTTTGGCCGTTAAGGGAAAATTCTTGCGAAAGGATGGTAAGTTCGACAAGAAGAAAGGTAAAAGTCAATAGAAGTCTTATAGTGGCGAAACATCTAGTATTCGATGTTATCACTGTAAGAAGGAGGGTCACATAAGAAAGGTGTGCCCTGAACGCCTGAAAGATCATGGAGGTAATGGCAATGCAGCCATTGTTCAAGATGACTTCGACTCATCTGATGTTCTTGTGGTTTCAAGTGGCGACTCGAGGAAAGAGTGGATTATGGATTCAGGTTGCACTTGGCACATAACTCCAAACAGAGAATTGTTCGAGGAGCTATGTGATCAAGATGGTGGATCTGTGCTGCTGGGAAACAACAAATCTTACAAAATTGCAGGTATTGGATCTGTGAGATTCAAGCTCCATGATGAGTCAATAAGGTTATTGACTGAAGTCAGGTACATGCCTGACTTGAAGAGAAATTTGATTTCTCTTGGTGAATTCGACAGAAAAGGATACGTTTTTCAAGGAGAGAAAATTATCCTAAGAGTCATGAAGGGGTTGAAGGAAGTCTTGAGAGGCGTGAAGAAACAAGGCTTGTATACCCTTGAGGCTGAGGTTGTAAGTGGTTCGACAAATGTTGCATCCATGAAACTTATGTCGAAGACAGAATTATGGCACATGAGATTGGGCCATGTCAGCAAAAGAGGCTTGGTCGAATTAGAGAAGCAGAACCTGCTAGGAGGTGACAAAGTCGAAAAGTTAGAATTTTGTGAATCTTGTGTATTTGGTAAATCCTATAGGGCGAAGTTTAACAAAGGCAAGCAAAGAACACATGGATCCCTGGATTACATTCATGCTGATCTTTGGGGGCCTGCAAGGAATCCTTCACACTTAGGTGCAAGGTATTTTCTATCCATCGTTGATGACTATTCCAGAAAGCTATGGGTATTCATTCAGAAGACGAAGGATGAAACTTTTGAGAATTTCAAAAGTTGGAAGATTCTGGTTGAAACTCAAACTGGCAGAAAGGTTAAGAGGTTGAGAACCGACAATGGCCTTGAATTCTGCAACGAAGCGTTCAACAGTTACTGTGTTGAGTCTGGGATTGCAAGGCATAAGACTGTAGCAGGTACTCCTCAACAAAATGGCTTAGCTGAGAGATTCAATCGAACAATCCTTGAAAGGGTTAGATGCATGTTGGTTAGTGCTGGATTGAAGAAGGTGTTTTGGGCGAAAGCTGTTTCGACAGCAGCTTACCTGATAAATAGATGTCCCTTGACTGCCTTGGGAATGAAGACACCTGAAGAATTTTGGTCGGGACATCCACCTAGTCTCGACAAACTGAGAGTATTTGGTTGTGTGGCCTATGCTCATATTAGGCAAGACAAGGTCAAACCTAGAGCTCTAAAATGCATGTTCATGGGATACCTGTCGCTACTGCGAAAATCGGCGCCGGCTATGACAGAAGAGTCGCCACCGTGCGTTATTTATCCCAAAGGAGGGAAAGGAAACGCTTAGAGTAAACCTAACGCAAAACGGGAAAAGGAATGGTCATCGCAACCAAATTCCTGGATTCGGGAGTCGATTACGCAAGGGGAAGGTATTAGCACCCCTTACGTCCGCCGTACTCGACGGGATCCACGCTTGTTTTCTAGTACGGATTGTTATTCTATCTACTCTAAAGGTCTGGGTTAAAAAGAAATAAAATGACTCGGCAAAGTATCGCACTTTATGCCTACGTATTCCCGTCTGGAACGAGAAATCAGAGTCAACGTAGTTCGCCTACCTACGGGAAAGGAGGGGAAGGTTGCTCGCTAGGATACGACATCCTATGCCTACGTACTTTCATACAGCATGAAAGATCAGAGCAAACGTAGTTCGGGCTACGGAAGACACAAGCTTGTCTGACTGTTTTTTATTACCTTATGAAAGGGTTTTTCTTGATTAAGAGTCCAAGAGGACAAAAATGACACTTTGATGTTTGTTTTGAATCTTTTACGAAAGAAGTGTTTTTTTAGTTTGTTTGCAATCTCTGACGCACTAGAGACTATGATTTGAGAGTGACTACGTCGCGTGTCACCCAAAGGGTGCCACACTAAGCAGCCAGACTACTGGAAAGAAGCTCTCCAGCAACCCTTTCTCAAATAGCTTAAGGCTCGTAATGTACGACATCAATTAACCTTATTACTCTATTTTTGAGTTGTTTTGAGATAAGAAGAGAAAGAAGCTCTAAAAAGCCTAGGGTTGAAAAGGGAATAAAAACTAACCTAATGTTGTCATGCATGGATAAGAATCCTAATGTCTGTCATAATTCCCTCCTGCACAGAGGAAATCAGAGATCCTAGGGGATAAACAGAAAAGAAAGCAAGCAAATACAGTAAAATGCATGCAATGCAGCAATACAAGCGAGGCAAGGGAGTCCTGCTCTACCTCGAACCTGGGAAAACAACAGGCAAAGTGAATCAACATTCACTTCAAACCTTAAGGGGGCAAGCTATACAAGCCAACAAACAATACAGAAAACAAAAACCAAAGCAGAGGAGGCAGCCCAAGCAGCAGCACCAAACTCCTACAGCAAACAGCAAGCTCCTACAGTAAGCAGCACAAGCAGCAACAGCTCTGACAGCTACAGTTGATTAACAGCAAAAGGTTGACAGTAACAACTTCTTCAAGCAAGACCAATCTTCAATCTTCAAGTTTCAAATAAGCTCCTATCTTCAATAAGCTCACTCCAAGAGAGAATCAATTAACAGATTAAGTTGAGATGTTAAGCAGCTTAGTGACAACCAAAGGAAGCCCCTAAGCACTTAACATTGTGAGAGAAAGATATCCTCAAAGTTCTACTTCTAAAGCATGTCACTCATCCCTCCAAAGGAGGGATGTGAATACCTTAAATGGACTTTGTGTCATAGGAAGGAATAGAAGCACAAGAAGCTCTCTATGTTTGAAAGAAGAAATAAGTCTAATCTAATGCTCTTCCTATATATCCTAATTCCTAAGCCTTCAAAAGCAATTCTCAAAAGGAAAGACCTTCATGCCCATGCTCCACCCTTTATTTCCTTGCATCCTCAACACCTCCAGAAGCTCCATCAAGCAAAACCCAAGCCCAAAGCCTAATCAAAATAGCCCAAGCAAAATAAACAAACCAAATATCCAAGGGGGAAACCCACAATCATCACACAAGTTGCATAATACAAATAAAATGCCAAAACTCATCATAAAATCCTAAGTAAATTTCTAAGGGAACCTAACCTTATACCCAATACCCCATATAAATCCCAGAACCTAAATCAATCATTTAATCCTAAAACTATGCGCTAAACTACAACTAGTTGTTTTAAAACCCTAATTCTAACACTCCTTATATTTACCTCTCAAACTAACCTAAATTCTATTCACAAAAATATGATAAAATTTCTAAGGGTACATGCTTCTCTAAGCTAACTAATCCAACATGAATCAACTCAAAATCATGCACCAAACTCTCATACAAAATTCAGAAAGTAAGCAATAAACCAAAATGCCAAAATAAAAGCAATAAAACTATAAAATATGCCATTAAAAATAAAATGCATGATATTTATATTTTTTTGTCCTATAAAATTCTAGAGTTCCTATAGATTCCAGGAAAAAAAGTCTCACTCCAAAATGTTCATTTTTCAATTTTATATGAATTAAAAACTAACCTAAATGAAACTATGAAAATAAAAGAAAATAAATGCAAAAATGATAAATTGGCGTGATGAATAGCAATCAGATGCAGTTGTAAACTAAAGTTGGGCCCAGGGGGGGTGTCATTATCATGCGCGCATTAAGCCCAAACCACTCAGCAAAATAGAATGGAAAATAAAATGAAAATAAATAAAACTCCGTGTCAAATAGCAAGTATATCCTGTGTAAATTCAATTGGGCTTAAGAAGGGTGTGTGATTAGCAACTGATTACCAAAGCCCAACCAGTAAACATTAATGAAACGGTGCGTTGAGGGGAATTCAGAGTTCTTCACAAAATTGAGACCAATTGTGGCCGTTGGTGGGTGATTTCAGTCAAAGGTCTTCCTAGATCTAATGGTTGTTTTATCATCTTCTCCATTTCAAAAACTGGGAGGGAAACACACAGGACGGTGGCCGGAGGTGGCGCCACCGTCGTCCCCAAACATCAACAACGCAAAACCTCACCAAAATCTAAACATGAGTACATCATTCAACTTATTTTTTTCTCACTGAATCCAACCATGCCCTCCATTCTCATTGAAAACCACTCTATCTCAAAACACGACCTAAGTTTCAGAATATGCCCCAAAATTCAATCATCAGGATTCTCAAAATTAATGATTCTATCATCATCTACACGCTTCACTGATTGATTCTCACTATTCAACCAAGTCTAAATCATCAAGAACTCAGTGAAACGATCCTCAACAGAAATGGTGATGCTTAAGATTTTGTCTCTAATCAACAAGTTATCCTACCAGAATCCACCCTAGCCATGTCTACAATGCATCTACATGTCTAAATCCTATCAATTACACCTAAATCGTGCTATAAGATGAAATTTGCAAACCTGTGAAAATTGAGTGAACAGAGCAAGAAATCCTTCAAGAAATGGTGATGCTTAAGATTTTGTCTCTAATCAACAAGTTCTCCTACCAGAATCCATCCTAGCCATGTCTACAATGCATCTACATGTCTAAATCCTATCAATTACACCTAAATCGTGCTTTAAGATGAAATTTGCAAACCTGTGAAAATTGAGTGAACAACGCAAAACCTCACCAAAATCTAAACATGAGTACATCATTCAACTTGTTTTTTTCTCACTGAATCCAACCATGCCCTCCATTCTCATTGAAAACCACTCTATCTTAAAACACGACCTAAGTTTCAGAATATGCCCCAAAATTCAATCATCAGGATTCTCAAAATTAATGAGTCTATCATCATCTACACGCTTCACTGATTGATTCTCACTATTCAACCAAGTCTAAATCATCAAGAACTCAGTGAAACGATCCTCAACAGAAATGGTGATGCTTAAGATTTTGTCTCTAATCAACAAGTTCTCCTACCAGAATCCACCCTAGCCATGTCTACAATGCATCTACATGTCTAAATCCTATCAATTACACCTAAATCGTGCTATAAGATGAAATTTGCAAACCTGTGAAAATTGAGTGAACAGAGCAAGAAATCCTTCAAATCACACTTCAATCTTCTCCAGATATGATCAATGAAGTCTTGTGAAGCTTCTGTATGCACTGAATTGCCTTGAATCCTTCTTAATCACCAAATCCGATTTTGAGTTGCAAGGTTGAAACTCACTATGCTCTCTCTCAATTCTTCAGGGTTCTTGGCCAAAAAAACAACTAAATCAGTTATACTCTATATATAGAACATGTTGGAAGGATCAAGAAAGTTCTGGAACACTCCATGTGATAATTTCAATTTCTCATGCATTTGAAAATTTCATCTCATGACAGTCGGGGTTCAGCTTAGTTCCACAGCTTGATTTTGATCCAATTTCTCTCCACATGACATATTGAAGTGATTGAGATTGGTTAATGCATTGGTTCTGATCTCATGAAGTGTTTGGCAAGTGTTACTTACATGTGAAGTTACAAAATACAAGTCTTGGAAATATGCCTCAATTGCCAAAAGTAACATTGCCATCATCTTTAAAACATCATTTCTGATCAATTTGATATGCCATATGCCTTGTTTTGACCATAAAACATAAAATCCCATTTTTGGCCTTTTAAATGACTTTAAATTCTTCCTTTTTAAGCCATTTTTAGCAACCTTGTGATACAAGCCAATCCAAACCCTAAGGACCACTTGGTTGCAATCAAAACATTAATTTGAACAAGTTTCATGTTGAACAATTTTTCATTTGAGGAGTGGAAGATGGAGATTTTGGCACATTCTTGAAAATGACCTATAATTCAACTTTCCCAAAATACCCCTGGATTGCCAATACCATAACTTGAGTTCCATAAATCCCTTTGAGGACTTCTAGTACTCAAATTAAATCTAAGATCAATACCTACAACTCTTATGTTGGCCAAGAATCCATTTGAAAACTCCTTGAGGGGCAAAAGTTGCTTGGAAGTCAAGTGATTTTCACAGATAAATTTCAATGTCCTCTGATGACCTGTAATTTGCAAGAACCATAACTTGAGTTCTACAAATATTCTTGGAGACTTCTAGTACTCAAACTAAAGGTATTTAGAAGCTATACAAGTTTCATGTTGGCCAAGAATCCATTTGAAACTTGTATTTTGACTTATGTGGCTTGGAAGTCCAGTGCTATACAGGGGATTTTACACTAGGAACCCTGTCTCAACCACCTCCAACCACTCTTGATTATTTTGAACTTGGTCTTGGCTCATCCACACACATGCTTAAACATATCAATCCATGACTTCCATGACCTAGAGCTAGGTCTTGATGCCCTTTCCTGGCTCTCCTTGACCTAGGGTTACCCAGATGAAACCCTACTTGTACACACCTCAACCATGGCTCTTGAACTTGGTACAATGACTTGTCTAAGCTTCAATAGGGCCCTCTAGGCATCCCATGAGATCCATACCCACCTCAAATTCACATTCCCTGTTGATGATCTTCAATACACCTCAAGTTAGGAGAGAAATCCCCCTGTGGGCACTCAAACTTCTCATGACTTCAACCCTTCTCTGATGACTTGGATGGTATCTCAGGCTCAGATAACACCTCTAGATAGGCTTCTTTTGACATAAATGGCACTTGATCCCTTCTTGGATGACTTGATATGTCATGATATGCAAATGATTGCTATGTGCATGATGTAACTATGCAAAATGAAATGCAATGAAACATAAACCAGGCAAGAAAAAGGTTAAGCAAATTTTGGGGTGCAACAATACCCTGAAGGAGTCAAAGCTTATAGGCTATGGTGCCTAGAGCCAGGTCACAGGAGGTGTATCACCAGTCGTGATGTAGTTTTTAATGAAGCAGAGATGGCTTTCAAGAAAACTAATGATGCTGACGAAGAGCTGGAACAGGGAGAAATTCCTGTTGAGGTGGAGCATGTTGATGCTGAATTACGTACCACAGATGAAGTCGAAGAAGACGCAGAAGATGTTGTCGAAGATGAGGAGACTGATAATCACTACCTGCTAGCAAGAGACAGGTCTAGGAGAGTCATCAAGCCACCTCAGAGACTTGGGTATGCAGATCTTATAGCGTATGCCTTAATCTCTGCTAGTGAGGTTCTAGATGAAGAACCTAGAGACTATAAGGAAGTTATGAGGAGTCGAAAGAAGACTGAATGGCTGAAGGCCATGAATGATGAGATGAAATCTCTTCATGATAACAACACCTGGGAACTGATAAAGAAACCTGCTGGAGCCAGGTTAGTCAGTTGTAAGTGGATCTTAAGGTACATAAATGGGTCTCTAAATAGAGTCCTAATTTATGGTGGAGTCTTGGGTGAAGATAGTAAAGCAGCAATCGAAGGATATGTCGACTCTGATTATGCAGGTTATATGGATTCCAGAAAATCTATCTCTGGATATGTGTTCACTATGTTTGGGACATCAATCAGTTGGAAAGCAACACTTGAGAAGGTCGTTGCTTTATCAACCACTGAAGCGGAGTATATTGCCCTAACTGAAGCTGTGAAGGAAGTATTGTGGCTTGAAGGTTTTGCAAAGGAGCTAAAACTTCAAGGTCAAGTTATCACTATTAAATGTGATAGTCAAAGTGCAATACACCTGTCGAAGAATTCAGCCTATCATGAGCGAACCAAGCACATTGATGTGAGGTTGCATTTCATCATAGGGGTAATCGAGCGTGGAGAAGTCTAAGTGCTGAAGGTTTCGACAGATCATAATGTTGCTGATATGATCACAAAGACGTTGCCCAGTTGTAAGTTTTTCCACTGTATGCAGTTAATAAAGCTGCATGAAGAAAGCTAGTTTCTTCGTGATATAGAGTTAGATCCAAGGTGCAGATTTGTGAGATATTGGATCGAACTCTCGTGTTGTCGAAGTTTGTTCGCAAGTAATGCGTGTTGTAGTCGAAGTTTGTTCTAACATGCATTAGTCAATATTGCTAGGGTTGTTAGCATGTTGAATTGGGCCTTGCTTGTAAGCTCAATTGTTTAAGTTAGCGTGTACCCTAAGTTGACTTGTAATGGGTAATTGTTAAAGCCCATTAGGTTAGTGTGCTATTTTATTATAAATAGGATGCTAGTTTCTCAATCTTGGCATAAGGAAAAATAGGAAGATAAAATCCTAATTTCAAGGGTGAGAGGTTATTTTGTTATTCTTGTATACTTGTAATCTTGTTCTAAGAGAAAAGAAAGAATAGCAGTTTAATAACCAATCCTTGTTGTTCCTTGTTGTTTTACCCTGTCTTCTTTATTAACCCTAACCCTTGTGTGTTTCTTGATTATTAAGAAACCGTTTATACTTTGTTTAAAGGTATCTGATTCACAACAACTATTATCTTTGGAGCCTTTTCACAAAATTTGAAAGGAATTCGAAATCTTAGATTCCTCGGGCTTTAAATAGATTGGAATTTCTGTTTAGTTTCTTTTTCTATTTATATTTGTTATTCTCTAACACTCTCTTGTAGCAAATCATAGTTTCACCAACCTCATTGGTATATTTCTAAAACTCTTATATTATTACATCTATGTTTGTTCTACATATGGTTATTGATTTGCTTATTACATTCTTTATTTCATTCATTCATCTATAGCATGCTTATGACTATTTATCTTTGGACTTAAATTCTTTTTAAATGATTGTTATTAATTATGTACATTTGAACATTCATATACTTGTTCACGCATTATTTAATCTTTCATTCATGGTAGTTTTGATCACTTACTTTTGTTTTGTTGAAATATTGTTGCATCATTGCATGTCTATTTAATTGTTCATGCATTATTTAATCATCGTGTTTTGTATACAATCTATGATGTTGTATATTTTTCTTAGCTTTTTAGCTCATGCGTTCATCTGAAATTATTTCTCTTTGTTGTTGGTTTTTAGGTATTTTAGACTCATTACCATTTATCTCTTTTTGATATTGTCAAATGGGGAGAAGTTGTAATTTAAATTTAGAATTGTTTTATATGTTTTATGTTGTTGTGTGTGTATAATTTTTCAGGGGGAGCACAAGCATTTATTTGCTTTGGCTCAAAGTCGACTCAATTCCAAGTGAAAGCTTGTCAAATATCAAAAAGGGGGAGACTGGAGCTGCATGTCTCTGATATATTCATGGGGAGTACCCAAATATAATTTTATTACTTGTCTCTTAAGCTTTAGTTTTGTTTATTATTGTTTATTGAGTCTCCTTCATACTTGCACGTCTTTGGATTAAGTTTTGAATCCACTCTTTTAGCATGCATAACTCAATTGTTTTTATTTGAGTATGATAATTATGGTTTAAGCCAATTAGTTGAGTTAATGGAACAAACAATAATCATATTTGACGTTGATTCAAGTGATGTGGGATATGAAATCTCAAACTATTTTGAAAAATTTTTAAAAAGAGATTTATTGTATATGACTCGAGTCAATGACAATCCATGACTCGAATAAAACCAAATAGAGGAGAACAAGATTATTTTGGTGTCTGTGACTTAAATTGTAGTTTACACATGATTCGAATCATTAAACATTGTGACTCAAATCACAAGTTGCACACGAGTTGAATCAGACACCTCATGTTAGCCAATGCCTCACTTGATTTGAATCACACTTTCTACATGACTCGAATCACAAAGTTTTTCACCTTTTCCTGGTTGGCTATGTCCTAATTTATTTGAATCAAGATTTATACATGACTTGAATCTAATAGCAAGTATACTTCACATAAAATTCAAAAAGAGATCTTGCACATTCTTCCAAGTAGGGTGAAAAACATATTTGTGAAGAAATTGACGATTCCAAATTTTGTATAGTTATAGATGAAGCTCTTGATGAATCTAAAAAAGAGAAAATGTATCTTGTTTTGAGATTTGTTGATACAAGAGAATTTTTTTTGGCCTTGCACGTGTTAATGACACTACATCTTTAACTCTTAAACAAAAGGTACGTGATATACTTTCTCTACATAACCTTGATGTCTCTAACATTCGTGGTCAATGGTATGATGATGCTAGAAATATGAGAGGAGAATGGAATGGTTTACAAGCACTATTTAAGAAGGATTGTCTTTATGCATATTATGTTCATTGTTTTGCTCATCGATTACAACTTGCCATAGTTACCGCATCAAGAGAAGTTAAACTAATTCATCAATTCTTTGATAAGCTAACTCATATTGTAAATGTTGTTTGTTCTTTTACAAAGTGTCGTGATGAGTTACAAGTTTCCCAATTAGATGAAATTGAACATTTGTTAGAGATTGGTGAGATTGTAACTGGTAAAGGTGAAAATCAAATTGGTACTTTGAGACAGATTGGAGATACTTGTTGGAGATCACACTTCTCTTTTATTTGTAACTTGATAAATATGTATGAAGCAACTTGTATTGTTTCAAAAAAAATTCAAAGGGAGGATTAAATTATGCTTCACGTGAAGATGCTGGTAGTACTTACAATTACTTGAAATCATTTGATTTTATATCATATTTTATCTGATGAAAGAAATTATGGGTGTCACAAATATGTTTTGCCAAGCCTTACAACAACAATCTCAGGATGTAGTTAATGTTAAGCATTTGGTTTGTACAACAAAAGCTCTTATTCAAGAATTGAGAGAAGATGGTTGGGACAAATTGTTTACTTGTGTGAATTCTTTTTGTGAGAAACATGATATTGAGGTTCCTGATCTTGATGATGTTCATTCAATAACAAGATTTGGATGCTCTCGTCTTGAAGAGAACCAGGTAACCATTGAACATTATTTTAGAGTTGAAATATTTTTCGCTACCATTGACAAACAATTACAAGAGTTGGATAGCAGATTTAGTGAGCAAGCGATTGATTTGTTAACTCTAAAAGTTGTGCTTTGACTCCCAAGAATAATTACAAGACTTTTAACTTTGATAATATTTGTACTCTAGTTGAAAAGTATTATCCTATAGACTTCAATGAGCAAGAGAAGATTAATTTACAATTTCATCTTCGGCATTTTATTATTGATGCTCGCCAAGCATCGAGTTTGAATAATTTATCAACTATTCAAGACTTATATTCATCTTTAGTTGCAACTGAAAAGAATAAAATTTACTATTTGATTGGTAGACTGCTCTATCTTGTCATTACTCTCCCTGTATCTTCGGCAAATACTGAAAGACTTATCAACTATTCAAGACTTATGTTCATCTTTAGTTGCAACTGGAAAGAATAAAATTATTATTTGATTGATAGTTTAATGGGGTAGGAAGTATGCTCCTAAAAGCAATTAACGTTCACTTCAAAATACGCTAAAAAAGAGTTTTGCATACACTCAGAAGATAGACATAAGGGTATAGAGCTGACTACACAATGAAAGTGGTAGAGCATCAAAATGTATATGAAGAATTAGAGAAGCGCGGCGTTGTTTATACAAGCAGCTTCCCTTGCATACCAATCGCCGTAATGTTTGTTTTAAACAATAAAATTGAATTTTGATTGGTTTAAAATGTTTATGGTTAAGTTCCATGTATATAAATTACACAATTAACATTGACAGAGTTAAACTGATTTTTAGCTTAGGAATCAATTGGCTTTTTGAATCAAACAAGCCTGATGCCTAATCAGTTATTTATCATTGTTATTTCCATATAATTCAGGACTGTTACCTATCTAGTACTTATCCAGCAGAGATTTACAACGAAAACCCTACTTCTCTACAGTGTTGAAACTTGGAAAGATATACAACATACAATTTTGTGAGCTCTAAAAACCAAAACAAGCAAAAACATATTCCGCCAAGGAAATCCCACAAAAGGTTGGCATGGCTAACTTCCTTGTTTGGCACTCTTCTTTCCTTTCTTTTGTTTTTGCTTTAATTGAGTAAGGCCGGCTGCAGTTATCTTCACATTACCAACAATTGAAGCAACTAATTCAGGATCGGTACAGGCTTTCATCAACTCCTTCTCCCGATTTGTTGCTTCTGATATGTGGCTGAATAAGTTCATTGCAGTTTTTGCAGCTGTACAATCAACAGGAACAAAAACATTATGGCAACATCTAGAAATAAGATTACCCTTAACCTGGGAATGAATTGCTGCCTAAACTTCGGTAATGAAGATGATAAGAAATGCATAAACTATAGTTAATGAAGAAAAAGAGATATGGAAATGATTCATTGTCTTTCATAAATAATGTTACTACTCATGGATTAGGAAGGAGCAAAAAGCACAAGCTAGAAAATAGGTTTTAAGCAGAAACATAACCAATTGAGGATATAAAGTTAAATGTAAAATAGTTAGAACCTTTCCCTTTCTTCACAGGTCCAGGAATTATCTTCACTCGATACTTGTAAGACTGAACTGCATTGTATGGACCACATACAGGAACAGCATATAAGAGAATGTCATTCGGGAGTGGATTCCCTGTCAAGTAATCCACGTCATTTAGTTTTTCTTTCTCTTCTTCTCCTATTTCATGAATATCATCTTCTTCCATTGCCACTCTATCTTCTAAGATAGTGTTTGAAGCACTCGTGTTGGGATTTTCTTCAGCTTCACTGGTTGCATGACTGTGCAACAGATCATTTGATTGCTCCTTACAATCCCGAGATAAATGACCTAACTTCTTACACTTGTAGCATATTTTTGGAGCATCTATAGGACCTGCCACAGTCAACATTATAAAGCAATAAACAAGATGGCGAAGTTAAGAGTTGCATTAATTGACACCTCAATATGTTACTGTCTAATTTATGGCAAATTTATATCTAATAATCGGGTAAAAGATATGAGGCAGCGACACATTGAGTTATAAACATCTACACTACATGAAAATGAATGAGCCATGCTTGGTCACTACTCTACTCTGCGATTGCTTCAGAGAGTTTGGTTCATGTACGTCAATTTTACCAAATAAACATTAGATATTAGTGAAAAATAATATGGAAGTGATGCACATAATTAGAGGATGCAATTGGAATTAAACAATCAACGCTACTTGGAAAAACTAAATGGCACTTATTTTGGAACCTTTATGTTTACAAATATGACACTTATTATGGGACAAGGAGGAGTATAGTATATGCTAAACTACTACTTAAATAGAATACGCATGTTCATGAACCTATCATACCAAATTTGTGAGCCAGCCATTGCTCAAATGAGCTCATTTGCCCAAATTATTCGAGTTTATTTATTTAGCCAAGCCCAATCCAAACAAATTGGTTCATCTAAAATTCAAGCTGAACATTAAGGTAACCCAATTAAAATGAGAACGAGATTCCCATTGGGTCAGCACATTGCTATCAATACTGGTTTTGAAAATTTAGAAAGGCTTACCGCTGTCAGATTTTTTCCCTTTCTCCAATGCTTCATTTCCAGATGATGTCTCTTCCTTCTTGATTGGTTTTCCAGAAGACTACAAATACACACCGACTTTAGAGTTGTATTAACAGAATTTAACCCACGGCAATTAAATTTAACATCTTCAGAACTCATCTTTAGCAGGTACAGTATGATGTAAACCACACATTTGAAAATTAAAATATTCAAATAAGAAACAAAATGTATATATTTGTTGTGCTGAAGGACATGCAAGAAACTGTACTCACAGCCAATAATGTCATTCGGATCTTCCTTTCTTCCTCGTCTTGGTCGGCATACTTCTCCTTTATCTTCTTAAGTTTTCCCTTCTGTCCACGGCTGATTTTTTTACCACCTCCTGTCTTCAAATTTTGAGCATCTTTTGCATGAAGATTACCAGAAATGTCTTTTACTTTTACTTCGTCCTTTGCATGTTCAACGCTTGGTTCTTCTCCATGTTTGGGTTCATTTTTAAGCTTTCTTCTTTCAGCTTTCGATATATATGGTTTATCCCTTACTGCAGGTTTGCTCGGTTCAATATAGTGCTCACTGCTTAAATCAGCCTGAGAGTTTTCAGCTGCATAACTTTTATTTGATTTGGCAACAGATCCAAGGCCCAAAGCTCGATCAATAAGTTCTTCAAGTTGAGGGGAGACAGATGCTAAGCCATTTCCACCAATGTCGGATGATTTCTCACTGTCAAGCATATTCGTTGTACTTGAATCTTTGGCAGAGAAATCATCTGAGACATCAGTTTTGGCATTAATTGTTGTAGGCAAACTATTTTGAGAAGAGTCTTTAAGAACATCTTCTGTTGGGAGTACGAGTGAACCTGCAGATAGATTATCATTCCTTGCCGAGTCTGCAGCAGATTTTTCATCAGTAACATCCTTCTCAGACTCTGAATCAGATTGTTCTTCAACGGGGCCAGTTTCAACATAATCATCTATTGTTTCCTCCTCTCCTCTTACTCTCCTTTCATTTAAATGTGATCCCAAAGAACTTTCATCCAAGCGAAATAGCAGACCGAAACCCATGATAAGAGGGTGCGGCGGAAGAAAATTTTTCTTACCTCGTATCATGAAACTCCCTACTGTCAGATATTCCCCAGTAGGTGCAGTTTTACTTACCTGATGAGGATAAACCCACCAGGCACTGGTAACCATTTTTGAATCCCATGCCTGGCTATGGCAAACCTACATTCACAGATGGATATGGAGGTGGTTAGCAATTGTTTAAGGAAGCTGGTCCATGCAATGCCTTTTATGGCAAGAAGTTTTGAACAGTTATAATTGCTCCCTATAAAGTAATAAATAAATAGGCTAACATAACATTGATTTAGTTCATGAACATAAAAAAAAATATTTATGTAAGGGTGTTGAACATACTGTGAAACAGCCTGCTTGGTTTAGGGTCAGTGGCGGAACTGGCTGCAAAGGTTTGTGATTCTTGATAACTGTACTAGAAGCTCCATGCAGCTCAGCGTGCACATACCTATAACATGAATTAACAGAATGAAAATAAGAAATACTGACTGATAATTTTTCCCGGCCAAGACATGAACTCTATAATACTAAAGCAGTTTTACCATTGAAAATCTTCCAGAAGCTTTTAGTGTCACAATTTTTTTTTTCAGTTGTCATACCAGAAAACTTTTACCAATATTGGATTTTATGAATGAATAAAAAAACAATAGTTTATTTATTATTTGAAAAAATAAAAAGAAACTTTGGGAAAATGAGAATTATCGCAAAAATTAAATCATCATAACTTGGATACAGAAAATCCTAGAATTAGGGTTGGGCTAAACAAAACCCCACAAGGTGAGACTTGCATCTTCCAAAAATCCACTACTCAAGCAATATCATTATCCAATATGAGTCTCAACACACCCTCATGCCAAGACTGAACATGTCTTTATAAGTGGGGGCAATCCTCGCCCTACAAGCCGGTTTTGTAGGGTTGTGTTAGGCCCAACATTTCTTAACATGGTATCAAGAGCCTTGTTTATGATCCGGTGAGCCACATGCTATCAAGTTTCCGCTATCGGATCAACCACCATTTATTTCCGCACTCCAGATGTCAAATTATGGGCGTGTTAAGAATCTCACATCGGACAATATAGGACCTGAACATGTCTTTATAAGTGGGGGCAATCTTCACCCTACAAGCCGGTTTTGTAGGGTTGAGTTAGGCTCAACCACATTTCTTAACAAAGGTCAAGGTTTACCTAAACTTCTAACAAAGAAAAACAATATTACGCATTAGATGAATTTCCAAAACCTCTAAGTAGCAATATCCTTCTCGACTTCACATCCTTTCTACCCATTATGACGAAACCATTTTACAACAAATAACATGATGAAGCAACTTTAACCTTGTGCAAGTTAAGGTGATAATACTCTTAGACATCAACCTCCTCGCTATTCCGTCATAGGCTCACAATAGATTTTCCAACTAGAATGATAATCCCTAATACAAAATAGATATTCTTACTCCAAACAAAAAGGAAGCTTCTCATAAGTATCTCAGTTTTGTATTAAACATCATAGGTACCTAGGATCTTGAAGAAGCATTCAGTTTTCCTTAATGATGTGTACAACAATTTTGTTTTAAATATAAGGTTGTTTTAGAAAGATATATTAAGTTAACATATTCTTCAAATGATTTTGGAGACATTATAAAAAAAGTTGAAGTATCACTCACTCAATAGAAGATAGCATCCAAATAATTATTATTTCGTCATTGTTAAGAAATGTGGTTGGGCCTAACTCAACCCTACAAAACCGGTTGGTAGAGTGAGGATTGCCCCCACTTATAAACACATGTTCATGCCATATATTGTCCGATGTGGGACTCTTAACACACCCCCTCACGCTCAGGACTGAACAACTGAAGCGTGGAAATAAATGGTGGGTGGCCCGATAGGGGAAACCATAGAAGGTGGCCCACCGGATCTTAAACCAGGCTCTTGATACCATGTTAAGAAATGTGGTTGGGCCTAACTCAACCCTACAAAACCGGTTGGTAGAGTGAGGATTGCCCCCACTTATAAACACATGTTCATGCCATATATTGTCCGATGTGGGACTCTTAACAGTCATTACTCAATAATTTCTATTATCAACGTATAAATTCTAGCCACGGGAACAAGTACTTCGGAACAGTATGATACAACAAGAAATACTCACAGATCTCCTTTTGACATATAGCGCTTTACTATCATCTCATTTTGCTGGGCATCACGTCCACTAATAATCAAATAATTCTCACTGCTAATGAACCAATTAAATTTCTCAAACCAGTGTACTTTGCGCATATGCGAAATTGAGGCAACAGTTTTTTCCTGATAAAAATTAGTAAAGAAATCAGTATAATTAATTAGCAGAGGATAAGAAATCCCCCTGGGAAAATACAAGGGAAAAAAAGGATAAAACATCACATATGACAAAATGAGAGGAACCATTATGAGCTGTTAACAGCATCTCCCTAATAGTCAGCAGAAATTCAATTTAACCTAATATTCCCCCACAAATAAGCAAGTCCAGTGAATAATCAATTTGTAGTATACATGATAACCATAAATATTACATGGTAATCATGACCCCATAAACTTCTTAGATGTTGAAAGAAGATGAACTTCTACTCTCCAAAACCTGACTCTGCTTAGTCCTATAAGGATATTACCGCTGACGACATTCACTTTTCTGCAAATTTCTTCTTTCAATCTATTTATGAGATAGCAATGTGCTAATTAATTACATTTCAATCTGTAAATACAATTAATAACCACCTGACTAAGCTGTAGGCGAGTCTTTCTCTCTGCAGCTTTAAAAGCCTTTTCATGGGCAGTTATAGTCTTTTCCTGTTTGCTCTCCTGTTTTTTCTTCTGTTCATACCACCTCCGAGCATTGGCATGTGCTGAGAGAGCTAAATCAACTTCAACCTTGAACACACCAACATACTACGGTTACTAATATTATACATCCACAGGAAAAACAATAATCTACATAATTAAGAAAACAGAAAAACAACCAGTGATGAAAATGACATAGTAAAACTAAGTTAATGAAAATTTTAATGGTGGTAACTGCAGCACAGTAGTTGATTTGGGATAAAAATAGAAGTAAGCTCCTGAGTTTGAGGTTTCTATTTTGAGGGATTAGGCAGCATTGCTCCATTGATTTTATCCTTTTGTATGGTTGTTTTCTTTTTTATTCTTTACATTTAGGAGGATTCAATGTTCACCCTTCTCTTTGTAACTATTGCTATTTTATTTTAATGAATTTCTAATTGCACCTAAAAATATATAGACATTAAAAACCTTATCGGCAGGGAGTGTCTTCTCGTCATCATCCATTTCATCAAGATTGTTGCTTAACAGTATAGTCATGCAATTCCTTTCAAGATGGAGCTTGTCAATAAGACCAGCTACTGGATTTCCAGCTTTCTTTTCTTCCTTCACCATCCGAGCAAGGTCATCCCAACTCATACCCTTAGCAAGAGATACACGAACAGCTAATATAGCAGCATCCACATCTTCTAAGTTATATTCTATCAATTCTGCCATTTTAACACAGTGATCAGCTTCTTTCCTCAAAGTGTGCACTCGATTTTCCTGTACCACACAAAGAAAAAAAAATCATTTTGTATAACACGCCTGCACTATTGAGTATCAACTATCAACAATATTAGAGCAAAAAAATGTCTTCTCAAATTCACATGAATATTTAAGGTTGTATTACCTGTGTCTATTATTTCAAAAGGCTATGGGTATAATTTGAAGAAAGGTTCCAAATTGTTCAGTTGATTTTCCAATTATACAAGTAAAATAGTTTGGACATGGACGGTACCAACCTGATCATTGCGTATCTTACTAAGTTTCTGAAGAGCGGAGTTTTCTTTGGCCTTGTGCTGTTGTTCAGACCTTTGACTCTCAATTTTGCTGTAGAATTCATCCAAAGCTCCGTCAAATGTCTCAAACTTTGTATGATCCCTTGACTTAAACTGGTTAAGTAAAATGGGGCAGAACTCATCATAGATCTGCATTAAATAGGGCATGAATGTAAACGATGAGTATCACAGGACAATATGAGCATGCAATTCTGTCCCTTATTCGCATTCTCTTCATATTCATGATGCTACTAAAATTATAGAGTAGAAAATAACCTGTTTAACACTTTCCGGTTGCAATATAGAAGAATCCTTCCCCAAATTTTTGTTTTGCATCAAGATGTATCCTTCAGGAACTAGTTCACCTAAAATGATATCCTGCATCCAATCTTCAAACTTAGCAACAGCTTGAACCAAAGCCTGAACAGTGGCATCATCCCAAGTTTTATCTTTGGGCACTTTCTCACTGGGAACCAAACCAGCATCTAATATCATATGTTCAGAAAGTGCAGGTCCATAACCAAGTGCCTCCCCAAGAACAATTTTTAAAGTGGCATGTGACTTCCCACCTTTTCGGGATCCCTGTTTTTCTCTCTCTACATTAGAAACATCAGTTCCATTTCCATTGGACTTAACAGCCTCATCATTGTCACCTTCTTTGGAAGACATTAGGGCTGTCTGTAGCTTTGTTGTTGTAGTTCGTTCAAAAATTCTACAACTTTCCATAGGATAACGATGGCGTGACATGATTGCAAACCCCTTATCATCGTCCCTGTTATTGATAAATTGCCATAATTCCTCTAAATATAGAGATAGTGATGTTTACAAATATGAACATAGAAATTAAATTAAATACAGATCACAGAAATCTAGTCTCATTTTCAAAAGCTTAATCTGGCATAACATTCGGCATAATATGCCAAGCCAGTTAGCCCAATAAGGCATGAGAAAAAAATCTAGCCCTACAACCGTACCACATATGAAATCTACAAGACAATTTCCTAATCTTCCATAAGTATACATATTTTCTCTCTAAACAAATTCTTTCATAAAATAAACTTATAAAGAAAAAGATCCTATCATTGTTTTAAGTTATATAAAAAATAAAAAAAGATAAGCAAACTTTTTGTTTGTGTTTGCATTTTATACAACATGCATAGAGAACAAACTGAAACTAAACAGCATAACCGATAACAGTAGTAACCTGTGAGATCGAAGCAGAGTCATGACAGTGAAACTAGAATCCGTGAGTATGATGTTGCCTTGAGCATATAGCTCTAATATAACATAGTTTGCATTCTCCCCAAGTCCAAATTGAAAAAGAACAATCTGTAACAAATTTTCAAGTAAAAATTAAAACATTTACTTACAATTCAACAACAATAACAAGTGAAACAAAAGATGGTTCAAATTGAAGGCTATACCCGATCGTACCCAAGTTGCCGCACATCCTCAAGCCTCCTAGTTCGAATATGTTTCCTCAATTTAAGTGTAAAGCCAGAAGGTGTGTTGCTTTTGTCACTACAAACACCATAAACAATCCATTCAAATTCTAACTCTTCAACATTCACAACACTTTGATGTGTTAATTTGATAAAAGATAACGAAATAAGATAAAACCAACTTAGGTGTCCAAAACCTAAACCGAAACTTCTGATTACATTTATAGGATATGGTAATGATTACCGCATATACACTGTAGTGTGCAATCTAACACCACTTTCCATGAGTAGCAAAACCTTCTCGCTCTCACCGGATTCAGACACTCCACTGCTGTTCATTAGTTTGAAAACGTACGTCTGAAAAAAAGCACGAAAAAAAGGAGAAACAGATTTACTTTTGCTTTTGCGATTGCGATTGTGAAATGGAGTTGAAAAGAGATAAAGGTAAGGTACCTTGGGAGTGAGATCATAGACATTGGAGCATCGCATTCCGATTAACCGTCGGAGACATTTAACTTCGGCGGCCACATCGGCGGTGTTCATACGCACCTTCACCATCGCTCTCTGTAACGATGGAACTGTGAATTTGTTAGGGTTTGGTTTTCAGTATGTAAAATGAGGAGGTGGAGGAGGAGGAAGAAGAAAAATAGGTTATGTAATTATTTTTTTTAATTTTATTTAAGATGGAAACAGGAAGGTTGAGATGGAATGATTTGGAAAGTTGGACTTGGGAATCAAGTAAGTCTTGCTTGGTATGGATGGTCAATCACGTGTGTCACAAAAGAGTTAAAAACAAGAGTAATGTAATTGACGACAAATTCGTTCTTAGACCACTTCTTACCTTACACCACCTTTTTACATGAGCATCGTATTTATTTTATTGTATACAAATACGTTGAAAACTGACATAAACAATGAACACGGAGATAATCATCAACAATATCCTCAATAATGCATGAATAATCAATATTAAAAATAATTTTAAAATAATAATATAAAATTGATTAATAAAATATAAAATGTTTAATGAAGTTGATTAATCATAAAATTTTATGTCTATTCTCCTTAATTCAAAAAAAAAATTATTATTTTATTTTTAGGTAAAATATCATTTTGGTCCCTTAATTGTACCATTGAATTACAATTGATCATTTAATTATTTTTCGTATCAGATTGGTTTTTTAACTCTTTAAATGTGTCATATTAGTCATTTTTGTCTAGTTATCGACAGAAAAATTTAAAAATTGATCGTTAATTAGACAAAAAGGATCAACATGACACATTTTACGAGTTAAGGGACCAATCTGAAACGAAAAATAATTAAGGGCCCAATTTGAACCCAAGGGTATACTTAAGGGGCCAAAAAGGGTGTTTTCCCTTATTTTTATTATAAAACATTATCATCGCATTTGTGAACGGTGAATACGATATAATGTATGTGTTTGATGTAAGAATATCATTATTCTATAATTGAGCATATAAAACTTAACATCGTATAATCGGTTTCTTGATCAGTAAGAAACCCACAAGGGTAGAAAACAGGAAAACAGGAAAACAGAAAGAACACAATGAAATTGGTTGTAAAATGTTATTCTTTACTTTCTCTTCAAAACAAGATTACAAGTGTTACAAAATAGCAAATAATCTCTCTCACCCTAGTTAGGATTTTAATCACACACCAAAGATGAGATACTAGCATGCTATTTATAAGAAAATTAACATATTAACCTAATGGGCTTTACACACAGGCCAATTACACAAGCTAACTTAGGGAACAAACTAACTTAAACAATTTGGCTTACAACCAAGACCTAATTCGACATGCTAACACTCCTAGCATACTTCGACTACAGCATGTGAACAGACTTCGACGACATGCTAAGATTCTTTTGAATTGCTGAACCAAGAAGCTACCCTTCGACCATGCTAGAGTTCGACCCAATATCTCACAAATCTCCACCTTAGAATAAACTTTATAACATCAAGGGAACAAACTAGCTTTCTTCATATCAATTGCATACAATGGAAAAAATTTGGTAATGTCTTACTTATCATATCAACAACACTTTAATATGTCAAAACCTTCAGCATTTGGACTTCTCCACGCTCGATTACCTCTCTGACGAAATGCAACCTCACATCGATGTGCTTGGTTCGCTCATGATAGGATGGATTCTTCGACAGAGTGTATTCCACTTTAACTATCACATTTAATAATGATAACTCGATCTTGAAGTTTCAACTCTTTAGCACAACCTTCAAGCCACAATGTTTCTTTCACAACTTCAGTGAGGGTGATATATTCAACTTTAGTGGTTGATAAGGTAACAACCTTCTAAAGTGTTGCTTTCCAACTGATAGTTATGTCAAACATAGTGAACACATATCCAAAAATAGATTTTCTAGAATCCATACAACCTGCATAATCAGAGTCGACATACCCTTTAATTCTGGCTTTACTATTTTCACCACATGTTCCACCATAAATCAGGATTTTGTTCAGAGTCTCATTTATGTACCTTAGAATCCACTCCAATGCTTGCTAGTGAGCCTTTCCGAGATTCGTCATGTACCTGTTTACAAGATTTAATGTATATGGTATGTCGGGTTTAGTACAAACCATAACATACATTAAAGAATCTACTACGTTAGCACATGGCATACTATTCATATAAGATTTTTCGACCTCAATATTGGGACACTAATTTGTACTCAGTTTGAATTCAGGGTTTGTCGGAGTTAGAACAGGCTTTGAATTCGACACACCAAACTTGTCAAGAATCTTCTTCAGGTATGCCTCTTTAGATAAGCATAATCTCGACTACTTTGTATCTTTCCAAATGTCAATCCCAAGGGTTTTGGATGTAGCTCTCATATCCTTCATATCAAACTCCTTATTAAGTTTAACCTCCACTTTCATTACATCCTCGACATTGTTGCTTATCACGAGAATGTCATCCACATAAAGCAACAAAATAACAAATGATTTTCCAAGTCGAAATCTGAAGTAAACACGGTGGTCGAACTGACTTCTAATGAAACCTATGTGTGCCATGAACTTTTTGAATCTCTTATTCCACTATCGAGGAGACTGTTTCAATCCATATAAAGATTTATTCAGCTTGCACACATAATCTTCCTTTCCCTTTTCCACACACCCTTCAAGTTGTCTCATCAAGATTGTTTCATCTAGATCTCCATATAAGAAAAATGTTTGTACATCCATTTACTCAAGTTCTAGGTCAAATTGTGGCACCATGGCAAGCAACATTTGAAGGGCATGTATTTCATAACAGGAGAGAACACATCATTGGAGACGATACCTTCTTTCTGAGTGAAACACCTTCCAACCAATCTCGTCTTGTATCTTTTCAACTCACTCCTTTGATTCCTTCCTTAACTTTGAAAATCCACTTACAACTTACTAACCTGGATCCATCAGGTTTCTTGATCAGTTTCCAAGTGTGGTTATCATGAAGAGACTTCATCTCTTCATCCATGGCCTTCAGTCATTCAGTCTTATTTTGACTTCTTATAACTTCTTTATAGTCTCTAGGTTCTTCATCTAGAACCTCACTTGAAGAGATTAAGGCATAAGTTATAAGATTTGCATACCCAAGTCTTTGAGGTGGCTTGATAACTTTTCTCGACCTATCTCTTACCAACAGGTAGCCATCGACAATTTCCTCAATTTTGACTACAGCTTCTTCGACTTCATCTGGGTCATGCAATTCAGCATCACTATGCTCCACCTCAACAAGAATCTCTTCTTGTTCCAGCTCTTCTTCAAATATCTTCGAACTTCGACCAATGTCATCAGTTTTCTTGAAAGTCATCTCAGCCTCATTGGAAACTACATATTGACTTATGATACACCTCCTGTGACCTGACTCTAGGCACGACAACCTATAAATTTTGACTCCTTCATGGTATCTAAGGAACATACATTTGAGAGTTATAGATTCGACCTTGTCTTGCCTAATATGAGCATAGGATATTGTCATACCCTAAATTTGTCCAATTTGTGTATAACCTTCATTTGTATTTCTATCCACTAACTGGTATTCAAAAATAAAAATAAAAATATGTTGTTGCTTTCATTCCTTCTGATGGGAAAACTAGCAACTGTAGTATTTTTGCCAATTGTAGTTTAAATAGGGGTTTATCCCTATAATCGATCTTGAGGACTGCGTCAGAATACAAGTTCTTATAATAATTCAATTAAACAAAAAGTACTAGGGGTGTAAGATTGTTTAGTTTAATTATAAAGGAACAGTAAGAAAATAAAGGCAAATAATAAAATTGAGTTTTAAAAGATATGAGAAGCATGTTAGAGTATAGTGTATGAATTGTCTTGCAACAACCTTAATCCTTATCTACGAAACATGGCTTAAAACAAACCTTTACCGATTCTCAAGTGTATTTTTCCCTAAGTCCTAAGGCAGAAAAACCTTTGAGATTCATCTTAAACCCTAAGTCCTTAGATATTTAGGATGAATATCAAGAATTATATTTTATCAAGAATGTTACGATTACTACAGGGTATCCCTAGTCCTAGGTGATATCTACTATAGTATTATTGCACAAAAGTATTAACAGTGAATTGTCCGACCTAAGGTTAACCGTAAGTCAAATTTCATTTGTTCGATAGAAAAAGCATTAAGCACATTATACAATAAAATTGATTATAAAATAAGCACATATGTCATAGAATAAAGGAAATTAGGTTCGTTACAAAGGCAATTCTTGGACACCCCATAGCATTGGGGGGTTTATCCGCTCATAGTATTCAAAGCAATTTCACAAATAAGATTAAATATTATAAGATAACAGGATTCCTTTGACCTTCAATTGCTCTCGCGCATGAAAATCTTCAGTTCTCCCTTTGTTCTTGATCGCTCAATTCTTAATCGTAATTTCTCTTTGTAGTCAAAAGTCTCTTTCTCTAGTTTAAAAAGTCTATCAAATAGTCACAAGTCCAATACAGCTGTGGCGAAATACCCAAAATGCCCTCACGGATCACTAAAGTGAAAAATCCAAGAAAATCAGAATTTGAGGCGCCTATCCAACACAGGCTGTGTCAATTGACACGGGCGGTCGTGTTGGCCCCTTGTTCCTCTGCTTCAACTTCATCCTGCTCCAGGCTGGCTGACACGAGTCGTGTCATCTGACACGGGCGACCGTGTCAGCCCTCTGGATTCCCATTTTCCTATTATTTTGTTAGCCTCTTCCTGACACGGCCCGTGTCAGGGGACACGGGTGGCCGTGTCAGGACCTCTGTCTCTTTCCAAAAACTCTTATAACTTCCCAGAACTTCCATTTTCTTTGCACGTGTCCGTGCTTTTCGACTTAAACCTGAAACCATCAGAAACTACCAAACCAAAGCATAAAACACACATAATTAAAATAAAACAACAAAATCATAAAATGCGAGAATACAAGACGAAAAGTAAAATTAGCTCGAAAAACAATGAAACGACTAAACAAAATATTACTGATTCATGGATTAATGTTGATTAAATGATTAAAACATAGTAGAAATGGTGACCAATCACAACCTCAAACTTAGCTCATTACTTGTCCTCAAGCAATGCTCGAGACAGCAGAAAGGTCACCTCCAAATTACACACAATTGACTTACCACAATACCCTTGATATCTTTCGCAACTCTCTTTTCACTTTTCCAGCAACGTTTCCTACTTCCCTGGTCTAAACATTCCACTACACTTCCACATCAAAGCACCTTTTTACCTGTTAACTCCTTCACACTCTCACCAAAATCTCTATAGGGAAAAGTGTTTACACTCAACAATCCGAGCATGCAAAATCAACTCATAAGTTTGAAAACCATCTATTTTCATCTCACACATACCGCACACACTTTTTGAGGTCTTTCAGGTTGTAAAAGGGCTTAGGGTTAAGGTGGGATAAACAAGAAAACAGAAAAACAAATGGTTTGGGGCTCAGAATCGGTGTTGTCATTTTTGTCACTGTGTTATTTGCATTGTTCATATTCAAGGGTATCAGGCACTTTTCCCGCTAGATTTTAGTTCCTACTCAAGTCTTTCTCTTGAGCATATTTTTTCTTTTTTCGAACTAAATCTCTCCTCTAAGTAAATGCGTTATTCTTCTTCTCAAATTTTTCTTCTTTTTCTTTCTTTTTTTTCCGATCACACATTTTTTTTCTTTTTCTTTTTCAATTGCACTTACCTAGTTATTATAGGTGCTCCAACCCCAAACTTATAATTTTTCACAGAGCGAATACCGACAACACCTATCTGAGCAGGTTAGGGAAGTGTATAGGCTTATGGTTAATTGATGTGGTGTTAATGAAGGATCACATAAAAGGGACGGCTCGAAAGGCTCAGGGTTAAAATAAAACAAGTCCTCAGTATGTATAAGTGTGCAGTGAAGCTTCAACAGACAATATGTAAACTCAGAGTGATGGAGACATACCTGAATATCTCATGATGACTAATGTGTTTGGATTTTTATGCCTCACCATGTTTGGTATAGCTTAACAAGTTCCAATATGCTTCTAGTATGGTGCAACTTCTTATCCGGCTCGGGTGCACAATACTCCAAAATCAGTTCAGTGTCAGAGAGTCGTGTTCAATCATCTTATTCAACAATATCAACTTTTTGGGGCTTCTTGAAGAGCAAATAAGGGTTGAATCTTTTTATCCACTAGTACAAGTCTCATCACTCATTCGGCAAAAACACCACAAATTTTTAATATAATCAACACAACACACCAACATCAAAGTAAAAGCGAACAGAAAAGAAGGAAAATAACATAAACAAATAAAAATACTAAAAGTAATAACTCCCCCCCCCCACACACACACACACACTTGAACTAAACATTGACCTCAATATTTTAGTACAAGCTAGAGAGGGGAACTTGTAACACCCCATTTAAATTATTTAGTCATTTTATACTTTGTTGCGTGTGTATTTGTTGTGATGTCCTTAATTAGGGGGTATAAAGTTAAGGGTAAGAGTGAGA
This sequence comes from Lathyrus sativus, assembly GCA_963859935.3. NCBI lineage: Eukaryota > Viridiplantae > Streptophyta > Magnoliopsida > Fabales > Fabaceae > Lathyrus > Lathyrus sativus. The sequence goes on from OZ012735.1 coordinate 118,310,769, forward strand.
GGTGACCTTAGTTGGGGTAAGGTGGACCTATAGTAATAATACTAACCATTTAATAACAATAATGAGAATACTATGGTTATTGATATTATTATTGAATTACTATTAATAATAATATTAATAGGCTGATAGTTATTATTATTATTATTATTATTATTATTAATTGGATTAAATGAGTTAAAAATTTGATTTAAGGGATTAAGATAGGGTTAATGGAGGAGTTAGACAGTTAACACGTAAAAGAGGAAAAAGACAGAGAAAGGAGAACTATGATAGAGGAACCAATTCCCCATTGTTGTCAAGAAAAAAGCTTCAATCTAAGGTAAGGGGAAGAATGAATTTCAATATGGGTGAATTAACATGACAGGATAATGAGAGGTCCTTCCTCTCATAGGATTTATGTACTTCTTCTTTTATCTGATTTTCGTAATATAATGCTTTTCTCTGTAAATGTATGTTGTGCTGAATGATTTCTGTGTGATGTATGTGTAAATGAATCTGAGATCAATATGAAATTCGTGTGGAATCGATTAATGCGGTGGTATGATTTTGACAAATAACAGATATAGGAAATAAGAGTTTGAGGGTTAACGAAATTGAACCTTGCATGATAAAAATCTTAGGAGAATAATGGATAGATGAAGTATAGTGGAGGTAGAGAGAAATGATTAACAAAAAATTGAACTATGGGTTGAATTGAGTGGTATAATGAAGAGTATTGAGTGAGGATTCGTGAAAGGGATGAAATCTGAGTTTTTGTTAGCAATTTTGGTGATACGTGTAAGAGACAAGGCAATACGCGTAACAGGTAGGGCAATACGTGTATGGTGGGCCTGACACCAAGACAATACGCGTAATAGATAGGGAAATGCGCGTATGGTGAGCCTGACAATAGGGCATTACGCGTAACAGGCAGGGCAATACGCGTATGGGCAAGCTTGGGATGACTTTTTCCCATTTTTGTGATTTTTGTCCAGATTTTGCTTGGAACACAATTCTGTTTAATCGGTAGGATTAATGACTAAAATGAACCTAAGGAAGATGATAACGAGAAAACGCATCGATTATATTGCTAGGTTTCATTGACATTTTATCGCATATTCACCGTTTTAACACTCGATTTCTCGAGTTTTTCTTACCATTTTGCAGGTACATCAGTACATGGAGCTAAATCATGAATTAAGAGCAAAAGGAACAAAAGAAACCATAAAGAGATGAAGAAATGAAGAAGCCTGCAAAAGACTGCATAATTTGTTGCAGCCACGATCGTCACAAGGGTGTCACGACCGTGACACCCCAATTTGAGCCATCACGACCGTAAGAGAGTGGTCACGACCGTGACACTTAAAAACCTCAAGTCACGAACGTGAAGACCTTGTCACGACCGTAACAAGGGTAAAACTTGGTTTTGACTCAGACTACGTCAAGGCATTACGTGAAGACCACTTCTCCTCTTACTTCTCCTCTTGGCATTACGTGAAGACCACTTCTCCCATTTTGTTGCCACGTTCCAGCATTCCTTCAACAACTTCAGCAAGGCCCATGCAACAAAGGACCAAAAATCCAGCCTATTAAGGACTCTATAAATAGTACAAGTTCTGTGAACACAGGGAGATATATTTCTTTATTCAAATTTCTGCGGAAGCTCTGCCGAACTGTATTACGAACCAGCCTTTCTATTCCAGCATTATTTTTAGTTTTCTGTTTCGTTTTTATTTGTATCCAAACCAACCATATAACAATTTCCAACATCAGGAAATTGTTATACATTTATTTGTTTCTAAACCTTCAGCATTCGTTTATTTTCAATTTCCGCCAACTCCAAGCTTTCCGGTCTGTGGAAGAAGGAGTCTGCTCGAATATTTGTTAACCAGGTTTTTCATTGTATTGCAATTTAATCTAATTATAATGTTTATTTATTTTTCTGCCATGAGTACGTTATTATTTAATTCTCTGTCTCTGTCTGGTTCAACATCGATGAGTAGCTAAACACCTTAGGGCGGTATGTAGTTATAACAAACTTAACCGGTAAATATAACCATAGGCTGAAAATAATTAATCACTTAACATTCTGGCTGATACTTTTTAATTGAAATAGATCTTTTCGTTACGAGAGTAAGAAAAGAGTATTAGGTTAGGTCAAGACCACGAGAGTGTGAGATTTTAACCAGATAGCTAAAGTTAGGCATTTAAATTAAACACAGCGAGAGCGCTTTAAGATAAATTAGAATTACTTAGTTTCCAAAAATTACCTCTAAACACTTATGGGCTAGCGAGAACAGGCATAGGGCTTTAGGGGTAAGATCTGATATAAGACCACGAGAGTGTGAGTTAAGGGTATTTAAACTGGTAACCTCTACCGAATAGATTAAGTGAACACCTTTATAAGCCTAGGTTAGATTGACCCACCTAAGTTAGTATAATTACATACCGACCGCCTTAATATTACTTTATTTAAACTTAAATTTAATTTCGCCTTTAACAGTCTTAAAAACCAACAAAAATCGTGACAATCATTCGCCTTAGCTAAACTAGAAGTTCATCTAGCACTAAGTAACCATAGAATCTCTGTGGATCGATAATCTTAAATATTACTTCGATAGGTTGTGCACTTGCAGTAAGATACCGCTAGACGCATAAGTAGACACGTCTTTAGCCCATCAAGTTTTTGGCGTCGTTGCCGGGGATTCCTTAATTTAGTTACTAGTGCATTTAGGTAGCATTGTCTAGACTAAGGTATCAACTATTTAATTTAATATAATCTCCGAGTGTATGCCAAGTACTCGCTCTAAAAGCGAAGACTTGCAACCTCTAATCCCTGAATCGGAACGCTTCTTACACGTAAGAAGACGTATATTCGATTTCGAAAATAATTACAATATTCCAGATCTTCAACTAGATCCGCCTAAACCAGTCGTAAAATCAGAGGATGCAGAGATGGCTGAAGAACAGACTCATCCACTCAAGTATTACGCTAATCCTTCGCGAGTTGAACCGCATACAAGCATTGCAGCACCGACTATCAACCGAAATGATTTTGAACTAAAACCTTCGTTGATATCAGCCGTGCAACAAAACCAATTCGCCGGAAATCCTACCGAGGATCCGAATCTTCATCTTTCGATCTTTGTGCAATATGCAGATACCGTAAAAGCCAATGGAGTTACCCAAGAAGCTATTAGACTACGTTTATTTCCTTTTTCGCTTTGAGACAGAGCAAGAGCTTGGCTTCAATCTCTGCCTTCGAACTCAGTAACTACGTGGGAAGAACTTAAGAGAGTTTTCTTGAATAGGTATTTTCCGCCTAGCAAGACAGCTATGCTGAGAGCTCAGATCAACGGATTTAAGCAAAGAGAAAGTGAATCATTATTCGAAGCTTGGGAACGCTATAAGGATCTACTGAGACTTTGTCCACATCATGGATTAATAGACTGGATGGTCATCCATACCTTCTATAATGGACTCTTGTACAATACAAGAATGACAATTGACGTTGTCGCGGGTGGTGCATTGATGGACAAAGAATATAGAGATGCCTATACACTTATCGAAAGTATGGCTCAAAATCATTACCTTTGGGGAAGCGAGAGAGTCGCGACTGAAAAACCAACAAAGGGAGGTATGTACAAAGTAAGTAGTATGGACCAAGTCAATGCGAAGTTCGACCAACTAAGCCAAAAGATCGATAACTTGGCCATAACACCTACAGCCACCGTGGCTGCAGTAACACCTAACTGTGAGTTATGTGGAGTCCCAGGACACGAAGTTTCTGATTGTCAACTATTGGCAGGAACTCCCACTGATCAAGTGAATTATGCTCAAGGAAACCCTTACTCAAACACATACAACCCAGGTTGGAAGAATCATCCGAACTTCTCCTATAAGAATAACAATGCTTATTACGCACCAGGTCAAGCACCAGCTACATCACCAGGATATCAAAAGACTGCTCCTAATATCCCTAGAAAATCGAACCTTGAATTGATGATGGAGAACTTTATAGCTAACCAATCTCAAACAAACAAGGACTTCTTAAACCAAAACATTCACACTAGTGAGCAGATTAAACAATTAGTAAGCAAAGTAGATGCATTAGCTACACATAACAAAATGCTTGAAACTCAGATTTCACAAGTAGCTCAACAACAAGCACCTACTGCTGCACCAGCTGGAGTATTCCCTGGACAACCTCAACCTAACCCGAAAGGACATGCTAACGCTGTAATATTAAGAAGTGGCAAGGAACTTGACGGACCTACCGATCCAAGACTTGACAATCCAGCCATGTACCAAAAACCGGATAAACCGACTGAAGTGGTGAATGATCCAGAAGAAAAGGAAGATGACAATCGAGAGGTAGCGGAGAAAGAACAACCTTATGTGCCTCCACCACCCTATAAACCACCAATTCCGTACCCTCAAAGATTAATAAATTCCAAGACGACGGGTCAATTTAAGAAATTTGTCGAACTTCTGAAACAGTTGAATATTACTATTCCGTTTACAGAAGCAATTACCCAAATACCCTCGTATGCTAAGTTTTTAAAAGAAATCTTATCCAATAAGAAAAAGATAGAGGATAACGGAACAGTTACACTTACTGCCGAGTGTAGCGCCATAATTCAGAATAAAATGCCTCCTAAGCTAAAAGATCCAGGAAGTTTCTCTATACCCTGTGTAATAGGAAAATTCGTCATTAACAAAGCTCTATGCGATTTAGGAGCCAGTATCAGTGTTATGCCCTTGACGATTTGCAAAAGGCTAGACATGGGAGACCTAAGACCAACTAAAATGTCTGTTCAACTAGCCGATCGCTCTGTTAAATATCCTGTAGGCATACTAGAAAACGTCCCAGTACGTATAGGACAATTCTACATCCCTACTGATTTTATAATCATGGACATCTCTGAAGACTCCACTACACCTATCATACTAGGAAGACCATTCTTAGCTACCGCCGGAGCTATAATAGACGTAAAAAGAAGAAAGCTAACCTTTGAAGTAGGTGAAGAGAAAGTTGAATTTGTTCTAACACAATTCTTACAATCACCAGCTATAGAGGATACATGCTATCTATTGGACGTAATTAACGAATGTGTAAGAGAAATGGAACTGAAAGAGACCACTTATTCTGAAATAATGAAAATTCAAATCCCTCCGATTTTCGAAGATGATAATTGGCAAAAACCGTATCAGGATGATAGTCTAAGCGAAAGTTTAGCACTTACATCGGATCCCGTGCCAAGTAAAGATAAACCTACATTAGGATTAAAAACTTTACCTCATAACCTAAGGTACGAATTCTTAGACGTTGAATGTAAAAGACCAGTTATAGTAAATTCCAGTTTAGGAACTATAGAAACAAAGAAACTTTTAGATGTCTTGAAGAAATATCCAACTGCATTAGGATATAACATATCTGATCTCAAAGGAATATGTCCTTCAGTTTGTATGCATCGTATTCTACTAGAAGAAGATTGCAGAACCTCCAGAGAATCGCAAAGAAGAATTAACCCAACCCTTAGCACTGTAGTAAAAGAAGAAGTTAAGAAATTATTAGATGCTGGGATAATATATCCAATCTCTGATAGTGAATGGGTTAGTCCAATACATGTAGTGCCAAAGAAAGGAGGTATCACTGTTGTGAAAAACGCTCAAGGCGAATCGATATCGCAAAGAGTAGTGACGGGATATAGAGTGTGCATAGATTATCGTAAACTAAACAAAGCCACTCAAAAAGATCATTTCCCACTACCTTTCATAGATCAAATGTTAGAACGATTAGCCAAGCATTCTTACTTCTGTTATCTTGATGGTTACTCAGGATTTTTTTCAAATCCCTATCCATCCTGATGATCAAGAGAAGACTACATTCACATGTCCTTATGGAACGTTCGCTTATAGGCGAATGCCCTTTGGATTATGCAACGCTCCTGCAACCTTTCAAAGATGTATGATGTCAATCTTCGCAGATTTTATAGACAACATCATGGAAGTGTTCATGGACGATTTCTCTGTATGCGGGCAAAGTTTTGAAGGATGCTTATCGAACTTAGAAATGGTGTTAGAAAGATGTGTAAAAGTAAATCTCGTGCTTAACTGGGAGAAATGTCATTTTATGGTCAATGAAGGAATAGTATTAGGTCATGTAATATCCGACAAGGGAATTGAAGTTGATAAAGCTAAGATTGAAGTAATAAAAGATCTTCAACCCCCTAAAACCGTTCGAGAAATACGAAGCTTTTTAGGACACGCCAATTTTTACCGACGACTCATCAAAGATTTCTCGAAAATCACTAAACCTCTTACTGGTTTATTAATGAAAGACGCTGAGTTCATATTCAATGAAGATTGTCTTAAAGCATTCGAAACTCTAAAAACAACCCTCATCACCGCACCAATCATGCAACCCCCTGACTGGAGATTACCTTTTGAAATCATGTGCGATGCGAGTGACTATGCTGTAGGCGCAGTTCTGGGCCAGAGAAAGGAAAAGAAACTTCATGCGATTTACTATGCCAGTAGAACCTTAGACTCTGCCCAGATGAACTACGCTACTACAGAAAAAGAATTGTTAGCAGTTGTCTTTGCGCTTGACAAATTCCGTTCTTACCTAGTTGGAGCGAAAATAATCATTTACACAGACCATGCTGCTATCCGATATCTGTTAACTAAGAAAGATGCTAAACCAAGACTCTTAAGATGGATTTTACTCTTACAAGAATTTGATCTAGAAATAAAAGATAAGAAAGGTACTGAGAACGTCGTAGCGGACCATTTATCTAGAATAGAAGGTATTAAACCCGAACAAGTGTCGATTAACGATGATTTTCCGTATGAACAGCTGATAGCACAAATAGGAAGCGACCTAGCTCAGCTAGATATAAATGAACCAGAATCCGTGGAAACAATCCAGACAACTGTAGGACTGCCATGGTACGCTGACATTGTCAACTACCTAGCCGCAGGAGCTCTTCCACCCGATCTAACCTATCAGCAGAAAAAGAAATTCTTTCATAATCTGAAACATTACTATTGGGATGAACCATTATTGTTCAAAAGAGGACCAGATGGAATCTTTCGCCGATGTATTCCCGAAGAAGAAATAGAAGATGTCATTGCTCAATGTCATTCATCTCCTTATGGTGGACATGCAAGCACTTCCAAGACTTGTGCAAAAATCTTGCAAGCCGGCTTATTCTGGCCTAATCTATGGAAGGATGTCCACATCGCTGTTATAAATTACAATCGGTGTCAACGCACTGGCAATATTTCAAGAAGAGATGAAATGCCCCAAAAGGGAATTTTAGAAGTAGAAATCTTCGACGTCTGGGGAATAGATTTCATGGGACCATTCCCATCATCTTTCGGTAATAATTACATACTCGTAGCTGTTGATTATGTTTCGAAATGGATTGAAGCCATAGCTTCTCCTACAAACGATACACGAGTAGTAATAAAACTTTTCAAAAATATAATCTTTCCCAGATTTGGTGTGCCTAGACTCGTCATAAGTGACGGTGGCTCGCACTTCATTTCAAAAATCTTTGACAAGTTACTATCTAAATATGGAGTAAGACACCGTGTGGCTACACCATATCACCCACAAACAAGTGGACAAGTCGAAGTCTCAAACAGAGAAATTAAACAAATCTTAGAAAAGACTGTCGCCATATCTCGGAAAGATTGGTCATCTAAACTTACTGAAGCTTTATGGGCCTATAGGACCGCTTACAAGACACCCATAGGTACTACACCTTTCAAACTAGTTTATGGAAAATCTTGTCACCTCCCAGTAGAACTAGAACACAAAGCTTATTGGGCGATCAGAACTCTCAATATAAACTATAATGCTGCAGGAGAAAAGCAAATCCTAGACATTAACGAATTAGAAGAATTAAGGTTAGATGCATATGAGAATGCTAAGATATATAAAGAAAGAACTAAGCGATGGCATGATAAACGCCTATCTAGGAAAGAATTTAGTGTGGGAGACGTTGTACTCCTCTTTAATTCAAGACTTAGGCTCTTCCTGGAAAATTAAAATCTAGATGGTCAGGACCCTTTGAAATAACTAAAGTATTCCCGAGTGGAGCAATAGAAATTAAGGGTAGGAATAGTGAACCATTCATAGTAAACGGACAACGCTTAAAACATTATCATAAAATTGAAAATAGAGATTATGCGAACAATCTAAAGCTTATAGAATTGTCCACTAATTCTCCTGATTAATCTAAACCTAAGCATTACGTCAGGCTTTTGACGATAAAAACAGCGCTTAGTGGGAGGCAACCCATTTACTTATTTAATTATTTAAACTATTCTTTTCTTTTAGCATATTGTTATTTATCGTTTTACTATTTTTTTAATTGTTTTGTCATTTTATAGTTCTATTTTATATTACTATTATTGCCATTACATTATGCATTTCATTTTCTTATTTTTATCTTAAATCACTTTTTACAGATTTTCCAAAGTCTTTTCCACTGATTTGTTTCCCCCATATTTGCACTGACCATGGCTAACCAACCAATTAACCATATGGAAACCAAATTTAGAGGTAGGAACCAAAGAATGAAGTTTGAAGAGTTATCACAGAGGCAAATGGATTTGACCCTGTACCCGGATGATAAGACTATGGAAACCCTAGGTATACATGATAGTGTCATGTACTTGTTAAACCGACTCGGATGGGAGAATGCATTGATCCAACATAAGTTTGTGACTTACCGCGAGCTCACCCTTGAGTTCCTTATCTCCTTAATTTACCTACCTGAGCGCGGTTTTGGATTTAGGAAAGGATTTATTAGTTTCCGCCTATTTGGAATAGAATATGACTTTAACCATAAAGAACTAGCTGACTTGTTAGGATTCCCTAGTGGACCATTTGCTTTTACTACCACACAGGTAGAATTGATGGATATGGAGCTAGATTTCTTTTGGGGAACTTTAACCGGAAACTACCACCCTGAACCAAATAACATGAATAATGATGAGATCCATAATCCTGCTCTCTATTACTTCCATAAATTCCTTGCCCACACCTTCTTTGGAAAAGAAGAAAACATTACCGGAGTTTCTAAAGATGAAATATTTATTATGTCATGTTTCACTAATGGACAGCCTGTTAATGGTGTACCTTTCATGATGCAAACCTTCAACCGTATCCAAGAAGAACCTGAATTACCTATATTAGTAGGAGGTCTTGTAACCATGATTACTGATGCCATAGGACTTAGGTACCAACTGGACAGGTGCAACCGTCTAGGAACAATCCGCCCTATGAATCTTAATTTCTGCTTCAATAGACATATCATAAGGAATTTAGGACATCCACCTTTTGAGTACCTAATCCGGAACGAAGTAGTAACCCTGTTCACATTGCCTAATCATGCTAGAGTAAGTGTTCACAATAAGGATAACTGGCTTTATGAGTTAAACCCACCTGATTATCCATCTACTCCTGAAACACCTCAGTCTTACAAGATAAAAGATGATATAATGACCAATGTCGAAACTGACCCTGAGACACCTCCTGGTTACCATAACATTGACCCCACTGGAGCAGTACATGAAACCCCTGAAGTGAATCAAGGAGATTATGCTAACAACTTACAAAACATCATGAACACTCTCAATGCCTACCAAACTGACATTAATATATTTAAAGAAGACATTAAGAGCATGCGATTGGACATCATAGGATTGACTGACATAACCTGCGAACAATTCTATCACTTGAACTCCGCCATCGAAGACTTGAAGAAACGCTTTTGAAAATGCTATAAGTGATTTAGTTTATTTTGTTTTCGTTTCTAGTTAGATTTATTTCTCGCAACAATTTCATACCGTAATTTCCGTTTATGTAACTTCATTTTCAATTACTTTATGCAATGCACCTTTAATTCCAAAACTTCTCCATTTTTAGCAATTTATATATTTTTTCATTCTATGTACTGTTATGCTTGCATTATTTCATATTATATACAATCTCTCATGCAAGTTAGTATAGTACTGTGTTGCAATTATATACTATATGGTGTTTATTTAATATGAGTGTTAGTGAAGAAAATACATTATTATTAAATTATGAATTAAGTGAGAAAGTTTTTTTTTTTTTCTGGAAATTATTCAGCGAAGCATGCCCTCACGGTCGTCACACCCATCTCACGATCGTGACGTGCTTAAATAGCGTGTCACGACCGTCACACCCCTGTCACGACCGTGACAACCCCTATTACAGGAATCGTGAGAAACAGAACTATTTCTCATCGTGTCTCTTCTTCTTCTTCCTCCATAACTTCCCCAAAACTACCCATCTTCTCCATAACCTCCGTAACCTCCCCATTACCAATTTAAACCTCATTAACCCCCCATTATCATAACCTATCATATTCTCCCTCTCCATTATTTATCCCGAATCTCTATTTCCTTCATTCTACCATTTTTTTCATAAAACCTCAAAAACCTTCTTTCTTCACTCTAAGCTCTTGCATGCTATGGATTCCATTACTTTTAGAGAAGGTGATGCTGGAGAAACTCAGAGAGAACGTTTTCTCCGATTCCAAAACCGTGGTGTGCAACCTACACGTTACATTGACACTGTCTGTTTGAGGGAACTCGGACTGCTTGCCAGTGTTCAAAGCCTGCTGCAAAAAGTCGGTTTGTGGGATCTTTGCAGTCAACCTCAGCCCACATTCGAACTTCTGACACTGAAGTTCTTAAGCTCATTCAGTTACATCACCCCCCGGTTTTCAGAGTCAGCTCACCGGTGTCGCCACATTCAGATTGCATGGCCAAGAGTTCAACATTTCGCAAACCAGGATAGCCGAGTTGTTAGGCTTCGATCACGGAACTGAAGCTCACCGTCGCGTGCCCGATAATTTTAGTGAACAAGCTTTCACTCTATGGCACGATTTAACCAACACACGTGCATCCACCTTCCAAAGCCTCAACGCTACGCACATCCACAACCCGGCGATTCGCTATTTTCACCGTGTCATATGCAACACCATCTTCGCTCGAGAAAGCAACCATAAGCTCAACTCCAAGGAGCTTCTATTCTTACACTGCGCTCTTAATGACGAGCCGATCAACGCTGCCCCTTTCATGCTTTATCATATCCAGGCCATTGCACACAGAGGCTCCTCCCCGTTCTTCATAGGCGGCATTATCACCACCCTCGCCATTCAGTTGGGGCTTGGTGACTTGGTCGCTAATCAGCCTTACCTAGCCGCAGAATTCCTCACCAAGAGTTATTGCAGGTCCGCTCACCTGATTGCGCAGCGAGAGGATGGCAGGTATAGCCCTGTTGTCAATGGCACCATTTTCCATCATATCATTATGTCGTCCCGCAACCGCATCGATCCATCCAACCGAGCCAACTGGCTCTTTGTTTTACCTGCTGCTGCCGATCACATCCCTATTCATGATGATCAGGCAGACCCTCCAGCGGATGAGATGCAGGACGCTATGGATGCAGCTGAGCCTGTCCAGGATATACCAGAGACATCTACCCGACAACCCCCTGCTCCCGAAATCACACTTGAGGAAGTCCTCCTTGCGATTCATCAGCAGAACCAGATGAACGCCGCACTGGAGCGAAGGCAGAAGGCGCAGTATGATGCTTTACTCAGCACTATTGCAGCAAACCAGGAAGCTACTAATGAGAGGTTTGGAGAAATTTTCAGCGAGCTAGAAGCCCTCCGCATTAGCATCACTGCTGCCTCCGGCACCGGTTCTGATCCTGAAGCGACTCCTTCCAGACGCCGCTCCCGCACCAGAGGCCGAGCCCGCGGTCCTCAGCAGCCATAGTTTTAGTTTGTTTATGTTTGTTTTTCGTTTTTGTCGTTGTACTGTACTTTTAGCGCATTTATATCACAACATTGAGGACAATGTCTGATATAGTGTGGGAGAGGTACCTTTCATTTCCGCACTTTTCCATTTCGTTGTATTTTCAATTCCGTTGTATTTCTTTTCGCACGTTAATGAAATGAGCAAATCTTTGTGCTATTTTCTTTAATCTCGAACTTTCCCCGATTATTTAGCTGTACCAGAATACCAGAAAAAATCTTTAATTATTCGCATTACCCGATTTACCTACGGAATCGTAATTAGGAAGTCGAGAACGATTAAACAAGACCAATACAATCTTGACATCTTTGACTCCCTACTTAAGCAATTCCATCCCGATTACCATTACGAGTACACTTTTAGTTTCAGTTCAAAAGTAACCCCTAGTAGTTTATACTAGCAGTCAGCACCGTCTGAACACAAACCACGTGGGGAGCCGATGAATATAAGCGTTTGATGCCTAATCAATAATGATCCTTCATATCTCGATGCAAAATGAAAAGAAATTGCACCAAAGTACACGGTCGCATATAAGAAACGAGAAATATGAGAAGGATTCCGTTGCGAGTTGGTTCAGAGGTACTGGTTCTGAACTCGGTAGGGCGTGCTACGGCTCGATCCCCCACAACCTCCAAATCGGATAAAATATGTAGGGTTACCACACTCGTGTACCAGACCCCGTGCTCAAAAAGGATCAAAATCGCTAACCGGCTACTCCACTACGTGCGTGCTAAGGCAAATGGCTTAATGTGATTGCGCTAGAATGAAACCGGGCGAAATAAGATCGAAGAACTCCAGGTGAAATCGTAATGTAATTGCCGATTGTTTCGTTTAACGGGAAGTCGACGACATAGCTTGTTGCTTGTGTCATTAGTGTATCGGTAGTGTTCTATCAAAGTACCAGATTATCCGACAAAACGATCCCCCGTACGGTTTGTTATGAGGATGCGTGAATAAAATCTTGTCCGCCGATTTTCAACCAACTATTTGCTTGAGGACAAGCAAAGGTTTAAGTTTGGGGAAGTTTGATAACGAGAAAACGCATCGATTATATTGCTAGGTTTCATTGACATTTTATCGCATATTCACCGTTTTAACACTCGATTTCTCAAGTTTTTCTTACCATTTTGCAGGTACATCAGTACATGGAGCTAAATCATGAATTAAGATCAAAAGGAACAAAAGAAACCATAAAGAGATGAAGAAATGAAGAAGCCTGCAAAAGACTGCATAATTTGTTGCAGCCACGATCGTCACAAGGGTGTCACGACCGTGACACCCCAATTTGAGCCATCACGACCGTAAGAGAGTGGTCACGACCGTGACACTTAAAAACCTCAAGTCACGAATGTGAAGACCTTGTCACGACCGTAACAAGGGTAAAACTTGGTTTTGACTCAGACTACGTCAAGGCATTACGTGAAGACCACTTCTCCTCTTACTTCTCCTCTTGGCATTACGTGAAGACCACTTCTCCCATTTTGTTGCCACGTTCCAGCATTCCTTCAACAACTTCAGCAAGGCCCATGCAACAAAGGACCAAAAATCCAGCCCATTAAGGACTCTATAAATAGTACAAGTTCTGTGAACACAGGGAGACAGATTTCTTTATTCAAATTTCTGCGGAAGCTCTGCCGAACTGTATTACGAACCAGCCTTTCTATTCCAGCATTATTTTTAGTTTTCTGTTTCGTTTTTATTTGTATCCAAACCAACCATATAACAATTTCCAACATCAGGAAATTGTTATACATTTATTTGTTTCTAAACCTTCAGCATTCGTTTATTTTCAATTTCCGCCAACTCCAAGCTTTCCGGTCTGTGGAAGAAGGAGTCTGCTCGAATATTTGTTAACCAGGTTTTTCATTGTATTGCAATTTAATCTAATTATAATGTTTATTTATTTTTCTGCCATGAGTACGTTATTATTTAATTCTCTGTCTCTGTCTGGTTCAACATCGATGAGTAGCTAAACACCTTAGGGCGGTATGTAGTTATAACAAACTTAACCGGTAAATATAACCATAGGCTGAAAATAATTAATCACTTAACATTCTGGCTGATACTTTTTAATTGAAATAGATCTTTTCGTTACGAGAGTAAGAAAAGAGTATTAGGTTAGGTCAAGACCACGAGAGTGTGAGATTTTAACCAGATAGCTAAAGTTAGGCATTTAAATTAAACACAGCGAGAGCGCTTTAAGATAAATTAGAATTACTTAGTTTCCAAAAATTACCTCTAAACACTTATGGGCTAGCGAGAGCAGGCATAGGGCTTTAGGGGTAAGATCTGATATAAGACCACGAGAGTGTGAGTTGAGGGTATTTAAACTGGTAACCTCTACCGAATAGATTAAGTGAACACCTTTATAAGCCTAGGTTAGATTGACCCACCTAAGTTAGTATAATTACATACCGACCGCCTTAATATTACTTTATTTAAACTTAAATTTAATTTCGCCTTTAACAGTCTTAAAAACCAACAAAAATCGTGACAATCATTCGCCTTAGCTAAACTAGAAGTTCATCTAGCACTAAGTAACCATAGAATCCCTGTGGATCGATAATCTTAAATATTACTTCGATAGGCTGTGCACTTGCAGTAAGATACCGCTAGACGCATAAGTAGACACGTCTTTAGCCCATCAGAAGATTAATAATGAATTTAGTTAGAGAGAATATGGAAAATTACGTTTTACCCTTAGGGGTGTGATTGATATGTGTGGGTCAGGACCGTTAAGTGTGGACGATCTGGTGTGATGATGGTAATTCCCGAGAGGATTACAGTGAGCGGATGGCTCGTGTGGAACATTTATGATCGTGAATTATGCTTGAAATTATTATTATATTTGCATAATGGTGTTGTCATGCATTTCATGTCATGTGTCTTGTGGAGATGACTAGGTGGCAATCCATGATGGGTGCCTAGTTCATCCGGACTTCATGTGGAAGTCGTTGTGGAGATAAGTTGTAGTTTAGAGGAATGTATACGACTTACCCGGATTCCAATGGGAATCGGGTTCTAGAGTGGACCGTATGTATTTGTGTTGGTACCACATGCATTATGGCGAGTCAGTGAGTCACATTGCATATTTGTATTCGATTATGGGCTATTAATGTCAAGTAATTAAGATGGCACATGTATGTGCATTGTATGTGTATGATTATATGTGTGGTGTGTAACTACTCCTTAGCATGTGTACTTAACCGCTTATTTATTGAATGTAGTTATCACCCCTTTTTTGTTTGTTGCGTATGTGCTCCTTAGGGAGTGCAGATGACCAGGTACCTGAGTAGTGCTTGGAGTGTGTTGCTATTTGATTGAGTCCTATGAGTCGTTATGATACGTAACATGGGATGAAGGGATTACATTATATTTTGCTTATTTTCTTGGTTAATTGTTATGTATCTTTTATTTGTTAGATTAATTATGTATAACCATCGGTTATGGGGATTATGTTTAAATATTAATTTTATTTCGATGTTTTATTGAATGACCTTGTTGAAATATTGTGGAAAGTATGAAGTGAATTGATACTTCGTTAAATGAGAAAAATGTCTATGTGACATCCTACATGTTTTGAAAACTCTGATGTATTTTCTTTAATATTCCTATAATACACGTACGAGGTAGAGTGGGGTGTTACAATTGGTATCAGAGCAGGTCAGTCCGTCCGGCCAGTATTGTAGTAGAGTCTGACTATAGGATGTCTATAGTCGTGTGTTTCTTCTAACATGTGTTTTCATGGATATTGAATAGTATGACTGGTAGGAATGATGCTGTGATGGCTGATGCATTACAAGTTGTTACGTAGGCAGTGGAGAACATTGGTCAGAATATCAATCGGAATGCTGGAAACAGAGAATTATGTAATTTGGAGAAGTTCCGGAATAACAAGCCACCTAAGTTCAAAGGCGGACATGATCTAGATGTAGCACAGAAATGATATTGAGAAGATCTTCAGAGTCATGGGATGCTCAGAGGATCAGAAGGTATAGTTTGTCACCCATATGTTGGAAAGTGAAGCTAAGGATTGATGGGACAACACCCGTCAGAGATTGGAAGCTGGTGAGGGTCCCATTAATTGGACAGTGTTCGGGGCAGAGTTTCTGAAACGGTATTTTTCAGAAGTTGTTCGCGAAAGAAAGAGATTGAATTCATTGAGTTGAAATAGGGGAACATGACAGTGACAGAGTATGTGGTTAAGTTCGATGAATTGGTAAAGTATTGTCCTCATTACAATACTGATGCAGCTATGAGTTCAAAGTGCATCAAGTTTGAGAATGGGCTACTTCCCGAGATCAAATTGGGTGTCGGTTATCAGAAGATCATGTACTTTCCTGAGCTGGTGAACAGGTGTAGAATCTATGATGAAGACAACAGAGCTAGAATCGCTCACTATAAGAATCTAAGTGATAGAAGAGGCAAACAGAGGCATGGGAATACACCTTATCGTGCTCCAGCTGATAAAGGAAAGCAAAAAGATGTTGCTAGGAAGAAACCAAGTGGGGAAGAAAATCCTTCCAATCCTCTCAAGTGTTTCAGATGTGGTGGTGCAGGTCACCGTGCAAATGAATGTCAGAATGAGGTGAAAAAGTGTTTTAAGTGTGGAAAGCCAGGTCATGTGGTCGCGGATTGTGGAATCAACATACCAACTTGTTATAACTGTGGTGAGCAGGGTTATATCAGCATCCACTGTCAGAAACCGAAGAAGTCTCAGACAAGTGGAAAGGTGTTTGCATTGGTGGGAGCTCAGCCTGCCAGTGAGGATCGTTTGGTCAGAGGTACGTGTTACATTCATAACACTTCTTTGATTGCTATTATTGATATAGGTGCAACTCACTTGTTTATTTTTGTGGATTGTATGAAGAGATCGGGGCTTGTGTCGTCTACTTTGAGTAGAGGGATGGTGATTGATACTACATCTATTGAATTAATCACTACATCTTTAATGTGTTTGAATTGCCTTGTGTCGATCTTTGGTAAAGATTTTGGAGCGGACTTGATTTGTCTACCACTCAGCGAGCTAGATGTTATTTTAGGGATGAATTGGCTCGAGAGCAACTATGTTTATATTGATTGTTATAGGAAGAGGTTGTTATTCCTGACTCCTGAAGAAGAAGAAATGGCTAGTCTTATATCTACTAAGGAGTTGAGAATCTTGGTAGAAGACGAAGCTAAAGTATTTGCAGTGCTCGCTTCGTTATCTATGGAGGGTAAGTCGTCGATTAAGGAATTACCTATTATGATAGAATTTCCTGAAGTGTTCTCGAAGGATGTTGCAGAGTTACCTCCAGAGAGGGAAGTAGAGTTTACGATTGATCTTGTCCCTGGTACCAGACCTATATCTATGGCACCATATAGAATGTCAGCGTCAGAATTGGCAGAGTTGAAATCTCAGTTGGGAGAATTATTGGACAAAAAGTTTATCAGACCCAGTGTGTCGCCATGGGGAGCGCCAGTTTTGTTAGTAAAGAAGAAAGATGGCAGTATGCACTTGTGCATCGATTATCGCCAATTGAATAAAGTAACCATCAAGAATAAGTATCCATTTCCAAGAATCGACGATTTGATGGATCAACTCGTGGGAGCTTGTGTGTTCAATAAAATTGATTTGAGGTCAGTCTATCATCAGATCCGTGTGAAAGAAGATGATATCCAGAAAACAACTTTCA
The DNA here is from genome assembly GCA_963859935.3 of Lathyrus sativus. NCBI lineage: Eukaryota > Viridiplantae > Streptophyta > Magnoliopsida > Fabales > Fabaceae > Lathyrus > Lathyrus sativus. The sequence goes on from OZ012735.1 coordinate 118,328,294, forward strand.
GAACTCGGTATGGACATTATGAATATGCAGTGATGCCTTTGGTGTGTCCAATGCACTGGGTGTGTTCATGGAGTACATGAATCGTATCTTCCATGCTTATTTGGACCAGTTTGTAGTAGTTTTCATTGATGACATTTTGATTTAGTCCAAGTCAGAAGCAGATCATGTAGAATATTTGAGGGTTGCATTGCAAGTGCTTAAGGATAATAAATTGTTTGCAAAACTTTCGAAGTGAGTTTTGGTTGAGTGAAGTGAGTTTTATTGGACATGTTATTTCTGGAGGAGGCATAATAGTGGATCCATCGAAAGTGAGTGTTGTGCTTCAGTGGGAGGCTCCTAAGTCAGTGACAGAGATTATAAGTTTCTTAGGCTTGGCAGGCTATTATCGTAAGTTCATCGAAGGGTTTTCTAATTTGGCTCTTCCGTTGACCCAGTTGACTAGAAAAGGCCAGACATTTGTATGGGATATTTTGTGTGAAGAAAGTTTCTGAGAACTGAAGAAAAGGTTGACTACCGCACCAGTGTTAATCTTACCAAATCTGAATGATCCTTTTATGGTATATTGTGATGCGTCTAAAATGGGATTACGCGGTGTTTTGATGCAAGATGGCAAGGTTGTGGCTTACGCTTCACGACAATTGAGGATTCATGAAAGGAATTATCCTATTCATGATCTAGAGTTAGCTGCTGTGGTTTTCGTACTAATGGTTTGGAGGCATTATTTGTACAGGTTGAGATTCAAAGTGTTCAGTGACCATAAGAGTTTGAAATATCTGTTTGACCAGAAGGAATTAAATATGACGCAACGAAGATGGCTGGAATTTCTGAAAGACTATGACTTTAGCTTGATTTACCATTTCGGTAAAGCTAACATCGTGGCAGATGCTTTGAGTCGGAAGACGATACATATGTCGACATTAATGATTAGAGAATTGGATTTGATTGAGCAATATAGAGACTTGAGTATGGTTTGTGAGTTAACTTCGGAAAGTGTAATGTTGGGGATGCTAAAAGTGAATAATGAGTTCCTTTGTTAAATAAGAGGAGGTCAGAAACTGGATTTGAAATTGGTAGACTTGATGATCATAGGCGAAACGGATAAGGAAGAAGATTTTAAAGTAGATGATTCTGGTGTGTTGAAGTTCAGAGACATAATTTGTGTGCCAGATATCCTGAGTTGAAAAAGGTAATTTTTCAAGAAAGCCACAGGAGTAGCTTGAGTATTCATCTAGGAGCTATGAAAATGTATCAAGATCTGAAGAAATTATTTTGGTGGTCGGGTATGAAGAAAGACATAGCTCAGTTTGTGTATGCTTGTTTGACTTGTCAGAAGTCAAAGGTGGAACACCATAAACCATCCAGTTTTATGCAACCGATGGAAATACCAGAGTGGAAATGAGATAGTATTACAATGGATTTTGTGACTGGATTGCCGAATACGGCGAGAGGTTTTGATGCAATTTGGGTAATTATGGATAGATTGATGAAGTCGGTGTATTTTATACCGATTAACATCAGTTTTTCTTTGACGAAGTTAGCAAAAATTTATATCAGAGTGATAGTGAAGTTACACGGGGTTCTATCGAGCATTGTATCTGACCAAGACCCAATGTTTACTTCTGGATTTTGAAAAAGCTTGCAAGAAGCTTTAGGTTCTAGTTTGAAGCTGTATTCTGCTTATCACCCACAGACAGATGGTCAATCTGAGAGGACCATTCAGTCATTGGAAGATTTGTTGAGAGCTTGTATACTCGAGCGGGGAGGCGCTTGGGATACTCATTTACCGTTTGTTGAATTTACTTACAACAACAACTATCATTCTAGTATTGGAATGACACCTTTTGAAGCATTGTATGGTAGAAGGTGTAGGGCACCTCTATGTTGGTATGAGTCGGACGAGAGTACGGTACTCAGATCCGAAATTGTGCAACAGGCCACAAAGATAATCCAAATGATTAGGGAGAAAATGAAGATGGCCTAGAGTAGGAAGAAAAGCTACCATGATAATAGGAAGAAAGACTTGGAATTCAGCAAGGGTGACCATGTATTTCTTAGAGTCAATCTGGTGACCTGTGTTGGTCGTGGGCTGAAATCAAAGAAATTGGATACTAAGTTCATTGGACCGTATCAGATTCTGTAGAGGGTTTGAGCGGTTTCCTATAGAGTGGCGTTGCCACCCGAACTTTCAAATCTGCATGACGTGTTTCATGTATCGCAACTTCGGAAGTATGTTGTTGATTCATCTCATGTGCTTCATAGAGATGAATTGCAAATTCGAGATAACCTTACGGTGGAGGCGATGCCATTGAGAATCGAAGACCGCAAGATGAAACAACTAAGAGGGAAAGATATCTCGTTGGTGAGAATAGCTTGGGGAGGAGCTGCTGGAGGAAGTGTGACTTGGGAATTGGAGAGCAAGATGCGAGAGGCGTATCTGGAATTGTTCTCATTAGGTACATTTTCGAGGACGAAAATATTTTAAGTGGGGGAGAGTTGTAACACCCCATTTAAATTATTTAGTCATTTTATACTTTGTTGAGTGTGTATTTGTTGTGATGTCCTTAATTAGGGGGTATAAAGTTAAGGGCAAGAGTGAGAGGTGACCTTAGTTGGGGTAAGGTGGACCTATAGTAATAATACTAACCATTTAATAGCAATAACGAGAATACTATGGTTATTGATATTATTATTTAAATATTATTAATAATAATATTTATAGGATGATAGTTATTATTATTATTATTATTATTATTATCAATTGAATTAAATGAGTTAAAAGTCTGATTTAAGGGGTTAAGAGAGGGTTAGTGGAGGAGTTAGACAGTTAACACGTAAAAGAGGAAAAAGACAGAGAAAGGAGGACTATGGCAGAGGAACCAATTCTCCATTGTTGTCAAGGAAAAACCTTCAATCTAAGGTAAAGGGGGGATAATGGATTTCAATATGGGTGAATTAACATGAGAGGGTAGTGATAGGTCCTTCCTCTCATAGGATTTATGTATTTCTTCTTCTTTTATTTGATTTTCGTTATATAATGCTTTTCTCTGTAAATGTTTGTTGTGCTGAATAATTTATGTGCGATGTATGTGTAAATGAATCTGAGATCAATATGAAATTCATGTGGAATCGATTGATATGGTGGTATGATTCTGACAGATAACAAATATAGGAAATAAGAGTTTGAGGGTTAATGAAATTGAACCTTACATGATAGAAATCTTAGGAGAATAATGGATAGATGAAGTATAATGGAGGTTGTAACACCCTTCTAAACCCCACGGAATATATATATATATATATATATATATATATATATATATATATATATATATATATATATATATATATATATATATATATATATATATATATATATATATATATATATATATATATATATATATATATATATATATATATATATATATATATATATATATATATATATATATATATATATATATATATATATAAATAGTCAAAGTAAATCATCATGCTTTCACAAAAGGGTATCACACATAATTTTCAAAACATCAAAAACCACCTGTCATGCTCATTAACACTTTAATAAATAATCATGCTTTTCAAGATTTCACTTTGCATGTAGCAGCGGATTCAATTTATATCATAATTCTCTTAACAGAAACATTCGTGTTCATCATATAAATCAACATATAATATTCTAATGAATATAAAAACATAGCATAGAGTACATAATGTATCTCTGAGACATAAATCAAGTAATCCCAGTGTTACATGACCAGAGCACGACTCGACCCAACATAATTAAAATACTAAACAACTACACCAACAGCGACCTCGCAACTACGAGCAGTTCTACTCTTTAGTACCTACACGATGTCGATTAGGACATCATTCTAACAGAAGGGTAATAATTCACATCAATATTGAAATCATAAGATAATGAATAATGTAAAGCATGTCAGCACAAACACCAATATTCTCACACTTCAATCTTCATCAGCCAATATCATTCAACAACTACACATTCACCACTCTCAATTCAACAAGTCATACACATACGCATACTCTCATACAACAATTATATATCTCATGCGACTCAATGCAACTCATGTCATGCGGTACCAACACTTGTTATCATTTTTCGGTTTTTACATTTAAACTGAGTTCGTCCCCTAGACCAATAACAAACAAAGGCCCGTCCCCTAGGCTTTCAAACCCCACTCTAGGTTTGGGACAAGTCACTAGTCTCCATGAAACTAGCAAGCATTGCCTCTTGACAACAAATGATGCGTATGCAATCAACAACCATATGCACTTAAGACCGTTCTCGCATCTTAATCCCATGCATTCTCAAATAATTCATCACACAATAATTATAACATGATTGCACACACAACACATTTCATAATAATCAAAGTATTCATACTTTCAACATCATCACTACATTTATCAAGTAATGCACAGGAATCAATTAGATTCAATCATAATTCACAACACGATTCAACGGTTTCACATAGGACAATCAATCCATCACAAATAATTGAATTCAATATTCAATACATAATCAGCTTGTTAAACAACAATTGATATCTCAATAACCAACCAAAGGTTGATATCCAATCAATACTCAAGTAAATAATCAATAATCATCTCAATTAATCCATGTTTTAGTTAAGATTTAATTAGACAATGACTCTATGTAATCAAACTTCCAGTACATGACTTTTCCAAATTTTAGCTAATGCAATCGATTGTAGTAAACATGCAATCGATTGGACATGTGGAAAATTCACTTATTTCAGCTTTTGTACAGTATACAATCAACTGGAGTTATTGTGCAATTGATTGTACCTTTGAAAATTTAATCATTTTAGCTACTGTTTTGCTCTGCAGTCGATTGACATCTTAGTACAATCGATTGCTCAGCTAAAAATTCAGTTTCTAGCAGTTTTACTCAGTGTGCAAACGATTGACATATTAGTGCAATCGATTGCTCACTGTGCGTTTTTGAAAAATTATGCAGAAAATTGTATTTTCACCAACCATTCCCTTCTTTGCTACAGTAATCTATCCACTCATATTAGGGCATTCGTAAAAATCGAAAATTCACTAAATCATGAGAAATCTAAGGGTTTTTCCTTACACAAACTTCTACACATTAATCATTAACCCACAATCCCAATAATAAGAGAATACCCACCCTTACCTTAGGTTTTTCTTTGGGGAAGAATCCTTAATTCCTTGAATGCTTGAGTTCTGAGTTTCTCTCCTCCACTCTTCCTTTTTCCTCTTGCCTCTTTCTCTTCTTCTCTTCTATATTCTCTATTCTCTTTTTCCCCCTTTTCCTTCTCTTACTAACTTCTCTTCTCTAAAACCCTAATTCTTAAGTTATTGGGTCTAACCCAATTCACTTACTATTCACACACTACACTAACTCACTAATTCAGAAAATCAAACATCTCACCAATAAAATAAATAATTACCCAATAATTAAAATAATTAAAATAATTCTAATAAATTAATCAATTAATATAAATAATTAATTATTAAAAATTGGGGTGTTACAACCTCCCCCACTTAAAAGATTTTCACCCTCGAAAATTACCTTAAACGAATAACTCGGGATAAGACTCCCTCATCTGACTCTCAAGCTCCTGATCGCGACTTTCTATGTCTAATACAACTTAACTGCAAGTGCACAGTCTATCGCGTAGTAATAAAAGATATCGATCCCAGAGGGACTCGTAATCAAACTAGTGTTCTCGGGAGTTACTATGTTTAGCTAGGTAGATAATGTTTAAGGGAATAAGATTGTCACTAAAGGGAACTAAAAATATGTTACTTAAATTATAATTACGTGATTCGATATGCAGTAATTATGTTCTTCGGGGATTTGACAAGTTGCCGGTATATGAAATATTTTTCAGAGTTTATTTAAGCAGAAAATAGTGATCTGAAGACTCTCGTCTCACGATGGTTATTGACGCTAATCATAATTCTAAGGGCCAAACGTACGCTTTCGTGTCCCATTCGGGGTTAAAACTATTTTTTGGAAATCTCTAAGTTCTAATTCATTTTAAAGTGCTTTCGCTGTTATTAAAACAAATGACTAGTGTTTATTATCTGGCCTTGCCGCAACTTTCGCTTGTTGGTTCGTACCTTAATTAATTTCCCACTTTCGTGGCAAAACTACTTTTAAATAAGTTCTCGCTTTTGCGACGAAGTTTATTTAGTAAATAAATTTAAACACTCAGACCATAAACAACTTTTGAAAAAGGAAGTTTTCAACCGGTTATTATCAAATCCCTTCCGAATTATTATTACATATCGATTACTTTGATTTAGCTAGACATGGATTTGGGAAAGGCAAAACATGAATGAAAACAATGAATAATAACATGCATCATAATGAAAACGGAAATTACGATTAAAATTAGAAACCTGTAAATATTTCAATTGACCTTTGGGCATATCCTCCACAAATGTTAGCAGGATTCTGGTCTTTATGCCAATTGATCGTACAAGGGAAATAGGAATTACAGAAGAAATGAAAGGCAACAAAAAAATAGAAAGAAATAAAACTGAACTTTTGCTCTGGAAATGAAATTGGGCAGCACTTCGTTATCTAAATGCGGCTCCCTTTTTCAGCTCCCCTCCTTCCCCTTTTATAGAAATAGAATTCTAACGGTTATAACTTGAAGAAGGTGGACTTAGAGGCAGAAATATCAGGGAGTAGTGGTCCACTATTTGGGACTTGGAACTACCTCTTGCACGTGCATTTGAAGTTGGGCGTTTTTGCCTGCATGACGGTCGTTACGGTGTGTGACGGTCGTCATGGAGCTGTGACGGCCATCACATCAGCAAAATATGCATTCTGCGTTTTTCATGTTGTTTTCATCCGGTTTTCGTCCATATTTCATCTGTGATTGCTTCTTTTCTTCATATTGCTTTGTTTAGACGTGATTATCAAATACCTGCAAAATATCAGACAAATAACACGGAAATAACCCGAAATCGGATCGAAAACAGTTAAACATCAGTTGAATTATGCATCAATATATATATACGATTTCGTGTTATCAAACTCCCCTAAGCTTGAATTTTTGCTTGTCCTCAAGTAAAACAGGAAAAAGTCGGCAAGCATGAGGCAGCTTCTTCGTTCGCAAAGTTGGGAAAAACTGGGATTCTTAGTAAGAACAAAACGAGTACGGTGACGACACTGGACTATAAGTCTTCGGAGGTCTCCTTCTTATGCAAATCGGTCCCAGTCATGCTACTGTAGCTTGGTGTCAAGGTTCTCGCAGCAAGTTCACCCTGTTTGTTCTAGCGCAATCACATTAAGTCCGTTGTCCATACACTTTCATGGCAAGTCGACCTGTTAGTGAATATGATCTCATTTCTGTTTTGATCTTTTTCATTGATCATAAGCTTATATCATTGATTTTTCAATGAGTTTTCGTGCCGTTGGGCTAAATGCTCGGGTGATGAGCACCTAACTTAGAAGGAAACGTGTCTTTATATTCGGGCTATATGGCTTTCTTTTCATGATTTTTCATCTTTTTGGAGATCATACACTTATTTGCATTGGTCGCTCGCTTAGAAGTGTTTTAGGAGGGTGTTGACTGCTAGTATAAACTACTTGGGGCTGAGTTTGCGTAGACACTTGAAACTTTGGTACACGTAGGTAATGAAACTGACTCGCATAAACCAGAGATCTAAGATGTCAGGACGGTACTGGTTTTGTTAGAACTGTTGTCTCCTCGGAGTTTCAAAACTTGGTTTGAACTTGGGCGCATTCTCGTGATGCTTTTGCTTTTGAGGAACGAACGAAAATTTTTTGTTTACGTCGAATAAAGTGGGGATGTTTGCGTAACGGGAAAAAGATATATAAAAGAGCTTTTATTTGCTAAAACGTGAAAATGTTCGAATAGAAATTACGGAATTCAAAGTACAATGGAATGGGAAATAAAAGCTCCGCTCCCACACTATCTCAATCAGTGTCCCCACTGATTTGAAAGAATGCGAGAGGGAGATACAACGGAAATGAAAATACAAAGAAACTGAAAATATAGTAAACAAATAAGGAAAATGGTAGCTAATCACGACCTCTGCCTCTGTCACGTCCTCGCTCGCGTCCTCTGGCTCTGACTTGGTCGACTCGGTCCTCAAAACTCATTGCTCCAGTATGATAGACATAGTCGCGGAGTCCTTCGAACTGCAAGGTCAGATTCGCCAAGTTCTCAGTAATGGTTTCTTGGCCGGTTTGTAGTTGTTGCATTTGGGTCTGATGCCAAGCTTCGAACTGCTCTGCTCGTTGATTCTGCTGCTGCATCATAGCGAGTATCTGGGCCTGCTGGTCGAGAGAGCGGCGAAGGTCTTCTTTTGAGTAGTCGGGCTCTGGACGATGGCGGCGGCGGCAGTAGGATGTACCTTCGGAAGGAAGTGGTTGCGATGCCTCCAGTTGCTCTGGTCTGTCCAACTCAGCTTGGATTTCGTCATCAGAACCTTGGGTGTGGCTCTGAGTTGGAGCAGCGGCAGCAGGAGGGGCAGTGAGGTCAAATAGCCAGTTGGTACGATCCTCTAGGTGCATCCGGGTGCGTGATGGAAGGATGATGCTTCAGACGGTTTTGCCACGCACTACCGGGTGGTACTTGCCATCGGCTCTGGAACGGATGAGGTGAGGGGCTCTGCAGTGGTCGGTGTCGAGGAACACAGAGGGAATGGCATGGAGGTGCTGGAGGCGGTCACCGAGGTTCAACCCAAGTGCAATGGCAGTGACAATCCCGCCAAAGTAAAATGGCTTAGAGCCACGGTTACAGTTGGCCTGAATGTGGGCCAGGAGGAATGGAGCAGCGTTGATGGGCTCGTTGTTGAAGACACAGCGGAGAAAGAAGAGCTCTTTCGAGTTCACCTTATGATTGCTATCCCGGGCGAAGATGGTGTTGCTCAATGCTCGGTGGAAATACCGGATGGTCGGGTTGTGGATATGCGTTGCGTGCAGAGAATCCCAACCATCGGCATTGATGCCGGTTAACTGGTACCAGAGCGTGAAGGCTTTGTGCTGAAACTGATCGGTGAGGCGGCGGTGAGCATTGTCACCGCGAGGTAATTGTAAGATGGCGGCAATCTGGTTCTGGTTCACTTGATAGTTTGTGCCGAACATCCGGAAGCATGCGGCACCAGAGTGTTGGCTGAGGTCGCCGCTGGAAGTGACGTAGGTGAACGAACTAAGGAACTCGAAGGTGAGTTGTTCGTACATCGGTAGCGGATTGGTGCAGAGGTTCCAGATGCCGGCTCTTTGAAGCATCCAAGTGACGCTGTCAAGGAGTCCGAGCTCCGTGAGCGATGGGATATATGGATAATGGGTCGGCTGTAGCGACCGTTGATGGAATGCGATATAGTTGGCCCGCTGTCTCTCTCCGGAGTCACCGTCGCTGAACACAATGTTGCTGAGGTCCGGGGTTTCGTTGTTTCTCGCCATTGTTGGAGGATTGAGTTGGTTCTGTGGAGTGGAAAAATGTAATAGAAGTGTGGTGGGAAGTTGAGATGGGAGTTGGAATATATGGAGCAAGGTGGGGAAGACGAAAATTGGGAGTAGGGTATGAGTTTCTGATGATTGGAAGTTGAAAGGAGATGAGTGGGAGAGAAAATGCAACCCCTGTTATATCAGATAACAATTTTGGGCTCGTGACGGTCGTCACGTATCTGTGACGGTCGTCACCCGCGTGACGAGCGTCAGGCTTCTGTGACGGTCGTCACACCAGCAAAATCTGCAGAACGCAGAATTTTGCTTTGGGAGGTGTTCTTGCAATGACTTTTAGGCCTATAAATGATATGGCAATGTATTATAGCGGCCAATAAACAAAGAATAACGTAAAACAGAATAAATGAATAAAGACTATAATTGAAATAACAAGTAATTAGAATGATTGTAATGTAATACATAGGGAAATTAACAATGTAAAAATCAAAAGAATTAAAAACGGACGGAAAACAGAGAACTAAACTAAACTAAACTAAAACTAATATCTAGTCTTTTCGTGCCTTCAATTCATCGAACTTCCGTGCGTAGTAGTCGAGCTGGTCACAGACTAAGTCCATGAAGACTACGAGTTCGCTGTGTATGCCTACGATGTCGTCTTTTACAGTAGTCAGAGTTGCGTCGACGTTGTCCAATCGGAGCAGAATAGTATCCATTTTGTTCGTGGTCTCCTCAGGAATGGGCTCAAGATAGGTGCTGTAATGCGGAGGAGTCGTAGGGTCTACTTCAGCTTCTGATACAGCATCCTCATAGTACATATAATCGTGTGCTTCAGAGATGTGATCACTGTCGTACATGTAGTTCTGTGGTGTTGATTGAGGTGAAGGAGGTCCCATAGGCTCATCCAATTCATAAAGCCAGTTGTCCTTGTTGTGGATACTTGTCATCTGATGATTTGGCAATGTGAATAGCTGGACAGGTTTGTCATTGATGAGGTACTCGTAAGGTCCAGGTCCCATAGTTCTTAAAATGCGTTTGTTAAAGCAAAACTGGATATTCATGGGTCGGATGGTGCCAAAACTAGTGCTTGCATTTAAGTGGAATCTAAGGCCAAGCTCGTGGGCAATCATTGTCACGAGGCCTCCTATTAGAGTAGGTGATTGTGGGTCCTGAGTGAGGCGTCAGAAAGATCTCATCATGAAAGGTACTGCATTCACTGTACGTCCCTGAGAAGCACAAAACATGATAAATAACTCTTCTTTAGATACTGTAGTAATATTTTCTTCTTTCCCGAAAAGGGTGTGGGCTAGTATCTTATGAAAGTATCTGAAAGTTGGGTTATGAATCTCTTCATTATACATTCTGTCCGGTTCGGGGTGATAGTCGCCTGTGATTCTACCCCAGAATTGGTTGAGTTCAAAATCAATATCGTCATCTTCTGCACTGATGAGCACATGCGGTCCGCTAGGAAATCCTAGGAGGTTAGCTAATGACATCCGGCTATGGGTTTGGTCCATCCCAAACATCCTAAAGGTGATCAGTTCTGTGTTGGATCCAAAACCATAGTTGGGTAAATACCTGAAGGAACTAAGGAATTCGTAGGTGAGGTCCTTATAGGTAGCGAAACGGGTTTTCAAAGTAGTGTTCTCCCAGCCTAGTTGATTGAACAGGTATTGGATGATATCAGTGATTCCTAGTTTCTCCATGGTAGACTTATCATAATACAACATTAAGGCTATTTCTCTTTCAGTTAATGCTTCAAATCTTGCCTTTTGAGTTAATCCTCGAAAATGAACCTTTGTGAAGTCGTACGCGGCCATACTCGCAGGTAAGTCGGAGAAAAACAGGAGGAAGGTTTTGAAGACTTTTAAAATCCTGAAAAGTTTAAAACAGAAATTTGAAGTCAGGATTTTAAGAAAAGCGAAAGGCGGTAAAAACAAAATATAAAAGAAGAATATAAAATAAAAAAATGAAAATAAAAGAAAGTAAAAATAGTGACAATTTTTAGTTTAGAATTTTTGTTAAAGTTTCAAAGTAGAATTTTAAATAAAAATGAAATAGAGTAACGAGGAAAAATGCGGGAAAATTGGGTTGCCTCCCAGTAAGCGCTGTTTTTAACGTCTAAAGCCTGACGATAGTTTGGTGACAAGCTATTCGGGTGTTTGAGCTGGAAGCTCAAGCAATGCTATACTGCAAACTTGAGGGCTGTTTTCGTTCTTATTATAATGTTTTAGACGTTGCCCGTTTACGATAAACGGTGCATTCGTCTTATCGGTAATTTCGACAGCTCCACTCTGAAGTACTTTAGTCACTTCATAAGGTCCGGACCACCTAGATTTTAGTTTACCTGGGAAGAGTTTTAATCTTGAATTAAATAGAAGTACGATGTCTCCCACACTGAATTGTTTCTTGACTGAACGTTTATCATGTCATTTTTTAGTTCGTTCTTTGTAGATACGGGCATTTTCGTAAGCGTCTAATCGAAGTTCTTCTAATTCGTGTAAGTTCAAGATTCACTTTTCTCCTGCCTCGATGTAGTTGAAATTGAGTGTCTTAATGGCCCAGAAGGCCTTATGCTCTAATTCTACAGGGAGATGGCAGGATTTACCGTAAACTAATTTGTAGGGTGTAGTACCTGTTGGTGTCTTAAAAGTGGTCCTATAAGCCAATAAAGCTTCATGTAGCTTTGATGACCAATCTTTCCTTGAGGTAGCGACAGTCTTTTCCAATATCTGTTTTATTTCCCTGTTCGAGACCTCTACTTGTCTGCTAGTTTGCGGATGATAGGGTGTAGCTACTCGGTGTCGGACTCCATATTTAGAAAGAAGTTTATCAAATATTCGTGATATGAAGTGTGATCCGCCGTCACTAATGACGAGTCTGGGTACACCGAATCTAGGAAAGATTGTGTTTTTGAAGAGTTTGATTACTACTCGTGCGTCATTTGTTGGGGCAGCAATGACTTCTATCCATTTAGACACATAGTCTACCGCGACGAGTATGTAGTTATTACCAAAAGAAGGTGGGAATGGTCCCATGAAATTTATTCCCCATACGTCGAAGATTTCTACCTCTAAGATTCCTTTCTAAGGCATTTCATCGCGTCGTGAGATGTTGCCAGTTCGTTGGCATCGGTCACATTTTAGCACAGCGGTGTGAACGTCTTTCCAGAGGTTAGGCCAGAATAAGCCGACTTGGAGAATCTTAGCGCACGTCTTGGATGTACTAGCATGACCACCATATGGTGCTGAATGGCATTGGGAAATGATATTTTCTATTTCTTCCTCTAGGACACAACAACGGTATATGTTGTCGGCCCCTCTCTTGAAGAGTAGAGGTTCGTCCCAATAATAGTGTTTCAGATCGTGGAAGAATTTCTTCTTTTGCTGATAAGTGAGATCCGGTGGAAGCACGCCTGCAGCTAGGTAATTAACGATGTCAGCATACCAAGGTAATGTGACTTGGGCGTAAACGGCTTCTACGACTTTTTCGAGTTCTGGATCTTCCGAGATTAAGTGAGGCATGTCACTTTCTAATTTGGCTATCAGATGTTCATACGGGAAATCGTCATTTATCGGTACTGGTTCATGTTTGATGCCTTCTATTTGGGATAAGTGATCTGCAACAACGTTCTCGGTTCCTTTCTTATCTTTGATTTCTAAGTCAAACTCTTGTAATAACAGGATCCATCTCAATAATCTTGGTTTGGCATCCTTTTTGCTTATTAGGTACCTAATGGCAGCGTGGTCTGTGTATATGATAATTTTTGCTCCTACTAAGTAAGAACGGAATTTGTCAAGCGCAAATATAACTGCTAGAAGTTCCTTTTCTGTTGTGGCGTAGTTCATTTGGGCAGGATCTAAAGTTCTACTGGCATAGTAGATGGCATGAAGTTTCTTGTCCTTCCTTTGTCCTAGAATTGCGCCTACGACATAATCACTCGCATCGCACATGATTTCGAACGGTAGTCGCCAATCGGGTGGTTGCATAATCGGTGCGGTGATAAGGGCTGATTTTAATGTTTCGAATGCTTTTAGACAGTCGTCGTCAAAGACGAACTCATCATCTTTCATCAACAGGTCGGTCAAAGGTTTTGTGATTTTTGAAAAATCTTTTATAAATCTTCGGTAGAAACCGGCATGTCCTAGAAAACTCCGTATTTCTCGTACGGATTTTGGAGGTTGGAGATCTTTTATAATCTCTATTTTAGCTTTGTCGACCTCAATTCCTTTATTCGATATGACATGTCCTAGAACTATTCCTTGTCGGACCATAAAATGGCATTTTTCCCAATTTAGGACGAGGTTCACTTTTACACAACGTTCTAATACCATTTCTAAGTTTTGTAGGCATCCTTCGAAACTTCGTCCATAAATACTTCCATGATGTCATCTATGAAATCTGCGAAGATTGCCATCATACATCTTTGGAAGGTTGCTGGAGCATTACAAAGTCCGAACGACATTCGGCGGTAAGCGAAAGTACCATAAGGACAGGTGAATGTAGTCTTTTCTTGGTCATCAGGATGAATGGGAAATTGGAGAAATCCTGAATAACCATATAGATAGCAGAAATATGAATGTTTGGCTAGTCTTTCTAACATTTGGTCTATGAAGGGTAACGGGAAGTGATCTTTTCGTGTGGCCTTGTTAAGTTTCCTATAATCAATGCACATCCTGCTTCCAGTCACGACTCTTTTTGTTATTGATTCTCCTTTTTTGTTCTTAACTACTGTTACTCCTCCTTTCTTTGGTACGACATGAACTGGGCTAACCCATTCACTATCAGAGATTGGATAGATGATTCCTGCATCTAGCAATTTCTTTACTTCATCTCTGACTACAGTGCTTAGGATGAGGTTCAGTCTCCTCTGATGCTCTCTAGAGGTTTTAGAGTCTTCCTCTATTGTAATTTGATGCATACAGATTGAAGGGCTTATACCTTTTAGATCGCTTATGTTATAGCCTAACGCGGTGGGGTACTTCTTTAGGACTTCTAACAGTTTTATGGTTTCTAGTTGTCCTAAGTCGGCGTTGACTATCACTGGTCTTTTTAGTTCATCGTCTAGGAGTTCATATCTGAGGTTTTTGGGTAGTGTTTTAAGTTCTAAAGATGGGTTCTTCGGACCTGGCATATGGTTTGGAGTCAGTGCTAAGCTTTCGCTTAGGCTGTCATCTTTATACGGTTTACGCCAATCATCGTCTTCAGAAATATCGGGTATTTGAATCTTTATTATTTCTGAATACGTGGTCTCTTCATTTTCAAGTTCTCTTATGCATTCGTCAATTTCGTCTACTAAATAGCAGGTATCGTCTATGGCTGGTGCTTGTAAGAACTTGGTGAGAATGAACTCTATCTTTTCTTCTCCTACTTCGAATGTTAGCCTTCCTTTCTTCACGTCTATAATAGCTCCGGCTGTAGCTAGGAACGGTCTTCCTAGGATAATTGGGGTAACAAAGTCCTCTTTGATGTCCATGATTATGAAGTCGGTTGGGATGTAGAATTGTCCTATGCGTACTGGAATGTTTTCCAGTATTCCTACGGGGTATTTTACTGATCGGTCAGCTAATTGTACGAACATTTTGGTTGGTCTTAGGTCTCCCATATTCAGCTTTTTGCATATAGATAAAGGCATAACACTGATACTGACTCCTAAATCGCATTGAGCTTTGTCTATCACGAATTTTCCTATGACGCAGGGTATGGAAAAACTACCTGGGTCTTTTAATTTAGGAGGCATGCGGTTTTGAATAATAGCGCTACACTCTGCAGTAAGTGTAACTGTTTCGTTATCCTCGATCTTTCTCTTATTTGATAGGATTTCTTTGAGAAATTTAGCGTATGACGGCATTTGATTTATCGCTTCTGTAAAAGGAATAGTGATATTCAATTGTTTAAGGAGCTCTACAAATTTTTTAAACTGTCCTCAAGTTTTGGAGTTTATTAGTCTTTGAGGATAAGGGATAGGTGGTTTATATGGCGCTGGAGGGGCTTGAGTTTTTTCACTTGCGGTATCCTCCTTCTCGTTGTCTTCCTTCTTCTCTAACTCGGATTCCTTTTCTGCTTGTTCAATTGGTTTTTGTTGCATGGTTGAGTTTTCGGTCCTCGGATCGATCGGTTCGTCCAATTCTTTTCCACTTCTTAGTATTACAGCATTTGCTTGGCCTTTTGGATTCTGTTCGGGTTGTCCAGGAAATGTGCCAGCGGGTGCGGCAACAGAGGCTTGTTGTTGAGCCACTTGTGATATCTGTGTTTCTAACATTTTGTTGTGGGTGGCTAAAGCGTCTACTTTTCCGGTCAACTGTTTAATTTGCTCGCTAGTGTGTATGTTTTGATTCAGGAATTCTTTGTTTGTCTGAGCTTGAGTAGCTATGAATTTTTCCATCATCAACTTGAGGTTTGATTTCCTAGGTGCAGTCTGAGGAGCAACTGGTTTCTGATATCCTGGCGGAGCAGTAGGCATTTGCAATGCATTATCGCTTTTGTAAGAAAAGTTTGGATGATTTCGCCAACCTGGGTTGTAAGTATTTGCGTAAGGATTTCCTTGAGCATAATTTACTTGGTCTGGTGGGATTCCGGCTAGCAATGGGCATTCGGGTGCATTATGAGTGGTGCTTCCGCATAACTCGCAGTTTGGAGTTACGACAGCGACGGTTGCAATGGGGTTAACGGTCAGACTGTCAATCTTCTGTGCTAGAGCATCTACTTTAGCGTTGAACTTTTCAAGGTTGCTGATCTCGTACATCCCACCTTTCGCTGTGGTTTTCTCTGTTGGAGTGCGTTCACCTCCCCATTGGCAGTGGTTCTGAGACATGTTTTCGATTAATTGATAGGGTTCGTCGTATGGCTTATCCATAAGTGCACCGCCCGCGGTAGCGTCTATTGTCAATCTGGTATTGTATAAAAGCCCATTATAGAAAGTATGGATTGTCACCCAGTCTTCTAGACCGTGGTGAGGACATGTCCTCATCATATCTTTGAATCGTTCCCATGCTTCGTAAAGAGATTCAATATCTTTTTGTCGAAATCCGTTGATTTGAGCTCTAAGCATAACAGTTTTGCTTGGCGGAAAATATCTCGCTAAGAAGACGTTCTTCAACTGTTCCCACGTCGTAACGGAGTTGGATGGTAAGGATTGTAACCATGTCCACGCTCTGTCTCTAAGAGAGAATGGGAAAAGATGAAGTCTTATCGCGTCTGGAGTTACTCCATTTGCTTTCACTGTGTCTGCGTATTGTACAAACTTCGTTAAATGTTCGTTTGGATCCTTAGTTGCATTTCCTGAGAATTGGTTTTGTTGTACAGCTGACAGCAATGATGGTTTCAGCTCAAAATCGTTTCGAGTAATAGCTGGGGCAGCAATGCTACTTCTAGGCTCCATCTGAGAGGGTGTAGCGTATGCCTTCAGCGGTTTGTTTGGAGGTCCTTCAGCCATCTTTGATTCTTCTTCGGATTTGGGAATGGGAGTGAGAGGATCGGGAATGTTATGTTTGAGTTGGTACTCAATGATTCGACTTCTTAAATGTAAGAAGCGCTCCAGTTCTGCGACTGAAGGTTTTAAGATATCGCCTTGTGGGCGATTACTTGGCATACAATCGACAGCACTAGTAAAGGAAAAATGAAAATAGTTAACCTAGTCTATACGGCGTAACAGAAGGTTACACTATTGACTAAACGGGTCCCTGGCAACGGCGCCAAAAACTTGGTCACGACTTTCTATGTCTAATACAACTTAACTGCAAGTGCACAGTCTATCGCGTAGTAATAATAGATATCGATCCCACAGGGACTCGTAATCAAACTAGTGTTCTCAGGAGTTACTATGTTTAGCTAGGTAGATAATGTTTAAGGGAATAAGACTGTCACTAAAGGGAACTAAAAATATGTTACTTAAATTATAATTACCTGAATCGATATGCAGTAATTATGTTCTTCGGGGATTTGACAAGTTGTCGGTATATGAAATATTTTTCAGAGTTTATTTAAGCAGAAAATAGTGATCTGAAGACTCTCGTCTCACGATGGTTATTGACGCTAATCATAATTCTAAGGGCCAAACGTACGCTTTCGTGTCCCATTCGGGGTTAAAACTATTTTTTGGAAATCTCTAAGTTCTAATTCATTTTAAAGTGCTTTCGCTGTTATTAAAACAAATGACTAGTGTTTACTATCTGGCCTTGCCGCAGCTTTCGCTTGTTGGTTCGTACCTTAATTAATTTCCCACTTTCGTGGCAAAACTACTTTTAAATAAGTTCTCGCTTTCGCGACGAAGTTTATTCAGTAAATAAATTTAAACACTCAGACCATAAACAACTTTTGAAAAAAGGAAGTTTTCAACTGGTTATTATCAAATCCCTTTCGAATTATTATTACATATCAATTACTTTGATTTAGCTAGACATGGATTTGGGAAAGGCAAAACATGAATGAAAACAATGAATAATAACATGCATCATAATGAAAACGGAAATTACGATTAAAATTAGAAACCTGTAAATATTCCAATTGACCTTTGGGCAGATCCTCCACAAATGTTGGCAGGATTCTGGTCTTTATGCCAATTGATCGTACAAGGGAAATAGGAATTACAGAAGAAATGAAAGGCAACAAAAAAATAGAAAGAAATAAAACTGAACTTTTGCTCTGGAAATGAAATTGGGCAGCACTTCGTTATCTGAATGCGGCTCCCTTTTTCAGCTCCCCTCCTTCCCCTTTTATAGAAATAGAATTCTAACGGTTATAACTTGAAGAAGGTGGACTTAGAGGCAGAAATATCAGGGAGTAGTGGTCCACTATTTGGGACTTGGAACTGCCTCTTGCACGTGCATTTGAAGTTGGGCGTTTTTGCCTGCATGACGGTCGTCACGGTGTGTGACGGTCGTCACCCGTGTGACGGTCGTCATGGAGCTGTGACGGTCGTCACAACAGCAAAATATGCATTCTGTGTTTTTCATGTTGTTTTCATCCGGTTTTCGTCCATATTTCATCTGTGATTGCTTCTTTTCTTCATATTGCTTTGTTTAGACGTGATTATCAAATACCTGCAAAATATCAGACAAATAACACGGAAATAACCCGAAATCAGATCGAAAACAGTTAAACATCAGTTGAATTATGCATCAATATATATATATATATATATACGATTTCGTGTTATCAGCTCCCAAGTCACATTTCCACCAGCCGGTCCTCCCCAAGCAACCTTCACCAAAGCAATCTATTTACCACGAAGCTACTTCAACTCCCGATCCTCAATTCGCATAGGTGATGTCTCCACAGTTAGGTTATCTCTCACCTGTACATCATCCACATGGACTACATGAGACGGATCCGCAATGTATTTCCTCAACTGAGATACGTGGAACACGTCATGAAGGTTAGCAAGCGACGGCGGCAATGCAACCCGATAAGCTACCTATCCTATCCTCTGTAAGATCTGATAAGGACCAATGAAACGCAATGTCAACTTACCTGACTTCAATGCCCTGCCAACACCAGTCACAGGAGTAACTCGAAGAAACACATGATCTCCTTCTTGAAACTCCATTGCTTTTCTCTGTTTGTCATGATAACTCTTCTGACGACTCTGAGAAATCTTCATCTTCTCCTGAATCATCTTAATCTTATCAGTGGTCTGTTGGACTATCTCGGGTCCAACCACAACACTCTCCCCTGACTCGTACCAACACAATGGCATCCTACACTGTCTACCATATAATGCCTCAAACAGTGCCATACCAATACTCGAATGAAAACTGTTGTTGTAAGTAAATCCAATCAAAGGTAAGCAGTTATCCCAAACTCATCCCTTTTCCAATACACAAGCTCTCAAAAGATCCTCAAGTGACTGAATCGTCCTCTCAGTCTGACCATCGGTCTGCGAATGATAAGCAGAACTCAAACGTAACTTCGTACCCAAAGCACTTTGCAAACTCTCCCAAAATCTCGAAGTAAACCTCAGATCTCTATCTGACACAATGTTAGACGGAATACCATGCAAATTGACAATCCTTTCAATGTGCAGCTTTGCCAATCTCTCCAACGGGTAATCCATTCGCATAGGAATAAAGTGAGCAGATTTAGTCAACCTATCCACAATAACCCAAATAGCTTCAAAGTTACCCGGTGTCCTAGGTAAACCAGACACAAAATCCATAGATATGCTATCTCATTTCCATTCAGGAATAGACAACTGTTGCATCAAGCCCGACGGTTTTTGATGCTCAATCTTTGACTTTTGATAATTCAAACAAGAGTATACAAACTCGGCAATATCCTTCTTCATATGAGGCCACCAAAATATTTTCCTCAAATCTTGATACATCTTAGTATCACCCGGATGAATACTCAATCCACTATGATGCCCTTCTTCAAGAATACTCTTCTTCAGTTCAACAATATCTAGAACACAAACTCTAGCATGACATCTCATGATACCATTTTCATCAATTCAAAAATCACCATCTTGACCTTGATTGATCAAATTCAACCGATCAACTAAACTCAAATAAAATTTCTGTCCTTCTCGAATCTCGTCAAGAATACCACTAGTAAGATTCAACATACCAAGCTTAACTCCATAAGAAGTCTTCTCACACACGAAACTCAAATCACGAAATTGCTCAATCATTTCCAACTCTTTTAGCATCATCATCGACATATGCAAAGATTTCCTACTCAATACATCAGCTACCACATTTGCTTTACACGACTGGTAATTCAAACCAAAATCATAATCTTTCAAAATTTCTAACCATCTCCTTTGCCTTGCATTAAATTCTTTCTGATCAAAGAGATACTTCAAACTCTTATGATCACTATACACTTCAAATCTCGTACCAAACAAATAATGCCTCCAGAGCTTCAACACAAATACAACGGCAGCCAACTCTAAGTCATGCGTCGGATAATTCCTCTCATGCACTTTAAGTTGCCTTGAAGCATAAGCTAGAACTTGTTTATTTTGCATAAACACACCTCCTAAACCCATCAAAGAAGCATCACAATACACAACAAATGGTTTTGTCGGATTCGGCAAAATCAAAACATGAGCTGTCGTCAATCTTCTCTTAAGCTCTTGAAAACTTTCTTCACACTTTGCATCCCAAACAAAAGCTTGACCCTTCCTAGTCAATTGCGTCAACGGCAATGATAACTTGGCAAATCCTTCAATGAATTTCCGATAATAACCTGCCAAACCAAGAAAACTTCTAATCTTAAAAACTGATTTCGGAGTCTCCCATTGTGAAACCGCTTCAACCTTCGACGGATCAACTGCAATACCTCTACTCGAAATCACATGACCAAGGAAACTCACTTCCTTAAACCAAAACTCACACTTAGAAAGTTTAGCATACAACTGCTTCTCTTTTAACACAGATAACACAATCCTCAAATGCTCGACATGTTCTTCTTCACTCTTTGAATAGATTAAAATATCATCAATGAACACCACCACAAACTTATCCAAATAAGAATGGAAAATCCTATTCATGTACTCCATAAATACACCTGGTGCATTAGCCACACCAAATGGCATAACAAAATACTCATAATGTCCATACCTCGTTCTAAAAGCAGTCTTCTGAATATCTTCAGCCTTCACACGAATCTAATGATACCTAGATCTCAGATCTATCTTACTAAAGACGCTCGCACCAATCAACTGATCCATCAAATCATCAATCCTCGGAAGGGGATACTTATTCTTAATAGTCATCTTGTTCAATTGTCTATAGTCCACATAAAGTCTCATAAAACCTTCTTTCTTCTTAACCAACAAAACTGGTGCACCCCACGGTGACACACTTGGACGAATAAACCTCTTCTCAAGTAGATCTTCAAGTTGACTCTTCAACTCTTTCAATTCCGATGCGGACATACAATATGGAGCCATCGATATCGGACTAGTTCTAGGGATTAAGTCGATCGCAAACTCCACTTCTTGTTTTGGCGGTAAATCTCTTATCTCATCAGGAAAAACTTCCAAAAAATCAAGGACAATTGGTAAAGCATCAATTGCTCCACTTTCACCAATGCTCAAAGTTGCCATTAACATAAACACCTTCGCACCATCTTGCACGAACTCGTTCACTTGCTTATCAGATATAAACAAGTCTCCTTCATCATCAGGTTCAGGAAAAATAACTGTTTTATCAAAATAGTTAATATAGACACGAGTGAATTCCAACCAATTCATACCAAGAATAACATCAAGTTGTTCTAAGTGAAGACACATTAAATCAACTCCAAAATCTTTACCAAAAATACTCAACGGACAATTCAAACACACATATGGGGTAGTTATTGAACCCATAGCAGGAGTATCAATAACCATACCACCACTCATAACTGACAACTCAAGATTCAATCTCTTAACACAGTCAAAGGAAATAAAAGAATGTGTAGCACCAGTATCAATTATAGCAATCAAAGGTATACCATTAATGAAGCACGTACCTCAGATCAATCGATCTTCGCTAGCAGTCTTCGATCCTGATAGAGCAAACACTTTCCCATTCCCTTGAGCCTTATTGGGTTTGTCACACCTGGTACTAATATGCCCTTGCTCACCACAGTTGTAGTAAGTCACATTCACACTGCCCCTGAACTCCATAACTTTGTTGCCTGGCTTGCCACACTTGAAACATTTCTGCTAAATGCTTTTGCACTCAGGAGCATGATGTCCTTCTTCACCGCATCTGTAACATCTCACCGAAGTAGAAAATCCTCCCCTACTCGGCTTCTTGCCGTAACCAGCTTTCTGTTTCCCCTTATCAGCAGGAGTCACATACGACTTTCCTCTGAATTGGCATTTTCCCTTCTTGTCATTTAAACTCTTATAGTGGGCAGATCTAGCTCTACTATCTTCATTATAAATCATGCTTTTGTTCACCAACTTAGAAAATTGCCTGATTTCCTGATAACCAACGACTTGCTTGATTTCAAGCCTCAAACCATTCACAAACTTGAGACACTTGGATCTCTCAACATTGGTAGTGCTGTAATGAGGAAAAAAGTTAATCAATTTTTCAAACCTTGCTGCATATTTAGCCACAGTTGAGTTACCTTGTTTCAACTCGAGGAATTCAATTTTCTTCTTCCCTCGTACATCTTCTGGAAAATACTTCTCCAGGAATGTCCCCCTGAAAACATCCCACGTAACCTCAACTTCATCTTCTTCCAACCTATGACGAGTGTTACCCCACCAATCCTCATCTTCCTCTTCAAGCATATGAATGCCAAACTGCACTTTCTGCGTACCCGAACAGTTCATGACTCGAAAGATCTTCTCGATCACTTTCATCCATACCTGTGCTTTGCCAGGTTCATGGGTTCCCTTAAAATTTGGTGGATTTTTCCTTTAAAACCTTCCCAAAGCAAAAAACTCGTCATCGGCGTTGTTTCCAGCATTCACGTTGGCCTGTGGATTCTGTCCAATCGCTCCAGCCAACATCGTCAAAGCTTCGGCAATCGCTTCATCATTCCTACCGGCGACCATTGTTCTGGATTCCAACAACAAAACTTCATAAGAACTAACAATATAGATAATGTCATACACACATATCAGATATAGGGGAATAAACACATTAACAACTTGGTCAACTGACCGATCTGCTCTGATACCACTAATGTAACACCCTTCTAAACCCCGCAAAATGTATATATATAAATAGTCAGAGTAAATTATCATGCATTCACAAAAGGGTGTCACATAATTTTCAAAACATCAAAAATCACATGTCATGCTCATTAACACTTTAATAAATAACCATGCTTTTCAAGATTTCACTTCGCATGTAGCAGTGGATTCAATTTATATCACAATTCTCTTAACAGAAACATTCGTGTTCATCACATAAATCAACATCATAATATTCCAATGAATATAAAAACATAGCGTAGAGTACATAATGTATCTTTGAGACATAAATCAAGCGATCCCAGTGTTACATGACCAGAGCACGACTCGACCCAACATAATTAAAATACTAAACAGCTACACCAACAACGACCTCGCAACTACGAGCAGTTCTACTCTTTGGTACCTGCGCGATGTCATATAGGAAATCATTCCAGCATAAGGGTGAGAATTCACATCAATATTGAAATCATAAGATAATGAATAATGTAAAACATGTCAGCACAAACACCAATATTCTCACACTTCAATCTTCATCGGCCAATATCATTCAACAACTACACATTCACAACTCTCAATTCAACAAGTCATACACATACGCATACTCTCATACAATAATTATATATGTCATGCGACTCAATGCAACTCAATACAACTCATGCCATGTGGTACCAACACTTGTTATTATTTTTTGGTTTTTACATTTAAACCGGGTCCGTCCCCTAGACCAATAACAAACAAAAGCCCGTCCCCTAGGCTTTTAAACCCCACTCTAGGTTTGGGACAAGTCACTAGTCTCCACGAAACTAGTAAGTATTACCTCTTGACAACAAATAATGTGTATGCAATCAACAACCATATGCACTTAAGACCGTTCTCGCATCTTAATCCCATGCATTCTCAAATAATTCATCACACAAGAGTTATAACATGATTGCACACACAACACAATTCATAATAATCAAAGTATTCATACTTTCAACATCATCACTATATTTATCAAGTATTGCACAAGAATCAATTAGATTCAATCACAATTCACACCACGATTCAACGATTAAACATAGGACAATCAATCCATCACAAATAATTGAATTCAATATTCAATACATAATCAGCTTGTTAAACAGCAATTGATATCTCAATAACCAACCAAAGGTTGATATCCAATTAATACTAAAGTAAATAATCAATAATCATCTCAATTAATCCATGTTTTAGTTAAGATTTAATTAGACAATGACTCTGTGTAATCAAACTTCCAGTACATGACTTTTCCAAATTTCAGCTAATGCAATCAATTGTAGTAAACATGCAATCGATTGGACATGTGGGAAATTCACTTATTCCAGCTTTTGTACAGTATGCAATCGATTGGAGTTATTGTGCAATCAGTTGTAGCTTTGAAAATTTCATCATTTTAGCTACTATTTTGCTGTGCAATCGATTAACATCTTAGTGCAATCGATTGCTCAGCTAAAAATTCAGTTTCTAGCAGTTTTGCTCAGTGTGCAATCGATTGACATATTAGTGCAATCGATTGCTCACTGTGCATTTTTGAAAAATTGTGCAGAAAATTGTATTTTCACCAACCATTCCCTTCTTTGCTACAGTAATCGATCCCATCATATTAGGGCATTCATAAAAATCAAAAATTCACTAAATCATGAGAAATCTAAGGGTTTTCCCTACACAAACTTCTACCCATTAATCATTAACCCACAATCCCAATAATGAGAGAATACCCACCCTTACCTTAGGTTTTTCTTTGGGGAAGAATCATATATTCCTTGAATGCTTGGATTTTGAGTTTCTCTCCTCCACTCTTCATTTTTCCTCTTGCCTCTTTCTCTTCTTCTCTTCTATGTTCTCTATTCTCTTTTTCCCTTTTTTCCTTCTCTTACTAACTTCTCTTTTCTAAAACCCTAATTCTTAAGTTATTGGGCCTAACCCAATTCACTTACTATTCACACACTACACTAACTCACTAATTCTAGAAATCAATCATCTCACCAATAAAATAAATAATTACCCAATAATTCAAATAATTAAAATAATTCCAATAAATCAATCAATTAATATAAATAATTAATTATTAAAAATTGGGGTGTTACAGAGGTAGAGAGAAACAATTAACAAAACATTGAGTTCTGGGTTGAGTTGAGTGGTAGAATGGACAACTTCTGATTGTTGGTATAAGCAGCCATCCTTCGGAAGTACATGATAGATGAGCTCTTGGGAAAGAGTGACCCTTATACTTCACAAACTCAGGAGTTTTGAACTTAGAAGGTCTAATAAGGCCAGAAATTAAGCACATGTTGTCTATGTCCACATTGAAGAAGTCGGTACCCTCAACGACTTTAAGTCTCTTATCTATGATCTGAAACTGTTCATGGACAACCTCAGGCTCAACAAAATCCTCATGACCTTCACCTTGAGCACTGGAAGCATTATAGTCAAAGAAAGGAGCTTGAACAGTCTGGGCAACAGTGTGGACCACAGGTCTGACCAATCATAGCAATAAATGCAATAGGTAGAGAGTAGTTCTGAGGTAAACCAAACTTTGGCCAAGTTGAAGGTGGAATTTGAATAGGTGGTGGATCAGCACTTGAAACTTCCTAAATGACAGTCCTTTGAGGTTGCTCTACTCTGGCAATCAGGAATTGGAGCATCTCGATGAGCTTAGTTTTGTCTAATTTCAAATCATCGATCTCCATTTGGATATCTGCATTATGCACTTCTTGCTCTGACATATTGTGTCTGTAATTAGCTTTAGTCCTGTATCGGTGTCGAGGAATCAGCTTGACGACTGACAGGTGACACTGGAAGATAGAGAAAATTGGATATGAGTGGTTGGACAAACAAATAGTATGCAATAAATCATGCAAAAATGCAAATGATATGCAATGCGATGCAACACAATATGCAAATCACACATAGCATGATCAAAGGTTCAAGATCAGAGCATGGAGTCTAGATAAAAATCCAACCACATGGTGCATACTAGGGGTAAAGCACCTGCACAACGAGTTCTAATAAGGTTTCCAAAGTATTTGATAAATCTTTTGGATATCATTAACTTACACGACTACTCATGTGAGTCAACAATATTCTCAAGATAAACTCGTCTGAGCATAGTATCATGTATCAACTATTAGGGACTACTCCCTCACAATCATCGCACTACATCCTAAAAAGGCCAAGTGGGGTAAGTGGGTAACTAAAGGTCCTCAGTTTCAGGGGCTTCTAGGTTGGAAAAACTAATGAACATACGATAACTCATGCGTCATCAGTAATCCCAAAGGGGTCTCAAATGAGCATGGTTATATTATATGTTAATCATGTTAGAACTACTCCTAACAATCAACTATCGGCCATACTACAATCCTATCATAAGTACACTTAAGTCTAGGTTATGACTTATCTTACCACTCAAAAGTCACAACCCTGCACGCAGAAAAACCCAAGCACATACAAATATATGTACAAATGTACAAGTATACAGATATAATAGCAAACAAAAATAGCAACACAAATATAACAAGTTAGGCTCAACCCACTGAATAATGCTCCCCCGTGAAGTCGCCATTTCTATCACGATGAGAATCGGATATCAAGCTATGAGATTAGCTTGAACCACAAATCATGATGTCACCATCGAACTTTTATTTTAACTAAGGGAGTGGAGAAAAAATCGAACAAAAACCCTAACTAAAATGCAAAGCAAAAAGCAAGGCCTAAACCTAAGCAAAAGAGATATCAAAGGTACGGGGGTTGGTTATACTAAGGGGAGGTATTAGCATCCTAAGCATCTGTAGTACTCTACAGGAACCTCTTGAAATATTTGTGTTATTGCTAAAATTGTTTGCTAAAGTAAGGATTGGCAAAGTAAATAGAAAAGCTGGAAAAAGAATAAAGGTAGAAAAATAATAAGGTAGCTCGCTAGGATCTCGAAATCCTATGCCTATGTACCCTTAATAAGAAGTCAGAGCAATCGTGAAAAAGGGTGTAAAAAGAAAAGAGTATGAAAAAAAAGAAAAGGTTGTGAGAAAAAAGAAAAGTGTGAATAAAGAAAAGGTTGTAAAAAAGAAAAGGTTATAAAAAAGAAAAGGTTGTAAAAAAGAAAAGGTTATAAAAAAGAAAAGGTTGCTCGCCAAGGATCGGGGTCTTGTGCCTACGTATTCTCAAGAAGAACTTGAGAAATCAAAGCGTCCGTAGTTTGTAGAACTACAAGTTTCCAAGTTCTAAGAACCAAGAATAACTAAGACAAGTAAAGAATAAAATGAGGGACACACACAATGACAATAAGTCAACATATAGTCTCTCCCGTCAGATTAGGTCACAAGGATAAAAAAAAAGCAACAAATACATGGAAGAACATCATGTAAATGACAAGCAAGAATACACAGACACAATACATACAAAATAACACATGATACACATAAAAAAATCATGGTAATCAACAACAAATAAAATGAATAACAGACACGACAAATCATTGTGTAATTAGTAGATAAAGATACGCAACAAAACATTGCGAACAAAATCCACAAACATACATGGAAGAACATCGTGTAAAATCAACAACACATAAAATTAACAGACATTCACGGTAAAGCACTGTGATAACAATTCACAAACAAATAACCATATACAAGGCAAATAATCGTGTAAATCAAACAGAACATGTCCAGAACATGGAAATAAATCAGTCACAAATAGAATCAGGCAACAAACAAAATTATTAATCAATTTGAATATAAATATTTAACAAGATTAACTAATAATTTAATTAATCAAATTAAATACAAATATTTAAATTAGTTAATAATTATAACATATATTTTTGCATTTTTAATATACTAAAACAAATTTTTACATTTTAACATATTACACAAATAACTAATAAAAATAAATAACAAGAAATTACCTAAGAATAGAATGACTAAAACACAAAATTTTAAAAACTATTTAAAATACATCTCTAATTAGCAACCAATCAAAATAAAGTATTAAAAATACATGATAATATATAATAAACAAAAATAAAAGTTGGAATAAAAAATATAGAGAAGACAACGTTACTACATGTTATATGAACATGATATAGTTAAAACAAACATCCTGACATAAAAGAATGTCACTATAATATAACCTATGAACATGATAGGATTAAAATAAACACCACCACATAGAAACATCATTATAATAAAATCTAAACATGATATAGTAACAAATAAGAAAGTACAAAATACACATATCAAAAACATGAAGAAAAAATTAGAATGAAGATTTTATATATACATGTATAGAACTATGCTATTTCTAAACTAAAAATTGTATGCTCTCTCTCAAACTTGTTACTTCATGTCTCTCTATCACTCATTTATGAACAACAAATATTTCAACTTATTTCATAACTAATAATAATAATAATAATAATAATAATAATAATAATAATAATAATAATAATAATAATAATAATAATAATAATAATAATAATAATAATATTAGTAATAATAGTAATAAAAAAAACAATAGAAAAATAAACTTAAAAAAGTAAAAGAAAAAACTTGTTTGAAGATAAGATGAATGATGATTTTGTGAGCAAGAGGTTGAAGATGGGGGAGTGTTAGGATAATGAGTTTTTTTTTTAGTTTATGTGAAAGTGTGAGGGTGATAGATAAGGTTATGGTGTGGTTGCTTCCTTTATATTATTATATGGAAGGTTGGAAAAGAAAAAAGAGTGTAGTAAGTGCATGGTTTTGTGGGAGTAAAATAAGGAGAGAGTACAAAAAAAATAGCATAAAAGGTGTATGGGAACTCACAATTACTTTTATGAGACTTATTTGACAAGTTTCTAAAAAAATAAATAAAATTTATGAGACTTATTTGACAAGTTTCTAAAAAATAAATAAAATTTATGAGACTTATTTGACAAGTTGTTAAAAAATAAATACAATTGAAAATTAAGTATAAAATAAGAAAAGGTATTAACTAAAAAATATATTAATTAAAAGTAGAAATAAAAACAGTAAAATACGAATAATTGGACCGATATCGAAGTGCTCAGAAAATAAAATAAATACACCAAAATGATCGGCGTAAAATATACGATTAAGAAAAATTCAGTGTTTGGTCAAATTTTAAAATAAAATTTACCTGCTAAAATGGCTTAAACTATCCAAAAATACGATCAAAAAGTGGTCGAAAAATTTAAATGAGCATGTCAGGTTAAACTACGTGAAACGTAAATTAATATCACTGAAGTTTGCAGGCTCGATTTTAAAATTTTTTGTCCACTGATTTTATGCACAGTTGACTTTTAGTTTGACCGATTCGGCTGTAATTCCAACAAATTTATTCCAGCTGATAAATTGGGTCTTATGAAAAATATAAAAGATGATAAACTATACAGATGACACAAAAGACGTGGGATCTTAGAGTA
The DNA here is from genome assembly GCA_963859935.3 of Lathyrus sativus. NCBI lineage: Eukaryota > Viridiplantae > Streptophyta > Magnoliopsida > Fabales > Fabaceae > Lathyrus > Lathyrus sativus. The sequence continues at coordinate 118,357,850 of OZ012735.1, forward strand.
AAAAATTAGGGTGTGACAGAGATTATCTTCAGTTGTGGTAGCTCCCCCAATGTGCCTTTGATGGAGAAGAAATGGGGAATCAACTATAATGTTTCTCTCACCGTCAGACAATTTGGATATGCCTTAAATGGACCCCCAAAGGATGAAGAAGTGCAGGAATCTCTGTACTATACTGGCATAGCTGACCCCGGTGTTCTGGAGAAAGTTGTTGATGCATGGAATAAAGTCCACAAGACAGGGAAGCTTTCCTTAAGGAAGAGTGATTGTAGATCCTACGATCTTTATGTGGAATGGATTCAGAAGAATGTTGAGGATATACTATTTCCTTTCTCTATCGAAGAATCTTTGTATCCTTTGTTGATTGAGCAGCCTACGACGATTGATATTCTGAGATATAACAAGTTTTGGGCAGAGAAGAAAGAACTGCATAAAGAGAACGAAGAGTTGAAAAAGGAGATTAGTTAGTTGAAGCATGATAGAGGTGAAGTTGTTTACTTGGATAAGATGAAGTCAAAATCTTTAACAAATAAGGAAAAAGAGTTGGCTGATAAGACCAAGATAAAAGAAAGGATTGGTCAAGACTTGAAGAGCACTAGCAGTCTCTTGCAGCATATGAAAAAGGACTTAGACAAAGCCTATATGGAGATATCCAAATTCAATGAGCAATTGAATGCTACAGTAACTGCTAACAAGAACATGGAAGACTAGCTTCACAATCAGATTAATAAGCTGAAGGCGCAACTCAAGGTCAGAGAGAGAGAGGTGATGGTAGAATCATCCAGAAGATACATAAGTGAGTGGAAACTCCATGAGACTCTATCAGCGCTTGAAGAGCTCAAGATCCTGGCATATTTGAAGAAATCCAAGTTGGAAGATGCATTTGGTGAAGATGCTTGAGAAGAGTCATATCATTGTCTCAGAGATGTTATACATAGAAGGGACACCCTCATTAGAGAATTGGTTGCCAGACCAGATCATCCAGACATGAAGACGATGCTCAATGAGGCTCAGACCTATAGCAAGGAGCATGGTAGTTGGGGAGGATCATCTTCTGATATGTTATAGTAGTTTCTCTTTTTTTTTTATATCTTCATCATCACCAGATCTGTTAGATGGGATCAATACCTTTTTGTATTTGGATCTTTCTCATTTGTTGATGTGTGTCGCTACTCGAAAAAATGCAACAACGGAGAGGCGAAGTGGAAAACTGAAGAGTCGCCATCGAACTTTATTTATCCCAAAATGGGAAAGGAAGATATCGAGAAAACCCCACAAGAAGGAAATGAATAAGATGGTCTCGCAACCAAGAGAAAGGGTTCAGAATCCGGTTATGCAAAGGGAAGGTATTAGCATCCCTCACATCCATTGTACTCGATAGGAACCATTTGCTTGTCTATGTGCGAGGATATTTGCTAAAGGATATTGTTTCTAAAAATGTTCTAAAGGGAGAGAGAAAGGCTGGAAACAAAAGAATGAGAGAAAAGAGGAGGTGGAAAGGGGAAGGAGACTCGATAGGACTTTGCAGTCCTATGCCTATGTATTCTCAACAGGTATGAGAAATTCAGAGTCAGCATAGTTCGGAGGACTACAAATGAAAAAGATAGAAGTGTGCTAGCCAAGGATTGGGGCCCTGGTGCCTACGTATCTTCACTTAAAAGAAGTGAAGAATCAGAGCGTCCGTAGTTCAAACTATAATTCATTGTTGTTATTTATGGACAATGCTAACACACACATTCTAGCAGTTAGGTGTATTGTAGCTCGCTTGTGGAGTCTTAGGTGTTACCTGTTTGCGATAGAATGGACGTAACATGTCCTTTTTGAAAAGATTAGCTTTCTCCATCAAGGCAAGATGTCACATTTGATTTGTGAAAGTTATTTTTAAAGGTGAAATAAGTCCTCAAATAGTAACCCTTTGTGGATAGTACCCAATTCTTTATCTCAAAAGATTTATTATGAAAATGGTTTGGCAAATATAGTCACGTCTTCGTATTGAAAGACGAGTATCGAGACCACACACTCTAAAGTGAGTATCCTAATACTCGGAGAGGAAGAAGTCTTCACTAAATCCTCTCTCTTTAGTTCAATACAAAGAGAAATTTATTCTCTTATTTAAAGTGTTTTGATTTTGAATGGTAAGTGCTTTATGACAGTGAACCCTAAAGGTAATGTCAAGCACTCGAGATAGGACAAGGCTGAAGGTGAGAAAATACTTAGAAGGGGGGGGGGGGGGATTGAATAAGGATTTAGAAAATATTATGGCAATAAAAACACAATGGTTTTTATCCTGGTTCATTGAACTCAACTATCCAGTCCACCCTATCAAGAGTGATTTGTCTTTCTCTACAAGGACTTAATCCACTATAATCAAACTGATTACAATATCAACCATTAAGAATAACTGTCTTAGTCTTCTCAAGAACTACTGACCACAACTTGGTCTTCTCAAGGAACTTTTACAATCAAATGTTAACTAAACAAGTGTTTGAAATGCTTCTAAGAAAGCTATATCACAACTGTGATTTACACTTAAGTTTAAGAACGTATGAAACTATTCAACTAAGAATAATAATTTGTATGAGAGCTTTGAGAGATTTTCAATGGATTTGTCAAAATACGTCAACTGAAGAAAGTTGTTGAAGGCTTGCTTATATAGACAAAGAAGTCCAAGACGTTGCAAGCTTGAATACTGTGTACTGCAAAGTAGTTGTAGTCTTTTGTCTTCACATCACTTGACCTTTCCTAGAAGTAGAACGTTCAGAGAAATCCTTTTTGCCTGAGTTCTTGTGTCTAGCATAAAAGAGGAAAGAGTCGTTTGGCATAACCAACGGATATAACTTTGAATAATCTTCTTTAATAAGTTTCTATTTCACAGCAATCAACATCAGAACCTTGAGTGATCAGAGTCTTGATGTCTTCTGAGTTTGTTGTATCAGAGTGTTGCAGCAAGTGTGCTTCAGCGTGAAATTAATCAGAGCAGAGTTTGGAGATCAGATCCTCAGTACTTGCAGCGAACAGTACTATCAGAGTCTTCTGAAAAACAGTGCTTGAAACTCTTCATACAAAGTCTTCAGTCTATGCTTTATATGCTTCTGTAGCTTCTGCTTCAGATCCTTCTGTAGGCAGCGCTTAGAGTCTTCTGTAGGCAGCATTCAGAGTCTTCTTAATTAGATGCTTCTGACACTTAGAGCCTTGCGTAGTTCAACGTTCAGATCCATTTTTGCTTTCAGAAGAATATTAAATTTAATATCTGCAACAAAAATACGTGAACAAATTTAAAGTATATAACTTCTTAATACAAAATTTCATAAGCGTTATCATCAAAACATAGAGATATAACTAAGAACCAATCTGTGTTCTAACAATCTCCTCTTTTTTGATGATTACAAAAACATAGGAAATTTTATTCAGTAAAGAGATAAATATAACTCCCCCTGAGATTATGAATCTCCCCCTGAATTGAGTACTAAGAAAGAATAGAAACTTCCCTTTTTGCATGAGTGTTCTTTTTAGAATCAGAGCCTGAATGTTCAAAATTAGAGCTTGATTTGGATGAACGTTTCAGAATCAGAGCCTGATTGGTTAAAACTTGATCTGGGGATCTCAGAGTTACTTTAAAGAATTTTGTCAGGTTTATCATTATAGTTCTGAAATACTAAAAATTCATGTTAGTTATGATTTGATATGTCTGAATTCCATTCAGGTAAAGTTTATTTGAAAAGTCAGAATTTCATTTTCTCCCCCTTTTTGTCATAATCAAAAAGAAAAACTTTTAAAGACAAATAAAAGGAAACAGAGAGAAAAGATACAATCAAATAGAGAAAACATTCAGATTCATTCATTCAAATAAATATTAAGATAGAACAAACAAAACATCAGATAAGAAATGCAAAACAAGTGCTCAAACATCAAATAAAGAAAACATAAATCTAAGATTGTTTGGAAAGAAGCATCTTCAGAAGGTGGGTGATCTCAGAAGAAGATTCTTCTTGCTTGGACATCCATTTCTCAATGTTGTCAGTCTTCTGATCTTGCCTTGCCATCCAGGACTTTATCTCAGATTGACCAGCTTCCAGCACAGCAATCTTATCTCCTAAGTCTAGGTTCTCTTTCTTAATCTCAGAAGAAGTAGACGGAGCAGATTCTGATGCAGGAGTAGGAGCAGAGTCAATATCCATTGCAGTTGCAGAGTTTGGAGCCACAGATTCAGAGGGTTTGTCCACAATCGTTAGAGCTAAAGGATTTTCTTCTAGAATGACTTCAGAAATAGATCCTTCAATAGTAGCAGACACTCTAGAAATCGAAGGTACATCCTCAAGAAGCAAATTTGTAGATCTTTTCATATTCCATAGCATGGTTCTGGCAGTCTCAACAAATCTGATCTTCGCATCATCAAAGAAGACACTCTTCAGATTTGAAACAACAGTGTTGAATATGGACATGAAGCTATTCCAAATAGAATCAGATTCATTTGAATTCATGGTTGAAAGGCATCTCTTCTTCACAGAGTCTAAACTCATCCTTATTTCTTTCATAAAATTAGCAAATAAAATATTAACATTTAGCCTTGGTTTAGGTTTAAGAAAGGCTTCCAGAATGGATGGCTTGGATTGAACTGGTGGGGTGGTATGGTAAATGTTGGAATAATAAACAGAGGACGAGGATATGGTGGTTTTGATTGAGCAGACATGAGATGAAATAATGGTTTTATTCTGCGTATGGATGGAATGATAGTTCTGGGATTAAAAAGTATGGAATGAAGGCAGAATTTCTTGGTTTGATCACAAAGTGTTTAAGTTGTAAACCAGAGGGAAGGGGATCAGATGGTAAAGGTTTCAAGGATGTAAATGAAACAAAATCAGAGGATCTTGGTTCATAGCCACGAAGAGATGGGGGTGAGCTTACATCTGGGTGAACATCAGATTCAGAAGAATCAGATGATTTAGTTGAATGACATGAAGTGGAAGAAACGTCAAAGAGTGTTTTGAGGGGTTGGATATCCAGAATTTCTGAATTAGGTATGAAAGGTTCAGAGTGTTGGATAGTTTCTGGTTCAGGAGTTTCAGATTGAGGAATTTCTGGTTGAGGTTCTTGTTGTTGTTCTGGTTGTTGTGGAGTTGGTTTTGCTGGTGGTGTTTGATTTTGAGGTTCAGATAGTTTTGGTTCAGAGGATTTTGGTTGTTCAGATTTTTTCAGAGGTTAGTGGTTCAGATGATTGTAATGGTGTAGTGTCAGATGCAATTTGTTTAGAAGATGGAGGTGGTTGTACAGAAGATTGAGATGGTACAGGAATGGTTTGAGTTTGAGAGGAAGGGGGTTCAGGAACAGAACTAATTGTTGATGATTCTATTGCAATTTCAGAAATAATAGGTAAGGATGTTTTAGTACCTCTTATCTTGATGCGTTTGAGAGGTGCAGAAGGAGCTTCTCCAGAAGCTTTTCTTTTCTTCTTCTTTTGAGGTTCTTCAGAAGTTTTCTGCTTCTTCTGAGGTTCTTCAGAAGTTTTCTGCTTCTTCTGAGGTGAGCCTGCAACTTCTTCTTCTTCTAACTCTTGTTTTCTCTGCCTCTTATGTTCTGCATAGATATATGACATTAGTTCACGGTTTAGAAATCTTTCTGGAAGTGGAATTCCTTGTTCCATACATGATCCAACAAATTTGATCAGAACTTCCTTTGGTTCTTCTGCATAAAACGTTGGAAAGTTTTCTATCAGAATTCTTCATTTGCTTACATCTTATGTATTGAGTTTGTCAGGAGCAGAAGTAAGTTCATCTATTACTTTTAGCCTCTGTAAACTTTTAGCATTCAAAACTTTTCCAAGAATGGGTGTAAGTTCTTCTTTCAATCCAGGCACATGCATATGCTCCACCAGACCATTCTCTGTCAAAATGTCTGAAATCAACCTTCCACAAGGGATCCAAATTCTACCCTTTGTATGTTTTGTCTTCATGTCTTCTCTAGATGCCTTGACATGATTCCAAAGATGAGAGAATAGCAGATGAGGCAGATCTACCTTTTTGCTCTGACTAATGCAAAACATGAACTAAAGTTGATCACTGTTCACATAGTCAGGAGAGTTGGTAGACTTTCTATGATGGATGCAACCCATGAAGATTTTAGCCCAGATCTTGTAATTGGGTTTCAGATCTTTGAACTTGTTAGAGGGTTCTCCAGAAGCAATCACCTCTTCATAAACAGCGTTCATGTTGACACGTCCAGTCAGATGAGAAACTCCATCAGTTTCCTCATATCCAATGAGTTTCCTTATAAGATTTTCTGTAATCACAATTTCTTTTCCCAGAACAGATGACACAATGAACTTGGGATAAGCATGAGCATGAATCTAGAACTCTTTTACTAAAACTGGATAAACTAGCCCAAACAGTCTATCAAAGTACTTTTTCCATCCTTGAGCATTAATGATGGAACGCAAATTAAATCCATTTTCAACCAGATAAGTAAAATCCACCAGAGATTCACACAACACTTCAAGTTTCTCAACAGGTGTGAGATTCGTTCTAACAGGTTCCTTGAAAGGAACAACACCCAGATTGGAAGATGATACAACTGCCATTGTTGATTGAAACTGAGCTAAGGTTGAAGATGAAGTAGCCATGGTTGAAGGTTTAGGGTCATGAACAAATTCGGTTTTAGGGTTTAGATGAAAGCAGTAGAACAAGCAAAAATGCATATACGTGTTTGTGAGAGTGAAAAGTGTGAAATGTTGAGATTTGTGGAATTTATAGAGAAAAATTTAGGGCACACAAAAGGTCACACATTCAGCATGTTCTCATTTAACATTTAATGGAATTTAATGTAAAGAATATAATCATTTCAAAGCATTAATGATTCTGACAATTGGGGGGAAAACGAGAAACCAACTATTCAAACAGTACCTCAAACGTCTTTTCAGTATTGTGCACTCCATCTTTTTTAGATTGTGAGTTACACGTGTTTGCTTGCATGTGCTTCTGAAAACTCTTTGAGAAATGAAACGTTAGCCAATGTTCAGATCCTCTAAGATTTGTTAGTTCAAATATACACAGAAATAATAATTCAAGAAATTAAATGAAAGACAGATGAAATACTTCAGAGTTTAAACATTTTGCATCTGAGAAAGTTGCTTCTGATAAATATTATTCTGGACAAAATTCCATTCCAATATTTTTCAGAATAAACTTAAACCTATCTTCAGCAAGGGGTTTTGTGAAAATATCAGCCCATTGATGATCTGTATCAACAAAGACTAATTTTATAATACCCTTCTGAACATAGTCTCTGATGAAGTGATGTTTAATTTCTATATGCTTAGCTTTAGAGTGTAAAATTGGATTTTTAGACAAGCATATAGCAGAAGTATTATCACAGAATATAGAAATATTACTCTCAAAGATCTGATAGTCTTCTAGCTAACTTTTCATCCAGAGCATCTGTGTGCTACATCCAGCAGCAACAATATATTTTGCTTCTGTAGTTGATAGAGCAATTGTAGGTTGTTTCTTGTTGTACCAGGAGATTAAATTACTTCCTAGAAATTGGAAACTTCCAGAAGTACTTTTTCTTTCAACTCTGTCTCTAGCGTAATCAGCATCACAGAATCCAACTAGTTTAAACTCATCAGATTTTCTGTAACACAAACCCACATTAGAAGTACCTTTCAGATACCTTAGAATCCTCTTAACAGCTGTTAAGTGTGATTCTATAGGATCTAATTGGAATCTTGCACACAAGCATACACTGAATAAAATGTCAGGTCTAGAAGCAGTTAAGTATAGAAAAGATCCAATCATACCTCTGTAGAGTTTCTGATCTACTTTCTTACTTACCTCTTCCTTACCAAGAGTGCTTGTTGGATGCATAGGAGTCTTTGCCATCTTACTATCAGTCATGTTGAACTTCTTCAGAAGCTCTTTTACATATTTAGTCTGATGAATGTAAGTGCAATCTGGAGTTTAGTTGACTTGAATTCCCAGAAAGAATCTCAATTCTCCCATCATGCTCATCTCAAATTCTGCCTGCATACATTGAGCAAACTCTTTTCCCAGCATAACATTGGTAGATTCAAATATAATATCATCTACATATATTTGACAAATTAATAGATCTTTCTTAAATGTTTTACAGAAGAGAGTTGTGTCCACTTTGCCTCTGATAAAATTTTTCTCCAGAAGAAAATTACTTAATCTCTCATACCAAGCTCTGGGAGCTTGTTTTAAACCATAAAGAGATTTCTTAAGTTTAAAAACATGTTCTGGAAATTTATCACTTTCAAAACCAGGAGGTGGTGAACATACACTTCCTCTTCTATAATCCCATTTAAGAAGGCACTCTTAACATCCATCTGATATAGAGTGATGTTATTTTGTGCAGCAAAAGAAATGAGTAAACGAATAGACTCTAACCTGGCCACAGGAGCATAAGTCTCTGTGTAATCAATTCCTTCTTGCTGGCTATAACCTTGAGCAACAAGCCTTGCTTTGTTTCTTTCAACTTCTCCTTTTTCATTCAACTTGTTTCTGAAGACCCATTTAGTTCGAATTATATTAAATCCTTTTGGTCTTGGAACCAAATCTCAAACGTTATTTCTTGTGAATTGATTGAGCTCTTCTTGCATGGAAATTATCTAGTCATTGTCTTGCAGAGCTTCATCCACAGAAGTTGGTTTAATAACTGACACCAAACCAAATAATGACGCTTCAGATGATCTGAGGTAGGATCTTGTTCTTATAGGGTCATCCTTCTTTCCAATTATTATATCCTATGGGTGAGAGGCCTTGATTCTGGAAGATGATCCTCTAACATTTGATTCTTCATAAATATTCAAGTTGCTCATTTGAGAAGCTAAAGGAGTTACATCTGGCGTTGCTTATGGCTCTTTCACTTGAACCTTTTCTGCCTCTGAGCCTTCAGAGTCTGTGAGAATTACTTCTCTATCTGCAGAACTTTCAAAATGCTTTGGCTTTTGAATGCCAAGCTTATCATCAAATCTAACATGTATAGATTCATCCACAATCTGTGTTTTAGTATTGTATACTCTGTAGCCTTTAGAGCGTTCAGAATACCCAAGCATGAAACACTTCTGTGCTTTACAATCAAACTTGTTTAGATTCTCTTTAGTGTTCAACATATAACATATACATCCAAAAGGATGAAAATAAGAAATGTTGGGTTTTCTGTTCCTCCACAATTCATAGGGAGTCTTCTCCAAAAGAGGTCTTACAGACACTCTGTTCTGAATGTAACAAGCTGTGTTTATTGCTTCTGCCCAAAAATGCTTTGCCAGATTAGTCTCGTTGATCATGGTTCTGGCCATTTCTTGCAATGTTCTGTTTTTCCTCTCTACAACTCCATTCTGTTGTGGAGTTCTAGGGCAGGAGAAATCATGAGCAATGCCATTTTCATTAAAATATTTTTCAAAATATTTGTTTTCAAATTTGCCACCATGATCACTTCTGACTTTAACAATTTTAAAATATTTTTCATTTTGGACTTGTTTGCAGAAGTCAAAGAACACAGAATGTGACTCATCCTTGTGTTTTAGGAATTTAACCCATGTCCATCTACTATAGTCATCAACAATGACTAATCCATACTTCTTGCCTCTGATGGATGCAGTTTTCACTGGTCCAAACAGATCAATGTGAAGTAACTCTAATGGTCTTGAAGTTGAAACAACATTTTTAGTTTTAAAAGAAGATTTTGAAAATTTTCCTTTTTGACATGCTTCACAAAGAGCATCTGAGTTGAACTTCAACTTAGGAAGTCCTCTGACCAGATTGAGTTTATTAATCTGAGATATACGTCTCATATTAATATGCCCCAATCTTCTGTGTCGGACCCATTGCTCATCATTAACAAACATAAGGCATTTTACATTCTAAACCTCAAGTTCTGAAAGATTGATTTTATAAATGTTGTTCTTCCTCTTTCCATTAAATAGGATTGAGCCATCCTTCTGACTCACAGCTTTGCAATATTTTTGATCAAAGATTATATCATAACCATTGTCACTTAATTGACTTATGGACAATAGATTATGTTTTAATCCTTCTACAAGTAAAACATTAGATATAGATGGAAGGTTACCATTGCCAATAGTACCAGAGCCAATAATCTTGCCCTTCTGATTCCCTCCAAACTTGACGTCTCCTCCAGATTTAAGCTCCATGCTTTGGAACATAAACCTTTCTCCCGTCATGTGACGTGAGCAGCCAGAGTCCAGGTACCATGACTGGCGTCTTGACTTTGCTGCTAAATACATCTGCAACAGGTATTATCTTATCCTTAGGTACCCAGATCTTTTTAGGTCCTTTTGGGTTAGTTGCCTCAAAAGTTTATCTGAACTTCTGTCTTTTTACAACAGGTTTGTTCTGACTCACTTTTGGTTTAAACACAGGAACGTTCTGATCAAAACGTGTGTGTTTAATATCATTCAGATGACCAAACTTAAAATGAGAATATAAGGGAGTCTTCTTAATGATAAGTTTATCAACAGGCATTGGATTTAAATCCTTTCTAGAGGAAGATTCATATCCAATTCCTTTCCTGTTGTTTCTATTAACTCCATAGATCATTGAAGCCATCTTGCTTCTATCTATGCTTTTAGCCAGAAACTTTTGAAAACTATAGTCATATTCTTCTAAAATATTTTTGCATTTTGACTTAGTTTCAGATTCAGAGTCTTGTTGATCTTTTTCAAAATTATTTTTCATTTTCAAATTGTTTTCTTTGAGCTCAGCAACTTCTGACTTTAACAGACTATTCTCAGATTCAAGATTACATTTAAGCTTCTTGCATTTGAGCTTAATCTGGTTATAGTTTTTCAGGACTTCTGATAAAACCTTAATAAGTTCTTCCCTAGAGAGATCAGAAAGTACCTCTTCTGAGTCAGATTCAGAATTAGATTCAGATCCAGATGATCCTTCATCCTGATCTTCCACACCAGCCATCAATGCCATGTTGGCACATTCTTCTTCTGACTCTGATGAAGATTCAGATGCATCTGAATCATCCCATGTAGCCATCAGAACTTTCTTTTTATGCTCAGGCTTCCTTCTTGGCTTCTCCTTCTGAAGCTTTGGGCATTCATTCTTGTAGTGCCCAGGTTCTTTGCATTCATAGCAAACAACCTCCTTCTTTCCAGATCTTTTGTGTCCAGAGGACTCTTTGCGTTGATCTGGCTTCTTGAAGTTCTTGAACTTCCTCTGTTTATGCTTCCAGAGTTTGTTGATCCTTCTGGACAGCAAGGACAGTTCATCTTCTTCTTCTTCAGAAGACTCTTAAGAACTTTCTTCTAACACCTGCAATGCTTTAACAAATTTGTTAGATTTTAAAGCAATTGACTTACCTTTCTTTTGAGGCTCATCTTCTTCAAGTTCAATCTCATGGCTCCTCAGAGAGCTGATTAATTCCTCCAATGTGATCTTGTTCATATCCTTAGCTAGCTTCAGAGCAGTGACCATTGGTCTCCATCTGATGGGCAAGCTTCTGATGATCTTCTTCACATGATCAACAGTTGAATAGCCTTTGTCCAGCATTTTTAATCCAGCTGTGAGGATCTGGAATCTAGAGAACATAGTTTCTATAGATTCAGATTCTTCCATTTTAAAGGCTTCATATTTCTGGATCAACACCAGAGCCTTGGTCTCTTTAACTTGTGAGTTCCCTTCATGAGTCATCTTCAAAGACTCAAACAAATCAAATGTTGTTTCTCTGTTGGTAATCTTCTCATACTCAGTATGAGATATAACATTTAATAAGATTGTTCTTGCTTTGTGATGATTTCTGAACTCCTTCTTCTGAGCTTCAGTCATAGATTTTCTATCAATTTTCTTACCATCCCCATCAGTGGGGTGAACATAACCATCAATGACTAAGTCCCAAAGATCAGCATCATAACCAAGGAAGAAACTCTCTATTCCGTCTTTCCAATAGTCAAACTTCTCCCCATCAAACATATGCGGTCTTGTGCTGATTCTATCCCTTTCTTCATATCTGTTGTTGCTGTTGGATGTTGAAGCTTCAGCCATAATATCAACCAAGAATATATATAAAGAGTTTTCTCAACTGGATCTTTTCTGTTCATGATGAAGTGATAGCACACACAGAACCGGAGCTCTGATACCAACTGAAGGTGAGAAAATACTTAGAAGAGGGGGGGGGGGGGTTTGAATAAGGATTTTGAAAATATTATGGCAATAAAAACACAATGATTTTTGTCCTGGTTCGTTGAACTCAACTAATCCAGTCCACCCTATCAAGAGTGATTTGCCTTTCTCTACAAGGACTTAATCCACTATAATCAAACTGATTACAATATTAACCACTAAGAACAACTGTCTTAGTCTTCTCAAGAACTACTGACCACAACTTGGTCTTCTCAAGGAACTTTTACAATCAAATGTAAACTAAACAAGTGTTTGAAATGCTTCTAAGAAAGCTATATCATAACTGTGATTTACACTTAAGTTTAAGAACGTATGAAACTATTCAACTAAGAATAATACTTTGTATGAGAGCTTTGAGAGAGTTTTCAATGGATTTGTCAAAATACGTCAACTGAAGAAAGTTGTTGAAGGCTTGCTTATATAGACAAAGAAGTCCAAGACGTTGCAAGCTTGAAGACTGTGTACTGCAAAGTAGATGTAGCCTTTTGTCTTCACATCACTTGACCTTTCCTAGAAGTAGAACGTTCAGAGAAATCCTTTTTGCCTGAGTTCTTGTGTCTAGCATAAAAGAGGAAAGAGTCATTTGGCATAACCAATGGATATAACTTTGAATAATCTTCTTCAACAAGTTTCTATTTCACAACAATCAACATCAGAACCTTGAGTGGTCAGAGTCTTGATGTCTTCAGAGTTTGTTGTATCAGAGTTTTGCAGCAAGTGTGCTTCATCATGAAATTAATCAGAGCAGAGTTTGGAGATCAGATCCTCAGTACTTGCAGGGAACAATACTATCAAAGTCTTCTGAAAAACAGTGCTTGAAACTCTTCATACAAAGTCTTCAGTCTATACTTCTGATGCTTCTGTAGCTTCTGCTTTAGATCCTTCTGTAGGCAGCGCTCAGAGTCTTCTTAATTAGATGCTTCTGACACTCAGAGCCTTGCGTAGTTCAACATTCAGATCCATTTTTGCTTTCATAAGAATATTAAATTTAATATCTGCAGTAAAAGTACTTGAACAAATTTAGAGTATATAATTTCTTAATACAAAATTTCATAAGTGTTATCATCAAAACATAGAGATATAACTAAGAACCAATCTGTGTTCTAACAAAGGCCTTCGCCTAACCACTCCACAACCATCCAATTTTATTAAGAAGTTTGAAAATACACTTGATACGAGACCAAGGTTTTTAGGCTCAAGGAGACAAAAAGAAATAGAGAAAAGGTTTTGAAAAGAAAGGGTGGTGAATAGGTCAAGGTAGATTGATGGCGATGCGCGAAGCAATCGACTTACAAAGGTGTAATCCATACAAAGTTAATGTGGGGTTTGAAAGTGATAAGAGAGGAGAGAAATGAGGAGAGGTGGATCCCTAAGATGCAAACCAAGTTAAATAAGTTTGAAAATGACTTGACATTGGATCAAGTCTTATTTGTCCCTTTTATTGAAAATGTATCCTAACCTATATTCATTTTATCTTTCTTAACAATCAAGCAAGCAAGCATAAAAGAAAATTAAGCTATTACATTGTAAATGGGGGAGAGGGAAACATAATACCCACCAAGGGGGAAAATGAGATGCAAACTATGAAGGAATAAGAGAAATGCATCAATTATGGAAGGAAAGGATCATCAAGAATTTATTTCAAGCAATCAAAGCAAAAGACACAATCAAACCAATTAGGAAGAAACAAACAAGTATTTAAGACAAAACATGTTTCAAAATTGGATCAAAGCAAACAAGAGGCACACAAGTGAATACTCACACAAATTTAAATCATCCATACATACTCAAAGGAGTCACATAACACAACTCAAGTAATTAGGCAAATTCAAATGGTTAATGCATAAACATATATGCCTTGAAAAGTTATCCACATATCCATACACGAACAAACCAAAACAATATGAATCAATCAAGATGAAAGAAAATTGAGGTCAGAAACTATGTCATGTCATGATCAACATATCTCAAAGATGAAGGAAGAGGCACCAAGGCATTCAACATGAATCCAAACAAAGACTGGGCATTTGTTAACAAAGATATCATGGAAACAAAGCAACAATGGTCAAAATTATGCAATTAGAGCATGTGAACATGGGAGGTCAGAAGCAACCACAAACATTTCAATACATATTCAACACTAAAACATCAAAGAAGTTCAATATGAATCATCCTCAAAACATGAGTAAAGAACTAGGCATGCATCATTCCTTATAAACCTCAGAAGGATTCAAACATCCACATGAAAAGATAGGAGTTCAAAAGGGAAGCCATACACAATGAGTCAAAGGAAATAATAATCTTAAACATAGCCATTCATGTCAATTAAGATCACAAATAATCAAATGGAATCTTGGAAGAACAATGCTCTAAAACTAGGTCAAAGTATGCCCAATATTATGGTCAAAACATCATCAACTTGATATAGCCTCCAAAAATACAAAAATGATCAAATAAATTCCAATAAAAAAATCAAGTTCAAGTCTAAGTATTCAAGAATAAGTGTGAAAAAGATCTCAGAAGGAATTGCATAAATGCATCATGAAATCAAAACAAAGATCAAAGCAAACCACTAATCGAGCACACATCGAGGACCATTAAAAACCAAAATAAAAATCCCTAAAAAATTTCATGTTCTATCATCAAACCAACCCTCAAACAATCCTCAATCAATTACCAAAGCATGGTAAAAAGATTGGGTCAAGAAAACAATCATAAAGCATCAACAACTTAAAACATAGTTCAAGGGTAATAAGGTAAAAGCACTTCACATTTAATTCAAAATAAAATAAAAATAACCGAAAATATCTCAGCATGTCAAAGGTTCAGAAATATATTTTTATAGAATTTTATCATGATTTTGACAATTAAAAATAAAGCAAATCAAAAAGGAAAAGAAAAAGAAAAAAAAAATAAGAACATAACACGGGGGTGTACTCAGTAAAGCAAAAAACAAAGGTACTCAGTTTACATTGAAATGGACTCAAATAGAGGGGGTGTGGAAAACAAAGTGATGTTGGCCCAATTCACTATTCCAATATTCTTCAGAGTCAAACAAAACAAAACTTGCGTGGAACCTCATTAAAGGACGTGGCGTCCACATGTGAGCCACGTCGTCTGTTTAAAGGTCCAAACATAGCTACCTCAACCATTACACCTCAGACATCAGAGCCCTAGCTCCGGTCGTCTTCCCCGGTGAGCCTCACCGGTGACCATTGTAAACAGCACCAAAACACCTAAAATTTGACATCATCTCGCACGAAATCAAATACTGATCAAGAATATAGCAAGTATTTTCATTTAAACTCACCCTAACACCTTCAAAAACGAGCACGAAAATTGAACACTCATTCTAAAACTTGTACAAACCAAAACAACTACCCTATAAACATGGACTATGCAGATGTAAAACTTCAAATACAACAATGATAAACCTAAAAAATGTCTAACACGTGAGAAAAAGGATTGAGAAAATGTTACCCAAGTGAGAGCTTTGTAGCTTCTGCTCTTACTCTAAATACTTCAACAAACTCTTCCCTTTGAATCTAAAAGATTTTTGGATGATGAAGATGACAAGGAAATGAAGAAAAAAGCTTTGTGTAAGGAGATTCAAAGAAGTGAAATTTTGAGAAAAATGAGAGCTTTTTAGGGTTTTGTTTGGCTGCAAAAAAGGATCCCTCCTTTAGGGTTTCATCCTTAGAGTTTATATAGTGCTTGTGTGCAGTTAAAAAAAGTTACTGAGGTTTAAAGAGGTGTTAAAAAGTTTGAAGAAAAATGGAGAGTATGATCATGTGGTACGGGTAGCATGGCTCATGGTGATTTGAGTGGTTCATGTGGCCTTTTTTTGGGTGGCTGCAGACCAATAAGAGAGTAATAGTGTAGTCATTGTGTTTTTTCTCTTTTCATTTTCTAAATGAAGCGAAACTTGCTCATGAAGCATCTACAAGGTACATGACTTGTTGGTGCATTTGAGGTAAAGTTTGTGGCATGAATAGAATGTGTTATGCGGGTGATTTTGAGACACAAAGGTTGTTGACTCTTTGTTTTATGATTGTGCACCAAACTGTGAGGCATCATGCATGAGAATCATGTCCATATGCTTGACTTTAAACCACCATAGCTCCATGAGTAATGGTCCAATCCATGAGATCTTTAGCTTGAGAGAAATTTAGAAGTATGGTGAGAAAGTTTGATGTTTAAATAACTTTGAACTGAATCTTGGAAGGATGAGAAAATTGGAATTGAAAATGTGTCCAAAATCTGCACCAAGGTAACTTAGAAAAATTCTAAGTTATGAAACTTTTTCAACTTTGACACCTTGACTTTGAAAGCACATAACTTGAAGAGTTTTGTTCCAATAGGAGAGTTCTTTTAATGGATAGAAAATTTGAAGAATGATCTTCAACTTTCATGTTGTGGGAAAATTCATTTGAGATCAAGAGCTTAGTAAAAAATGCCTTGGAAGTTTGGTCCATAAATCTGCCTAGCCACTTTCCAATCTTGACATCTTTGAAACCCTAATTTGGGAGCCTCATATCTTGAGCTTTACACATCTAATGGAGATGATCTAGTATTCAAAAGAAATCTTGGAGGATGCTCTATAACTTTCATGTTCAAGGAAAAATCATTTGAAGCTTGAATCATCATGTAAAATGGACTTGAAAGTAGGTATCTCAAACTGATTTTCTATACTTAGAAAAAATTCTAAGTGTTTAAATGTCATAATCTCCTTTTTCCCAACTTTATCTCATCATATTTCCTAATCCATGAATCTTTTGGACATGTTTCCTTCCACAAACTTGTAGGATTTTCTACACTTAGAAAAGTTTCCATCAAAACCCTAATTTAGTCAAACTCTTGATTTTATGTTTCTCCTTGACTTTTCTTGTTACAAACACATGAAATCACTTGAAAACAACTATCATGCCCTTTATTGACCTTGAGATCCAAGATATTGACCTATTTGAATCACAATTGACTTTTGTTGACCAGATGAAGTCCTAGGACCATTTCCATTGACTGGGGCTTTTGTGATGGCTTGAGATGACACATAATCCATGTAAGGAACTCTCAAGGTGTGTGTTGAGCTTTGGAATAATGTATTGCTCAAAGAACTAGCCACAAATCTACCTTTGAACCAAAACTCTAGACAGTTATCCATGAGATAGGAGGAGGAGAATCAATGCTTGTGTTTTTTATTCAAGTGGTTGAGTGACATGCCTTGATGATGATGGATACCTTGTGACTTAATATTGCCACAAATTTGAGCTTGCGCTTTTGATTGATCTTTGAAGATGAAGCTTTTCTCTTGATTGTTGGATAAGATACCTTGATTCCTTGACTAAGATCCATGCTAGGTGCAAATGCTAATGCAAAATGATAATGATATGGAGGTTAAAGGTTAGGGTGAAAAAGAGGGTGTGATAATGTGTATTGACTCAGCTTTACTTAATCTATGAGAAGATTATTATGGTATTCTTATCCACTCATATGCATCTTGAAATCGGAATCAAGGGAGAGATCTCCTTGTAAATACATAGACATGTTTGCATTTTGCATTTTTCATTTTCATTTGCATCGCAGGTGTCTGCAGTGGCCTTTTGTTCTTATCTCTGCTTGGTTTTCTTCAAAAGTAACAGGATTACAGAATCAGGTTTCCATAGACACTCAACTCGAGGGAATCATCAAAGGATCATGGATTAGGTTCAGGTTGAGTTGCAGGAAGTCAGGGCTCGCATGACTCAGTTTATGGAGTTAATGCAAAATGTTGCCAACGGACAGGAACAATTAAGAACTCTGGTCCAACCTCTAATAGCACGAGTTGATGAAGATTGTGTTTTACATGAAGGAGCTGGCGTTATTCCTCCACCTGTTGGTGGCACTGTTCTACAGGGAAATAATATTCCTACTATTGTCATACCTCCTAGAGAAAGTGATATCAATGAAACTGGTATGTTTCTAATGCAAGTGTGCGTGTAGTACATGGGGCTACTGGCCCACACTGGGATGAGACCGCAATGATGATATCTTTTCTATGAGAGATACAAAAGGTGGTTTTCCATCTGAGGCTGATAAAAGGTTTAAGCTAATTGAGGAAAAGATGAAGTCTTATGAGAACCAAAATTATTTGGGTCTCGATATGTTAGATCTGTGTTTGGTTCCAAGGGTCAGAATCCCTTAGAAGTTCAGGGTACCAGATTTTGACAAGTACAAAGGGAAGACCTGTCCTAGAGTACACATCCGGGCATACTACATAAAGTTGTCTGCATATTTTGACGACGAGAAGTTGTTAATGCATTTTTTCCAAAATAGTCTGGCAGAAGCATCATTAGAATGGTATGTGAGGTTGAATAAAACCCATGTTAGAAGTTGGAGAGAATTGGTAGAGGCCTTTGTTTGCCACTATTAGTATAATAGTGATATGGCACCAAACAGGGTGCAATTACAGAGTTTGTCGCAGAAAAACAACGAGAGCTTTAAAGAACATGCCCAGAGAGTGCAGCCTCCCATGGTGGAGAGGGAATTAATTGACATGTTTATGGCTACATTGCCTGAAGTGTATTCTGAGAAGTTGATAGGTTGTATGTCAACGAGTTTTTCTGACTTGGTAATGGAAGGTAGAAAGTGGATAGTGGAATTAAGTTTAGAAAAATTCCAAATGGAAATGGATCCTCTCCGGAAGGGATGAAGAAATCATATACAACACACCCTAAAAAGAGGAAAGGGGATGCTAATTCTATTTCTCACAAGGGCAAAGGCAGAGCTCAACAGGTTTCTACTGTATCTATCTCATATGCACCTTGGCAACAGGATAATGCTTCACGTCATTACCCTGGTAGACCAAGAATGACAAAAATACAGTTTGAGACTCCTTCGATGTTGTACTCATAATTATTGCAACATTTGCTTCAACTGCAACTTATTTAGAAGAGGACCTTAGTTCCCATCACCGGTGCACCTCCTCCTGGTTATGAAGTTAATGCAAGATGCGAGTTCCATTCAGGCGCCCCCGACCATCACATTGATAATTGTAAAGCCTTTAAGCACAAGGTTCAGGACTTTCTTAACTCAAAGGATATCAATTTCCCTAACAAGGGGCCTAATGTGAACCAAAACCCAATGCCAAATCACGGTGTGGCAAGAGCGAATGCTGTCATTGACGGAGAAAGATTAAATATGATAACGAATATTAAGGATTTGAAGATGCCTTTAAGTTTCGTGAAGGACAATTTGTTGAAGGGGGGAGTATTCCCAGGATGTTCCGCTGATTGTTCAGAATGTGAAGTGCAACCCGAGGGTTGTAGTCTTTTGAAGAAGGGTTTCTAGAGGATGATTGATGATGGTTGTTTATAATTTTACAATTGTTAGGAAAAATGTTGATGATGAAGCTAGTAATGATGGAAGAGATATCACCACGACTTCAATTCCTTGCCGGATCATTAATATTTTAGCGCCCTCTAGGCCAGCACCGGTGATCGTTACTGTTCTAGGACCCGTTCCTTATGAAAGCACCAAAGTCATCCTATAGAACTATGAGGCAAAAGTGTTTTGTAACTGGAAAAAACAAGAGTTGACCAGTTCACCATATGGTGGTTCTACTGTTGAAAACATAGTGGGTGCAGGAGGAATCACTCGAAGTGGAAGGATATTTTCTCCTTCTGAAGATAATACTGACAAGAATGATAAAGGGAAAGGAAAAGCAATGGTTAAAGACGATAGACATCAACAGGCTGGTGGTGACGTTCATTTTCAAAGGATGTCGAGGAGTTTATGAGGCTAATACACAAGAGTGACTACAAGATTGTGGATCACTTGAATCAAAGTTCTTCTAAGATTTCTATTTTTTCATTGTTGTTATGTTAGGAGGTGCACCTAAATGCTTTGTTGGAGATCTTAAATTCATCTTATATACTGCAAGAAATTCCCATTAACCAATTGTAAGGGGTTGTGGCACATGTAACGCTGACAACAGTTTAGGTTTCACCAACCTGGATTTGAATCCTTCTAGGAGAAATCATAACCATGCTTTGCATATTTCCATGGAATGCAGAGGATCATTATTGTCACATGTCCTGGTTGACACAGGATCTTCGCTCAACATGTTTCCAAAGAAAGCGTTAATAAAATTGGATACGCAAGTGTTGATATGTACACCAAGTGATTTGGTAGTAAGAGCATTTGATGGCTCAAAAAGGTGTGTGTTTGGATAGATTACCATGCAAATTCAGATGGGACCTGAGACCTTTGATGCAACTTTCTACATAATGGATATCCAGCCAGCGTATAGATGCTTGCTTGGCCGACCATAGATACATGCTGCGGGAGCAGTTACATCAACCTTGCATCAAAAGCTGAAATACATGATGGAAGGAAAGGTTGTTATGGTGTGCGGGGAAGAAGATATAATGGTTAGCCATTTGTTGTCATTCAATTATGTAGAGGTGGATGGAGAGATTCATGAAACGCTCTGTCAAACCTTCGAAGCGGTGAAAATTCAGGAGAAGCCTCTTGTAGAAGTCAAAGGCCCAAAGGTTTCAATGTCATCTTTCAAGGAAGCCCGTGCTGTTATTGAGTCTGGATCTTCTCAGAGGTGGGGCCAAGTTCTTAATATTCCGGTCAAACAAGATAAATTCGGCCTAGGGTACAAGCCATCTGCTTCTTCTCAAGGCCCTCCAAGATACAAAGGGCCTATTCCATTCACCAGTGATGAAGTCATATTTGATAGGATCCATGTCATAGGGTACGATGGAGGTGATAGCAACTGCGATATGGATGCTTGGATTCATCCATGTGCTCCTAGCCAGAAGTTGTGCAATTGGACCACCGAGAAAGTCATTCATTTACTACTGCAGAGTAATGTTCACTATTTTTTATTATGTTCAGTCCCACGTTCTTCCCAAGACGTAGTGACCCATCTGTGGGGCTTTTTGTTATTTGCATCATTATCATAAATAAAGAACATTTTTCGTATTCAAATATTGTGATCCCTGTTTTTCCTTTTTCTTGTTTTGTGCATTTTATTAACAGAAAAATGGCAATGTGTTTTGTTGGTTGCATTTCATAATAAACATAAACATCAATCATGCAGGTCTTTTATCTCAGATACCATCGATTATGATTCAGCTATGGCTCAGTATGACTTTGATAATCCCATTTATCAAGTTGTAGAAGAGACTGATGAAGACTGCGAACTATCCGAAGAGATAGCTAGACTTGTGAAGCAAGAGGAAAGGATCATTGCGCCTCATCAGGAGGATATTAAAGTCATCAATCTGGGTACCGAAGATGATAAAAAAGAAATCATAATTGAGGCTGCATTGGAAGACAATATCAAGAGAAGGTTGGTTGAAATTCTCCGAGAGTATAAGGATATATTCGCTTAGTCTTACCAAGACATGCCCGGGATGAATACAGATATTGTGGTGCACTAGTTGCCTCTCCGAGAAGAATGTCCACCAGTCAAATAAAAGTTGAGAAGAACAAGGCCTGATGTGGCAGTCAAGATAAAAGAAGAAGTTCAGAAGCAGTTGAATGATGGTTTTCTTGCTGTCACAAATTACCCTCAGTGGGTCACTAACATTGTTCATGTATCTAAGAAAGATAGAAAGGCCAGGATGTATGTTAACTATAGAGATCTAAATAGAGTGAGCCCGAAATACGATTTCCAGCTCCCCCGCATTGATGTGTTAGTTGATAACACTGCTCAATATTATGTGTTTTCCTTCATGGATGGCTTCTCTAGGTATAACCAAATCAAAATGACACAGTGGGGGACTTTTTGTTATAAGGTGATGCCATTTGGATTGAAAAATGATGGGGCAACCTATCAGCGGACGATGGTGACTCTCTTTCATGATATGATTTATTAAGAGATCAAGGTCTATGTTGATGACATGATTACGAAGTCACAGACGGAGGATGGACATCTGGTCAATTTTCTGAAGTTGTTTGAAAGGCTAAGGAAATTCAAGTTGAGGCTAAATCCTAACAAGTGCACCTTCGAGGTGAGATCTGGAAAGCTACTGGGATTCATTGCCAGTGAAAGAGATATTGAGGTAGATCCTGCAAAAATCAAAGCTATTCATGAAATACCTGAGCCGAGAACCGAAAAAGAGGTTTGTGGTTTCCTAGGGAGGTTGAACTACATTGCAAGGTTCATATCTCATCTTACAGCCACTTGCGAATCAATATTCAAATTACTAAGAAAAGATCAAGCGGTCAGGTGGGATGAAAATTGCCAAAAGGCGTTTGAGAAAATAAAAGAGTATTTGCAGGAACCTCCAATACTCATGCCTCTAGTAGTAAGGAGACCTCTGATAATGTATCTCACGGTTCTTGAGAATTCAATAGGATGTGTGCTCGGTCAACAAAACGAGACAGGTAGAGGAGAACATGTTATCTACTACCTGAGTAAGAAATTCACTGATTACGAGTCGAGGTACTTGATGCTAGAAAAAACATGTTGCACACTTGCTTGGGCGGCTAAGCGTTTGAGATAATACATGTTAAACAACATAACCTTGTTGATTTCAAAGATGGATCCGATCAAGTACATGTTTGAAAAGCAAGTACTCTCCGGAAGGATCGCCGGATGGAAAATGGTTCTGATAGAGTATGATATCCATTATGTTTCCCAAAAAGCCATTAAGGGAAGTGTTTTGTCGGAATACCTTGCTGAACAACCGATTGAAGACTATCAGCCGATAAACTTTGAATTTCCAGATGAAGACGTCATGTTTCTGAAGATGAAAGACTGTGATGAACCTTTACCTGATGAGGGTCCTGAGATTGGATCTTAGTGGAAGTTAGTTTTCAACGACACTGTTAACTCACACGATAACGGAATCGAGGCAATCATTACAACTCTTCTTGGTTCTCACATACCGTTCACTGCCCGATTAACGTTCTCTTGCACTAATAATGAAGCAAAATACGAAGTGTGCATTATGGGTTTGGAAGAGGCCATTGATCTAAGGATCAAGAATCTGGATGTATATGGCGATTCAGAGCTAGTCGTTAATCAGATTAAAGGAGAATGGGAAACTCGTCAGGCCAACTTGGTGCTATATAAGAACTATGCAAGAAGACTGATGCATTTCTTTGACAGAGTTGAATTTCATCATGTACCTAGGGCTGAAAATTAGATGGCAGACGCCTTGGTAACATTATCGTTAATGTATAACGTGAATTTCTGGAATGAAGCTCCAACAATCACCATTATGCGTCTTGACAAACCTGCCTTCGTGTTTGTAGTTGAAAAGGCGTCAAATGGAAAGCCTTGGTATTTTGATATCAAGCATTTTCTCAAGACTCAATAGTACCCATCTGGGGCATCTAGCAAAGATAAGAAGGCTCTGAGGAGGCTTTCAGGCAACTTTTACTTGAATAAGGATGGTGTGCTGTATAGAAGAAATTTCAACATGGTTTTGTTGCGATATGTTAATGAACACGAAGCAAGCCTGTTGATGGAAGAAGTTCACGAGGGTTCCTTTAGTACTCATGTCGGTGGACATGCAATGGCCAGAAAATTGTCGAAAGTTGGGTATTATTGGATGACTATGGAGTCTGATTGTTTCAAATACGCCAGAAAATGCCATAAATGCCAGATTTATGCTGATAAGGTGCATATGCCATCGACACCTATAAATGTGTTGACATTTCCATGGCCCTTTGTTATGTGGGGCATTGATATGATTGGGAAGATTGAGTTAACTGCTTCTAATGGACATCTTTTTATGTTGGTTTCCATTGATTACTTTACCAAGTGGGTGGAAGTAGCCTCGTTTGGTAATGTCACGAAACAGCTAGTCGCTCGACTCTTAAAGAAGGACATCATATGTCGTTATGGAATCCCAGAGCGAATCATTACTGAATATGGTTCAAATTTGAATAATAAGATGGTGAAGTAACTGCGCTAGAGTTTCAAGATTTAACATCACAATTCTTCTCCATATCATCTGAAGATGAACAATGTTATTGAGGTAGGGAATAAGATGGTTGTAACCTATAAGGATTGGCACGAGATGTTTCCCTTTATTTTACACGGTTATCGTACTTAGGTGTGTACATCAACAGGGGCAACTCCTTTCTCACTAGTGTATGGCACGGAAGCAGTCCTACCATTTGAAGTTGAGATTCCTTCTTTGAGAGTATTGGCTGATGTGAAGCTTGACAAAGCTGAATGGGTGCAATCTAGGTTGAATCAACTGAGTCTTATTGATGAGAAGCGATTGACAACCATTGCTCATGGCCGTTTGTACCAAATCAGAATGAAGAAAGCCTTTGATCAGAAAATGCGTCATCGGTGCTTCCAGACAGGTGATTTGGTTTTGAAAAGGATTCTTCCTCCTCAGACAGGTCACAAGGGCAAATGGACTCCAAACTACAAAGGTTCATATATGGTAAGAAAGGTTTTCTCTGGTAGAACCTCATTACTATTTACTATGGATGGCGAAGACTTTACATCCCCTGTGAACGCAGATGTAGTCAAAAAATACTTTGCTTAAAAGAGACCCGCTGGACAGAAAAAGAAAAGTCCAGGCAAAAATGGGGCATCCCGGCGAACCATAAAAGGAAAAGGTTCAGGAAAAATTAGGGATAAAAATAAAAAGAATAAACCCGCAAAGTTGAAAACCTGAAAAGGCGTCTTTGGCAAAAATGGGTATCCCGGTGGATTGAAAACCTGCAAGGGCAGTCCGGATAAAGGTTATAGATTTGAAATTAAACAACTGCGGTCTATGTTTGATCTGTGAACTTATCTCGACACACGGTTATCCCGAAGGAGAGGAGTCAGTCTAGGAAGTCTTTTCAGTAGGCGAAGCATTTGTGAGCATTGAAGACATACATGTCATAGCTGAATCGTCACATGGTAGGCATCTGATCCCACATTGCCGAAATTTGTATTTTCTTTTATTTTTGCGCAATTACCTCTTTTTAGGAATTTCATCCAAATTGTAACTTGCCTATTTACAGGCTTTGATCAATAAAGTGTTCATTTCACTCAAAAAGATTTTCATTTCTGTTTTTACTTTTACTGTTTTGTTTGCAAAAACGTACGATAATTTTAATAAATATTACATGAAAAAACATAAAGTTTTATAGAGCATACTAAAAACAATGATTTACTTGAAATATGGGTACCATGAGTGGCAACCAAGGTAGCCATTTCTCATGTAGAACATCCTATTGCTTTTTGTTGGCTTGCAAGATGACATGATCCTCTCCCCAGTAGAGCTTTTCTCCCCAACAGTGAAGTTCTAACAACATCACATGGTGATTCATTCCTCCCTAGCAGAAGTCCAGAAGATTAAGTTTCCCAAGCATATTTGATTTGTACTCCTCCACGAGTGTTCATGGATTGACTACTTCAGGTAGAATAGTGTTGATATGTAATCAGACATTTGTTCAATAGAAGACTCTTTGTTTTCCCATAACAAAGATTTTGTCCTCCCCACAAAATTTTGTTGTCAGATCAGAAGTGATTCGTCACCAGCAGAGGTGTACGTATCCCCAACAGGGTAAAGAGGAAGGATATTCCCTCACCAGCAGAGGGAAACTCAGTATTATTCCCCAACAAGGTTGGTATCTCTTGACTTCTTCTCACAAGCATAGTTTGGTGTTGATTCCCTCGACAGGTAAATCAACGGCAGGTTGATATCTCTAGCAAAGTCCAATGGTCATTGGCATATTTCATAATCAGGCTTTTGGGATGATCTCCCAACAGATGTTATTTCCATTTTCTATAAGAATGGGACTTTCAATAGGTGGTATTCTTATATACCCAGCAAAGTGGAATGTTCATCAGAGTTTGTTTATCCCCAGCAGAGTGGGTTTTTCAATAGGTGTTACTCTTAATTCCCAGCAGAGTGGAATTCTCAGCAGAGTTTATTTATCCCCGACAGGGTGGATGTCTCAGCGGGTGTTATTCATCTTTCCCCACTGAGTAGAGTTTTGTTTTCCCTAGAAGAGTCTTATTCAGGAAGGCCATTCAATATGTTTTCCTCAACAAAATTGGTTTGCTGATCTTCTATGCATTTCTCCGGGTGGTACCTTTTGCATTTGCATTTTTACATAGAACCCTCCCGAATGCGTAGCATTTCTATTTTGTATGAAGTATTACGCCATATTCAAACAAATGCATTCGAAGTATAAGCCAGGTTTAATATCTTTGTTACCAGTCGTTTCTCCAGTAGATGATGGCATTATTCAGGAGATTTTGTGTTATCTTATCCTCAACGAAAATCACTGACAAATGTATTTATCTTACTTGGGTTTCCCCGTAGAGTCGTTTGTTTAAACCTCTCTTTTCCCTAGCAGAGTATTATTTTCAGGTTGTAAGTCGGTTGATTCTACTTCCTGTCTATCTTGGATGTTATTCCAACTTTTGGTTGGTAGTCCTTTGGTTATTCCAACTTTTGATTGGCATCTTTGGTGGGCGTATCCCAACTTTTGGTTGATGTCCCTGGTGGTGATCCTAACTTTTGGTTAGTAGCCTTTTATCCCAACTTTTGGTTGGTATCTTTCATCTGGAATTCGCCTTTGTCTGGCGTCTAAGTTATCCTAACTTTTGGTTAGTACCCGTTACCAACTTTTGATTGGTATCTTTTTGGGTTGTATCCCAACTTTTGGTTAGTACCCATTCTGTTGATCATTCCAACTTTTGGTTGGTAGTCTCCAGCTTTATTCCAACTTTTGGTTAGTACCCTGTGGTTGATATCCCAAATTTTGGTTGGTATTCTCCCCTCAAAGCCGTTATTCCAACTTTTCGGTGATACTAACTTTTGGTTAGTAGCCTTGTATCCCAACTTTTGGTTGGTATTTCTTGTTGACCATCCCAACTTTTGGTTGGTAATCTTCCTTTGTGGAGTCAGCTTCATTTGGCGCCCCGACGATCCTAACTTTTGGTTAGTAGCTTTTTTTTCCAACTTTTGGTTGGATATCATCCCATGCAAAGCCGTTATCCCAACTTTTAGTTAGTAGTCTTCCTTTGTGGAGTCAGATTTGTTTGTTGTTTCGGCGATCCTAACTTTTGGTTAGTAGCCTTTGTTCCAACTTTTGGTTGGTTTTCTCCGTCTTCATTCCAACTTTTGGTTGGTAATCTTGGTTTCATTCCAACTTTTGGTCGGTATCTTCCCCAGTAAAGTCACCGTTTTCTTGGTAACTTTCCTTTATCCCAACTTTTGGTTGGTATCTTTCCCCGCAAGATCGCCTTCGATCAACATCCTGGTGTCGCTACTGCGAAAATCGGCGCCGGCTGACAGAAGAGTCGCCACCGTGCGTTATTTATCCCAACGGAGGGAAAGGAAACGCTCGAAGTAAACCTCGCAAAAAATGGGGGAAAGGTATGGTCATCGCAACCAAAACCTGGGTTCGGGAGTCGGTTACGAAAGGGGAAGGTATTAGCACCCCTCACGTCCGTCGTACTCGACGGGATCCACGCTTGCTTGGGTTGTCTAAAGGATGCAAAACAATCTATCTACGGCTGCTAAATCTAAACGGAAGGGAATTGACTCGATAGAGCGTCGCACTTTACGCCTACGTATTCTCAAGAGAGAAAGTCAGAGTCAACGTAGTTCGGGACTACAGAAAAAATTGGCTCGCCAAGACCTCGCGTCTTGTGCCTACGTACTTCCACACTGCATGGAAGATCAGAGCTTTACGTAGTTCAGGCTAACTACGGCTAAACAAAGGTATTCTCACACAGTAGTGAGAAAATCAACTGGTTGCAAA
The DNA here is from genome assembly GCA_963859935.3 of Lathyrus sativus. Classification (NCBI taxonomy): domain Eukaryota; kingdom Viridiplantae; phylum Streptophyta; class Magnoliopsida; order Fabales; family Fabaceae; genus Lathyrus; species Lathyrus sativus. The sequence goes on from OZ012735.1 coordinate 118,385,743, forward strand.
GGTACGGGAACCTATGGGCAAAACTATGGCTTGGTCTCAAATGCACTCGGGCAAGAGAGAAAAAGGGTTACCATTAGTCGTCAGCGGGAAAGTCTCGATCGCACAGCAGCGAGAGAACAGAAGTTAGTCGTTAGTGTGCTCGCTAGGATATCGCATCCTATGCCTACATATTCTCGTTTGGTACGAGAAATCAGAGCAGCTGTAGTTCGGCCACTTCAGGACCACAGCTCAAATCTCGTTTTATTAACATTCTGAGAAATGGTTACAATGAGTGAATACTGAAAATAAATCTCCTAGGAAATACTGTCCTATTCTATCTTAAAAAACCGAATGGAAAAGAGCCCCCTAACAAGTGGGCTTCTAAACTTACCTCTAAAACAAATAAATCCTAAAAATATTACCTCTAATATTTTTTGCTATTTTCCAACTATTTTCTTCTTTTTTCTTTCAAAATATTTTTCCTTTTCTCAAAATATTTCTTTTCTTTTTTAATATTTTCTCCATATTTTTTCACTATATTTTCTTTTCTTTTTCTCACTATATTTTCTTCTTTATTTTTCTCTATTTTTTCATACTTTTTCTATATTTTTCTCCTCTTTCAATATATTTTCCTCTCTATTTTCTTTACTTATAATCTTTTCCTTTATTGTTTTTCAATAAAAAAAAACTAAACAATATCAAAATAAAGAAAAAGATACAAAAGAGGGGAGGGGGGTACCCAGCCCAGCTGGGGGGTTATACAAGCAAAACAAATAAAAAAACAAATGAGTTGGGCCCAGCCCAGGTCCCTTTCAAAAAAAGCACACGAAGGGGATGTTTGCAAAAAAACGGAGGTGCTGGATCAAAAAAATGCAGTTGGGCCTGGCCCAACCCTCACGTGGACCACCTCCTTCTCCTTCTCCATTCACTCTGAAACCCTAGCCCTTTCTCTCTTCCTTTCACAGCGCCGCCGTCCTTCCCCCTTCTTCAATCTCCGTTCAAACAAAAACAACCACCAATCTTTCTTCCCTCATTGAATCGCCACCGCAAATGTTAAAACACCAACTAATCTCAAACTCAACCCTAACCTAACGAACAACAAACATTCAAGCGGTATAGATCCGGACCATTAACGAAACCCCAGCTTGAAGAGGATCTGACGAAGCACAAAGAACATCTCTGAAGCAAACTTCTGATAACGGATGCACGTGGAAGATCCACTTTGAGTCTTAACGATGGCGATTGGAGTGTCTTCATGAAGCTTTGAAGATTTGACCGGTGAAAGATTATTGAAGCGGAGAACAATCCTCGATGGTGAAATGAAGATTAAGTTGACGAAGCGGCGGAGAACAATACGAAATATGGACAAAGAATTCAAGCTAACCTCATGTGAATAGGGACAAAAGAAGAATGTTCGTTGTTTGAGGATTTCGGATGAAAGACGCTCATGACCTTCTGGTGATTTGGTGAAGATCTCTGTTGATGATTGCTGAGTTCTGGAAAACTTGCTTGAACGAGGTCTTGAAGTTGTTACGGAATTATGAACGCAATGAGTCAAATGGCTGGAAAATTATGATAAACATTGATGGAATCTGGAAATCATGGATGAACATGGTTGAAGGTCTTGCATGTTCTTGGAGAGTTTTCCTGGAGGCATTGATGAACGAGATGATGTTAACGTTGATCGGAGGAGATGGACTTCAAAGATTGTTCGTTGATGAATGTTGATCAGAGATGTTGTTGGATGATGATGTTGATTGGAAGTTGGATGAGTTTTGTTGATGACCGGAGGGGGAAGTTGATCGGAGGAGATGAAGGTTGATTGGTGATTTCTGGGTTTTTTGCATTTCCGGTGACCGGTACGGCGGCCGGAGTAGGTTAGGTGACCGGCGGTGGAAGTTGGGGTGGTTGCATGGCCGCCGGCCATGCAACCGGTGAAGGTTGCGGTGATGCCAAGTGGCGTAGTTAGTGGGAGAGTTGAACGCATGCGTGCCACTTGGCCATGGCGTGGCAGTGAGAGAAGGAGTCTGAATGTGAGGTGGCAGCGTGTGGAGTGTGTAACGTGGGGTCTCTCTTTAGTTTACACGTGGATGCTGGCATTTTATACTGGCTGGGAATTCTGGAACGTTCTAGAAACTGCTGGACATTACTGGACATTTCTGGACTGATGGAAACTTGGACCCTGCGAATTTGGGCTGAAAAAGGACTCTGGGCCCAAACGAAAAAACAAATAAAAACCCAACATTAAATCTGAATAATGAATTAAAAAGAAAAACTAGTTAAAATCTGATTAAATGGAAAATGATTAAGACTAACTACTAATTAACTAAATGAATTAAAATTCTGATTAACCTAAAGCTAATTAAATTCTAAACTATTCAATTAACCTAATAAGGGGAATTATTCTATTAAATCTAATTAACTCCTAAACTAATAATACTCTAAAAATTCCACTAATTAAACTCTATTAAATTTCTAATAAAACTATATTATATTCTATGAAAAAAACTATATTATTTATATCTAAAAAAAACACTTAATTTCTATTAAACCCTATCATATTTTAAAAAGAAAATGCTATTTATTTATTTCATTTAAAATTCTAAAAACTATTAAAAATATTAAACCCTATTAATATTCTATATCTAAAAATATATTCAAAAATTCAATTAATATTCTAAAAGAAAAATCTATATTATTTATCTAAAGAAAAACAAAACTATATTCTTCTATTAAAATGATTAAAAAACTATTAACACTATTTAAAAACTATTAATATTCTAGAAAATTCTATATTATCCTAAAAAATCTATTAAATCCTAAAATGATTAAAATCTATTTAAAAAGAATTAAAACTATTAAAAATCCTATTAATATTCTAAAAAATGCTAAAAAATGATTTAAATCTATAAAAAATCTAAAAATGGCCAATAAAATCCAGAAAAATCACAATAATTCCCAGAGGGACAAAAATAAGCACCGAACGACACATAACACCGTGAGAGTGAGACAGCCTATGTCCCATTAGTGGAATTCTAATGAAACCTTATAAAAATACAGAAAAATTTGAAATTTTTAAAGGACAATACTTAATTATTTAAAAACATACTGTTTCACATACATATGCTTCAAATATATTTTACAGAGTTTGACACCGTTAAGACTAGCGGCCTTGCCACATAGATAAAACATAAAATAAAAGTACAGAAAGGAAACCAAAAAGAAAGCATACCAAAAGGGACCTCCTAAGTCCAACAAGACTGACACTTATACTGACTGTAGTAGTAGGGATGTGATTAGCGTTTGACAAAACACTAACAGCTCCCAATCTAGATGTTATAGTAACACATCTCCACGTCACTTCATATCCTTTCCTTCTGAGTTGTCGGGAAGTACGCAAGATTCGAGCTCATCGTCTGATCGTCATAAAATAATCCAAAATGCAAAACAAAAATGACACAGGGCTAAGATTCATGTACAAGTTTAAAAGTGGGAATGAATGTGTAAAATAATAATATATATGGAAACCATATTTATACAAACAAGCGTATCTTATACCCACAATTACATATACTTTATTTATTCTAATGCATCCCTGAACTATATGCTGACTCAGGCCACTAAACGCTGTCAATGATATCTATCCCATTTACCAAGATCAGATATCACTAGACCACATGCCACCAACGTACTCCCAATTACCAAGAGCTACGCCACCTAACTTCACATGGAGCCTAGGTGTTATAAGTCGATCGTCCCTGAGAATTCAGGCCAAGAACCTTGTCTTGCCTAGCATGCATAGATAATAATCCCCGTCGGGATTGCAGGCGACTGATCAACCTCGTGCGTCCCATACCGCACGGCGGTGGACTTACACATTCCTTAATGCAAGTCTATATGATCACTCACTCATCTTGTGGCAACTCTTAGCCATAAGTATTAAGTTAATAATGGGGAATTATCGTATCAACTTTTCAAGTTATACTTATTATCTAGATACTTAGGTTGAGTACCAAATCCATCCAATGTCTTGCCATATTTGATCTTTGTCCTTACATAATAAGTTCAGTTTGTATAATGGGTAATTGTATGGTTAACTTCCCAGGTAAGAGAGGTGGACTGTAAACGGCATAGTCGACCAAGTCTTTCCTTAGCCAGAACCCAACCAAATATAACTACTCATTGTATCCAACTTTCCTTATGTTAATGGGGATCAATTACTTAATATCTAGCAATGTTTTTCTCTCATTAACCGATTATTTCCTTAATCTATCAATCACAATCATTCAAGTATAAATAAAATAAACAATTATAAAATTAACCGAATAATGCAAGCACAATACAATACCAAATTGTCAAAGATTATTCCTATGATAATTAATTAAGGCCGGCGTAACCTCGCCTAGTGATTTGTGAAAATCATTATTTGAGAATAGGCTCTCCTTAATTATTTATCGCTAGTAGGGCTTAGGTCACCACTACACACATATATATTAAGTTATTTTACGCTAACCGTCCCAATCGTATACGAAATCTTGCCCCCACCTTTTGTTGAGTGTTGTTGAAAGTCCACAAGTGTTGTCTTCGATCTTTGCCAAGAACCTAATTTACGATAACCGTTGGATTGTACGAAATTTATGAAATAATTAGAATATAATTTATGGTTAATTGAACATAATCCCGTTATAACTTGAAATATTTATTTATTTAAATATATCATAATAACCTCCAAAATAATTATTAAATTCAAATATAAATTATATTATACCTCCTTTTGAATTTGTTTGTTTTAGAAAATTGTCAAGAGTATATTTCTAATAACATTTAAATTATAATAAAATTTGGGCATTATAACGACTTAAAATGGTAAAATTTATTTTGGACTTTATAAGTTCAATATATCGACGTCTGAACGGAATTTGCATAGAAAATTTAAAATAACCTTTATATAAATAACATAATTAAAATAATATAATTAAAATAAAATGGACATTATAACGGCTTACCGATTACTTATGAAAATGATTTGGGCAGAACTTTGACGTATAAAACTCCCTTGAAACTTTAGAAGAACTTTTACCACAAAATACTCTAAAGGTTACGAACCGATATCGTGGGAACTTCGATAACTAAAACTAATATTGCTATATGAAGAAATTAGAGAAGGAAAGAAGTAAAGAAGTAAGAAAGATGATTTGTGATTGAATGAATGAAAATGGGGTGGAAGAGACCCCTATTTATACTAGTTGTAAAATATTAAAATAACATAATTTATCATCTTTTGCCCATACCTTCCAACTTTTCAACTCTTGCTAGTAAATATGTCTCTATCAAATATTTACTAATCTTTCATCAATAGTGCTTTAGGTGTTCTAGTATGACTTTGTGAAAATAATTTATGACAAAGGTATGGGAGCTTGATTTCATGACATAATATTATGTAGGATATTAATAGAAAATGAGATATATATTTCTTTTATAAAAAGTAAAATGTTAATAATATTAATAATAATAAAAATAGTAAAAAGGATAGTTATTTGATATTTTTATTGTCTTAAGATTATTTTATTTATTAATTGGTTTATAGAGTAAAATGATAATATTCAAATAAAATAAAATCAATTAATAATAACAAAACAAGAACAACAATAATGATAATAATAATATGAATAATTAATTAACTTAAAGTTAAGGGTTTTAAGTACCAATTTAAATTTCAAAGTTTAGTTTATAAAATGAAACGATGATATTCAAATTGAAGAATAAAAGTAATAAATATAAAAAGTAATTAATTAATAAATTAATTATTATAAGTGTTAGTTTCAACATTTAATTTTTAATAACTAGCATTGTTAAAATCTCAAATCTAACTAGATATATTATTTAGTGTATGGAAAAATTAGGATGTTACATTACCACCCCCCTTAAAAGAAATTTCGTCCTCGAAATTTAGCGTACCTAAAACATATGTGGATACTTCTGACGCATGTCTTCTTCTCTTTCCCAAGTAGAATCACCAGTTACATCATCCCACACGACTCTAACCAATGGTATTTGCTTTCCACGAAGTTCTTTAATACGATGATCTAAGATCTTGACAGGTATAGCCTCATATTCCAAATTATCTCTAAGTTCCACAGTTTCAGGCTCAATGACATGTGAAGGGTCCGGATAATACTTCCTCAGTTGTGATACATGAAATACATCATGAAGATTAGACAAGTTTGGCGGCAAAGCAATGTGATACGCTACAGGTCCAATCCGCCGTAGAATTTGAAAAGGCCCGATAAACCTTGGTGTTAACTTCCTAGTTTTGATTGCTCGTGCAATTCCCGCCCTAGGAGTTACCCTAATGAACACGTGATCTCCTGCCTCGAACTCCAAAGGTCTTCTCCTCTTATCATTATAACTCTTTTGACGGTCCTGTGCTGCCTTCATTTTTTCTCTAATAAGTTTAACCTGATCTGTCGTTTGTTGCACGAATTCTGAACCCAATATTTTATTTTCTCCAACCTCATACCAACATAAAGGTGTACGACACTTTCTTCCGTATAATGCTTCATATGGAGCCATGCCGATACTTGAGTGAAAACTATTGTTGTAAGTAAACTCAATCAATGGTAAGAACTCGTCCCAACTTCCTTTGTGTTCAAGAGCACAAGCTCTCAACAAATCCTCTAACGATTGAATCGTCCTCTCAGACTGGCCATCCGTTTGGGGATGATAAGCTGAACTTAACCTCAGTTTTGTTCCTAACTCTAAATGCAACTGATGCCAAAAATTTGATGTGAATCTGGGATCTCTATCACTGACTATACTTGAAGGTATTCCATGCAATCTAACAATCTCCTTTACATATACCTGAGCTAGTCTCTCTAATTTAAACGTCTGGTTGATGGGAATGAAATGTGCACTCTTTGTCAACCTATCAATGATCACCCAAATTGCATCATGTTGTTTCTGAGTCTTAGGCAAAGCGGTTACAAAATCCATGGCTATTCCGTCCCACTTCCACTCTGGAATATCTAAAGGTTGTAGCAATCCGGCTGGCTTCTGATGTTCAATCTTTGCCTTCTGACATACCAAGCAACTTTGAACATATTCTGCTATATGTCTCTTCATTCCAACCCACCAAAACATTTTCTTCAAGTCTTGATACATCTTTGTGGCTCCTGGATGAAAACTCAACTTACTTTTGTGGCCCTCTTCCAAAATCAACTTTTGAATATCCTGATTTTGAGGTACACACAACCTTTCTTTAAACCTTAGGATTCCATCACTCCTTATGTTAAACTCTCCATTTTGACCATTTCTTATATTTTCCTTTATGCTCACTAGACGGTCATCAAGTTGTTGTTCATCTTTGATCCATTTCAGAAATTCATTAGACACGACAATAGCGCCTATGAATATACTTCCTTCATTGTGATGTACTCCTAAGTTTAAATCCACGAATTTGTCAATCAACTCTTCTTCCTTCAACATCATTGCAGATACATGAAGTTTCTTTCGACTCAAAGCGTCTGCTACAACATTGGCCTTTCCGGGATGATATTGCAACTCAAAATCATAGTCCTTCAAGAATTCCATCCAGCGCCTTTGTCTCATGTTTAAATCTTTCTGATCAAATAAATGCTTCAGGCTTTTGTGATCACTTAACACAGTGAACTTTGATCCATAAAGATAATGCCTCCAAATCTTTAAGGCAAACACAATTGCCGCTAACTCTAGGTCGTGAGTTGGGTAGTTCCTCTCATGCACCTTCAATTGTCTTGATGCATAAGCTATCACTTTCCTTTCTTGCATCAACACACACCCAAGACCTTGATATGACGCATCACAATACACATCAAAATTTCCTAATGGGTCTGGTAAGATGAGTATTGGTGATGAAGTCAATCTTTCCTTTAGCTTCTGAAAACTTTCTTCACACTCTTTAGTCCATTCAAAGTTTTTACCTTTCCTCGTTAACTGAGTCATGGGCAAAGCGATCTTTGAAAATCCTTCAATGAACCTCCGATAATATCCAGCTAGTCCAAGAAAACTTCGAATCTCGCCAACATTCTTTGGACTCTCCCACTTTGTTATTGCTTCGACTTTACTTGGGTCTACTGCAATACCTTCTTTACTAATTACATGACCAAGAAATTGTACCTCCTTCAACCAAAATTCACATTTCGAGAATTTCGCGTACAATTGAAGGTCCTTTAATATCTGTAGCACAATTCTCAAATGTTCTCTGTGCTCTACCTCATTCTTGGAATAAATCAGAATGTCATCAATGAAAACTACAACAAATTGATCTAAGTATGACCTAAAGATCCTATTCATGTAATCCATGAATACTGCTGGAGCATTAGTCAAACCAAATGGCATAACTAAGTACTCATAGTGTCCATAACGGGATCTAAAAGCTGTTTTTGGAATATCATCTTCCTTCACCCTGATCTGATGATATCCAGACTTCAAGTCAATCTTTGAGAATACTGATGCTCCTTTTAACTGATCCATCAAGTCGTCGATTCTAGGCAAAGGATACTTGTTTTTCACAGTGGCTTTATTGAGTTGTCTGTAATCCACACAAAGTCTAGAAGAACCATCCTTCTTCTTCACAAACAAGATTGGAGCTCCCCATGGCGATACACTTGGTCTAATAAATTCTTTCTCTAACATCTCGTCTAATTGTTTCTTTAACTCCGCAAGCTCTGAGGGTGACATTCGATAAGGAGATATAGAAATTGGTCCAGTTCCTGGAACCAAGTCTATAGAAAATTCCACTTCCCTAACCGGTGGTAAACCTGGAACTTCTTCTGGAAAGACTTCCGGGAATTCACAGACTACGGGAAAATTTTCCACACTAGGGGTTTCTCCTACTGACATGGAGAATAGCATCATAAAACTTTGAGTGAGGGTTTCAGCTTTGCTGATTTCTCCACTATCTTCTCCAAATGTAAAAATTTTCTCCTTGCATCTCAAGTTGACATCGTTGGCTGATAACCAATCCATTCCTAAGATGACATCTAGGTCTTGTAGCGGGAGTACCACAAGATCTACTAAGAATCTTCTATTTTCTAAGATTATTGGACAGTCTACACAGACTGAATAAGTTACCATTCTTTCTCCCGAGGGAGTTGTGATAGTCAACTTATAATCGTGATCAACAATTTCGAATCCCAAAAATTCAGCACAAGAGGTAGATATAAAAGAATGTGTAGCTCCTGAATCGAATAAAACTGATACCAACTTATCTCCAATTAAACACATACCTTGAATTAACCCAGCTGACTTTGAGATCTCAGCTCCTCTAATTGTAAATACTCTTCCTGTGGTTGGCTTATTTTGATTCTGAGGTCTCTGACCAACACTTGGGCCTCCATTTCTTGCTCTCCCTATGTTGTTATTGTTTATTAGGCCGCTCCTCTGGCCTGTTGGTTGACTTTGTCCTTGGGGACAATCTTTGAGAAAGTGGCCTTTCTGACCACAGCGAAAACAAGTTCCAATATTTCTATTTGGACAATCTTTGTTAAGATGTGCCCCTCCACAGCTGTAACACTTGAACATTAACCTTCTAGAATCCTGGTTATGATAAGGTGTAGGCCTTTGATATGGCCTACCCCCTCGTTGGATTCTTCCTCCGTGGCCTCGGTTAAAGTGGCCCTTGTGATTGTTGTTTTGGGTTGATCCTCCTGATCCATATTGATTCTTCCTATTGTCAATCCCTTCCAACTCCAGACACCTTTCTACTAGCTCACCAAAGCGCATAATATGCAGAGGTAAAACTGCCCTCTGGATATCATATTTCAATCCATCTTGATACTTTTCACACATCCATTCTTCCCTTGGATGCAAGCGGTAAAACTCAGAATACTTTAGCAAGGATTCAAACTTCCTAGTATATTCTCCCACCGTCATCACACCTTGACGTAGATTCTGAAATTCTCTCTCCTTCTCTTTCCTACATAACTTTGGAAAATACTTCCCCAAAAATTCTTCTTTGAACAAGGTCCAATTGATTTCTCTTCCTTCCTCTTCCAATAATCTATACTTTCCTCTCCACCAAGCTTCAGCATCGCCTGTCAGCATGAATGTTGCATAACCAACCCTTCTATTCTCTCTACAGTGAGTGAAAGAAAATATCTTCTCCATTTCTTGCAACCATTTCTCAGCACCCTCCGGATTAAAGTCACCACCAAACTGTGGTGGTTTTCCTTTCAGAAACGAGTTCAATCCTGTATCCTCATGCACCATTTCCCTTTGTTGTTGCTGAAAGAGTTGATGATCTCGAGTGATTTGCAGGATTTGAGCATTTTGTTGTGTTTGAACTAACACAGCTGCAGCAAGTTCACGAACATCTCGAGTGTCAGCTTGAGAGTTCGTTCCAGTTTGGGAATGATCTTCTCGTCCAATGGGAATGGTAGGTGCTCCTTCAGGAGTAACTTCATCACTCGCATTCCTACGTATACCTCTAGTAGTGCCTCTAGCAGCACTCCTACCACGCCTCGCACCTCTGACGTTCTGAACCATAACTTCCTGAAAAGGAATAGTTATTAGGTTCAATCATTCACAAGACATAAAGAACATAACAATTATGTATATTTATATCCCAATGAATGATTCATCGATAAGGATTTTTATCAAGTCTCCCACAGGCAAGGGATAATTGTGTCTAAAATGTTGAATTAATATCTTAAATATAACTAGAATTCAGGAAAACATAATCAACATTTAATGTATAAACAAAAATGTATCAATTTATTTAATAACAACGATTACAAAAATCGTGACCATGTCTCATTCAAAAACCTCTACTTGTAAACCAAGCTAAGACTAATAGTGGTAAAACTATAATTATCATTATTGCTACGAAATCTTTACCTAATTCTTCATGCTTGATGATACCAATAACAAACAAAATAATGACAAGAAGAGTGATGAATAAAAGAAAGGATTTAGCCATTTGAAAGGTATAGATAAATATTTAGGAATTGATATGAAAATAATGGATGGGTGTGAAGTATTTATAAAGTGAATTTTGTGAAGTGTCCGTTACGTTACCGTTGGGTTTGTGACCGTTGGGGAGGAAAAATAAAGTGTGCTAAATAAGTTTCCTAGACCATTATACTAGAAGGCTCTCAAGATGAAGACTCAATGCACAGAAGAAAAGTTATCATCCAGTTTGGAATCCAACTTGATACAGTCAGTATAATTCTAGACACTTACGGTCCGAGCTGAATCGACCAGCTCTGATACCATTAAATGAGACAGCCTATGTCCCATTAGTGGAATTCTAATGAAACCTTATAAAAATACAGAAAAATTTGAAATTTTTAAAGGACAATACTTAATTATTTAAAAACATACTGTTTCACATACATATGCTTCAAATATATTTTACAGAGTTTGACACCGTTAAGACTAGCGGCCTTGCCACATAGATAAAACATAAAATAAAAGTACAGAAAGGAAACCAAAAAGAAAGCATACCAAAAGGGACCTCCTAAGTCCAACAAGACTGACACTTATACTGACTGTAGTAGTAGGGATGTGATTAGCGTTTGACAAAACACTAACAGCTCCCAATCTAGATGTTATAGTAACACATCTCCACGTCACTTCATATCCTTTCCTTCTGAGTTGTCGGGAAGTACGCAAGATTCGAGCTCATCGTCTGATCGTCATAAAATAATCCAAAATGCAAAACAAAAATGACACAGGGCTAAGATTCATGTACAAGTTTAAAAGTGGGAATGAATGTGTAAAATAATAATATATATGGAAACCATATTTATACAAACAAGCGTATCTTATACCCACAATTACATATACTTTATTTATTCTAATGCATCCCTGAACTATATGCTGACTCAGGCCACTAAACGCTGTCAATGATATCTATCCCATTTACCAAGATCAGATATCACTAGACCACATGCCACCAACGTACTCCCAATTACCAAGAGCTACGCCACCTAACTTCACATGGAGCCTAGGTGTTATAAGTCGATCGTCCCTGAGAATTCAGGCCAAGAACCTTGTCTTGCCTAGCATGCATAGATAATAATCCCCGTCGGGATTGCAGGCGACTGATCAACCTCGTGCGTCCCATACCGCACGGCGGTGGACTTACACATTCCTTAATGCAAGTCTATATGATCACTCACTCATCTTGTGGCAACTCTTAGCCATAAGTATTAAGTTAATAATGGGGAATTATCGTATCAACTTTTCAAGTTATACTTATTATCTAGATACTTAGGTTGAGTACCAAATCCATCCAATGTCTTGCCATATTTGATCTTTGTCCTTACATAATAAGTTCAGTTTGTATAATGGGTAATTGTATGGTTAACTTCCCAGGTAAGAGAGGTGGACTGTAAACGGCATAGTCGACCAAGTCTTTCCTTAGCCAGAACCCAACCAAATATAACTACTCATTGTATCCAACTTTCCTTATGTTAATGGGGATCAATTACTTAATATCTAGCAATGTTTTTCTCTCATTAACCGATTATTTCCTTAATCTATCAATCACAATCATTCAAGTATAAATAAAATAAACAATTATAAAATTAACCGAATAATGCAAGCACAATACAATACCAAATTGTCAAAGATTATTCCTATGATAATTAATTAAGGCCGGCGTAACCTCGCCTAGTGATTTGTGAAAATCATTATTTGAGAATAGGCTCTCCTTAATTATTTATCGCTAGTAGGGCTTAGGTCACCACTACACACATATATATTAAGTTATTTTACGCTAACCGTCCCAATCGTATACGAAATCTTGCCCCCACCTTTTGTTGAGTGTTGTTGAAAGTCCACAAGTGTTGTCTTCGATCTTTGCCAAGAACCTAATTTACGATAACCGTTGGATTGTACGAAATTTATGAAATAATTAGAATATAATTTATGGTTAATTGAACATAATCCCGTTATAACTTGAAATATTTATTTATTTAAATATATCATAATAACCTCCAAAATAATTATTAAATTCAAATATAAATTATATTATACCTCCTTTTGAATTTGTTTGTTTTAGAAAATTGTCAAGAGTATATTTCTAATAACATTTAAATTATAATAAAATTTGGGCATTATAACGACTTAAAATGGTAAAATTTATTTTGGACTTTATAAGTTCAATATATCGACGTCTGAACGGAATTTGCATAGAAAATTTAAAATAACCTTTATATAAATAACATAATTAAAATAATATAATTAAAATAAAATGGACATTATAACGGCTTACCGATTACTTATGAAAATGATTTGGGCAGAACTTTGACGTATAAAACTCCCTTGAAACTTTAGAAGAACTTTTACCACAAAATACTCTAAAGGTTACGAACCGATATCGTGGGAACTTCGATAACTAAAACTAATATTGCTATATGAAGAAATTAGAGAAGGAAAGAAGTAAAGAAGTAAGAAAGATGATTTGTGATTGAATGAATGAAAATGGGGTGGAAGAGACCCCTATTTATACTAGTTGTAAAATATTAAAATAACATAATTTATCATCTTTTGCCCATACCTTCCAACTTTTCAACTCTTGCTAGTAAATATGTCTCTATCAAATATTTACTAATCTTTCATCAATAGTGCTTTAGGTGTTCTAGTATGACTTTGTGAAAATAATTTATGACAAAGGTATGGGAGCTTGATTTCATGACATAATATTATGTAGGATATTAATAGAAAATGAGATATATATTTCTTTTATAAAAAGTAAAATGTTAATAATATTAATAATAATAAAAATAGTAAAAAGGATAGTTATTTGATATTTTTATTGTCTTAAGATTATTTTATTTATTAATTGGTTTATAGAGTAAAATGATAATATTCAAATAAAATAAAATCAATTAATAATAACAAAACAAGAACAACAATAATGATAATAATAATATGAATAATTAATTAACTTAAAGTTAAGGGTTTTAAGTACCAATTTAAATTTCAAAGTTTAGTTTATAAAATGAAACGATGATATTCAAATTGAAGAATAAAAGTAATAAATATAAAAAGTAATTAATTAATAAATTAATTATTATAAGTGTTAGTTTCAACATTTAATTTTTAATAACTAGCATTGTTAAAATCTCAAATCTAACTAGATATATTATTTAGTGTATGGAAAAATTAGGATGTTACAGAGAGCGCACCAAAATAGCCGGTAAAAATAAATGGGCACCGAAATATCCCAAAAATACGATTCTACCTATCCAAACTGATTAAAAAAACACCTGAGACGCGAGACGAGAGCTCTGTTCCCGATAAAATCAAAACAGATGAAAAATGCACTGTATGCAATATGCAGATGCGAATGCGCTTATGCGTCGAAACATCGAGCCAGATACGAGACCCGGTTGGTCAAATTTTGGGGTGCAACACCTGGCAATCTAACTTTTGGTTAGTAGCCTTTATCCCAACTTTTGGTTGATATTTTATCCCCACTAGGTCGCCTTCGGTCGGTGCTCCGGTGATTCCAACTTTTGGTTGGTAGATTTTGTTTATCTCAACTTTTGGTTGGTACCTGTTGTTATTATTCCAACTTTTAGTTGGTATCTTTGGCTGATGTTTATCCCCTACAGAGTTGTCTGTTTAGGCTTCTCTTCTTACCCAACGGAGTCATCTTCTCTTCAGGTTGTAAGTCCATTGATTTTACTTCCTGTATGTCTTTGGTTGGTATCTTGATTTGATTTTGTCCCCAAAGGGTCGCCTTTGGTAGGCATTCCCGTAATCCTAACTCTTTGTTGGTATCCGGTGGTTTTTATCCCAACTCTTGGTTGGTATTCTCTATTCATCTCGGAGTTTTATTCTCTGCAAGTCGTGTCTCAACCTTTTGTTGGTATCCGCTATTTTCATCCCTGCAGTTTGCAAATTTCCGGGTTCTTTTGGTATTCAATCTCCGTGCACCTTGAATGTTTGAAAGTCGTTGCTATCATCCTTTCAAGTTCAAGTCGATTGAATAGGGGTAACTATAGCACCCCAAAATTTGCCTCATCATTTCTTGATTTACTATCTTATGTTTCTCTGCATTTTTGCATTTCTGCATATCATGGCATTGGTTATCGAGACATGGGATCAAGGTGTTTCTATGGCTCAGGGTTCTCCTTTAATTGCAAGAATTTAAACAGTAGGCGTTAACATTTATTTTGCCCAGCAATCAGGTGGCCGATTTTATTTTATTCAGCAGGTTATTTTTAGCACAGGAGACAGATCTCAGGATATCCCAGACATTTTCACAATTATAATATCAAAAGGCAAGTTTCAGAGGCTTAACATGGCTCAGAACAGGTGAAAAGACGAATATGCAAGTTTCCCTTTAAATGGTGCATTTTTCAAAATTTGTGAGTGGTTAATCGATTAACCAAAGGAAAATTTGCCTAGATACGTGCACTTTCAATGCTGCCACTTTTAGGATCCATTTTGATCATTTGTGAATTGGTTTTTATACCAGAAGAAGGATCCAGAGTCACTCTAAATTTTGATTAACTTTCAAAATCAATCCAATTTCCCTCCAATTTTACATTCCTAATTCCATTCCAATTTTCAAAACCTCACTCCAAACCAAAATTCTACTCCTAACTGAGAGCTTATTTTAGTGAGTTTTCTCAAAACCTCAAGAGAGAACCCTCATAATTCCATTTTTCACACTCTTTCACTCTCACTTTTTAGAATTTGCTCTTAAATTCTCTCAATTTTTCTACACTCCAAAACTCCATTAGAGCTCTTTTCTTGAATTCTTTGATTCTTCATTAGAATCCTTGAATTTTAGAGTTAAACCTCCATCATTCATCTCCATCATCTTCAATTCATCATTTGATTTTTGTTTGGATCTGATTTTGGAAGCAAGCTTTTCAATAATTCTTGGATCAACTTTGGCTTATTTTGCTCATTCTTCACTTCTCTTGCAAGAAATCTCTTGGATCTTGAAGTTTTCTTGGGTTTCTAGCTTAGATCTATCAATTTGCAGTAGAACAACAATTACCAAAACAAATCTCAGTTTTGAAGGTTGGTTAATTCTAGATCTATTTCTATTTTAAGCTTATTTGGATAATCACAATGTAGATCTTCAATTTTAATTGATTTTGGTGATTTTGATCTATGTGATTTGTGATCTCAATGCTTGATTAAGTTTGATCACTATTTTTTGGTGTTAAATTCATCCATAATTGATTACATGATCATTTGGATGATTGCATAATGGATTAATTGCTGAAAGTGCTTTTGAATTGCTATTTTTCTGCTTCTGGTGTAGTGTTAGTCGATTAACTAGTTGCAGTATAAAACTGGTTAATCAATTAACTAGTGTAATTTTGGACTTTTTCAAGTGGTTAATCGGTTAACCAATTTGCACTAGCAAATGGTTAATCGATTAACACTGGACCAGAATGTGATTTTTGGTTGTTTTAAAGCATGTTTTGATTTCTCTACACCTCTAACCTTCATGGATTGATATGATGTATTTGTGTGGACTGTTCTTGACCTGTTTCATCATGCTTGATTGTTTAATTTAATTCTTCGACGCGTGACTTTTGGTTTCCGGATGAAATTCTTAACATGCTTATAATGCTTGATTGATATGATGATCATATGCTTTGCTTGCTTGTATCATGTTAATGATTAATTGTTGATGAGTATCTTGCTGGACTTGTGATGCATGTTTGTATTCGTTTCTGGTTCCTTTTGTCGCATGATCGTTTAATTGCTTGAATTAATATGAAAAGCATGTTGTTCTTGATGATTCTTAATGATGCAATATTATTGAACATTTGTGTTTGATTGTTGATGCATGTCCATCCTTTCTTGATACTTGTTCATGATTGATGCTTGCTCATGTAGATTGCATTGAAACATGCTTGATGCCCTGCTTTCTACAGTTGTGTTATTCTAAATTTATATGCTGTCTATTTTATGCTTGCTGCTAGCCTGCCTTTTACACCTGCTTTTGTGATGAATTAGTAGCTGTTAAATGCCGTTGTATTGTCTTGCTGGATTTTATTACTATTATGTTCAAGAAGCGTTGTTGTAGCTGTTGTTTTTGCCTTGCATTTGCATGCTCTCTTAGGATTCCTAGTCCAACTTAATTTCTGATTAAGCTCGGAGTAGGATAGACATTAGGAGTGTAACTCATGCATGATAACAAGTAGGTTAGTACCTTTTAACCTCAAACTTAGGTCCATATTATGCATGCTAACATTATGATTGAATTTCCTTTCGCATCCCGACCTTAGGACCATTTTGCATGACAATGTTAGGACCAAGTTTCCCATAGACCTTTCGTGCGTCTTTCTCTCTTCTCATCTCAATTTTTTTTTCAAAATACTTAATAAAGACGATGAAAATTATGCGCCACGAACCTTAAGCATATGAGAAATGATGAGTGGGGGTTTCTCCTCATTTGTCTAGAATGTTTAGTGTACGCCTTATGGGCGATATGCGACACATTTTTTCCTATATCATAGTATTTAGTGCAACGTGAATCACAAAGCAAACTAATTCACTTCACTAAAACTCGTAAACAAATTCAAACCTTTTTATTTTTCGAGATTGTTGTTTCAAACTCATTTTCAGAAAAGAGTATTTTGTTTTTCCGTTCTATCGCAAATAGGCATCGTCCCTAATTGCTGGAATGGGAATTTAACGTCACTCATAAAAAACACTTAACCAACCTATAGTTTCATTACCCTAACTACGTTTCTCTTATTTCTCATACCAGATGAGGATACATAGGCACAAGACGGTGATGTCTTGGTGAACAAACTTTCCCCCATCACCCGTAGTTTTCCGAACTATGTCGACTCTGACTTTCTCATTGCATGAGGGAATACGTAGGCATAGGGTGACGATGTCATATTGAGTCTCCTTTTCCATTTCCCTTTCTCCTTACCGTTTAGTAGTAGCTTTTAGATAACACACCCTTTGATTAGACAACAAGCGTGGATCTCGTTGAGTACAACAGACATGAGGGATGCTCATACCTTCCCCTTACGTAACCGACTCCCGAACCCAAGATTTGGTTGCGATGACCTTGTCTTTTCTAGTTTTCAGGTTTCCTTCAATATTTTTCCTTTCCCTACATTGGGATAAATAACGTTCAGTGGCGACTCTTTTGTTTTTCCCGCCAGGTGTTTTTGGCAATTGCGATAGGATGCCACAAAAAGATATGATGAAAAGGTCATTCAAACAAAGCATTTTTCAATCCTGCTACAATACTTGTTAATTCAGTTAAATGGATACTTGACGCAACATTTTCCAAATCTTAAATTTAAAATATTGTTTCAGACCGGTGCGAGTTGTGGCGGTTTTGTGTGTTGTTATGACAATTTTAAAGGCCACTATTTACAAAAAACTGAATGTTGGAAAAAGTTGAAAAATTGTCTAAGTATTTAAAGCAATCTTATGCAACATCTATTGATTTATCCAAGTTAATAAATTATATTTGAAAGTGATTTAATATGGTTCAAACATGAAAAATAATTTTTCCAATGCAAGATAATAAATATTTTGAGCACTAAGAATGTTTTAGTCAAGAATTTCATATACCTAAAAGTTTGATCAATCCAATATTACAAGTGTCGTCAATTCTTATGCATTTTTTTCTCTTTTGTTTCTTTAATCACATCATTTTTGAGCTTTTCTTCATCAAAACACATAGAAACTTGTCTTCACATTCTCCCCCTTTTTGATGATGACAACCATGAAAATTATGAAGTCTTGAGAAATATAATTTTTTGAATCATGGACATGATATTGAAGTCTTTATATATGCTTGAGATATTGAGAATACCACCCCTTAATTTAATGTCCATATATTTGAGAGAAACTCCCCCTAAATTTGACAATCCATGCTTTCTTTGATTTTTCCTAAAAAAATATTAGTTTACAAGCATGCAAAAAATATATGGTTTCTTCTCCCCCCTTTGGAATTATTAAAAAGAAGGGAAAAATATGTGAAAGAGTATTTGAAAGTATAAAATAATGATCACATATAATAACATCATAAAATCAATGAGACCAAATAATGAAAATACAATCACGTAAATAAAGATCTTACTTATAAATTAATTTTAATACATGTACCTTGTGATTCTTTATGAGATGTTGTGACTTTATTCAGATGAAACTTTCAAGAGTCTTAACTTGATTTAATATCACTTTTACTTAGTATAACAAGATCTCTTTGAATTTTCTAAAATGTGTCCCGAGGAAGCGACTTTGCAAAGATGTCTGCTAGCTAATTTTGAGTATTGATGAAGGAAATTTCAATGTCACATTTTAGAACACGATCCCTTAAGAAGTGATGTATAATATCAATGTGTTTGGTTCTTGAGTGCATGATTGGATTCTTTGAAATATTTATTGCACTAGTGTTTTCGCATTTAAGAGAGAATCTTCATAGAATCACACCATAGTTATGAAGTTGTTGCTTCAACCAAAGTATTCATGCACAAAAACTACCGGCAACGATATATTTTACTTCTCCAGTGTTAAGAGCCACACTTGCTTGCTTTTTTCATGAACAAGAGACTAAGGCACTTCAAAAAATGTGACATGTTCCACTTGTGTTTTTCCTGTCCGTCTTATATCCTGCATAATCTGCACCAGAGAAACCAACAAGACTATATACACTACCTTTGGGGTACCATAAACCGACATCAGATGTTCCTTTGAGATACTTCATTATTATCTTCACAATAGGGAGATGAAATTCTTTAGGACAAGCTTGAAATCATGCACATAAACATAAACTAAACATAATATCAGGTCGACTAACCGTTAGATATAATAAAGAACAGATCATACCTCGATATTTAGTGATATCAATTGGTATTCCAGATTCGTCATGATCAAGATATGTGCTAGATCCCATTGGAGTTGCTACATCTTTGCAAGTATCCATGTCAAATATTTTAAGAAGCTTTTTGCAATACTTAGATTGATTTATGAATATCCCGTTCTTTGTTTATTTGATTTGCAACCCAAGGAAGTAGTTCAACTTACCCATCATGGACATTTCAAATTCTCCTTGCATGATTGATGAGAATTCTTCACATAAGGATTCATTTGTAGATCCAAATATGATATCATCTACATAGAGTTGCACTAAGATAGTATGATGGTTAATTCTTTTAATAAAAAGATTAGTATCAACTTTACCTTTTTCGAATCCATTTTCACATAGAAATATACTTAGCCTATCATACCACACACTTGGTGCTTGCTTCAATCCGTACAAGGCCTTTTTAAGTTTGTACATATGGTTAGAATGTTTGAAGTCTTCAAATGATTGTAGTTTACTTACTTAAACTTCTTCAAGTATGTAACCATTTAGGAATGCGCTTTTAACGTCCATCAGGTACAACTGAAAATTCAAAGGGAAAGCATATGCTAACAATAATCTAATTGGTTCTAGTCTAGCAACAGAGGCAAATATTTCCTCAAAATCTATACCTTCCTCTTGTTTATAGCCTTGGGCTACTAATCTTTCCTTATTCCTAATAATTATACCATTTTCATCTATCTTATTTTTAAAGATCCATTTAGTTCCTATAATATGTTTACCTTTTGGTCTAGGAACTAAATCCCAAACTTGATTTCTTTCAAATTGATTAAGCTCTTCTTGCATGACTATAATCCATTGATCATCATCTAGGGCATATTTTAGTTTAGAAGGTTCAGTTTGTAAGACAGGCACCATATTGAGACACACATCCTTAAGATTCAACCTTGTTGCAACACTTTGACTTATATTACCAATGACTTTATCAATTGGATGATCTATATGAGTTCTTCATTCCTTAGGTAGACCATTATCCTTTGATTCTTGTTGAATTGGTTCTTCTTGATGTTTCGGTTGATCGTCATTGTTTACGGTTGGGGTATCTTCCTTAAGAACATCTATAAAATCATCATCATCATCACAGAAAATAATGTCATCCTTGGAGGGGTTAGATTTATCAAAAGAAACATGCATAGATTCTTCAATTGTTAAAGTTTTTTTTGTTATATATTCTATAACCTTTGCTAGTAAGAGAATATCCTAGAAAAATTCCCTCATCGTATTTTTCATCGAACTTACCAAGATTATCTTTGTCGTTGTTTAGGACAAAGCATTTACAACTAAAAACGTGAAAGTGAGAAATGTTTGGTTTCCTTCCTTTGAAGAGTTCATAGGGGGTCTTTTCAAAATAGGTATAATAATAACTCTATTACTTACATAGCATGTCATGCTTACCACATCTGCCCAAAAGTACTTTGGAAGATTTGAGTCGCTAAGCATCATTTGAAGGTGAGAAAAACACTTAGAAGGGGGGGGGGGGGGGGGGGGGGAGGGGGTTGAATAAGAGTTTTTAAGAACTATGAAAATAAAAAACAACTCAAATTTTTTATCCTGGTCCGTTGAACTCAACTACTCCAGTCCACCTTATCAAAGATGATTTGCCTTTCTCTGCAAGGACTTAATCCACTATTGATCAACTGATTACAATAGAAAGCACTAAGAACAACTGTCTTAGTCTTCTCAAGAACTACTGACCACACCTTGGTCTTCTTAAGGAACTTCTTACAATTTAATGTAAACTAACAAGTGTTTAAATGCTTCTAATAAGTTGTATCACAACTGTGATGTTTACACTTAAGATTAAGTACAACAAGAACTATATAGTTTTATGAAAGATCAAATGAGCAAGATCTTGAGAGATTTTCTCTTTTATGAATCAAGCGTGTATTTGTTTCTGAGTGATTTAGCAATGAGCAGAAGATGAGTAGTGAATTAGCAACCTCAAAATGTTGAAGTAGTTCTCCTTTTATAGCTTTTTCAAATTTCCTTGAGTGATGTGCAGCTGAATATAATATTTGTTTGTATGACTTTTCATCACCAAAAGTATGGGCAGAGATATGCTTTTTGCAGAAGGGTATGGTTGTAGAAGCCTTGGGATTTGCACCACGTCACTTCTTTGGACAAATTAGTCGTTGGTTACTTTGGAAGTAGCACCACGTCTAATCAAGTTAAAAGCTTCTTCAGCAAGCTTCCTTTAAGATGAAGTCTTCACAATCTGCGCTTTAGAACTTGTAGTAAGCTTAAAAGGTATGAAATGCTTTAAGATGATCAGAGCTTAAGATGAATGATAAGTCCAGAGTCTTGATAGATGATCAGATCTTTAATGTATCAGAGTTTCAGTCTTGATCAGAGTTCTTCATCAGAGTATGCAGCAGTATGTGCTTTGAGCGTGAATATTAATGATAAGAGTCTGATTATAAAAGCCTCTGAGTTTGTAGTGAAAGAACTTCAGAGTCTGATAAGATCAGAGCTTTCAGCTTTTGTAAACTTCTTTCAGTAACGCTTTAGATTATTCTGTAGCTTCTGCTTCAGATCCTTCTGGCAGCGCTTCAGAATCTTCTGATAGTCTTGCATCTGATGCTTCAGATCTTTGCATAGTTTCTTTGTACTTATTTGCTTCTTTTAAGGGTATTTAATTTTATACCTGAAATAATAATACTTGAACAAATTTTAGAGTGTATATTTGCTCATTACAAAATTCCATAAAAGTTATCATCAAAACATAGAGATATAAGGAACACCAATTTGTGTTCTAACAATCTCCCCCTTTTTGATGATGACAAAACATAGGGAATTTTGTTTAATGAAAAGAATTAAAATAAATAACTCCCCCTGAGATTAAGAATCTCCCCCTGAAATGAATACTTTAATAGAAGAGAATGCTTCCCTTTTTGCTTGAGTATATTTCAGAACCTGGTAGGAATCCTTGATGAGAGAAAAACTCAGCATCAACTTGCTCTCCTGAATTTGTTTTCAAGGATCAGAGCCTGATTGGATAATTCTCAGGGTAACTTCAGATCATTTTGTTAGATGAGATAATGGGATCTGAAAGTCTTAAGATTCAATGTTAGATTAAAACAATGTCTGAATTTCATTTTTAGCATTTGCTTATGTTGAACAATCAAATTCTCTTTCTCTCCCTTTTTGTCATAATCAAAAAGAACTTTAAAGACATAAATGATAACAGAAGAAGAGAATGAAAAAAAATAAGACACAGGAATGAAAGACAAAATAGCCAGATTTAATCAGATCATAAAATCACAAAGCATAAGAAGTTCGTAGAGCAGATGATAAAAAAAAATAAACAGAAAACACGTGCAAACACGAGAATGCAAAGACATGAAAAAGAAAACTAGGGCTGGCGAGAAGCAATCAGTGTTAGAAGATCCGTAATCTTAGCAGTGGACTCTTCTTGCTTGGCCATCCAAGTCTTGATTTCTTCAGTAGTCTGCTCCTGTTTTATCATCCATGTTCTGATTTCCTTGACTTCTTGGACAACATCTGGAATCTCAGTCTTCATCTCAGATGCAGAAGGTTCAGAAGTAGATGCAGTTGCCATTGGATGATCAATCTCCATGTCAGATGCAGGAGTATCTTCTATCATTGCAGAATTTTCAGCAGGAGCATCTTCTAGAAGAAGCACTGGAGTTGTGATAATGTTCAGCAGAGTTTGTCTGACCATTTCAGCAAACTTAGCCTTTGCATCATCAGCACAGAGTGTTCTGAGGTCAGATGCAGCAGAGTTGAATTTTAATATGAATCTGTTCCAAGAAGCTTCAGATTCAGCAGGATCCAAACTAGGCACTCTTTCTCCACATAAGCAATTCCTTTACTTAGTTCCTGCTTGAAATTCTTGAACAGAGTAGAAACATCTGATCTGGGTTTTGGGTTGAGAAAGTCTTCTATGGTGACTGGTTCAGGAGGTGTTTGAGTTTGTTCAGGAGGTGGATGATCAGATGATGGATGTTCAGATGATTGGGGTATGGATGTTTGTGGTATGGTAAGTTGAGGGATGGGGTTGATGTAACAACTTCAGATGAGGATGGTAGAAAACCCGTTAGGTTGAATTTGAAGCTAAGAGGGTTGTCAGATGTAGGAAGATCAGATGGTAGTGGTTTATAGGGATCAGGAATTTGTAAGCTAGTTGGTGAGGGGACTTCATATTCATCAGAATCAGATGATTCAGTTGAATGACATGAAGTTGAAGAGAGGACATACAAAGTTGCAAGAGGTGATATATCCAGAATGTTTTCAGATGGTTGTTGGACAGATGGTTGAGGATTTTTGATGGTTGGTTCTTGAGGTGGTTGAGATTGTTTTTGTTGTTCTGATTGTGTTTGTTGTTCATAGGATTGTTGTTTTTATGATTGAGATGATGGTTGTTGTTGTGGTTCAGATTTGTTTGGTTGAGGAGGTTGATGTACAGACGATTTCTGTTGAGGGGGTTTAGATGGTAGTTAAACAAAAGATGGTTGAGAATGTTTGTTAAGGGATGAAATGGGTTCAGATGAATGAGGTACATATGATTTAGGTTCAGATGGTTTACTAGAAGATGGTGGAGGTGAAGGTGAGGATGAAGGTACATATGGTTTGGGATAAGATGTTAATACCTGGTGAATTGTTTCTCTGATTTCTTCCACAGTAGCTTCTGAAGGATTTTCCTTTTTCTTTTTGTCCTTTTCAGGCTTGTCACCAGCATCAGAGGCTTTCCTCTTGGGCTGTGCAAAAGATCCTTCCTCAACCTTTCTTTTCCTGTGCCTTTCTCTCATAAGATTTGGCAATACTTCTCCTTCCTTCTGTACTATGTTAGTAGGCAGAGGAATACCATCTCTTAAATATTCAACAATGAATGTCAGAATGATGTGCCTAGGTTCATCAGCACTGAACATAGGAAAATCTGCTAGAGGAGTTCTCCTTCTGCTGACGTCTTCAGATTGAAATTTCTTGGGTTTTCCAGCAAGCTCTGAAATAACCTTCATTCTCTTCAGAGTGTTCCCATTTATGACAGATCCTATAACATAGGACAGATCCTCTGTCACCTCAGCATCAAACAGATGTTTCACAAGACCATTCTCTGTTAGAATGTCTGATATTAGTCTTCCCATAAGGATCCAATTTCTGATTTTTCCAGCTTTAACCCTAACTTCTTCTCTTGTTTCTTTGATATGGTTCAGAAGATGACTGAACAGAAGATAAGGTAAATCCACCTTCTTTCCTTTCCTCATACAGTACATGAAGTACATTTGTTCTGAATTTACATAATCTGGTGAGTTAGAAGATTTCCTATGAAAGATTGAACTCATGAAGATCTTAGCCCAGATTCTGTAAATAGGTTTCAGATCTCTGACCTTGTTAGATGGTTCCCCAGAAACACAAACTTCTTGAAAAATGTCAGCCAAATCCACACGATCAATAGCCATACTTGTGATTCCCTCAGTTTCCTTATACTCAAGTAGTTGTCTGATTAATTTTTCAGTAATGACAATTTCCTTCCCAAGAATAGATGAGTGAATAAACTTAGGGCATACTTGAGCGTGTATCCAGAATTGTTTTACCAAAGCTGGATAAACAGGACCCATTATCCTGTCAAAATACTTTTCCCAGTTCTGAGCTTTGATAGTTGAAAGGAGATCAAAACCATTTTCTTTGATGGATTCAAAATCCACAAAATTCTCACACAGAACCTCAAGTTCTTTGACTGGAGTGAGGAGAGTTCTTACTGGTGCTTTGTACACAACAGAAGTTTGGGATGAACCAGCAGCATTAGGAGATGATGCAACAACAGTTGAAGTTTTCATCTGAGCAGGTGTTGATGAAGGTGAAGCCATTGAAGTTCTTGAGATGCGTCTGGGTTTACGAGGATTTTTGGGTTTTGAAATAAGATGGAAACAATAGAGAAGGCAGAAATGCATATGAGAGATGATAAGTGTAAAGTGTGATTTGTGAAGAGTTGAGAGAATTTATAGGAGAAAATTTTTAGGGCATGCAAAAAGACACATACACTTAAGCGTGCACAAACATTGAATGAAATGAACCAAAATCAAATCAAGCAAGCAATGCAAAGAATAAAAACATATCAAACATTTAAGATTCTGACAGAAGGGGGGAAATCAAGAGATTTTGGATTTTCAAAGCAATACCTTAAATGTCACTTCAGTATGGTGCACTCTACCTTTCTAGATTCTGAGCTACACGTGTTTGCTTGCATATGCCTCTGAAACTCTTTGAGACATGACACGTTAGACAATGTTCAGATCCTCTGAGCCTTGTTAGTTCAGATTTACACACAAAGAAATAAACACAGAATTCAACAAACGAAATACTTCAGAGTTTAGAAATTTATCATCTGAAAGAAATTTCATCTGATGAATATTCTATTCTGGACAGAAGTCCATACTGATATTTTTCAGAATAAATTTAAATCTATCTTCAGCAAGGGGTTTTGTAAAGATATCAGCCCACTGATGATCTGTATCTACAAAGTTTAAATTGATAATTCCCTTCTGAACATAGTCTCTGATGAAATGATGTTTAATCTTTATATGCTTAGCTTTAGAATGTAAAATGGGGTTCTTAGATAAGCATATAACAGAAGTATTATCACAGAAGATAGAAATGTTACTCTCAAAGATCTGATAATCTTCTAGTTGACTTTTCATCTAGAGCATCTGAGTGCTACATCCAGCAGCAGCAATATATTCTGCCTCTGTTGTTGAAAGTGCAATTATGGGTTGCTTCTTGCTGAACCAAGAGATCAGATGACTTCCAAGAAATTGACAACTTCCAAAAGTACTTTTACGTTCTACTCTGTCTCCAGCATAGTCAGCATCACAGAATCCAACTAATTTGTACTCATCAGATCTTTTGTAACACAAACCCACATTAGTAGTACCTTTCAGATACCTTAGAATCCTCTTAACAACTGTTAAGTGAGATTCTCTAGGATCTGATTGGAATCTAGCACACAGACACACACTGAATAAAATATCAGGTCTTGAAGCAGTCAAATATAAGAGAGATCCAATCATACCTCTGTAAAGTTTTTGATCAACTTTCTTACTTACCTCTTCCTTACCAAGTGTGCTTGTAAGATGCATTGGAGTCTTAGCCAATTTGCTTTCATTCAGATTGAATTTCTTCAGAAGCTCTTTGACATATTTAGTCTGGTGAATATATGTGCATTCTGGAGTCTGATTTACTTGGATTCCCAGAAAGAATCTAAGTTCTCCCATCATGCTCATTTCAAATTCAGCCTGCATAGACAAAGCAAACTCCTTTCCCAGCATAATATTGGTAGATCCAAAAATAATATCATCCACATAAATTTGACAAACTAGTAAATCTTTCTTAAATGTTTTACAGAAAAGAGTTGTGTCCATTTTGCCTCTGATAAAGTTATTTTCCAGAAGAAAATTACTTAATCTTTCATACCAAGCTCTGGGAGCTTGTTTCAAACCATAAAGAGATTTTTTGAGTTTGAAAACATGATCTGGAAATTTATTACTTTCAAAACTAGGAGGTTGATGAATATAAACTTCTTCTTCTATAATACCATTTAAGAAGGCACTCTTAACATCCATCTGATATAGAGTGATGTTATGTTGTGCAGTAAATGAAATAAGAAGACATATAGATTCTAACCTTGCCACTAGAGCATAAGTTTCAGTGTAATCAATACCTTCTTGTTGACTGTACCCTTGAGCTACCAGCCTTGCCTTGTTCCTAACAACTTCTCCTTGCTCTTTTAGTTTATTTCTGAATACCCACTTTGTTCCAATAATGTTGAAACCTTTTGGTCTAGGAACCAGATCCCACACATCATTTCTTGTAAATTGATTTAGCTCATCTTGCATTACAAGTATCCAATCATTGTCACTCAGAGCCTCATCCACAGATGTTGGTTCAATAATAGACACCAACCCAAGAAGTGATGTTCCAGATGATCTGATAAACGACCTTGTTCTTATAGGGTCGTCTTTCTTCCCAATAATCATTTCTTCTGGATGAGAAGCCTTGATTCTGGATGATCCTTTAACTGTTGGTTCTTCAGAAATACTCATGTTACTCATCTGAGCAGCTAATGGAGTTGCATATGGCTTAGCTTCTTCTTGAGCTTTCTCTACCTCTGGTTTCTCAGATTCTATGAGAATAACTTCTCCATCTGCAGAGTTTTCAATCTGCTTTGGCTTTTGATTGCCAAGCTTATCATCAAATCTAACATGTATAGATTCCTCCACAATCTGTGTCTCAGTATTGTATACTTTGTAGCCTTTAGAGCGTTCAGAATATCCAAGCATGAAACACTTTTGTGCTTTAGAATCAAACTTGTTAAGATTCTCTTTAGTGCTTAGTATAAAACAAATACATCCAAAAGGATGGAAATAAGAAATATTTGGCTTTCTATTCCTCCACAATTCATAAGGAGTCTTTTCCAGAAGAGGTCTAATTGACACTTTGTTCTGAATGTAACATGCTGTGTTAATTGCCTCTGCCCAAAAATGTTTTGCCATGTTGGTCTCATTGATCATGGTTCTGGCCATCTCTTGCAAAGTTCTATTTTTCCTTTCTACAACTCCATTTTGTTGTGGAGTTCTAGGACAGGAGAAATCATGAGCAATGCCATTTTCATTAAAATATTTTTCAAAATGTTTGTTTTCAAATTCACCACCATGATCACTTCTGACTTTAACAATTTTGAGATCTTTTTCAGTTTGAACTTGTTTGCAAAAGTCAAAGAACACAGAGTGTGACTCATCCTTGTGTTTTAGGAAATTTTACCCATGTCCATCTGCTGTAGTCATCAACAATGACTAATCCATACTTCTTGCCTCTGATGGATGCAGTTTTCACTGGTCCAAACAGATCAATGTGAAGTAACTCTAATGGTTTTGAAGTTGAAACAACACTTTTGGATTTAAAAGATGATTTTGAAAATTTTCCTTTCTGACATGCTTCACAAAGAGCATCTGAGTTGAACTTCAGATTAGGAAGTCCTCTGACCAGATTAAGCTTATTAATCTGAGGTATGCGTCTCATATTAATATGACCCAATCTTCTGTGTCAGACCCATTGCTCCTCATTAACAGACATAAGGCATTTAACATTCTGAACCTTAAGTTCTGAAAGACTAATTTTATAAATGTTGTTTTTCCTTTTACCATTAAAGAGGATTGAGCCATCCTTTTGACTAACAGCTTTGCAACACTTTTGATTAAAGATAATATCATAACCATTGTCACTTAATTGACTTATGGACAATAGATTATGAGCTATCCCTTCAACAAGTAAGACATTAGTTATGGAAGGAAGTTTACCATTGCCTATTGTTGCGGTGGAAATAGGATCACAAACTATTAATGAGTTTGAATCGCAATTCAATTCACAACCGCTCTTTGATTTATCCGAAGGAAAAGGTCAAAAGGGGGAAAACCTATTTTTGCATCGTAAACACAATGCGGGGAAAGATCTAGGGTTCGGGGGTTGGTTAAATTTAGGGAAGGTATTAGCACCCTAAACTTCTGTAGTACTCTACAGGAACCTTTTGTTCAGATGTTTACTATTTGCTTTATTTATTTGCTTAAGGTATATGTACAAAGATTAAAAGTGAGAAAAGGGACCTAAGGGGTTAATTCTAAGTTTACTCGGCAAGACATCGCATCTTGTGCCTACGTATCCTTACGGGAGTGGAATCAGAGTAATCGTAGTTCCCCTCAATAGGGAGGTTAGAAACTTCTTGACTGTGGTCAAGGTCTCAAGGGGAATAAACGCATCTTAAGGACACGCTTACGTGGAGTGTAGAAACTCCAAATCTCTACGTTGAATTGTTAAGTTGTAATTAGGGTTAAATTAGGGATAGGTTAGGGATTCCGCGGCGGGAAACCCTAAAATGAGCGCGGCGGCTCTTTGACCTAATGCTAGGGGTAAAATTGTAATCTTGCCTGCGGCGAGGCATTTGTGAAAATTAGGGTTTGTAAAGGTATAAGGGTTGAAGTTGAGGTTATTGACACGGCGGTCAAACGGCTAGACCTAATTCCTTCGGATGTGAAATTAACTATAAAGATGTGATGAAATTAAATATACATACAACGACAGAAAATAAAGTGCGGAAAGATAAATGCGACAATTGTCTCGCAAAATTACATCCCATAAGCAGTTACAAATATGATAACTAAATATAAAACCGAAAATAAGTTTCAAATTGAACATAATAGCTGCAAGAAACAAAACAAACAAAAATGTCAGTATGTGGGGTTAGACGAAAACGAAATCAAAATTGAACGAGAAACAAACCGTATGAATTTTGGAGGACTTTTATGGTCTTTTTAACCAAGGATTTAAATTTGTGAAAAGAGAGATTAATTTTAATTAAAAGAGTTTTGAGTTTTAAAAAAATTTATTAATAAAAAAGTGAAAGTTTGGTTAATTATTCTAAAAAAGGAGTTTTAGTGATAATATTTTGAAAAAAGGATTTAATCATTAAAAAAAACAATTGGTTTAATTTAAAAAATCTTAATGTTAGTTAAAAACACGTTTTACTTTAAAGTTATAAAAAAGTTTTATTATTTGAAAAAACATTTGATTATTTTATTTAAAAAAGAGTTTTAATTAATTTGAAAAAGGTTTTTGATTATAAAAAAGAAAGGGTCTTCTTGATTTTTTTAAAAAAGGATAAACAAAATAAAATAACAAATGGAAAAACAATAAATAATAAAAAAGAGGGTTGGGGCGGTCATCACTCTTCTTCTCTCTGCTCTCTGAGTTTGCGTGTGTTCCTCTCCTTCTCGTTTGCCTCTCACGGATGTTATCTTCTTCTTCTTTTGCATGACCGCCGATTTGTCTTCTTCATCTCTTTTTCCTGAAAAACATGAAAAGCAACACAAAAATTGTAATTATATTTTTTGATCCTTACGGAATGATGATGGCCGATGATGCTTTGTCCTGAGGCTAGAGGATTTTTGACGGAGTTTGCTTGGATTTTTACGAAAAAAGTTCTCCCCTTCTTGTTATGATTTTCGTCCCTTTTATACTTGATTTTTAAATCTTTTTTTTAATCTCAGATTTAATTTGAATATCTCAATCTTTTTCAATCTCTGATTTGATTTGAATGAATTTTTATGATGATTTCAGATTTGATTCAATGATGGTGATGTTGATATTTAGATCTGATTTTCTTATGATGATGATTGATCTGATTGATTTGATTTAACTCTATCTGGAATTCATTAAGATTGGATTAGATTAAAAAAGTGTTGAGATTTAAATTTAAAAAGTTAGCAAAGAAGATTAGAGTTTCAAGTTAAATAAAAATTAGAGTTTTAAAAAAAAATGAGTTAGAATTAAAAAAAAAATATTTGAATGTTGGTTTTAAAAAATGTTAGAATTATTTTAAAAACTGTTAGAATTTAATTTTAAAAGGAATTTAAAATTTAAAAAAAAGAAAAAGAAAAGGGCGTTAGAATTTAATTTTAAAAAGAATTTAGAATTTTAATTTGAAAAATAAAGGTGTCAAAAAAAGATTTAGATTTAATTTTTAAAAAAAAAAAAAAAAAAAAAAAAAAGGATAGATTTAATTTATAAAAAAAGGTTAGATTTAATTTTTAAAATAGTTAGAAAAAAAAAGATTTAATTTTAAAAAGAAATTAGAGAAAAAAAGATTTAATTTTAAAAAGAAATTAGAGAAAAAAAGATTTAATTTTATAAAAGTTAGAAAAAAGATTTAATTTTAAAAAGAAGTTAGAAAAAAAGATTTAAAGTTAGAAAAAAGATTTAATTTTAAAAAGAAGTTAGAAAAAAAGATTTAACTTTATAAAAGTTAGAAAAAAAAGATTTAGTTTTTTAAAAAAAGTTAGAAAAAAATATTTAACTTTAAAAAAGTTAGAAAAAAAAGATTTAGTTTTAAAAAAAGTTAGAAAAAAATATTTAACTTTAAAAAAGTTAGAAAAAAAAGATTTAGTTTTTTAAAAAAAGTTAGAAAAAAATATTTAACTTTAAAAAAGTTAGAAAAAAAAGATTTAATTTTAAAAAAAAGTATTAGATTTTTATAAAAAAAAGTATTAGAATTTGATTAAAAAAAAGTGTTAGAAATTAATTTAAAAAAGGTTATAAAAAATTTACTCTTTAAAGAAAAGAAAAAAAAGTTAAATTTTAATCTAAATCCTAAAAGTTAGTAAGAAGAGCTTAAAATGACTTAAATAAATAATCTAAATAGAAAAAAAAAAAAGTTAATAAAAAACATTAGTAAAGTTATAAAAAAGGTTAATTAAATTATTATTAGTTAAAAAAAACAAGATTTAAAAAAAAGGTTAATTTATTAAGTTAATAAGAATTTAAAATAAAAAAAAAGAAAGGGTAAAATTTGGGGTATTACAGTTGCCCCTATTTAAATGGCTACACCGGACGATTTGAGTGACAGAGACTCGTGGAATCGTGGTGGAGAGATTTAAATATAGATAACCGAAAATTTTGCCCTTATATGCGACGATATGCAATGCTATGGACAAAACTGGAACGACTTAATGCAGATGATGCCATGACTATGATATGATGCGTATGCTGGAATAATGAATGCGAAAATGCTGACGAAACATGACGACACCGAGACAGACGCCACGAGAAGAAACACACTGGGGGAAAATGACGCGCTGAGACACAGTACATCACTGGGGAATTCTAAAAATGATAGTCAACTGGTGCGAATGACCAATTGTCACTTTTAGAAAAGGAACGAGATCCTCGAATGGAGATGGTACCTATGAGACGGCCTCCACTGGGGAATCTAAAAATAAAACTGGATCACGTACGATTGTAAGATCGATTACAGAATGCTGGAGCATTGAGCAAGGAATAACATCCAAGCTTCTGTAAACTACCCCTCGTGACAGGATCAAACGGACTTTTCGGAACTCCGTAGCAAATATACAGGGTAAAGACCGACTGTATGCCAAAATAAATGGACTTTGATGGGAATTGCCCTGATAAGCTTCTCGAGGGAGAACTGTCACTTATCGTTGGAAGGGACTTATGTGCAAAAAATGGATAAGCACTCAAATAAAGAGGCTGCTGCTTATCTGATAAATAAATCTTCTCGCATTTAAGGTCGGCGCCTGGAATACGATTCTGATTCTTCTCTTACTGAAGGATAAATAAACTTCTTCATGCTTCAGAATCGTGCTCTCCTGAACATGAAAAGGGTAAACTGAACTTCCTCATACTTCAGGATCGTGCTCTCCTGAATATGAAACTGGATGACTGAATATACTCATATTTCAGAATCGTGCTCTCCTGAATATGAAACTGGATGACTGAATTTCTTCATATTTCAGAATCGTGCTCTCCTGAATATGAAACTGAATATACTCATACTTCAGAATCGTGCTCTCCTGAATATGAAACTGGATGACTGAATATACTCATATTTCAGAATCGTGCTCTCCTGAATATGATTTGGTTGTAAATGAATTTTTCCATACTTCAGAATCGTGCTTTCCTGAATATGAAACTGGGTAATCGAACTTCCTCATAACTCAGAATCGTGCTCTCCTGAATATGATTCGGTTCCTGAAATTTCTTCATTCTTCAGAATCGTGCTCTCCTGAAAAACGGCCAACTGAACTTCCTCATAACTCAGAATCGTGCTCTCCTGAATATGATTTCGCTCAAACCTTCCCGTAACTCAAGATCGTGCTCTCCTGAATACGAATTGGTTCGTACCTCAAGACGGCAGATAAATGGAAGCCCAACTGCTCCATGGAGATGGCCATTTGCTGCGAGTCGTGACGAGGATATGATCGACTTCTTAGGTGAGAAATGTCGTATGCTGATGCTGTAAGATGTAAAGTGTTGTACCGATGTTGTAACATGTAGGATTGTAAAGTGTTGTACTGATGTATTTTCCAGGCGCGAACTGGCGTGTATCTGTAAAGGATTGTAGTTGATTTTCTTGAAAGATAGTGCAAAATAAATGCACGTCCGGGTACAGTGATAAACTTCTCAAGCGAGATAGTCGCGTATTTGCCATGGTATGGTGAAAATCTTTAGACGGTGCAAAATAAATGCACGTCCGATTGGGCTCGACGACCGACAAGACTGAGATTCAATCTAGGATCGAGCTAGAAAGAAAACTGGTAATCAAGACTCCATCGAGGGAATGAACTCGAAGGGTAGATATCTTATCCTGGCGAGGAAAGATAGCTGAAGTAACCGTCATCCACGAGGATCGAGCTCCGTGGGGAAGCTGGAAATAAGTAGGTATTTTATGCTTAAGACTGACAATCTATTTGGAGAGAATTGACGAACCCCAGTTACTCGGCGGTAACAACCAAATGATGGTGAAACACAATGAACCTGTGAATGCTAATGCACATGTTAATGCATATGTTAATGTGAATGTACGTTGATGTATGTGAATATGCAGGATGTTATGAAATGAGTATGTAATGAGTATGTAATGAATATGTAATGAAATAAGCATGTGATGCTTATGCCCTTGCGTACGTTGACGAAACAGACTAGAGATGGGACGAGAGATGAAATAAACATCTCGACGGAAATACCCTGCGTTCTCTGCAACCAATACGTCAATCATGGGTAAGAAAGATCAATGGTAGAACCAAGTATGGTTTTAAAGTTTGGAATTCTCTGGGGAGAAGGTAATCTGCTTGGGTGCATAGTACCACGTCTTCGCATGGGGAGAAGAAAACCTGAGGGACACTTTCGAGTTACCCAAGAAAAAATTGTCAGCTTATAGTCTCTCTGGGGACTGTGATGAGGCAATAGTTTAGGAGTCTGTTGCAACACTGAGGCTTACTGGGGTATGAAGGCCGCTGTGAGTAAAATCCATCGGGTGCATGAAAAAATTGTGAAATCCCATGGTTTTGATCTTGCAGGACCTTATAGTAGCCGCCATTTGTTTCTTCAAAAACATGGTGCCCCAGGATACTTGCGTTGCGAGGTAGGGTCATCTCAAGAGGATTTTATAGAGAACACCGAGTCCGGTTGCCCCATTGTTCTCAAACTTTTTGAGAGATTTGTCAGGTCTCGACGTAACTGGCACAAATTAATCGTGTTACGACGAAATGTTTGGGAAATAGCTCTTAAGAATGTCAGACTCGCGTTGGTAAGCGAATTGGGAAACTGCCTGCCCCTGTTCAGCAGGATCTTCAAGTTCCACGGGTTATGTTCATATGTAAATCTCTAAGATATCAAGCAAAGTTGTCATGCCTGAAATGCCTATCCTGAGCTTGTCAATGTACACATATATTTGTCTTGAATTTTTGTTTTGAAAAAAAGATATCGCAACAACTTGTGACCGAAATCACTAGTCAGGATATAAGTTTTAATTATAATGCCATCATGAATTTTTTTCTGAGCATAGCTCGTAGGAGTCAGGAAACGTGATCTTGTCAAGTATGCTTTCAACCGAAGTCCTACTTCAATTAGGTCTTTTAAAGGTTGTATCGTGGCTCAGTTCACGGTTTAAGAAACAAAAGGATAAAGGCTCAAAGTTATATTTGTACCCACCCATTCTTCGTGATGTTCTCCAATCCTAATTCAGTTAACCGGATACGAACGCTCATATCTCAAGCGGATTTGCTATGGTCGAGAACTTATCAAGGCTTTGGACATGGCAGTCGCTCACCTATTACACGACCTTGTTCTTTACTAGGGACTATTTATTGTACCCTCTTGTTTTGCTTTTATTCCCTAACTTTTGCCTGGACAACGTCTTTTGATCTGACTTTGGAGTCCAACGGGATGCCCCAGTTTTGCCTAAGTCTCCTTCATAGGTTTTTGACTTAGCGGGCTCTTATTTTTTTGAATATTCCTTTATGCACAAGTCGTGTAAATCTTTTGAAAGGCTCGTGACTGCCCCACTCCTTAGGTAACCGAGGGATAGTCATTGTATTGGACTTCTTAAGATGCTAAGGATAAATTCTCGAAGGTTTGCTCTTCCTTTTTGAGGATCTAAGCGCTCGATCGGTTTAACTGAAACCTACCCTGCCCCAGGTTAGGATGAAGGTTCTTAAAAAGAAAGAAAAACTCCTACTTCAAGGTTCAAAGGGTTGACTAGGGATTAACATCCTTATATCTCCAGTGTTTGGGATTTGAAACAATGCCTTACATCATCAGCGGGTTTCAATCGAAAGCATACGACAAGAAATCTGACGTTTTGGGTTCGTCATCCTCCCCCCAATTCTCCATCAGAACAAGAGATCGGGTAAAGTTGGCATTATAATTTATGAAAACATTTTTGAATGAGTGAAGCGAATGGATTTATTCAAGACAAACATATGTGTTGCATCAAAGATAAACAAGTTCGTGCATGCTAAATATGCTTAATCAAAGAGAAATGCATATAAATAAACAAATGAACTGTCGGAAAAATCCTTCTAAATGTTTATGAAATCTTGCATTCAAGAGTAACAGTTTCCTTTGGCGGAGCCTCAATGGAAAGGACGTCTGGTTCATGATCACTGTGAGTCGTCATGGCTTACCCCAGTTATGCTGGTCACATCTTCAACAGTTTTCAGTCGTTGCTTCAAAATAAATTTCCCAGATCCTTTGTTGATCCCGGTCATATCACCTTGAGGGTTACTGAAATGAAGCGGGCTAGGCCTTTGAATAATGACTGGATTCGGCTGATAGGCGTAGCATGCTTTGCAGAATTTGCACTTGACGAGTGAGGAACCCCGAAAGGAGTCTCGATTTTCAGCTGAGCATCGCCAAAAGACAACTTCTTCGTTTCTAGCAAATTTCTGACAACTTTCTTAAGAGCATAGCAATTCTCTAGATCATGGCCGGGCGCACCCTCATGAAATAAACAATGAGCGGTAGCGTTGTAACTTGCAGGTAATGGATTAGGTGGAGGATTAGGAGGCGGACCCAAAGCCCGAGTAGTGATGAGACCTTGCTTGACCAAAGAGGGACACAACTCGGTAAAAGTCAGCGGGATCGGCGGACAAGGTTTATACGTTCTTCTGTTTGGCATATTCTGGCGAGGAGCCGGACTCTTTGGCTGTTGAGGAGCAGGAGTATTGGGTGCCTGTAGGTAGTTGACAGGAGGCGGATAAACAGGAGGTTGTTGCATAGGTTGATACATGGGAACCTGTTGATTGAAAGAAGGTGTAATAGCTGCCACATAGGGTTGTTGAGCATATTGGACCGGGTACCCTTGAGGTTGAGCATAACCTTGCAGATGCCGATAAAAGCGTTCCCTTGGTTTACCAGAGGATATAGCATTAGTCTCACTCTCCTTCTTTTTCTGGGAGCTATAAGGAGGTTTCTTCGGCTGATCCTTAGAAGCGCCATGATTATTTGTCATTTTACCACTCTTCATACCCAATTCAATCTTGACACCCACAACAACGATGTCGGAGAAATTTGAAGTCACACTACCCACCATTCTCTCGTAAAATTCTGGACGGACTGTGTCGACAAACCAATCAGCTAACTCTTTCTCGGTCAAAGGAGGTTCTACCTGCGAAGCAGTTTCTCTCCACCTTTGAGCATACTCTTTGAATGACTCAGAATTCTTTTGCGACATACTCAACAACTGTCTTCTGTCAGGAGCCAGATCCATATTGTACTTGTAGTGTTTGATGAAAGCGTCAGATAAATCCTGGAAACTCTTAATGCGAGACTGGTCTAAAGTTAAATACCACTTGGAGGAAGCACCCTTCAAACTATCTTGGAAGCAATGAATCATCAGTTTATCATTCTCAACATGGGCATCCATTTTGCGATAATACATGATCAGATGACTCTTAGGACAGGTGGCACCTTCATAACGATCGAAGTTCGGAGTTTTGAACTTTGGGGGAATAACCAAACCTGAAACCAAACAAACATCCCTTGCAGCAGTCCCAAAAATTTGATCACCCTCTACCTTTTTCAATCTCTGGACGATAGTGTTTACTTCCTCACGAAGCTTATCATGTTTCTCATAACCCTCAACATTCTCATCAAGATTATCAAAAGCTGTCTCATTGAAGTACGGTTGCGCACGAGTGTGTACAACAGGTGGTGCAAAGATAGGAGCCCCCCTAGAAACTTCAGAAAACAAGGGCACGGCTTGCTGAACAGGTTGATTAATCGGAACAGTGGCTTGAGGAGGCACAAAACCCGGAGCAAGACCATAAGGTGGGTCCCTTGCTACGGTCACACTTGGTGGAGGGTCTACAGTAACACCGGTAATCTCAGAAACAACAGTGGGCTGGGTATCCATCTTAGCATTCATGACATGTAACAATTCCATCATACGCCCCATACCCCCTCGAAGGTCTTCAAGTTCATTGCTAAGGCGATCAATCTCTTTTGCCTGATCCTCCATTCTTTTCCGAGTTTGAGCTCTGGTGTTGTATTGGTGCCGAGAACTCAGGGTGACGAAACTGGAAGGTGAGAGAACCGAGTGTGAGAAATCGGGAGACACATGTAATGCAAAAGTATGATGCTAAAATGTGAATGTAAATGAAGATTTCATGGAATTCAAAACATTTACTAATGCCGTGGGGTACCAAGGAAATCTTTTCCTTGTTTTTTCATTTTATATTTTTTTATTTATTTATGGTATCCCGCGATATCCATAAATGATGTTTGAGCTCCATGAAATACAATGCAATGAGATGCTTTATGGATGCAATGCATGAAAACACACAAAGTCCTAGGTTAAAAGCTTGCATGAGGTTCAAAGGCAAATACCCTCCCCTGAAGTTAGATGGTTCATCCTGTCCTACAAAAGTAACCAGGTTCTAAGGGATCTCAATATCATTGATCCTTCACAAGGGTGGTTGTTCAGAAGGCAACTTACTTGCCAACCAAAACCCTCCAAGTTTAAGATCTCAATGAGCGTAGTATCGAGCGTCAACCAACTTTAGTCTGCACCAAAGCCGGTTACCTCACTACTTTCTAAAGGCCAAGATGAGTTAACTAGGGTTCTAAAAGTCAGTTAGTGCGTTGACAACATATGGCAGCCTCAATATTATCCTCAACTTGACTTAAGGAATATAAGCACCAACCAAGAAGTCGCACTAACCATGGCCACCAGATCAACCGTATCGATATACGTCGTACAGTTTCCTTGGTCTATTGCCATTTACCTAAGGTACACTAGATCCGGGTTAGGACCTATCTCACAGCACAAGGAACAGTCCCACAATCAAAGCGCAAATATATAATAACACAGATAGTAATAAATATGAACAAGTTAGGGATAACCCTCAAAAGTTTAGGTCTCCCCAGTGAAGTCGCCATTTTCTGTTGCGGTGGAAATAGGATCACAAACTATTAATGAGTTTGAATCGCAATTCAATTCACAACCGCTCTTTGATTTATCCGAAGGAAAAGGTCAAAAGGGGGAAAACCTATTTTTGCATCGT
Organism: Lathyrus sativus; assembly: GCA_963859935.3. Classification (NCBI taxonomy): domain Eukaryota; kingdom Viridiplantae; phylum Streptophyta; class Magnoliopsida; order Fabales; family Fabaceae; genus Lathyrus; species Lathyrus sativus. Next base: position 118,424,953 of record OZ012735.1, read on the forward strand.
AAACACAATGCGGGGAAAGATCTAGGGTTCGGGGGTTGGTTAAATTTAGGGAAGGTATTAGCACCCTAAACTTCTGTAGTACTCTACAGGAACCTTTTGTTCAGATGTTTACTATTTGCTTTATTTATTTGCTTAAGGTATATGTACAAAGATTAAAAGTGAGAAAAGGGACCTAAGGGGTTAATTCTAAGTTTACTCGGCAAGACATCGCATCTTGTGCCTACGTATCCTTACGGGAGTGGAATCAGAGTAATCGTAGTTCCCCTCAATAGGGAGGTTAGAAACTTCTTGACTGTGGTCAAGGTCTCAAGGGGAATAAACGCATCTTAAGGACACGCTTACGTGGAGTGTAGAAACTCCAAATCTCTACGTTGAATTGTTAAGTTGTAATTAGGGTTAAATTAGGGATAGGTTAGGGATTCCGCGGCGGGAAACCCTAAAATGAGCGCGGCGGCTCTTTGACCTAATGCTAGGGGTAAAATTGTAATCTTGCCTGCGGCGAGGCATTTGTGAAAATTAGGGTTTGTAAAGGTATAAGGGTTGAAGTTGAGGTTATTGACACGGCGGTCAAACGGCTAGACCTAATTCCTTCGGATGTGAAATTAACTATAAAGATGTGATGAAATTAAATATACATACAACGACAGAAAATAAAGTGCGGAAAGATAAATGCGACAATTGTCTCGCAAAATTACATCCCATAAGCAGTTACAAATATGATAACTAAATATAAAACCGAAAATAAGTTTCAAATTGAACATAATAGCTGCAAGAAACAAAACAAACAAAAATGTCAGTATGTGGGGTTAGACGAAAACGAAATCAAAATTGAACGAGAAACAAACCGTATGAATTTTGGAGGACTTTTATGGTCTTTTTAACCAAGGATTTAAATTTGTGAAAAGAGAGATTAATTTTAATTAAAAGAGTTTTGAGTTTTAAAAAAATTTATTAATAAAAAAGTGAAAGTTTGGTTAATTATTCTAAAAAAGGAGTTTTAGTGATAATATTTTGAAAAAAGGATTTAATCATTAAAAAAAACAATTGGTTTAATTTAAAAAATCTTAATGTTAGTTAAAAACACGTTTTACTTTAAAGTTATAAAAAAGTTTTATTATTTGAAAAAACATTTGATTATTTTATTTAAAAAAGAGTTTTAATTAATTTGAAAAAGGTTTTTGATTATAAAAAAGAAAGGGTCTTCTTGATTTTTTTAAAAAAGGATAAACAAAATAAAATAACAAATGGAAAAACAATAAATAATAAAAAAGAGGGTTGGGCCGGTCATCACTCTTCTTCTCTCTGCTCTCTGAGTTTGCGTGTGTTCCTCTCCTTCTCGTTTGCCTCTCACGGATGTTATCTTCTTCTTCTTTTGCATGACCGCCGATTTGTCTTCTTCATCTCTTTTTCCTGAAAAACATGAAAAGCAACACAAAAATTGTAATTATATTTTTTGATCCTTACGGAATGATGATGGCCGATGATGCTTTGTCCTGAGGCTAGAGGATTTTTGACGGAGTTTGCTTGGATTTTTACGAAAAAAGTTCTCCCCTTCTTGTTATGATTTTCGTCCCTTTTATACTTGATTTTTAAATCTTTTTTTTAATCTCAGATTTAATTTGAATATCTCAATCTTTTTCAATCTCTGATTTGATTTGAATGAATTTTTATGATGATTTCAGATTTGATTCAATGATGGTGATGTTGATATTTAGATCTGATTTTCTTATGATGATGATTGATCTGATTGATTTGATTTAACTCTATCTGGAATTCATTAAGATTGGATTAGATTAAAAAAGTGTTGAGATTTAAATTTAAAAAGTTAGCAAAGAAGATTAGAGTTTCAAGTTAAATAAAAATTAGAGTTTTAAAAAAAAATGAGTTAGAATTAAAAAAAAAATATTTGAATGTTGGTTTTAAAAAATGTTAGAATTATTTTAAAAACTGTTAGAATTTAATTTTAAAAGGAATTTAAAATTTAAAAAAAAGAAAAAGAAAAGGGCGTTAGAATTTAATTTTAAAAAGAATTTAGAATTTTAATTTGAAAAATAAAGGTGTCAAAAAAAGATTTAGATTTAATTTTAAAAAAAAAAAAAAAAAAAAAAAAAAAGGATAGATTTAATTTATAAAAAAAGGTTAGATTTAATTTTTAAAATAGTTAGAAAAAAAAAGATTTAATTTTAAAAAGAAATTAGAGAAAAAAAGATTTAATTTTAAAAAGAAATTAGAGAAAAAAAGATTTAATTTTATAAAAGTTAGAAAAAAGATTTAATTTTAAAAAGAAGTTAGAAAAAAAGATTTAAAGTTAGAAAAAAGATTTAATTTTAAAAAGAAGTTAGAAAAAAAGATTTAACTTTATAAAAGTTAGAAAAAAAAGATTTAGTTTTTTAAAAAAAGTTAGAAAAAAATATTTAACTTTAAAAAAGTTAGAAAAAAAAGATTTAGTTTTAAAAAAAGTTAGAAAAAAATATTTAACTTTAAAAAAGTTAGAAAAAAAAGATTTAGTTTTTTAAAAAAAGTTAGAAAAAAATATTTAACTTTAAAAAAGTTAGAAAAAAAAGATTTAATTTTAAAAAAAAGTATTAGATTTTTATAAAAAAAAGTATTAGAATTTGATTAAAAAAAAGTGTTAGAAATTAATTTAAAAAAGGTTATAAAAAATTTACTCTTTAAAGAAAAGAAAAAAAAGTTAAATTTTAATCTAAATCCTAAAAGTTAGTAAGAAGAGCTTAAAATGACTTAAATAAATAATCTAAATAGAAAAAAAAAAAAGTTAATAAAAAACATTAGTAAAGTTATAAAAAAGGTTAATTAAATTATTATTAGTTAAAAAAAACAAGATTTAAAAAAAAGGTTAATTTATTAAGTTAATAAGAATTTAAAATAAAAAAAAAGAAAGGGTAAAATTTGGGGTATTACACCTATGGTTCCAAAGCCAATTATTTTTCCCTTCTGATTCCCTCCAAACTTGACATCTCCTCCAGATCTAAGCTCCAGACTTTGGAACATAGACCTTTTTCCCGTCATATGTCGTGAGCATCCAGAGTCCAGGTACCATGAATGGAGTCTTGACTTTGCTGCTAAGGATGTCTGCAACATAGATTATCTTATCCTTAGGTACCCAGATTTTCTTGGGTCCTTTTTGGTTAGTTGCCTTAAAGCTTTTTCTGAACTTCTGTCTTTCAACATAAAACTTGTTCTGATTAGCTTTAGATTTATTAAACACAGATTTGTTCTGATTAGAACTTGTGTGTTTAATATCATTTAAGTGACCAAATGTAAATTGAGAATATAAAGGAGGATACTTGATATCCAGTTTATCTACAGATTTTGGATTTGAATCTTCATAAGAGAAAGATTTATATCCAACACCTTTTTATAGTTTCTGCTAATACCATAGCTCATTTAAGCCATTTTGCTTCTATCTAGGCTTTTAGTTAGAAACTTTCTGAAATTATAGTCATACTCTTGTAAAATATTTTTAGAGCATGATTCAGATTTTGAATCAGAGTTTAGTTGAGCAGATTCTAAATTATTTTTCAATTTAAGATTTTCAGCTTTTAGTTCAGCTATTTCTGGTTCAAGCTTGTTACTCTCAAATTCAATATGCTTTAGAAGCGTTTTGTATTTGAGTTTAACTTTACTATAGTTTTCAAGAATATCAGATAAACTTTCATTAAGTTCCTGTCTAGAAAGTTCAGCAAATACCTCCTTAGAATCTGATTCTGATTCTGATCCAGATGATTCAGCACTGTCCTCAATGTCAGCCATGAATGCTACATTTGCATATTCCTCTTCTGACTCTGATGACGAATCAGATGCATCTGAGTCATCCCAGGTAGCCATCAGAACTTTCTTTTTGTGATTTGACTTTCTTTTTGGGTTCTCCTTCTGAAGCTTTGGACAATCACTCTTGTAGTGCCCAGGTTCTTTGCATTCATAGCAAACAACCTCTCTTTTTCCAGATCGTCTGTGTCCAGAGGATTCTCCAGATCTTCTGTATCCAGAGTGTTCTCCAGATCTTCTGTGCTCAGAAGATTCTTTGTGTTGATCTGGTTTTCTAAAGTTCTTGAACTTCCTTTGCTTATTCTTCCAGAGTTTATTGATTCTTCTGGATAGCAAGGATAGTTCTTCTTCATCTTCAGAAGCAGACTCTTCAGAGCTTTCTTCTAATACCTGCAATGCTTTAACAACTTTATTAGATTTTAATGCAATTGACTTACCTTTCTTTATAGGCTCATCTTCCTCTAGTTCAATCTCATGACTCCTTAGAGAACTGATTAGTTCCTCCAATGTAATCTTGTTTAGATCCTTCGCCAGCTTCAGAGCAGTGACCATGGGTCTCCATCAGGTTGGTAAGCTTCTGATTATTTTCTTAACATGATCTGCTGTAGAGTAACCCTTGTCCAGAACCTTTAGGCCAGCAGTGAGAATCTGGAATCTGGAAAACATTGCTTCAATAGATTCAGATTCTTCCATCTTGAAAGCTTCATACTTCTGGATCAGCGCCAGAGCCTTGGTTTCTTTGACTTGAGAGTTCCCTTCATGAGTCATCTTCAGGGATTCAAATATATCAAAGGCAGTTTCTTTGTTGGTTATTTTCTCATATTCAGTATGATATATATCATTTAACAATATAGTTCTAGCCTTGTGGTGATTTATAAATTCCTTCTTTTGCTCCTCAGTCATTGATTTTCTGTCAACTTTCTTACCATTCCCATCAGTGGGATGAACATATCCATCAATACTAAGTCCCAAAGAACAACATCAAATCCTAGAAAGAAACATTCCAGTCTATCTTTCCAATAATCAAATTTTTCTCCATCAAACATGGGAGGTTTTGTGCTGACTCTTTCTTCATATTTGTTGTTGTTGGGTGTTGGAGTTTCAGCAGCTATAATGAATATCAACCACGAGTATCAAGAGTTTTTCCCACTGGATCTTTTCTGGTCACGGTTAAGTGATAGCACAAACAGACCCGGAGCTCTGATGCCAACTGAAGGTGAGAAAAACACTTAGAAGGGGGGGTTAAATAAGAGTTTTTAAGAACTATGACAATAAAAAACAACTCAAAATTTTTATCCTGGTCCGTTGAACTCAACTACTCCAGTCCACCTTATCAAAGATGATTTTCCTTTCTCTGCAAGGACTTAATCCACTATTGATCAACTGATTACAATAGAAAGCACTAAGAACAACTGTCTTAGTCTTCTCAAGAACTACTGACCACACCTTGGTCTTCTTAAGGAACTTCTTACAATTTAATGTAAACTAACAAGTGTTTAAATGCTTCTAATAAGTTGTATCACAACTGTGATGTTTACACTTAAGATTAAGTACAACAAGAACTATATGGTTTTATGAAAGATCAAATGAGCAAGATCTTGAGAGATTTTCTCTTCAAGCGTGTATTTCTTTCTGAGTGATTTAGCAATGAGCAGAAGATGAGTAGTGAATTAGCAACCTCAAAATGTTGAAGTAGTTCTCCTTTTATAGCCTTTTCAAATTGCCTTGAGTGATGTGCAACTGAATATAATATTTGATTGTATTACTTTTCATCACCAAAAGTATGGGCAGAGATATGCTTTCTGCAGAAGGGTATGGTTGTAGAAGCCTTGGGATTTGCACCACGTCACTTCTTTGGACAAATTAGTCGTTGGTTACTTTGGAAGTAGCACCACGTCTAATCAAGTTAAAAGCTTCTTCAGCAAGCTTCCTTCAAGATGAAGTCTTCACAATCCGCGCTTTAGAACTTGTAGTAAGCTTAAAAGGTATGAAATTCTTTAAGATGATCAGAGCTTAAGATGAATGATAAGTCTAGAGTCTTGATAGATGATCAGATCTTTAATGTATCAGAGTTTCAGTCTTGATCAGAGTTCTTTATCAGAGTATGCAGCAGTATGTGCTTTGAGCGTGAATATTAATGATAAGAGTATGATTATAAAAGCCTCTGAGTTTGTAGTGAAAGAACTTCAGAGTCTGATAAGATCAGAGCTTTCAGCTTTTGTAAACTTCTTTCAGTAACGCTTCAGATTATTCTGTAGCTTCTGCTTCAGATCCTTCTGGCAGCGCTTCAGAATCTTCTGATAGTCTTGCATCTGATGCTTCAGATCTTTGCATAGTTTCTTTGTACTTATTTGCTTCTTTCAAGGGTATTTAATTTTATACCTGAAACAATAATACTTGAACAAATTTTAGAGTGTATATTTGCTCATTACAAAATTCCATAAAAGTTATCATCAAAACATAGAGATATAAGGAACACCAATCTGTGTTCTAACATCATTCTTGCAAGTTCTACTAGAGACCTATTCTTTCTCTCCACCACTCCATTTTTTCGAGGAGTCCTTGGTACTAAAAATTTATGAGTGATTCCTTGTTCTTCACAAAACTGTTCAAAGGAGGCATTTTGGAATTTTCCACCATGGTCGCTTCTTATGGAGGCAATATTTAGATATTCTTCATTTTGTATTTGTTTTGCATATTTATTGAATGCCTTGAATACATCACTTTTCTGCACTAAAAAAGAATGTCCAACGAAATCTAGAAAAGTCATCAACAATAACTAATGCATATACATTACCTCTAAAGCTTTTTGTTCTTGATGGACCAAATAAGTCCATGTGCAACAATTGTAGTGACCTTGAAGTGGACACCACATTATTATATTTGAATGTTTATTTGGTTTGTTTTCCCTTTTGACAAGCATCACATAATTCATCTTTGAAAAACTTTATCTTAGGTAAACAAATAACAAGATCATACTTAACTAGTTTATTTAAATGTTCCAGATGAATATGAGCAATTATTTTATGCCATAGCCAAGAGTCATTGTTGTTTACCATGATACATTTTACTTTTGAAGACAAATCATCTTAGAAAATCATAAAAATATTATTAATTCTTTTACCTCTTAGTTTTACCTCATGTGTGACTTCATCTTCAATCAAGAATTCATCCTTGGTGAACTTGATCTTAAAGCCTCTGTCACAAAGCTTGCTAATGCTTAGAAGGTTGTGCTTTAGTCCTTCAACATAAATAACATCTTCAATGGATGTGAAAGATGGTGCTCCAACTTTGCCTATGCCAAGAATTTTTCTTTTGTTGTTATCTCCATAAGTAACATAACCCTTGGCCTTAAGCACTAGATTTAAAAACTTGTTTATATCTCCCGTCATATGCTTCAAACAACCACTATCAAGATACCATAAATTAGAAGTGGTCTTCAATCAAACCTATAAAACAAATTAAGTTTTTTTAGGTACCCAAATTACCTTGGGTCCTTCATAATTAGTACCTTTCTTTACCGATACATAAAACTCACTTGCAACACTAAAGTTTCTGACATATCAAGTATTAGGTGTATGACCAACTATACCATAATAAAAACATGTAGGAATAAAATTACTTTTATACCTAGGAACATATGATTTATTTTTAACAAATCTTTTCCTTTTAGGATAAGGATGAAGAATTTTGGCTTTGTTAACTTTATCTTTTGGAGTTTGATCACTAGCTTTAACAAAGATAGTTTTACTTGAACTTAGTTTGCTAAATTTTAAATAACCAAGATCACTTTTATCGTTAGAATATATTTGTTGACTAAGAACACCCTCCAAACCAATTTTTCTTTTTCATACCTTTTAAGAACTCTTTTTAATTGGACAATTTGAAAAGAAAGAGATTCACATTCTTTGCATATAAAATTTTGTTTTGCTCACTAATTATCTTTTGTTTTTCATCTTTTTAATCTTTTTCCATTTTCTCAATTTTATTTTCTAGAGACGAAATTTCTTTCTTTTGAGATAATATTATTTTGTACAGAATTTTGCCCTCATTAAGAAGTTCATCTATAACCCCTTGAGCATCGTTATCGTAAATGAAAAATTCATTACTAACCTCTTATTCATCATCGAAATGGTGTGAAGACATCAATATTATATTTGCACATTCATCGCTATCTGAATCTGATGAAGACTTATCTAATTATCTTCCCATGCTATGTAAGCTTTCTTGTTCTTATTTTCCTTTCTATTCTTGAAGCCACCTTTCTTGGAGAGTTTCGGATAATCTGTCTTTATCTGACCTTGTTTTCCACGTTCATAACAAGTGACATCGGGTGTTGAAGTAGAAGCCTCCTTTTTTCTAAAATGTTTCTTTCTCTTTGCATAATTGAAAGATTTATCATTTTTATTAAAGAACTTACTAAGTCTCTTCACAAGAAAAATAAAGTTCTCATCCTCTTCAGGAGCATCATCTTGTTCTTCTTTTGATTCGACTTTTAAAGCGATGCTTTTGGATTTCTTTTCTTGATGTTCATGTTTTTCTAGTCTTCCAAGTTCTAGTTCATGTTTTTGGAGTTTCCCAAACAATGATGTTGGCGTTATAGTCCGAGAGTACTCCAGTCCCCTTTCAACATGAAATAGATTTTACTATTGTTAGGACTTATACAAGACTATCCTAATCTTCCTATATAGACACTAACAAAGAACACCAAGAATAATCCTCTTGGATTTACAACACACTTATTTCTAAAAATCCTGGACAATAATTAGATGCCTCTATAAGAAGATACAATCCACGTTCCTATAGATCCCTCCTAGTACCAAACAATCATTGATACTAAGGAACTTGTACTAATTACAATAGATTTAAATAAATGAAGATTGTAGAATTCTTTAATACTTATAACAGAGCCTTATTCTCTTTCAAGTATGAAGATTCAAGTCACATTATCTCTAAGTGTTCAAGATACTTTTATGATAATAATGTGAAAATGTATTTCAAAAAAAATATTTAAGTATGAAAGTTGTGTAGAAAATAAATGTAGAGAAATTTTAATATTTGTTTAAAAGAGGTGAGTGAGAAATGAAAATTTGAAATGAATTTATAATGATATAAACACCCATTCAAAAATCATGGCAATGGTTAGAGAAATTCTGAAATTTATTAAGAGAAATGATGTAAGGGATGCCACAAAAAGATATGATGAAAAAGTGCATTCAAACAAAGCATTTTCAGTTCTGCTACAGTACTTGTTAAGTCGGTTAAACAGATATTTAACTTAACAAGTTTACAACATTTTTAAAATCTTAAATTTCAAATATTGTTTGAGACCGGTGTAAATTGTGGCGGCTTTGTGTGCTGTTATGACGATTTTAAACGCCACTTTTTACAAAAAAAAAAACAAAATGTTTGAAAAAGTTGAAAAATTGAAAATTTGTCTAAGTATTTGAAACAATCTTATGCAAAAGCTATTGATTTATCCAAATCAATATATTATATTTGAAAGTGATTTAATATGATTCAAACATGAAAAATAATTTTTCCAATGCAAGATACTAAATATTTTGAGCACTAAGAATGTTTATTCAAGAATTTCATATACCTAAAAGTTTGATCAATCCGATCTCGCAAGTGTAGTCAAGTCTTATGCATTTTTCTTTTTCCTTCTTTAATCATATATTTGTTGAGCTTGTCTTTATCAATGAACTTGTCTTCATTAAAACACATGGAAGCTTGTCTTCACAAAGCATTCCTTGTAGGTCCCTAGAGATCAGGATGAATGTAATCAAGGGATCCATGTGTTCTTTGTTTACCTCTGTTAAACTTCATTCTACATGATTTACCAAATACACAAGGTTCACAAAACTCCAATTTTTCAACTTTGTCACCACGCAATATCTTTTGTTTCGACAATTTTACCATGCCTCTTTCATTAACATGGTCAAGTCTCTTATGCCATAGCTCAGTCTTTGACACAGGTTTTGTGAATGCTACGTCTGCTAAACAACTTACAATCTCATTCTTAAGGCTATACAAGCCTTGTTTTTCATGCCTCTCAAGACTTCATTCAACCCTTTCATTACCCTTAGGATGCTTTGCTTTCCTTTGAAAATATATCCTTTCTTATCGAATTCACCATTAAAAATCAAATTCCTATTAAGATCAGGTACATACCTATCATCAGTCAGTGTCCTTATTGATTCATCACGGAGCTTGAATCTCTTAGATCAAATACCTACAAGGTTGCAAGCTTTGTTGTTTCCCAGCAGCATCGATCCACCATCTTTATCACACAATTCCTTAAACACGTCTTTGTTTGGAGTCATGTGCCAAGTATACCCTGAATCCATATTCTATTCATTGTTATAGTCACTGCTTGAAACCACCAGAACATCAGATGATTCATAACCATCTTTCATAATGGTTGCATTACCCTTATCTTTTCCACCGTGATTGTTAAGTCAATTAAGGCATAATTTTCTTATATGGCTTTCTTTTTTACAATGATAACACTTAATAGTAGATGCATTACCACCATAACGTACAAACCTACCATATTTCTTCAAGAATTTCCCCTTAAGGTACAAACCTTCAGTAACTGAAGATGGCTTATACTTCTTTCATTAGTTCAAATCCTTAGAGTACAAGGCAGATTGAACATGTTCAAAGGTCAACGACTTTTTTTCCATATAAGAGAGTTTCTTTGAAGTGAGCATGAGACTTAGGTAAAGAGCACAACATCAAAAATGCTAGATCTTCATCATCAATCTTAACCTCATTATTTTCAAGATCAAGAATCAACTTATTAAACATATACAACTGCTCATCCAACGCTTTGCCTTCACTCGTCTTAAATGAATACAAAGCTTGCTTCAGGTGGAGGCGATTAACTAATGATTTCGTCATGCACAAACCTTCAAGTTTCGTCTGAACACCAACTGCATTTTTCTCCTTTGAAACCTGTCAAAGAACCTTATCACCATGGCTCAATACAATGATATTGTGGGCTTTTTCGGCCATCGTTGTCTTCTTTTTCTCTGATAGGGAAACATTCATCTTCTCCGATACTTTCAACGCTTCTAACAAACCCTATTGAATAAGAAGATTTTGCATATTTAAGTGCCACAAACCGAAATTATTCACACCAGTGAATTTATCAATCTCATACTTTGTTGACGACATCTTATCCTCCATACTCACCGCACCAGTTTGTTGTGAATTGATGGCTCCAATAACAAACCAAAACATGAGAAAAAGATTGAATATTTTGAACAAACAAGAGAAACCCTAATAGGTTTTACAAAAGATTGAGAAAAATGAAGAAGAAGAAGAAGAAGAAGAAGAAGAAGAAGAAGAATTGGTTAAAACTGTTTTACTATTCACTTTCTAAACAAGGGTTTAAAGATTATAAGTGAATACCAACAATTAATCTCTCTCAACAACTTGAGAGAACTAGTCTATTTGTAGACTACTAAACTAACTTAACAATTGGACTTATAAGCAAGGCCTAATTCGACATGCTAATTTAAACACAAAGCTAATATATTTTGATAACATGCTTGAATAGACTTCGACTCCAGCATACATAACTCTTGTAAAAAAATAACAGTATCCATGTCGACACTAGAGTTCGATCCAAATACCACAAAACTTAAGCTATCAATTTCCAAATGTATTTTTTGGACTCGTCCTTTATGTTATATTTGAGGTTTAATTTGGTTTCTTAACTTTAAAAAATATCATTTTAGTCTTTTAAATTTCCAAATAGGAACATGTTTTTCATTTTCGTCCAAATGTTAGTAACAAAATTATTTTTTGTTGATATGACAAATGACGTGTAACACTAAACTTTTATAACTAATTTAATGACCGAAAAATTTGTCGCTAAAAGACATTTTCTAGTTTTTTTAAATATTCTTCATCATCTTCCTTAAAATCAAGAGCACAAAAACACCAAATTGGTTACCAACTTTTTGTCTATTCAACCTCCATTAATATAAGGGGTAATTTTCGATCTGATTATGGGTTTTATATGATGAAAGTGGAGTATTAAAGAATACAAAATTGAATATATTTTTATTTTATGTTTTCAGGGTGTGTTTGTGGTCTTTCAATCTACAATACTCCTCTCTTTCTCTTTCCAAATTAGTTACTCAAAACAGCAACTACAAATGACCATCTAGCGGATTGAAGCAATCCAACAATCATTTGAACAAGTAAATAATATAGAAAATATGGATGTTTCCTTAAAATCCTAAACCAAAAAGGAAAGTGAAAACATAGGTTTCTAACATCCCAATCATTAAAAAAAATCCTCAAATTACACATGTCACCAAAATGTCCCAAAAAAGTACATCTCAAAAGAATATAATGCGAGAAAATAAACATCAAATTGGCTAAGAAGCAATGTCTCGTCTGATCGATTTAATGGTGCCCAACCATTACAAATGTTGTAAGACAGTCTTGATTGAATGTGATACGTTACTATTCTTGTCAATGGAAATAAATTCAAACCTAGATTTGATGATATTGGGCATGACAACTAACTTAAGCTAACAATGTTACAATCAAAACAATTGATTAATGGGTTTTGAAGGAAAATAGAACTTCCTTTTAAATACTGAAGGAAATGTATCTCAACTAGTTTATTTATACTTTTCTCATAAAAAAATCTCTTATGTTGAACCCATGTATTCAATAAACAGGATCACATAGAATTTTTTGAGTTTGTAATTCTTTGTGTCAAAGCAGTCTAGTTCGATAGAAACAAGGTCTAGTTGAATTGGTCTAATGTGTTTGTGTGTGTGTGTGTGTGTGTGTGTGTCGAGTTGCTTAGTGTGTCTAAGTGTTGAAGCAGGTTGCTTCACGCATGATTTCGACCTAAGCCTATTTTAGTAATGTTAACTATTTTGGGATTTAGCTTAGGGTGAAAGCTAACTTAAATCTATAAATAGGGAGTAACACTTATTTTGTAATTAACTCATAACATTGTATTCACAGAATTTGCAGTTGCGTGAATAAAGCATGTTTCCACAATTTGTGGGTATAGAGAAACTCTGCAGAAAATATTCTTCTTCTCCAACATTATTTTCTTTCTTTCTTTATCAACCTTTTTCATTGTCACTGTGTAATTGATAACAATCTTGAGATCAAGATTGAGTGAAATTCACCATAGGTTGTGGTTGAATTCCAACATCTGGTATCTTGAGCTCCAATTGCGATTCAAGAAAGCAAAATCGTGATGACAATGAATCACCCAAATAGGCACTTTCTGGTAAACCTTCTAATTCTCAAGAAAGATAATTATAAGAATTAGTGCAAGCAGATTAAAGTAGTTTTCTGTTATCAAGATCTTTGGGATCATGTAAAGGAAGGAGTAACATTGCTTGCAGAAAACACGATGGATCAAGAAAAGGCTGCACACGAAAAACTGAAGAAGAAATATTATAAAGCTCTCATTATAATCCACCAATGTGTTGATCCAGATAATTTTGAAAATTAGTGATGTAAAATCAGCGAAGGAAGTGTGGGAAATTCTGGAAAAGTCGTTTGGAGGAGTGGAGAAGGTAAAAGAGGTAAGGTTACAAACTCACAAGAGAACCTATGAATTGCTTCAGATGGAAGAAAGTGAAAGCATAACTGATTTCTTCACTAGAGTTACTAAACTGGTGAATCAAATCAAGGTATATGGAGAAGTGTTAATATCAAGATCAGTTATTGCAAAGATCTTGAGGTTATTGGCTCTAAAGTTCGACCACATGGTAGTAGCCATAGAAGAGTCGAAAGACTTATTAGTCTTGATGAAGGAAGAACTTCAAGAGACGCTTGAGTCTCATGAACAAAGGATGGCTGAAAGAGCTGCAGGAAATTCGAAGAGTGATTGGGCTTTGCAGACGCAGTCAAAAAAAGAAAAGAAAGGCAAAGGAATCTGGAATGACAATAAAGGTAGAGAAGGCTACAACAATTTGACTGGTTGATATCAGTAGGAAGGAAACTGATTGAATCAAAGAAAACCCTAGAACCAAGGCAACCAAATAGGTGGTGCTGCAGGTAGAGAAATATATGGTGGTCGAAAACCTGACAAAAGTCACATTCATTGTTTCAATTTTCAAAACTATGGTCACTATTTTAGCGTGTTGAGAAAAGAAGAAAAATCAAGAAATTAATGTAAAGCTGGCAAAACATGAAGAAGAAGAGATGTTGTTGATGGTCAGAACAAGAGATGAAGAAAGATTCTAGGACTAGTGGTACTTGGACTCAGGATGCTCATCACACATGACTGGAAGGAAATATTATTTTGTCAACATAAAGCCATCAATAAAGAACATGGTGAAATTTTCAAATGACTACTATAGCAGCTGAAGGTATTGGTGATGTTCTGATCACGAGGAAAAATGTAAGAGGCCAATAATCTCTAATGTGTTGTACATACCAGGCATGAAGAGTAATTTGCTCAATATAAGGCAACTGATCAAAAAGAACTACAAGGTGTCGATCAAAGACAAGATGATGAGAATTCTCGAATCATGAGGAAGTTTAATCTTGAAGGCTCCTATGTCTTAAAATAGAACCTTTAAGATTGAACTTAATATGATGGAACATAAGTGCCTTGCAACTGCAGTCAGCAGAGATGAATGGATATGGAATTACCAACTTGGTCATCTCAACTTTAAAGACATCAGAGATTTGAAGAGAAGAAATATGGTTTCAGGATTACCAACAATTGACATTCCAAGTGAAGTGTGTGAAGAATGTGTTCAAGAGAAACAACACAAGAATAACTTCAGCAAGGATGCAGGAAGCAAGTTGAAGGCAACTCTCAAATTCATATACTCTAATGTATGCAGTCATATCCATGTGGATTCCATTGGAGGTAACAAATGCTTTGTCACGTTCATAGATGATTTCAGTCGAAAATTATGGACTTACCTGATAAAGAAGAAAAGTGAAGTGATCGAGGTATTTTCCAAATTCAAATCTATGGTCGAAAGACAAAGTAGTCAAAAGCTAAAGATTATAAGGACTGATGATGGTGGAGAGTATGTTTCGAAATATTTCGATGCATTATATGAGAAAGAAGGGATTGTGCATGAGGTGGTGCCGCCCTACACTCCACAGCAGAATGGAATTGCAGAAAGGAAGAATATAATTGTCATGAATATGGTGAGAAGTATGTTGAAAGACAAGAATCTACCCAAATAATTATAGGGAGAAGTTGTGTTGACTGCAACATACATCTTAGATAGATGTCCGACGAAGAAGTTAGAAGGAATTACGCTAGAAGAATGTTGGTCTGGTGTCAATTCTAGCCTAAGTCATTTGAAGGTGTCTGGATCTATAGCACATAGACATATGCCAGATCAGTTGAGAAAAAAGCTTTATAAAAAGTTGAGTCAAATGATGTAAATAGGATATAATTTGATTGGAGGATACAAGTTGTTCGACCTAGTGAACAAGGAAGTTGTGATGAACAGGGACGTGATCATAGATGAGCTTAAGGAATGGGATTTGACTGAGAATGTCAATAAGGATTCAATGAGAATCTTATATGAAGAACCAGCTAGTGAAGTCGAAAGAGAAGTTCGACGAGAAGAAGTCAAATGTAAAGCAGGCCCAAGCAGACTTCGACGAACAAGACACATGCCTACATGGTTGCAAGAATGTGTGACTACATAAGATGATGCGGTCGATGAAGAAGGTGAGCTAGTACACTGTGCTTTCCATGAAGATGTCGGACCAGTCAATGCAAATGAGGCATTGAAAGATTCAAAGTGTGTGAAAGCATTGAATGAGGAACTAGAGTCCATCGAAGTCAACAACACCTGGTCACTTGTCGAATTGCCTCAAGGCAAGAAGGCAACTAATGTGAAATGGGTTTACAAGTTGGAAGTGAATCCTAAAGGAGAGGTAAATCAACACAAGGCGGGACTTGTAGCAAAAGGACTTATACGAAAGGAAGGAATTGGCTTCGACGAAGTTTTTACACCCGTTGTTAGGGTCGAAAAAATCAGGTTGGTTGTTGGTCTAGCAAACATGAACAATTGGCACACATGTCAGATGGATGTGAAATGTGCATTCCTGAATTGTCCCTTAGACAAAGAAGTTTATGTTGTATAACCAGTTGGGTTTGTGAGACAAGGCAAAGAAAGAAAGGTGTACATGCTGCATAAAACACTGTATGGACTTAAGCAAGCTCCAAGAGCTTGAAATAAGAAGATTGACAACTTTCTAAGGGAGAAGAAATTTTTGAAGTGCACGATTAAGCATGAAGTATATGTAATAAGAAGCAATAATGAATTGCTTATACTATGTCTATATGTTAATGACCTGTTGATAATAGGAAGTTACAAGAAAGAGATCGAAGATTTCAAACATGGCTTGAGTGAGGAGTTTAAAATGTCATACTTGAGAAATCTCTTATATTTCCTTGGCATCGAATTCTACAAAAATGGTTGAGGTCTGATGATGCACCAAAGAAGATATGCAGTTGAAATACTCAAGAGATTTAAGATGCAAGACTATAATCCAACTTTGACTCCAGATGAGACCTAATTGTAATTGTCGAAAGATTCAGATGAAGATGGTGTCGACCCAACCCAATATAGAAGACTTATTAGATCACTTTGATACCTTTGTCACACAAGACCTGACTTAGCTTACAGTGTAGGTATCTTAAGTAGATTCATACAGAAGCCAAAGGTATCACACCTAGCAGCGACGAAGAGGATACTGAGGTATCTGAAAGGAACTCTCGACTATGACATTTTGTTTCCAGCAGCAGATGAAGGAAAAGAATGCAAGATAGTGGGATACAATGACTCAATTTGGTGTAGTGATGTTGAGGATAGAAAATCTACAACTAACTATGTGTTTAAGTTAGATGGTGCACCAGTTGCTTGGAGTTCGAGAAAGGATCCAGTAATTGCATTATCATCATGCGAAGCAAAATACATATCTACTTCTCTTTATGCATGCCAAGCTAAGTGGATGGTGAACCTGGTTGAAGAGATTATAAGGAAGAGTCATGAAGCAATTACCATGAAGATCGATAGCATATGGTTGAAGTAATCACATCGAAATGAGGTTCCATTATCTTCGAGAGCAGGTAGCGGAAGGGAAGATGAATTTGGAACACTGCAGAACTGAGAATTAGATTGTAGATATCATGACGAAAGGAGTGCAACTCGAAGTGTTCAAGAAGTTAAGGTCTATGATGAATGTAGATAGCTTAGCCACAATAAATTAGGTGGTGTATTGAGTTTGTAATTACTTGTATCAAAGTAGTGTAGCTCAATAAAAATAAGGTCTAATTGAATTAGCCTAATATGTGTGTGTGTGTGTGTGTGTGTCGAGTTTCTTAGTGTGTCGAAGTGTCGAAGCAGGCTGCTTCACACAGGATTTCGACTTAGGCCTATTTTAGTAACATTAACTATTTTGGGCTTTTATAGTTTTGGGATTTAGCTTAGGGTGCAAGCTAACCTAAATATATAAATAGGGAGTAACCGTTATTTTTTAATCAACTCATAACATTGTATTCACATAATTTGCAGTTGCAAGTGAATAAAGTAGGTTTCGTAGTTTGTGGGCAGAGAAAAACTCTGCAGAAAATATTCTACTTCTCGAACGTTATTTTCTTTCTTTTTCTCAACCTTTTTCATTATTATTGCATGATTGATAATAATCTTGAGATCAAGATTGAGTGAAATTCTCCATAGGTTATGGTTGAATTCCAACAGAATTGAGTTCCCCACGGTCACTTATGATTTTGATTTTCTGCATTTTCTGGATCACTTATGATTTGAATTTTCTATATCACTTTTGGTGTGGATTAAGAACAATAATTAAAACTTGGAAAGTATTTTAGTGACGAAAATTTCTATCACTAAATCAGTCATAAAATTGGTCTGAATCACATGGCATTCTAGGTCAATGCCACATAGTCTTATGGTTTGATTTGACTAACATAACGGACAGAAAGGACTAACGTGGTCCAATTTGTAGAGTTAAGGGACTAAAATGATTTTTTTAAAAGTTAAGGAGCCAAGCTAGACTTTGAGTCAAAGATAAGGGACAAAAATAGTGCGTAGCCTACATTTTCTATTGATTAAAATTAACGAGATAAATAATCCAAACAACATACGACTCAAACAACAATTTTCTGACCATTAATAATTTTTTTAACTATGATATATTGAAGAAGTATTAATTTTCTATTTCCTTTCTTCTCTTTACCAAACTTTCTATCCAAACACATTGATGAATTAACTTGCTTATTTAATTTCATAAGGGCTAAATCATTACATTTTTATTAATTCTCTTAAATTCTATGGAAAAAAATTCATACTGATCATAGATTGAAATTTTGACGCACCACAATACAACAAATCACTTCATCAAAAACGCATCCAATGTAAGAAAACATTTATTTGAATTCTAAAACCTTGACACATCATTCGACAATCGAATTTTTGAACACAACCTTTAGAATCAAAGTAGTTACGATTTCGACATAACCTTGTGTTAAACCTTACCCTCATGATCATAACATATATTTTTTTAAACTCTTTCAAAATTTTATTGCATTCTTATTCAAAATTTTCGCTTGTAAACACAATTATATTATATTTCAACATCAAAAGGCGCAAAATCGTCTAAAATTATAGGTAATGTACATGTCTATCTTTAATGATCATTTTAATAATTTAGTTTTTTTTTGGGTAAGCCAAACCATCCGTAAACCATCTCCTTCACCGTCTTTACCAAAAACGACACACATTGAAAATAATGTATGTTTTTATGCACAAATACATTGACTGAGTTGTAGATGTTAAAAGTGATGGTAATTGTAGATTTCTCTTTGTTTCACCTTTTTAAGGTAAGGGAGAGGAAAATCATGCACTTGTATGTCAACATCTTATCAATGAGTTGAAGGCCCCATAAGGAATCATACACGAGTTTATACGGGGAAAAACAATATGATGAAATTCACGATGCTCAAATTCCTTTTGTTAACGGTCCATCAATGGAGAAAAAATGGATGCGTTTGTTTCCCTAAAATGGGTCATCTTATAAAAAGTGCATATAACTGAGTGTGTATTGATCTAACAAGATATAGTTTCTCAAAAATATGTTTCCACTTCAAAGTGGTTCACCTTAAAATCCAGTCGGAGGCATAATGTGTATTAAATGAATTTTAAAATTACGATATATTGTTCGAGTTTATTTGAAACCAAGATGTCTTATACCATAAATATTCCCTAAGTTGACATCTCACGTCACAAAAGAAGTTGAAACTTGGCTAAATACATTTTTGTATGTGATGAAAGAGTTACCAAGTTGACCAATATTGAGATATAATAAAACTAGAAAAGTCTAAAATGGAGCCATCAATAGATTTAAGTTGTGACAACTTTTTTTTTATGTATCTTAGTTTTTATGCATTTGGTGTACAAACTTTAGTATTTTCATGGATGTAATCCATATACACATTAATGTGTTTTAAAATATATTTAACACTATATATATATATATATATATATATATATATATATATATATATATATATATACACACACACACACACACACACACACACACACACACACACATTGGAAATAATGTTTAAGTTGTTGTTGTTTGTTAAAGCAAGTATTGTTAATTTGACATGTATGATGAAAAACATAGTATAAGGATTCCAATCTCCAAACAGATCTTTGGGACAATATTACTTGTTTATTCTTCGCATATAATAGAACAAGGTGTGTTCGAATTCTAATATTTAGACACACCTCTGAGGTAATATTGCTTTTGTATTCTTCGTATATGTAACACATAGGTGTATCCAGAATCCAATATCTGAATACACCACGGGGACAATATTACTTGTGTATTTTCATATAAGTTACAAAATATGATGAATCTGTATTCCAATATTTGTACACACTGTTGAGACAATAATGCTTGTGTATTTTCTTATAAGTTACAAAATCGAGTGAAAATCTAGATTCCAACCTCAAGACACACCATTTGGGTCACTATTGCTTGTGTATACTTTGTATAAGTTATAAAATATGGTGTATCCAAATTCCATTATCCATACACACTATTAAGACAATATTGCTTGTGTACTCTTTATATAATTTATAAAATATGATGAATCCCTACTACAAATAATATATTTTATGACCAAACTTTCACCTTAGCCAATCTACATCCTAGGTATAGTCCATGGGCGTGCCATATTTTAATTTTTTTTTAAAAACAAATATTATTTATTCCCTTGGTTGGGGGAAACAACTGATAGAAAAAATGAACAAGGAATCACGCTTTGGATCCCAATTCACATTGTTTTTATTTTTTGTTTATTTTTCAATTGGTGTCTTTTTTCTTTCTAAAAATCAAAATAATTTATTCTCTCGGTTGAAGGTACTAATCGATAGGGAAAGTGCCTTAGGGACCAAGCGTCAAAACTCTTCTTTTGCATTTTTACCTTTACTTTATCCAATTGACACATTTCTCTTTTTTATTTTATTTATAATTTATCTATTCCATCGATTGGGAGTCTCAATCGAGGCGAAATTTCATCTCTGTATTTCATATGGAATTTTTCTCATCTTCTTTTTTAATTTATCTATTCCCTCGGTTGGATGATCCAACCAAAAGAAAACTCTTTTGCATGTATTTCCCAGAACTAGACTCTACCTTTTCATTTACTTTTCAACATTCACTTCATATTCATTATCCTGCAAAATCAAATGGTCTCTTAACAAAATATACCCTAGACAATTTTCATCTTTATCTTCCACATTGAAACACCTTAATATATTTCTAAATATAGATTCCATCATCGTTTTTGAAGCATAATCACTTCAAACACATGTAAGTGTTCACAACATCAAATCTTTCAACACACATACATTTCATCCCTTCGAATTCTATTAATGCCATTGAAGCACCAATGAAGCTTGAAACGAAGGAAAGACAACATAAATTGAACGAAGCTTCCTCCATCATTGTCATATTTTCTTCATCACGTTTTTGTATGTAACTAACTTTATCCATGCACATAAGTTAGAAATATTATTTTTTGTTGTTGTGGATTGCTTATTGCTAATATATACTAAAGGAAGTTACTTTTCTATTACTATTTATGTTATTTTAATTATGTTGATAAACCAGGAAATAAGTTTTCCTTTTTAGTGTTAGTGTTTATAAAAGTGAATGTACCATATGCACCATGAATCTCGTATTAGATGTCTTTGTTGAGGTTATTCTTAGGAAGTGCTCTTTAATTTCTTTGTTGATGATGTGTTAAGATTGGAAACCTACGATACTACCATAAATCAGAATTGCATTAAAAGATAACAAGATAACAACTTTAATTTTTCATACCCTAAAAATATCCCCATACAAGATATTTATAGCTAGGGTTACAGTATTTTAAATGGGCCTAAAACAACTGACCCCTTTAAACAACATAAAACATACTAAATACACCCTTATTTGGTGATAAAATCCTTAAGTAAAACAGAGGGCTTTTTAACTCTATTGGGCCTGATTGTTTTCCTAACAATACTCTCAGGGTCCAAGAGAACCTTGTCCTCAAGGTTCAGATTTGGGGTAACATTCGGATTAATGGGCTTACTGGCTGTAGTAGATAGTGGATTAGTGGGGCCCATGTGAGGTGAAACTGAATCATTAAAGAGGGAATCCAAAAATTTGTGTGGGGCAGTGTGTGAGTCTTGGGACGGTGGAAAGTGAGTATGGGGAAGTGGGGAAAGTGCTGTCACGCGTGGGTTTGGAACAGAGGGGGAAGGACAAGTGGGTCCTTTAGTGGGACGCGTGTCTTTAGGGAAAGGGGAGTGGTTTGCTACGTGTGTGGAGAAGCCTTTAGAAGCTTCGTGAGTCATCAAAGGCAACTTGAGTGGGTCAAAAACGAAATCTGAAGAATCATTTTCCTCTTCTCCATTCTTTGGGACTCGATATTCCACTTCTCCCTTCTGTGTGGCTTCTCTTTGATCAGAATTTTTGAGACGCCGTACGCCATACTTGTCCCTCTGCATGTGAGTGTTTCCAACTTGAGGGTTTCCAACTGGAGAAGTTCTTAGAACAGAGATGTCTTGGTGCTCGTTTGAAGGCCTTGCATGTCCTTTGTGCGGAGAAACGATGGAGTTGGTGTCGCCATGTGCTTCTGGTGAGAAAGAGAGAGGTGAATCCATGGACGGCGGTGGGTGATACGGTCTCAGGAGGGAGACATGTACAACCGGGTGGATGCGCGATGAAGATGGAAGATCAAGCAAATACGCAACATTTCCGATGCGTTTGATGACGGTGAAAGGTCCAAAAAAACTTTTGGACAATTTCTGAGATGAGCGTCGAACCACCGTTGTTTGACGATACGGTTGTAGTTTCAGCAATACTAGATCTCCTTCCCGAAAGGTATAATCGGCTCTTGCTTGGTTTGCTTGTTTTTCCATTTGGATTCTGCTTTTTTTTAGATTGTCTTTTAACTGATCTAAAATTTGTTGTTTTTCTTGCATGCACGCATCCAAGGAAGGAACTGTTGAAGTGTCCGCGAGATAGTCGGTGATTGCCGGCGGATCACGGCCATACAAGGCTTTGAACGGCGTCATCTGGATCGTGGTGTGTAACGAAGTGTTGAACCAGAACTCAGCAAGATGCAAATATTTGAACCGTTGGCGTGGGTGTTCGCCTGTTAGGCAACGAAGGTATGTTTCTATTGACCGATTTACAACTTTTGTTTGGCCATCGGTTTCTGGATGATAAGACGTGTTGTATTTCAGTGTTGTTCCTTGGACCTTAAAGAATTCCTTCCAAAAAGTGCTCAAGAACAAGGGGTCGCGGTCAGAGATTATGGATTTTGGAGTTCCATGGAGGCGAAAAATTTCCACAGCAAAACGATAGGCGAGATCCTTGGCGGAGAAGTTGGAAGGCAGAGCGAGGAAATGAGCATATTTCGTAAGGCGATCGCAGATGACCCAGATGGTTGTGTGACCGAAAGAACTTGGCAAATGCGTGATGAAGTCCATTGTGAGGTCCTCCCAACTTCTTTGAGGTATAGGTAACGGTTGCAACAACCCCTTCTTCTTCATGGTTAAGTATTTGTTATGCTGGCAAATGTCACAGTGTTTCACCATTTGTTTCACTGCTAGGGACATGCCAGGCCATAAGAAGGATAAGCGGATTCGAGCTATTGTGGCCTTAACACCTGAGTGTCCTGCAGAGGGGGTGGAGTGATACTCGGTGAGGATATTTTGGCGCAGTTGGGCAACATCAGGTATGAATATTCTTTCCTTGTAGTATAAGAGGCCATTTGTGAAATGGTACAATGGTTTATTGTCAACTTTGTTATTGAACTGTTGCACTAATTGTCGGCCTGTACTATCTGTTGCATAGAATTGGCGGAGAATGGCTAACAGGCTCGGAACAGGAGAGGAAAAAACTAACAAGTGGGGATCATCAGAACAATATTTGCGACTCAAGGCATCCGCAACCAGATTGGAGCGACCAGGCTTGTAAGTAATGTCGAAATTAAATCCTTGTAGTTTCGAAGCCCACTTCTGCTGTTCTGGGGTTTGAATTTTCTGTAAAAGAAGGTTTCTTAAACTTTTTTGATCAGTGTAAATGTGGAACGTTTGCCCAATAAGATACTGACGCCACTTTTTTACAGCTTCGGTGACGGCAAACATCTCGCGGACATATACGGACGCAGCCTGCATTCGGGGACACATTTTCTTGCTGAAGAACGCGATGGGATGGCCTTCTTGGGACAACACAGCACCAATTGCAACCCCTGAAGCGTCTGTTTCTATGATGAAAGTTTTTGTAAAATCTGGTAGTACCAAGACCGGCATGTCGGTCATATGTCTTTTAAGCTCTGTAAAGGCCATAGCAGCTTGAGGACTCCATGTAAATTTAGTGGACTTAAGCAGGTCGGTAAGAGGAGCGGCGAGAGAAGCATAATTGTGAACAAAGCGACGGTAGAAACCTGTGAGACCTAAAAAACCCCGGAGAGTCGTGAGAGAACGCGGTTGGGGCCAATCCAGAATGGCCTTAACTTTATCTGGGTCGGGTGCAACACCACCCACAGAAATGACATGACCCAAATAGTCAATTTGTTTGGCTGCAAAAACGCACTTAGACAGTTTCACAAAAAAAGAATTAGACTTCAACAAGTCGAACACAACCTGTAAATGAAGTAAATGGTCACTGAAGTTAGAACTATAAATCAAAATGTCGTCAAAAAAAACTAAAACAAAACGCCGTAGATGAGGGCGTAAGAGATCATTCATAGCGGACTGGAATGTGGATGGTGCATTGGTCAGGCCAAAGGGCATAACTAGAAATTCGTAATGCCCGTCGAAGGTGCGAAAAGCTGTTTTATGTGTATCTTCTGATGCCACTCTGATTTGATGGTAGCCTGATCGTAGGTCTATCTTTGAGAAAATAGTGGTTGAGCCAAGCTCATCAAGTAATTCATCGATAGTGGGAATTGGGAAACGGTCTTTGATCGTGACGGCGTTTAATGCTCTATAATCAACACAAAAACGCCATGTGCCATCTTTTTTTTTTACAAGGAGAACGGGTGAAGAAAATGGGCTATGACTAGGGATGATTGTTCCCGCCTGCAGCATATCTTGGATAATTTCAGTCATAGTGTCTTTCTGTGAGTGTGGGTACCGATAGGGTTTGACATTAACGGCGGGGGTGTTAGGTAGAAGGGGAATATGATGGTCATGTAGTCTGTGGGGTGGAAGGCCAACGGGGGGTTTGAAAATGGATTGATAGGAATTTAGGAGTGAGTCCAATTCAGGGTGTAAGGGTAGAGGAGGTGTAGCTAGCTGGGGTGTGGCTTGGGTTTCTGAGGAACAATGTGTGTCCATTGTTTGCATGATCATGAGGTGAAAGGAGGAGACTGAATTGGTGTGGATGAGGTGACGTAGTTGGTGAAGGGTTGTGGGTATGGGATGGGGCGAAGTGTCCCCCTTTAAGGTAATGGAGTTTTTATGATGGGTAAAAGTGATGGAGGGGATTGAAAAATCGGCCTGGATGGGGCCCAAGGTTCTCAGCCAGGCCATTCCCAATACTACATCTGCGCCTTCAATTGGTAGTAAGAAGAATGGAATGGTGAAGGGTTTATTTTGAAGGACAAGCGGAACATTGTGACAGATCCCCTCACACTAGAGGTGGGATCCATTACCAACCATAACAGAGAATTGGGTTATTGGGG
Organism: Lathyrus sativus; assembly: GCA_963859935.3. NCBI lineage: Eukaryota > Viridiplantae > Streptophyta > Magnoliopsida > Fabales > Fabaceae > Lathyrus > Lathyrus sativus. The sequence continues at coordinate 118,449,992 of OZ012735.1, forward strand.
ATGCTACCAAGTTAAGGTGGCGGGCAATACGAGGCTGCATAATATTGTGTGTGCTGCCGGTATCTACCAGGACCATAACCGACAAACCGTTAATCAGACCCTTGAATTTTAAAGTTTGTGGTGAGAACTGACCCGTGAGAGCTTGGGTTGAGAGTTGAAAGTAAGTGTCAGCGAGGTCCAAGAGTGGTTCCTGTTCGGTTTCTTGATTGTTTGGGGCTGACTCGTCTGTAGGAGGGTCTTCCTCAGCCAAAAGAATTAAGAATCTGTTTGTGGCACATCTATGGCCTGGAATAAATTTTTCGTCGCAATTGAAGCACGAGCCCAATGCCCGCCTCTCCTGTATTTGGGTCTGGGACAAACGTTTGATAGGCAGTTTAGAGGGTATAGAATTTGGTGGTGTAGACGTGATTTGGGCCTTTGGGGTGTTGTGGACTTGGGTTGTGGGCTGGGTAATGGGTTTGGAATAGTAGGGTGAGGGGTGTTTGAAGGGTTTGGGTTTGGAGTCTTTGAGCTTGGCTTCGATTAGTTTGGCCAGTCCTATGGCTTGTGAAATAGAAGTGGGGCGATGAATTGCCATTTCACTTTGAATTTCCTGCGACAATCCAGAGATGAAACAGTTTAAGATTGCTTCCGGTGGAAGCCCAACCACTTGGTTACCGAGTTTTTCAAATTTGGTTTGATATTCCACAATAGTGCCATCCTGTTTGAGTTTGAACAACTCAGCTTGGTGATTATCATAAGTTGAAGGGCCAAAACGTAACTTCAAAGCCCTTGTAAACGAGACCCAATCAGTTAGTAAATGACTATGATGCATCCATTTAAACCAACCTAAAGCATCCCCTTTCATATAAAAAGAGATAAGAGCTAAACGATTTTCTGGTGGTAGGTTATAAAATGAAAAAAATTGGTCAGCTTGAAAAAGCCATTCCAAAGAGTTAGTGCCATCAAACATGGCGAGTTCCAGCTTGAGAGTTCTGTATTGTGGCAATGGGGGAATTTGGGTGTAAGAGTTTTGGGGGGAAATATGGGGAATGTGGGGTGGGTTTGAAAGGAATGTATGTGGGGAAGAGAGGAATGCATGCTGGAATGTGGTTTGGGGCATGGTCGAAGCGGTTCTTGGTGGTAGATTAAAATTAGACGGCTGCGGTAGGGTAGAGAACACGGTTGCCATTCTTAAGGGAGTGTTTGTAGGGGTGCTCTGATGATGGGTAATGTGTGGGGGGTTTTGGGTAACACCAGACGAGCTTGCTGGAGAGTTTGTGATAATGGGTGATAAATCTTTTTGAATGACTAGCTTGTTAATGGAGGACATGAGGGTTGGGTTTCAAATCTTGAATCAGCAAGTTGTTTTTCATTGTCAAACCGAGTGTGTATTTGGCTAATTTGCCGCTCCAAATCAGCAGTAGCTTGGTCAAAACGTTCGTCCATCTGTTGTTGTGTTTGTGCCATCGCATTGTCTAGATGAATGTGAGCTGTTTGAACAGCTTCTTCAACAATATCTTTAGGGTTTTGTGATTTTGTGGGAGCCATGAGAGCAAGAGATGAAAGCACCAATTGTTAAGATTGGAAACCTACGATACTACCATAAATCAGAATTGCATTAAAAGATAACAAGATAACAACTTTAATTTTTCATACCCTAAAAATATCCCCATACAAGATATTTATAGCTAGGGTTACAGTATTTTAAATGGGCCTAAAACAACTGACCCCTTTAAACAACATAAAACATACTAAATACACCCTTATTTGGTGATAAAATCCTTAAGTAAAACAGAGGGCTTTTTAACTCTATTGGGCCTGATTGTTTTCCTAACATGATGTGTGTTATGTAAAATGTTTATGAGGCTATACTTATAAAGTGTTCTTCGGAAGTTTTGTCTTTTTGTTGAGTAATATACCATATGTACTATGAATCTCACAATAGGTACCATTGTTGATGTTATTTTTGTGGTAAAATATACCATATATACCATGAATTTCACATTAGGCTACTCATAATGGATTATATTACATAGGAAAAGCGTGACTTAAAGCTTTCATCTAAGATATATAATTTAATTGATCAAGAGACTTTGGACAAATTTTTCTAGTCTCGCAGCACTCGTGAATTCTAGACTAAGAGTTAAAAAGGAAAGAAAAATATGGCAAAAAATATATATATCTATATAGATTGTCTCGTGGAGAATACAAAAACCTAAAAGAGATAATTAAATAAAAATAAAACAAAGAGAACAAGAGTTGTGAGATCCTTCACTAATCCTTGATCGCAACTCATCTCCACCATTATATTATGAGAATGGAAGAGAGTGCATCAAAGACCAAGAGACGAGTTCGCATTAGAGGCTACACATGTAGTTGTTGAGAAGATTGTAAGTAGATTATGTTATCAAAATTATTAATTCTAGTTAATTCACTTTGGTAATGAACTTTTATTTATGTTGTAGGATTCACGGGTTTAAATAGTCAATGTTGGTGTCTTTGTTCCACAACGCCATGACATATTGGTAAAAGCGATTGAAACAAAAGTGCGTGGTGGATGTGTCTATGGTAATGGATGAGGCTTCGGTCTGAGGATATTTTTGGGTCATCTTCAAAGAGAGAGGAAATGCTTCAGAAACATATTTAAAAGTTAGTTTATCAGAGGCTAGAGGAGAAGTTAGATGAGAGGCTGGAAGAGAGGATATAGGGAGAAAAAAAAAGCGAGCTTGCTCCGTAATGTGATTGAGGTAATTATAATTTTGGTTGTGAAGCTTCCTTTTTTGTATGTCTGGTTAAAAATATGTGTTGTGTGTTGTTGGTTGTGTTTGTGTTCTTAATATTATGTATTATGTTGTTGTTTCTTTTTTCTGATGCAACAACTAAAATCAATAGATATACTCCTCCAGCCAAATTTAGATCTATTAGATCTACCTAAGAAAGTTTTTTTGGGTGGTACAAGCATGAAAGACAATTGTTCGGTCCTTACACAAGGTTGAGACCCCAATACCTCAAATAGATTTCTTGCAAAGATTGACAAGTGCGATCAAAGATATGGGAGAGTCCTTTGAGATACAATTACTACATAGTCAAGATAAACTGTATATACTTTAAAATAGTTGTATTATGGATCTTATTTAAGAGTACTAATTGGCTTGACGTTACCATACTACAATTATGGTGCACATAAGTACATCTTTTAAGGTGACTTCAATTTATATTCATTGTTCTCGAATACTTTAAATGTCAAGACACCCATCAAAATTTGACTTTAGTGTTAATATTTAGGCATGCAACAGACTTGTGGAGAAAGAAATTTAGAAAGTATGGTTTCTAGGACCTCTTCAATATTCAATATTTAATATACCCAACGTGCATTAAATGATATATTCTAACTTGTATACAAAATAAATTAATTCAACAGAAAAAAAAAATGTGTTTTACCTAGGACTGTTTATCAATTCGTAAATATATATGAATGGGTATTTTCTCCAATTTAGTATTCAATTTTTCATCATTTATTAATTACTTTGAATGTTCATGCAGTGATCATTGATAATTAATAATTATTTGTCTTAAGCAGAATATCATAATTATGTTATGTTCATTAGACAATCATCTTGATTCAAAAATAAAATATATTACTAGCGCACACGTGTTATTATTTGTAATAATAAAATGTTCACTTTACTTTTGAATAATTTTTATTAATGTTTAATTTTTTTCTAGCATGTAGAGTTGTGGAGGGATACAATATTATTTGTTGTGGTTTAATAAATAAAAAATTAGATTTATTTTTTCAAAAGTAAGTGGTATTATTTTATTTTTGATAATATATTATTCGTGCTTTGAGTGTATATTAATCACTATATAATAATTATCTGTATACGCGACTACAACCATAAGGATATGGGTGTAGATATTATATTTTGGAACATATGTTGGATATTGGCTCTGGAGGCATTAGTGTTTCATGGGCTAAGCTAATCACTTTATCCATATGCATGTAATTTATTTATGTTAGTTGTTAAGTTAATGTTGTTGTTGTGGTTAGCTAGTAAAGAGTTTATAAAACGTTAATGTTGTTGTTGTTGTTAAGTTTATGTTTATGTTGTTGTTATTGTTTTCAAGATTGAATATTTAATATTGTTGTTGTTATTGTTATGTTATCGTAATTTAAATTTGTTCAAATTATAGGTGTTTGACGACCAAACACCATTCACACAAGAATATATAAATGACATTCATTCAAGTTGGGTATGTTTCTTCCTAGAGTTTTTTTATTTACAAGTACATTGATTTCTCTTATTTCCTTGTTAATTATTTAACCATTTTGTTAGTTACAAGTTTGACTTTTATTTTAATAACTTATAAAGTAACGCAAATGGATGAGGGTGATGAATTGACAGTGTAAAACTTTTTACATTGTCAGTGCATACTAATTAATCTCATTGATATATATATATATATATATATATATATATATATATATATATATATATATATATATATATATATATATATATATATATATAGGGACGGAGCTATGTGATAAAAAGAGTGGGCCTATGCCCCACTATCATAATTATAATAGTAGTTTTTAGTATTATAAATAATAATTATATATTGAATATACTATAAATTAAAAAAAAAAGTCTTTACTAACTCACATTTATCAAATAAATTTTGAATAATGTTATTTTTTATTCTCAATATCCCATTAAATTTAAAATTTAACTTATACTTTTTGTTTTTCTTATTTATTTAGTTTTTTGAAAAATTATTTTATTTCATAAAATAAATACATTTAATAAAATAAAAATCAATCTATTTTCATTCATTTCTCTATTCATATTCAAATCTATTTCACTCTTTTCAAGCAAATACAAGTCACACATATATTTCTTTTTCTCTCACCACAATATCTCTCATTTTCTACTCTCTTTTTGAGGATCAATCCAATAAATACGATACCTATTCTAATTTAAAAAATAAATTTAAAAAATAATTTTTATATCGAGTTCTTAAGAAAATTGGTATAAAATCATAATTTGAAAATAAATAATGATTTTACACCTATTTTTTAAATATAACAATAAAGTGTATTATTTTAATAATTAAAAAATAAATAAATAGATCTTGAATTTGTGTCCTAATGTTGTAGCACATACTACACCTACATTGAGCCGACTTGCTCTTCTCTATTATTGACCAATAAAGTGTATTGCTTTAATAATTAAAAAGTAAATAAATAGATCTTATTAAATTTGTGGCCTAATGTTGTAGCACATACTACACGTACATTGAACTGACTAACTCTTCTCTATTGTTCATCTTTTAAAAATAATAATTTTAATCTATATAAATACATACATACATATATATATATATATATATATATATATATATATATATATATATATATATATATATATATATATATATATATATATATATATATATATATATATATATATATATATATATATATATATATATACATACATACATACATACATATATACATACATACATACATACATACATACATACATATATATATATATATATATATATATATATATATATATATATATATATATATATATATATATATATTTGTTTCACAAATGTGTCATTTGCTTCTGTTTCACAAAATGTGAATATATAAGTTATGCCTAAAAAATTCGGCTTAAAAAGAAAATCATGTATAATTTTTTTAACCTCATGAAGTATAAGAAACTAAAAGGAAAATTAGGGCATGCTTTTTAGTTTTGAAAATACAAAAATATTATTGTTGAGGATTAAATTCATGACCATTGTCAATTTCCCCCTTAGTTAACTGTTCAATCGAGGAAAAAAGTGATGCACTTTCCAAAACACTCTTTGTTACCTCGCCCAATAAACTGACGTAAAATCTTTTCCTAACCCGGATAAAAGCCCTTTTCGTAGTAGTAAATTTGTATTCCAATATATGTACACACCACTAAGACAATATTACTAGTGTGTTTTCATGAGTTACAAAATAAGGTGTATTTGAATTCTAATATATGGCCTTTTATCACTTAATGTAGATATAAGTATACTCCTCACCTTCAAATCATATGAAGCTTCTTTGATTTCATCATATGTACAATCTTTTGGATTTTTAATAGAATCATCAGCTTCGTTTTTAAGGATAAAAGGTATATCGATGATTGCTACTCATAGATTCTTATCAACTGGCATTAAGTGTACATATATATTATCCTTTTAATAAGCATAATTTTCACCTTTAAAAAGTTGTGATCTATTGTATGCTCCAGTCGGATCGTTATCACCCATATTTCCAAACTATTTGAGTCGCTTAGACCTGATCAAAAGATTAACTCTGAGTCCAATTGTTGGGTGAGAATATAGACTAATAACAATCTAGAGGGGGTGAATAGACCTCCCTAGATAAAACTTTTGTTTGAAAAAGGTTTTTATCATAATTTTAAAAATGATATGCTTTGCATGAAAGAAGGAAAGTTTGCATAAAAAGAAATTATGCTTATCGATTGAAAGTTATGTGAGCATCCTTAAACAATTCACAACAATCAAGTTGAACAATTGAATTACACTAAAACTTACAAACTAATTGTATTTCACAATCACTCAATTTCAGAAGATGTGATATGAAAAAATTTCAATACAAGTAAGATTCTACTATTAACGTTTTCAGACTTAACCCACAATCAGACAAGATTGAGTTTCCAAATCTAACAGAACCTACAACTTATACAACAAAATACTACCAACGGATAAATCTATCAACATGCGATTCTAAAAAGCAATAACGACATCCTAATCATGTAATCCACTACGAAATTAAATATGTGTGTGTGTGTGTGTGATCAAAATATATATAGATAGATAAATAGATAGATAGATAGATAGAGAGAGAGAGAGAGAGAGAGAGAGAGAGAGAGAGAGAGAGAGAGAGAGAGAGAGAGAGAGAGAGAGAGAGAGAGAGAGAGAGAGAGAGAGAGAGAGAGAGAGAGAGAGAGATGTACACCAGGATTTTAAAGTGGTTTGGCATGTTCGTCCTTGATTTATGCTTAATCCACTCTTCAATGGTTGCCCATGGAAAATTTTATCGGTATTTCACTAAGATTTTGAACAATATTACAAGAGTTCGTACAATCATTAGTCCATAAATAAAATGATGAAAATAAAATTTCCTCTTTTATGGATCTTGACTTGTACATAGTTCCATGAAGTGAACTATATGCAAAATCTTTACTCAAGACCGCTTATTGAATCTTTTAGTCTAAACCTTCTCCTAAGTCTTTGTCTGTAGAAATTTCCACACAATTCCATCGGTATCTTGATTATTGGTATGTCTAAAAATCAAATGAACTCCTACCTTGTTCGTAAGCTTTTACGCAGCACTACCAAGATCAACCTAGAGAGAAGAATCTTCTTATTTTCCATTGGAGTTGTCACAACACTACACACTTTTCAAGCCTCTGAAATCTTAAACAAATCTTCAAAGAAATATTAAACCCAAAAATCAATATCCTCAATCAATCACGAATTTATCTAGATGAAATTCAGATCCATGCAACAATGGAAAACGAATGAGATAGAAGATGAAAGAAATTGTTCACAAGTGTTCAAGAAAGATTCAAAACCCTTTTGAAAATGTAAGAACAAGTGGTTTGTGAGTTTTCAAATCATTAATGAAATAATGTGTTTCCTAACATTATCAAAGGTTGAGATATGAATATGATTTATATGTGCTGGAGATGAAGCATAAAAAGAAGTTAAAAAATCATGTTTGATTTAAGTCAAGAGCATTTGGTGACTTAGTTCAAGTGGCAATGTAATATGGAATAAGAATAACACTTAAAGAGAGACCTATTTTTTATGTGATTTGACTCAAGACTAAGGCGTGATTCGACTCACACAGGTCATGATTCGAGTCAGGGGATGGTTATGATTTGATTCAAACTTGGTAGTGGCTAGAAAAGGATATGTTATTCAACTCAAAGCCGCATGATTTGAATTAGGAGCTAGTTGTGATTCGACTCACAAGCTCTAACAAATTCATATTCCTCTATGCCTTGTTTAATTCAACTCAGGGATGCATGTGATTTAATTCACACATCCAAAATCTCAAAAATCCAAATTTTCAACTATGTTTTTAGATTCTACATTTGACACAACTTTAATTAATCTTAATTATGGTTCGTGTTCCAAAAACTCGAATAAATGACTTAAAGTATAATCTTCAAACTAAAATCCAAACACTTTGAATTATGAATGCTAAAAAGAGAATAAAAAACTTGACCCTAAAAGATATGTGATGGAAGAGGAGACTCAAATATAAACTAAATGCAATGTAAAGCTTAAAAGACAAACAACAAAACCGCATGAGGTTCTCTCCCTTAATGTATCAGAGACATGTAACTTCACTATATGGAGTAAAACAGATATCATTTATTAGAATATGGCCGAGAGAAATTTTGCATTACTCAGTCACTAGCCATGAGTGGGATAATCGAGCGCGTATGTGGCACCTCTTTAGTATAGTCAGAAACATACTACCACTTGGTAATACTTGGAAAATGATAGAGGATTCATGATCGAAAATGGTTTAAATGAAATACTAGTAAGCATGTAGTGCAAGTATTATGAAATTTATAAATTACATGAAATAGACGATTCATTCCACTCATCTGATTTATCTTCCATTAACCGCCTTCTTCTAAATTTGAGTACTAGTAAATCAAACAAGATAACCTCCAGTTATACTTGTAAATCCTCTTAAATTCCGTGAATTATTTAAGGTACACAACATCGACATATGTCACAATTTTGTCCATGAAAATGGTTGTGCCAACCAAAAATATGAAGTATGTCTTCAATGCACATTGTATATGATAGCCAACATGCGCATCATCACCAGCATTATTATGAGTGACATCCAAGTGTTTAATATAATATTGCTTCAAAAATGAAAATCTAGCATGATATCATTTGGTATATACACTCTCCTTTTGGATATTACATGTATCAACTCCTAATTATTTCACCATTAACTCTAGTGTCTCATATCTCTTAATTGAATAATGGTCCAACAATCTTCCTGTGATTGGAAAATGGAGGATGCACGACACATCATCAAGAGTTATACTTATCTCATAAATGAAAAGATTAAATGACGGTGTCTCTGTGTGTCATCTCAAAGCAAATATTGACAAAAGACCATGGTCAATATAACCATATCATGTCCTACAGAAGTCATTCAATTCATATAACTCTAATACTTCCTAAAATCGAGGTTCATCTGGCTACGATATCGTTGGTATATTTTTAGAATAATTTATACACTTCAGTATGTCATAGTGCTCCAATAATAAATACATCAATGTGAGATGATACAATTAGTATAAAACAAATGTTTAAAAGAGTCATTGTAGAAATTTATGTTATATTCCTTCTCCACATGTGCATAGCAATATGGTGTGCATATTAAGAAAGTAGTGACATAGCACATGGGGCTTCCACTAAGCTATCATGTATGACAACGACATGTACAACAACATCAAGAGCATGTACCATACGAAATGAGCATTGTCATGCACCTAAGATACATGACAACATGAAGACGTTCCCACAGTAGTACACTAGACTCTTTAACTAGTCACAAGGATTTAACTTTCTCCATACGCATCGAAGCATGTTAAGACAAACGACCGTGCATATCGTTATAGTTCATCAACCATTTTTCTATAATCACACAAGAAAAACCATATCATAATTGTAATTAGGTTGCACTTAAAAAATTAACAAAGTGAATGACAAACAAGAATGAAACTATGTTTTAACAATCCATATTTTGTTATTTGTATTATGGGTTCAAATTTAAGGACGACAATTGAACGCATCCCTAATGGATATCCGCAAAAATCGTTCACAACAAGTAGGTAAAAACTTGTAAAATAGATTCGAGCACGTGCAATTAACCACTAAAATAAGCGGGTATGAATGTGGTACGATTCGAGCACGTTCAAATATATATATATATATATATATATATATATATATATATATATATATATATATATATATATATATATATATATATATATATATATATATATATATATATATATATATATATATATATATATATATATATATATATATATATATATATATATATATATATATTACTTTATTTCTTAACTCAAAAATAACATTCTCAATTTTTTAAAATATTGTTAAAAAAATTAAAATGGTATAATAAATTATAATTGATCGATCATCTCTGTTATTAGAAATGTAGATACAGGTACGAGTACAAATATTGACGCCCACACGTATATGAACTCAGGTGCATGATTTTTTTTTAAACTACGGATTTAGAGACGTGTACTATAATACCATGTCCAAATTCTATCAATTGTCACCCCTATTCAAATTTGAAATTCATATTTTTACGCATCATAGCAAAAATCATTCCATTATAAATCCTAACCTAAATTTTTCAAATTCAAACCAAATTTAAATAGGAAAAAAATGTTGTTGCATGGTCCAAATTCAAACCAAATTTAAATAGGAAAAAAATGCTGTTGAATGGTATACACTGTAGCTTTGCTATATAATCTATCAAGGAATCGGGTGCATTAAAATAAAATAAAAAAATAGAAAGAAAAAAAACAAGGATGAAAAACTTATCAAATGTAAAATATAAATGGGAAGTTGATGAAAATGCTTGGTTTGAATGAGTAAGAGTAGAACTTGAAAGAATGGTCGAAAGATCGAATCCAAATTTTTTAGAGCCCTTCATGTTTGAAGATTGATATCTCTGGATATATTTTTAATTGCATTTGATGCGATTTTGATAAAGTGATTTGCCATGTGGTGCATCCAAATTTCAATTTCCAAACATTGCAAAAAGAATATTTTCTTAACCCATTTATTAGCTTTATGATTTATAAATATATGCAACACATTTCTTAAAAGTTCAATTACCTATTTGGGTAGAATCTCGCATGCAATCAGTGGTAGCGTGTTTTCTAAAGTAAATTTGGCAAAAAAAAAGTGGTGATAGTACTATTGTCATCTAGTTTTAGCAATTTTATATTGTATACAAATAAAATTTGGAAAAAAAAAGTGATCCACTATTTTTACACAACATTCTATCAAGTCAGACTAAAAATTTTAAACTAAAAATTTTAAACTAATTAAATAACATGACAGAATAATATATTTTTATTAAATAACAGCGTAAAAACTTTTTACCCGTCAATGCGTCACCATTAAAATTTTGCAAGATATCACAAGAGTATTGCATATCTATTTTGATTGTCATTACAATAAATGAAAATATTCTGCCGAAAAATGAATTTTACAAAATGAATTCATATCTTACTAAGAAAATATTTACATTAACATACATGATAGACAGTAAAAATGAGTATATACAGGACACCTTTTCTCGATTCTCATCATGCCATATAGGATCCAATAGTGATATTTGTCTTCTATGCCGCTCTAACAATTGTCCAGAATCGAGTCTTCTTCCGGTATGGAAAACTAACCTCTTATGGTAAATTACACGACCTCCTTTTAACTCAAATCAAAGCCAGCATCAGCACTTATGGCATACAGTAATTTGGATTCGAGTTGATCCTTGCTGCATATAAACAATGAATTTGTTTAGCAAACCAACTAACACAAAAAGGCTTTTCCAGAGCAAGAAGCAAATCGACGAAAAGACATAAATATACTAATGTTCAAATCAAACTACAGAAGGAAAAAAATACGAGAATATTAAATCCAGACTAGACAATCACAGCTAATTCAGAAAAGTTCAATCGAAAATATTACTGTGGGAATTAAAAACCAGAGATTACTTACAAATTTGCAGTAAACCGTGGTATCAACAATGTAAATTAGAAATGACTTCAGACAATTTAAAAATACCGTATAATGAATCACATCTAGCTCAAAGCAACAACAATATCTTCAAAGTCAGTGTTTTAAGAAACCTTAAGCATGTGTTTTCATGCTCAACAACAAAAGTATTTCACTAAATTAACATCCAAGAAGCTTTACAAGGCTACAGTTAACTAACATCCAAGAAACCTTAATCATTTTTTTTAAATGTTAAGAGAATATTTCAATATCCCTACATACTACAGTTAACTATCATTATTCCTATGCATAAGTATATCTAATACATATTATTTGTAAAACTTACTCCTGCCCCTACAAGCAACACATTTAAATGAAGACCTCTGTCACAAACTCTCACTAATTATTTAATCAATATACATACTGTCAACTTATAAAACAATTTTTCACATTACAAACATGAGTATAATCATTTTCAATTCATGACCACTCATGAGATCTATAACAAACCTTCTATAAACTACAAAGACAAGCTATCACCAGTCACTGCTAGTACAGACCTTCTATATGGTGGAAGTTTTAACAGATTCATACAGGTAGCTGCTGTTGGTAATCTTTCCAGAGCATCTTCAGAAGCATTACCACCAGCCCTACAAGGAACAAAGTCAGAATATTGCACCCAGTGATCGCTTTGTCTAATAACATATACAAGCATTACAGGAAACAACCAATCGCAGTAACTTACTAGTATTAGGCAACTATTAATTCTAAGATTAATAATGTATGTAATACAATGATTTCCTATAAAACTTTCAATTAATTGAATTTTAAACCACTGTCTGATACTTGTGGTTAGCGACCCTTGATATTATTAACACATTCACCTTTGTATGCAGAACAAAGGCTCAAGATATCGGAATCCAAGCAACGGTCCCCGCGAGCAACCTGTCACAAACCTGTAAAGATGGTAAATTTATTATTCTTAGTAAGATAAGTCAAAAAGAGAAACACTAAATCCTATAAGTTATCATACTTTAAGAATTTCTTCTGATTTTCCATTGAAAAGCCTTTGAGTACTTCCCAGAACATCTCAATCACATCATGCTCCTATCAGAAGAAATCATATGCAAAAATTCAAGAGTCAATTAAGAGAGAAATCGATTCAAGACCAAAAGGGTGTCTTGCCCTTCTCATCACGAGTTAATGACATGAAAAGTTAGGGTTCACAAGGATATTTAGACAAGATGCAAATAATAAATATGTAACAAGATCAACAAAGTAAACATAATAGCCAATAAATATGGAAACTAATCTTAAAAGATAATCTATGATACTCTAAGAAACTAACTCTGCGAGATAGTTTCTTAGAGATTTTTATTCAGAGTATCATTTAATTGTCTTAATGTATGATTGACTAAATCCACATAACTGCCAGAAAGCTTACACTATGATAGCTTCCTGCATAATTCGTGTGCTGCCGCAAATCATCAACGTCCAAGCTGTCAAGTGATCCTGATATCAGAAGCTGTGGGGAAAAAAAATAGGTCAAGCAAGCTGGGTAATAAGTCATGCTTAGACATGATCAAACATGTTTTCTTTTTTTAAGAATAAGATGATGATTGATCACCATAAAATGGCAGTAAAATGGGACAAAAATCAGCAAACTAAAGAAATTCAGTATGAACAAATAAATAAGTTTATCAATAAATCAAGACTTTCAGTTATCATTTGTTTCATAAGAGCAACTACGGCTATTTGCTATAGTACAATGATGCTATTTGCATTGCTCTTTAAACCATATTCGATATAAATTGTGAAACCAATGGCCAACAATGCTATTTTACATTGAGAACCCACCCTCCAGAAGAAAAAAAAAAGAATAACTAAATTAACTGTCATATGATATAAAAAAACAGGTAAAGATAAATTTAGTTTCAACTTACTCAAGGGATGCAAATGTGTAGAAGAGAAGTGAAGATCACCTCCAGAGTTGTCTTATATTACTTATTCTTATTATGAATTTTATTTATTTATGATTTAGGATTACGTCAACGCATCCCTATAAATAGGAATTAGAATTTAGTCTTCTGTATCAAAGCTAAAATCAAGTCAGTATCAATAATATTCAAGGTTATTATTTTTTCTCATCCTTTGCTATCACAATCTCAACAGCAACTACAGGCCAAACATGGTTGGTTATATACCTATCCTTCTAGCAGTGGCACGGGTATATTATGACATGCAGGAGAAAATGATATGAATTCGGTTGTTAAACATATCCTTAACAGCACAATGCAAAAGCAAAATTTAAAGTTAAAATTATATGAGAAAAATAGCTGTAGAAGCCTAAAAGTGAAAAAAGTTATAAGAGAACCTGAAGTTCATGCTCATTAAACATATCAATCCAATCCTTCTGAATAAGTTGCTGAAATCCTCTCAAGAAATGAGAACTTTGTTGGCGTATCTAAAAACATTATTATTATGTTTATTAACGAACACTTTAATTTGTTGGCATCAAGAAATACAGTTCAAATTTAAACAATTGTACTTTACCTGAGAATTCAAACGATGATTGGCTACAAGATGGATAAAAGTAATGACATTCTCATTTGTGACGCGCAAGTTCTTTCCCCCTGGAAGCAGCTCCTCTTCTGTTTGCTCTCCATATTCATTATTTAAAATAACAAAGTATAGTTCCAATTCCGAAATGTCACCCTCAAAACGCTGTTAGTCAAAACAGAATCAATGAGAACAAAATGAGACACTCACTAGGGAAACTGAGGATGCCTAAGATAAGGATGGCGTGAGGTTGGTCCCCTATTCCCATATCCATCAAACTAGTCCTCAATATGTGCCATTAGATCAGTCCATAGAATGACAAATCAAACAGCATTAAGTCACACTTAGGGACCAATTTGATGTTGCCAATAAAAGGGGACTAATTAAATGAAATCAACATCTTTGGAGAACGAGAATGAAAATTATTTGAGTTTTCTCAAGAGCGAGGCAGATCCAAGGAAATGAAAGCTAAAGAACCAATATTACCTTTAGAAAGATAAGATGACGATATAATTCAGGGTCCAAAGAAGGCAAGTCATTCAAATAGTTGTGCCTGATATAAGAGGAAAAAAGGATGTAAGAAAGCAGGAAGTATAGCTTCCTCAAATAACAAAGCAGATAACATATTTGTTACAATCAAGGAAACATCTTTCAATAGGAAGTGCACAGAACAATTTCTTTTCAAGAAATACAAAACATCGGCGACCAGCCAAGCATTATATCAATGTTAGGGTTATTCCTAACTTAATCTTACAAAACCGGCTTGTAGGTGAGGTGTACTCCCCACTTATACAGAATTATTCAGGCCACCATTCATTCAATGTGGTACTCTTATTACACCTCTTCACACCCAGCACTACTGGATTTATGCGTGGATATAAATGATGGGAAGGAAACATGTTTCTAAAGGAAGTGCCCAGAACAATTTTATTTCAAGAAATACAAAATATCGACGATCAGCCATTAGCTAAGCATTATATCAATGTTAGAGTTGGGCCTTAATCTTACAAAACCGGCTTGTAAGGTAAGGTGTACCCCCACTTATACAGAATTATTCAGCCCATCATTCGTTCGATGTGGTACTCTTTAACACACCTCTTCACACCCAGCACTACTGGATATATGTGTGGATGTAAACGATGGGAAGGAAACATGTTTCTATAGGAAGTATACAGAACAATTTCACTTCAAGAAATACAAAACATTGATGACCAGTCACGCATTATATCAATGTTAGGGTTGGGCCTTACTCAACCTTACAAAATCGGTTTGTAAGGTGAGGTGTATTCCCACTTATACAGAATTATTCAGGTCATCAATCATTTGATGTGGTACTCTTAATACACCCCTTTGCACCAGCACTATTGGATTTATGCGAGGATATAAATGATGAGTGGCCTGATAAGGGAATCATGATAGCATGTGGCCCAACGAATCTTAGATAGACTCAGATAGCATCTTACAATTTGAGTTCGGCCTAACTCAACCTTACAAAACCAGTTGGTTAGGTGAGTGCCCTCACTTATAAACAATTATTCAGGCCATCATTAATTCGATGAGGGAGTCATAAACAAATGCACAAAAATTCAGGATTTTAAGCATTAAACATTCAACTTTTAATTAAAAAAAAAACTCCACAAAGCAGGCCAAAAAGACACCTTAAGTCTTACTTCTGTTTCAATTTGCTCAAAAAGAACGTAGCAAATGGTAAATCAACAAGAATTCCTTCGAACATAGCCTACAAATGTAACATGTGAAAGTGAAGTTCAGTTTCAACCAAGCAATCAATATAGGTAAACCAAAATAAAAATGCATAACAGCATAAGGCGGTAGTTTCCGTCAATATACAAGGCCCCACTTTATTAAAACAACAGGGGAGAAATGGGACAAAAACATACCTTTGCAAGAAGAGTACCAAGAAAGTGGAAAAATTGGAGATGTTGCTCATGTATCATTCCAGATCCAGGATTTGGATAAAGCAGATGATCCGCTGTTTCCTGGATGCATTGATGTTCAGATGACCAAAAACCAATAAATAACAAAATGAAAATACAGGGAACATCAAGGAATGAGTTTCTGTGGTTCAATGCAGTTCAGTTTTACTAATATGGTCTGGTTAACCATATTTTTGCACACCCCTAGTACCATCCAACTGGACCTATATTTTTATTCAAGGATACATTAAAAAGCTTTAATTTGATGCTCAAGCTTGGCCATTGTGCTGAAAGTACTATCACATTTTAAAGGACAGATTCTTGTAAAAGCTAATCCTATTTTATTGAGGGTCCTCAAAGATTTTCGTCAAAGATCAAATGTCTCTCATTCTCTCTTAAGATGGTATTAGAGTCTCGTTTAAGATCCGGTGGGCCACCTGCTATCAGGTTTCCGCTATCGGACCACCTACCATCTATTTCCACGCTGTCCAGTCCTTAGCGTGAGGGGGTGTGTTAAAAGTTTCACATCGGACAATATATGGTCTCAACGTGTGCTTATAAGTGGGGGCAATCCTCACCTTACAAGCCGGTTTTGTAGGGTTAAGTTAGGTCCAAACCACATTTCTTAAGAGCCATTATAGTAGTGGTTTGGTAAATAAGGACAAATTAATTTACTAAAGGTTGAGATACTAATACATAAGGGTAAGGGTACTATTGAAAAAACAATTAATACATTCTTTATATTTTTAAAGAGGCAAATCAAAATTATACTACATCCACACTATATGTTGGAAAAAGAATTAATTCTTTCTTGATATGTGTGTGTCGGTATAATATGAATAATAATAAAATATTTGTATGACCTTAAATAATCCATACTGCACATCAAAGGAAGCCCGTGTGATGTTCTCCATGAAATCCTTGAATATTCCACCTCCATCTATTCCAGCTTCTTCAACTCCAAACTCATTGACAAAAGTCACACGAATCTGAAAATAGAATACAAAGGGTGATTTATAAGTTCACTTAAAGACTATAAGGTAGAGAATGGTTAATAAATACTCCCTCCGTTTCAAAATGACTTTTGTTTAAAATTTTTACACAACGATTAAGAAATGCAATAATGTTGTCATAAAACGTTACACTTTTACTAAATTAACCTTATTAAAGTATTGGAAGTAGTGTACGGAAGTAATAATTAAATGACACAATATATATATATATATATATATATATATATATATATATATATATATATATATATATATATATATATATATATATATATATATATATATATATATATTGAAAATTTTGTAATTATTGCTACATTAAAAAGTGAGAATGACAATCATTTTAAAACAAATTTTATTTGCTAAAACGACAGTTGTTTTGAAACGGAGGAGTATAAGAATAGGCCTTAGGAAAGAATGTCACACCAGTCCTCGGAGATCATCCTCTGACAACTGACTCATTTGATTATAAGCATCTTCCAAAATATGATCACGTCTTATTCTGAACCGGTTTCTAGTAAATACAGCCTGAGATCCATGTCTTTGCCTAGCAGCAGCTAGTTGAGACTGATGAAACAATTATATACGGTAGTCAAGTATATGAAATACATCAGTTACATGTGATATGCAGAAACTCCAAAGCTGCTCACTAGCATTCGTTTTTAATCCATAATAATACAAACATAATCGATATCTGATGAAGTCAAAATTGAATGAAATTCTTACAGTGAAAATTTTAACCCTGCTTGTAAATGGTATCAAGAATGCGGCCTGCTTTAAAATTTCATTTGCTCGCGCATTTTCTATAACAGCCTGTGGAGAAAAGATTACACAACTACAAAATTAGATTGCAAATTGTTTCACCTTACAACAATAGTAGGGAGGGATCATACCTGAGAGATAAAAAAGTCATTCACCCCATCAGCATGGAAGTCACTGGGGGATGTAAATTGGCGTCTGTTGTTCCAATCTTGGAGCTAAGATAAGAAAATCAAAAGGTAAGTTAGTAATAAAATAAAGATAAATAATTTATATGCACAAGGTTAGGGATATTAGATGTAAATGCATATGGGTCCATCTTCATAGAAGAGATATAAAGGAACTTGTGTGAATAAATATTAGAACAAAGAGGAAAACCTCAAAATATCTCTAATCGAATAGAAAGAAGAGTGCTATCAGAAAAAGAGTGAAATCGCATTTAGAGGAACAATAAGATATCCTTCAAAGTGAAATAGGAAAAAGGAAAACGCAGTAACTAAGAGTGTCCACTCTTAAATAAAATGAAGTAACTAAGGGTGTCTAGTCTCGGATAGTTATGGCATAGCACCGTAAAAACCATAAGCAATAAAAGATCCCCAAAGCAAAGAACTAAGATATGCCGTCAAAGATGCACAAAATATCACAATATCATGACAGCATTTTAGCACAATGGAGAGGAAACATCAAACTAGATAAGAGAAAGAAAAACAATAAGGGGGCTACAATTAAAAAAGCAGAAACTCTTAGAGTGTCCAGTCTCTTTAGTTATGACATAGCATCGTAAAATCCATAAACAATAAAAGATCCCCAAAGCAGTAAGAGATGCCTTTGAAGATACACAAAATATCACAATATCATGACAGTCTAATAGCCCAATGGAGAGGAAACATAAAACTAGATATACAACAGCTAAGATTGTTTCCACTGTTCTACCTGGGACAGGAGCTCAGAGACGACTATGCTAACCCTCTGTTGAACGGCTTCAATAGACAGCTTTTTACTGCTTGTCCTAACCAGAATAGATCTAGCCGAATTAGCAGATGAGGTATGATTTAGCCACAGTAGCTGCCACAAAGCCTGCAGAAACAGCAAAATTGCTGAAATTAACTGTAATTGCAAAATGTTACATTTGTATCTTTGTGTTCAAACCCTTCTCAAAGAATTATATGTTGCTACTAAGCCTCCAGTAATTCTGTGTGATAACCAATCAGTTGTTCTCCTTGCACATAGCACTCCAGGACTAAGCACGTGGAGATTGATTTGTGTTTTGTTAGAGAGAAGGTTTTGGGCTTTGGTAAGACAACTTGATGTGGTGGACATTCCTGGGTCATGCCCACCAGTTTTACAAAACATAGATTCTCCAGTTCTTTGGACAAGTGGATACATAAACTTGCAAAGATTTGACACACACACCTTATATGGATCTAGCTTAAAGTAAAAAGAAGAAAAGGTTCCATTTCAGTAAGCAATTAATGAGCTTCTTTCCTAAGGTTTTCAATCTCAGAACTATCAGCAAATTTTCATGAGAAATAGATAATCTATTCCTAAAACAGTACCTGCTTCAACAGAATGATGAGGCTGCTGATATCCTTCTGTGATAGGGGTTTCTCCTGCTCATAAAATTCCTCATTATCAACTATCATAAGCATATGCCTGACCAGAAAAAGATTAGAATATACTTCAATCATCACGCTCAAACAAAACTGTGATTAGATTAAAAGAAAATCGAATGACCATGGGCACAGGGGTTATAGTTCATATACCAATACAAGAATTTATTAAACAAATGAACAGTCTGAAGTCTTACTTGTAGACAGGACAGAATACAGCAAGAGGTAACAGCCAACCAGGGGCATCCCCTGAGAGGTATGATAACTGCTCAGAGAAAGATGACCATTTTTTGTTCTCATGGCACCGTTTCATAAATTTCCAAAGCATGGGAACAAGGTCAGTTCTGTAGGCGAGCACAGTCATAATCCTTTCAAGTGGCAAAGTATTGAAGATAACATATAAAAACCCACAAACTGCACCAACAGCTGCAACCTCCATATCATCTGCTCCATTGGCAGATGAAATATCTCTAAATAATATATTTGTCTGCACATATAAAAATGTGACAAATCACCGTCAAATTAAAAAATAAAAATAAAAATAAAGGTTAAGGAAAATTTTGATGGCACTCAAGTTAGAAAAGTTAGCTGCATGATGAATACCAATTGCAGGAGGAAGCGGGTATCGATGGAATTACAAATTTGTTGGTCCAATTTCCTATCCAGAACTACTTCCATGACATCATCATCGCCAGTCACATCATCCTCAGCAGTCATAGAATCTGACATTAACACCCATCAGCTTAAAAACAAATGGTACAGAGACATATAACCATTTCATATTTGCATTAAAAAGATTAAGTTATCAACTATGATGAAGAAAAGATCAATTTAATAACTTTGTTACTTAAACATATTTCTGCTAGTAATTATAGTTAATTTGTGTGCAAGGCTAACTCTGCAGGCAAACATCAGGACATAAATAATTGTGCAAATAAGATTCTCTCTCCCTCACTCCACCACCCTGGATTTCTACCAGACTTGATTGATCCTATTTTGAGGATACATAAATCACAATCTCCTCCTCACTCGCTACCTCCGGCAAAAACTTTTCATTATTATTTTCAACTGCCATCCAAAGTTCCTCCTCTGTTAGAGCAGTGGTTGCATAGTAGTTAAAATTGAAATTTTACTCAAGATCAGAAAGGAGAAGCAAATGAGAACAAGAAAAGTTGGATCCAATACCCACTATCACATTCTTCGAAAATTAAAAAAAAATTGACCAAAAATAGAAGATTACAAAGAATGAGTAGGACCCAAATACCCAAATACCCTTCTCTCAGCCATAAACCCTAGCTTCCCCGTCTAATTTTCTACATGGGAGTTGGAAATACTTTCAAGGACCGATCTGATGACAGCCACCTCCCCTCTTCCATTTGCTCTGCGTAGCTCCCCTCTCCAATGTTCTACCATTTTCCACCTCTGGTTGTCATTCTCAGCAATGTACCTCCTTATCATAAGGGAGGTCTACATTGTCGAGGGAAGCCAATGCAATAACTATTAGCGTGGGTTAGTCTGGCAGGGGCTGTCGGTTGGAGAAAGGAGCTAGAAGGAAGAACGAGAAGATTAAGGAAGAAGAGTAAAATATTTGGTGTGGAAGGTGTATGATATTACTGAGCGAACAGATGAATCAAACAATTAAAATTAATGGTGTTTTAAGGACCATTTATAATGGTGGTCCATATTAGCCTTAGGCTTAGCCTTCTTTTATCAATAAAAATGAAAGAAACACAATGAGATGAAAGTTGATAATGTTCATGGTAATATAAGTTCGAAAGAAAAGGAACATTTTCAATCAAACCAGACTCTGATTAGAAAACATACTTTCTCTACCATCGGATCTTGTCAGAGAAGGGTGCGCTTCCAGTAAAAATGTAGTAACAGCTGCAAGGTCTATGGCCTGAACAGAAATAAATACAGCTCAACTTTAAATCATACACAAGGTTGCAAATGTTTCAAACTTCAATTGCATAAAAAATCAAACAACTTAAACCACCAGTCCACCAATACTCCCTCCCAAATAAAATAAAAAAATAACTTTCAATGCCATGTGATCATATCTAAGGACAATCTAGCTTTATGTAGAATGACCTCAAGAGATATTATAAAGATTATACATAAGGATATATGAAACATCCAAAATTTGTTTAGTATGCAGAGCCTTAGAGCTCTAGTCCTCCAAGCCTCTAAAGGAGTGTTTAGATACCTTATTCAGTAAACACTTATCACATGAGAGCTTATGTTGAGCAATTTATTAGTATTCTCAACATTTGTTTTCGCCGTAAAAATATAATTTAGAGACGAGTACATATTAAACAGGGGATGGCAATAAGTTTTGCGTAAATTGATTTAAAAGCTATCCAGTGTCATCGATGCCAGTCCATCGCGGAGAGCCAAAATCCCGCCATACCGTCGGTTTTGCGGTGCCTTTATAGCAGATTATGGTGGGAAAACCCACTCTATCGACCGATATTTACCATTGTGGCCATCTCAAAAACCGCCATGGCAGATATTTGATAACACTGGACCTATCTCAAGAAGTTTATTAAGATGCTCCTTATAAGATTTTTGAAACATTTACGCAAGTGCTGAAGTCATGAGATGAGACCAAATAAGCTCTTTAATGCTTCCTTCTTTACAATCATTTCAACCTGTTTGTGCTTCCTCCTTTCCTAAGCAAGAAATCAAGCTTATCCTACTACCTTATTCTTCAGTCTCTATATATGCGCTCATTATCTTTCTTTAATGTGTTTCTTCATTTATAATATATCGGGAAAAAAAAAATGTATATCCACCATGACACCAGCCTTTGACTCAACCCAAGAAAAATCATAAACGGAGATACATGAAGGATATCGAACATAAAATATTGATAACATATGGCACATTGTAGGATTAATAAGCTTACCATATTGAACGAACAGTCAGGTTGAGACAAGGCAACTCCACCAGTTTCTAATATATTTCCAAGAAGACAGGCATAGGTAGGAAATTCATCTGATATATCCTTAGGTAGAAAACTGATCAAATTTGGCACAAATGTTGCCATTTGATGAATGTAATGTTGGCTCATGCCTTGTCTTGAAAAAACCTGAGTATCCAAAAACAATCCAACTTTCAAGATACTTGCGATAGTAGAAAATAAATATATCCACAACATAAGCAAGCGCACAGAGGAAACCTCAGCGTGAAGGTTGGAGAAATAAATAGAAAACAATAATATCGTGGTCATAAATGCTAAGAGTCTCACATATATGTGGTCCGAAAATGTGCATATAGGTGCTTGTTAGTCTTCGCTTTACAAGCCGGATTTATAGGCCCAATTTAGAAAATCAAAGATTGTACCTAGGTCTATCCAAGATCTGTTGGGCCCCTGATAACTCTTCATCATATGCATGTTTTTAGTGTTTTTAGTCTTTATTAATGTTGGACTTTCCGCCTTAATTGCGGTCCGCCCCTAATCGCCTTAATTGCCGCACTTTGGTTTGCCTCATTGCAGCCGCTAACACCTTCATTGTGTTGGCTTTGAAGGGGTGGATTTAGTCTCACATTGCTTAGAGATATGGCTTATGTTGTTTATAAGTGGGGACAATCCTCACCTTACAAGCCGGTTTTGCAGGATGAGTTAGGCACAACCTAAATTCTAAGATGGTATCAGAGTCTATCCTATATCTATTGTTGGGCTTTCCGCATTGTCCGCGCTTTGGGCTCATTGAGGCCCAAGCGTGAGGGGGTGTGTTGGACTTCTCGCCTTAATTGCGGTCTGTCCCTAGTCGCCTTAATTACAACACTTTGGCTTGCCTCATTGCAGCCTCTAACATCTTCATTGTGTTTGGCTTTGAAGGGGTAGATTTAGTCTCACATTACTTAGAGATATAACTTCCTGTGTTATGTTTATAAATGAGGGACAATCCTCATCTTACAAGTCGGTTTTGTAGAGATGAGTTACGCCCAATCCAAATTCTGAGAATTAATCCTAGTTATCTTAGGTTGTTAGTTAATTTTAGGAGTTATTTAATATAGTTAGTTGCTTTTTAGCTCTTGAATTCAATAAGGTTATCTTAGGTTGTTAGTTAATTTTAGGAGTTATTTAATATAGTTAGTTGCTTTTTAGTTCTTGAATTCAATAAGGTGTATATGCTTTCATTTTTTTTATTAACCAAATGTTTTTCATAGTTTTGTTTCATTGTTTCAGCGAAGCGAAGCAAGTTGACCGCTTAGTGGAACATTGCACCGTGGAAGACTTGAAGTCGTTGATCCACCGCCTAGCAAGGAAAGAATGACCGAAATCATGTAGCATTTTCCTAGTCTCGCATGGCAACAGGACTGAGCTCACCAGGCCTATAATCATTTGCTAAATTGTTACCAACCATTCACTATTGAGATACCACTATCAAACCACTCGGGTCACACCTTAGAAGTATAGTCTTGGGCGAGAGAAGTGTGTTGAAGTCTCACATTGGATGGGATATGGCTTATAGATGTGTGAATAAGCGGTGGGTAATCCTGAACTTACAAGCCTATTTTGTAGGGTTAAATTTAGATTCAGCCCAAAATCTAAGAAACAAAAGTAATGTCTCACTTAAGCATAGCTTGAGTTAAACAATCCCCCTTAAATTCTAGTTAGTATATGTTTGGTTTAACCTTTGGAAGATGCAAAAGCAATTCTAGAGGTGTAGAATTGATTCTGGAACGATTTTGAGGTGTTTGGTTCTTCTAAAGTTGAATTGATTTTAACTTAAAGCTACAATTTATAGCTTTTCTTAAATTTGTTGTTCAACTCACTTTTACATAGATACATCCAAAAATAAATCACTTTACATCCAACTCACTTTTTATAAATTCACTTATTATCAATTCTTCTCACCAAAAACCAGAACCAAACATACACTAAGTATGTAGAAGTCTCATAGCATATAGCAAATAATTTGTGTCCCACGATATTGAATTGAGTTGGAATTTTCGCCTTAATTGCAGCCCCCAACACCTTTATTGTGTTGGGTTTGAAAGGGTGCATTTAGTCTTACATTTGAAGGTGTTGGGTTTGAAGGGGTGCATTTAGTCCTACATTGTTTAGAGATATGACATGTGTTTTGTTTATAAGTGGGGGCAATCCATCACCCTACAAGCCCTACAAGCCAGTTTTGTAGGGATGAGTTAGACCCAACTCAAATTATAAAATCAGCTTATTGCACATTGAAATGCTACTCATTGCTGCATAGAGAGATTACAAGTCTGGTTTTGTGCACTAAATTATTTGATTGTGTATTTCAATAGAGAGAAATTGAAGGAAGGAACCTTAATAAAATAGATACATATCATTGATACCTCTCTTTTAACTTCTAGTTATCATAAAAGAGAGTACCTCCATCAAAAAGAGTAAGTACAATAAATACCTGTCTTAGGTTTGGAAAAACATGCCATAAGAAAGGAATTGTAAGGATTTGCAACGAGAAGCTATATCTTGGATCAGTGTCTGAACAAATACATGGTTTCTGACCAATGTGACACATTACACCTGTAAGCACACGCTCCAAAGACGACCCTATACATTTTTCTGCATTACTCTGCAGTAGATCATTCAAGTAATTTATGCACATAAGCAATAGATCAAAAAAGTCAGATTAACTTGTGAAGAAAGAAATATAAATTTTGTTTGTATATTTGATCCACTGGTCCGTGTTTTCATAATTGAATAAACTTTTATAGAAAAGGAATGACATAGATGCATATAGTTTTAAATTATAAAGTTATAGATGCAAAAGGAGGGAAAATAAAGAAATCTCTATGTGATTACGGTTTCATTTTATACAAAAAACTAAACATTATTGACCTTGACCATTGGGTATACTAACACTAGACTCTTAATCCTAATTAAATAAGGAAACTATTCATGATAATTAGTGGACTTCAAATCCTAATTAAATAGTGCTACAAACCTTCAAATGGTTTCAGTCATTGTTTTTCTACTCTTGATAGCCATTAATTAATCAACAGCCTTTACTTTATGTCAACTAGATTTTAAAAAATTATTCTAGGTGTGTGGCTCAGGGAGAGTCAAGATTAGTTAGCAAACTTCACAAATCATTATACAATCATAAACAATCTTTCAAATGTGAGTTGGGTGGTCATCCAACTTGGTCTTACGGTAAGAGGATCTCTTGTTATTTGCTAGTTTTCATCTAACTTATGCATCTATCTTTTGGTTTATGTAGAAGATACTCAACAGAGAGTGAACATACCAGAATTCAGCAGTTTAAGGAGCATCCATTTCATCACTTTGAAACAGAAGACTCAGATCGATTGAGATATTTTCTGCCATGGATCCAAATGTTACTTTTTCCAAAGCAAGGCAAATTATTACCAGACCCGCACACATCTCAAAGATTAGTAGGAAGGTTGATTTATTTAACTATACCCCCATATTAGACATTTCTTTGTTGTTAGTGAGGCAAATCAATTCTTTAATCATCCGTTTGTTGATCATTGGGAAGCGGTTGTCAAAATTTTGGGATTAGTTAAAAATTCAACAGAATAAGGATTAGTAGTGTGTGAAGACGAGATTGGGATAGGTCTGTTAAAATTGAAAGGAGGTGATTTTTCTGAACGTGCTTGAGTGAGTTAACACCCAGCTGAATCTCATTAATTTATATGCATGAAGATTACAAAAATAATAAATGTAAAGTTCAAGGTAACCTTAACTTATTCTACTTGTTAAAAGGATCTAAACTACTTGGAAGGTGCAACATTAATGTGATTCCATTTCCATCAGAATCTCCTTGTCGTAGGAAATCTACCTTAGGCCACTGTGTTCTCTTAAGGGGATTTCAATTTATGAAATGCGTGAAACAAGATGTGATTGCAGGGTCAAGTGGAAAAGTAAAATATTGAGCTACAACACTCACTACATGTGACTCAATATAGAAACAGCTCATTAATGAGTTAAAATTGGGAGGTTGGAATTATGTGTTTTCTCTCGAGTCATACCTTTGGTTTGAAAATCTTTATAATTAACAACTTAAATCTCATATCATCGTAATCAACTTGACATGGATTAGTCTTGCAGGATGCCTAGAAATATAAAAAAAATTATAAAAAAAAAAATACTATGTTACCTTTCCTGTAAGAACAATTTCTCTAAGTAGGTTGAATCCATTGTTTTGAGATAGATATCCTACTATCTTACAGCTCCATGGTAGCTTGAGATCTATCAACAGTACTAAAACTTCCAATAATGGAATAGCTGCTGCATTAGACTCCTTCGGAGTCCATAAAAGTTGATCCTTCAACTGATTTCTGTTGAGTAAAATAATATCTTAGAAAGATAGCACAAAAGCTCTGGAAAAAAAGTAGTCAAATCAAAATAGACCCCTACTCTAATATTTAACATAATTCAAGCATGCTTAAATATTGCTACAAACACAATAAAAAGGTAACGAGAAAACAGAAGTTAGAGATTGAGACAAATAAAAAAGTTTTAGGTATTGGGAAACAGTGTTGTAATGATTTTGTGTGAAGAAAAAATTATTCTATTCAGGGTCCTAATTCTTGAAACTTTCAAATGTCTAGAAACTTCAGTGATAAAAAGACTGATGAGCTAAGTCATTTTTCGAGTATCAACTCAATCTCCTAATCTTCAGCGATTCCTGTGAACCATTTCAAAGACCAAAATTTCTTTGAAATACAAATATTTCATTTAAGAGCAGCAATAACTAAGAATAACACATATAACTTCTTCCAGATTCATACACCTAATGCAATACAAATAACCTCTTCAAGATTCGTACACCTAATTCAATACAAATAATTCTTCCAGATTCATACATCTAATGCAACTCTCTCCCGTTATATAGTGTACCGTGCACAGGTCTATCCCATTAATATGCTTTCACCCAACAACTTAGACATTTGGGGGGAGTTAGTCCATGAAACTCCTAGGTCCTAAAAACATTATTCTTCTATTAAAAAAATAGCATAAGGGGACCTAGTTCCAGAGGCACTGCACAGTATATGGGAATGCTTGCTTCTTCAAAGGGGTACCAGCGCCACTACATATGTAATGGAGAGTAAAGGTAATTTATAGATTCTCTATGGTGATATTCTGGTGACTACGAAGTCCTAATCTCTGATATGCAGGGCATGAGTAGTCTGGTTGCCCTTTCTTACCCTCTTTAACTGTCTGGCTTTTACCTTTAATATTTTTTACTCCGTTGAAGAATTTAAAATTCTTTAACCAAGTGGTTAATGAGTTTAGATTAATGTCTTACCAATTGGTAATGCCAAAGCTTGACATCTGGCTAAAACCATTCATTGGTGAAACTTCACTTACCTCGCAGACAAACTCTGAACTACAAGGAGGCCTTGCTATACTTCCGTTTAATAAAAATCCTTTTTGTAAAATAATAGAAAGACTTAAATTGCAACTTCGATCCCCCTATTTTTCCTTTTTTTGAGTTTTGATCTCTATATTTTAAAATCTGAAATTTTAGTCCCTTTTTTAAGTTTTATGTTGGATTTTAGTCTCTCGTTCAATTTAAGCATTATATTTTAAAAACAATTTCCACATCATTCATAATTAATTTTTATTTAAATAATATATAAAATATTAAATTAAAAAATTAAAATAAACTAAAATAAAATAAATTATATTATCATAAATGTTCTAATAAAAATAATTTAATTTGTTTTCTAAATTAAATATAAAAAACCAAATCTTCTTAAAAAAAGTCTTCATATCTTCATTTTCCTAAATTCATATCTTCATCAAAATTATTTAATGTGAAGAAATTTTCACAATCCTCATCACCCAAAAATTCATATCTTCATTTTCCTAATCTCAAATTTTGGCGTGAAAACATTCTCCATGCAAATCACCCACAGCAATCACAAACCTCCGGGAAAAACTGTGAAATTTAAAGGAGTAGCAATCAAATCACCAGGAAATTTGATATATCAGACACTAAATACTCAGGAGAGAGGGTTGGGAGAAGAGTAAGAACAGAAGAGAACAAACACAATTCAACTTCATTCTCATTCATTATTGTAAATCACATAAATTTGAATTCATAACATCAGTTTTTCTCATCCTTTACAAATCACAAACCTCAACATTTCCATTCTCCTCAACATGTAGAAATCACAAAAACTCAAAATCCCTTTTTAAACCCAACCAATATCAAAAAAGGGGAGACCTTAATAAGAGAGAAAAAGTTGTAAAAATCAGAAGAAAAACAAGAACAAAACCACCATCAGCTCAACTTAAAAAAAACCAAAGACACACTAGATTCAAATCTACTTCTTTCTTCAACAATAGCAACAACTTGTTACTTCTTCAATAATAACAACAAAACAAAAACAAACAAGAAACCGCAAACATAAAAAAAAAAAGAAGGAAATCGCTGCAAACAAAATCAGCCACCACGCGAGTTGCTCTTTCCTTCACCTTAGTCGTAGGAAAACCCACAAGTCTCCACCTCAAATTCACACCATACTTAACCACTGTGCAACAAATCCACCGATTTACTCTGCCGCCGGTGTGAAGCGTGAACTTCATTTTATTTTTCCCAGATTTGTTTTTTTCTGGATTCACCAATTGAAATATGTTTTTGTTTTGTTTTTTAGATTTAGATTAGTGGTAATTAACATGAAGATATTCTTCACCCATATTTGATTTTTTATTTAATTTAGAAAATTAATTAATTAATTTTAATAGAACATTTATGATAATTTAATTAAATTTATTTTAGTTTATTTAATTTTTAATTTAATATTTTTATATATTATTTAAATAAAAAATAATTATGAATGATGTGGAAACTGTATTTTGCCACCTAAGTCAGTCACATCATAAATTCAATTGACATGTCATGCAAAATAACACTTAAATGGAGTGGGGAACTAAAATCTAACATAAAACTTAAAAAAGGGACTAAAGTCTAACATAAAACTTAAAAAATGGACTAAAATTTCGAATTTTAAAATAGGAGGATCAAAACTCAGAAAAAGGAAAAATAGAAGAACCAAAGTTGCAATTAAGCCTATTAGAAAAAGGATGAGCAATTTGAGATTCAAATGAAAACAAAAGTAGCCATTCACATTTCAAACTCTCCCAAAAAAATCACTCTTCCCCGTATAATAAAACCAACTCCTTATATATGTATACATATACATATCTACACACGCGCACGCGCGCGCGCGCGCACACACACACACACATATATATATATATGTGTGTGTGTGTATAGATATGTATACGTGTGGCTGTGTTAAAATAAGAAAAGACAAAGGCCCAAAATTAGTAAATTAAAATAAATAGAGCAGACCTATTATGATGTACTGCACGAATACAATTATATGCAAGTTTCTTCACTCGGTAGTTCACAAAAGCACATATGGATGAGTAATCCTCACCAGCAAAAAGCCTCACAGCATCCCCTGTAGATTATGGAAATTCTATGCATTATGTTCTATTCACTTCGTAAAACTAGCATAAACAGCAAGGATGCGGGTGGATATATAAAGAATTGCAAATTACTTTTATTCTAACAACACCAATGACAAAAATAGTAGCATACAGAAAATAAAAGAGCTATGTATTTATGTTTGTGTGCATCCTAAGCCAAAACATCCATCATAATAAGGCTTACAAACTATTTGATGTTGTCTATGGCAGATTGCGGAAAATGGTGGGTGGATAGATGAAATGTAATAGAAATAGATGCTCAAATTCATCAAATATAATAGAACTAGATGCTCAAATGCGTAAAATCTTGCCTAAACCTTACAATCAAAGTGCAGCAGAAAATAAACAGTAAAAATAATGCCAAATGCCGGATAGCAATTACCACTTTCTTGAACAAACTGTAGAAGCAATCGGCCAATTTGCACAAGAACTAAAAAATCATCATGGTTTTCTGCATTAAAGAAATAGAGGAACTGGCGAAGAAAATCAGAATCTGGACCAAACGCTTTCCTGAATGCACACAAAATGGTATTAAAATGAGCCGCACAGTTGCAGTATTGCAATGTTCAAGGAAGACAATACTAAAATAAAATGCATTGATAATTTTTAGAAATTTTTACTGTAGGTATGCAAGCAGCTTTCTGTTTCACTGCAATAATAAGAGAAGGCAAAAAACTTCACCTGTCAACATTAAGTAAGTTCTTCCCATAGGTTTTAAGGAATTTCTGTCGCAACTTAGACTGTTCTGCTCTGAAAACTCTTTTCCCTCTGAAGCATTTCTGTAGCAAGAATCAGTAAACAATTTGCAAGAAAATTATGAATAGTAGTTCTTCATTCATTAGAAATGGATCTACCCAGTTGTATGCTTAAATTTTATCAAGTAGACCACATCTTAAAACAAATCTAGGTCGGTGAACTCTAATTTGGAAATGCTAAATAATTGATTCATAAGTTGAATAAAAAATACATCAAAACTAACAAGATCAAATGGATTATTTATTTCGAGTCTTGGATTAAAGAGGCAAAAAATAGAAAATGGCTTTGTCATAAATCACTTTACTAGAAACAAATCTTGTATGTTGAAATCATCAAGTATGCAGAGTTAGCATCATTCCCCTTAAAATGTTGGAGGTGACACGATAGATGAGATGGCCGTTAAGAGATCATCAGGGTGAAGATGGGATATTCTAGTAGAGCTCAACCAGTAGAGACTAGAGAGAAAGGAAATATCAGTGTGATGTATTATAAACCTGAATCTCCTCCTATTCCAAACTATTTTCCCCTTTGTCACCTAATTTGCCAATCCTTCTCTCCCCTATGTAAGAGTAAAACTAACTGAATCAAGTTATCACATGGTTACACACACTAAACGATTTGGGGAACAATACTCTCCAACTCCACTACTCTCCCTAGTATAGACTCTTTTCATTATGGGCCTGCTATCCAATTCAAAATTCAGGAAATGAGAGGTATGATGACGGTACTAGGCCGGAATCTACTAGTATAATGTTTGCTAGATAGGAATTAAAAAAATATGATCCTATCTTTGCACATGGATGCTGAATGATTTATTAAGATGATTAATTTGGTCAGTTGTTGGTCAAAGAACAAAAGCGAGATCAGGTAGTAGGAAGCAGACGCCCTGAAGAGATGTTTTAGTACCTACGTGGCTATGGCATTTCCATTATAGACTGCCTCATGATGACAGCGAGTAATTTAAATCAATGGTTTAGACTACAAT
Organism: Lathyrus sativus; assembly: GCA_963859935.3. Classification (NCBI taxonomy): domain Eukaryota; kingdom Viridiplantae; phylum Streptophyta; class Magnoliopsida; order Fabales; family Fabaceae; genus Lathyrus; species Lathyrus sativus. The sequence goes on from OZ012735.1 coordinate 118,481,938, forward strand.
GGGCAGGAATGCCAACCCCAAGTCCTGAGACCACTGCAACTCATGCAAATCCCTGGAAGTTTACTTCTAAATGATATGATAAAGTATGTTCTTTTATACTACTAATTTCTTAAGATTTTGGTTAAAACTCAGCATATCAATTTTGAGATTACAATTGGTTTATAGACATTTAAATCAATGACTTTTCTCTCCTCTGATGTCTCTCTTCATATATGGTGATTGCTAGCTCCTAAATTTTGCTTTGGACTTAAATCTCCACGAGTTTCTTATTTGACATTTTACTTTTTTACAATTTAATTCATTTAATGAAGAAAGAGAACAGTGAAGTCAGTTATTTAGAAAGAAACGGATACTTGTGCTATATTTTAATAAAAAGAGAGAGAATATGACTATATTACTAACTCTATTATTACTTAAAATTGAAATTATAAGATATAAATATGTGCATGCATCACTTTTTATCAACGAATTAAAAGATGTATGCAACATAGAAAACTAAAGTACTTCATTAACAAATTGATATGTAATTTATAATAAATTATTTCATGAATATAGATGTAAACAAATATAACAGCTTCAGCTTATATATATTAACCTCAGCCTATACATAATTTATAATTTATTTCATTTCGACTTTTAGATTGTTTTACTTTATACATCAAATATTATTACATATTGTTACTGTATAATTAAAATATTAACTAAAAATAATTCATAATAAATTCATACTTTTTCTCTTTATTAAAACAAAATGCAACTGTTCACTTTCTTTATTAATATCAAACTCTATTATTCTCTTTTTCAGTAAATGAATTGAAGTGCAAATGACTAAGACGACAATAAGTTAAAGTTCTTTTTCGAAGAAACTTAGAATTTCTGTCTAATCATGAAAAGCTCTAAATTTTGTTGGTCAATAAATATGGAACAACTTCTATCTCAAGGACAACAATACCTAAAAGACAAAACTACTCGTTTTTTCTACTTAAGAGTCTTTTTCTCTCCCTCTCTCTTTCACCCAGTGTTGTCCATGACAGATTGAGGTTCATGGCAGAGAGCCAACAAACCCCTCCATAACGGCCACTTTGTGGCGCCATTATAGCAGAAAAACCCGCAATATAGGCTGATATTTACCATTGCGGCGAGTCCAAAAACCACCATGTATAGCCGCCATGGCGGATATTTGATAACACTTCTTTCACACTATCCACCCTTCCTATCTTGCTTGTGTTGTATCATTGCATTATGTTGAACACCAAGCACTAAAAGGACAAAGAGTTGAGTTGTTGTATTGTGCTTTGGCGTGTAAAAAGCGCACCCTAGAGTATCGTCTTGCGTTCAGACAGTGATATTGAGGATTGGTGGCCTAACTTATTTTTCACTTTTCTTCTCCTTAAAAAAAGAAGTTAAGCCAACAATATTTCTAAAAAAAAATATTAATTAAAAAAATGGGCTTATCTTTTTTAAGTATATAAAAATAAGCTAGATATAAGGAATTTTTTTTAAAATAGTTAAGAGGAGCTTTTCAAATCAAGTAGAGCTTTTATAATTTTATCTATTCTTTATAAATTAACTCAAATTCTATCATTCATTAAAAAAATACTAATTAAGATAGAAAATACCAACAATTACCAAACAACTTTAACTTTACTTCAAAAACTCTTAAGCTTTAGCTTTGGGTGCGTTTGATTCACAAAAGGGGTAAGTATTGGACACAACAGTACAAACCTTTAAAGTAGTGAACATTTCTTTGTCTTGTATGATGTTTGATGGATAATGGTCTAGGCAAATAAAATACAGAAAAATTTACTACAATACCCTTTTAAATGTAAATATTAATAAAGGAGGACGAGAAAGAGAAAATAAATATAGTAGAGAAATAATATTATTTTAATAGAAAATAAAATGGTGTTTTCATATTTTAAATAACTTGTACTAGAGACAAAAAGTTGTCCCATAGTTTAATGAAGGACAAATTTTTGTCCAGACCCTAATCCCAATTTTTGTCCTGTTCCGTAAACATTTTTTAATTCAAACACAAGACAATTAGAGTTGTGACGTCCATTCCCTTATTCTTTTAGCAAATCAAACGCACCCTTTAATTTTAAAGTAGCTATTAATGCCAAAAAAAGAACTACGTCAAACAGCCTCTAAATAGAATTAGTAAAACTGACATTCTCAAACTCATAGACCTGATACAGAGCTTTCTCTATTAGTATTAGATATTTGGGAGAAATTGAGGGAGAGAAAACAAAAATGGTCACAGAATCTTGTAATAGTTATTATGAGGTACGTTTTGGAGACTTATACTTACGGTACAACAGAATTTGAATGATTCAACAAACAGAGAGATAACTATAACAAGATAACTAACAGAGGTAGGATAACTAACTATAAATAGGATAACATAATCGCCTTTTCTCATTGCATTACACCTAATGGGATGGGATAGTGGATGAGGCTTTTCTTCAGTACCCCATTAAGTTGCTTCAGAGTGACATTTATCACCAATATGAATAGAATTTCAAGAACTTGGTTGCATTATTTAGATATTTTACCTCACCTCATTCTTTTCATTTCAATTCTAAAAGGATGTCCTATTCCTACTCCCATCTAGATGTATTTTATCTCCTTTCTTCACAATACTATTCTTCTCTTTTATCAATGTAATAACAATTCCGCTAGCCATTGATAGCTAAGTATGACTAGTTGAGTATTCTACTCACACCAACTCAACTCACCGTAGTTCTGTTTCAACTATTAATGTCATTGTGTTTCTATGTGTGAACACGAGCATTCATCATCACATCTCATAAAACATCCAATAAATGAAAACTCTAGTTTTAGAACACGCTTAATGGAAGACAAAACAGTAAACCTAATACTTCAAAATGGAAATTCAAAACACCACAACCAACTCAAGACACCAACAATGCATTAAATCCACTGTACAAAAAACTGCACCGATTTTCACTACAAGAAATCAGAGTTATTCTACTATCAGCCACTACTAATTCAATCAAAATCATCAAATCAAACGCATTAAGAAGGAGAAAAAAACCTGAATCCTGAGTGCAGCAGAGTTCTGCTGACGCAACCACAACCGTCGATTCCGTTCCAATCGCGTTTGTTCAAGAAGATTCTTTCTGTCCCTTTCCTTCGAACTTCTCCCACCTAAATCCACTCGTTTGCGATTAGAGGGATCGCCGCTGAAAAACATGCTGTTCGATTTCTTCCTACTAAGCAACGGCAAATTCACGCCCTAATTTACAGTTTAGAGAAAATAGGAAAAGTACGATTCTGCAATGATTAGGGTTTTGAAGAGAATTTTGCCCTAGAAATCGAGAAATTGAGAAGACTTGTTTGATTTAATCGAGAAAGTACGCGAAGATGGAAAAGGTGGTGGTAGGTAGAAAGGAAATTGTGAACAGGAGAAATCAATTTTATAATAGGGCTGTGAAATGAAGAAAGTGAATTGAATATTGGTTATTGTGCATTTATACGAAGAACGTACGTGAAAATAAGAAAAATGGGATTTTTCCCTCACTTTTTAGGAAGCTTCTCAGAAGGGTAAAGAAGCAAGAGCCGGTTGAATTTGTGAGGAAAGAACAAAACGAAATGAAGAAGCACATTGACGTGATGAAAATCCGTGTCAAGGAAGTGTGTTTTGCTTGTGGTGATAATGGTTTTCTTCCTAGTGAAAAGTATTACACATATATTTAATTAAAATATTTTAAAATATTAAATTATATAATAATTTAAAATTTGCAGGCTGATTTGATTATGGAATATATGATTATTATTAGTTGATAGTGTAAAAATAATTTATATGGTTAGTATATTATCTTTTTTTATAAAATTATTTGAAAATTTTATTTTTTATCTTTAAGGTGTGGCTCACACCGCTGAAAACTCGAAATTACATTCAAATGTGTTCGATAATAATTATTTGAGAATTTCTTTTCTCATCTTTAGGGTGTGACTCACACCATTGAAAGCTCGAAATTACTCTAAGATACCTTAAATCACTACATCCTACGTAGATCAAACCATCACCCCATTTTTGACAAAAATTGGTCCAGAGATGCATCTCTATGATTTTTTATGGTGAATTCGAAGATATGTTTTCGAAAACACTCATGAACCCATTTTTGCGTGTTTTTCATTGAGTTAGTTTATTTAACCACTCAGTGACATTTTTCGGAGGTGCATCTTTGAAAATGTCAAACAGGAAATTGAATATATCACCACCTTGCATGACCATCTCTCTCACATTTCATACCACTTTCATAACCCCAAACCCTTAAAAACATTCATTCTCAATCAACATTTCGACTCCAACTCATTATTCACGTGTTTTATCACATCAAATGGAGAAAAAGAAACTGCAATTTAAGGTCAAGTCCACTCGTTTTATTCCTCGTTGCTTGCATTAATCTTATTATTGAGCTGAAAAATGTACGTTACCATCAGATGTGCATCTATGAATTTATTTTTCATGCTTCGGATGTGCATCTCTGTTGAAGTGATAAAGCAGCAAACAAAAAATATTAAGTACCCAGTTTTGTCGTCTCCACAAGGATCGGTGCGATGAAAGAACGTCGTTCAACGGTCTCCACATTTCTAAGTTTGATGTTCAAAAGGTTTGGTTTAAAAGGTTCAAGGAACCATGAATAAAAGGCAGAAAATATAAAGTAAAAACTAAAATATAAACGGAGCCTTGTTGGGATTGGATCTCATCAATTGATAACACATGCATTCTTCTGATCATGTTAAACACAACTCAATCATTCATCTAAAATCCTCACATATCACCCACAACAGAGGTCATCTCTAACGCAATATCGAGAGAACAACTGTGTTGTCTCATTGGTGATGTCTCACGCAACAAAAACACAACACAGAGCATTAAGAATTGATACTCACGCAATGATCAGAATACGTACATACGCTTAACCCTTTTTACATGTATTCATCTAATCTGCCAAATGTATGTGAACATCGTTCTTCATCACCATTATCACGCACCCGCACAATATCGTATTGATTCTACTAATGCTACCCATGCTACTTAATCAACACAATACAATAAAAGATACAATGAATATCAACTTACAAAACCATGTCAAAAGTTTGTTCATTGATTGATGAAAATCTTAGATCAAAGATGTGAAAAGGTTTTGTCAAGACCCACAAAAGAAATCAAAGACAATCAATCAATAGAGAATCAAAGCTAGTTTACAAACATATATTAGATGAAATACATAAGGTATCAAAAGATTACATCCAAACCCCAACAAGAGATCAAAGATCTTACCTCCTCCCTCTTATGGTTTTGTCTTTCTCTCTCTAAAATAAACTTGAAAAGTGAAGAGAGATAAGTTCTGATGCAAAAATTATATCTCATATTCCTAAAAAGTAAGAAAAGCACTTGCATAGTACATTCAGGATCTGTCTTGTTCACATTGCGAACAGATCCTTCGCCTAGCGAACATCAAATTAGGCACTTGAGGTGCCTCTGAACAATTAAACTGCCCTTGGGACTTTTCCATATATTCGTTGTGCGAGAAATCCTTCGCACTGCGAAGGCTTCGCTGCAAACTTCGCACAGCGAATTCTCCTCTAAATAGTTACTACCTCAAGTATGGGGCTATTCGCTAGGACTTCGCTTCTCCTTCGCTCCAGTGAACCATTCGCTAGCTCCTTCGCACAACGAGTTTCAGTTTCTTTTCTCTCTTGATGAACAGTGTCATGCTCTCCAAGGCCTTCGTTGGCAAGTTCGTTGTGCGAACTTGTTGATGTTTTTTCTGGGGATGTTCGCTGGGAGCTTCGCACAACGAGTTTTATGATATTTTTCTGCTGTCTTGGTTTCCTTGCCCAATTTCTTATGTCTTACTCTTCACTTGTTTTGTGCCTAATTTCTGCACAATAGCACACAAATCAAAGCAACCAAGACATTTTCACACAATAAAGCATATCATCAAAAACAAGAGTGACTTTAATCATTTTCACCTACAAAAAGAATGAAATATGCCAACATTTGATAGATCAAATAAGCAAAGGTTGGCATCTAATAATCTCTAAATTTGTCTGTTATTGTGAGTTTTTTAAAATCGTTTTTCTATTTTGGATCGTATTAGATATGGTGCACTCGGATATGTTTCCCAAAGTTCTTGCAAGTAATGGTGTAAAATCGGATGAAGTGAAGGATGATGTTAAACTGGATGAGATGAATGATGATGTTAAACCGGGTGCTAGATTGATTGTTGTCGAGATAGATGGTTGTCAATAATTTAGAAATGAACAGTTTTTTACTACTCACGGACATATGCTTCAATGGGTCTGCATGGAGGCCATGGAATTGGGGGTTAGCATTGTAATTGGAAAGTCTGACAATGGTTATAATAGAAGGCGGGCATTTGCAACCATGAGATGCGATAGAAGTGGCATGTACGTTCCACCAATTTGAAAGTTGAAACGTGATGACACTGGATCGAAAAAAATATGAGTGTTCGTTTAAATTGCATGGATATTGTAAGGTGAATGATATGTGGAAATTTAATGTTGTTTCTGGTATACATAATCATGCCTTGTAAACCGAGCTAGTCGGTCATCACATTGTATGTCGCCTTAAACCAAAGGAGAATACAATTGTTTCGGAAATGTTTTTAATCAGGGTGGCACCGAAAAACATACTTGCAGATTTGAAACAAAAAATACCTTAAATTGTTTTAAAAATTAAGCAGATATACAATACATGTTATCGAAACAACATGGCGATAAGAGCTCCAAGACCGAAATGCAACAACTTTTAAAGATTTTTGATGATAACCATCATGTTTTTAGGTGCGAAGATTGTAAGGATAAAGTAATTGTTTGTGATATATTTTGGACTCATCCCGAAAGTATCAAGTTGTTCAACATTTTTATGAAAGGATGTCGTAAATAATAGAACAAAGTTATGAGATAAAGATTGAGTCTCTTGAAAAAACACAATAAATCCTATTAGGTTTTACAAAAAAGGGAGAAGTAGGAAAAAGAATAATAAGAATTGGTTAAAACTGTTTTACTATTTACTTTCTCAATAAGGGTTCAAAGATTATAAGTGAATACCAACAATTAATCTCTCTCAACAACCTGAAGAACTAGTCTATTTATAAACTACTAAGCTAACTTAGACTACAAGTTAACTTGACAATTGGGCTTACAAGTAAGGCCCAATTCGACATGATAATTTAAACACAAAGTTAACATATTTCGACAACATGTTTGAACAAACTTCGACTACAAGCTCCACCATTAATCAGAACTATACTTAGAGACCTGTTGATGTACCTAAGAATCCATTTTAATGTTTGTCAGTGCACCTTTCCAAGATTGGTCATATACTTGCTTACAAAGATCACTGTTTACTTTATGTATGGCCTCGTACAAACCAAAAAGTACATCAAATAACCTATTATACTAGCATATGGAATGATATTCATATAGACTTTTCAACTTCAATACTAAGACTTTGAATCGTACTTAGCCTGTACTGAGGATTAGACGGTGTTAGAACAGGCTTTGAGTTTGACATACCAAACTTGTCGAGAATCTTCTTCAGGTATGTCTCTTGAGATATGCATAATCTTGAATGCTTTCTATCTCATTGGATGTCAATTATAAGAATTATGGAGGCAGATCCCAAATCCTTCATGTCGAACTCCTTATCGAGTTCATCCTTCACCTTTATAACATCTTCGACGATATTGCTTGCTCTAAGGATGTCATCGACATAAAGCAACAAAATAACAAGTGAATTCCTAGGTCGAAATATGAAGTAAACACAGTGGTCGAACTGGCTCTTAGTGAAACCAATTTGTGTCGTGAACTTGTTGAATCTCTTATTCCATTGTCGAGGAATTTGTGGCAGGCCATACACAAACCTGTCGTACCTCGAAAAATACGATCCTCGCGATAGCCGCGGAAAATACTGTTCGAAACAGAGTCGCCACCGAACTTTATTCATTCCAAGGATGGAAAAGGAAAATATCGATAAAACCTTTAAAGGTAAGAACATGGTCATCGCAACCAATATTCTAGGTTCGGGAGTCGATTACATGAGGGGAAGGTATTAGCACCCCTCATGTCCGTTGTACTCAACGGGAACCTCTTGATTTGATTCGAGAGTAAAGTTATCTACGCTTATTGTTTTCTTCTAAGATTTTTTCCTAAGGGGGAAATGGATGGTTGTAGGATAGGGTGCTCGCCAAGGATTGGGGCCCTTGTGCCTATGTATCTTCACTTGTAAGAAGTGGAAAATCAGAGCATTCGTAGTTCGTGGACTACGGGAAAATGAGGGAATTGTGCTCGCCAAGATCATCGCAATCTTGTGCCTACGTATCTTATATTCAAAGAAGAATGAAGAATCAGAGCAGCCGTAGTTCGGCTAACTACGGTAAAAGGTTTGTGTTTGGAAAGAACGAGAGTTTAGGTCGCATTCTAACGGCTAAACGTTGGCTTGACTGCTCGCTAGGGGAGGCTGAAGCACTAGTTTGTTATGCACGGAAGAAGGGACTAAACAATGTTCTTGGTAAAAGGTGGGTATGAGTTGAACGAGAGTTTAGGTCGCATTCTAACTGCTAAACATTGTCTTGTCTGCTCGCTAGGGGAGGCTGAAGCACTAGTCTGTTATGCGCGGAAGAAGAGAATAAACAATGTTCTTTGAGAAGAGTTGTTTTGGTTGGAAATCGCACGAGGGCGAGGAATTTAGTGTTTATCGCATTGGATGTTTTGGTTTTGGAAAAGGATGGTAGATTTTAATAGGTTTAAGGTTTTGATTGCACGGGGGTGTCGCTTGCGCGAAAATAAGGTGCCGGCAAAACAGAAGAGTCGCCACCTTTCGTTATTTATCCCTCAGAGCGGGAAAGGAAACGATCGGAAAAACCTGACGAAAAAAGGGTAAGACAAGGTCATCGCAACCATTGTCTGGGTTCGGGAGTCGGTTACGCAAGGGGAAGGTATTAGCACCCCTCACGTCCGTCGTACTCGACGGGATCCTCGCTTGTTTGTTTACTTGGACGGGTTGGTTATAATCTATCTACCTATCAAGGCTGGCTGAAAAAGAAAAGAAAAATGACTCAGCAAAGCATCGCACTTTATGCCTACGTATTCTCATCAGAGAATGAGAAATCAGAGTCAACGTAGTTCGGCTAACTACGGGTTAAGATGGGGAAGGTTGCTCGCTAGGACGTCGCATCCTATGCCTACGTACTTTCATCTGGTATGAAAGATCAGAGCAAACGTAGTTCGGGAAACTACGGGTTATTTCCTGAAAGAAATGTTTTTATTATGTTTGCGATCTCAACCGCACTAGAGACTATGACCTGAGAGTGAATGCGTCGCATGTCACCCACGGGGTACCATACTAAACATCCAATCTCAGATAGCTTAAGGCTCGTAACGTACGAAAGAAATCATTCCTGATTACTGTATTTTAAACTGCTTCGAGATGAGAAGAGAACAGGCCCAACTAGGAGGGAGACTATCAAGTCCTAATGTCGTCATGCCATGGATTCATCCTATGGTTGAGGTTTGGACAGGGAACTCCTAGATGTTGTCATGCATAGGTTTCAACCTAAAAGTCTATCATCAAATCCTCATCAGAGGAAATGAGAGTCCTAAGGGATCATATCAATGATACACCAAAACAGACAAAAGCATCAGCTTTAACAGTAAAATGCATGCAATGCAAGTGAGGGAGGAAATGTGTGTGGGGCTTCAGCCTCCACAAGCTCGTCTCGACCTCAAGCCAGTCATGAAATAACAGTAATCATACTGAAAATAAACAACATGTTATCAAGCAATGAACAAATAAAAGAAGTGAAGCTGCCATCAGGCAAACAAAACACATGCTTGGGAAAGAATCATCTACTCTCTAATCCTAATCCTAACACAGAACCTGAATCAAATCTAATCAAAGCCCTAAAGCAAACCTAACCAAAGGAAAACAATCCCAGTCTTCAAGCTTCAGAACAAGCTTACCAAAGAAAGGGAGCTAAGTAAGCAGACTCATAGTGTCTTCCTCAGGAAAGCACTAGGAGGTGTATACTCAGGAGTCATACCCTATGTGGCTCAACCACTATGATCAGTTTACATTCCTCCTTAGGAGAAATTAAACTCACAAGCAGGCTCCAACATCACTGGATATTTAGGAAATCCTATCTGAACTAGTGGAACTAAGTGAATAGACTCATAGGACCTTCCTCAGGAAAGTACTAGGAGGCTTCCACTTAGGAGTTGTATCCTATGTGGCTCAACAACTGTGATCAGTTTACATTCCTCCTCAGGAGAAATTAAACTCACAAGTTGGCTCCAACATCATTGGATACTTGAGAAATCCTAGACAAACTAATGGAACTAAGTGAATAGATCCATAGGACCTTCCTCAGGAAAGTACTAGGAGGCTTCCACTTAGGAATTGTATCCCATGTGGCTCAACAACAGGTGATCAGTTTACATTCCTCCTCAGGAGAAATTAAACTCACAAGTTGGCTCCAACATCATTGTATACTTAAGAAAGAGGTGAGAAGAAAGAATGAAAGTCATTCATAGTGCCTTCCTCAGGAAAGTACCATGAACTTCCTTCAAACTTCAGGATCTCAAACCTCACAGACAGGGAACAAGCCAAGCTCTGGGTCTCTGGGTCTTGATCTTCAATCTTCTCTCCACGATGCTCTCCAACAAGGTCTTCAAGACAACACAAGCCCCACAACAAATTCCCCAAAATAAACCCCAGAGATGAACAGATAACCACAGAATAGACAAAATCATCAGGCAACTTCAAAAGATACCTAAAAATACTAAACCAATGGGGAAAAATCTATCAATTATTCACAAGGGTCTACAACATCTACCCCTAACATCCACATATGCCTCTACCCAAAAATCAAGACAAAACTATTTAAAGAAAATGAATTCTTTCATCTATGCACAACCTAAACCCTAATTAGGATACCCTAATGCTAACCTAATTAAACTAATCAAGATTTAATCTAAAAATCAAGAATTAAATCCTATGGGGAACTATGATTCAATATCTAATTACATAAAAAAGAATGAATTAAAAATCCTAAGGGAAAGTCCTAAAACAAATTCTACAAAATTGGATATCAAACTAAACATATTAAAAAGCTATTTAAAAGAAAAAATCTATTAAAAATATGAAAAGAAAATAAAATGGACATTTTATTTATCTATATTTTTCTAGACAGATTTATGAACACATGAAAAAAACAAGAATTAAAAAATATTAAATTTTCTATTTTTTATGAATTTTTAAAGTGCAAGAAAAATATTAAAAGAATTAAAAATAAAAGAAAACAATTAAAGGGGAGGGGGTGTGATAAGCAAGACACGCCAGTTGTTTTTCATAATGGGCTGAATATGGTGGGGTGCGGATAGAATTCTGGATAAGCCCAGACGCTCCCACTAATTGAAACGGCAGCGTTTCACTTTGAATTTTCCCTCCGTTTTTAGTTCAATCTGAGTCGTAGATGAGGTGGACTTGTCAATGAATCCAAGCTGATCCAAGGGTGGTCAGTCGTCTTCTCCAAACGAAACCCTAGGGTTTCTGAACCCTATTCTCATGCAAGGAACTTACACTCTCTCTATCTCTCTCGTCTGGCCACGAAACTTTACGATACAAAAACCAAAATTACTCCTCTCCTCGCCCTCTACACAACCATGTCCATGGATTCCTCTAAAACCTAACCACTCAAGAGATACACACGATGGAAGTTCTGTCCACCATAATTTGCACCTGGTATGCACGATCATGACCTTGGCTGAAACTAACCTAGAATGATCTATACTTCATGGTGATTATTCTAAACCACAAAACTAAGGTTATAGTACACTAAAGCACGAGTTCTTGAACTCAAAACAGAAATGGCCATGTTGTCAACTCCCATATAATGCTCTCAAACTTATCATGATTCATCCTATACTGGTCTCTATCACATTTCTCCTAACCACATAACTTAACTATGCATAAATAATGAGATTCAGAAGAAAACGCATACCTTGCAAGTGGTGATGGCTATGGTGTTTCTCCTTCAATTCAAGCCTTGGTGCTCTCTTGGAATGATCTTTAATGGCTCTATGTGCTTCTGTTTGCAGTAGTTTGTGCTCACACTTCTTGAATCAACCTAGCCAATCCTTCATGCAAGTTGGAGTGAAGCTTGTGATCTCATGAACCAGCCACGAATTCTCCCTGATTTTTCTTGCCAAATACTCAATGTTGCTTGTAGATGATGATGATAATCAGAATTGTAGTGATTGATGAAGTTTCAATGGAGTTTGGGATGAAAATGCACTTTGGAGTGAAAGAATCAAAATGTGGTATGCAAGCTCTAAGAATCTCTAACCAATGCATGGAGTCACTCTAGGGCTTATATAGATGAGAATAGAAATGTGTGGAAGTTTGTAGAACCTTCCATGAAGCTTCTAGAACTTCTCATGCAATGATAATTTGAATTTGCCATATTTAGTAAATCTCATGCTATATCATGATACACCATGCAATCTCACTTAATTTCTCCCCAAATGATATGGTAAAATGAAAACAAAGCCTTACAAGTCCTTATGTAGCATTTTCCCATCTTTCCTTTAGATGCCTTAAAGTGCAAGTAACAAATTTACAAAGCAACTCCAATTTTTTAGCCTAAACTCAAAAATGTGGCTAAACCATTGTTTTTAAAATGATGTTTCCAATCAAAATGATATATTGGATGACCTATTTTGGATTCATAGATCTTCCAAACCAATTTTCAAATTCAACTTTTTCAACTTCTAAGCCATTTACAAGCCATTTGAATCACTTTTAAAAATCCATGCTCTAGGCCTTTTCAATAACTCATGACCACTTTTCTAGGCTTAAAATGCCATTTTGAACAACTTTCGTGTTTTGAGTTTTTCCATTTGAGGCTTGGAAATAGGAGATATGGCCTTTGCTTAAAAATGACATATAATTGTCAAATGACCAAAATACCCCTGTCTTGTTCAAACCATAAGTTGAGTTCCACAAATCCTGTCAAGGACTTCTACCACTCAAATTAAAGCTAAGGAGATGCTCCTTAACATTCATGTTGACCAAGAGATCATAGGAATCATCCTACTAGGGCAAAAGTTGTCTGCAAGTTGGGTGACTTTCAAGGACCCAGATTCACACACCTCAGCTGACCTGTAATTTGTCAAAACCATAACTTGAGCTCTGTAACTCCTATCAAGGACTTCCAGCACTCAAATTAAAGCTAAGAACAAGCTCTACAACATTCATGTTGTGGGGAAGATGAGATATCAATCACATCTAGAGCTAAAACTGCCTGGAAGATAGGGATCAAATTAGGGTTTTTTCACTGACAATCCTTGGAAACCCTGACTTGAAACTTATCAAACACCTCAATCATGATGAGTTGGTCTAGGAATCACCTTTATAATATCTCTATGCATCATTCCATGATCTCATGGCTCTTGTATTAGGTCTCAACCTTCTCCAAATCTTCAGGTATCCTAGGGTTGACCCAGTCAAAACCCTAATTCTACCATTCATGGTTGAATCTTATGAACTTTTGCATAATGACTTCTCTGGACTTCATGATGGCTTTCAAGACATCTCATACACTTTCTCAAAGCATCAAGTTCATTCTCAAAGTCTCAGAACCATCTGAGGAGCACCCACAACCCTCAAGCTATGAAGCACACAACCCTGGTTTCAACCCACTCCTCTGAGGATCTCTTGAACTGTCTGATGAAGGTATCATCTTTCAAACACTAGATGGATAAATAACTGTTGGTCAAATTTTGGGGTGCAACAGCTGCCCCTATTCAAACGGCTTGAACCTGACTGGGTGAGAAGCGAACGGCTCTCAACCAATCAAGGTGCGCGACGATTGAATACCGGTAAACCCGAAAATTTGCCAACTGCCCGAGCACACGGTACTCTGCGGGGAACAAATCTTCGAATATTGCAATGCTAGCTGCACGACAACTAGCTGGAGAGATACTGATCTGACATCGCCGCCATTTATCCATGTTAACTTCTTCTGACATTGCCTTCAGACAACCACAACACCCAACATCGCCGCTGGAAGACTAAACCGCCTGACATTACCGTCGGACAAGATTCTGAGGAACGCCCAACATCGCCGTTGGAACACCAAATCACCTGACATCGCCGTCAAGAACAACCATAACTCGGGGAAACAAGCGTCCAACATCGCCGCCGGAGACCTAAACCTGAATCACCAAAATTCCCAACATCGCCGCTGGAGAAAATACAACAATGAACAAAATACCCCGCATCGCCGCTGGAGAAAATACATCTCTGAACAAAGTACCCCGCATCGCCGCTGGAGAACTGCATCTGACAGAATACCCCGCATCGCCGCTGGAGAAACACATCTGACAGAATACCCCGCATCGCCGCTGGAGAAATACATCTGACAGAATACCCCGCATCGCCGCTGGAGAAACACATCTGACAGAATACCCTGCATCGCCGCTGGAAAACTGAATCTGACATCGCCGTTGGAAACAAACATCCTCTTAGAGACACTCGACATCGCTGCCGTACAAACATCATCTCTACTGGGGATTAAAGAGTCTGACCTCGCCGTCAAACGTTCAACCTCGCCGTCGAACAAACATCCAACCTCGCCGCCGAACAAACATGATCTGACCTCGCCGTCAAATCCAAACGTTCAACCTCGCCGTCGAACAAACATCCAACCTCGCCGCCGGACAAACAATGATCTGACCTCGCCGTCAAATCCAAACGTTCAACCTCGCCATCGAACAAACATCCAACCTCGCCGCCGGACAAACATGATCTGACCTCGCCGCCAAATCCAAACGTTCAACCTCGCCGTCGAACAAACATCCAACCTCGCCGCTGGACAAATGATCTGACCTCGCTGCCAAATCCAAACGTCAACCTCGCCGTCGAACAAACATCCAACCTCGCCGCCGGACAAACATGATCTGACCTCGCCGCCAAATCCAAACGTTCAACCTCGCCGTCGAACAAACATCCAACCTCGCCGCCGGACACATTCAACATCTGACCTGGGGTTCACCCCTGGTAAATGGAACAAAAAGGTACCCTTGCGTATTTGAAACTACTCCGCTGGGAATGAGAGACTTAACCGAGCACACTCTGATCTGGGGTTCACCCTCAGAACCATAACGAACATTGGAATACTGCTGCACACTGCCCGCCGTAGAACTTCAACATTAAAGATATATGAAACCCTGGCCCCTGGCCACTCCAGATCCGCTGGAAAAAATATTCAAGTATTTCTGAAGATAAATGGAACCCTGGCCCCTGGCCATTCCAGATCCGCTGGAGAATCTTCAAGTTCTTCTGAAGAAAGATGAAACCCTGCCCGTCGGCTATTCCAGCTTCAGCTAGAAAGAACATCCTTGGCCTTCAAGGATGTAAACTTTGCCCGTCGGCAACTCTGCAGGAGGTATCTTCGACTTCAGTCTAAAGAAATGGTCCTTGGCCTTCAAGGATACATGGATCTGCCTTCAGGCCACTCCACCTCTGCTATAGAGTATCCGTGACTTCAGTCAGGGATATATTTCGGCCTTCAGTCCGAAAAACGAATCCTAGGTCATTCATGACCTTGGGGATAACCTTGCCCTTAGGCTCCTTCGCTTCAGCTTGGGAAATCTGTGACTTCAGTCAGAGAATTGGTATCCAGAGCCATTCATGACTCTACGGGGATTCAAACACTTTGCCTTCAGGCAAAACTCCGCTTCAGCTGGAGAAACATCTTCGACTTCAGTCAGAAGAAAAACTATCCACTTGATCGCAATCAATCATCTCCTCAGGACAACTGACTTGGTCTTCCGGCCAACACGGATCATCTTGTTATATCTACAAACTTTGGAACCTTGTCTTCAGCCACACGTTAATTCATCAACAAGGACATCTGAGCTTACAGGAACCTTCTGATATCGCCTTCAGGCGTTTTACGAAGTCAATCTTCAGATTAGACATCACTATTGGAGCAGACATATCACGCTGCTAAGGACTTCAAGAACCATCTTGAACAAACAGCTCCGTCGGGCACCTTCAAGAATCGTCTTGAACTGCTGACCTTGCTGGAGACTTCATTCTGCTGGGTATTCCAGGAATCTTCCTGGGCAACTCTTGTTAGGGACGCTACTGGGGAACTCAAGCATCATACTAGGCGAACAACTCGGGAAGTTGTACTGATGTCTTAAGAATCATCTTAAGCAAACGGCTCTGCTGAGGAATTCAATAATCGTCTTGAACTGAAGACTTCGCTGGGGATCTCAAAAAATCATCTTGAGCGAGCGACCGTGGGGATTACACCGGGGTCTTGGGAATCATCTCAAGAAAGCAACTTTGTTGGGGAGAATATCAGGAATCATCCTGAGCAACCGGTCTTTTGGTGGAATACCTGTAAGACAAGAATAATAATGACCTAGGTCATGCTTATGATGCATATGCTTCTGCGCTATGCCCCACACGGTGGGAATGGTATGCTAAATGTTGTGCAATCATGCACGATGTTATGCGACGTTAAATGCTATGCAATCATGCACAATGATGCGATCCCGTCCGCAAAATAAATGCTGGGGGGAGGAAACCCTTTTGTCAAGGGGACAAGAACTACTCAGGTAGAGGAGTCATCCTGCTGAGGAGAACATGGACACGCTAGTATCAATTGGCCTCCGTCTGGGGAATTGATTTTCCGGTCGACTGCTGCAGGGCAAACAACTTCAGCTGATTTCTGCAGGGGACGAATCTCTACGAGAACCCGGACCTGCTGAAGGAAAACGGTGTCAATCGCGGGAGTGAACTGCGTGGCCTTCTCGGCCAATCTGGGGATAACCACTCTGTGGGGAAACAACTTCAGCTGCTCCACACTCCGCTGGGGAAAACATGGTCTGATCAACTTCCAAGGACTCGGCTCTCTTGGGCATCTGCAAACTCGGCTGAGGAAGGAGAAGTCATTCTGCTTCACTGGAGAGAGTGCGACTCTGGGGAAACACAGCATCAGCTGCCCCACGCTCTGCTAGGGAACATCCATTCATGGTCCCAACTACTTCCAAGGATTCTGCTTTTCTGCGGACTCAGCCGGGGAGAGAAATCATTCTACTTCACTAGAGAGTATGACTCTGATGAGGGATTTCAATTCCGCTGGGGAAGAAAGAATCATTTGACTTCGGGGGAGAGAGTACGACTCTGCAGAGGAATACAACATCAGCTGTTCCAACACTCCACTGGGGAAGAGGGAATCATCCAACTTCAGGGGAGAATACGGCTCTGGTGGGGAATTTCAATTCCGCTGGAGACTTTAATGGGGAAACACGAGCTTCGGCACCCGAACACTTCTATGAAATCTGCACTTGTGACCCGGTGCTGGGGAAAGACGACATCATTCTTCGGTGCTTGACTCAGCTGATGAGGGTGACGTTCCTTCAGGATGCGTCTGCTTGGGGGAGAGAATCATCTCTGCGCGGGGAGACATATCAATGCCCACTATCTGATTCTGATTCTGCGGAGGAGAGACTACTGAACTCTGCTGGGGAAGGAGGACTCATCCTGCTTCGGGGATGCGCACGGCGCATTTTCTGGAAGGTGCTACACCTGCAACAACACAAACAAACCGACAAGGTACCCTCCTCAAAGGGGCCTATCCAGGTTATTATCTCGTGACAATATTCAGTTAATTAATTGTTTCAACAATCAATGGGCCTAGGCCCGCAAGTTTATGTATGCGCATTTTATCAAAAAACATCGGCGTTTTCATTCGCAAACAAAACAGATAAATGCTAAACAGACAAACAGAATTGCTGAATAATGTGCATTTTATTGATGGTGAACCCCTGAATGGGCAAAAATGTTTTACAACAGAGGCAAGCTCCTGGAATGAGGAAGCTGCGCAAAAATAAAACATAAATATACATCAGTATATACAAATGTCGGCAACGAGGCGTAGACGAACACCATGAGTTGATCCCTCTAAGACCCACTCGACTTCGATACTTCTCCGATGCTTCAGCTTCGGACGAGATTGATTCAGATAAACGGCCCTCAGGTCCTCCAAACCACTAAACAATGAAAGTCCATACGCGGAACGCAGTCATTTGCTTATTCAAATCCCTAACTTTTGCGTGAACCGCCCTTTATGGGTTTTCAGTTCACCGGGATACCCTTTTTTGCCGAAGCCGCCCAGTGTAGGTTTTCGACTTCGCGGGTGTACATTTTTTCAATATATCCCTAATTTTGCCCGAACCTTTTATTCTGTTTTTGGTTCGCCGGGATGCCCCTTTTTTGCCTGGACTCTTTCTTTTTTGTCCAGCGGGTCTCTTTCAAGCAAAGTATTTTTTAACTGCGTCCGCGTTCACCGGGGATGCAAAATCTTCACCATCCATCGTGGATAACAACAAAGCTCCTCCTAAGAAGACCTTGCTGACGACATACGGCCCTTCGTAATTCGGAGTCCATTTGCCCCGGTGATCGGAGTGTGGCGGAAGAATCTTCTTCAGGACGAGATCACCCGTCTGAAAGCTTCTAGGACGCACCTTCTTATCATAAGCTTTCTTCATTCGGCTTTGGTACAGGCGACCAAATGCAATCGATGCTAACCTCTTCTCGTCCATCAGGTTGAGTTGGTTCAAGCGATTCGTAATCCATTCTGCCTCGTCGAGTTTCACATCAACCAAAACTCGCAAAGAAGGAATCTCCACTTCTAACGGTAGGACAGCTTCCATACCGTACACCAAGGAGAAAGGAGTTGCCCCGGTCGACGTACGCACCGTCGTACGATAACCGTGCAAGGCAAACGGCAGCATCTCGTGCCAATCTTTGTACGTCACAACCATCTTCTGAACAATCTTCTTTATGTTCTTGTTGGCCGCTTCAACAGCGCCATTCATCTTCAGCCGGTAAGGAGATGAGTTGTGGTGTTCAATCTTGAAGCTCTGGCACAACTCCTTCATCATCTTGTTATTCAAATTTGAACCATTATCAGTAATGATCCGCTCGGGAATTCCATAGCGACAGATGATGTCCTTCTTTATGAATTTAGCTACCACCTGCTTGGTCACATTAGCGTACGAGGCTGCCTCCACCCATTTGGTGAAGTAGTCGATAGCTACCAGAATGAAACGATGACCATTGGATGCAGTGGGCTCGATCTTGCCTATCATGTCGATGCCCCACATGGAGAACGGCTAAGGGGAGGACATGACATTCAATGGGCACGGCGGCACATGAACTTTATCAGCATAAATCTGGCATTTATGACATTTCTTCGCGAATCTGAAGCAATCCAACTCCATAGTCAGCCAGTAATACCCTGCTCTCAGGATCTTTCTCGTCATGGCATGCCCGCCGGCGTGCGTACCAAATGTGCCCTCATGGACTTCTTCCATGAGCATACTTGCTTCTTTCTCATCTACACATTTGAGTAGCACGAGATCGTGGTTTCTCTTATACAGCACTCCATCAGGATTGAGATAAAAGTTTCCAGATAGCCTCCTTAGAGTCTTCTTATCCTGGGTCGACGCACCCGCCGGATACTCCTTGGTCATAAGGAAGGTCTGGATATCGTGGAACCATGGCTTGCCGTCATTGGCATCCTCGATTGCGAACACAAATGCCGGTCTATCAAGACGCGAAAGCACAATTCTTGGAGCCTCATTCCAATAATTGACTTTGTACATTGAAGCCAACGTGGCTAAAGCATCAGCCATCTGATTTTCAGCCCGGGGTACATGATGAAGCTCTACTCGGTCGAAGAACGGAAGCAGCCTCCTGGCATAATTCATGTACGGCACTAAATTCGCTTGACGAGTTTCCCACTCCCCTTTAATCTGATTGATTGCAAGCGCTGAGTCACCATATATGTCTAGATTCTTGATTCTCAAATCAATTGCCTCTTCTAGACCCATAATACATGCTTCATACTCTGCTTCATTGTTGGTAACTGGAAACGTCAGTCTCGCAGTAAACGGGATGTGGGATCCGTGAGGAGTCGTGATGATAGCCCCGATACCACTTCCATAGGAATTAACCGCTCCGTCGAATATCAACTTCCACTGAGACTTCCTATCTGGCCCCTCATCGGGCAATGGCTCATCGCAATCCTTCGCTTTGAGAAACATAATGTCCTCGTCAGGGAATTCGAACTTCATCGGCTGGTAGTCTTCGATTGGCTGTTCGGCAAGGTAATCAGACAATACGCTTCCCTTAATGGCTTTCTGGGAGACGTACTGAATATCATATTCTGTTAACACCATCTGCCATCTGGCAATCCTGCCTGAAAGAGCCTGCTTCTCGAAGACGTACTTGATCGGATCCATCTTCGAAATTAGCATAGTGGTGTGGTTGAGCATATACTGTCGTAGACGCTTGGCGGCCCAAGCTAGTGCACAACACGTCTTCTCCAGCATCGAGTATCGAGATTCACACTCAGTGAACTTTTTACTCAAATAGTAAATGGCATGCTCCTTTCTGCCCGTCTCGTCGTGCTGACCGAGAACACACCCAATACTATTCTCCAGAACCGTCAGGTACATGATTAATGGTCGTCCAGCCACTGGGGGTATCAAGATTGGAGGTTCTTGAAGATACTGCTTTATTTTGTCGAATGCCTTCTGGCAATCCTCATTCCAAGTAATCGCCTGATCTTTCTTTAAAAGCTTGAACATCGGTTCACAAGTGGCCGTGAGCTGAGAGATAAACCTTGCAATGTAGTTTATCCGGCCCAGGAAACCACGAACTTCTTTCTCTGTTTTCGGCGCTGGCATTTCTTGGATAGCTTTTATTTTCGCAGGATCAACTTCAATACCTCGTTCACTAACGATAAACCCCAATAACTTTCCGGACCGCACCCCGAAAGTGCACTTGTTAGGATTCAGCCTCAGCCTGAACTTCCTAAGCCTTTCAAACAGCTTCGACAAATTGACCAGATGCTCTTCCTCCGTTTGGGACTTTGCAATCATGTCATCAACATAAACCTCGATCTCATGGTGAATCATATCATGAAACAAAGTTACCATTGCTCGCTGGTAAGTGGCCCCTGCGTTCTTTAGACCGAAGGGCATTACCTTGTAGCAGAATGTTCCCCAGGGGGTAATAAACGTCGTTTTCTCCATGTCCTCCGGTGCCATCTTAATCTGATTGTAACCGGAGAAGCCATCCATGAACGAAAACACGGAAAACTGGGCTATGTTGTCGACCAACACATCGATATGAGGCAACGGGAAATCATCCTTAGGGCTCGCCTTATTCAAATCCCGATAATCGACGCACATGCGTACCTTACCGTCCTTCTTTGGTACAGGCACTATGTTGGCGACCCACGGAGGGTAAGTGGTAACGGCCAGAAATCCTGCGTCCAACTGCTTCTGGACTTCTTCCTTGATTTTTACAGCCATGTCTGGTCTCGTCCTCCTGAGCTTCTGCTTGACTGGAGGGCAATCTTCTCGCAACGGCAAGCGATGAACCACGATATCAGTGTCAAGTCCGGGCATATCTTCGTATGACCAAGCAAAGACGTCACTATACTCTCGAAGCATCTCGACCAGTCTATGCTTGACATCATTCTGCAGCGCAGCCCCTACTCTGACATTTCTGACGAGCTCCTCAGAACCCAGATTTACAGTCTCAATATCCTCCTCGTGAGGCAGAATAACCTTCTCCTCTTGTCTCAACAAGCGGGCCAACTCTTCCGGAAGGTTTTCGTCTTCATCAATCTCATCCTCGGCTTGATAGATCGGGCAATCAAAGTCGTAGTGAGCCGTAGAGGGTCCAGAGTCGATGTCATCTGTTACGTGGATCCTGCAATAACAAGGGTTAAGTTTAAAGCAAGAATATGCAGGTTAGCACAAACCTCGTTGCCATTTTGCTGTTTTTCGAAATAAACATAAAACAGGAATAACAGAGAACACAACATTTGATTACGAAGAAAACGCCTTTTATTTATTAACAAAATGCATACACATAATCCAACAAGGCCCTGACAGTAAAACCACTATGCCCTGGGCAGGACATAGGGTTGTACAAAGATTGTAAAAAGCAAATCATTACTCTTCACTTGTCAGCTTGATAATCTCCTTGATGGTCCAATTGCGGAGGCGTTCGCCCGACTTGCTCGGTTGAATCCAGGCGTCAAGATCACAATCACTGTCCCCGCTGTCCTCTGACGCAACGTTGACGCTCTCGAAAATGACTCCCCCCTTGGTGAATAAGATCGGCCCTTTCCCACGAGACGAGCTGCCAGAAGAAGATGGAGCTTCAGCTCCAGGAGAATACCCCAATCCAAACTTATCCTGCTTGATTGGTATATCCAAGACATGCCCCCAGCCTGGGGTGGAACCGGCTTTGACAACGGCCCGTGCTTCCTTAAACGAGGAGAGATTCATCTCCTGCTTCTCTGCGACGACAGGAGCCACCTCCTTCACCCTGACGGTTTCAAATGCTTGGCAGAGGGTCTCATGGATCTCGCCATCCATTTCAACGTATTTAAAGGACGACAGGTGGCTCACCATGATGTCCTCTTCACCGCAGACGGTCACTATGCTGCCCCCAACAGCATATTTAAGCTTCTGATGCAGCGTGGACGTCACGGCACCAGCAGAATGGATCCATGGCCGACCTAAGAGGCAACTATAGGCGGGCATGATATCCATGATATAGAAAACCGTATTGAACGTCTCTGGACCAACTTGAATTGGTAGGGTCAATTCTCCGAAGACGTGGCGCTTGGTCCCATCAAAGGCTTTCACGACCAGATCACTGGGCGTGCACAGCAATCCACGGGTATCCAACTTCATCAGTGCCTTCTTCGGAAGCACATTAAGCGAGGAACCCGTATCCACCAGGACATGTGACATAATCGTGCCTCTGCACTCTATTGAGACGTGCAAGGCGCTGTTGTGATCTCTTCCTTTAGGAGTCAGTTCCAGATCTGTAAATCCCAACCCATTACCAGCATTAACATGGGCCACCACTTCCTCGAGTTGATTTACTGATATCTCCTGCGGCACGTATGCAGCATTCAACACCTTCAGTAATGCATTGCGGTGTGCCTCAGAGCACAGCAACAAGTTAAGAATCGAGATCTTTGACGGAGTCTGATGAAGATGATCTACAATTTTGTAGTCACTCTTCTTGATTAGTCGCATGAACTCTTCAGCATCTTTGACTAGCAAATCTTTTTCTGCCCCAGCAGGGACCTCTTCGACAGCTTTACCTTTACCCTTATCCACAGCGTTAGCCCGGACCACTTTCTCTGCTGCAACCTCTGCTGGCGCAAATACTTTACCGCTTCTAGTGATACCACTGACTTCGGTAAGATTCTGCACAGTCGATCCGAATGGCTCTAGCTCTATCTTCTGACCATTATAATAAACTTCGGCGCCATAATGCCATGGGACGGCATTAGTACTCTCGAATGGGATTGGTCTGGCCCTGGTGATGGTGATTGTAGGCGGACGGGGCGCGGAAATAATGATAGGGTGACGAGGAATAGTAATGGTAGCAACTTCGTCTGCCTGCTTTAGCACGACCTCCCCTGATGCACTTTCAACGCTCCGACTGAATTGCAAAATACCCTCGGACATCAGACTTTGGATACCTTCGATCAGCTGCTCACACCCATCAGGAAGTGTAGCACAAGCCATACATAACTCTCCACATCCAGGAAAGAAGCCCTTCTTCAGCAACTTAGCCTTGACGAAACTCAACGGTGTCTTCAAATCTTTGACATCAGTCAGCAAGTCCGCCCTCTCCTCAGTGATAACAACATTCACTCCGCCCCCCTTATGATGAGGCATGGGGTTCTTGGTAACGTTGG
The DNA here is from genome assembly GCA_963859935.3 of Lathyrus sativus. Taxonomy (NCBI): domain Eukaryota; kingdom Viridiplantae; phylum Streptophyta; class Magnoliopsida; order Fabales; family Fabaceae; genus Lathyrus; species Lathyrus sativus. The sequence goes on from OZ012735.1 coordinate 118,505,820, forward strand.
GCACGTTGTCAGAAAAATTGATGACCTTGGCGTCCACCAAGTCCTGGACTTTGTGCTTAAAAGCTTTACAATTCTCAATCGTATGGCCAGGTGCCCCAGTGTGGAATTCACAAGTAGCATTGGCATCATACCCCGGTGGTGGTGCCCCTGTTAAGGGAGCCAACGTCCTCTTTTGAACTAATTGGAGCTGAAGCAACGTTTGCAAAAGCTGTGCATACGACATAGGTGGAGTATCAAAATGACGACTTGCCATAGGAGCCCGATTCTGATATCTTTTATACCCCTGCTGGTTCTGCTGCTGAGGCTGCTGCTGCGGCTGCGGGGGAGCAGCTGGGATATTTATGCTAGCAATCTGAGGCTGAGGGACCTTGCCCTTTCTCCGAGCATTAGTGACAGCACTGACATCTCCCTCTCGACGCTTGCCAGTATAGGGTTTCTTGCTAGCTCCTCCAACTGAGGATGATTCGCCCTGAATTTTTCCAATCTTTATACCGTTCTCAACATGCTCGCCCAGAGTGATGAGAGCCGAGAATGTTCCAGACATGCCACTGACCAGCTTTTCATAATAGATTCCAGGAAGGGTAGCCACGAACATTTGCACTAGCTCACGCTCAACCATCGGCGGTTGAACCCGAGCAGCCAATTCACGCCACCGCTAGGCGTACTCTTTAAAGCTTTCATTGTTCCGCTGTGAGAGATTCTGAAGCTGGACTCGGTTGGGAGCCAAGTCGCTATTGTATTGATAGTGGAGAACAAACGCTTCTGCAAGATCTTTCCAGGTGCGCACAGTAGCGGGCTCCAAACCCATATACCATTCGAGCGATAGACCAGAAAGACTATCCTGAAAGAAGTGCATCAGCAGCTTCTCATCGTCAGAATAAGCGGACATCTTTCTATAATAAGATCGGAGGTGAACACGGGGGCAGGTAGTACCCTTATACTTGTAAGAACAGAGTATGCCTAAGAGGGGGGGGGGGGGGGTGAATTAGGACTTTTGAAATTTTTCCGGTTTTTATATGGTTCTTGGAAATATACTGGATGGTGTTCTTGGTTATGGAAAGCAGTAAATCAACAAAAAGAAAGAAAGACACAGGATTTATAGTGGTTCCCCTCACAATCCGAGAGTACTCCACTCCCCTTTCAACATGAAAGAGATTTTTCACTGTTGTTTAAAACAGTACAACCTATCACACCATCAACCGGTGAGGCCTACTATCAAACAATAAAAACTCACAAGTGTACAAGAACAATCCTCTTGTAAACACTCACCCTTGTGTCCAACAATCCTGGATCACAAGTCAAATACAAAAAAATTGTAATGAATTTGGATTGAGTATAATTGTCAAAGTGATCTTCTCCAATGAATCAAAGTTCACTCTTTGTAATTTTTCAATACAAGTGTTCAATGAATATGAAACTTTTAAATGCAAGTATGAACACTTTTTAAAAATGAATTTGATTCTAAGACAATTTTAAAAATGAGTATTGGTTTTTTGTTGTTGGTGGTATTTCAAAAAATGAGAAACTCAGAATTTATATGAGTAAAATAACCTTTCACAAAAGGTATGATTTTAAAAGATTCAAACCATGAAAAGGTATGATTTTAAAAATAATTTTGAACTCAAAACAAAGCAATTTTTCACTGCACGTTCAGTGTTAATCGGTTAACCCATATGGTCAATCGGTTAACACTGGTACGTTAGCCCAGAAAATTCAAAATTCAAAATGGTTAACCGGTTAACCCATATGGTTAATCGGTTAACACTGCTAATTTTCAGAAAAAAGCTTTTTAAAATTAATGTTATACCATTTTTAAAGTTTCAAAAACATGTGTATGTATTATGCACAAAAGATTGATGTTTTTGAACACTTGTATATCAAAATTAAAAAGGTGGATTTGATATACCAGTAATGCAGGCAAGTCTGGAAGAATCAGTTCCATATAGCTTGACTTGAAAGATAGCTTGACTTGATCTTGATGACTTTGAACGGCTTGTCTTTTTGCAATCAAGAGATATTAACTTTGAGTAGCATTGACATCATCAAAACTTGAGACTGAAGCATGCTTCTACATTCTCCCCCTTTTTGATGATGGCAATCAAAAATGTTGTGCGATATCTCTTGGTTCTTGATCTGGTTCTCCCCCTATGTCTAGCAACTCCCCCTATCTTAACAGAGGAAAAAAATCTGCACACAGAGAGATATTAACAGAACCAAGCTCTTCTCCCCCTTTGACATCAGCAAAAAGGAAGAGCTTTCAAAGAAATCACAAGATAGCAACAAATATAGTAATAAGCACATGCAAAGCCAAGAAAACACAAAGCACAAACATAGTACATATAAAATGCAGCAAATAGAAATTGTACTTGTTACAATAAAACATAGTTCAAATGAAAGCATAAAAACTTATAACTAGAAAGGAAAGCAATAAAAACAACAGCAGCAACATATTCTCTAAACATCCTCATCCGCCATATCCTCCTCCTCTTCTTCTTCATCACTATCAACCTCTTCTTCAATCTCGTCGTCCACAACTCGGGTGCTGGAATGTGGAGGGTTAAGTATGAGGTTTCTAAGGGAGGCAATTGCTCGGGAGGTCTCTCTATGCATATTCATGGATTCTTGATGCTGGTTCATCATGGTTGTGTAGAGAAACTCACTGGTCAGACCCCCTTCAGGCATTAGATAAGCGTGATGCACAGGACCATCATCAGTATACCTGTAGGTACCGTCAGCCGCCTTGATGATTCCAGTATTCTTCACAATATTAATCTCATTGATCTCATTAGTTGTAGGTTTCATCTTGGAGGATGGTTCTCTGTTGAGGTCAAGTTCAGTTAATTCCAGAATTCTAGAAACCAAGCGAGCATACGGCAGTCGGGTAATGCAATGAAGTTGTTGCTGCAGATGATACATAATAGTCAAAATCCAATTGACTCTGATGCGATTCTTAATAGCAAAGATCAGCTGCATTTCCAAGTCGTTGATCTGAGAGTGATTTGAGTCCTTTGGAATGAGGACATAGCAGATAATGTAGTGAAGCATTCGATCAGATACTGTCAGATTCTTGGCATAGCATAGCATACGAGCAGTGCGAGAGTTGGCAATAACGGTTTCTTTTGGGAACCTACAAATCTGATAGTAATACTCCATTTTATCATAGTTTGCCCAGGGTCCATCTACATGGTTTACACCTTTTCTCAGGAAGCATCCCTTTGATGGGATCTTAAGGTGTCTAGCAAGGGTGGATAAATTCTCAACAAACTCATGATCTCTAATGGTGGACCGGATCATGTGGTTCTCATCCATATCCAGATATACAGACATTTTATTCATAAAAGCTTTAACCAGATCAGGATAGATAATACCAGAGTCGGTGACGAATTTGTCGATACGCTGATATTCCAACAGAGCAGGAAAATCAAAAGATATTGCAGGAAAAGCTCGAAGATTCACATACTTTACCGACATAAGTTGACGAACACGCACTTTGAAATCCATTCGTCTCTTCTTGGTGGTTTCCATTGGAATACTGTCGTCATCTGATTCTGATGCAGAATGGTGTTCTGGAAGTTTTCCCTTGCCGCGGTTTGATGCTGAAGCCATGGATGGAGGTTTGAGAGAAACTGGGGTTGTGGGTTCTGAGGAAGTTAGGGTTTGATAGGTTATGGGGAGTTTTTCCAACTTTTAAGAGTGGGAGAGAGAAGTTATGATTTTAAGAGGGAATGTGGATTTTGGATATGGATGTGGATATTTAAGAGAATATGGACCACACAAAATATATAAAAAAAATATAAAATTTTCAAAAATTAATATAATTTTCGTTTCTGATTTTTTGAAAAATTTACAGTGTTAATCGATTAACCATATAGGTTAATCGGTTAACACATTAAAAAATTTAATCAGAATTGAAAATTTAACAGTGTTAATCGGTTAACCCATATGGTTAATCGATTAACATGCTCGAATTTTTGAAAAATACATAAAAACAGAATGCATATACATGAAAACATATCACAATTAATGCATACATAAAATAGACACAAGGATCAGATGTCACCTTCATCAAGAATCCCAAGTTCTCTCCGAATTTTGTAGAATGATTCTTTTGCCAAAGGCTTGGTGAAGATGTCGGCGAGTTGGTTGTGTGTGTCGACGAAAGTAACATCAACATCTCTGTTTAATACGTGATCTCGAAGGAAATGATGCCGGATATCAATGTGCTTTGTTATGGAATGCATAACCGGATTCTTTGTGATATTTATGGCACTAGTATTGTCACACCGTAGAGGAATGCATCCGAGGTCAACACCATAATCCAGAAGTTGTTGTTTCAGCCATAAAATATGTGCACAGCAACTTCCTGCGGCGATGTATTCTGCTTCGGCGGTGCTGAGTGCTACACAAGCTTGCTTCTTGCAGGCCCATGATACTAGAGCATTTCCGAGAATATGACATGTACCACTTGTACTTTTTCTATCGGTTTTGCATCCTGCATAGTCAGCGTCAGAATAACCAACTAAAGAACAAATACTACCTTTAGGATACCATAATCCAACGTTGGTCGTTCCTTTGAGATACTTGATAATTCTCTTCACAGCAGTGAGATACGATTCCTTCGGATTTGCTTGGAAGCGCGCACACAAACAAACACTAAACATAATGTCAGGACGGCTTGCCGTCAAATATAGTAATGAACCAATCATACCTCGATATTTAGTAATATCAACTGGAGTACCAGATTCATCTTGATCAACATACGTTTCGGATCCCATAGGAGTAGACATCATCTTGCAACTATCCATATCGAATTTCTTTATTAATTCCTTACAGTACTTGGATTGGTTGAGGAAGATTCCATCCTTGGTTTGCTTGATTTGTAGTCCAAGAAAATAATTTAACTTTCCCATCATGGACATCTCGAATTCTTCTCGCATCATGAGTGAGAATTCTTCGCACAGTTCTTTGTTTGTTGATCCAAATATGATGTCGTCGACGTAGACTTGTACTAACAAGGTGTTACCCTTGATCTTCTTTATAAACAGCGTCTTGTCAACCTTTCCTTTTGTAAATCCTTTCTCACATAAGAAGTTGCTAAGGCGATCATACCATGCTCGTGGTGCTTGTTTTAAACTGTAGAGAGCCTTCTTCAGTTTGAAAACATGTGAGGGATTTTTGAAGTCTTCAAAACCCGGAGGTTGTTTGACGTAGACTTCCTCATTAATGTATCCATTCAGGAAAGCGCTTTTGACATCCATCTGGAATAACTGAAAATTCATAGAACAAGCGTAAGCAAGTAGTAATCTAATTGCTTCTAACCTTGCTACCGGAGCGAATGTTTCATCAAAATCAATTCCTTCCTCCTGGTTGTAGCCTTGTGCGACCAATCTTGCCTTGTTACGGACTATAATCCCGTTCTCGTCAAGTTTGTTCTTGAATACCCATCTGGTTCCTATAATATGCTTATTGTCCGGTCTTGGTACAAGGGTCCAAACTTGATTTCTTTCGAACTGATTAAGTTCTTCTTGCATTGCGATAATCCATTGGTCGTCGCCTAAAGCTTCATCGATCTTTGATGGTTCAATTTGGGATACAAATGCCATGTTGAGACACGCATCCTTTAAGTTAAGTCGAGTTGCCACGCCTTGACTAATATCACCAATAACTTTATCAATTGGGTGATCTCTGTGTGTTCTCCATTCTTTCGGAAGATCTTGATTTTCTTGAGTAACATGTTCTTGTAATATTGTTTGATCTTTTGAAACAATTTCTTCATTTTGTGAAGTATCTACAAAATCATCATCATCATCCAAAACAATATTATCCTCTTTCGAGGGGTTAGTCTCATCAAACGAAACATGAATGGACTCTTCAATGGTAAGAGTTCTTTTATTAAAAATTCTAAAAGCTTTACTATAAGAAGAGTAACCAAGAAATATACCTTCGTCGGACTTCTCATCAAACTTACCGAGATTGTCCTTATTGTTGTTGAGAACGAAGCATTTGCAGCCAAATATGTGGAAGAATGATATATTCGGTTTCCTTCCCTTGAACAACTCATACGGAGTCTTTTTGAGTAGCGGTCGAATATTCACGCGGTTGCTTACAAAGCATGCCGTGCTTACTGCTTCTGCCCAGAAATATTTTGGAAGATTTGTGTCGCTGAGCATTGTTCTAGCAAGTTCAACTAGTGAGCGATTCTTCCGTTCTACGACGCCGTTTTGTTGAGGAGTTCTTGGTGCCGAAAAATTATGAGAAATTCCATTTTCTTCGCAAAATTCTTCAAAGTCTGAATTTTGAAATTCTCCACCGTGGTCGCTTCTTATGGAGGCTATAGTGAGTGACTTCTCGTTTTGAATTTGTTTTGCATACTTTTTGAATGCTTTAAACGCATTATTTTTCTGCACTAAAAACATTGTCCAGGTATATCGAGAAAAATCATCAACAATAACTAAAGCATAAATACTACCTCCAAAGCTCTTCGTTCTTGATGGACCAAAAAGATCCATGTGCAATAATTGAAGTGGTCTTGATGTAGAAACCACTTGCTTGGATTTGAAAGTTGTCTTGGTCTGTTTTCCCTTTTGACATGCATCGCATAATTTATCCTTGATGAATTTTATCTTCGGAAGCCCAACAACCAGATCATGCTTGATTAATTTGTTTAAATGCTCCATGTGAATGTGAGCAAATCTTTTATGCCAAAGCTATGCCTCGTTGTTGTTCGCCATAAGACACTTTACCTTCAAAGAAGAATCATCAAAAGAGATCATAAAAATATTATTGTATCTTTTACCTTTTAGCAGAATCTCATGAGTGACTTCGTGTTCGATCAAGCATTCCTCCTTTGTGAAGTTGATTTTGAACCCTTTGTCACACAATTGACTGATGCTAAGCAGGTTATGCTTAAGGCCTTCAACAAAAAGAACGTCTTCGATGACGGTACATGGAGGTGCACCAATGGTTCCAACTCCAAGAATTTTTCCTTTATTATCATCACCGTAAGTGACGTATCCTTTGGCCTTTAATGATAGACTTGAAAATTTGTTTATATCTCCCGTCATATGCTTCGAGCAACCACTATCAAGATACCATTCATTTGTGGTTGTCTTCAAGCATACCTACAAAACAAAATTAGGTAGTGTTAGGTACCCAAGTTGCTTTGGGTCCTTGATAGTTAGTACCTTTTTTCACCCACACATAATGCCCCTTTGCAACACCAATATTACGTACATAGCAAGCATTAGGTGTGTGCCCTTTAATACCACAATAAAAACATGTAGGTTGAAAATGACTTCTATATCTAGGAATATAATTCTTTTTCTTATTAATTCTTTTCTTGTTATGATTTTGATGCTGAGTCTTAGAAGTGCTTGTCTCTTTCTTCACAATTTGTTCACTTGCTCTTACAAAAATGGTCTTATTGGTGCTTGGTTTTGAAAATTTAGAATATCCCAATCCACTTTTATCATTCGGATACCTTTGATGTTTAAGAATCTCTTCCAAGCCAATTTGACCCTTTTCGTATCTTTCTAAAACTCTTTTAAGTTGAACAATTTGAAAAGACAAAGACTCACAATTCTTACATACAAGACTTTGTTCTTCATCCATCACTTTTTATTTTTCATCTTCAATATTTTTCAAGAAATCAGAATTTTGTTTTTCTAAAAGTAAAATTCTTTTCTTTTGTGATGAGATGTCTTTGTACAAAGTTTTGCACTCTTTTAGAAGTTCATCTATAACTTCTTGTGCATCATTATCATAGACAGAAAAATTACTACTAACCTCATTTTCGTCATCGGAATGGTGAGAGGCCATTAAGGCAATATTTGCACATTCATCGCTATCTGATTCCGATGATGAACTCACTTCGTTGTCGTCCCATGCAACATAAGCCTTCTTTGTTTTGAAATCCTTCTTGCCCTTGAATTTTCCTTTATTTGCGAGTTTTGGGCAGTCTGGCCTTATGTGACCTTGTCTTCCACATTCATAGCATGTAATTTCTTGGTTTGATGTGGATGCTTCCTTTTTCCTGAAATGTTTATTCTTTTTAGGAAAAGAAGAAGTTTTATTATTATTGAAAAACTTACCAAGCTTCTTTACTATAAGCATGAAATTTTCGTCTTCGGAAGATTCGTCAATTTTGTCATCCTTTGTGTCAGTCTTCAAGGCAATTCCTTTGGACTTCTTGTCTTGACTTTCATGTTTCTCAAGCCTTCCAAGTTCCAGTTCATGCTCTTGAAGTTTCCCGAATAATGAAGCGGATGTCATCGTTGAAAGACTTTTCTTTTCCGAAATGGCAGTCACTTTTGGTTGCCATTCTCTTGTCAAGGATCTTAGGACTTTTAAGTTGAGATTATCGTTGGTGAAGGTCTTCCCAAGAGCAATCAGGTGATTTGTCAGATGAACGAACCTCTTTTGCAAGGCAACAATAGATTCACCGGGCTGCATACGGAACATCTCATATTCTTGACTTAACGTGTTAAGTCTTGATCTTTTTACTTCTGCTGTTCCTTCATGCGTTTCTACCAAGGTATCCCAAATCTGTTTTGCCGATTGACACTGTGATATGTGAAAGAATTCATCCATACTGAGAGCGCTTTGAAGTATGTTGATTGCTTTCTTCTCATTCAAGATTCTCTTCTTGTCATCTTCATCATATGAGGATTTGATCTTTGGGGTTCCAACACCATTTACCACACTTGTAGGAACATGTGGACCAGTTTCAACGGTTTCCCATATACCATCTCCTTGAGCCTCAAGATGTGCCTTCATACGGATTTTCCAAAAATCGAAGTATTCTCCAGAAAAGAGTGGTGGTTTGTTACTACTTCCACCATCTTTGAAAACCGGGTTGGAACTTGCGGAAGCCATACTGAATCGTTAGGAACAGGTTACCTTAACCTGCTCTGATGCCAATTGTAAGAACAGAGTATGCCTAAGAGGGGGGGGGGGTGAATTAGGACTTTTGAAATTTTTCCGGTTTTTATATGGTTCTTAGAAATATACTGGATGGTGTTCTTGGTTATGGAAAGCAGTAAATCAACAGAAAGAAAGAAAGACACAGGATTTATAGTGGTTCCCCTCACAATCCGAGAGTACTCCACTCCCCTTTCAACATGAAAGAGAATTTTCACTATTGTTTAAAACAGTACAACCTATCACACCATCAACCGGTAAGGCCTACTATCAAACAATAAAAACTCACAAGTGTACAAGAACAATCCTCTTGTAAACACTCACCCTTGTGTCCAACAATCCTGGATCACAAGTCAAATACAAAAAAATTGTAATGAATTTGGATTGAGTATAATTGTCAAAGTGATCTTCTCCAATGAATCAAAGTTCACTCTTTGTAATTTTTCAATACAAGTGTTCAATGAATATGAAACTTTTAAATGCAAGTATGAACACTTTTTAAAAATGAATTTGATTCTAAGACAATTTTAAAAATGAGTATTGGTTTTTTGTTGTTGGTGGTATTTCAAAAAATGAGAAACTCAGAATTTATATGAGTAAAATAACCTTTCACAAAAGGTATGATTTTAAAAGATTCAAACCATGAAAAGGTATGATTTTAAAAATAATTTTGAACTCAAAACAAAGCAATTTTTCACTGCACGTTCAGTGTTAATCGGTTAACCCATATGGTTAATCGGTTAACACTGGTACGTTAGCCCAGAAAATTCAAAATTCAAAATGGTTAACCGGTTAACCCATATGGTTAATCGGTTAACACTGCTAATTTTCAGAAAAAAGCTTTTTAAAATTAATGTTATACCATTTTTAAAGTTTCAAAAACATGTGTATGTATTATACACAAAAGATTGATGTTTTTGAACACTTGTATATCAAAATTAAAAAGGTGGATTTGATATACCAGTAATGCAGGCAAGTCTGGAAGAATCAGTTCCATATAGCTTGACTTGAAAGATAGCTTGACTTGATCTTGATGACTTTGAACGGCTTGTCTTTTTGCAATCAAGAGATATTAACTTTGAGTAGCATTGACATCATCAAAACTTGAGACTGAAGCATGCTTCTACAATACTTCTCAAAGGTAGGCACCTTGAACTTGTGAGGTACTTTAAAGTCAGCAATCAACCCGAGCTTGGACATGTCAACGCCCAATGTGTTTTGATTTTCTATGTTTCTCATCTTGTCTTCCAGCGCCTTGAACCTGAGTCGAGCCTCAGCATTCAACTCTGCTTCTACACCTCTCTGAGAAAATATGTCATCCTGATGGTCCTCCAGCCACGGTTGAGGCACCAACAGATTTCCTGCACCAGCATTGCCGTTGACCGGCCCCATGTTAACATTGGCTCCCAGACTGCCATTGCCGACGCCTGCCGCATTGAGTCCGAGATTAGTCATCAGATTGCCGTTAGCGCTGCCGTTACCCCCGGCAGCAGGAACAACGTTCTGTGGAGTATCCACTGGAGGAGGAGTAGGCACAGCCCCGCCGTGCAGTATGCCATTACTGTCAACCCTGGAGATCAGAGGTTGAACCAAAGTACGAAGCTGGTCTTGACCATTCGCGACCACCTGCATCAGTTCCATGAAACAATCCATCCGTTCACGGAGCTCTTGAACATCTGACTGTACCTGGTCCATTATCCTTGTCTGATTAGCGCGAGTTGAGTAGCGGTGGATGAGTTTTTGATCAATCTTGGAGATCGAAAGCAGCTCGGAACCTGAGTACCTGAAAAACCTGTCAACATCAAAGGTTAGGAAAAGCCACAAAATGTATGTCATGCAAGAATGCTTCATGCAGATGCATGCGTGTGTCTGTGTGCTTGAGAGATTTCCCCCCCGATCCCAGCGCCTTAGTACCAGTGCTGACAATAATAAGGAGGGGAATCTGGGCCTAATCATGGAAACAGCAACCTCACACATACACAGGAAGCCTATAGCATTGGTGATAGCCAACTCCGATACGTCAGGGATCGAGAACTCGTACGCAATAGTCCTGCTGTAATAACACAATAAGAAGCGAGAGATTCTGGATCGGGGAACGATACCTGTCACAGACACACGCCAATGGAATGCGAATGATAATGCAAACTAATGCAAAATGCAGGTATGCAACAATATATCCAAGTGGCTGCTGTGGAGACTCGGTATCGACTGTCACCGATGAGAAGGAAACCCCGGTGTAAAACCACTGATCTGATCTGCTGAGAATAACCATCTGATAGGATCGAGATCAAAATTCTGCTCTGCCAAGAGTAAGTCCCTGATAATAAGGTCCCCGGGTGCAATATCAAGGAATATCTGTTGATGAAGTCTTCAGACCCCCAAATCAAAAATCTGCCCTCTCTAGAACAAACACACAACTGCTGATGAGTCCTTCAGACCTCACTCAAAATCTGCCCTATCAAGAACAAACAACAACTGCCGATGAGATCTTCAGACCCCACTCAAAAATCTGCTCCATTCAGGACAAACTACTGATAACAATATCCTGATCGAAACCTGCTCTATCAAGAACAGACAAACACCCGATGATAAGATCCTCTGATCAAACCCTTGCTCTATCAAGAACATATCTGCAACTGAGAACCCAACATAACTGATTTACTGTCAAGAAAACCAGGTAGTCTGGAGGTCAAAGTTTCCTGCAATATCCCGACCCCACTCACAGGTATGGACCTAATCCACGGACGAAGGTACGGCATCCTATGCGGTCGTCAGCGTCACAGACTTTCACGAGTGATGATACGATTCCCAGGAGGAGTGGCATCATCAAGTCATGAAGAGGCCTCTCTTAGCTGACTTCCAAATGATCGGTCCCCAGAGTCGACAATCCTCACGTCTGGACTCCCCTCAGATCCTCAGGACCGGAAAGGAGCACCTCTGCAAGAATCTCGTCTGAGCGCAGATTTTCGTAGGGAACTGTGCCTGCTCAGCAGACAGGTTCGTCTACTACTTCTTCGCAACTATATCTAGGTGTGTACTCAAGCCCAGGTCCGGCTTTTCACTCACAGTAACATCCCTCTCCCACAGCAGCACAGATAATTATATTGAACTGGAAATAAAATGCGGGAAATAAAATGCGGGAAGTAAAGATGCGAGAAGTAAAAAAATGCGATAAATAAACGCAACCCAACAAGCAAACACACAAACGATAGGATTGACTCTCATAGGGAACCGGAGAACCAGAGATTCTGGGTTCGGTCCCCAGCAGAGTCGCCAGCTGTCGCTTGCGCGAAAATAAGGTGCCGACAAAACAGAAGAGTCGCCACCTTTCGTTATTTATCCCTCAGAGCGGGAAAGGAAACGATCGGAAAAACCTGACGAAAAAAGGGTAAGACAAGGTCATCGCAACCATTGTCTGGGTTCGGGAGTCGGTTACGCAAGGGGAAGGTATTAGCACCCTTCACGTCCGTCGTACTCGACGGTATCCTCGCTTGTTTGTTTACTTGGACGGGTTGGTTATAATCTATCTACCTATCAAGGCTGGCTAAAAAAGAAAAGAAAAATGACTCGGCAAAGCGTCGCACTTTATGCCTACGTATTCTCATCAGAGAATGAGAAATCAGAGTCAACGTAGTTCGGCTAACTACGGGTTAAGATGGGGAAGGTTGCTCGCTAGGACGTCGCATCCTATGCCTACGTACTTTCATCTGGTATGAAAGATCAGAGCAAACGTAGTTCGGGAAACTACGGGTTATTTCCTGAAAGAAATGTTTTTATTATGTTTGCGATCTCAACCGCACTAGAGACTATGACCTGAGAGTGAATGCGTCGCATGTCACCCACGGGGTACCATACTAAACATCCAATCTCAGATAGCTTAAGGCTCGTAACGTACGAAAGAAATCATTCCTGATTACTGTATTTTAAACTGCTTCGAGATGAGAAGAGAACAGGCCCAACTAGGAGGGAGACTATCAAGTCCTACTGTTGTCATGCCATGGATTCATCCTATGGTTGAGGTTTGAACAGGGAACTCCTAGATGTTGTCATGCATAGGTTTCAACCTAAAAGTCTATCATCAAATCCTCATCAGAGGAAATGAGAGTCCTAAGGGATCATATCAATGATACACCAAAACAGACAAAAGCATCAGCTTTAACAGTAAAATGCATGCAATGCAAGTGAGGGAGGAAATGTGTGTGGGGCTTCAGCCTCCACAAGCTCGTCTCGACCTCAAGCCAGTCATGAAATAACAGTAATCATACTGAAAATAAACAACATGCTATCAAGCAATGAACAGATAAAAGAAGTGAAGCTGCCATCAGGCAAACAAAACACATGCTTGGGAAAGAATCATCTACTCTCTAATCCTAATCCTAACACAGAACCTGAATCAAATCTAATCAAAGCCCTAAAGCAAAACTAACCAAAGGAAAACAATCCCAGTCTTCAAGCTTCAGAACAAGCTTACCAAAGAAAGGGAGCTAAGTAAGCAGACTCATAGTGTCTTCCTCAGGAAAGCACTAGGAGGTGTATACTCAGGAGTCATACCCTATGTGGCTCAACCACTGTGATCAGTTTACATTCCTCCTCAGGAGAAATTAAACTCACAAGCAGGCTCCAACATCACTGGATATTTAGGAAATCCTATCTGAACTAGTGGAACTAAGTGAATAGACTCATAGGACCTTCCTCAGGAAAGTACTAGGAGGCTTCCACTTAGGAGTTGTATCCTATGTGGCTCAACAACTGTGATCAGTTTACATTCCTCCTTAGGAGAAATTAAACTCACAAGTTGGCTCCAACATCATTGGATACTTGAGAAATCCTAGACAAACTAATGGAACTAAGTGAATAGATCCATAGGACCTTCCTCAGGAAAGTACTAGGAGGCTTCCACTTAGGAATTGTATCCCATGTGGCTCAACAACAGGTGATCAGTTTACATTCCTCCTCAGGAGAAATTAAACTCACAAGTTGGCTCCAACATCATTGTATACTTAAGAAAGAGGTGAGAAGAAAGAATGAAAGTCATTCATAGTGCCTTCCTCAGGAAAGTACCATGAACTTCCTTCAAACTTCAGGATCTCAAACCTCACAGACAGGGAACAAGCCAAGCTCTGGGTCTCTGGGTCTTGATCTTCAATCTTCTCTCCATGATGCTCTCCAACAAGGTCTTCAAGACAACACAAGCCCCACAACAAATTCCCCAAAATAAACCCCAGAGATGAACAAATAACCACAGAATAGACAAAATCATCAGGCAACTTCAGAAGATACCTAAAAATACTAAACCAATGGGGAAAAATCTATCAATTATTCACAAGGGTCTACAACATCTACCTCTAACATCCACATATGCCTCTACCCAAAAATCAAGACAAAACTATTTAAAGAAAATGAATTCTTTCATCTATGCACAACCTAAACCCTAATTAGGATACCCTAATGCTAACCTAATTAAACTAATCAAGATTTAATCTAAAAATCAAGAATTAAATCCTATGGGGAACTATGATTCAATATCTAATTACATAAAAAAGAATGAATTAAAAATCCTAAGGGAAAGTCCTAAAACAAATTCTACAAAATTGGATATCAAACTAAACATATTAAAAAGCTATTTAAAAGAAAAAATCTATTAAAAATATGAAAAGAAAATAAAATGGACATTTTATTTATCTATATTTTTCTAGACAGATTTATGAACACATGAAAAAAACAAGAATTAAAAAATATTAAATTTTCTATTTTTTATGAATTTTTAAAGTGCAAGAAAAATATTAAAAGAATTAAAAATAAAAGAAAACAATTAAAGGGGAGGGGGTGTGATAAGCAAGACACGCCAGTTGTTTTTCATAATGGGCTGAATATGGTGGGGTGCGGATAGAATTCTGGATAAGCCCAGACGCTCCCACTAATTGAAACGGCAGCGTTTCACTTTGAATTTTCCCTCCGTTTTTAGTTCAATCTGAGCCGTAGATGAGGTGGACTTGTCAATGAATCCAAGCTGATCCAAGGGTGGTCAGTCGTCTTCTCCAAACGAAACCCTAGGGTTTCTGAACCCTATTCTCATGCAAGGAACTTACACTCTCTCTATCTCTCTCGTCTGGCCACGAAACTTCACGATACAAAAACCAAAATTACTCCTCTCCTCGCCCTCTACACAGCCATGTCCATGGATTCCTCTAAAACCTAACCACTCAAGAGATACACACGATGGAAGTTCTGTCCACCATAATTTGCACCTGGTATGCACGATCATGACCTTGGCTGAAACTAACCTAGAATGATCTATACTTCATGGTGATTATTCTAAACCACAAAACTAAGGTTATAGTACACTAAAGCACGAGTTCTTGAACTCAAAACAGAAGTGGCCATGTTGTCAACTCCCATATAATGCTCTCAAACTTATCATGATTCATCCTATATTGGTCTCTATCACATTTCTCCTAACCACATAACTTAACTATGCATAAATAATGAGATTCAGAAGAAAACGCATACCTTGCAAGTGGTGATGGCTATGGTGTTTCTCCTTCAATTCAAGCCTTGGTGCTATCTTGGAATGATCTTTAATGGCTCTATGTGCTTCTGTTTGCAGTAGTTTGTGCTCACACTTCTTGAATCAACCTAGCCAATCCTTCATGCAAGTTGGAGTGAAGCTTGTGATCTCATGAACCAGCCACGAATTCTCCTTGATTTTTCTTGCCAAATACTCAATGTTGCTTGTAGATGATGATGATAATCAGAATTGTAGTGATTGATGAAGTTTCAATGGAGTTTGGGATGAAAATGCACTTTGGAGTGAAAGAATCAAAATGTGGTATGCAAGCTCTAAGAATCTCTAACCAATGCATGGATTCACTCTAGGGCTTATATAGATGAGAATAGAAATGTGTGGAAGTTTGTAGAACCTTCCATGAAGCTTCTAGAACTTCTCATGCAATGATAATTTGAATTTGCCATATTTAGTAAATCTCATGCTATATCATGATACACCATGAAATCTCACTTAATTTCTCCCCAAATGATATGGTAAAATGAAAACAAAGCCTTACAAGTCCTTATGTAGCATTTTCCCATCTTTCCTTTAGATGCCTTAAAGTGCAAGTAACAAATTTACAAAGCAACTCCAATTTTTTAGCCTAAACTCAAAAATGTGGCTAAACCATTGTTTTTAAAATGATGTTTCCAATCAAAATGATATATTGGATGACCTATTTTGGATTCATAGATCTTCCAAACCAATTTTCAAATTCAACTTTTTCAACTTCTAAGCCATTTACAAGCCATTTGAACCACTTTTAAAAATCCATGCTCTAGGCCTTTTCAATAACTCATGACCACTTTTCTAGGCTTAAAATGCCATTTTGAACAACTTTCATGTTTTGAATTTTTCCATTTGAGGCTTGGAAATAGGAGATATGGCCTTTGCTTAAAAATGACCTATAACTGTCAAATGACCAAAATACCCCTGTCTTGTTCAAACCATAAGTTGAGTTCCACAAATCCTGTCAAGGACTTCTACCACTCAAATTAAAGCTAAGGAGATTACCCTCAACATTCATGTTGACCAAGAGATCATAGGAATCATCCTACTAGGGAAAAAGTTGTCTGCAAGTTGGGTGACTTTCAAGGACCCAGATTCACACACCTCAGCTGACCTGTAATTTGTCAAAACCATAACTTGAGCTCTGTAACTCCTATCAAGGACTTCCACCACTCAAATTAAAGCTAAGAACAAGCTCTACAACATTCATGTTGTGGGGAAGATGAGATATCAATCACATCTAGAGCTAAAACTGCCTGGAAGATAGGGATCAAATTAGGGGTTTTTCACTGACAATCCTTGGAAACCCTGACTTGAAACTTCTCAAACTCCTCAATCATGATGAGTTGGTCTAGGAATCACCTTTATAATATCTCTATGCATCATTCCATGATCTCATGGCTCTTGGATTAGGTCTCAACCTTCTCCAAATCTTCAGCTATCCTAGGGTTGACCCAGTCAAAACCCTAATTCTACCATTCATGGTTGAATCTTCTGAACTTTTGCATAATGACTTCTCTGGACTTCATGATGGCTTTCAAGACATCTCATACACTTTCTCAAAGCATCAAGTTCATTCTCAAAGTCTCAGAACCATCTGAGGAGCACCCACAACCCTCAAGCTATGAAGCACACAACCCTGGTTTCAACCCACTCCTCTGAGGATCTCTTGAACTGTCTGATGAAGGTATCATCTTTCAAACACTAGATGGATAAATAACTGTTGGTCAAATTTTGGGGTGCAACAGGGGGCAAGAAAGAGGATTTTAGCTAGGTAATTTGATGGAGAATGACGACTATTTGATTAACGAGACGTCGGCCTCGCAATCAATTAATCGGGATATTATTGGAATGCTGGATCCCAATAACACGTTTTCATTCGAATAATTACGAAATATGTTTGAGAAAGTTTCAATCGCGCGGGGGCGAGAGAAGAGAATTGGGTTAAATATTTTAAGGGAGAATGACTACTACTCGATAAACGAGACGCCAGTCTCGCAATCGATTAATCGGGATACCATTGGAATGCTAGATCCCAATGATACCTTTTTCATTCAATTAATTATGAAAATGTATTTGAATGGACAATTAAGGTATTCGTCCAAATAGTTAGGACACGTGTTTTATAGACGAAAGGTCGAGCAACCCACAACCTAAAGCGTACGCCCCAAGAGTGGTTATTCAAGAATTCAAGGAATGCAAGACTCCAAGAACCCCATTCTTTCGTAACTTAATTAAGAAAATAGTTTGGATTTGACGTATGGTTTAGAAATATACTAGGGTTTAGACTCGATCACACGAAGGCGAGGAACGAGGTTAGACGGGTTGAAAATTTGGGAGGAATGACGACTACTCGATAAACGAGACGTCAGCCTCGTAATCAATTAGTCGGGATATCGTTGGAATGCTAGATCCCAACGACAATCTTTTTCATCCCATTAATTATAAAATAGTGTTTGTTGGACAGTGAGAGTACTTGTCCAAATAATTAAAGGAGGTATTTTAGAGACGAAAATTCGAACGACACACCATTCAAGGCGTACGCCTCAATAGTAGTCACTCTCAAATTCGAGGAATGCGCGACTCCAGGAACTCGATTATTTCGTGATTTAATTATGAAAATAAATTAGGAATATTAGCGTACTCGGACTAGGCGAGCTATGTATTCTAGAAAATAAGATCGAAAAGGGTCACAACTCGAGGTGTGCACCTCGAGAGCGGTCGCTTAAAAAATTCAAGGAAGGCGAGATCCAAGAATTTAATTGTTTTGAAAATTGATTTTGAAAAATAGTTTAATTTATATATAAAATAAATTAACCAATTGTAAAAAAATTTTTTTGAGGAAAGCTACGATTAATTGTTTTGAAAGAAGTTTAACATTTTAACTTAATTAATAAAGTATATTTTTTAATACTTAAAATATTATTATAATTAATTGTTTTTTTGAAAAAAAAGTTTAATGTCTTTAAGAAGAAATAAGTTTTAAATAAAGTACATTTTTTTGAAAAGTTTATTATTTAAAATATTAATTTGATAATGATTTTGAAATATATTTTTTTAAAAGAAAGAATAATTGGAATTCTTTATAAAAACATATAATTAAATAAAATTGATTTAAAAATATCTTTTGTAAATTTTAATTTGAGTGGAAAAATATTTTGGAAACCGAAAAGACAGAAATACCACAACTCAAGGCGTACGCCTCAAGAGCGGTTGTTCGAGGACTCAAGGGATGCTAAACCCCAAGAGCCCACTATTTTCGATAAATTAATTAGGAAAATCTAGATTAAATATGTTGAGAAATAAGTGACAAAATTGTTATAATGTTTTCAAAAGAAAAAAAAACAATTTGAATATTTTTACAATATTTATAAATAATACTAAATACATGTGATAAATGCAATGGTTATGTCAATGTAGCAGACCAAACCTGTATACATTATATTTTCCTATCTATGAAATGCAAAATTCAATTTTACTACCTCATTTTATTCCCCCAATTATATCAGTGCCACACACATTACCTACAACATTGCCTTAATAACTGTTGCTGGAAAGCATGAATGTATCTAAATCCTTTAAGCATGTATCAATGACAAGAACAACATAATTAACAAGATACTTAGAGTTTGATACACAATCCTCACATTAAGATTCAAGGCATAGCAACATGGTATTTAAAATCAACACCTGAGTAACTAAAACAGCCCTGGTTCAACATGTTTACGATTTAAAACAACTTTGTGATTTGGTGATAACTACAATACGGCAGCAGTAACATAACAATAGCCAACAACAACTCATACGATCATGCAAGCAGAAATATTGAACGAGATTAACAACAATAAATGTTAACACAAGCCGTAGTAGCGGTATACAAGTGATCAGAAAGTAACATACCAAAACATTCCAAACAAACGGACAAACGTAGTGCCATAAAACGACACAGCACACCAGCATTAAATTGAAGTTAAAATTTTTAATGGTTGAAACAAGATAAAACTCAAAATCAAAGGATTACCAATGTTGGAGCTATTACCAAACTACGATTCGAAAATCTGTCAAGCTTGTTGTGAGATAATTATGGTTGTTGCGAGAAAACTAACACTTGTTGCAGCGGCGTGTTGTTGTTGAATAGAAATCGAAGAAAGTGATTTGAATCACGAATCTCATGAGGATATGCAAGTTGTTGCTATGAATGGACTACCGGAGACGAAATTGAAGTTGAAGTTGTTATTTCTGAAACCAAATCTACATAAACTCAACCGCCAACGCAACCTATGAACTTTGCCGGAACAGGGGGACGTGCGCCAGTTGACATCAACCAGAATCCAACAAGAAGCAGCACTTCGATGTCTGTCGCGATGATGTTCACTCACCTTGCATCAGACTTGATACCTGCACAACAAAAAAAGAATTCCCATTTTTGCGTGAATGATAACATGGTAACATCCGCGGCGGTTGTTGATTGTAGCCAATTGACTTTCCCTGCATTAAAATGTTTGGTTGCATTTTTTGTGTCGAAAGCTGAAACTAGCAGAATTTCACCATTGTATAGCCGAAACTTGGTGATGTCGCAACCTGTCAAAAAAGAACAAAACAAGCAATATCCAACAGCAGCGTTGTCCTGATTTATTGTTGTGAAGCCAAATTGTGATGACGCCAGAAGATTATCATCGTTGTGGCTGCGGCGTTTATAGAATTTGAGGGTTACTGCTGCTATATATATCTCGGTTGCCGCTGTGGGGTGGGAATCGAAACTCAACGGAGTTTGTGTTTAGACTTGAACTGTGAATGGGGTTCACGACCTGCACAGAAATTAGCAGCAACCCAAAACAACAGACAATTCTTTTTTAATACAAACAACAACATTGATTTGAATAAATCAGCAGCAACAATATCATGTCAGTAGAAGCCAAACGCCATAAGTTTCAGAGAATAAATGCCATGTAAAATTGCAAATAAAGAGGAAGAAAACTTACACCTCCAAAAATTAATCGGAACAGAACTCATTAAACAGGGCCGGTTCGAGATGCTGAAACCAGTTGAACTTGAACGAGACGATGTACGAAATTAATACGTTTTGATTCACACGTGACGTTGAAGTCGAACCGTGGTTAGTTCGAAACAAATCAGAAATGTATCTTCCTTAGACAAATCTCCGAACACGCTGAGCTTGTCGAATGTAGGGTCGCGAGGAAGCTGGTATCCATGTTTCACCGGTTTAAGCTAGCTCAGATGCGTATTCCCTGCGTGAATCGTGAGTCCCCTAGTTGAAACATAACCTGCTAAAAGTGGTGCAAGAGCAGCTCCGACAGAACCAGTACCATCAATGATTGCAATAACAGTAGCCAGTGCCCGAGAATTCCCACCACTAAAGCCCTGAGTACCGAGACCGGCAGCCACAACAGTTATGATTAGCGAGTATGGACCATTCACCAAAAAATCCAGAAAGAAACATCAAAGTGATGTTGGTAAACATAGAGATGCTCCCAAGAAAACGATACAAAAGAAGGGCTGGAATTGATAGAAACAAGAACATAATTGAAGTAACAGCATGCGCTTCAATCATATCAGATATGAAACCGGTTGTTATTCCTCCTAGGACTCCTCCAATGTCAAATATTGTTGAAAGTAACACCAGCAGTTTTGTGAGATAGATTAACACCAGCTTCCGCTGTGTGCCTCAAAATAATGCTTCTTAATCTCCATTTCAACATCAAGCCCTGTAAACTCGTACCGATATCTGTGAGTAAAGTAATCTTCTGCTCTAAACACAGGACCAATCTCAAAAACACGGCCAAAGTCATCACATATTGACATTTGCTTGTAAAACTGAGGTGACTGAGCCAGAAACTTCAATCAAATCTGAACAGAAGCGAAAACGCCTGCTGCCTCATTCCATTCATTTTCAAATGTTTGGCTAGAAATGTATATAGTAATTAGAACATAATGTAACTGGAATCAATAACATAACTGTCACCAGAGTTATGTGAAAGAGAGCTACCACATTTGAAGTAAAAATACTAAGATCGTTCATTATTAACGAGGGCTATTAAGGACATCAATAGACACGCGATTCACAGAAGGAAGTCGCATCTGCTGATCCTGAGCTCTACTCCTCTTAAACATCGGCTGCACTGAAAGCGAAACAGAGGATGCCACGGTCCATGAATCATTTGAGCTGTCACAACTGAAAGAAGCGTCAATGACACCACCCGGGCTACTTGGTTCAGATACACGCTTCCGTTTCTGGTGAAGACTATAAATGCCATCGCCGCTAACTAATAGCTTCAGCATAAGCTTGTAGCATTGGTTCACTTGTTCCTCACTAATCTTTAGTAAACCCAATAGCTGATTAATGTACTCAGATACATTAAATGGTTCAATCTCTTTAATTACATGGATCATTGTAGCAACAGCCAATGTAGAAGGAAGATAACTCATCATAACCTTTGAATCAGCAATAACATGAAGAAGAACCCTCTCACAACGCCACATAAACTCCCAATGCAAACGGCTCTTCAAACCAAGCCTTCTAACAATGTGTTCAAAGAAGGAAATCGGTGTCACCGGATGCATCCTCCATTTCAAAGTAGACAACACCAAAAGCTCCATTCTCTGTATAGTCTTAGCTTCAAACACAAATCTAGATTCCTCAACTTGAAAATCTAAAAGAAGTGGCACATGGGTTTCCTCCATTTTAGCAGCAAGAGACAAACAAGCAACAACAGTAAGTTGAGTCATCCAAGGTTTATCCTTCTGAAACTTCAAACTAGTAATAAATCTATCAAAGTAGTTAACAGCAAGAAAAGTAGTCAAAGTAGAAAACCCATAATGAGCACAGACTTTCGAAATCCAGTTGACAGCCTCCACACGAATCTCTTCCAAAGATCCATCACCAACAAGATTCCCACAACACAAACGGGTCTCACCCTCTTTAGAAATCAACAAAACAAGCTCATCGCTTTCCCAAAAGACATCATTGTGAGGCAAAACGAAAGGTAAAGAGTGCAACTTAGCCCCAGATGGGTCTTCAGAATCGGTAACGGTTGCGTCGGAATCATCATCTTCGAAGTTGTGCTCTTCACATAGAAGGGCATCGAGGAGAGAAGGAGATTGTTGTTGGAGTTGGGGTGAGAGAGACATCTTCTGTGGAGAAGATGAAGAGAAAAAGGTTTCTTCATAGTGATGAAGGAAGAGGCATTTTGAAGTCTGCGTGCGTTGAGTTTCTTTGTTTGTTTGTGTTTTTACAGGGGAGATTGAAGAAAAGGAATGAGAAAGAGGTGGAGCGAAAGGGGTTAGGAAGAAATGGTGAGTCAGAAGAGAGAAGATAGGGAGAAGCTCGTCGCGGCGGCGAACGGGTGTGTTGGTGAGAGGGCGCCGATTTTGGGATCAATTGGGGTTCTGATGAACAGTAATTCCCACATTAGGGTTTCTGAAAGGGGATGGTTTTTTAGGGTTGCCCTTCAAAATTAGGGGCGGCCGTTATTTTTAGGGTTGTGTGAACAGTATCTCTCCCTCCAATTATTAGGGTATGGTGAACAGTGATCCCTTCACCCTATTTATCCCCAAAAAACTAACCCTAATCCCAATCTAATGTGTTTCTCACTCAGATTTAATTTTCCTCTTTTTTTAATATTTTCTTTTAATTTATTTTTCTGAATAATAAACTAAATTAAAAACCTATTTCCTATTTAATTAATTCTAACTATTAATTATAATTTTAAGTCTAAACTAATTAATTAAAATCTAATCTAATAATTTAAAATAAATCCTAATTAAATTCTAACTATATTTTTTTTTAAAGTTAAAATTTCTAAATTATAATTAAGTTCTAAATTAAATCTATCTAATTAAAAAAAAATTAAATCCTAATTTCTAATTCAAAACTAATTAAAAAAATAAAAAACATTATATTAACCTGTCACGAGAAAAATGAAATTATATAAAAAAAAAAGATAGATATATATATATATAAAAAAACAAATGTCACGTGGCATACTCTTATTGGGCTAAAAAGCGAAAATGTCTGTTTTTGCTGAAAAATACGTTACGCTGTATAAGCGAGGTAAATTAAAAACAAAGTGAGGCAAATGAGAATTTTGAAAAAAGGTAGGACAAATTTGGGGTATGACAAAACCTATTCAGCTTGCACACATAATCTTCCTTTTCCTTTTCTATATACCCTTCAGGTTGCCTCATCAGGATAGTTTCATCTAGATCACCATACAAAAAGGCAGTATTTACGTACATTTGTTCAAGTTCTAGGTCGAACTTCGCCATTATAACTTGTCAGAATAAGATTTGTTCATGACAAGTATTTCTTAAGGTTTTGATGATAACTAAAATATTGAAAGAACAATGGTGTTATCTAATATGTGTTCTAAGTATGTAGGTTCTAAAGTTTAAGAAGAATCTATTCAGAATTTGATATAAGGATGTGTCGTACCTCGAAAAATACGATCCTCGCGATGGATGCGAAAAAAATGTTCGAACAGAGTCGCCACCGAACTTAATTCATTCCAAGGAAAAAATAGGAAAATATCGATAAAACCGTTAAAGAGATAAGAACATGGTCATCGCAATCAAATTTTAGGTTCGGGAGTCGATTACGCAAAGGGAAGGTATTAACACCCTCTACGTCCGTTGTACCCAACGGGAACCTCTTGATTCAATTCGAGAGAGAAGTTAGCTAAGTTGTTTGTTTTCTTCTAAAGATTTACTTCTAAGGGGGAAATGGGTGGTTTATTATTAGGGTGTTCGCCAAGGATTAGGGCCCTTGTGCCTATGTACTCCCTCGTGCAATGGGAAAGTCAGAGCATCATAGTTCGTGGGATTATGGGTAAAGGTTTAAGGGTAAGAAAAAAGGTAGCTCGCTAGGATCTCGCAACCCTATGTCTACGTACCCTCATAGTGCAATGAGGAAGTCAGAGAAATCGTGGTTCGGAAGACTACGGTTGGTTGGTTCGTGTCTTTTAAGTGAACGAGTGTTTAGGTCGCATTCTAACTGCTAAACATTTGTTTGTCTGCTCACTAAGGGAGGCTGAAGCACGACTTTGTATGCATGGAAAAAGGGACTAAACAATGTTCTTTGAGAAAGTTGTTTGAGTTAGGGATTGCACGGGGGCGATAAATTAGTGTTTTGAGGAGTATCTGTTGCACGAGGGCGAGAAAAGAAAATTTGATTTATTAAGTATTTTGGGGGAGAATGACGATTTTTCGATAAACAAGACGTCAGCCTCACAACCAATCAATCGGGGTATTATTGGAATGCTAGGTTTCAACAACACCTTTTTCATTCAATAAATTATGAAGTTTGTGTTTGGATGGACAATGAAAGTACCATATGAAATGCTAGACTCTAATGGCATTTCTTTGTCCAAATAATTAAGGAAAGTATTTTAGGAACGAAAGGTCGAACGACCCACAACCCAAGGCGTGCGCCCCAAGAGCTGTTGCTCAAGAATCCAAGAACTCAGTTCTTTTGTAATTTAGTTAAAAAAGATTTGAATTTAGCGTATTTTGGTTAGACGCATTAAGCATCTTAAACGGGTTAAGTATTTTAGGAATGAAGGGTCGAAATGATCGCAACTCAAGGTGTGCGCCCCAAGAGCAATCTTTCGGGAATCCAAGAAGTGCTAGAACTCAAGAGTTCGATATTTCTATTATTAATTAAAAAAAAGTTTTAGAAATATTCATCAAAATGAATTATGATTTTAATTAGGAAAAGATAGATATTTAAAATTAATTGTATTGAGAAATGTTTAATATTTTAAAAAGATTTTTAACTTAATTCACAAAGTATTATTTCTAAAGTTTTAATATTTTAATTTGAGAAAAGATGTGAATCGATTAAAAGTTTTAGAGATGAAGGACGGAGCGAACACAACTCAAAACGTGCACTTCGAGAGAATTTGTTCAAAGGTCTAAGGAGTGATAGACTCCAAGAACTTACTACTTTCGTTATTTTAAGAAAATATTTGATTAGTCGAATTGAGAAACATTTAATCGAATGTGAAAACATCACATGGCGATGGTCCAAATCTTGTCTAAAAGATTCATTTTGAATTGACTTAACTAACTAAAAGTTAATTAAATGAAAGGTGGTTTTAAAGGAAAATAATTATTGAAAAAATGGAAATAGATTTGGAATAAAGCGAAATATGTTTAAAATTTATTTGTGCGTGATAACAACGTGAAGGACATGCCATATGCAATGATTGAAATGTGGCGAGAATACCAATCGATGTATAAAAGTTTGGGGCATAACGATATCAAGTTACCGAATACATGAATTTACAATCCAAGAATTTAGAATCAGATTTAATCGCAATGCAAACCAAAATGGAAACAACTTTTAATATTATTTACAATAAATTTTACAAAAATAATCATAAAATTTTAAAAAAATTAATCACAAAATTAATCAAGATTTCGTATGTCATAAACTCAGCATTATATATTCTTCCTATCAGAATTTAATGCATCAAATCATGTAATATGAAAAACCATAACAAGCATAGTATCCAATCCTTCAATTTACTTCAAAATTAATGCATGACAAAGAGAGAGAAAATATAAGAAACAAATCAATTGAAAAACACAACCACATGAGAAAAGCTCCCCAAAATAGCACCAGCATCACGCCACAACTCACAAGCAATACTAAAACAGCAGCAGCATGTATTTTATCTTCTTGCATAATTTAGAAATGAAAGCCTTATGATCATATCCCAAGGTTCATTACACCACAATAAAATCTAAATGCTCTGTATTAACAAAAACAAACAGCAATGCCAAACAGAATTGCACCGAAACAAAAAGCAATATCAAGAATTTCGAAAAAAAAATGAAAAGTTACACTAACGCATCGAAAGTAAAATATGTGGCATAATGACGTATTATGGATGTCAAACCGTGGATTGAAATTTGTTTCACCCAATGAATCCAAACATCAGCAATGAACCATATGCCAATTTGATTTACAATGTCATCGGATTCTTACAATGTTCTGAAATTAAGGCAGAATTCTCCTGTTCGAACACAGGGCAGTATTTGCAAACAAAACCGGAAGGCAGACACACAATAGTCAACATAACACCTATATATGACTACCAATACTAAAAATTATAGCAGCATCATGCGCACTTCAGTGTGCGAACTCATCACAAATCATGAATAATTCAGAATGGTGTAACAATAGTGAATGAGAAATCGTCAATAACAGTATGAAAGCAGTGCATCAGAAGCAACAATAATAGTTTCAGTCCTGTATAAAAGGGGCTCGAAATCAGGAGTTACCTAGGGTGTAGCCGTTGTCGAAGAAAGCTATGAGTGCTGTTGTGTTTCTTCAATATTGTTGTTGTTGGATGCGGTACCGACACCAAACTTTATCGCTGGCTGCAAACCCAAATTGACGTGGTTGTCACCAGTTCTAGACCACCGCAAGACAACAAGCCAAAACTCGAGTATTATTTCAATTTCCTGCCGTGAACTTGAAAAGAAATCAAATCCAGCAGAGTTCAAAGCTCGTCACCGTGACATCATCAGATTGCAAAATACGCCCATAATTTTAGAAGCTCTTGTTCTTGTTACTTCAGCAGAAATGCATCAGTCTCGAACGTAAATTGAGTTATCGAATCCTCTGTCATAGAAAATTCGTAGCGTTGCTACTAATGCTGCACACACAATTTGAAGAGGTGCTAATACACCGACCACCATGTTTTTGCTGTGACAAAAAAAATATATTCAAGAATCGAATCGGATACGTGAGTTTGTGATGTGATCTTCGTGATTTGGGAACAATCAACACAACGGTAGTGCTTAGCTCGCAGTCGTGAGAATGAGAATTGAGGTGAATAAGATGGAAATGGCGATGGTGGGTGAGATGAAGGAGGTGATGATCGTGAAGGGATGATGAATTTGTGGAAGAGGAAGATAGGAAGAAAATGTGGGATTAACTACAACCCTTCTCTTGATATCAGACAGTTTGGTTATGCACTTATGCCTTGAAGGGGCCCTAAAAGGAGAAGGAAGTACAGGAATCTCTGTACTTTACAGGTGTAGCTGATTTTGATACTTTGGCCAAGATAAAGGAAGCCTGAGGAAGAGTTCATAGAAGAGGGAAACTTTCTTTGGGTAAAGGTGATTGCAGAGCTTATGTCCCCTGTTTGGATTGGATCCAAAAGAGGGTGGAGAAAGTGTTGCTACCTTTCCTTGTCAAAGAGCCTCTATATCCTTTAGTCGTCGAAGAGCATGCGATAGTTGATATTCAAAGATGTAATAAGCTGTGGGCGGAAAAAGAAAAATTGCGTAAGGAGAATGAAGAGCTGAAAAAGAAATTAGTCAGTTAAAAAGTGACAAGAATGAAGTTGTTTACTTAGCAAAGACAAAGACATAAGTTTTGGTTAAGGTAGAAAAAGAGTTAGCTGAAGGGATTCAAGCGTGGGGACGAGTCAGCCAATATTTGAAAAGTACTGATAGTATCCTTAAGCATAAGAAGAAAGAGTTGGATAAGGCATACCTGAAGATATCTAAGTTCAATGATTAGTGGAATGCTGCATTAACTGCTAACAAAAGGAAGGGAAGATGAGCTTCATAGACAGATTGACAGATTGAAGATACAACTCAAAGTCAAAATGGAGAAGTTTCAATGGAATCATTCTGTCGCTATGCAACCGATCAAAAATTACAACAAACCCTATCAGCATTGGAGGAGTTCAAGATGAGGGAAGAATTGAAGAAACTGAGACTTGAAGATGCCTTCCAAGAGGATGCTTGGGAAGACTACGCTCAAAGCTTGAAAGATGTTATCTACAAAAGAGACCTGCTCATACAGGAGTTTATTGCAAGGCCTGAACATCTAAACACAAAGGAGATGCTAAAGGAAGTTCAGACTCATTACAATGGCTGAAGAGAATTATTTGATACAATTTTCCTCTAGTTTTTCTTTTATTCTTGACTCAAATTTATTGGACACCACCAGACTTGTTGGATGGGGTCGTAGGATTGTATGCAGTTGTATTTCTTGTCGTTGTTTTGTGTACGCTAACTTCCATTCTCATTTTATTTATGAGAGAAGGCTTGTGATTCTACCTTTTATTCTCCTGTTTTACTATTTATTCATGAAACTAGAATCGAGGGGAAGATCTCCCTAAATCATATATACATGCTTGCATTTTGCATTATCATTCTCATTTGCATAGCAGGTATTCTTGAAGCCTTTAATCTTATCTCTGCTTGGTTTTCTTCGGTAGTTAACAGGATAGCGGATCCAGTTTTCCATAGGTATTTTACAAGAGGGAATCAACGAAGAGTCGTGGATCAAGTACAACAAGATCTGCATGAGGTAAGGGACATGATGACACAATTCATAGAGATGATGCAAGGTGTGACCAATGGGCAGGAGCAATTGAGGACTTTGGTTCAACCACTAATAGCACAGGTGGATGGTAATGGTGTTCTACATGGAGAGACTACTACTTTCCCTCCTCCAGTTGACGGTAGCATTCCTCAGGCCAACGTTGTTCCAACTATAGTTAACCCTCCGGGCGGAGGTCATTAGGGAGGAGTTTATATAGCTGGTGTTGAAGGCAGTGTGGGCGTTACACACGGAGCTGCAGGTCCCCATTGGGAAGAGGATGATCATGACGATGTATTTTCAATAAGAGACTTGGATATGGGTCTCCCCACAGAAGCTGACAAGTGGTTCAAACTGCTTGAAGAGAAGATGAAAACCCTCGAGAACCAAAATTCTCTGGGACTCGATATGTTGAATCAGGGGCTGGTGCCAGGGGTCAAGATTCCCCCTAAATTCAAAGTACCATATTTTGATAAGTACAAAGGGACAACTTGTCCTAGAGTACACCTCAAGGCTTATTTTCGAAAAATGTCAGCATACTCGGATGATGAGAAACTCTTGATGCATTTCTTTCAAGACAGTCTGTCGGGTCCTTATCTGGAATGGTATATGGGTCTAGAAGATACACATATAAGGAGATGGAGAGAGTTGGGAGAAGAATTTGTGCGTCACTACCAATACAACAGTGACTTGGCGCCTAATAGGGTGCAATTGCAGAATTTGTCACAAAGGAATAATGAATGGTTCAAGGAGTACGCCCAGAGGTGGCGAGAGTTAGCAGCCAGAGTTCAGTCTCCAATGGTGGAACGTGAATTGATTGACATGTTCGTGGCGACCTTTCCAGGAACATACTATGAGAAATTGATCGTGTGCATGTCCAGAAGCTTTTCAGACTCAGTGATGGCAGGGGAAAGAGTATAGAATGGAATAAAGACAAGAAAGATACAGAGTGGAGCAGAGCCTTCGTCAGGAGGAATGAAGAAAGTATACAGTGGAAATTCAAAGAAAAGAGAAGGGGATATGAATGTTATATCAGCCTATAGAGGTAGAGACCGAGTGCAACATCTGCATCAACATCAATATCAACCTCAACATCAGCATCAACAACAAGTTGCCAGTATAGCTATTCCGGCTGTACCGCAGCAACAGACTATTGCGCCTAGCTATTACTAAGATAAAGGAAGGATGACTAACAGGCAATTCGACACGCCTCTCATGCCTTACTCGCAGCTTTTACAATATTTGTTACAATTGCAACTTATTCAGAAGAGGACTTTGGCGCCACTCACTAGTACGCCTCCACCAGGTTATGATGCAAATGCTAGGTGTGATTTTCATTCTGGTGCTCCAGGTTATAATATTGATATCTGCAAAGCTTTTAAGAATAAAGTAAAAGATTTGTTTGATTCCAAAGCAATCAATTTCACAAATGAGACCCCAAATGTAAATCAGAATCCTATGCCAAATCACGGGGTGGCTAGAACCAGTGTTATTATTGAAGGAGAGAGGTTAAACTTGATAACCAATATTGCGGAATTAAACACGCCTTTGAGCTACATGAAAGACAAACTGCTGAAGGGAGGTGTTTATTCGGGTTGTTTAGAAGGTTGTGCAGAATGTGGTATGCATCCAAAGGGTTGTGTTGCTTTGAGAAGTCATATTCAGATTTTAATTGATGAAGACAATTTACAATTCGACAGGATTGTGGGAGATGAAGAAATGAAGGAAGTTGATAACGAGTAGGATGAAGTCGCAACGATTTCAATCCCATACCGGACAATTAACATTTCAGCACCGCCAAGACCAACTCCCATTATTATTACTACACCAAGACCGGTACCTTATGAGAGCATCAAGGCCATTCCTTGGAATTATGGGGATGAGGTGTTCTGCAACGGGAAAAAACAAGAGCTGGTGGAGACATCGTTTAGAGGCACTTCTGTTGACAATATTGTTGGATCAGGGGGAATAACTAGGAGTGGCAGAGTTTTCTCTCCACCTAAAACTAATGTTGGAAAGAATGACAAAGGTAAAGGTAAAGTTGCGGTAGAAGGAGAGGTTCAACAGCAAGGGGAAAAAGACTCTTTGGCTAAAGATGCTGAAGAATTCATAAGGCTTATTCGTAAAAGTGATTACAAGATCGTAGATCACTTGTATCAGACACCTTCTAAAATTTCTATCCTATCATTGTTGTTGTGCTCAGAGGCACACATAAATGCTCTATTGAAGATCTTGAATACGACATTTATGCCACAGGAGATTTCTGTTAATCAATTGGAAGGAGTGGTGGCTCATGTCAATGCTGGTAATGGATTGGGCTTTACCAATTTGGACTTGACTCTTGCCCGAAGAAACCATAATCATGCTCTGCACATATCCATAGAGTGCAACAAAGTTATTCTATCCCATGTATTAGTTGATACAGGATCCTCACTTAATTGTTGTCGAAGAAAACACTAATGAAGTTAGATACTCAAGGTTTAATCTGCACTCCAAGTGATTTGGTGGTGAGGGCGTTTAATGGAACCAGGAGGTCAGTATTTGGTGAGGTCACATTGCCAATTCAAGTGGGTCTAGAGATCTTTGATGCATTCTTCTATATCATGGACATCTAGCCTGCTTATAGTTGTCTGCTCAGTCGACCTTAGATATACTCCGTTGGGGCAGTCACCTTGAATTTGCATAAGAAATTGAAGTATATGGTGGAGGGGAAGGTTGTTACAGTATGTGGAGAGGAGGATATCATGATCAGTCATCTGTCATCCTTTCTTCTCTATTGGGGCTCGTTTCGTTCCCCATTGGTAATGGTTTTGTGCCATATCTTCAATGAGAGCACAGACCTTAGGGTAGGGTTTGTTCATCAAGGTGCCACTGGCGGCAGCGTCGATGGTCATCTTGGTGTTATACATGATTCTGTTATAAAAGGTGTGAATTATGAGCCATTGTTCTAACCCATGGTGTGGACAAGCTCTTAGTAGTTCCTTGTATCTTTCCCAAGCTTCAAAAAGTGATTCTCCCTAATTTTGAGTGAATCAGGTTATTTGGTTTCGTAGGACAACGGTTTTACTCGACGAAAAGTATCTAGCTAAGAGTACTTTCTTTAGATCATTCTAAGTGGTTATAGAGTTTGTTGGAAGGGAATCTAACCATGATCGAGCTCTATCTCTGAGGGAAAAAGGAAATAGTCTTAGATGTATCACCTCAGAAGGAGCACCATTGGCTTTCAAGGTGTCATCCAATTGGATAAAAACTTTTAG
Source organism: Lathyrus sativus (assembly GCA_963859935.3). Lineage (NCBI taxonomy): Eukaryota > Viridiplantae > Streptophyta > Magnoliopsida > Fabales > Fabaceae > Lathyrus > Lathyrus sativus. The sequence continues at coordinate 118,537,915 of OZ012735.1, forward strand.
GTGTTGGTTAGGGTTCTCCGTAGGAAGACCTGCGAACTGGTTATGTTGTACTAATTATAATAGAGAAGGTTTTAATTCAAAGTTATGAGCTGGTATAGTTGGCTTTACTATACTAGAGTGGGGTTCTTCATTAGTTGGTAGTAATAAATCCTTAAGTAGTTTCTCGTTCTCGTCTTCTAGGTTTCCAGTGATGTGAGTTCCTTGCATTGAATGGCTAAAGGGGGTGCCTTAGTCTAGACGGTGTAACAACAGAGTACGAAATTTGACGTAATTGGTCCCCGGAAACGGCGCCAAAAACTTGATGCGTGTTATCTGCAAGTATACGGAGTATATTAGAGTAATATAAAATATTATCAATCCCATAGAGATCAATGTCAATCTATCGATTACTATCGTTATAGTGTTTATCTAAAGCTAATGAAAACAGAGAGCAATGTGCATATAGAAAATAAAAATTAAGGAATGAATTTAAATTCAGAATAGAGGCATACTAGAATGTAATTCTCATCGACCAAACAGTACTCCTATCGTCTAAGTAGTAATACTTATGAGAAATATTTTCTTCCTTGAAAAAGAGTTAATCAAAAAGGAATCGTCGCATTAGCATAATCGGAACCAGACCTGACCTTTAATTTATACCAGCCGCTCACGCTGTACCGGTCGCATCTTTCATTAAAGCGAAAAAGTCCTTTTTTATATAAATACCTCTAAGACTCAGTTAAAAAGTCTTTTTGATTGGAAACTTTAATATCAAAGGGTTTCCGGCATATGCTCGGCCAATTGGATCCTAAATCTATGAACGCGTCCGAAAATAGTTTTAAAATCAGTTTCTAATAATACCAAACTTTCCTAATTAATTAATAAAGCGCTTTTGCTATTTTTACCAATTAAAAACTAATAAACTCTTATCTAAAGTGTCAGACGACTTTTGATCTTACCCTACATAGTCACGGTTATTACGTAAACAGAAACACGGTCTCGTTCGCGTAATGGCTGATCAATTTAAGTTTAGAAAAGTTGCATTAAAATCCAAAACAGCCCCTAAAGTGTTTCTACAAATACAACATCTGGAGTACCGTCCAAACGACGGTCCTCACATCCCAGCACAACAGCTTTAGCTAGACATGATGGTGATAAACATAATAAATAATTTGTTTGTATAATAAATCATTTAGGGAATGAAACATACGTGATTAGTTTTTCGAATGAATGAAAGTTTCACTCTTAGGTTCAGTTTAGAAAACGAATCTTAGAAATAAAAGCGATGTGTAAATCGTGCGGGAAAAGAAATGTGTGATTGTTTTCAGAAGAACAAAAGTGACACGCTTAAGTTCACTCTTAGAAAAAACGAATCTTCGAAATAAAAGTGATATGTAAATCGTGTAGAAAATAAATACGTGATCAATTTCCAAAGGTAATAACCAAAGTGTCACTCTTAAGTTGACTCTTGGAGACAGATCTTTGAAATAAAAAGCGATAAATAAATTAAAGCAAGGCGGGGAGTAAATAATAAAAGTGCGAGTAAAATAAAACCTGCTCCAAATCAGAGACTTGAATCTGGTACAATGTTAGAAATTAAATCTGACGGCAAGCTTAAAGTTCCTATGCTATGATGCTCCAACCTCAGTTAAAATAATGGTGCGATAACCCTTCGATGTGACATTTTATTGCTTTAACAACTGAATATATGCCTATGTTGAAAACTAAGACTGGATGCCTAAAACTAAAGATCTAGGTCCTATTTATAGGGTAACAATGCCTTGGAAGTTACGTAGTTCCTTCAGAAATCGTGTGGAGGAAATATCTCTGGTCATGACATCATGCTCCAATCGTCCTTGACCGGACCACCTAATACAAAGATGGCTCTCGCCATCTAGATATGGCGTCCTTCATGTGTATAAAAGGTGGTGAACATGGTCAAGTGACAGTTAGAACATGGGAGAAACCCTACACATCATGGCTACCCCCATGGCCAGCGCCATGTGGAACGTCGTGTGTGTAATTTTCACCCAAAACTCTATTTTCGACTCTTTTCGCTCAATTTCTTCGTGGAAGGCTCTTATTAAGAAATGTACCTGAAAATAAGACAAAACACAAGCATAATGCAAGAAAATAACAATTAAACAATAATAAACATGTACAATCTGAGCCAAATATGCAGTGTGTAGTGTTATAAAGTATGCTAATGCTTGATATGATTATGTAAAATGTTACGCCTGCATTTCATGCATATGACAATGCAAATCATCGGGTGAGCTGGGGATAGGTTTCCTGTTGAGGGTATCACCAGGCACTGGATTTGGTAAATGCCAAGTAGAAATGGACTTTGGTTATTTGGTATTTTCCAAATGAGATTGGACTTTTAGGTTTTATGAGGATGCCAACGAAGGTGGGCTTTTAGTGGTTGCCAATGAATATTGGACTTTAAAGGGTAAATTTGAAGGTGCCAACGAAAGTATACTTTTGGGTAGTTGCCAATAAAGGATTGTACTTTTAGGTTTTATGGAGATGGTGAGAGGATTTCACTACTCGACATCCTAAACTTGTAGGCATTATGAATGACTAGGGAATTTGATTTCCCCTGGTGGGCTTTGGAGTCACTGCTGGAGATTACACTGAGCCAATCCCTGAAAAGCCATATTGCTTACGATGAAAGGCTGAGGCGGATGACAACTGATTTGATGCCTTCACGTGGTAAAATTTCTTTGGAGACCATCTATTTTACTCAAAGTTCTCCCAACACCAAAACAAGTTTTATTGCTTTTCAAATATTGTTTTTATTAGCTGAAGTTTTAAAACACAGTCTATCAAAAATGAAATAAATTTGCAAATAAGCAGATAAAGTAAAAAGTGAGCATAATTTGGTGATAAATCTCTCTTCATATTGATTTGACCCTTAAATGGGTAAGTATATACAAAGACAAAATTCCTTAATGAGGTAATTGCAGTGCAAGAAAAACATAATGGCAATATAAACTAATGAAGTTCCATTGAGTTTCAACACTACTATGGTCCCTATGACTTCAAAGACTTTAACACCTTACTTCGTAGGAAGGCGACTAGATTGATTCCTCTCTTCAGTGGCACATCAAGATCGAGTGGACGTGTAGACTGAGCCTTGGAATTTGTCCCTAACTTTTTCTTGGATCGTCCTTTCGGGTTTTCAACTCAGCGAACCTATTTTTTATTTTATCTCTAACTTTTTCCTGGACCACGCTTTCGGGTTTTCAGTACACCAAGATAGCCATTTTTTCCTAAGTCACCTTTTCAGGTTTTTGACTTAGCAGCTTTATTACTCCATTTTTTCAAGCATAATATCGTTTGACAGAGTCTGCATTTACCAAATATGGTAATTCATCACCGTCCATAGTTGCAAGTTTCAAGGCACCACTAGAGAATTCCTTTACTACAACACATGGGCCTTCGTATTTTAGTGTCCACTTGCCCCTAGATTCATTGTACATGGTCATGAACCTCTTGATCACCAAGTCACCTTCCTGGGATGTCCGAGGGTGCACCTTTTTGTCAAAAGCTTTCTTCATGCGTCTCTGATAAAGCTGACTGTGACATATAGATGCCAAGCATTTTTCCTCAATAAGAATGAGCTCATCAAACCCTGATTTCACCTGTTCTGCTTCATCAAGTTGAGCTTCCATCAGAACTCTCAATGATGGGATTTTGACCTCTATAGGAAGAACTGATTCCATACCATAAACCAATGAGTAGGGAGTTGCCCCTGTTGAAGTTTGTACTGAGGTACGGTAGTCGTGCAGCGGAAATGGTAGCATCTCATGCCAATCCTTGTAAGTGATCACCATTTTCTGAATGATCTTTTTAATGTTCTTATTAGCTGCCTAGACGACTCCATTCATCTTGGGTCTGTATGGTGTTGAATTGTGGTTTTCAATCTTGAAACTAGCACACAACTCATCCATCATTTTGTTGTTGAGATTTGACCCATTGTCAGTGATTATGTGGTTAGATACTCCATATTTGCATATAATGTTATGCTTCAAGAAGCGGGCGACCACTTGCTTGGTAATGTTGGTATACAATGCAACCTCAACCCATTTGGTAAAGTAATATATGGCAACCAATATGAAGCGATGTCCATTTGAGGCTTTTGGCTCGATCATCCCAATCATATATATCCCCAACATGGAAAAGGGCCATGGTGAAGTCAAGAAATTCAAGGGAGTGGGAGGTACATGGATCTTATTAGAGTATATTTAGCATTTATGGTAAGTTCGGGCATGATGGTAGTAATCAGCCTCTAAGGTAAGCCAATAATAGCTTGCTCTCAATATCTTTTTCACCATCGTATGCCCATTTGCGCGGGTCCTAAAACATCCTTCGTAAATCTCTTTCATAATCTGTTCAGCCTCATGTTTTTCCACACACCTGAGTAGGACAGTGTCATGATTACGCTTATATAGCACATTCCCATTGAGGAAGAAATTGAATGCCAGTTTCCGCAGTGTTTTTTTATCAACGCCCAAAACACCTTCTAGATATTCTTGTTTTTCTAGATAACACTTAATGTCATAGAACCATGGCTTTTCGTCTGACCCTTCATCGACAATCAAACAGTGAGCAGGCTCTTCAAAGCGCTCTAAATCAATAGACGACCAATGATTGGGCCATATCAACTTATACATGGAAGCCAGGTTTCCAGAGCATCCGCCATTTGATTTTTCTCTCTAGGCACATGAGTAAAAGGGATATCATAGAATATGGGAAATAACTTTGCCACATAATCCCGATATGGAATTAAATTGGCATGTTTGGCATCCCAATCACCTACAAATTAGTGTATTACTAGAGCAAAATCTCCAAACACATTGAGGGTTTTGATTCTCAAGTTGATGGCCTCTTACAACCCTAGTATGCAAGCTTTATACTCAGCCATATTATTAGTACATGTAAAGCAAATCTTAGCTATGAATGGCAGGTGAAAGTTCTTGGGAGATGTGATCACTGCCCCAATTCCATGTCCATAAGTATTTGAAGCACCATCGAACATGAGAGTCCATCGCTCTTCTGGTTCGGGTTCTTCATCTGGTCTTGGCTCTTCATAATCTTTTACTACCATGTTATCCTCGTCTGGAAAGTCAAACTTCAAGAGTTGGTAATCATCCACCGGTTGATGGGCAAGATGGTATGCTAATACACTACCCTTGATGGCTTTTTGAGTAACATATTGAGTATCGAGATAAAAGCATTTGCCATCGGGCTATTCTGTCGGTGAGAGAAGGTTTTCCAAAGATGTATTTAATGGGATCCATCTTAGAAATCAGATAAGTAGTGTGGGTTAGTATATACTGCCTGAGACATTTGGCAGCCCATGCAAGTGCACAACAAGTCTTCTCGAGTAAGGAATACCTTGTCTCACAGTCATTAAACTTCTTCGAGCACAGCCAGGCACATAATAAGTGGCCTTTCAGGAACATGCGGTATCGGGATTGGTGGTTCTTGTAAATACTCTTTGATTTTTTTGAATGCCCCTTGGCATTCATCATCCCACACAATTGATTGATCCTTTCTTAGCAGCTTGAAAATTGGTTTGCAAGTGGCGGTGTAATGTGAAATAAATCTAGCAATATAGTTCAATCTCCCTAGGAAGCCATAAACCTCTTTCTCTGTTCTAGGTGCAGGCATACTCTAAATTGCCCTTACCTTATCAGGGTCCACTTCAATCCCCTTCTGACTTATGATGAAGCCCAACAATTTTCCAGATCGTACCTCAAACGTATACTTATTAGGGTTGAGTCTTAGTCTGAACTTTCTTAATCGGAAAAATAACTTTTATAGACTGATCAAGTGTTCCTCTTCGGTTTGAGACTTGGAAATCATATCATCAACGTATACTTTGATCTCTTTATGAATCATGTCATGAAAGAGAGTCACCATCACACACTGATATGTTGCCCCAACATTTTTCAGTCAGAAAGGCATCACCTTGTAGCATAAGGTGTCCAATGGTGTGATAAAAGTGGTATTCTCCATGCCATTTGGATCCATTTTAATTTGATTGTATCCAGAAAATCCATCCATGAAGGAGAATACTTATAATTGAGCTATGTTATCAACCAATACATCGAAGTGAGGTAATGGTAAATCATCTTTAGGACTAGCTCTATTTAAATCACGATAGTCCACACACATGCGGACCTTTCCATCTTTTTTCGGTACCCGCACAATGTTGGCAACCCATTGTGGGTACTTTGCTACTGCCAGGAATCCAACATCGATCTGCTTTTGGACTTCTTCACGAATCTTGAGAGCCATGTCAGGATGAGTCCTCCTCAACTTCTACTTGACAGTATGACATTCTTCCTTGAGCGGTAACTTGTGTATAACAATGTCAGTATCTAACCCAGGCATATCCTAATACAACCAGGCTAATACATCAGTGTACTCACTGAGAAGCTCTATTAACTTGGTATTGACTATAGCTTGAAGAGATGCTCCTATCTTTACCTCTCTTCTGTCTTCCTCAATGCCTAGGTTGATGACTTAGACGTCCTCTTTGTGTGGCAGAATGACTTTCTCTTCTTACTTGAGTAGCCTTGCCAACTCATCGGGGAGTTCACAATCTTCCTCGCCTTCCTCTTCAGCTTGGTAGATTGGGCAATCAAAATCATATAGGCCCATAACAGCGTTGTTATCAAGGACCTCAGTGGTGTCTCTGCATGTTATGATTTGTGCAGTTTATTTAGGACGTGCGTGCATGAAAATATTACCATTTATTGTAAAAGTAAAAGAAAATGAGCAAAAATTGAATGCAAACTAATATTTATCAATGATAATCATGGTTTAAAACATCATGTGGCCCATACAATGCTCCACTACGCCTTCGGCAGAGCGTAGGGTTTTTGATAAACAGTAAAATCACGTTTAGTGCAGGAAGAACTGAGGGATTTCAATGGTCTTCCAGTTTTTAAGCTCTTCACCAGGCCTTGCTTGTCGGATCTAGCTCGTAGAAACCTCTTCATCACCAATGTTGTCTTCAATAATCATTGTTGCTATGTGATCGAAGATGTATCCAGCACTTGTGAAAATATCCCCAACGGGAGGAATCTGCTCTTTGTTGTATGAAATCATTGATGTGCTAGAAGATGACTGATACCTCAACCTAAACTTGTCAAACTTCTCAGTAGCTTCAACCAGTTTTCCCCAGCCTTGGATATTTCCTCCTTCAATAATTGTTTTAGCTTTTTCATATGAGGCTATTGATGATCTCATCTCTTGACATTTTGCCATCGCTGTACTGCTAGCATACTCACCACTTTATAGGATTGAAATGGTGTTTCAACCATTTATCCCTCAACATTAATATAGCGGAAAGAGGTCAGGTGGCTCACTAGAATGTCTTTATCCCCTTCAATCAAAACAACTTTATCATTGCTGATAAATTTCAACTTTTGGTGGAGAGTATAAGTGATAGCCTCTGCTGAATGAATCCAGGGTCTTCCCAACAAACAACTGTATCTAGGGTAAATGTCCATTACTTTTTCAAGTAATGGAAAAAACAATCGGCCCAATCTTAATTGGTAAGTCCACTTCACCTATTACTGCTCGCCTTGAACCATTAAATGCCTTCACTATCAGAGTGCTTGGCTTCATACTAACCCTTCTTATAAGCATCTTTATATCAAAGTGTATTTACATCTTATGGAAATGTGAGAGCTTTATTGTGATTCCTCTTCTCAGAAGTCAAATCATCATTAAATCCAAGGAAATTACCAGTGGTCACGCTAGCTATTACATCGTAAAACTGAGCCACAACGATATCCTTAGTAATGTGCACAACACTTAACACCTTCATCAGTGATGATTTATGTGCATCAGAACTGAAAAGTAATGCGAGCATATATATTTTGGTAGGAGTTTGATTCAGTTGGTCGACCACCTCGTAGTCGCTCTTCTTAATAATCTTCAAGAATTCTTCAACCTCCTTCTGTGTGAATGCTGCCTTTTGAGATGGTGATTCCACTTATGGTTCAGTATTTGGAATTACAATTAACATTGTAACAGCCTTCCCTTTATCCATGGTTGGCACCTCTACTGGATTGGCTGCAAAGATTCGACCACTACGGACCATCCCACTTGGTCCTACCACATCATCACACTTAGCCCCATTGTATTCAATAACCACCATCCTTGCCCTTGTTAACAAACTTCAGGCTCAGGAACATTAACAAGATACTCAATAGTTATCAGAGCAGGGCGCGCTTATCTTAGTCTGCTAATGTCAGCCTCATCAAACTGAATAACCACCGGTGCAGGGCGAAATGGTCTTTGTTGGAAAACTTCAGGTTCATCATATTGGATAACTATTGGAGCAGGACGAACTTGTCTTTGATGGAAAACTTCATATTCATCATGCTGGAGTTCAATAATAGCCACACTTTGATCTCTTCTATCACAACATTCTACCTGAATCACACCTTGGTCTAAGAACTTTTGTAGATGCTTTTTAACAACTTCATCATTCAAATCTGCAATTTCATCTTGAGGGATGATTCCACATTTCTTCAATTGTTCCCCTATAACTGCCACAGGAGTACGAATGTCTTCGACCCTTGTAATCGATCTTTGTTCATTGCTTTCTTCCACAACATTAACAGATGGACCCCCATGCGTGGGCAGGGGTTTTTTCTTGACATTTGCGCCTCGAGGGGTGAAAGTAAGATCCTTGGACTTAACCAAGTCTTGAACTCTGTTCTAGACTGTATATCAATTGTCTATTGAATGTCCAGGAGACCCTTTATGAAAGTCGTAACGAGCATTGGCATCGTATCTTGGAGGGTATGAGAAGGTTGTTGGCCTCAAATTCCTGAGTGTCAAATGCCCACTCCGGTTCAGTTGAGAGAAAATATGGCTATATGGCATTGACACAGGGTTAATATGCCTCCTTGGAGCTTTTGGTCTTTGTTGCCGCTGGGCTAGGGCATTTTGATACTTCGGGGGAGGAACATTTTGATAATTCAGCTGCTAATATGCATGTTGTTGGGCAGGCTATTGATGTGGAGCTTGTGTAACCGCAAATACATGTTGAAACGAGATATTCATCAGAGCTTTATCCCTTCGTCCTCTCATAACGACATTAGTCTTTTCCTCATTTCTCTTCACAAAGGTCTTCTTTCCTCCATTCATAGTGGCAACGTCAAATTTGTTCTTCTTTAGCTGACTTTCAATTCTTTCTTCTATAGACACAATCTCAACAGAATTGGGGAAGCTAGATCCCAGTATACGATCCAGATATTAAGGCTGCAAAGTCCCCATATACATATCCATTAACTACTTGTCCAACAAAGGTGGTTGAACACGGGCAGCCAGCTCCCTCCACCTTTGAGCATATTATTTGAATAACTTGTTGTTGTGTTGAGTCATATCTTGCAGTTGAGTGCGGTTTAGCGCCAAATCAGTGTTGTACTGATAATGTTTAAGAAACGCCTCGACAAGATCTCTCCAAGTGTTGACCTGCCCCATTTTCCAATTGCATATACCATTCCAATGATGCCTCACCAAGGCTATCTTGGAAGTAATGAATTAGGAGTAGGTCATTGCCAATATGAGTAGCCATTTTGCGACAGTATGCTCGCAAGTGAGTTCTGGGATAACTGACTCCCTTATACTTATCGAAATCCAGGAATTTGAACTTTTTGGGTATCACAAGTCCGGGAACTAAGCACATATCACAACATCCAAGCCTAGAGTATTTTGAACCTCCAGAGACTTGAGTTTTTCTTCTAATGTGCACAATCTATCAGCAGATGGGTCAGCTACAATCCCCACAGTAGGTTGAGGAGGGGTAGTTGAAAGAAAGCATCGTACTGTTCATCCATATCCATTTCAGATCCATGTTGAGTAGTTGCAGTAGAGTGTTCTAACAAATCCACATGAATAGGGGGAGGCATTGCTTTAGTTGCTTCAGAAGTTCCCACCTTGTCGGCGAGCTTTTTGGCATCAGCCACAATCTCAACATTGTTCTCCTTTCGGGCTAACGCCATCATAGTTTCTAGAAATTGATCCATTTTGGCTCTAAGTGAGTCAATATCATTCCTCATCATGTTTTGAGTTTCTTCAATTTGCTCCAGCATCATCTTGAAGTTACGGCGGGTCTCGTACCAGAGCCGAGCAGTCAGTTTTTTTCTGAAGGAGAAAGGGTAAAGTTTATGAGTTGCATATTGAATGTGGATGCGAAATGCTTATGCTTATGTTTATTTTTAATTTTTAATTTCAGGGAAACATTTATAACGACGATATCAACAAACATTCAAAATAACATGAAAGTAAGCAGATAAAGGAAGGCTGAACTTTCATCCATTCAATTTAATCCATTACATAGCGCCAAGATACAAAAGTACAAGCCAATATGAGACAAATGCTAAATTCAACAACGAAAAATGAAAAAGAAAGGCAAGGAAATGATCTTCAAGCTATGGTCCTTCGCGCTTCGTGCTCCTTAAGCTCTTCCTTAAACCTTTTTAGCATCTCCTTGCGGAGGTAAAGGAATTCACATATGGATGGAGGGGTAGATTCATCCATTACTTCCAATGTATCTCCGTGTTTCCAAATTAGATCCTTGGCCAACCAATTACAAAATTCTGCCAACCCATTAAGCTTATTGTGGTACATGTCTCAGTTATTTCTCATAATATGGATGGATTGCTCATAAGCTTCATAATCGTGAGATATCTTCTCCCTGGTTGCTGACCATATGGCGTTATCCTCTAGAATAACCCTGATCTGGTTTTTCCAATTCTCAGTAAGCCCCCCGGAATTATCCAATTCCATACATATTGCATCCCAATCGGCTGGCCTAACCCAAAATGATCTTATGGCGTCATCCTTAAATTGACGCTCTCTATCCTTACTGGCTCTGTACAAGCGTAAAGCGGCACTGAGCTCTTTAACCTCAACTTCTAGCTCCTCTCTGAGCTCCTTGTTCTTTTTAGTTGTAAGATAATACCAATGTTAATTTTCCCTCCATTTGCCTCGAGCATAGTCCAACTGCTCTTTAAGAGATCCCAAACGACTGTCAGCTTGGTCAATACACACTTTGGTATTCTTTCGCTCTCATTCTTCTTTGTCAACCTTTTCCTCTATTGCTTCAAGCTGATTCTTCCTTCTCTCGAACTCATATTTCATATTATTTTTATCATTAGTTACATCTTAAAGCTTTGATTATAAATCCTCATTTTCCCTTCCAAGCTGTGCTATTTTGGCTCTGAGCTCTTCCATTTCTTTGAATGATACGGGCATAGGTTGTGGAGTGGCAGGTCTGGGAGAAGCCTTAACGGAGAAGGGAGGTTGGCCATCTTAACCCTCTCCATAACCCATGGTTGATACGATACTCTAGATACACCATCCATTTTCCTCAATTCAAACCCTTTGGTATAAACCTTCTTCCAGGAGCGTACAATCTTACAAAGGAGCGACAGATCTTTATCACCCATGTCATAAAGAACCATTTCTTCCAAGTCTTGTCTTCAGGCTTTCCCAACATAGGTTATTCAAACCGTCGTATAGCTAGTATAGGATTGTAGCTTATACAACCTTCGAACCCAATTAGTGGTACATTGCAGAAGCTCTCACAACTCATAATAATCTCATCAACTTCCAGCTTGTTGGGATACCATGTGATATTCCTTTCAGAGAGGGATACTAGCAATTGAACCCATTCCACACTGTTCAAATCAGAGATAATGGCGTGACGTTTGAAGGCATGAGAAGTAAGCCACTTGTATAGGAGAGGAAGGTAGAATGACAACATTGAACCCTTTCTTTCATGGCGAAGATGTAAGTTATAAAAAATATCAGCTAAGAGTGGGTACACTGGGCTTTGTCCTTTCTTCCAAATTGCCCAAAATACACTAATAGTAGCAGAGTCAATGAATTATTCAAAAGTGGGGAACAATACCAACCCATATATGAGGAGAGTCAATACGTTCACTAGAGTATCCCACTGCTTATTCTTTAACAACCTTATTACTTATTTTTCCAGTAAAGTGCTTCAAAAACCAAAGAAATCTTCTCTCTTTTTCCAACCAGCCTTGGTCGTTGAAATAGAAATTTGGAGGGCTTCAGCTAGTTCTTCTACCTCATGTGTTTGACCAATCATGGTTTAGGGTGCCCTACCCTTCACAGAGAAACCTAAAATCCTTCAAATTCTTCAATGGCAAAAGTCAAGTAGAAATCTTGGAATAGAAAACTTCACATTGGTGGGTCATAGAACTGTGCTAAGGTTGTGATGGCGGGGATTTGAACTTCAATGATAAGGAGATCGAGAACTTGACCAAATATTCCCACTAGAGTTTTCTTGAAAAGAGGGGCACCTCCTTCAAATAGTTTATCACCGCACTAATATCTGGCTTGGATGCCTTCAACTGTAGAGTCTTCCTTTTTCCTGAACTCATGGCTATTGTGAATGTAAGTCAACCTGTGTATATAAATGCTTCCCTAAAAATAAAAGTTTTTATGTAAGTCATGATGTATATGTAAATGATTATGAATGCAAAGATGTTGGATCCAGGTTATCACAAGTATCTCCCAAACCTCATAACAGGTAGGCTTTAAGGATAGTTATAGATTCTTTACCCAAAATCCTACTCACAAGATAATTCATATATTGATGGATAAGGTTCTCAAGGTCACAGACACTAATCACACCAACATCACGCAACAGTCTAGTTGCACTATAATGGTAATACAAAAAGGTCTCTCCAAGATAGAAACTGGTTCTAATAATGGTTCCCAGAGTCACAGACCCTTCATGAATCAAGTCATGTGATAGGCTAGCTGCGTTACAACAGGATCTACGAAAAGGTCTTCTCTAGGGAAAACTTCCATGCTAGGCACACAAGGAGCGAGTCCTCGGGGACTAACACTAATTACTTCCAAAATCTAAACTAATTGTTCCCTCTTTTTTTCCCCAAGACTCGGGTATAGAGCCTCACTTGTGATATCATCCCAGAATCCAACAGACAAATATGATTAAAAAAAAGCATATAATAAAGGAAAACAATAAAAGCATGTAAATAAGAAATAGAATAAAATAATTAAGAAGAAAACAACCAAGAAAATTTAGCACTCTTGAATCGAATCAAGTTAGGCTTGACTCTCTCTAGCATAGGGCAATGCTTGATCCCCAACAGAGTCGCCACCTGTTGTACCTCAAAAAATACGATCCTCGCGATGGGCGCGGAAAAAACGTTCGAACAGAGTCGCCACCGAACTTTATTCATTCCAAGGGAGGAATAGGAAAATATTGATAAAACCTTTAAAGGATAAGAAAATGGTCATCACAATCAAATTCTGGGTTCTAGAGTCGATTACGTAAGAGGGAAGGTAGTAGCACCTTCTACATCCGTTGTACTCAACGGGAACCTCTTGATTCAATTCGAGAGAAAAGAGTTATCTAGGTTGTTTGTTTTCTTCTAAAGATTCGCTTCTAAGGGGGAAAATGGGTGGTTTTTTTATTAAGGTGCTCGCCAAGGATTAGGGCTTTTGTGCCTACGTATCTTTCATTTGAAAACAAAAATGAAGAATCAAAGCATCCGTAGTTCTAGGGATTATAGAAAAAAAAGGTTTGGGTAGAAAAAAGAAAAGGTAACTCAATAGGATCTCACAATCCTATGCCTACGTACCCTCATATTACAATGAGGAAGTTAGAGCAATCGTAGTTCGGAGGACTACGGTTGGTTGGTGTCTTTTATGAATGAGTGTTTAGGTCGTATTCTAACTGCTAAACGTTGGTTTGTCTGCTTGCTAGAGAACGCAGAAGCACTAGTTTATATGCGCGATAGAAGGGACTAAACAATGTTCTTTTCAAAAGGTACTTGAAATGTAGGTTAAATTTGTTAAGGATTTTAATCGAGAAAAGACAATTTGATTTGAATGTTGTAAGGGTTTCAATTGCACGAAAGCGAGGAGAATAAGGTTTGAACTAATTTGAGGATTTTGAGGGAGAATGATGATTATTCGATAAAACGAGACGTCGGTCTCACAACCAATTAATTAGGGCATTACTAGGATGTTAGATCCCAACAACACTTTTTTCATTCAATTAATTATGAAATTATGTTTGATGGACAATGAAGGTACCACATGGAATGCTAGATTCGAATGGCACTTCTTTGTCCAAATAATTAGGGCAACTATTTTAGGAACAAAAGATCGAATGACAAACAACCCAAGGTGTGCGCCCCAAGAGCAGTCACTCAAGAATCCAAGGAATGCGAGACTCCAAGAATTCAGTTCTTTCGTAATATAATTAAGAAAATATTTTTAAATAGGTTAGGTATTTTGACAAGATTAAGCGAAGATTAATTGTTTTTTTAGAAATGAACACAACCCATAGTGTGTGCCTCAAGAGTAATCATTTAAGGATCCAAGGGGTGCTAGACCCCAAAAACCCACTGCCTCCATTATTTGATTATGAAAAAGTTTAGAAGTATTAATCAGAATGGATTATGATTTTAATTTAGTTAAGAAGGTATTTTTAAAGGTTAAGTATTTTAATTAGATTAAGTATTTTAATTAGATTAAGTGAAGATTAATCATTTTTTAGAAACGAAAGACGGAACAAACTTAACCCAAAACGTGCGCCTTAAGAGCATTCGTTCAAGGATCCAAGGAGTGCTAGACCCCAAGAACCCACTACCTTCATTATTTAATTAGGAGAGTATTTTAGTGTTGGAAAATAAATTGAATTAGGATAAGAATAATTAATCGAGAATAAGAAAATCTAACTTTAGAGTAAAGTCAAAATTATTTATTTTAGTTATCTAATTCATACAAGATTTATTATCAATTAGTTTAGTAATAAGATAAGAAAATAATAATCATAATCTAGAGATAATATTATAATTAATCATTAAATTAAATATTTAATTCTAAAATAAATAAAATAATTACTTCTTTAACATGCTTCACTATTAGCCTAATCGTTTTTGAACCAATACGGGCCCAATGGCCCTATAACCCATACGTAACAAAAGACAAAGAAAGAAAAATAGATCAATTGATCTGCACTATATGGACTCAAGAAGTCCAAAGCTCCCAAACCCAAAAGGCGCAGCAATTAACAAACTTGATGGACATGGAAAGAACATAAACGGCGCATGGTATTACAATAATTATGGCAAGGTGTTAGCTAGTAGTTGTGGTGAGAATCGTGATATCAAGCTATTGATTAACTTGAATCTTAATTCTTAAATTAACAACCAGACTTTAATTTATCCAAAAAGAAAAGATTTAAAGAAAGAAAAACCTATTAAAATGCAAAGCAAAAAGCAAGACTTAAAGCTAATCAAAGAGAGATCTAAAGGTTTGGGGGTTGGTTATGCCTAAGGTAGGTATTTCACATCCTAAACATCTGTAGTACTTTACAGGAACCTCTTGTTAATATTTGTGTTTGCTAAAGTTTTCTTGCTAAGGGAAAAGTGCTAAGGTAAAGGTTTAAAGTATATACAAATTATGCTCGCCAAGACATTGCATCTCGTGCCTACGTATCCTGACGAGAATGGAATCAGAGCAACCGTAGTTCCCCTAAATAGGGGTAAGGAATTCTTGATTGTGGTCAATGTTCAAAGGGGATGTAAGAATTCATAGGGAAGTACTTACATGAAGTGCGGCAACTCCTGAATCTACGTTGAGATTGTTATGGTAGAAAATGTCCATGGTGGGACGCTAAACATGAGTACGGCGACTCAGATCCTAAGATTGGAATAAAGGGTAAAAACCTACAGTTAGGCTAAAGATGACATAGCAGTCAACAAGGGGATACCTTCCTTTGGAATTAGGAAGATCAACAAAACTCTAACCACACATCATGAAATCAAACAAAATGAAAAGTTACTGATACATGTCAAATTTTAAGCATTTTCTTATAAAAAAGAACAAATATATTTTAGGTGTTTTCTTAATACTAGCTAAAAAGTTTTTTTTATTCATTATATATATTATGCCAACTAAATTTTTTTATAACAAATAGTAATAAAATGAGTAAACAATTAAAAATAAATAACTTAATAAATAAATAAAAGGGTCAAAGTAATAAATAAATAACAGGTAACAGGATAATGAAGAACAAACCAAACCCTTCTCTTCCTCTTTACGCGTTTTCTTTCTCTATGGTGACTCTCTCAACGAACCATATTTCACCGACGATACCAAGATAAACCGTCTCTCCCTTTCAAGAATTCAAATTGCCTATCCAAGAACGGAGACTCTTCCCTTTTGGAACAAAATCCGTCGTGAGAACAAAGGGGACAACACGAATCTGAAAACTTCTTTTGTCACTCTCACTATTTCTCTCTTGGATCGCTTAAATTTGTATGCATTTGATTTCAATCTCAATTGGTGCTCAAGTTTTGTGTTAGATCTTAACCCTTCTTCATCTCATTCTGATCCTCGATTTTTGTTCTGTATAAAGAGAAATGAATGAGTTTTATGCAGGTTTGGTGTTGGAAGAGTTGAAATATGGTGCGAAAGGTTTGTGAGAGGTGATCACACTAAAATTCACCGTATTTCTGACTCCGATTTCGCATGCATTCTTAGCTTTTATTGTTGTTTTGCTTTGTTATTGCTTTGTTTTCTTATGTTTTCAGGTTTTTATAATAATCAGAGCTGGAATCGGGAAAAGGAGCGAAAAAGGAGTGAAAACGGGCGAAAACCTAGAAATTTAGCATTTTGCACTTACGGCACCCACTGTGGCGGGCGCCATGGGGTTAGCCATGACGTGGCCACGTCTCAAGACCACTCCTCAACCTCCAAGACCCACGATCCCCACTACATCATCCCCTGTAGGGACCGTGGCGGGCGCCATAGGCCTGTGGCGGGCGCCACAAGGCAAAAACCCACAACCTCCACTTTTTAGTGGAGGGGCGTCCCGGTCATTTCGCGCTTCCAGTTTCTCCTATAAATAGGACCTTAGATTTTCGTTTTTCTTCATCCAGAATTAGAATTCTCTAGGCATATATCAGTTATAAAGCAGTTGCCATTCCACATCGGGGTGCCTCTGCAATCGAGTGATCGAGTCTGTAATCTGTCTGTGGTTCGAGTTTTGGAGCACTCTGGAGGAAGTTAATCCTGCCGCCATTTTAATTCCAGTTAGTATTTTATTTTTCCGCATTGCTTTACTTTTATTTATTTTCTCGCACTTTACTTTGTTTACTTCCCGCACTCGCACATTTACGTTGTTTATTTCCCGCACTCGCACATTTACGTTGTTTATTTCCCGCACTCGCACATTTACGTTGTTTACTTCCCGCACTCGCACATTTACGTTGTTTACTTCCCGCACTCGCTTTAAATTACTCATATGAAAAACTATAAAAAGAATATTTACTTTATCATGTCTAACTAATCCCATAAAGGTTAGAATGTAAGGATCGTAATTAAACCAGTAATCAGTATAATTGTTCGTGGAAACACCTAAGGGCTATTTTATCTTTCAATTCAAGTAATTGTTTTTAACTATTTCAAAAACAGCCAAAAGCGCTTTGTATAGTTCATTAGGAGTTTTTAGATTAAAAAGAAAAGAGATTTTAAAACGATTTTCGGACGCGTTATGAGATTTAGAGTCTGGTTCATAAGAACCTCTTTTTGCTAAGAAGTCCAGGTTAAAATACTTTTCAACTTTGTTAAGAAACTATATTTCTTAAAAATAGGTTTACTACTCTAACGCAGTACGCACCTTTTTATCCGTGACAATAGGAGGGGTTGATTAGAGAGTACAACTCGGTTCTGAATACGCGAAAGCGATAGTTCCTGTTAAATTAGTTCTTTTCAAAGGAGAAAACATTGCCCATAAGTAGTTCCATTAACAAGTACTGGATTATCATTGATTACGTGAATTACATTCGAGCCTGTCTTTTATTTATTATTTAAAATTATAATTTTATTTACCATTGCACCCTTACTAAACCCCTTAAAAATAGTTGCCTTAGATAAACACCATAACAACAGGTACGATAGATTGACACTTGGTCTCTGTGGATTCGATAATCTTTTATATTACTTTGACGTGATTCGTACACTTGCGAAAAACACGCATCAAGTTTTTGGCGCCGTTGCCGGGGACCAATATCGTCAAATTTCATTACCCTGTAGTTATACCATTTAGACTAAGGTTGTTACCCACCGGTCAATGCGAAAGACTCGCAGTGCCGGAAGTTTAGTAGACCCTCTAGCTGAACCTGAACGTTACACTCGCGCACGTTTATTTTTCCATAGGAATAGGAGAGCTATGGCCGAAGATCAAAATCGAAGACCTCTTAAGGACTTCGCCCAACCATCAAACGAGGAACCTAGTTCTAGTATAGTAAACCCCGCTATCCCAGCCAATAATTTTGAACTTAAGCCATCCCTGCTGCAATTAGTGCAACAGAGACAATTCGCAGGTCTCGCTACTGATAACCCAAACCAACATTTAAAAAACTTTCTTCAATTAGCAGACACCTTTAAAACCAATGGAGCTTCTCCTGAGGCAATACGCTTAAGATTATTTCCCTTTTCCCTCAGAGATAAAGCTCTATCATGGTTAGATTCCCTTCCACCCAATTCAATAACAACTTGGGATGACCTTAGAAAAGTTTTCCTTGCTAGATATTTTCCCCCAAGTAAGACCGCTCTTCTTCGAAACCTAATAACTAGATTTACCCAACACCAAGGAGAGTCGTTGTTCGAAGCCTGTGAGAGATATAAAGAACTATTAAGAGCATGCCCACACCATGGCCTACAGAATTGGCTAATCATCCAAACCTTCTATAATGGACTTCTTTATAACACTAAAATGACCATCGACGCTGCCGCTGGTGGCGCACTGATGAACAAACCTTACCCTGAAGCTAGTGCCCTTATCGAGGATATGGCCCAAAACCATCAATCATGGGGAGTAGAACGAGCGACAGTGGAAAAGAAGGAAGCCCAAGGAGGAATACATGAGCTAAGCTCTATAGACATGATGCAGGCTAAAATGGACGCGTTGGCCCTTAGAGTCGAACATATGTGTACAACTCCGAATACTGTAGCCGCAGTTTCGCCGAATTGTGAGATATGTGGAACGCAAGGACACCAATCCGCCGAATGCAATCTGTTGAATGAAACCAACACTGAGCAAGTGAACTATACCCAAGGGAACCCATTTTCAAACACATATAACCCTGGATGGAGGAATCACCCAAACTTCTCCTACAAAAATAATAACCCTATCCAAAATACCGCACCTCCGAGACAACAAGGTTACCAAGCCCCTAGAACAAATCAACCTATGCAACCTGTACCACCTAGCCCGAGCTTTGAGGAAGTTGTAAAAGATTTTATCGTTGCTCAAAAACAACAAAACAAAGAGTTCATGAACCATAACGTCCATGTTAACGAACTAATTACCAAGTTAGGAACCAAGGTTGATCAAATTATTACTCATAATAAGATGCTTGAAACCCAGATCTCTCAGGTAGCGTTAAACCAAGCCCCACAGACTACACCTGGAGGACAGTTCCCTGGACAACCTCAACAAAACCCGAAAGGGCAAGCTAATGCCATTACTCTACGAAGTGGAACCGCTTATAAGGAACCTTTAAACCCTAGATTAAGTGAGCCCGAAACTTCTGAGAGGAATGAAGAAAAGGAACCAGAGAAGCCTGAAACCCCGGAAAGTCAAGAAAAAGGAGAAGAACCTAAAAATAAAACCTATGTACCGCCACCGCCATACAAACCACCAATACCTTACCCTCAAAGATTAAAGAAAACCCAAATCGATAATCAATATCAAAAATTCGTTAAGGTTATAGAAAAACTTCACGTAGAAATCCCCTTTACAGAAGCCATCACCCAAATACCTTCTTATGCTAAGTTTCTCAAAGACATACTTACAAATAAACGTAGACTCGAAGATCCGAAACCCGTGGAATGTAATTCTATTTCCGAAAATAGGTTAGCAAAGAAAGATAAAGATCCCGGAAATTTTTCCATTCCTTGTGTTTTGGGGAATCATGTCATCGAAAAAGCTTTTCTAGACTTAGGAGCTAGTGTGAGCTTAATGCCTTTAGCAGTTTGTGAGAGATTAAACTTAGGAGAATTACAACCTACTAAGATGTCACTTCAATTAGCCGATAGATCCGTTAAATACCCTATAGGCATACTTGAAGACGTCCCTGTTAGGATAGGTCAACTGTTTATACCTACTGATTTTGTTGTCATGGACATTAAAGAAGATGACGACATACCAATCCTCCTAGGTAGACCGTTCTTATCGACTGCTGGAGCCGTAATAGATGTTAAAAAGGGAAAACTAACTTTTGAGGTAGGTGGCCAGAAGATAGAATTTATATTGTCAAAATTTCTTATGGCACCTGTGATAGGAGATTCTTGTTATGCCTTAGATATCATCGAAGAATGTATTAGGGAATTAGAACAAGAAGAAGAAACTGAATCTATAAAATTGCCACCAACCCTTATTTTGGAAGATGACAATTATAAAACACCCTACATTGATGATAACCTTCACGAATGTTTATCTCTTACCCCAGATCCTATGCCTTGCCCTATAAAACCGACCGTAAAACTTAAGGAACTGCCTAAAAACCTGAGATATGAATTTCTTGATGAAGATATGAACCGTCCAGTTATAGTCAGTGCTACCTTAAACCAAGAAGAAACCGATCAATTATTAGAAGTTTTACGTAGGTACCCCTCAGCCTTAGGATATAAGATCTCTGATCTAAAAGGAATAAGCCCATCCGTATGCATGCATCGGATTTTGCTTGAAGAAGATTCAAAACCTTCTAGAGAACACCAACGTAGAATAAATCCTATAATGAGTACTGTAGTTAAGACTGAAGTTCTTAAGTTACTAGAGGCAGGTATAATATATCAGATCTCGGACAGTAAATGGGTGAGTCCTGTGCATGTAGTACCTAAAAAGGGAGGCATCACAGTCGTGCAAAACGAGAAGGGCGAACCTGTAGCAAAAAGAACTGATGGAGGTTGGCGTATGTGCATAGATTATAGAAAATTAAATAAAGCAACTAGGAAGGACCATTTCCCATTACCATTCATAGACCAAATGTTGGAGCGCCTAGCCAGACACTCTTACTTTTGTTATTTAGATGGATATTCAGGATTCTTCCAAATACCTATTCACCCCGAAGATCAAGAAAAAACTACCTTTACATGCCCAGTTGGAACCTTTGCCTATAGAAGAATGCCTTTTGGACTTTGCAATGCTCCTGCAACTTTCCAACGCTGCATGATGTCTATCTTTGCTGATTATTTGGATGGAATCATGGAAGTATTTATGGACGATTTCTCAGTTTGTGGGTCAGATTTCAAAAATTGTCTTGTCAACCTTGAGAAAATCCTGGAGAGATGTGTGGAGGTAAACCTTGTGCTAAATTGGGAAAAATGTCATTTCATGGTCACCGAAGGGATTGTTTTAGGACATATAGTTTCCGAAAAAGGTATAGAGGTAGATAAAGCAAAAATAGAAGTCATAGAGAATCTAAAACCGCCGAAGACTATCAGGGAGATAAGAAGTTTTCTTGGACATGCCGGATTTTACCGACGTTTTATCAAGGATTTCTCCAAAATAACAAAGCCCTTAACTAGTCTTTTAATGAAAGATGCTGAGTTCATCTTCGATGAAAAATGTACTGAAGCATTTAATCTTCTGAAGCAAGCTCTGATTTCAGCACCTATAATGAAACCCCCTGATTGGTCGGAACCGTTTGAGATAATGTGTGACGCCAGTGATTATGCTGTTGGAGCCGTTCTAGGTCAGAGAAAAGATAAGAAGTTACATGTGATTTATTATGCCAGTAGAACCCTAGACGCTGCACAGCTCAACTACGCAACAACCGAAAAAGAGCTCCTAGCTGTAGTTTTTGCAATAGACAAATTTAGATCTTATCTAGTAGGAGCCAAGATTATAGTTTACACCGACCATGCTGCCATTCGTTACTTACTAAGCAAAAAGGATGCCAAGCCTAGGTTACTTCGATGGATTCTATTATTACAAGAGTTTGATTTGGATATCCGTGACAAGAAAGGCACTGATAATGTGGTAGCTGATCACCTATCTAGGCTAGAATACCTGAAACCTGATCCAGTACCCATAAATGACGATTTTGCCTACGATAGACTGATAGCCCAACTAGAAACCATTGAAGATGATAACCCAGACCCTCATGAGCAATTTCATAAATCCTTAGCTATAAGCAATGTACCTTGGTATGCAGATTTTGTTAATTACCTAGCCGCTGACATCATACCCCCTGATCTAAACTACCACCAGAAGAAGAAGTTCTATAGTGATGTGAGAAACTTCTATTGGGACGATCCATTTCTTTTCAAGAGAGGTAAAGATGGCATTTTCCGCCGTTGTGTTCCAGAAGAAGAGGTAAATAATATAATTGAGCATTGTCACTCTGCACCCTATGGTGGACATGCAAGCACATCTAAGACCTACGCCAAGATTCTTCAAGCTGGCCTATTCTGGCCTGCTATGTGGCGTGATGTCCATGCTTTCATTGTCAAGTGTGACAGATGCCAACGCACAGGAAATATTTCAAGACGTAATGAAATGCCGTTAAGAAATATCCAAGAAGTAGAACTCTTCGACGTATGGGGTATGGACTTTATGGGACCGTTCCCACCATCTTTTGGAAATCAGTACATATTAGTAGCTGTTGACTACGTGTCTAAATGGATTGAAGCTATCGCCGCACCCACAAACGACACCAGAGTAGTCATCAAATTATTCAAGAATTATATATTTCCCAGGTTTGGAACACCCCGTTTAGTCATAAGTGATGGAGGATCACACTTCATATCGAGAATATTTGATAAACTTTTAAGCAAGTATGGAGTTAAGCATAGAGTAGCAACACCATACCACCCACAGACCAATGGACAAGTGGAAGTATCTAATAGGGAGATAAAACAAATCCTCGAGAAGACTGTCTCTATATCTAGAAAAGATTGGTCGCAGAAACTTCAAGAAGCATTATGGGCCTATAGAACCGCTTTCAAAACTCCTATAGGAACAACCCCTTATCAACTGGTCTATGGAAAATCATGTCACTTACCATTTGAGTTGGAGCATAAGGCCTATTGGGCCATCAAAACTTTGAATTTGGATTACTTGACAGCTGGTGAGAAACGTATCCTTGATATCCACAAATTAGAAGAGCTCAGACAATCTGCCTACGAAAATGCCATCATATACAAAGAAAGAACAAAAGCTTGGCATGACAAAAGAATCATAAGAAGAGACTTCAAAATAGGCGATCCTGTTCTCCTGTTCGATTCTAGGTTACGACTATTTCCAGGTAAACTCCGTTCGAGATGGACTGGCCCTTTCGAAGTATCTAAGATCCTGAGATCCGGTGCTATTGAAATCAAGAACCAAACATGTAAACCGTTCATAGTCAA
Source organism: Lathyrus sativus (assembly GCA_963859935.3). NCBI lineage: Eukaryota > Viridiplantae > Streptophyta > Magnoliopsida > Fabales > Fabaceae > Lathyrus > Lathyrus sativus. The sequence goes on from OZ012735.1 coordinate 118,561,360, forward strand.
TGGACAGAGGTTGAAGCCCTACGAAGGAGGTGACATTCCAACAACATACATCTGTCATACTCTGAGTGATCCACCATATCCTTCCAATGATGTTTAAATATCGGTCGTCGAGCTAATGACGTTAAACAAGCGCTGCATGGGAGGCAACCCATGGTTTTTCTTACTTTTGTACTTTTTATTTTTTATTTTTACTTTATTTTAATTTGTTTATTTTTATGTCAGGACTCACGATTGGATGTTTTATGTGCTTTCAGGACTTGTTTGCTAACCTTGTACAGAATGCAGAACCCTGATGACATGCACGTGGCCTTTAGAGATGATGCACAGAGAGAGCGTTACTATGTTCACATGAGACGCCCTATGGCTCCTACCAGGTACCCTGACCATGACTGCATGGATGCCTTGGGGATAGAGCCAAGCGTCAGATTTTTATGCCATCAACTCCAGTGGGACCAGTTTGACGACAGGAACGACACTTATAGGAACTTGACTCTTGAGTTCCTCAGCTCGTTTCATCATGACCCTTGGGCTGGACCCGATGGACTCGCTGTTTTCAGGTTGTTCGGGATTGACTACTCATTCTCTCACAAAGGGTTTGGTGATTTACTAGGTTTCCAGACTACTCCTGATGCTATTCCAGAGACTCCGATGGGGTATTTTATGAGCAGAGAAGTGGAAAAGTTTTGGACTAAAATATCAGGCGGAGGGAGCCAAGATCCTTCTACCCAGTTTTCTCAGGTAATCCACAACCCTGCATTGAGGTACTTCCAGATGATTCTAGCACATTCTTTCCTAGGTTTTCCAGATACAGAGACACTGCTAAGTGAAGAGGAGATTTTCCTACTGTTTTGTGCGACTCAGTCTCGCCCTGTTGCTTGTGGCAACTTTCTACTGAAGGGCCTTGCTAGTGTTGCCAGATCATCAGTAGGAATCATCCATGTCGGTGGGATTGTTACACAGATTGCTACTGCATTGGGTTTGTCTCGCAAGCTATTGCACCTCAGGACCTTCTGCCGCTACACCACCCTGGATATTGATTTTTGTCTTGATAGAGGACTGATGAGGAGGGCTTCTTTTGAGCCCAACATGTTTAGATTGCTGATCGACGGTGAAGCGATACACTACTTTACATTACCAGATCCGCTGATGACCAGTGTCCATGATCCTGCCAATTGGAGTTATGCTCTAGAGGGTTATGGAGAGACTGTCGAAGAGCCGAAATCGCCTCCCGCCGCTGAGTACACTCCTACACCTCTTACTCCCCGAATCACTGTTATGTCTAACAATATGTCTCTGCAGCCACCCGACCTACAAACACAGATTTATGAGCTCCGCAAGGAGACTGCCCTGCTCAAGCAGGAAGTGGCAGACTTAGAGTTAGAGATGCAGGTTTCTGATCTCACTCATGCCTCAGAGACCGATGCTCTACATCAGGCGATCGACGAGCTTCGGAGGGAGATAGCTGAGATTCGTGGATCAAGCCAGGATAAGAAACCTACCACATGACTCATTCCACCCTGACAGCACTACCCTAGTATTTAACTTCCTTTTATTTATCGCATTTCCAGACATATTTTACTTTATTGCAGCTTTTATATTTTCATGCACTTTGAATTCCTTATATATATATACATATTATGCACTAATTTTTCTTTTTCTTTTTTGATTTTTAAGTATTTTATTTTTGTCGTGCAAAAGAAAAAAATATAAGACAAAAAATATTTTCATTTTTGTCTTTACAAAAAAAATATGCAAGCCTCAAGCCTTGAAAAGAAGAAGAAAACGCTATTCAGACCCCCCGAAGACCAAGGTGCAAGGAAGGCCCCAAAGGAGGATCCAAAACCACAAGGCCCAGGAATTGGCCTTGTGGCGGGCGCCATAGGCCCTGTGGCGGGCGCCACACCGTGTCATCACCAAATACGGGATTCAATCCCCATTTCCACCATTTTCATCCCTTTCTTCACCAAAAACCCATTTTTCCAACCTTCCAAATCCTCCTTGAACCCCATTAAAGCTCCCCCATTTCCAAAATACCCTCCATCCATAAAACATATCCAACATCCATTTCCATTTTCATCCATCAAAAACCAAAAAAAATCAAAACTTTATCATTCCCCTCATAAACCACTTTTCTACCATTTTCACTACCTAAGGAGCTTTTCAACAATGGAGTTCAACGGATTTATTCTTCGTGATGGAAGACCGGGCGAAAGGCAACGGAAAATTATTCAGAGGCTTCAAAGTCGAGAAATCCTCTCGACTAGGTACGTCGACGATAACTGTCTGTATGCTTTGGGTATTTATCATAGTGTTTTTAATTTATTAGAATTTCTAGGCTTGCATAAAATTTTCATTAATCAGGAACCTACCTATGAGAGGCTGACAACTGAGTTTTTGAGTTCTTTGATATACACTGTCAGTCCTGACACTGCTAGCACTGTCGGTACTGCTATTTTTAGACTGTTTGGAATTGAATATGAATTCAGTACCAATGAGCTAGCAGATTTGTTAGGAATCCCTCATAGGGAAGGTTCGATTTGTGAGGCACCTTTGGATGCTGAATGGTCGGCCGAGGTATTTACCTTCTGGCTAAGGCTTTCAAGTACTTCAATTAATTCTTTTGAAGGGATACTTGCGTCGACCATTCACAACCCGACCATAAGAGTTTTTAGACTTCTTTTGGCATGTACTATTTTTGGCCGGGAAAGTCCAAACAAGGTTAATGCTCGTGAACTCCTATTTTTGCAAGGATGCCTCACTAGAACCCACATCAATCCGGTCCCGTTTATGCTTGCCCACATGACTTTATTTACTAATAAAACAGGACTGATTGTTTTTGGAGGGCTTGTTACGTCTATTGCTCGGGCTCTTGGCCTGAATGATGAGATAGCTACACTTGAACCACTACCTCCTCGCACAATTAATTTAAAATTTCTGAAAGACATGAAATTGTGCCGAACAAGGAGAGAAGGTGGTTATGAGTTGATGGTTCATGGGGTAGCTATCCCATCTGTTGCTTTACCATGCAGTAGACGTACTGATGTACGTGATGAAAGGAACTGGACCTATGATCTTAATGCTCCACGTGTTTTGGGTCCACTTCCTCCTAATATTCCCGATGGGGAGGCACATGACACTGATGATGAGTATGATCGGAGAGAGCAGTCTCCCATCCCTCACATGTCCCCCCATCGTCCTTCACAGCCACACACTGCACCATCTTCCTCTAACCCTGTTGCAGGTACTGCTCCTGGATTCTTTGTCACCGAGGAGATGTGGCGTGATATGACAGCTAGAGAAGAAAGGCGTGATGGCCTTCTCTCTACTATTTCACAACAGCTGACGGACAATATGAGCTTCATGCAACAATCGCGATTGGTTTCGGATCGTTCCTATAGCAACGTTTGCCGTACCTTGAACGCTATTTCATTAGAGCAGAACCGTCAGAGAGAGTTCAACAGCCGACACTACCAGCTTGTAGAGGCTACTCAGGGTTCCATCTTGGGTAACCTTCGAGAGGTCCGGAGTGCTCAGGCTGCTTTATCAGCACGACTCGACCGGAGGGACCAGCATCGTAGTAGATCCCGTCGTTCCAGACCATCACATCAGGACGGCGAAGGCACCAGTGCCCCTCCTCAGTAGTCTTTTTCCAGGTTACCCCCCTTATCTTATTTCGAAACATTGGGGACAATGTTCGATTTAAGTGTGGGAGGGGATTTTATTGCTTTCTGTTATTTCCCTTTTTAGTTAATTTCCTTTCAGTTATTTCCCTTTTCAGTAATTTATTTTTCTTAGATAATGCATGAGTCTGACGAGTCACCAGTATAGTGTCTTTTTAGTTCATCTTCATTTTTTCCCATTTCCTTAGCCTTACCAGAAAATTTTTAAAAAAAGAAAACAATGTTGTTTCACATGTTTTTTGGGCTTTGAGACAGGTTTAGATTAGGATGTGGTGACTTAGGTCAACTTTTTGAAACATCAGAACCATTTTAGCACCATAGACCTCTTGAATATAGGAATCACTCCTAAACCCCACCACCATGGCCTTTACTATCATTCAAAAATTGTCCTAAGTAGTTTATTTTAGCAGTCAGCTCCGGCCTAAGCATACTCTACGTAGGGGGCCGATGAATATAAGTGAATGATCCAGTGCTAATAAAAAAAAAAAAAAAGGCAAACTCTGGTATAGGTGACCCTCACAAAGTCATTTAAACCGAAAAAAGAGAAGAAAAAATTTTTTGCCACAAAAAGAAAAAAATTGCAAGTCACCTATTGTTAGTTGGTTCAGAGGTATCTGGCACTGAACTTGGTAGGGCGGATTACGATCCGATCCCCCGCAGCTACATTTAGGCGAAATAAAAACAGGTTTACACATGCTTATGTGCCAGAAACCTTATGTCATGGATCAGAATCACTAACCGGTCACTCTACTATGAAGCATGTACGGATAACGGGCTTAATGTGATTGCGCCTGAATGAAAAGGACACAAAAAGATGAGAAGATAGGCCTAGGTATCGTGGGATGACATGGAGTGGTTAATATAGGATTGAAGTTTGTGTTTGTGTTACTATGGTACCCTTGGTTCACTTAGTTAGTATCTGTCACTGCATCCTGACTTGAACTTAGAATCCCTTTAGCCCAAAGACAAGTGTTGACACCATATTTTCTTAAGCTTTAATGTTTGCTTGAGGACAAGCAAAGGTTTAAGTGTGGGAGAATTTGATCACACTAAAATTCACCGTATTTCTGACTCCGATTTCGCATGCATTCTTAGCTTTTATTGTTGTTTTGCTTTGTTATTGCTTTGTTTTCTTATGTTTTCAGGTTTTTATAATAATCGGAGCTGGAATCGGGAAAAGGAGCGAAAAAGGAGTGAAAACGGGCGAAAACCTAGAAATTCAGCATTTTGCACTTACGGCACCCACTGTGGCGGGCGCCATGGGGTTAGCCATGACGTGGCCACGTCTCAAGACCACTCCTCAACCTCCAAGACCCACGATCCCCACTACATCATCCCCTGTAGGGACCGTGGCGGGCGCCATAGGCCTGTGGCGGGCGCCACAAGGCAAAAACCCACAACCTCCACTTTTTAGTGGAGGGGCGTCCCGGTCATTTCGCGCTTCCAGTTTCTCCTATAAATAGGACCTTAGATTTTCGTTTTTCTTCATCCAGAATTAGAATTCTCTAGGCATATATCAGTTATAAAGCAGTTGCCATTCCACATCGGGGTGCCTCTGCAATCGAGTGATCGAGTCTGTAATCTGTCTGTGGTTCGAGTTTTGGAGCACTCTGGAGGAAGTTAATCCTGCCGCCATTTTAATTCCAGTTAGTATTTTATTTTTCCGCATTGCTTTACTTTTATTTATTTTCTCGCACTTTACTTTGTTTACTTCCCGCACTCGCACATTTACGTTGTTTATTTCCCGCACTCGCACATTTACGTTGTTTATTTCCCGCACTCGCACATTTACGTTGTTTACTTCCCGCACTCGCACATTTACGTTGTTTACTTCCCGCACTCGCTTTAAATTACTCATATGAAAAACTATAAAAAGAATATTTACTTTATCATGTCTAACTAATCCCATAAAGGTTAGAATGTAAGGATCGTAATTAAACCAGTAATCAGTATAATTGTTCGTGGAAACACCTAAGGGCTATTTTATCTTTCAATTCAAGTAATTGTTTTTAACTATTTCAAAAACAGCCAAAAGCGCTTTGTATAGTTCATTAGGAGTTTTTAGATTAAAAAGAAAAGAGATTTTAAAACGATTTTCGGACGCGTTATGAGATTTAGAGTCTGGTTCATAAGAACCTCTTTTTGCTAAGAAGTCCAGGTTAAAATACTTTTCAACTTTGTTAAGAAACTATATTTCTTAAAAATAGGTTTACTACTCTAACGCAGTACGCACCTTTTTATCCGTGACAATAGGAGGGGTTGATTAGAGAGTACAACTCGGTTCTGAATACGCGAAAGCGACAGTTCCTGTTAAATTAGTTCTTTTCAAAGGAGAAAACATTGCCCATAAGTAGTTCCATTAACAAGTACTGGATTATCATTGATTACGTGAATTACATTCGAGCCTGTCTTTTATTTATTATTTAAAATTATAATTTTATTTACCATTGCACCCTTACTAAACCCCTTAAAAATAGTTGCCTTAGATAAACACCATAACAACAGGTACGATAGATTGACACTTGGTCTCTGTGGATTCGATAATCTTTTATATTACTTTGACGTGATTCGTACACTTGCGAAAAACACGCATCAAGGGGGAAGTTAGGATTGAAGGTTTTTGCTTTTGTTGCTGAAAGAAGGAGAGGAATTTATGAAAAGTGGATTGTTTGGATGAATGTTTTGAGAATTTTGGAATCGAGAAGGGTTTGTGGGTGAAGGGGATTTGAAAAAGTTGAGTTTCGTTGCAACCTGTGATTCACAACGGAAAAAAAGGGTGTGAAGAAGGAGGATGGTTTGAAGCTATTCGTTATTTTTCTATGCAGGTATTTGGCTTTATGGATTTGAGATTTATTTGTTGTTGTACCATTGATGAGGGTGAGGAAGTGGAGCTCAAGGTTTAATGGAGTCTCTAAAGCAGGATTGATGTGGGAGGTCTGAGAGGTTGTTTGCTGTCGAAACAGGGTGAGGAGAGGTATTTGCCCAGGCTTCAAAATAATGAAGGTCTCCCCCCTCTAAAAAATCCTGAAGATTGTATCTTTGAAGAGCTAAAAGTGAGTTGGTCGTGTTCTGTCAGCCGGTTCCAGGTAATCTCCAAGGTCCATCCTTCTTAGACAAAACAAAAACTCCAATATTAGGCCTGCCCTTCATTTTGACACATCTTTTTCTATTTGCAGATTTGGCATTGAATTGTTGTTGTTGCAGGATGTCTTTGGCTTTTGTAACAGCACGCCTGGCAATACAGTTTTGTTGTTCAGCAGGTACAGGTGAGTAGGTCATTGCTGCAATTTTGGAAAGTAGTGAATTTGGTCAAGGTTTTGTTTGGATATCGCAGACTTTAGTGCCGTTTTTTTGTGAATTGATAGTGATGGCACATTGTAAGTCACAAATCAGCAGAGGTTCATGGCAAGTTGTTGTCTTGTTTGATGTTGTAGATTACAGTACAAATAGCGCAGGATTGGAGTAGATTGCTATGAAAAGTGATTGGTTGTACATTTTGGTGATGTAGTAGTGGCACAGTCTTTTAGCAGAAGTACAGAGACAGGGTTTGTATGAATCAAGTGGCAAATGGTGGTCAAAATTGTGATGTAGCCCATATGTAATTTTCAGCACTTGTACCTTTTCTCTTTACTGTTATTTTGGCTTTGTAAGACGACATAAACATGCAATGGTCTTGGGATTCTTTAAGTAGCACCACTTTTGTTTGTATTGGATTTTTGGGGCTTTGGTGCGGCTGCAAGGGCGGTACGGTCGGGGAGAGTAGATGAAGAAAGGGCTATTGTGGCTTATGGTTTGTACTAATGCTGTTGACTTGTAATAATTAATCCTTGTCTAATTTTCTTATAAAAAAGTATAATAAGAGAAAAGACAAAGGCTTCTTGGCATATTTTACTTATTGTTATGTATTATATATATTTTTTAGATAAGGTATGAATGTGCCTATGGACATAAACTTGGCTATGGAATTTGTATATTTAAATGGATGTGGATGTAGCTAATGTTTTTTAGATAATGGAAATGGATATGGAAAGTTGGGTTTAGAAACAATGGATCTAAAAATGATTTTGGGAATTGACATGGTTTTGCAGCGCGCCTCCACAACACCTTAAGACCTTGTCTGCCACAAATCCTGAGCCATATGACCAAGACTCTACAACCGTTGCAATTGTCATTTGAATCACAATTCTCTGAATCTCTGATCAATAATTTGTCTCACTTTAACTATCTGACTCATACCGCGAGAAATAGATCCACAACTTACACAGTTAAATTGGTGTCACTTTGATCATGCCTTGAAATTAGAGACCATGAATTGAGACATGAACTACACCGTACAAGACCCTGATAGGAGAATAATACGAACCATGAAGTGTCCTAACCTTAGCACAGCCTGCTCGCATGAGAAGAAACTCAACTGAACAACACTTGTCAATAAAAAAATCCAAGGATGAAAAACTCCTAATTCTCTAGAATCCTGATTAGGACTTTCCCAATCAAACCAATGATGAATCTTAAGCAAACTAAACCCTTGTGGTCATTTAGTGGATTGAAATTGTGCCTTGATAAACCGCTGATAAGGACTTCTCATGATTGCCTAAAAAACCAACACCTCTGTCCCAAACTTGAGTACAAATACGGGAAGAAACAACCTTCTGAACAAAAGGAACCCATCTCAGTAGAGACCTCATATCCAAAACCTTAATTCAACCACTTTTAAAGCTTCTGAAATCCAACCCTGACTCCCGGGTAAAATAAGACAAACAAAAGCTGATGAACCGGTTAGTCATGCAAAATGATTGACCTAGAATGATATGCACAAGATCAAAGAATCTGAGGGTAAAATTTGGGGTATGACAGTTGCCCATATTTAAATAGTTTTACCGGATGACATGTGTCGCATCGCTGTGAAGAGGGGCCGTCAATGACAGAAGAGTCGCCACCGTTCGTTATTTATCCCAAAGAGAGGGAAAGGAAATGATCAGAGAAAACCTATGGAAAGGGAATAAGACAGGTCATTGCAACCAAATCTCGGGTTCGGGAGTCGGTTACGCAAGGGGAAGGTATTAGCACCCCTCACGTCCATCGTACTCGACGGGATCCACGCTTGTTGTCTAACCTAAAAGGGTGGAAATCTATCTATGCTAAAGGTCTCGGGGACGAAAGAAAAGGAAAGTGACTCGATAGAGCGTCGCGGCTCTATGCCTACGTATTCCCTCGTGCAATGAGAAAGTCATAGTCAACGTAGTTCGAAAAACTACGGGTGAAAGTGGGGGAGGTTGCTCGCCAAGACATCGTCGTCTTGTGCCTACGTATCCTCGTCTGGTACGAGAAATCAGAGCAAACGTAGTTCGGGCTAACACGACCACATATTGGTTCAAGCATTTTAAACCGAGTAGGGTTAAACAGTGATTCCAGCAGTTAGGGACGATGCCTGTTTGCAGTAGAATCAAAGCTTAACAAAAATCTTTCTGAAAATGGTTTTCCAATTAAGATCCCGAAGGATAAAAAAGATTTGATGTTTTTGTTTTTGTGTTTTTTAAGACAAGAAGTGGATTGAGTTATGGTTTGAAACTCATGTCGCACTAAAGACTATGACTCAAGAGCGAATGCGTTGTATATCGCCCAAAGGGCATACGCTAAACACTCTAGACAATTGAGAGGAGGCCCCCCAACCATCATTCCTCGAGTACTTAAGGCTCGTAGTGTACGACACAAACCTTTCTTTATTAGGTGTTTTGAAATGTTTAGGAGATGAGAAGAGAAAGACTCAAACTAAGGGGAAACTGGACCCTAAAGTTATCATGCACAATGCTCCTAAAGTTGGGGTGAAAGGGGAAAACTAACCTAATGTTATCATGCATAGGATTGAACACCTAATGTCTCTCCTACTCCCATCCTAAATGGAGGGACTAGGAATCCCAGGGGGATCATGGCACAAAGCCAAGTAAACATTAAATAAATCACTCACAAAAGAAATGAGAAAAGAAAATAAATTTGTAGATTCAAAAATAAAAATAATAAAATAAAATGGAAAATAAAATAAAATAAAATAAACGGATGGAAAATAAAACAAAACACATTAAAACAATGAAGTAAGATTTTTTGGATTTTTTTTATAATATTCAAAACTAATTTTAAAAAAGAAGTAAAAGTTAAATAAATAAATAAAAACAAAAAACAAAAAGAAAATAAAACAAACAATATGCTAAAAAAGTAAGAAAGTGCCCCCCAAGGCTTGAACCCAAGACCTTGGGGGTTGCAAGCTGAACACAATACCATCTCAGCCACTTGCACACGCATGAAAAGCAATGGAAAGGAAAAAACAAAACATAAAATGTGAAAAATAAAACAGAATAAAAGCAAAAACTCCCTCAGCTGGGCTCGAACAGGGGTTCTCAAGGTCAAACAAGTTTTTATGGCAAGGCTTTTAACCACTGGGGTGGCGATACATCCATGTATTAATGTCACCCCATTAATACAAGTACCAAAAGCATGCGTGTGACTGAGCAAAAAACAAGGCAAACTATCCAAATGTGTTTTGATTGCAACTTTCTCAAATCTCATCCAAATTGAGCAAACTTTTAGTCTAACTTGACTAACTTTTAACAAGGAACACAAATGTGCAGTTGGTTTTCTCAAATAATATACACACAAAGAAACTCGATGGCTCACGCATAATGGAGCTTGAGATACATTTTGAGCTATAATGATCAAAACTGGTGGATTTAAGGACAAGTAAAGGTCTGCACACACCCTAAATGTGTTGTTCATGGATTATGTCTAAAGAAGAATCTCAAATTCTTAGTGAATTAAAAAGTGACCATGAAGTTGCAAATTGTTGCATAAGTTGGAATGGTTCAAACAAATCAAAAAGCATATGAGTTCTAAACATCTATAAGCAGACAACAGGCATAAAACAACAGGCATATAACAATCACGAGCTCCAAACATCAATGAGCAAACAACAGGCATAAAACAATCATGTTCATCAAAAGGTAAACACAAAACTTCAGTATAAAGCAACTTCAACTCACAACAGTAAGAGTGGCAAATTCACATCAGTTCAGATCAACCATACCATTATGACAATATTCAACTCAAGTAATAACCTCAATGATAGCTTTCAAACTCATAAACAAAGCAAAGAAAAGTAAACTGACAGCTATGTGAAATATCCAACTCAAACAAATGAAAATTGATTTTGACAAAACCAAAACACAAATTTTGAACAAGGTCATGTTAAGCTAGCACCAAATCATCATTCCTACATCTCTAACAGATTAACAAGCTACAAGGGGTTCATTCATGACAACAAACTAATGGCCCTCTCCTTACAACATCACACCTGCAGAGGCACAACAAGACATAGACATATCCAAAACAGTAGCAAGTCCAAGGCAAATATATGTTCAAAACAGTTGGTAAGCAACAAATATGAACATGCTCATCACAAATGAAATTCATGTAAAACTGGACAAGACATAACACTATGCTTCAAAACCATACATCAAGGGTTTCAAAAACACACATGTGAAGAGTTCAATTAACAATGGTTGTAAAAACAAGGCAAAGTTAAATTGGTTTAAGTTAAAACTTAATGACAACAATAAAACAACTTCTTCATAAGAAACCAAATTCTAGCAGCAGCTTGATGTGAACTAACATGACAATGCATCAAAACTGTTATAACTGGTTTTCACAACTTCACAAAACCTCAAAACTTATAAACCAAACCACCTTAACCAAAACAGAACTGTCATCCAAACTCTTCATATGTAAACACACACTCCAGCATAATGCAATATCAACTCACAGTATTAAGTTCACATCAAATCAAATCATTCATACCATCATGACAATGTTCAACTCAAATAATAACTTCAATGACAGTTCTCAACATATCAACTTGTTACACAAACATGCCATGAGTCCAAATGATCTATAACAGAACAAATGGAATTCAGATTAGAAATCTAGGTTGACAAACCTCTCAACAAACCTAGATAGCAAGTTAAACACTAAGGCCACTATGGTAATACACTGGAATTTTCAATCAGTTAGTGAATCCCCAACAGGCTTCTTGAACTCCCATGACTACAGACCTGGCCATACCCTATCTTATATGAATCAAACCAAGTGAAACCCACTACTTATCACAAGAAATCCAAACTGCAACAACTATGAAATAACCAGCTTTGCTCTAGTTAACAATCATGAATATAACTCAACATACCACACCTCAACTCTAGATTAAACAACCTAAAGTTTACAACCTAACCTCAAAGCCTCAAAGGAATCTACTCAAGACTGAACAGGACCAAACACTGACATTAAAATGCCTATGATATCAATACAAATAGTTAACAACCCTGAATATCTCACCATGGAATGATGAATCCAAATTCATAAATTCTGTCAGCAGCCCCTAGACAGTCCATAATGCCATCTCCAAAGACAGACCCCAATTCACACTACCTGAGCTAAACAGATCTAATATGAACAAAGCCTGAAGCTTGCTAATAAACAACAGCATGACAAAGTTTGAAGCAACTAAACTAGATCCCTCATGCCAACAGATTCTAAAAAAAACAAAATGGTAGTTCATAACATGACAATGTTAAAAAACATGGATTCAATCAAAGGCTCAACATCATACCTTCATAAAAGTGAGAGACCACAACATGCTATCCTAATGGCATTCTAACAGAAGATGCCAAGGTATTGACAAACACAAATCTCAACACAACTTTGGACAGCAGGCATAGCAAGAGTACAATAGGTCCACCAATCTGTCTTAAATAAATCTAATAGTAGCAACTCTCAACAATCAAAAACCAAATCACATATTGAAATGGTAGCCACTACTCTAAAAGTAATCACAAGCCCTCACTTGGTATTCCAAATCTGTTATGAACTTAGACAGCTCTACAGCAACAGCCAAAACCTGATGGGACTAAACTGGTCAAAACCCTCCAACCTGCCTAGCCAGTAGGCACAACACTAATACAAAAGGTCCACCAATTGACATAATCCTATCCTAACACCAAACAGTTTTAGGGGAAACATCCCTCTCTTCACTACGTTAGCAGAAGCCAATTTACACCACCATAGACACTAATGTCCAACAATAATAAGGGCTCAGCATCAACCACACTAAAACTCAATGTTTGAAACTCAAACAAATCCAAATTGGGCAGCAGCTTATCCCTTCTTCCATCTCAAGATAGTAACAACCCTAAATATAAAGACAACCTCCCATGTAGGCCATAAATGTCGAGCAGATCCAACAATGCTTTATGATAGCGAACTGACCACTCACCTCTGCTCCAAACCAAAACTCTTGGATAGAAACCAAGACATAAACCAAATCTCAACAGTAGAAATACACTTAATAAAACTCAGCCCTCAAAATAGTTGTTGATAACATGGTCACAAACTCAGCACTGCCAGGGTCCAATCTACATCAAATATATTAGGGAGCCAACACTCAAAGAGGAAAAATAACCTAGAACTAAAAGGCCATCAAACTAGGGATGAAGCACTCAAAGCATCTTAAATCCAATTGACAGGTTCAAACTTAACACAAACTCTAACAACAGCTGACAACTAGCACACACACAAAACCTCTAGCATGAACAAAGGCAGCACCGCAACTTAAGGTTTCAAATAAACACAGGCAAAACAAAAGTTGGCAAACTCCAATCTCAAAACAAAATGGACAGCATATGATCAAAAGCTTAAGGTAACAACATAAAACTCAAAGCCTAAATACCTCAAAACAGAACTAGCAGCAAGCTCTTGTTCCAAACAAGTTAAGACCTCCAAAAACCAAACTCAATAAATACCCCAAAAACAGTTGCTACCCCAAAGTGAGCACTACAAAACCAATTTCAAAACAAGATTAACTCTAACATTTTCACATGACAGTTTTAAGCATGACATCAACATAGGTTTCACAGGACCAAACAAAAACTCATGACAACATCAACTTGCTAACTACTAAACCTGAACTGATAAACTCTATCTCAAGCATAAACACACTTGACAGCAAAACAAAAACACAAAGCATAGTTCATATGGACAGAGGAAAATTTGCCATAATAATGTCAAGTTAACAACAACCTCACAAACATTCAACAAAACAAAGTTGCATACAAATAAAACAGTCTTGTCATCATAAAATAACATCAACACTTCAAATGAAAATTAACCAATTCTAAGAACACATTCAAGCTCAAACATGTTTTAATGATGCTGATGCAATAAAAAAAGGGTTTGGAAACACTTACCTCTTGCAAACTCCTCACAACAAGCTAGCAGCAAGTTATTCCCTTCCTGATGCAACAACTGGTTTTTAGAGCAGTTTGAGAGAAGAACTAATAACTCCTCCTTTTGCAAGCAGCTTCCAAGTAGTGTTGAAGTGATAAATTTGTGATGATGGGTTTGAAGAATAGTGAGGAAATGAGTGAGATTCAAGGGAATTTTCAGAGGAGAGCAAAAATGTCAAATCTGATTTCTCTCACAAATGGTGGGTAGGGTTTTGCCCAGCTGCTAGTTAGCTTAAATAGGATGTGAAAAGGGGATTTTGGAGGATTTTATTGTGGTGAAAGATGGATGGATCAGATGCTAGATGTTCAAGGTTGTTTGAATCAAATGGTGAATCAAAGGGTAGTACATGAGCATGCTTGCACTTTTGTTGGTTTCTGGAGTGGAGGGAACAAGCAGTTGAAAATGCAGAGTGGGCAGAAGAAGGGTGGCTGGTCTCTTCCTCTTTGAGCAAGAAAAATTCAAAATGTCAAAAAATGGTACAAACTTGGTTGGTCTTATTTTGGCAAAGTTTGGTGGGAAAAATAGGCAGCTCATGCGCATGACTTGGGCAATGCAAGGATTCTGCATGAATACTTGCAATACATGCCAAGATGAACCAAATACATGCTTTGAAAATATGCTCAAACCTCCAACTTTGATCAATGATATCTTGGTGCTCAAAGATCCATTTGCCCTAGACTTGAGTTCTTAGTAAAGAGGGCATGGAGTAGAACAACTTTCATGTTGATGAAAGTTCCATTGGGTCATTGGAAGACCATAAAATTTGAGGTTGAAAATCATGTCATGAAATCTGTCCACAAATAACTTAGAAAAAGTTATGGATTTTGTCTTATATTTTCTCAACTTTACCCATCCATAACTTGAGCTTCTCAAATCCAATGGAGGACTTCTTGTACTCTTTAGAAAGCTTGTAACATACTCTACAACTTTAATTTGAGACAAAATTTCATTTGAAATCAAGAGCTTGATGGAATTTGGATTGCAAAGTGGTGAAAAAATCTGTCCAAACTTGACAGTTTTGAAATTGTTGAAATCTCCAACTTTGATTGATCATAATTTGAGCTCCAAATATCATATGATGATGAATTGGTACTCAAAAGAAAGCTTGAAATACAAGGAACAACTTTGATGTTGGCCAAAGGTTCATTTGAAACCTTGATCATGAAGAAAAATGGCTTTGAAGACGGCTGTTCCAAACATAAAACTTTCCAAAAATGGAAAGTTTCTAAAACCCTAAATCCCAAAATAGCAACTTTCAACAACTCTTGATTTTTCATGATTTCCTTGACTTTTCTTGATCAAATTCCACCCATTGGTCATATTGAAATTAAGGATCATGATCTTGACCTCAAAAAGTCAGGAGTTGACTTTTTCACTACACAGTTGACTTTTCTCCAAATCTCCCGATTTTCAATCAAATGATTAATTGGAGCTCTTCTGATTAAAATTGATGGTCAATCACCCATCCTCAAACACCTTAGGACATATGGAGGGCCATGGAAACAAGTTTGCTTCAAGAAAAAAGTTTGCTTCAAGAAACAAGTTTTATCCTGATTAAAATTGAAACCCTAATTCCAACCCTTTTGACCTGGGCATTGTGCAGATGAACTGAGTAACCATTCCACTCCTCCATGACCTCTGAGGTATTCAACAAACTTCTACCTCATGTTCACACCAGTGATAAGACCTTATGGACCCCCTGACAATCTTCTGATGGTTTGTACCAGTGCCTTTTCTTGGGCTTGAAGCCAATAAAGGCTCTCCTCTTGGATAGTACACAAATAAACACTTGATCCCCTGTAAGAACTATGTTATGCAAATGCAAGATGTTAAGATGCAATGAAGCATAAGCCAAAGATTAAGAAAAGAGGTTGGTCAAATTATGGGGTACAACAACATGAGTGATGAAAATCCTCATGAAATCATGGTGAAAAGGTATTTAAATATAGATAACCGAAAATTTTGCTCTTAAATGCAAGGATCATGCTATGCTATGGACAAAAGAAAACTATGCAGTGCTGATACACCATGAAATCTAACATGATGAAAATGATGAGATGCTAAATGCAAAGAATGCAGACGACAACAAAAGCAAACAGGGAAAGAAGCGACACAATGAGTAGCCACTGGGGAAAGACAACAACACCGAGGAAGCAACAATAATCATCCACGAACGAGACTGGATGGAAAAGAGTCAAACATTTAGAAGATCATTGAATGAGGTGAGGAGAAATCTGAGAAATATATCAGGGACAAAGAAACAAACATCAGAGACATTCGGAAGAACATCGAATGAACTCTAAAACACACCAGAGATACTCAGAAAAATATCGAATAAACCCTAGGACACATCCAGAAACAAAATGAAGAGATCTAGAAGAGAATTAGATGAAGACAAAGATTCTGAAGGTACATCCGACACATTTAGAAGAGCACTAAATGTACAGGAAAAAATTTGAAGACATATCTGAAAGAACATCAGATAAGCAACAAAGGAGTTCTGGAAGAACATCAGAACATAAAATCAATCTAGAAAACCATTAGAAAGAGAAATAAAATCTGGAAAACCATCAGATAAGTTCTGGAAGAACATCAAAACAGAGACTCAATCTGGAAAACCATCAGAAAGAGAAAAAAATATCTTGAAAACCATCAGATAAGTTCTAGAAGAACATCATAACAGAGACTCAATCTGGAAAACCATCAGAAAGAGAAATAAATATCTGGAAAACCATCAGATAAGTTCTGGAAGAACATCAGAACAGAGACTCAATATGGAAAAACATCAGAAAGAGAAACAAATCCAGAAAAACATCAGATAGATTCTGGAAAAATATCAAAATCAAGGGAAATATCTAGAAAACCATCAAATAAGTTCTGGCAAAACATCAGAACAAAAACTCAATTTGGAAAAACATCAGAGAGAGACAAACAAGAGGGATATCCAAGAATGATGTTGGATAAAAATGATAGTAGACATCCAATAATGGCCTTGAATGAAAGGTATAAACACAATATTTGAGAATGGTATTGGATGTAAGAGGAATAGACATATCCGGAAAAACAATCGGATAAGAAGTGTCATATCTGGAAGAATATCAGACATACACGATACAAAAACTGTTTGGTAGGTGCCAAGTGAGTTGGACTTTGACCACAAGATAAGACATGGATAAAACATGACCACGGAAGAAATGAAAATGAGGATGAAATGTTAGAACACAGATTAGTTCTTAGTTATATCTCTATGTTTTGATGATAACACTAATGAAATTTTGTATTAAGAAATTATATACTCTAAATTTGTTCAAGTATTTTTTGTTGCAGATATTAAATTTAATATTCTTCTGAAAGCAAAAATGAATCTGAACATTGAACTACGCAAGGCTCTGAGCGTCAGAAGCATCTCGTTAGAAGACTTTGAGCGCTGCCTACAGAAGAATCTGAAGCAGAAGCTACAGAAGCATCTGAAGCGTAGCTGAAGACTTTGTATGAAGAGTTTCAGGCATTGTTTATCAGAAGACTATGATAATATTGTTCGCTACAAGTACTGAGGATCTGATCTCCAAACTCTGCTCTGATTGTTACTCACGCTGAAGTACACTTGTTGCAACACTCTGATACAACTAACTCTGATAACATCAAGACTCTGATCACTCAAGGCTCTAATGTTGATTGCTGTGAAATAGAAGCTTGTTGAAGAAGATTATTCAAAGATATATCCGTTGGCATATCCCAAACGCCTCTTTCCTCTTTTATGCTAGACACAAGAACTCAGGCAAAAGGATTTCTCTGAACGTTCTACTTTTAGGAAAGGTCAAGTCATGTGAAGACAAAAGGCTACAACTACTTTGCAGTACACAGTCTTCAAGCTTGCAACATCTTGGAAATCTTTGTCTATAAAAGCAAGCCTTCAACAACTTTCTACAGTTGACGTATTTTGACGAAAATTAATAAAAACTATTGAAAACTCTCTCAAAGCTCTCATACAAATTATATTTCTTTGTTGAATAGTTTCATTTGTTCTTAATCTTAAGTGTATAAATCACAGTTATGATATAGCTTTCATAGAAGCATTTTAAACACTTGTTTAGTTTACATTTGATTGTAAAAGTTCCTTAAGAAGACCAAGTTGTGGTCAGTAGTTCTAGAGAAGACTAAGATAGTTGTTCTTAGTGGTTGACATTGTAATCTGTTTGATTATAGTGAATTAAGTCCTTTTGGAGAAAGACAAATCACTCTTGATAGGGTGGACTGGATTAGTTGAGTTCAACGAACCAGGATAAAAATCTTTGTGTTTTTATTGCCATAATATTTTGAAAACCCTTATTCAACCCCCCCCCCCCTTCTAAGTATTTTCTCACCTTCAGTTGGCATCAGAGCTCCGGTTCTGTGTGTGCTATCACTTCACCGTGAACAGAAAAGATCCAGTTGAGAAAACTCTAGATATATTTTGGTTGATACATTATGGCTGAAGCTTCAACATCTAACAACAACAGATATGAAGACAGAGATAGAATCAGCACTAAACCCCCTATGTTTGATAGGGAAAAGTTTGACTACTGGAAAGACAGGATTGAAAGTTTCTTTCTAGGATATGATGCTGACCTTTGGGATTTAGTTATTGATGGCTATGTTCACCTCACTGATGGGGATGGAAAAAAGTTAGACAGAAAATCTATGACTGATGCTCAGAAGAAAGAATTCAGGAATCATCATAAAGCTAGAACCATACTTCTAAATGTTATATCTCATACTGAGTATGAGAAGATTACTAACAGAGAAACAACATTTGGTATGTTTGAATCTTTGAAGATGACTCATGAAGGGAACTCTCAAGTCAAGGAGACTATGGCTCTGACGCTGATCCAGAAATATGAAGCCTTCAAAATGGAGGAATCAGAATCTATAGAAGTTATATTCTCTAGATTCCAGATTCTTACAGCTGGCTTAAAAGTTCTGGACAAGGGCTACTCCACTGCAGATCATGTTAAGAAGATCATAAGAAGTTTGCCCATCAGATGGAGACCAATGGTCACTGCTCTGAAGCTAGCTAAGGATCTGAGCAAGATCACATTGGAGGAACTGATCAGCTCTCTGAGGAGTCATGAGATTGAATTAGAAGAAGACGAACCCCAGAAAAAGGTAAGTTTATTGCTTTAAAGTCTAACAAATCTGCCAAAGCCTTGCAGGTTTTAGAAGAAAGTTCTGAAGAATCTTCTTCTGAAGAAGATGATGAACTGTTCATGCTGTCTAGAAGAATCAACAAACTCTGGAAGTATAAAGGAAAGAAGTTCATAAACTTCAAGAAGCCAGATTAATGCAAAGAGTCCTCTGGACACAAAAGATCTGGAAAGAAAGAGGTTGTCTGCTATGAATGCAAGGAACCTGGTCACTACAAGAATGAATATCCAAAGCTTCTAAAAGAAAAGCCAAAGAGGAAGTTTGACAAAAAGAAGAAGGTTCTAATGGAAACTTGGGATGATTCAGATGAATCTGAATCTTCATCAGAATCAGATGAAGAATGTGCCAACATGGCACTAATGGCAGGCGTGGAAGATCAGGATGAAGGAACATCTGGATCTGAATCTGATTCTGAATCTGACTCATAAGAGGTACTTTCTGATCTCTCTAGGGAAGAACTTATTGAGGTTTTATCAGAAGTTCTGAACAACTATAACCAGATTAAGCTCAAGTGCAAGAAGCTTAAATGCAATCTTAAATCTGAGAATAGTCTGTTAAAGTCAGAAGTTGCTGAGCTCAAAGAAAAAAATTTGAAAATGAAAAGCAATTTTGAAAAAGCTCAACAAGACTCTGAATCTGAAACTAAGTCAAAATGTAAAAATATTTTAGAAGAATATGACTATAGTTTTCAGAAGTTTCTGGCTAAAAGCATAGATAGAAGCACGATGATTTCAATGATCTATGGAGTTAGCAGAAACAACAGGAAGGGAATTGGATATGAATCTTCCTCTGGAAAAGATTTAAATCCAATATCTGTTGATAAACTTATCATTAAGAAGACTCCCTTATATTCTCATTTTAAGTTTGGTCATCTGAATGATATTAAACACACATGTTCTGATCAGAACATTCCTGTGTTTAAACTGAAAGTTAGTCATAACAAACCTATTTTAAAAAGACAGAAGTTCAGACAAACTTTTAAGGCAACTAACCCAAAAGGACCCAAAAAGATCTGGGTACCTAAGGATAAGATAATATTTGTTGCAGATGTACTTAGCAGCAAAGTCAAGACGCCAATCATGGTACCTAGACTTTGGCTGCTCACGTCACATGACGGGACAAAGGTTTATGTTTCAAAGCCTGGAGCTTAAATCTAGAGGAGACGTCAAGTTTGGAGGGAATCAGAAGGGCAAGATAATTGGCTCTGGTACTCTTGGCAATGGTAACCTTCCCTCTATATCTAATGTTTTACTTGTAGAAGGATTAAAACATAATCTATTGTCCATAAGTCAATTAAGTGACAATGGTTATGACATAGTCTTTAATAAAAAATGTTGCAAAGCTGTTAGTCAAAAGGATGGCTCAATCCTATTTAATCGAAAGAGGAATAACAACATTTACAAAATCAATCTTTCAGAATTTAAGGTTCAAAATGTAAAATGCCTTATGTCTTTTAATGATGAGCAATGGGTCTGGCACAAAAGATTGGGGCATATTAATATGAGACGTATATCTCAGATTAATAAACTCAATCTGATTAGAGGACTTCCTAAATTGAAGTTCAACTCAGATGCTTTTTGTAAAGCATGTCAAAAAGGAAAATTTTCAAAATCTTCTTTTAAAACTAAAAATGTTGTTTCAACCTCAAGACCATTGTCGCTTGCGCGAAAATAAGGTGCCGGCACAACAGAAGAGTCGCCACCTTTCGTTATTTATCCCTCAGAGCGGGAAAGGAAACAATCGGAAAAACCTAACAAAAAAGGGTAAGACAAGGTCATCGCAACCGTTGTCTGGATTCGGGAGTCGGTTACGCAAGGGGAAGGTATTAGCACCCCTCACGTCCATCGTACTCGACGGGATCCTCGCTTGTTGTGTTTACTTGGACGGGTTGGTTTTATTCTATCTACCTATCAAGGCTGGCTTAAAAAGAAAAGAAAAATGACTCGGCAAAGCATCGCGCTTTATGCCTACGTATTCTCGTCAGAGAACGAGAAATCAGAGTCAACGTAGTTCGGCCTACGACGGGTTATGGGGGAAGGTAGCTCGCCAATACATCAGTATTGTGCCTACGTACTCTCAACAGGTATGAGAGATCAGAGCTCACGTAGTTCGGGATAATACAGATTACGGGGATTCAGATTCATCTGTTTTTCGAGTAGGGTTAACAGACAATTCCAGCAGTTTGGCGTACGCAGCTCGACCCTTGGAGACTCGTGCGTTACCGTTTGCGGTAGAACTGGGAGTTAACGACACTCTTTTCTTCAGAAAAGCTTCCTTTGAATTACAGGCCCACGGGGCAAAAAGGTTTGAAGTTTGTTTTCTGTCTTTTACGGAAGAACTGTTTTTTATTGTGTTTGCGATTTCAATCGCACTAGAGACTATGACCTGAGAGTGAATGCGTCGCATGTCACCCAAAGGGTACCATACTAAACATCCAGACTGTGGAAAAGAAACTCTCCCACAATCCTTTCTCAGATAGCTTAAGGCTCGTAACGTACGAAAGAAATCATTCATGATTACTGTATCTTAAACTGTTTTGAGATGAGAAGAGAACAGGCCCAACTAGGAGGGAGACTATCAAGTCCTACTGTTGTCATGCCATGGATTCATCCTATGGTTGAGGTTTGAACAGGGAACTCCTAGAAGTTGTCATGCATAGGTTTCAACCTAAAGTTCTATCATCGATTCCTTATCAAAGGAAATGAGGGTCCTAAGGGATCATGTCAATGATACACCAAAACAGACAAAGCATCAGCTTAACAGTAAAATGCATGCAATGCAAGTGAGGGAGGAAATGTGTGTGGGGCTTCAGCCTCCACAAGCTCATCTCAACCTCAAGCTAGAATGGATAACAGTAATCATACTGAAATATAAACAACATGCTATCAAGCAAAAACAGTAAACTGCAATCATACAGAAAAAATGAAATGAAATGCCATCAGGCAAACAAACCACATGGGCAAGGGAGCTGGGTTTTACCGAATACCCGCAAGCAAAGCCACACAGTAACAATACAAGCAGAGGGAGCAACTCAACCTCTAGTGCAATCATGCTCCTAGATTCTACCTAGTCTAGACATGGACTTATTTTAATGCATCAAGCAAATCAAGCAAAACACATCAATACAGAAAAGAGAAAGGAAAGAAAGCAGATCCTCTCTCAACTCCAAGCTTCAGCACTCCCAACAGCAACTCAGTCTTCAGACCTCAATCACTCTTGAAAAATATCAATTTGCTTTTCAGGTTTCAACCCTTCAACATAAGTTTCAACTTATCTTCTCCTTTAAGCTTCAGCTTCTTGATCAGCTCCACCTTCAGGCTTCACTATCTTCAGGGGTCTTCAAGTATCAACTTGCTCTTGCTGCTCTTCAAGCTTCAGCTGGAATGGCAATGCTCAAGGATTCATCCTCTTCCATACTCTTCATTGAAGTCTTCATCTTCAAACTCAAGCTCAACATCTCTCAAGATAATCAAACCAGAGGAACTCACTTAACTGGATAAGCTGGGGATATTGGACTGCTTATTGACCACCAAAGGTGACCTATAAGGGTTCAACATCAAAGGAATGGTTCCCTCAAAAGTTCTACTTCCTAGGTACTATCATTTATCCCTCCAAAGGAGAGAGGTGAATACCATGGAAGGACTTTGAATCATAGGGAGGAATGGAGGTGAAAGATACCATCCATGTTTAAGAAAGAAGTTAACTAAGTCTAGGCTCTTCCTAATCCCTAACCCTAAAACAATCAACAAAACAAATAAGATCAAGCTCTCAAGCTCCTCAATGCTCCTCAATGCTCCTACTATGCTCCTCAATGCTCCTTAGAACAAAACCAAGCTCTCCAAGCCCACAAAGCAAAGCAAACAAAAATTCAAGCCCACAAGGGCAACACAAACAATCATCAACTACAAAAAATCATCTAAAAATAGTATACTACTATATTAAAACCTAATATAATTTCTAAGGGATCCTACATACCTACCCTTAATACCCTTATATGTCCCAATGCCTATCTTGACCTAGAAACCCAAAATTCTAATGTTATTGTGGACCTATGTTAAGGATTAACCTAATTCTACACAACCTAATGTCATATAATCAAAACTAGCCTAAAATTCATCACAAAATTATGGAATAAATCCAGGGGGAAGCTAAAGCTTATATCTAACTATCCTGAAAGGAATGGCCTAAAAATGCTAAGGGAACTACCTAAACAAAATTCTACAAATTCATGCATCAACATAAAAGAATTAAAATGCAATAAAAGTAGAAAATATACAAAAAATATTAAAAATGCATGAAAGGAAAATATTTTTATTTGATCATTTTCTAGACATGAATATGAAATGGGAGCAAAAATTCCCACTTAAAAATCATTAATTTTCCATTTATTATGATTTTCCAAAGTTTTATAATAAAATGGAAGAAAATAAAATGAAATATGAAGAGATGGGGTGCAGATAGTAAGGCAATGCAGTTCATTTTATTAATGGGCTCAAAGTGGGGGTTCAGATAGTATAAGAGCTGGGCCCAATTCAGTCAGAAAATCAATTAGAAAAATGAAGAGAAAATAAAGAAGGGAACGGTGCCAATAGAAATGGAATTCAGTGCAAAATTGAGTGGGCCTCGTGAAGGGGGCGTGGACATCAAATATTCACTTAAGCCCAAGAACTCACTTAAATGAAACGCCTGCGTTTCACGCTTCTCAGAATTTCCCTCCAAGTTGAAATTAAATCGCGTCCATTGGATTTAGAAATAGTCAACCAGTCTTGCTTGATCCAAGGGCCATGAACTCGTCTTCAACCTCCAGCTAGGGTTCTTGGAACCTCCATGAAAATGCAGAGCTTTAAACACTCATCTTCCTCAACTCGGATTCTATGAATACCTCACCAAATGCAATAATTAAAAACCTAGATTGCTCCAAATTTCATCAGGAATCTAGCCATGGCATCAGAATTCATTGAAACTCTCTCGAACCTAGAACCCGATAGCAACTTCAAACAACTGATCAAGAACCAATCTTAACAATTCTCAAAATTAAAGGTCCTAATCTCCTCCTCATGTTTCCCTGAACACTTCTTGCTATTAAACTAAGATTATCCCCCAATATTCAGTGAGTTCTTGGTCCATAAAGAAATGGTGTCAACAACAAAACCATCACCAATTCTCTTCAAACTTTCCAGAAAGCTTCCCCTAATGATCCTTAACCATTCTAACCTATTAAATCTAATCAATTTTGCTTAAATTAGAGTGTAGAGAAAAGGTTACAAACCTGGTAAAATCGAGTGAACAGATGAAGAAATCCCTCAATTCAGACCTTCAATCTTTCCCAATTCCTTCACTGAGTAGTATTCTAGCTTCTGTATGCAAAAAGAAGGGTTGAAACTGCTTGATTCTTGGAAACCGATCTTGAGTTGCAGAGGTGAAAATCCAAAAGCTCATGCACAATTCATCAATGGAATTGCCCTCAATTTGATCTGTACACCCTCACTATGATCTATGGAATGTGTTTGTGTAGAAAAAAGGAGTGGAAATGAAGAAGAATGTGAAATTGAAACTTGACTTGCAATGGAAGATTTTTGATCTCACTCTCTCTTCTCTGCACCAACTCTCACCAACCTTTGCTTTGAGCAAGTTATAATCATCTTATAGAACTTGTAGGAACTGTCCAGAACCTTCTGGAACACTCCAATGATAATTTGAACTTCTCATCTCATGATATTTGATTTCACTTCTCACCATATGCTATCTCATGCCATAGTCCTTGTACCCTTCAATTCTGACTTGAAATGCTCCCCACATGAGATTTATGATGTGTTACAATGCATAACCAACTTGTTTATTGAGTTTTCTTGAGTTTTGCTTTGGTGCCTTAAGATGCAAGTAAGCCATTTCCAAAGCATCCCTATGATCTAGGCCTCAAATCAAAATTGTGGATGAACCATTGTTCTTAGAATTCCTTTTGGAGTCAAAATGACCTATTATATGACATGGTTTAGATGTACAACTTGTGATTTCCAATTTTCAATTTTAACTTATTTAACTTATGCCTCCATTTTAGGCCATTTTTATCACTTTTTGATACAAGCCTTTTCAACATCTCATGACCTCCCTACTAGCCTTAAAACATCATTCTAAGCAAGTTTGATGTTGAAGATTTTTCCATTTGAAGCTTGGAAATAGGAGATATGGCCTTATGCTTGAAATGACCTATAACCTCCAAATGACCAAAATGCCCTTGACTTGTCAAAGCCATAAGTTGAGTTCTACAAATCCTATCAAGGACTTCTAGTACTCTATAGAAAGCTAAGAAGATGCTCTACAACATTCATGTTAACCAAGAATTCATAGGAATCATCCTACTAGGGAAAAAGTTGGATGCAAGTTGGGAGACTTTCAAGGACCCAGATTCACATACCTCAGATGACCTGTAATTTGTCAAAGTCATAACTTGAGCTCTACAAATCCTATCAAGGACTTCTAGTACTCAAATTAAAGCTAAGAACAAGCTCTACAACATTCATGTTGACCAAGAATTCATAGGAATCATCCTTATAGCATCTCAATGCATCATTCCTTGATCACATGGCTCTTGGATTAGGTCTCAACCCTCTCCAAATCATCAGTTGACCTAGGGTTGACCTAGTCAAACCCTAATTCCACCACTCATGGTTGAATCTTCTGAATTCTTGTGCAATGAACTCTCTAGGCTTCATGATGGCTTTCAAGACATCTCATAAGCTTTCTCAAAGCTTCAAGTCCATCCTCATAGTCTCAGAATCATCTGAGGAGCTCCCACAACCCTCAAGTTATGAGACATACAACCTTGGTTTCAACCAATCCCTCTGAGGATCTCTTGAGTTCTCTGACAAAGGTATCAACCTTTGAACACTTGAACAAACTTCTTGGCTTTCTTCATAGCCTCATATAACTCTTGCTAGGTAATCATACCTCTTGATCTACTGCCCACATATCAATGAGATGCAGATGATGAATACAATGAACCACAAACTTGGTAAATAAATGTTGGTCAAATTTTGGGGTGCAACAACCATTAGAGTTACTTCACATTGATCTGTTTGGACCAGTGAAAACTACATCCATCAGAGGCAAGAAGTATGGATTAGTCATTGTTGATGACTACAGCAGATGGACATGGGTGAAATTCCTAAAACACAAGGATGAGTCACATTCTGTGTTCTTTGACTTCTGCAAACAAGTCCAGAATGAAAAAGATTTTAAAATTGTTAAAGTCAGAAGTGATCATGGAGGTGAATTTGAAAATAAATATTTTAATGAAAATGACATTGCTCATGATTTCTTCTGCCCTAGAACTCCACAACATAATGGAGTTGTAGAGAGGAAAAATAGAACATTGCAAGAAATGGTCAGAACCATGATCAACGAGACTAATCTGGCAAAGCATTTTTGGGCAGAAGCAATAAACACAGCTTGTTATATTCAGAACAGAGTGTTTGTACGACCTCTTCTGGAGAAGACTCCCTATGAATTGTGGAGGAATAGAAAGCCCAACATTGCTTATTTTCATCCTTTTGGATGTATGTTATATGTTGAACACTAAAGAGAATCTGAACAAGTTTGATTCTAAAGCACATAAGTGCTCCATGCTTGTCTATTCTGAACGCTCTAAAGGCTATAGAGTATACAATACTGAGACACAGATTGTGGAGGAATCTATACATGTTAGATTTGATGATAAGCTTGGCAATCAAAAGCCAAAGCAGGTTGATAATTCTGCAGATAGATAAGTCATTCTCACAGACTCTGAAGTCTCAGAGGCAGAAAAGACTCAAGTGAAAGAACCAGAAGCAATGCCAGATGCAACTCCATTGGCTGCTCAGATGAATAGTTTGAATATCTCTGAAGAACCTAATGTTAAAGGATTATCTTCCAGAATCAAGGCCTCTCACCTAGAGGATGTGATCATTGGAAAGAAGGATGACCCTATAAGAACAAGATCCTACCTCAGATCATCTGAAGCGTCATTATTTGGTTTGGTGTCAGTTATTGAACCAACTTCTGTGGATGAAGCTCTGCAAGACAATGACCGGATAATTGCCATGTAAGAAGAGCTCAATCAATTCACAAGAAATGACGTTTGGGATTTGGTTCCAAGACCAAAAGGATTCAACGTGATTGGAACTAAATGGGTATTCAGAAACAAACTTAATGAGCAAGGAAAAGTCTTAAGAAATAAGGCAAGACTAGTAGTTCAGGGTTATAGTCAGCAAGAAGGAATTGACTACACAAAGACTTATGCTCCTGTGGCCAGGTTAGAGTCTATTCGTTTACTCATTTCTTTTGCTGCACAAAATAACATCACTCTATATCAGATGGATGCTAAGAGTTCCTTCTTAAATGGAATTATAGAAGAGGAAGTCTATGTTCATCAACCTCTTGGTTTTGAATGTGATAAATTTCCAGAACATGTTTTTAAACTTAAGAAATCTCTTTATGGTTTAAAACAAGCTCCTAGAGCTTGGTATGAGAGATTAAGTAATTTTCTTCTGGAGAAAAACTTTATCAGAGGCAAAGTTGACACAACTCTCTTCTGTAAAACATTTAAGAAAGATCTATTAATTTGTCAAATATATATAGATGATATTATATTTGGATCTACCAATATTACGCTGAGAAAGGAGTTTGATCTTTCTATGCAGGCTGAATTTGAGATGAGCATGATGGGAGAATTGAGATTCTTTCTGGGAATTCAAGTCAACCAAACTCCAGATTGCACTTACATTCATCAGACTAAATATGTAAAAGAGCTTCTGAAGAAGTTCAACATGACTGATAGTAAGTTAGCAAAGACTCCAATGCATCCAATAAGCACTCTTGGTAAGGAAGAGGTAAGTAAGAAAGTAGATCAGAAACTCTACAGAGGTATGATTGGATCTCTTCTATACTTAACTGCTTCTAGACCTGACATTTTATTCAGTGTATGCTTGTGTGCTAGATTCCAATCAGATCCTAGAGAATCATACTTAACAGCTGTTAAGAGGATTCTAAGGTATCTGAAAGGTACTACTAATATGGGTTTGTGTTACAGAAAATCTGATGAATTTTAACTAGTTGGATTCTGTGATGCTGATTACGCTGGAGACCGAGTTGAAAGAAAAAGTACTTCCGGAAGTTGCCAATTTCTGGAAAGTAATTTAATCTCCTGGTACAACAAGAAACAACCTACAATTGCTCTATCAACTACAGAAGCAAAATATATTGTTGCTGCTGGATGTAGCACACAAATGCTCTGGATGAAGAGTCAGTTAGAAGACTATCAGATCTTTGAGAGTAATATTTCTATATTCTGTGATAATACTTCTGCTATATGCTTATCTAAAAATCCTATTTTACACTCTAAAGCTAAGCATATAGAAATTAAACATCACTTCATTAGAGACTATGTTCAGAAGGGTATTATAAACTTAGACTTTGTTGATACAGATCATCAATGGGCTGATATTTTCACAAAACCCCTTGCTGAAGATAGGTTTAAGTTTATTCTGAAAAATATTGGTATGAAATTTTGTCCAGAATAAAATTTATCAGAAGCAACTTTATCCGATGAAAAATGTTTAAACTATGAAGTATTTCATCTGTCATTTATTCAAACTCTTGAATTATTATTTCTGTGTGTATTTGAACTGACAAGTCTCAGAGGATCTGAACGTTGGCTAATGTTTCATTTCTCAAAGAGTTTTCAGAAGCACATGCAAGCAAACACGCGTAACTCAGAATTTGAAAAAGATGGAGTGCACAATACTGAAAAGACGTTTGAGGTACTGTTTGAATATTTGGTTTCTCGTTTTCCCCCCAAATTGTCAGAATCATTAATGCTTGAAATGATTATATTATTTTTATTAAATGCTATTAAATGCTAAATGTGAACGTGCTGAACGTGTGACTTTTTGTGTGCCCTAATTTGTCTCTATAAATTCCACATCTCACAACATTTCACATTTTTCACTCTCACGAACACTTGTATGCATTTCTGCTTATTCCATTGTTTTCATCTCTCTCCCAAACCCAAAACCGTTCGTAACCCTAATCATTCAACTTCTTTAACAATGGCTACTTCTTCTTCAACCTCTGCTCAATTCCAATTTACCATGGCAGCTGTATCATCTTCTAAACTGGGTGTTGTTCCTTTCAAGAAACCTGTTAGAACAAATCTCACACCTGTTGAGAAACTGGAAGTTTTGTGTGAATCCATGGTGGATTTTGCTTCATTGGCTGAAAATGGATTTAATCTGCGTTCTATCATTGATGCTCAAGGATGGACAAAGTACTTTGATAGACTGTTTGGGCCAGTTTATCCAGTTTTGGTAAAAGAATTCTGTATTCATGCTCATGCTTATCCCAAGTTTATTGTGTCATCTGTTCTGGGAAAAGAAATTGTGATTACTGAGGATCTTATAAGAAAAATCATTGGATACGAGGAAACTGATGGAGTTTCTCATCTAACTGAGCGTGTCAATATGAAAGCTGTTTATGAAGAGGTGATTGCTTCTGGAGAACCCTCTAACAAGTTCAAAGATTTGAAGCCAAATTACAAGATCTGGGCTAAAATCTTCATGGGTTGCATTCATCACAGAAAGTCTACCAACTCTCATGACTATGTGAATAATGATCAACTTTACTTCATGTTCTGTCTTAGTCAGAGCACGAAGGTAGATCTGCCTCATCTACTCTTCTCTCATCTTTGGAATCATGTTAAGGCATCCAGAGAAGACATGAAGGCAAAACAGGAAAATGGTAGAAATTGGATCCCTTGTAGAAGGTTGATTTCAAACATTCTGACAGAGAATGGTCTGGTGGAGCATCTGCATGTGGCTGGACTGAAAGAAGAACTTATAGCCATTCTTGGAAAAGTTCTGAATGCTAAAAGTTTACAGAGGCTGAAAGTAATAGATGAACTAACTTCTGTTCCTGACAAACTCAATACAAAAGAAGTAAGCAAACGAAGAATTGTGGTAGATAATTTTCCAACGTTTTATGCAGAAGAACCAAAGGAAGTTCTGATCAAGTTTGTCGGATCTTGTATGGAACAAGGACTTCCAGTTCCAGAAGGATTTATAAATCGTGAACCTATGCCAGATCTCTATGGAGAACATAAGAGGCAAAGAAAACAGGATTTAGAAGAAGAAGAAGCCGCAGGCGCACAACAAAAAAAGCAGAAAACTTCTGAAGAACCTCAGAAGAAGAAGAAAAGAAAAGCTTATGGAGAAGCTCCTTCTGCTCCTATCAAACGCATCAAGAAAACAGGTACTAAATCATCCTTACCTATTATTTCTGAAATTGCTATAGAATCATCAACAATTAGCTCTGTTCCTGAACCTCCAGCTTCTAAACAAACTGCATCTAATACCACACAGTTACAATCATCTGAACCACCAAAAAATAATGAACCCATAACATCTGAACAACCTGAACAACCAAAAACCTTTGAACCAAAATAATCTGAACCTCAAGGTCAAACACCACCAGAAAAACCAACTCCACAACAACCAGAACCCCAACAAACAGAACCAGAAGAAATTTTATCTTCTGTTCCTCAACCAGAAATTCCTGAACCAGAACCTATCCAACCCTCTGAACCCTTCATACCTTATTCATAAATTCTGGATATGCAACCCCTCGAAACTCTCTTTGAAGTTTCTTCTACATCTTGTCATTCACCTGAATCATCTAATTCTTCTGAATTTGATGTACACCCTAAAGTAAACTCACCCCCATCTCTTTGCGGCTATGAACCAAGATCATCTGATTTTTTTTCTTTTGCCTCCTTGAAACCTTTACCATCTGATCCCCTTCCCTCTGGATTAAAACTCAAACACTTTGTGATAAAACCAAGGCAATCTGCCTTCATTCCATATTCTTTTAATCCCAGAACTATTATTCCATCTATACATAGAATCAAACCATTCTTTCACCTCATGCTTGCTCAATCAAAACCACCATATCCTCGTCCTCTGTTCATTATCCCAACCTTTACCATACCACCCCCAACAGATCAATCCAAACCATCAACTCTGGAAGCCTTTCTTAAACCTAAATCTAGGATAAATGTTGATGTTTTATTTTCTACTTTCAAGAAAGAAATAAGGATGAGTTTAGACTCTGTGAAGAAGAGATGCCTCTCAAGCATTAATTCAGATGACTCTGATGCTATTTGGAATAGTTTCATCTCCAGATTTAACACTGTTGCTTCAAATCTGAAGAATGTCTGCTTTGACGATGCGAAGATCAGATTCGCTGAGTTTGCCAGAACCATGCTATGGAATGTGAAAAGATCTCCAACATTGCTTCTCGAAGATGCACCCTCAACTTCTGGAGTTTCTGCTACTTCTGAGACTATTGAAGGATCTGCTTCTGAAGTCATTCTGAAAGAATATCCTTTAGCTTTGATGATTGTTGCCAAACCATCTGAATCTGTGGCTCTAGAATCTACAACTGCAATGGATATTGACTCTGCTCCTACTCCTGCTTCTGAATCTGCTCCCTCTACTTCTTCTGAAGTTAAGAAAGAGAATCCAAACTTAGAAGACAAGATTGTTGTGTTGGAAGCTGGTCAATCTGAGATAAAATCCTGGATGGCAAGGCAAGATCAGAAGACTAACAACATTGAGAAATGGATGTCCAATCAAGAACAATCTTCATCTGAGATTACCAACCTTCTGAAGATGCTTCTCTCTAAACAATCTTAGTTTTATGTTTTTGTATCTGATGTTTGAGCACTTGTTTGCATTTCTCATCTGATGTTTTTTTATCTGAATATTTTAATGAATGAATCTATGAATGTTTTCTCTATATGTATATATCTTTTCTCTCTGTTTCCTTTTATTTGTCTTTAAAAAGTTTCTTTTTGATTATGACAAAAAGGGGGAGAAAATGAAATTCTGACTGTTTAAATAAACTTTACCTGAATGGAATTCAGACATATCAAATCAAAACTAACATGAATTTTTAGTCTTTCAGAACAATAATGATAAATCTGACAAAATTCATTAAAGTAACTCTGAGATCCCCAAATCAAATTTTACCCAATCAGGCTCTGATTCTGAAACGTTCATCCAAATCAAGCTATGATTCTAAAAAGAATACTCATGCAAAAAGGGAATTTTCCATTCTTTCTTAGTATTCAATTCAGGGGAAGATTCATAATCTCAGGGGGAGTTATATTTTATCTCTTTATTGAACAAAATTTCCTATGTTTTTGTCATCATCAAAAGGGGGAGATTGTTATAACACAAATTGGTTCTTAATTATATCTCTATGTTTTGATGATAACGCTAATGAAATTTTGTATTAAGAAATTATATACTCTAAATTTGTTCAAGTATTTTTTGTTGCAGATATGAAATTTAATATTCTTTCAAAAGCAAAAATGAATCTGAACATTGAACTACGCAAGGCTCTGAGCGTCAGAAGCATCTCGTTAGAAGACTCTGAGCGCTGCCTACAGAAGAATCTGAAGCAGAAGCTACAGAAGCATCTGAAGTGTAGCTGAAGACTTTGTATGAAGAGTTTCAGGCATTGTTTATCAGAAGACTCTGATAATACTGTTCGCTGCAAGTACTGAGGATCTGATCTCCAAACTCTGCTCTGATTGTTACTCACGCTGAAGCACACTTGCTGCAACACTCTGATACAACTAACTCTGATAACATCAAGACTCTGATCACTCGAGGCTCTAATATTGATTGCTGTTAAATAGAAGCTTGTTGAAGAAGATTATTCAAAGATATATCCGTTGGCATATTCCAAACGTCTCTTTCCTCTTTTATGCTAGACACAGGAACTCAGGCAAAAAGGATTTCTCTAAACGTTCTACTTTTAGGAAAGGTCAAGTCATGTGAAGACAAAAGGCTACAGCTAATTTGCAGTACACGGTCTTCAAGCTTGCAACATCTTGGAAATCTTTGTCAATAAAAGCAAGCCTTCAACAACTTTCTACAGTTGATGTATTTTGACGAAAATTGATAAAAACTATTGAAAACTCTCTCAAAGCTCTCATACAAATTATATTTCTTTGTTGAATAGTTTCATTCGTTCTTAATCTTAAGTGTATAAATCACAGTTGTGATATAGCTTTCATAGAAGCATTTTAAACACTTGTTTAGTTTACATTTGATTGTAAAAGTTCCTTAAGAAGAACAAGTTATGGTCAATAGTTCTTGAGAAGACTAAGACAGTTGTTCTTAGTGGTTGAAATTGTAATATGTTTGATTATAGTAGATTAAGTCCTTGTGGAGAAAGGCAAATCACTCTTGATATGGTGGATTGGATTAGTTGAGTTCAACGAACCAGGATAAAAATCTTTGTGTTTTTATTGCCATAATATTTTAAAAACCCTTATTCAACCCCCTTCTAAGTATTTTCTCACCTTCATCAAACACTTATGATATGTATATGTATATGAATTATGTTGTGATATATGATCAAATGCAAATGCAGACACAGACGACAAGGCTCGACTCTTATGGTGAGATGACAAGACTGGAAGACTGATTCCTCAACACGGAGATCACTGTCATTCTGCTTAGGGACCCAAGATGTTACTGCTGAACACATCTCTGCCACACTTCTAAACTATCTCAAGTTAATGATACTTGTAGGAAGGATTCAGAGTTGCTTGGGGATTTTCCAAGTAAACTGCCCCAGATTAGCTGTCTGTTATAGATGAGCTGATAATTGCTTTAGCTTGTCTGATTCTTGAAAATAACTGCTTTATTGTGCCCTCGGAAGGCTTGCCCCATTTTGAGTCTTGAAAGGTCTTATGAATAAACAAATTCTGAGAAGGACTTGCCCATGACAAGATCACTTGACCAAGTTTCTCAATGTTTGAAAATTCCTTGAGGAAAGCCAGTTTGCAAACAAAAGTATTCATACAAACATGGTAATGTAAAGTTCATGCAACATTTGAAATCAAAAATCATTTTTGAAAGATGCAACATAAATGAGTCATTGGTCAGAACACAGTGGTTCGAAACATTAAAAAATATGAAGCAAAGGTGTAATGCCAAAATAATTGATTCACAAAGATCTTTTGGAGTCAGTTTACACAACCTTGTTGTAGTATGCTTTCAAAATAACCTTGCTTCAGTTAGGTCTTTTGAGGATTGTAACGTGGCCTGATTCACGGTTTAAGAAACAAAAGAGAAAGGCTCAAAGTTTATTTGTACCCATCCAATCTACGTGATGATCTCTGATCCTATGCTCAGTTAACTCAAACTATACATTCAGGTTCCCATAAGTTAGGAATTGCACTGATAATAGTAATGATGGTTCAGAAGTCAACAAACTTTTTGAAAAGGCAGTTACTGTTTCTTTACAACATTTAGTTAATCTAAAATTGAGGATTTACATGGTGAAAGGTTTAAAGATCTCCTCTTTTATTATCCCTAACTTGTGCCTGAACTGTTTCTTGTGAAGATTACAGTCAGCGGGATGCCCTAGTTTTGCCTAAGTCTCTTTCATAGGTTTTGACTTAGCGGGCTTTTTTTTTCTTTTGATTTTTTTTATAAAAGAAATTGTATGCCTAGCTTAAACGATCACGGTAAACCATCATTGGCATTTTGGCTAGAAAACATCTTCGACACTTGCTTGCTGTGTGCGAAGGAAAACTCGTGAATGCAATCTTTATATGAAAGGTGTATTGCAGGAAAGCACAACCGAGTTAACTGAGAACTACCCATGCCCCAGGTTAAGATTGCGGGTTTTTTTGTAAAGAAAGAAACTCCAACTTCTAGGCTCGAAGGGGTTGACAAGGGAATAACTTCCTTATTTCTCCAGTGTTTGGGGGATTGAAACAATGCCTTACATCGTCAACAAAGTTTGATTGAAAGTATACCAACAACAATTATGGATAATATGTTTTCATCATCCTCTCTCAAATATTTTCATAATCAAAAGTCTGGACAATAAATAAATATTTGAAAGATAAAGTATAAAAGTGCAAATAATAGACAAAATGAATTGAAATCAAAAGTCGCAATGCTCATTTCATTGATATGAAAGTACAAACATAATTTGAAAGCAAACATCTTAAAAAAAATGAAGGAAAGTACAAACAACGAGAAACAAGAGGCCTAGTGACTAAATCAGGACAAGGATGAGCCGTCTTGTATGAAACACTGGCGTTTAGGAAGACAACCTGTTGAAGTCAGTCTGAAGCTTCACTTTTGATGCACTGGCAAGGGATTGTTCTGGACATTCGGATGACTACCTTAAAATCAAGGATTCCAGTTCTAATCAACTCACGCACTCTGGCTTTTAGTGCATAACAATGTTCCAAGTCGTGGCCTGGGGCACCCTCATGAAAAGCACAATGGATGTAACACCCCACTTCCCAAATCAATTAAAATATAAACATTATAAATAAACATCAGAGTTCTTCCACCCAAAGTGGGATATGACATCATAAAAATCCAACACATACTTCATTAAAAATGTTTTCACCAAAATACAGCGGAAACTGTTCATATAACAAAATACATCAAATTCATGATACGTCACAAGAAAAGAAATAAGTTCAATAAAACAACTAAAAACAACCAAGTCCCGTGCTACGTATCAGAGCATCCTAAGACTCGACTGACACACCACAAATCCAAGCTAGCTAAGTACCTGGATTATTGGTACTTCCGAAGAAGCACAAACCACAACAACAACAAAGGGGTGAGAAAACATGATCAAAATATATCGGTAATTACATACATGAAGTAAAGGTAGTAACTACAACAGTCATATCAATCATCACCCAACATTCACCAAACACGACATATAGTCCACCAATCAACATAATACGTCATAGAAAGCCTCATATATTGCTGAGAAAATCAATAAGCCGAGGGTACAATATCACTGAGAGTACAATAAGAAGGCATGACCTCAACCAACAATCCTGGTGATGGTCAGCACTATGCAAATAAAGCATACAAGTTACTATATGAAATGATCAAATCCTCCCAAAAGTCTGGTACTCTTTTATCAACTTCTTGGTCTCCGGATGGCTTGGTCGATCAAGCAGCCCTTCAACAAGTTGGTTTCTTTTCTTAAGAACACGGCGCACGTCTTCAGTAGTTTCTTCCCACGTTGCTTCTCCGAAGCAATCTTCTAGCTTTCGCTTCTGAGACACCGCTTCATCTCTGGATTTGATTGCCTTGTTCAGTGCATGCTGGACACTATACCGGGTCATCACTTCTTCCTCGCACTTCTTGATGCTAGACTTCAACTTCTCTTCGAGGTCGGAGATTTGCTGTTTCAGCTTATCTTCCCTCATCTTATTGTTGGTGAGAGTAGCATTCCAAGTCTTATTGCAAGAGGAGATTTCTCGGTGTGCTGCGTCGAGCGCCTTCTTTTTGGCTTCCAGCATGTCATGGGAGCTTCTGAACTCTTGCCCCAGACGTTCGCGCTTCTTCCTCTCCTCAGCCAACTCAGCCCCTAATCTGTTCATTAGCTCAATCTGCTGTTGGAAAGCATACACGGCCTTGTTTTTCTCACTGCGTACCTGGGCTAACTCTTGCTCTAACCCTTCATTAATCTTCACCAAGGCTTCCTTTTCCTTCACAACTTGCTCGTAGACTTCCCTAGAAACAGTAGTTGGCTCCGCTACCGGAATGGGAACAAGAATTGGTGCATCTGGAAACGGCATCCTCAACTGACTAGCCCTCTCCTGAATCCAAACTCTATAAGGTGCATAGGCCTGACAGTCATTCTTTCCTAACAAAGGCTTCCCTCTGCGGTTAATACGCGTCCAGGCATGTTGCAACTTGGCTAATAACTCCCCCTTCACGTCACCTGTGAAGTACAGAGATTCCTGTACTTCTTCCTCCTGAGGTGGATTCTTCAGCGCATATCCAAACTGACGAATGAATAGAGAAGGGTTGTAATTGATACACCCTTTTCTTCCTATCAGCGGCACATTAGGGTACCCAGAACAACTGAAGATGAGCTCAGATCCCAACAGGTCTCGATCAAACCACACAACGTCTTCGGAATATAGCCTCATCAGGCGCTCTGACCAACTGGCTGAGGTTGCACTGTCTGCAAAGGGTCCCTTCATGGGGAGATGACTTTTGAACCACATATTCAACAGAGGAGTACAGCAGTAAACAACTTTTCCCCTTCGGTTTTCGTTCTTGTAGTGCAATGAGTGGTAGAAGTCTCCGATCAACGTTGGCACTGGATTGCCGGCAGCGAACAGATAGAAAGCATCCAAGTCCACAAAATTGGGCAGGTTAGGAAACAGCACAATTCCATAAATGCATAGAGCCAAAATAGCGTTGAAAACCACCCAACAACCGCTCTTGGCGTACTCTTGAGCTTTGCCAACCAAGAAATCGAGAGAGAAACCGGGAACTCCGAGCCAAGAAGTCACTAACAACTCAGCAGCGTTCATATGCAAGGCTTTGGCTAAGTCCTCCAGCTTGGGCTCAGCAGCAGAGTGAATAAAGGGAACCTTGTTCTGCACGGGAAGCTCAGTAAACTCCACATACTCCTCAATGGTAGGTCCTAGAATGAAGTCAGCAAAAGTAAGGCATCTCAATGCGGGGTCATAGAACTGCATCAAGGTGTATAGCCCGTTCATCTCATCAGCAGTGGGCTTACAGACTAATCTCAGTAATCTCCCATGACTCATTCTGAAGCTTCTCCTAACCTCCTCATCGGCAAGAGATATCAGACCAAGCAAAGAAGTAATATCAGGTGAAGGCAGCTTATACGCAACTGTTTTCCTCAAACCAGCCATAATCAATACTCAGAAGTCTGGGCACTAGAACCGGGGAATATGCAAATGCACCTGCAGCACAGACACACGTTAGTGGAATGCAAGTGGTAATGGATATGCAGGCAATGCAATGCAAGTAACATGCAACAGGGACCAAAGCTGTAGCTGAATAGCCTGAACCCAACCAAGAAAGGTCTCAGATAGACCATCCAGAAATCATCAAACCCTGGTCTCAGATAGACCTAAAACAAAGCTCCAACACAGACCTCAAACCATAACTCCAACTGGTCTCTGGTAGACCTCAAATCACATCTCCAATTGGTCTCTGACAGACCTCAGAACTCTCCAACTGGTCTCTGACAGACCTCAGAACACTCCAACTGGTCTCTGACAGACCTCAGAACACATCTCCAAATGGTCTCTGACAGACCTCCTAACTCTCCATAAATACCCAGGATCTCTGATCAAGAAATAACCGGTAGTCTGAAGGTCTAGTTACCTGCATAACCCCAAACCCTCTCACAGGTGGATGTCCTAGTAACTGACAAAAGTATGGCATCCTATGCGGTCGTCGGCGTCACAGACTTTCAGGGTTGATGATACGATTCCCAGAAGGAGTGGCATCATCAAATCCTGAAGAGGCCTCACTTAGCCAACTTCCAAATGATCGGTTCCCGGAGTCGACAATTCAGCTGACCAACAACCCCTTCGACCCAAAGGGTAGAAAAAGAAGCCAACCAGAAGAACCTCGTCCGAGTGTAGATTTCATGAGACACTAATGCAAGCAAAGCCGGCACGTGCCCACTACTTTCTACTCTAATTCTAGGTGCACTCAAGCCCAGGTCCGGCTTATCTCTCAATATCAGAACACCCGTCACACCCCAATACAGCAATAATAATATATACAAAGCTGAAAATAAAGGTCAGAAATATACAATAACTCCATACAAAATCCTCGACGGGAAAACAGGCGCTAGGATTGACTCTCTTAAAGGGACGTTGGATCCCAAATGCATAAGAACTATCGCAGTCCCTAGCAGCCAGGGGACGTTGGATCCCCAGCAGAGTCGCCAGCTGTCGCTACTGCGAAAATCGGCGCCGGCTGAACAGAAGAGTCGCCACCGTGCGTTATTTATCCCACGGGAGGGAAAGGAAACGCTCAGAGTAAACCTCGCATAACACGTGAAAGGTATGGTCGTCGCAACCAAAACCTGGGTTCGGGAGTCGGTTACGCAAGGGGAAGGTATTAGCACCCCTCACGTCCGTCGTACTCGACGGGATCCACGCTTGTTTTCGGGTATGGATTGTTATTCTATCTAAACTATAGGTCAAGGGTTAAAAAAGAAAAGAAAATGACTCGGCAAAGTATCGCACTTTATGCCTACGTATTCCCGTCTGGAACGAGAAATCAGAGTCAACGTAGTTCGCCTACCTACGGGAAAGGAGGGGAAGGTTGCTCGCTAGGATATCGCATCCTATGCCTACGTACTTCCACACAGCATGGAAGATCAGAGCAAACGTAGTTCGGGCCACGTGCGACACAAGCTTGTCTTGGTTGATTTTATTCCTTCTGAAAAAGGTTTTCCTTGATTAGCAGTCCCGGCGGACAAAAATGACGTCTTGATGAGTTCACATTCTTTTACGGAAGAAGTGTCTTTTATTGTGTTTGAAATCTTTATGTGTTCTTCTGTTTGTTTTGAGAAAGAAAGAGACAGAACTCTAACCTACGGTTGCAAAGGGAAACAAACTAACCTAAGGTTATCATGCATGGGTTAAGACCTAGTGTCTATCATGCTCCTCTCTTGCACGGAGAGAAACAAAGATCCTAAGGGATAGGCAGAAACAGAAACAATATCAGATATATATACAGTAAAACAGTAAAATGCATGGATGCAACAGTACAAGCGAGGCAAGGGAGCCCCACTCAACCTCGAACCTAGAAAACAATAGGCAAAAGTGAACAGGCTTCACTTTCAACCCAACAGGGTAAACAGCAAACAATACAGTCAGGAAAACCAATCAATACATCAAGAGATGAAACACAGCAAAATAAACAGCCACAGCAGCTCTGCATCAATATCCATCTTCAAGTCATCTCCAATCAGATACAAGCTTCAGTCAGCAGCAGTCTCTATCTTCATGGCCTTCAGGTAAGGGCTTTGATCATCTGCCTTCCATCTGCAATGGCTTTTCTTCAAGTCTCAGGCTCTAGGATGAACATCAGTCAACCAGATGAGGTGAATGAATGTTAGACAGTTAATTACCTACTAAGGGTGGTTCATCAACTGTTAACATTAAACAGAAAGTTTCCTCTCAAAAGTTCTATCTTTCAAATATATTCACTGATCCTTCCAAAGGAAGGAGGTGGATATTTGAAAGAGACTTTGAATCATAGAGAAAGGATAGAGGCAAACAAAGCCATCTATGTTTGAGAAGCAAGCTTTCTAATCTAGAGCTTTGCCTAGCTCCTAGACCCTAGTCTCCTCAGCAGCTGCTGGCAAGAACCTCCTCCTCAACTCTGACAGTTAATCTTCAATCTCTGGATCTCCAATGGTCTTCCTCTCCTCAAATCTTCAGCTCTCCCAAGCCCCCAGACAACCCCAATACCCAAGCAAGCAAGCAATAATCCCCAGAGGGCACACCACACCAGTCAATCAGATATACAATACAATAATAGCAGTAGGGGAATCCTGACTTTTTCTAAGGGGATCTAGTAACTACCCATAGCCCCCATAGTCCCATAACTAAACTGTTCAAACCCTAAGCCCTAAGGGAAAGGAATCAAGCCTCCTAAGTCATCACCTAAAACCCTAATTTTATCCATGTTATTCACACTTACACTAAGCATCTAAATTTAATTTCTAAAAATGGGAACTAAATTGAATCTACAAGTTCAATGTCTAATCTAAACAACCTAAAAAGAATGGATGAAAAATA
Source organism: Lathyrus sativus (assembly GCA_963859935.3). Classification (NCBI taxonomy): domain Eukaryota; kingdom Viridiplantae; phylum Streptophyta; class Magnoliopsida; order Fabales; family Fabaceae; genus Lathyrus; species Lathyrus sativus. The sequence continues at coordinate 118,602,238 of OZ012735.1, forward strand.
TGAAAGTATCTAATAGAACAAAAATTAATAAAATCATGTATGAAATGGAACCATTTAAAATGTCATTTATTTAGAAAATATGGGAAAAATATCAAATAAAAAATAAAATGCCATTTTTATTTTTTATAATTTTCTTGACATCATAAAGAAAATAATGCAAAAAGAATGAATCAAAAATGATTATTTTGCTATTTATTATGGATTTTAGAAGATGCATGAAAAAAAATTAAAGAAAATAAAAGAAAATAGAAAGAAATAAAATGGGGGGGGGGGGGGTGAGAAAAGCAGGGCCAGACAGTTCAAATGATTGGGCTTCACGCGCGTGGGGGTGTCAATAGCATCTGAGCCCATTTCCCTCTATTTAAATGAAACGGTGCGTTTCAACATTTAAAATCTCCCTCCGTTTTTTCTTTTAATCGTGACCATTGGATCCTGGGTTCAGTCAAAGTCCAACAAGCGATCGTGTGGCTCTGGGGTTGTCTTCAACCTTAGAAACCCTAGGGTTTCTGAAACTTTATCACCATGCGCGAACTTCCAATTCTCTGTTCTCCATCAATTGTCTATGAAATCACATGCTATGAAAAGCAAACTTGGTCCATTTTCTTCCCTCTACACAACCCTATCAATAATTCCTTCTAAAACTCAGCCAAACTCCAAACCCGATAGGTGTAACAGTTTGGTTCCACCATGATCACCTGTCATCAACCACTTCCAATTCTTCCAAATCTTATCCTAACCTAATCTATACCTCACACTGATCATTTTAAGCCATAGATCCAAGATTATCATGCCATGAACTATGAGTTACAAGTCCTAACAGATTTGGTACACCATGATCAACCTTCATGAAACTTCTCCAAACTCACCAAAATCAATCATCTAACCTACCTTAACCGTTCTATGCTAACAAATCACCATGATTCTACCTAAACTGAGCAAATCGAAGAGGAAACTAACCTGGTGCAATTGGGGAAAACAGGTATGCAACCCTTGGAATTAGGTGCTTGCAGTGCTTGAAGCTTGCTCAGTGTCTTGAATTAAGAGTTCTGTATGCAATAATCCGTGTGTAAACCTCCTAAATCTTGGACTTGAGATCTTCTTGCAATTTGAATGAAGAAGATGAATAGCACAATCTTTGACCAATTCAACCAATTCTTTGATACAATTCTGACCTATGAATGATCTAGATGATGATCCAATCAAGAATAGCAAGAATTGATGGAGATTATGGAGAGTTTGTGAAGCTTATGCAAAAATGAGAAAGTGTGAAAACTTGAAGTTTTTGAGCAAATGGAATCACCAACCCTTGCATGAAGCTCTTCATATCAATATATACATGAGTTTAGAAACTCCTAGAACCTTGGAGAAGTTTCCCTTACACTTTCCCTTTCAATTTTGGATTATGTTACTTTTAATTCAAGCAACCATGGATAACTCACAAATCATGACCTAAGATCAAAATTCCACTTTAGCCAATGTCTTTAGAATGCTTTTTCCATTCAAAATGACCTATAATTTTGCATCATTTGGCCAAGATATGAAAAATACCATTTTTAAAGCCATTTTCCTTCATTAAATTCACCAATTTTGAAATCTTGTGCTATGGACATTTCCAATCTCTCATGGTCACTTTTCTAGACTCAAAATGTCATTTGGAGCAAGTTTGATGTTGTAAGTTTTTCCATTTGAGGCCTCCTTGTATGAGTTTTGGACATAGATTAAAATGACCTGTAATTCACAAATGACCAAAATACCCTTTGCTTGCCAAGACCATAAGTTGAGTTCCACACATCACATGAAGGCATACTATACCATTCTAGAAAGCTAAGACAATGAGGAATAATTCTTATGTTAACCAGAAATTCATTTGAAATCTCCTTGAGGGGTAAAAATTGCTTGGAAGCCAAGTCACTTTCACAGACAAAATTTCAGATACCTCAGATGACCTGTAACTTGCAAGGACCATAACTTGAGTTCTATAAATCTCCTTGATGTCTTCCACCACTCAAATTAAAGGTCTTGAGATCCTCTACAAGTTTCATGTTGGCCAAGGATCCATTTGAAGCTTGAATTTTGACTTATCTTGCTTGGAAATTTGACCCAAACTAGGGGATTTTACATAGAAACCCTAATTTAGAAACTCCTCCTTTCCTTGATTTCTCTTGAATTCTTCTTAGCATAACAACATATCCTTGTTCTCCATGTCAAATGATGAACCCCACATCTCTCCAATAGCCCTTAATGCCTTCAACTCAATCAATTGACCTAGGGTTGACCTAGGGTTGACCCAGATGAAACCCTAGTTGACTGCCTTTAACTGCAATTCTTGTGATCACATCCACCACTTGTTTTCTTCTCCAAATGACTTTCTAAGTCTCTCATGATGTCTAGATATTCTCCATGCCTTCAATTCACAGCTTATACTTTCCTTGATGATCCCCAGATACCCTCAGCCAGGAGATAGATGAACTGCTTGACCCATTGACTTGATAGCTTTCAAATTCTTTTCTGATGACTTGAATGAGATGGAATTAGGATAATAACCTCTTGATAGGCCTCTAGAGATGAGAATAATGATTGGCCCCCTGTTGAATGACTTGCTATGCTTATGCTATGCAAATGGTTAGGCTATGTACATGACTCTATATGCAAATGCTAATGATATTGAAACATAAACCAAATGAATAAGGTTGAGCAAATTTTAGGGTGCAACACAACGCAACACCATGCATGCGGTACCGACTCATTGGTTCATTCCATGTGAACCCGGATAGATCACATACACCCACCCTTGGCCATGATCCGTCCCCACCAATTCCCCACTCAAAGGAATACAAATGGATCACATACACTCCATCGAGCAATGACTCATTCCACCAACACTTCATAATATGCATGACACCAAATGCACACAAATCAACACAAGCATACATTGTGCATACGATTCTCAGATCACACCACCATACATCACATATACATAGATATGTCGTACACCAATCAATCAGATACTTACATAAAGTATTAAGGAATTCACTTCCTATCACCAAATACACAATTTTTATCATTCAATCACCATCCCTACACTTATCATGATCAAAGGGATCCTACAAGGCTAATGTACAAGGCAAAACAACACAAAACCACATTCTGCCATCACGTTCGCTGAACCATTCGCTAGGCGAAGCCCCGCAGCGAATGCTCGCTATGGCTCGCCAGGCAAACCTGCTGGCGAAGGCTCGCTGGCCATATTCGCCAGGCGAGCTTTATACCCTTTAGGTCTGGGAGTTTATTTGGAATTACTCGCCACTGCTCGCTAACACTCGCCAGGCGAACCCTCGCTAACGTTCGCCAACACTCGCCAGGCGAAACCCAGCGAATGCTGCGATACCCCAAAATCTCCACTGTTCTACAATGCTATCTCAGTCAATTACAAGCATAATATGCTACTTCTATCTCCTATCCTATTAGTATTACAGACCCTAACATCATACTTGCCAATCGACCTATAACTCTTACTCTAATACCAACATCAGATACTTTACCGACACTCTCAGTTACTCAGAACTTGCCCAATCTACATCAACATCAACACCCACACATCAAGGGCAACAACAAATCATCACATATCATTATATATACACAATTCATCAAAATCAACAATATTTAACATCATAACAACAATTCAACATATTCATCAGAATACCTACGGGGTTAAGGAATCCCATCTACCCAGTTCATGTATATACCATCCCAATCAGTTTCTCTCCCCTTACCTTAATTGATGTACCAATGGATGAAAACCTTCAAGAATCCTTAGCCATTCCCTTCTCGATCTTCCTCTTTGCTCTTCTCTCGGGAACTGGGTTATCGTAACTTTCTTTCTCCCATAAACTTCTCTAATTTCTTTAATCCCAAAATGTATCGTGAAAACTCTCTAACTCCCCTAAATCCTTATTTCTTATTTTATTTATTTAATCCCAATAATAATAATAATAACTAATAATAATAATAATAATAATACTAATAATAATAATATTAATACTAATAATAATAATAAGACCAATAATATTATTAATCATTATATTACCACCAATATCATATTATATTATATTATTATTAAATTCAACCTTTTATTAAATAGCTCCTATAACTTAAGGACACCCACCCAACGCTCTCAGGCACACTCCCACATAAGGGCAACCCAAAATACAATAAACACCAAAAAGACTTAATAATTAAAAATGGGTGTTACAATGGAGATCAACCCTAAATCCAGCTAAAGGAGGGTTAGGAGGAGGTTTCAAAGCCTTTGTAGTGATCAGCCCTTGTTGAACCAGATCAGGATAAAACTCTGTGTACGTCATGGGAATAGGATCAAATTGATTCCTATTCCTATACTGGTTTTGTCCAACAGCAGGAGGTTGAGGAATCTGAGCTGGTCGTGGAGCAGCAACAACAACAACAACATGATGATCAACAAACTGAGGTCTAGGGCGAGGCCTTCTCACTTCAGCCATGACAGTGTTGGTCTGATCCTCTTTTTTCTTATGGAAGGTCCCAAAGGATTTCTTCGTGCCATTAGAAGATTCAGCAGCTTTGGATACCTTACCATTTTTCAATCCTTCTTCTAGCCTTTGGCCAATAGTCACCAAATCTGTAAAGCTCGAAGAGACGCTCCCAATCATCTTTTCCCAATAGAAAGGAGACAAAGTATCTATGAACATTCCAGTTAGCTCCTTCTCTACTAGAGGGGGTTCAACTTGGGAAGCTAACTCTCTCCAACATTGAGCGCATTCTTTGAATGACTCTCTTTCGCCCTGATACATATTTTGAAGTTGACGATGATCAGGGGCCATGTCCAGATTATATTTGTATTGCCTCATAAAAGCATTGGCGAGATCCTGGAAGCAGTGGACGCTGTTATGCTCTAAGTTCATATACCACTTGAGAGAGGCACCACTCAAACTGTCTTGAAAGCAGTGGATGAGCTGCTTCTGATTGTTGGTGTAAGTTGCCATCCTTCGGAAGTACATGACCAGATGGGCTCTTGGACATTAGTGACCTTTATACTTCACAAACTCGGGAGTCTTGAACTTTGCAGGCATAACAAGACCAGAAACTAGGCACATATTATCTGCATCAACGTTGAAGAAGTCAGTACCCTCGACGACTTTGAGTCTCTTGTCTATGTTCTGAAATTGTTCACGGACAATCTCAGGCTCAACAAAATCTTCATGGTCTTCCCCTTGAGCACTGGCAGCATTATACTCATAGAGAGGATTCTCAAAGGGAGCTCGGACAGTCTGGTTAACAGTGTGGACCACAGGTCTGGGCTCAACGAAGACAAGAGCATGAAAAACTGGTCTGACAGTTTGACCAATCATAGCATTAGATGCAAGAGGTGGAGAATAGTTAAGAGGTAAACTAAACTCTGGCCAAGTAGATGGTGGCATCTGAACAGGGGGAGGATCAGCACTTGAAATTTCCTGAATGACGGTCCTTTGAAATTTCCTGAATGACTCTTCCCTTTTGGAACAAAATCCGCCGTGAGAACAAAGGGGACAACACGAATCTGAAAACTTCTTTCGTCACTCTCACTATTTCTCTCTTGGATCGCTCAAGTTTGTATGCATTTGATTTCAATCTCAATTGGTGCTCAGGTTTTGTGTTAGATCTTAACCATTCTTCATCTCATTCTGATCCTCGATTTTTGTTATGTATAAAGAAAAATGGATGGGTTTTATGCAGGTTTGGTGTTGGAAGAGTTGAAATATGGTGCGAAAGGTTTGTGAGGGGGAAGTTAGAATTGAAGGTTTTTGCTTTTGTTGCTGAAAGAAGGAGAGAAATTTCAGAAAAGTGGATTGTTTGGATGAATGTTTTGAGAAATTTGGAATCGAGAAAGGTTTGTGGGTGAAGGGGATTTGATGAAGTTGAGTTTCGTTGCAACCTGTGATTCACAGCGAAAAAAAAAGGGTGCGAAGAAGGAGGATGGTTTGAAGCTATTGGTTATTTTTCTATGCAGGTATTTGGCTTTATGGATTTGAGAGTTATTTGTTGTTGTACCATTGATGAGGGTGAGGAAGTGAAGCTCAAGGTTTAATGGAATCTCTAAAGCAGGATCGATGTGGGAGGTCTGAGAGTTTGTTTGCTGTCGAAACAGGGTGAGGAGAGGTATTTGCCCAGGCTTCAAAATAATGAAGGTTTCCCCTCTCTAAAAAAATCCTGAAGATTGTATCTTTGAAAAGCTAAAAGTGAGTTGGTCGTGTTCTGTCAGTCGGTTCCAGGTAATCTCCAAGGTCCCTCCTTCTTAGACAAAATAAAAACTCCAATATTAGGTCTGCCCTTCATCTTGACATATGTTTTTCTATTTGCAGATTTGGCATTGAATTGTTGCTGTTGTTGCAGGATGTCTTTGGCTTTTGTAACAGCACGCATGGTAATACAGTTTTGTTGTTCAGCAGGTACAAGTGAGTAGGTCATTGCTGCAATTTTGGAAAATAGTGAATTTGGTCAAGGTTTTGTTTGGATATCGCAGACTTTAGTGCCGGTTTTTTGTGAATTGATAGTGATGGCACATTGTAAGTCGCAAATCAGCAGAGGTTCATGGCAAGTTGTTGTCTTGTTTGATGCTGCAACTTACAGTACAAATAGCGCAGGATTGGAGTAACTTGTTGTGAAAAGTGCTTGGTTGTACATTTTGGTGATGTAGCAGTGGCACAGTCTTTTAGCAGAAGTACAGAGATAGGGTTTGTATGAATCAAGTGGCAAATGGTGGTCAAAATTGTGATGTAGCCCATATGTAATTTTCAGCATTTGTACCTTTTCTCTTTACTGTTATTTTGGCTTTGTAAGACGACATAAACGTGCAATGGTCTTGGGCTTCTTTAAGTAGCACCACTTTTGTTTGTATTGGATTTTTGGGGCTTTGGTGCGGCTGCAAGGGCGGTACGGTCGGGGAGAATAGATGAAGAAAGGGCTATTGTGGCTTATGGTTTGTACTAATGCTATTGACTTGTAATAATTAATCCTTGTCTAATTTTCTTGTAACAAAAGTATAATAAGAGAAAAGACAAAGGCTTCTCGGCATATTTTACTTATTGTTATGTATTATATATTTTTTTTAGACAAGGTATGAATGTGCCTATGGACATAAACTTGGCTATGGAATTTGTATATTTAAATGGATGTGGATGTAGCTAATGTTTTTTAGATAATGGAAATGGATATGGAAAGTTGGGTTTAGAAACAATGGATCTAAAAATGATTTTGGGAATGGACATGGTTTTGCAGCGCGCCTCCACAACACCTTAAGACCTTGCCTGCCACAAATCCTGAGCCATATGACCAAGACTCTACAACCGTTGCAACTGTCATTCGAATAACAATTCTCTGAATCTCTGATCAATAATTTGTCTCACTTTAACTATCTGACTCATACCGCGAGAAATGGATCCACAACTTGCACAATTAAATTGGTGTCACTTTGATCATGTCTTGAAATTAGAGACCATGAATTGAGACATGAACTACACCGTACAAGACCCCGACAGGAGAATAATATGAACCATGAAGTGTCCTAACCTTAGCACAGCCTGCTCGCCTGAGAATTAACTCAACTGAACAACACTTGTCAATCAAAAACTCCAAGGATGAAAAACTCCTAATTCTCCAGAATCCTGATTAGGATTTTCCCAATCAAACCAATGATGAATCTTAAGCAAACTAAACCCTTGTGGTCATTCAGTGGACTGAAACTGTGCCTTGATAAACCGCTGATAAGAACTTCTCATGACTGCCTGAAAAACCAACACCTTTGTCCCAAACTTGAGTATAAATACGGGAAGAAACAACCTTCTGAACAAAAGGAACCCATCTCAGCAGAGACCTCATATCCAAAACCTTAATTCAACCACTTTTGAAGCTTCTGAAATCCAACCCTGACTCCCGGGTAAAATAAGACAAACAAAAGCTAACGAACCAGTTAATCATGCAAAATGATTGACCTAGAATGATATGCACAAGATCAAAGAATTTGAGGGTAAATTTGGAGTATGACACTAGTCATGATCGGAAACATACTCTGATTTGGGAAATTGGCACGTATTAAAAGACAATGACTAATAATAAAGGAGAAATTAAAAACATGCCCGTTAAAGCTACAAATCATGTTGCCTCTCACACAAAACCCTTTCATCTTTCTCTCTTCCTGAAACTCTTTTCAGTTTTCAAAACCAATAAATTACTCAGCAAAATAAATGAATCAAACTTTCCCCTAAACCTCATATGTTTACTCTCGCTCCCCTAGATCTTACACGAGCCCCTACTATTTTTCTCTTCTCCAAATCTTTTCTTGCAAGAAGCATCAGAATGAATAGAGGAAATAAAACCTCATTTCCAAAATTTCAAACCCAAGTCGACCATGCGAACAAAGATGTTTATCCTGATCAACTCAATCAAATGAATCCTACCTCAGAAATCCATGGATACATAAACAAGCATATATAAATCGATTATCATACCCCTTTTGAAACCCTAGTACACCATAAACGAACTACCTCAAACGCAACTACATGGTATACAACAAGGATTAAAGAACAACAACATAAAATCAAAGCAGTAGGAACAAATCAACAAACACATACAAGTCAAAAACAATAAAGATCTATCGATTTGGAGTTTTAGTGACAATGATGAGTGATATACTTTTGCTAAACTCACTCTGCTTCAGATCTTTTCCTTCTTTTCTCGCTTTCCTTTTCTATGAATCCTCTCCATGCGAATCCTCTGTGCTTAGAATAGCTTATTTGCAATGCTTGTTAACTTAAGCTTAGCTCAGAGTAAACCCAGATTCTGATATTGAACTTGAGTGACTCTTAAGGTTTTGAGCTTTGGTGATTAATGGGCTGGGGGAATATATTTCTGCAGCGTAACGGTAGGTTCTTTTTGTGCCCCTCATTGATCAATGATTAGTATTATTTATAGGAGATCTTGAGGGCATTTATGGTACGTGTGAATAAATTTTTTTTAGAGGAATCTTTCTCCACATTTGGGGGAATTCGTGTCTCGGGTGAGCTGTTATTTCTATTCCATTAGAAGGATTTCTCATTGGGATTGTATGGGGACCATAACGATACACTTTTTTTTAGCATGAGGTAGACATCCTTCTAGAATGTATGATTTTTATCTGATTTTTTTACTACGTGAATATGTAATTTCTGCACTTTCACTACTCTTGACTTCATGCTGATGTGGTAATATTGTTAAATCATTTCATGCTGACTCTTCCTTTATTATGTTCATGACAGAAAAACTATTCCTACTAATTCTAGTTCATGCTGAGTGTTTTGTGTGAAAATTCTCATTCTATTCCATGAAAGTTGGCATTAAAAACCATTTTGCTTTGCAGCTTGTGGTCAGATCTGTGGCACGACATAATGGTTTTTTAAATCATGATTTGTGAACTAGTAAGTAGAATCAATCCTTAATAAAGCAGAATTCTGATTTGCCATTTTTTGAGTTTGAACCCACACCCATAACTAATCTATTTTTATGTGAATTTCTTGGCGTAGTGTTTAACACGAGCTTGGTGCAAAGCAGATTGATGCAAAGTTTGACACAGTAGCTGGAATGGTTCTCCTTATAGATGTATTTACTTGTCGACCATATATGGCAATGTAGTAGACTTTTGTTATGTGTTCTAGTTTAGAATTAGGATTTAAGCTTGTTGTGACTTGCGTGTGTACATGGCTTTTTATTAATCGTGTTGTGAATTCTATGTTTTTGAACCTCATCTTGAAAGCTCTTACTGTGACTGCTGTGAGGTTATTGTTCTTGCTGTTGTTAAAAGAAATGCAGAACTCTTATTGAATTTCCTGATGAACATTTTTTTTTGTGTTTAATGAACTTTGGCATGCTTTGCTTCTGAGTATTTGTTGTTTTTTTGTTTCAGTGTTGCATCCATTGCTTCTGAAATGATCATAATCTTGACTTGGTTAGTTCTGTAACACAGTGGGAGAACTGACTTGGTGTTTTTGTTTGACAAAAACATGTGCAGATAGTAAGAGTCGCCACCAACTTTTATTTTATCCAATAGGAAAGGCTATAAAAGAACAGGAAAGACCTTTTTGAAAAGATTTTGAGTTCGGGGGTAGGTTATATAAAGGGAAGGTGTTAGCATCCTTTATATCCATGGTTATCCATGGGCTCTTAGTTACTTAGCTCACTTGTTTGTTTGAAAAGTAATGTGAAGTGTATGTTTATAAAAGATTTTCAGAAGTTCTTTGTAGTGATCCTCGTATGGATGTATACAAAGCCTTGAGTTTGGAAATATTTTGAAAGTGGGGTGTAAAGAATGTTTTTTTTTGAAAAAAAGTGAGCAAGTATTTAAGTGCTACCTACCCTAAGTTTGTAAGGTCTTTCTTGTTATTTATTTCCTTTAAGGGTAAGACTGCCCTTACTATTAGTGAGTAAGTAGTCTTTACCTTGGATGTTAAGGGACGGACGTAGGGTCATCGTATGGTCAAGTCCCTCGATGTTTTGATATTTTTGATCCATTGGCTCTTCTCCATAAAAATTCTGCAGATGATTTTGGTGATAACTTTTCTCATAATTTCTATGTCAAGCTCACACAAAGGGGGTGGTGTTAAAATCCTGTCAACTCTGGCTTGGTTATTTTCTATTGGTGCTAAAGATCCTGGTGAACTTACATGTTCATGAATCGAAGTACCAACCGCATTCTTCTTGTCATTACCTATTGGATGTTTCTGTCTATCCATACTTGCAGGTCTTGAGAGGAAATGGGACTTCAAACTATATTCTTCTTTCTTGGGTGTCTTCTTTGGTAAGATTGTTGGTCTCAATTTCTTACATCATACTCATAGTTACGTGATGATGCTTTGTTCGAGTGTGTTGCGGTATAGTCTTTAAGTAATTGATCCTTGTTTATTCATGTAGATAACACTTGGAGCATGGAAGGATGGTGACGAATTCCCTGGTACATGAAGAAAACTGAATGTTACTATCTCACCTTTTCCTTTAGGTATTCTAGAGAATTGATTTATGTGAGTGTCATGTGGTGATGATGTATCCTAAGCTTCTAAGAAGCTTTGCTAGGGATGGATGAAGAAGTTTGGGTGAGACATGAGAAGGATTAGCCTAAAGACAACTTTGGAGAACTTGGCAAGAAGCTCATGGCCTTGGTAAGAAGTCCAAGTGTTGTAGTGTACCTCCTTGAGTTTTGTCGCTTATATTATGCATTTGTAATTTGGATGAGTTTTGGAACAATGAATGTAACCTTTTAACTTATACTGACACTGTTTACATTGACTTATAATTTGTAATATGAATGTTGAAATGAACTTTTGAGTGGTGTAGTGGCTTATGAAATAGCTGTTAAATTTTATTATACACCCTGTCATCATTTAATCATGACTTATCAATTGTAAATACTTTCCATGACTTGGCCATAAAATAGACCCCCCCAGTCCAGTCCTTCTTTGGGAACAATTGAACCATGGCTTAATGAAATTGGTGATCTCATGGTTTACACAAACAACTCTCATTGTGGCCTTAACATTAACTTGAGCCCCATTGCTTTGAAAAACTACCAATCTTGTCCTGAAAAGAATGTCTACAAGGATGAGACTAAAAATGAATTGTTTTGGAATATATGGATGTTATGAACTGCCTTATTTCCTAAACATGACTTGAATCTTGGACAAAACCAAACTTGACCTTTATTCCAGCTTGAGTGCACCATAAACCTCTTGGAATTATTTCTCCATAATTTTGTAAACTTGATCAATTAAAAACATGATTTGAGGATGAAGTTTGAATAATCATCTTTCGAATGATTTTGAAACAAATCTATCCGAAATTTAATGTGATCAATTGCATAGCCTTGAGAGCGGTCTTGGAGTATGGCTCAAAACGCATTGAAGCAAGGCTTGAAGTCAACTTGAAACATGGTTTACAATTAACTTGATATATAGTTTGCATTTAACTTGAAGCAATTTGACCATGCCTCAAGATAACACAATCATATATCACAAGTAATCATATGGTTTAAAATCCATTAGACAAATTGATCATATCTTGACTAATTTACCATGAGAATAAGGACACATCTTTTCTCTTATCTCTACTATAATTCAACACACTTGCAAGAGCCTCTAATTACAAAGAGTACAAACCAGATCTCCATAACCTAACTTTTAGAGGACCATGGCCAAAGGCCACATGATCATCTTGAGAAAGGTCATGAAGCAACAAAATGCTTAGTATAAGAAAATAAGAGGGTAGGACAAATTTGAGATATGACACTCCATTGCTTACTAAATACTTGAATAACTGATAACTTTGTTTAATTCATTCGATTCATGCTTAATCTTTTGATTATTGTGATTTTGTGGAAGAATTAGAAAGGACCGAGGCATTTGTTTATATTGAGCATAACTATATCCAAAAATAACTTAGCCGTGAGTAGTGAGAATTCGTTAACCCCTTTGAGCCTAATAGATTAGATTCCATTTTAGTGATGACCTTTATGTACATAGCTTAAAAGTTTAGTTCATCATTGATTTTGTGTGATTATAAATTTTTTTGTCTTTAAACCTTTGAAATTTGTTCTAAATTGATTTCCTTGCCATAAAAAGTAAGGAGCATTCACTTGAGGTTTTATTGTATTCAGGTCGGAGAGAATGAAAGAAAAGTGGTAGGCTGCTCAAAATTTCGAAAAATTTCAAGCAAGCAAAGAAAAGAAAAAAATTATGAATATGAATGTGAAAAAGAAAAAAAATGCTTGTTTGAAAGAAAAAAATAGAGGATGCAAATAATTGTGCAAAAGGAACTTTGAGAAGGTGAGCAATTGAGAAAAGGGATTGGTGAATAAAGTTGTAATGTGTAAATAACTTGTATAATGAATGTATCTTTTAAATTGGTAATTTCGATTAAATAACCTTTATAAATGACTCTTTGTTGTGAACCTGGTCAAACTTTAACCTTAAAAGCCCTTAGTGGTCTTTTGCTTCCATAATTTCTGATTTGATTGATTGATGAATGTATGGATTGAATTGTGTTAGCATTATTGTTCAGTTGAGTGTAATTGTCCCGCAGTTTTAAAAGTGTAATTTCCTTCATTCAATAATTAAAGAGGAGTGTTAGAGTGATTCAAGCATGACAATTTAATTATTTTGTGAAACATTGCATGATATTTGTGTAAGAACTAAATTATTTATCATTGTTGGTTATAGGAAGTTATGATCATTGTTTGTATGCATTCTTATGTTGAATTTGAACCATAAATATTTTCTTGGTTGAATCTATGCTTGAGAAAATCCTCTTGTTTTCATTAGGGGCATAATTTGCTTGAGGGCAAGCAAAAATCTAGTTGGGGAGAGTTTGTTGAATTTCAAATATGTCTTACTTTGAACCTTTATTCTTGGTATTTTTCAACTCATTTCTCAAGTTTCAATTGATTTATTCCATGTTCTTATGAGATTCTTCAATGAAATTAATTTTACCTTTGGATGCCATTATATGTGTGTTATTGTGTAGGAATTATGTGGATTATCAAACAACAAGGCACAATTGAATGGACAATGAAGCCAAAGAAATGAGGAAGAATCCAGCAGGTTCATAGTGCGAGCAAGTAGCGAACAGTAGGAGAGCTCGCATTGTGAGCTCAAGGCGAGGCTAAAGAAAACCAGAACATTTGGATGGAAGTAGTTAAACTCCTTGTTGGTGGCAGTATGACGTCTGAGAAAAGAAGTTCGCAATGCGAACAGGAGCTTCGCAGTGCGAAGTCAAAAAAACCTCAGGGGTGGTTTAACTGTCCAGAGACACTTCATGTGCCTATAAGTGAAATTCACAGTGCGAACAAGTAACTCGCAGTGTGAGCATGGCATATTCTGTTTAGATATTTTGTACTATTTAGCACTTTTTGGGGATCATAACCCCATACCTTCATTTTTCTAAAGAATAGTAACATTGGCTTGGGAGAAAAAACCCTAAGTTCATCATTTCTTCATCAAGAAGTGATTTTTTACAAGTAGAAGCTGAATTCACATCCTAGATCGATTCTTCATCTTGGATGCTCATTCATCTTCTTTCTTTTCTTGTGAATCAAGCTACCATGGCTATGGCTAGCTAAATCCTTTGTATCAAAGGTATAAGTAGTCTATCTTAGCTTGTATGTATTTCTTTTGATCTATTTCTATGTGAACAAGTGAATGATTACTATATGTTGAATGTTTTTATTCTTAAAGATCCATTTATGATTTGTATCACTTTAGACGTAAATTTTACAAACCTTGATCTAAAATATTCAACTATCGACAAACAAACTCTAGACATAGATTTGAGTTGATATTTTCTTTGTGTTGTTCTTAAAGATTATTGTATTTGTTACTAGCATGAGACATCATCTAATGATAGATACAACAATATTCACGACACCGCTCTAGACATAAACGATATTGAGAGTGTTAGTTCCTGATTGGCAGGCATTTTGGTAAAACTAGGTGCAATTAGAAGATGTCCTACAGGATGTCGTGACATCTGTCTTTAAGGTTCTGCAGGTAGCTTTGTATGTTGTAGCAGGACTTCTCATGATGTCATGTATGATGTCTTAACACCTTTGAACAAAACATTATGTATGAATGTGCTGGTCTGTTTATCTGTTGCGTGCAAACATGTTGCACTGATCTGGAGTAAATTTGCAAGGTTGTTGGTTTTACGTAAAGGCATTTTGGATTTACTTTTGAGGACCGCGTGAAGCTATTCTCAGAAGATTATCTTGGAGATTTAATTAGAGTTTTGAAGAAAGATTTGATTGGATCTGATTAAACAAATGAAATCTGTTTCTTTGCTACATATTATGAAGATTGATCTCTTCTCAAATTTGCTGTTACTTTTCCCACAGCCCAAGCCCGTTCAGTATTGCTATTTAAAGAAGTGAAAACCCTAGCCTTGAAATCAGACAAGCTAGGATTAAAGTGTATGCATTTGTGTAAGGTTTAACTTTCGTGTGTTATAGTAATTTGTGAGCCATTCACTCATTATTTTAATGTGTGAATTGGTCTATGTTTTGCATTGTAATTTGTTCAGTCAAAGCTTGTAAGCAAGAGTGTATTGTACTTGATTGAAGCTTTTAAGCAAGATCAAGTTATGTCTTTGAAGAGTGCCTTCTAAAGTCTTTCATTTACTGTTATTATCACAGTTGTGATTGAGGAGGAGTGAGAGGTGTCTCTTATCTAGGTGTGTCCTAGGTAGAAATTGCAAGGGTAGAGATTAGGTGAGAAGATGGTAAACTAGAGAGAGTTTACTGTATATCTTCAAACTATTTCTACATAGTGGATTTCCTTCCTGGCTTGGTAGCCCCTAGACGTATGTGTGCTTTCACCGAACTGGGTTAAAAATTGCTTGTGTCTCCTTACAATTGTTATTTGTTTATCCTTGTTCTTATTGATGCTTGAACATATATTTGTGTCGTAAACATCACCTTCGACATCTAACATTTGATACCAGAATTTCAATTGGTATCAAATCAGGCATCCTGCTCTTATTCTAGGTGAGATATAAGGATGATACTTTCTGGTAACATGGACAAAGAAGGAGGATTTATGAACAGACCGCCTGTTCTTGATGGGAATAATTATGAATATTGGAAACCACATATGGTTGCTTTCTTGAAATCTCTGGACAGTAAGGCCTGAAAAGTTGTCATAAAGGGATGGGAACATCCTATGATTATTGACAAAGATGGAAAGACTACATCTGACTTGAAACCTGAGGAAGAATGGACAAAGGAAGAAGATGAATTAGCTTTGGGCAACTCCAAAGCTTTGAATGCCTTGTTCAATGGAATTGATAGGAACATATTCAGATTGGTTAACAATTGTGAAGTAGCTAAAGAAGCCTGGGAGATACTGAGAACTACTCATGAAGGCACATCCAAGGTAAAGATGTCTAGACTTCAACTGCTGACTACTAAGTTTGAAAACCTGAGGATGAAAGATGATGAAAGCATACATGACTTTCATATGAATATTCTTGAAATAGCTAATGCTTCAAGTGCCCTAGGAGAAAAGATGACAGAAGAAAATCTGGTAAGAAACATTTTCAGATCTCTTCCCAAGAGATTTGACATGAAAGTAACTGCTATATAGGAAGCACAAGACATCTGCAAGATGAGAGTTGATGAACTCATTGGGTCTCTTTTAACCTTTGAAGTAGGAATAAGTGACAAAGCTGACAAGAAGAAAAACATAGCCTTTGTGTTAAATGCTGAAAGTAGAGAGGATGAATCAGATGAAGATACAAATGAAAGCTTATCAAATGCCATAACGCTTCTTGGAAGATAATTCAACAAGGTTATAAAAAGAATGGATATGAAAACAAGACCTAATATCAATAACATCTCACAGGACATCAATAGGTCCAATGATGCGGGAAGAAGAATCAGAACTGAAGAAAACCCATAAATAGCAAAGGGATACAGTGCCATGGGTGTGAAGGTTTTGGTCATATCAGATCTGAATGCCCAACTTATCTCAAGAAACAAAAGAAGGGTGTAGTTGTTTCTTGGACTGATGAAGATTCTGAAAGTGATATTGAGTAAGAGTCAGCCAAACATGTAACTGCTTTAACTGAAAGATACTACTCTGATGAAGACTCTAGTGAAAATGAATTAACATTTGAAGAACTTGCGAATTTCCTACAAAGAGTTGTGCCTGAGAAGTGAAGAGGTATGCCAACAAGGTGAAAAACAAAAAAAACTCATCATCAAACTGAAGACTGAAAAGGAGGAACACCTTAAAGTTATCAAGGAGTTGAATGATGAAGTCGCTAAACAGTTTAAAACTATCACTAAGTTAAATGAGGAAGTTGATCAACTGACGTCCCAACTTGATCAAATGGGAAAGTATGTTAGAATGATGAACAGTGGTACCAAAACCTTGGAAGAGATTCTTCAATCTGGAAGAAGGATAGGAGACAAAACATGGTTAGGATTTAATGAAGAGAAGAAAGATCATACAGACAATAATCTCACTCCTCAGCACAAGCCTTCTGGATCCAAGCAGAAGATGTTCCATCAAATGTCTCAACATCACAACAGAAAACAACCCAGACAACCAAGAAGATTCCAGAGATGGAGGTGCCATCACTGTGGTTGCTTTGGTCATATAAATCCTTTCTGTTTCAGACTGCATGGATATCCAAATTCTATACCTCAAGCTAGACTTGATCACAACATTCAGTCCTCTAGAAAACAATGGGTTCAAAAGGATTCTGCTACAAAGAAATGGGTTCCTAAAAATGCTACTGCTTGCTTCATAGCTCATATGTCCCTAAAAGTCTCTACTAAGGAAGACTGGTACTTTGATGGTGGGTGCTCAAGACACATGACAGGGATCAGAAATTTGCTAGTTGACATCAAACCTCACTCAACCAACTATGTGACCTTTGAAGATGGAGCCAAAGGGGAAATTAAGGGAGTTGGAAAACTAAACTGCTCAGGAACACTTGATCTTGACAATGTTCTGCTTGTCAAAGGATTAACTCCTAACTTGATCAACATTAGTCAATTGTGTGATCAAGGTTTCAATGTCAACTTCACTAAACTTGAATGCTTGGTGACTAATGAAAAGGGAGAGATAATCATGAAGGGAGTCAAATCCAAGGACAACTGCTACCTATGGCCCTCCCAGGACTCCAAATGTGCTCTTGCCAAAGAAGATGAAGTGAAACTATGGCACCAGAAACTTGGTCATCTACATCTGAAAGGAATGAAGAAAATCATATTTATGGAAGCTGTCAGAGGAATTCCTAAGCTAAAGAATGAGGAAGGGAAAATATGTGGTAAATTTCAAATAGGAAAACAGACAAGGATGTTACACCAGAAGATCCAACATCTCACTACCTCTAAAGTATTGGAACTTCTTCACATGGACTTAATGAGACCTATGCAGGTGGAGAGTCTTGGTGGAAAGAAGTATACTTATGTTGTAGTGGATGACTTTTCTAGATACACCTGGGTGAATTTTGTAAGAGAAAAATCTAAGGTGTTTGATGTGTTTCAAGATTTGTATCAGAAAATTCAAAGAGAAAAGGAAAGCAAAGTTGTCAGAATCATGAGTGATCATGGGAAGGAATTTGAAAATCAAAAGTTTGTTGAATTCTGTTCTTCTGAAGGAATTAGCCAGGAATTCTCTTCTCCTATTACTCCTCAACAAAATGAAGTTGTAGAAAGGAAGAATAGAACCATCCAAGAATCTTCCAGAGCAATGATCCATGCTAAGAATCTGCCTTACCATTTCTGGGCTGAAGCCATGAACATTGCCTGCTATGTTCATAACAGAGTTACCTTAAGAACAGGAACAATGACCGCACTTTATGAAATTTGGAAAGGAAGAAAGCCTACTGTCAAATACTTCCATGTGTTTGGGAGCAAGTGCTACATACTTTCAGATCGTAATTATAGAAGAATGATGGATCTTAAGAGTGATGAAGGTATATTCTTAGGTTACTCTATCAACAACAGAGCCTATAGAGTGTTCAACTCCAGAACTAAGACCATGATAGAATCTATCAATGTTGTTATAAATGATGTGCATAAAGAGATTAATGTCCCAGAAGATGTTGGAACATCCTTTGATATCTTAGCTGAGTCTGAAGACAAAAACAATGATTCTAACCCTACCATCACTGAATCTGAACCTGTTAACAAAGGACCATCCACCAGAGTCCAGAAATACCATCCTATGAATCTCATCATAGGTGATCCAAATAAAGGGGTAACTACTAGATCTAGAGAAATTTTCTCAAGCTCTTGCTTTGTGTCCAAGATTGAACCTAAAAACATCAAGGAGGCTTTAATTGATGAATTCTAGATAAATGCCATGCAAGAGGAGTTGGGTGAATTCAAGAGGAATGAAGTTTGGGACCTTGTGCCAAGGCCTGAAGGAACAAATGTGATTGGAACAAAATGGGTTTACAAGAATAAATCTGATGAAAAAGGAGTGGTCACTAGGAACAAAGCCAGGTTGGTTGCTCAAGGATACACACAGATTGAAGGGATTGATTTTGATGAAACTTTTGCCCCTGTAGCTAGACTTGAATCCATCAGACTCCTTTTGGGAGTTGCTTGCATTCTGAAAATCAAAATGCTTCAAATGGATGTCAAACGTGCCTTTTTGAATGGTTACCTAAATGAAGAAGTTTATGTGGAACAGCCCAAAGGGTTTATTGATCCAACCTTTCCTAACCATGTTCTTAAGTTGAAGAAAGCTCTGCATGGCCTGAAGCAAGCTCCTAGAGCATGGTATGAAAGACTAACAAAGTTTCTTGTTGATAATGGATATAGAAAAGGTGGTATAGATAAGACCTTATTTATCAAGGAAGAAGAGGGAAAACTCATGATTGCTCAAATCTATGTTGATGACATTGTCTTTGGTGGGGTGTCAGATGAGATGGTTCAACATTTTGTGCAACAAATGCAATCTGAATTTGAAATGAGCCTTGTTGGGGAATTAACTTACTTTCTTGGGCTACAAGTCAAACAGATGGAAGAATCCATATTCCTGTCTCAGAGTAAGTATGCCAAGAATATTATTAAGAAGTTTGGAATGGAAAATGCCAGCCACAAAAGAACTCCTGCTCCTACCCATCTAAAATTATTAAAGGATGAAAAAGGAATTGATGTGGATTAAAGTATGTATAGAAGCATGATAGGGAGCTTGTTATATCTTACAGCAAGTAGACCTAACATTGCTTTTGCTGTAGGAGTCTGTGCCAGATATCAAGCTGAACCCAAGATTAGTCACATTAATCAAGTCAAGAGAATTTTGAAGTATATCAATGAGACAAGTGAATATGGGATGTTGTATAGTCATAGCTCTGGGTGTATGCTGACTGGATATTGTGATACTGATTGGGCTGGAAGTGCTGATGACAGGAAGAACACATCTGAAGGCTGCTTCTTTTTGAGAAACAACCTCATCTCGTGGTTTAGTAAGAAACAAAACTGTGTATCCCTATCTACTGTAGAAGCAAAATACATAGCTGCTGAGAGTAGTTGCTCCCAACTTGTGTGGATGAAGCAGATGCTTACAGAGTATAATGTCACACAAGATGTCATGACATTATACTGTGATAATCTGAGTGCTATAAATATCAAGAATCCTATTCAACATAGCAGAACTAAGCATATTGATATTAGACATCATTTTATTAGGGAGCTTGTTGAAAGTAAAAACGTTACTCTTGAGAATGTCACTACAGAAAATCAATTGGCTGATATTTTCACCAAAGCCTTGGATGCAAATCAGTTTGAGATTTTGAGAGGAAAATTAGGGATTTGTATTTATGAGGATTTATAGCAATTACTGCTAAGAGGGATTCTTGTGCTTAAACGATGTTTGTTTCCTAAAATAGAGATGTTCCAAAATCCCTCTTTAATACATAGCACACCCTTGTTTACTAAAATACGCTATCCCACTCAAACTTTTCCCTTAAACTTCCCCTTCAACTCCCACACCTCCACTACTTTTCAGACTATCTCCCACTCTCTGCGTATTCACTACATTGCAACCTATATCCATTTTCATCTAAATTTTTCTTCTCTTAGAAATAGCAAGATGTCTCCCAAATGTGATTCCCAATCTGATGCTCACCTCATGAACATCTCCTTCGAAAATGTCCTTGACGTGAATCTTCTGTCCATAGTTCCCAGCCATGAAAAGGAAACCCCCAAGACCAATCTAATACATGCAACTCAAACTTCCAAAGACAAAACATCTGAAACTGTTATTGACAACATTACAAGAATGAAGAACAAAGAAGGTACCACTTATGTTGATAGATCGATTAGGGAACTTGTCACTAAGATTCTCTATGGGGGTCATAATGTGCATGGTGTCTGCACCCCTTTATCTCTCATGGATCCATCTCCTAGTTCTGCTGATAACCTATGAAAGGATGCTGAAAAACCCTCTACTGATGACAACCCTAACACTGAGAACTTGGACAAGCTTGCAAGTTCTGTGCTTCAAGATGTGAATGAAGATGATGTTGCTGGTCTGAATGTTGGTAGGGATGATGCACCTAAGTGCTTTGCTAAAGAAAAGCTCAAAATCTTTGACAATGTAGTGGATGTTGAAGATATGCCCTCTGATAATGAACTTATCAAAAATGTTGCCCCAGGAATTGCTAAGAGACTGAAGACAAGAAAAGGAAAGGTTGTGCTTGAGGAATCCCCTTCCAAAAGCCAGAAAAAGAAGACCCATGTTGGACCCCATAAAGCTTGGAGCAAGGTTACTCCTGCTACCAAAAAGAGAAAAGTCAGGTTTGAAAACACTGATTCAGATGATGATGTTGTAAAGGATGTCTTTGACATCGCCTCTATAAAATAATCTACTGATAAGAAGACCCCAAGACATGTGCTTGATGCACCCCTTGACAATGTTTTCTTCCACTCCATCAGCAGTGTGACCAAGTGGAAATATGTGTACCAGCCCATGATTGCTCTAGAAAGGGAGCTAGGCAAAAATGCACTGGATATCAAGGAAGTCATGGATTTAATCACTGAGGCTGGCTTACTCAAAACTGTCACTGGGTTTTCCAAGTGCTATGATGGGTTGATAAAAGAGTTTATCGTGAATATTCCTGACTCCATTACAAACATGAAGAGCAAGGATTACATGAAGGTGTTTGTTAGGGGAAAATGTGTGGAATTCTCCTCTTTGGTGATCAATAGACTTCTGAGATGGACGAATGATGGTGAAGAAGAGATGACTGCCTCTGACAACCAAGTGTGCAGAATCATCACTGCTAACCAAGTCAAAGCTTGGCCTTCAAAATGTAAGCTCTCAGTTGGATAACTTAGTGTCAAATACGCAATCCTTCATAGGATTGATGTTGCAAACTGGGTTCCCACCAATCACACCTTTACCTTCTCTGTTGGACTTGGCAGATTTATCTATGCTGTAGGTACTAAGACTGATTTTGATTTTGGCTTATACATTTTTGACCAAATTATTAAGCATTTTACCACTAGTGCCATAAAGTTACCCATTGCCTTCCCTTCCCTCATCTGTGCAATTATTCTGAATCAACACCCTGGGATTCTAAATACTAATGATGTTGTTAGCAAGAGGGAATCTGTCTTATCCCTTCACTACAAACTTTTTGCTAGAAGACATGTCCCTAATATTGTCTTGACATCTGCTGAAAAGGCCTCTACTTCAAGGGCAAAGATAATTTCAGAGTTGAAGGATGCCTGCAGGGAACTAGGGGATACGATTAATGCTGCTACTGCTCGAAAAATCAAATTGGAGTCCTTAATTCAGTGCCTTGAAAATAAAGATAATGCTCTTCTTGGTGATGATGCTAATGAAGAGGATGGTGAGGATGAGTATGATGAAGAGGATGGTGAGAAAGAATCTGAGGATGTTGATGGTTCTGAGGATGATGTGCCAATTGATACAAAAGATGTTGTTGTAAGTTCCGGGTCTGATGATGAAGATTGAGTTGAATGCTTTGATATTGGGTTGTTCTGTTTGTTTTTTTTGTTGTTTTGTCTGCCTTGGTAGAATGCACTTTATTTTTGCACTTTATGTGCTTTTAGGTTGTAATATTATTGGGTGTCTATGATTATGACTTTATGAACAATGTTATTTCTTAGCTTTTGTTCTTAATTTTTTTGGTTAAACAGGGGGAGATTGCTTGTATTTGTATACAACTTGTGGCAGGTGTGAGGTGTGTAGTTGTTGGAAGATGGTGTCTGTTGCTGCTTTGTTTGGATGGTGATCCTGCTGGTTGGTTTGATTGAGTTGTCTATGAGTTTTGACCTACAGGTTATTGAATGCTGAAGCTGCTTTGTTTGGTGCTTGGGCTGTTGTTTTTTTTTTGTGTTGTGTTTGCATCTGTTGAGGGGGAGTTTTGCATTTACTCTCTTCTGCTCTGTTTTTTTCTGCTGTGTTGTGCTCTATGTTGGTTTTTATACTCTTGTGATCTATTTTGTGTTTTAGCTAAAATTTGCCAAAGGGGGAGTTTGTTAGTTCCTGATTGGCAGTCATTTTGGTAAAACTAGGTGCAATCACAAGATGTCATGACATTTGTCTTTAAGGTTCTGCAGGTGGCTTTGTATGTTGTAGCAGGACTTTTCATGATGTCATGTATGATGCCCTGACACATTTGAACGAAACATTCTGTATGAATATGCTCGTCTGTTTATCTCTTGCGTGCAAACCTGTTGCACTGATCTGGAGTAAATCTGAAAGGTTGTTGGTTTTACGCAAAGGCATTTTGGATTTACTTTTGAGGATCGTGCGAAGCTATTCTCAGAAGATTATCTTGGAGATTTAACTAGAGTTTTGAATAAAGATTTGATTGGATATGATTAAACAAATCAAATCTGTTTCTTTGCTACAAATTATGAAGATTGATCTCTTCTCAAATTTGTTGTTACTTTTGCCACAACCCAAGCCCGTTCAGTATTGCTATTTAAAAAAGTGCAAATCCTAGCCTTGAAATCATACAAGCTAGGATTAAAGTGTATGCATTTGTGTAAGGTTTAACTTTCGTGTGCTTTAATAATATGTGAGTCATTCACTCATTATCTTAATGTGTGAATTGGTCTAAGTTTTGCATTGTAATTTGTTCAATCAAAGCTTGTAAGCAAGAGTGTATTGTACTTGATTGAAGCTTTTAAGCAAGACCGAGTTGTATCTTTGAAGAGTGCCTTCTAAAGTCTTTCAATTGCTGTTGTTATCACTGCTGTGATTGAGGGGGAGTGAGAGGTGTCTCTTATCTAGGTGTGTCCTAGGTAGAAATGTCAAGGGTAGAGATTAGGTGAGAAGATGGTAAACTAGAGAGAGTTTACTGTATATCTTCAAACTATTTCTATATAGTGGATTTCCTTCCTGGCTTGGTAGCCCCCAAACGTAGGTGTGCTTTCAATGAACTGGGTTAACAATTGCTTGTGTCTCTTTACATTTGTTATTTGTTTATCCTTGTTCTTATTGATGCTTGAACAAATATTTGTGTCGTAAACATCACCTTCGACATCTAATATCTGATACCAGAATTTCAGAGAGGATACATGATTGTATTAATCAGAAACGAGTTCACATGCTTGATTAATAAAATATATACAAGTTAGGTTGATGAAATCTATATTTGATATGTCTTGTTAAACAAATATCTTTTAGAATTTAATCTTTGCTACGAAAATCATGACAAGCTTATGATCCAAAACAAACAAACTTTGAAAACCCTAATTAAAACATCATAAACTCCAGAACAACAAGCGATATCACTACAATCCTTGTGGAGAATATTTTCTAAACCACTATTTACATATAGTTCGAACAAGATCATACCTTATACGGGAAGAACTAGTCTCTTAACTTCTGGTGAATCCTCTTGGGAGAATATTAAGGGTGTGGCATACGATTTTGTCCTTGCTTTTTTGTTTTGTTCCTTGCCCTTTTTGGACCCGAGACTCCTAGAAGCGTCTTGTAAAACCCCGAAATAATTAGAATATTTATTTAATTTATTTATTATGAATATTCGTGATTTTTGGTGAATTTTGATGAAATATTTTGATGTTTGATGTTTTGTGTTAGGGGGTATTGTTGATGTTAATATGGTATTGAGGATATTTAGAAGTATATAATTTATTAGAATTATTTCGATAATAATAATAGTGGATAATGTGAATATCTTATTATTATTATTATTATTATTTTAAATAAATATCTGGAACACTAAGGGCAAGATGGTAAAGTTGGGTGAAATAAGTGAGGATAAAGTTGGGAAATCATATTAAAAGTTCAAGGGATAAGAGTGACATAAAGGAAAATAGGGAAGTGCAAAATTATTCTGAACAATCATTTTTTGGAGAGCGACTCTGAGGAAAGGAAGAAGAGGAAGATAGGGCTCAGTGCAATTTTGATAGAACTCAAAAGGAAGATCAGAATAGAACTATCTAAGGTATGCGGAGTATTATTTTTCATTGTAATGGATATATAGTGTATATGTATGTAGTTAATTTTGAGGTTAGGGAATGGTGAGATTGTGATGAAAGTGAGAGGAATTGTGATGAAATTGGGGTTTCTAGATGTATAAGATGATATATATGAAGTCTATGATAATGTGTTGTTATTGGATTGTAATTACTATGTAATTTGTGTGCATTTTCATACTGGGATAGGTGGAAATTGAAAGGGTTTGGGTCTGGTTTGATGCAGAAACGCAGAAGCATGATTTGTTGATGCGCACGTTTCGCTGAGAGAGCAAGGTGTTTCGTCGGGCGGAAGGGATTCGCTTGGAGGTCGTCAAGCGAACGAGGAAGCAAATGAGAGGTGAAAAATAGGTACTATTGGGTTTGGTATGGGGAAAGGAATTCGCCCCTGCTTCGCTGGGCGAAACCCAAGCGAGTGAGTTGCTTTGTCGGGCGAGAAGGAGCAATAGTTTTATTTTTTGTTTCTTTTGTTGTGCTATCTTGTGCCTTGTTGTTCGCACGCCTTGAGTGGTTAACGTGTTGCATTTTGATGATTATAACATGTCGATTTGTGATGTAATATGAAGACTTGTGAAGCCTAATGATGATATAATACGATGATGTTTTGATGAATTTTCATGAATGATGATGCAATTTGACGATCCTAGGATGATGTTGATTATGACGTAGTGCATCATGCATTGAACGATGTTCTCTCATCGCATTGATCCCTGTGGAGACGATATAAATCCCGAAGGTAATTCCTTCAAAACTAAAATTTTGCTTCTTGCTGCTTTACTGTAGTTCAAACAAAATGGCGCCGTTGCCGGGGATTGGTGTTGAGATATTGAAGTGCATTACAACTGTTTCTATATTTTTAAGCTTTGTATATTTTTTTTATATTGTATATATTTGTTTCTTTTTATGTTTTCTCTAGTGTGATTAGGAATGATGAGAACTCCTTCTAGAGTGGTTGCTATCTGTATAAAATCATTCAATGAAGATTCGTCCAAGTTTGGATGGCGATGATAGTATTAAGCAAGTGAATGATATCAAGTTACATGGTTACCTTTGTTTATAATTTTAAAATGCTTAAGAACTTAAATCTTTGTGCCAATAAAATTTATTCTTTTAGCAACTTGTTTGAATGAATGTTTCACTTAGGACCAAAAAGCATAATTTGTGAGAAAGCTTCCATTGTTTACTAAATTCTGGATTACTAATAAACTTTGTTGATTCGTTTGATTCATGCTTTATCTTCTTATTATTGTGAATTTGTGGAAGCATTAGAAATGATCAAGGCACTTGTTTATATTGAGCACAACCTTGCCCAAATGTTACTTACCCGTGAGTAGAGAGAATTTGTTAACCCCTTTTGAGCCTAAACAATGTGAATCTCATTTTGAATTTGTTGTGATTCTAAAAAATCTTCTTGAACCCTTGAATTTGTTTTAATTGTCCTCTTTGCCATAAAAAGCAAGAGCATTCACTTGAGGATTGGGTACAAATCAAGTTGGGGAGAATGAAAAAGAAGAATGGTAGGTTGCTACAACTTTTGAAAAATTTAAGCAAAAAAAAATTGTTGTTTGAATATGAATGTAAAAAAAAGGGAGAAAAAGAATGCTTGCTTGGAAAATAAAAATAGTGAAATAATAAGTTGTGAAATAAATTTGGGAAGGTTTTCAGTTGAGAAACAAATGGAATGAAGTTGGGATGTATAAATATCGTGTACAGTGAATGTCTCTTTTGCATCGACAATTTCGTATCAATAGCCTAAAAAAAGTCCCTTGTTTGTAAACCAGACCAAGCTACAACCTTAAAGACCTTAGTGATCTTCTTGCTTCCATATTTTCGCTTTTGATTGTTATATATTGTATGAATTGAATTGACATTTGGCATTGTTAGTTAGGTGAGTGAAATTTTCCCCGCGGTTGCAAACACGTAATTTCTTCAATCCTTATTCGAAGAGGAGAGGTAGAGTGATTCATTCATGAAAAACACAGTTGTTGATTGATGCATGGCTTGATATTTTCTTTAAGATTTTAGTTCTTATGCATTGTTTGATTCTCAACATTTGAAACCATTGCTTGTTTGCATTCCTGGTGTTTGAGCCATTTTATCCATTCCTGGGTGAATTTTAATCTTGAGCAAATCCTCTTGTTGCGAAATGAGAGACATACTTAACTTGAGGACAAGTAAAAATCTAGTTAGGGAGAGTTGTTAGATGCCAAACTTTACTTATTTAATCTATCAAATGTTGGCATCTTTCATTCTTTTTGTAGGTTAAAGTGATTAGAATCACTCAT
The DNA here is from genome assembly GCA_963859935.3 of Lathyrus sativus. Taxonomy (NCBI): domain Eukaryota; kingdom Viridiplantae; phylum Streptophyta; class Magnoliopsida; order Fabales; family Fabaceae; genus Lathyrus; species Lathyrus sativus. The sequence continues at coordinate 118,629,547 of OZ012735.1, forward strand.
GTTTTAGATGATATGCTTCATTGTTGGAAAATGCATTGGTTGCTTTGAGTTGTGTGTTATTGTGGAGGAATTAGGCACAAAATAAAAGAAGAGTAAGGCATAAGAAATTGGGCAAGGAAACCAAGACAGCAGAAAATCATCAAGAAGTTCGTCGTGCGAAGCTCCTAGCAAACTTCCCCAGAAAAATCATCACCAACTTTGCACAACAAACTTGCCAGCCAAGACCCTTGGGAGACTGGGTACTGTTCACTCAAAGAGAAAAGAAACTGAAACTCTCCGTGCGAACTTGTAGAGAGATGGTTCGTGGTGCGAAGAATTGCTTGCACAATGAAGTTTAGATATTTCTCAAAGGTGGTTTAACTGTTCAAAGGCACCTCAGGTGCCTAATTTAATGTTCACTAGGCGAAGGCTCTGTTCGCAGTACGAACAAGACAGATCCTGAATGTACTATATAAGTACTTTTTTTGCTTTTTAGAAAGATATATATATATATATATATATATATATATATATATATATATATATATATATATATATATATATATATATATATATATATATATATATATAATTTTTACATCATAACTTATCTCTCTTCATTTCAAGTTTATTTTAGACAGAGAAATACAAAACCCTAAGAGGGAGGAGGTAATATTTTTGATCTCTTGTTCGGGTTTGGATGTAATCTTTTGATACCTTATGTATTTCATCTAATATATGTTTGTGAACTAGTTTGGATTCTTTATTGATTGATTATCTTTGATTGCTTATTTGTGGGTCTTGACACAACCTTTTCACATCTTCGATCTAAGATTTTCATCTATCAATGAACAAACTTTTGACATGGTTTTGTAAGTTAATATTCATTGTATCTTCTATTTGTTTGTGTTTATTAAGTAGCATGAGTAACAAGAGTAGGATCGATACGATATGGTGCGAGTGCATGATAATAGTGATGAAGAACGATGTTCACAACCATTTGGCAGATTAGGTGAATACATGTAAAAAGGGTTAAGCATATGTACGTATTCTGATCATTGTGTTTTATTTAAAATAATCGTTTATCCAATATGGGTGTCGTCTTTGCTTACCTGTTTATCTTTGATTTGAACCGCTATAGACATGTACTCTTAAGATCTATATTTAGGATGATTACCTGTTAGGTCCTAAACTCTAGACATAGATTTAAGCCTAGAATTTACGCGAGTATCAGTTCTTAATGCTCTGTGTTGTGTTTTTGTTGCGTGCGACATCACCAATGAGACAATACGGTTGTTCTCTCGACGTTGCGTTAGAAATGACCTCTGTTGTGGGAGATACGTGAGGATATTAGGCGAATAATTGAGTTGTGTCTAACATGATCAGAAGAATGCATGTGTTATCAATTGATGAGATCCAATCCCAACAAGGCCCCGTTTATATTTCAGTATTTACTTTATATTTTCCATCTTTATATTTTCTGCCTTTTATTTATGGTTCCTTGAAAATTTTAAACCAAACCTTTTGAATAAAAAGCTTAGAAATGTAGACACCATTGAGCGGTGTTCTTTCATCGCACCGATCCCTGCGGAGACGATACAAATCCTGGAGGTAATTCCTTCAAAACTAAATTTTTGCTTCTTGCCGCTTTACTGCAGTTCAAGCAAAATTGCGCCGTTGTCGAGGATTGTTGTTGAGATATTGAAGTGCATTACAACTGTTTCTATATTTTTAAGCTTTGTATATTTTTTTTATATTGTATATATTTGTTTCTTTTTATGTTTTCTCTAGTGTGATTAGGAATGATGAGAACTCCTTCTAGAGTGGTTGCTATCTGTATAAAATCATTCAATGAAGATTCGTCCAAGTTTGGATGGCGATGATAGTATTAAGCAAGTGAATGATATCAAGTTACATGGTTACCTTTGTTTATAATTTTAAAATGCTTAAGAACTTAAATCTTTATGCCAATAAAATTTGTTCTTTTAGCAACTTGTTTGAATGAATGTTTGACTTAGGACCAAAAAGCATAATTTGTGAGAAAGCTTCCATTGTTTACTAAATTCTGGATTACTAATAAACTTTGTTGATTCGTTTGATTCATGCTTTATCTTCTTATTATTGTGAATTTGTGGAAGCATTAGAAATGATCAAGGCACTTGTTTATATTGAGCACAACCTTGTCCAAATGTAACTTACCCGTGAGTAGAGAGAATTTGTTAACCCCTTTTGAGCCTAAACAATGTGAATCTCATTTTGAATTTGTTGAGATTCTAAAAAATCTTCTTGAACCCTTGAATTTGTTTTAATTGTCCTCTTTGCCATAAAAAGCAAGAGCATTCACTTGAGGATTGGGTACAAATCAAGTTGGGGAGAATGAAAAAGAAGAATGGTAGGTTGCTACAACTTTTGAAAAATTCAAGCAAAAAAAAATTGTTGTTTGAATATGAATGTAAAAAAAAGGGAGAAAAAGAATGCTTGCTTGGAAAATAAAAATAGTGAAATAATAAGTTGTGAAATAAAGTTGGGAAGGTTTTCAGTTGAGAAACAAATGGAATGAAGTTGGGATGTATAAATATCGTGTACAGTGAATGTCTCTTTTGCATCGACAATTTCGTTTCAATAGCCTCAGAAAAGTCCCTTGTTTGTAAACCAGACCAAGCTACAACCTTAAAGACCTTAGTGATCTTCTTGCTTCCATATTTTCGCTTTTGATTGTTATATATTGTATGAATTGAATTGACATTTGGCATTGTTTGTTAGGTGAGTGAAATTTTCCCCGCGGTTGCAAACACGTAATTTCTTCAATCCTTATTCGAAGAGGAGAGGTAGAGTGATTCATTCATGAAAAACACAGTTGTTGATTGAGCATGGCTTGATATTTTCTTTAAGATTTTAGTTCTTATGCATTGTTTGATTCTCAACATTTGAAACCATTGCTTGTTTGCATTCCTGGTGTTTGAGCCATTTTATCCATTCCTGGGTGAATTTTAATCTTGAGCAAATCCTCTTGTTGCGAAATGAGAGACATACTTTACTTGAGGACAAGTAAAAATCTAGTTGGGGAGAGTTGTTAGATGCCAAACTTTACTTATTTAATCTATCAAATGTTTGCATCTTTCATTCTTTTTGTAGGTGAAAGTGATTAGAATCACTCATGTTTTAGATGATATGCTTCATTGTTGGAAAATGCATTGGTTGCTTTGAGTTGTGTGTTATTGTGCAGGAATTAGGCACAAAATAAAAGAAGAGTAAGACATAAGAAATTGGGCAAGGAAACCAAGACAGCAGAAAATCATCAAGAAGTTCGTCGTGCGAAGCTCCTAGCAAACTTCCCCAGAAAAATCATCACCAACTTTGCACAACAAACTTGCCAGCCAAGACCCTTGGGAGACTGGGTACTGTTCACTCAAAGAGAAGAGAAACTGAAACTCTTCGTGCGAACTTGTAGAGAGATGGTTCGTGGTGCAAAGAATTGCTTGCACAATGAAGTTTAGATATTTCTCAAAGGTGGTTTAACTGTTCAAAGGCACCTCAGGTGCCTAATTTAATGTTCACTAGGCGAAGGCTCTGTTCGCAGTACGAACAAGACAGATCCTGAATGTACTATATAAGTACTTTTTTTGCTTCTTAGAAAGATATATATATCATTTTTACATCAGAACTTATCTCTCTTCATTTCAAGTTTATTTTAGACAGAGAAATACAAAACCCTAAGAGGGAGGAGGTAATATTTTTGATCTCTTGTTCGGGTTTGGATGTAATCTTTTGATACCTTATGTATTTCATCTAATATATGTTTGTGAACTAGTTTGGATTCTTTATTGATTGATTATCTTTGATTGCTTATTTGTGGGTCTTGACACAACCTTTTCACATCTTCGATCTAAGATTTTCATCTATCAATGAACAAACTTTTGACATGGTTTTGTAAGTTAATATTCATTGTATCTTCTATTTTTTTGTGTTTATTAAGTAGCATTAGTAACAAGAGTAGGATCGATACGATAAGGTGCGGGTGCAGGATAATAGTGATGAAGAACGATGTTCACAACCATTTGGCAGATTAGGTGAATACATGTAAAAAGGGTTAAGCATATGTACGTATTCTGATCATTGTGTTTTATTTAAAATAATCGTTTATCCAATATGGGTGTCGTCTTTGTTTACCTGTTTATCTTTGATTTGAACCGCTATAGACATGTACTCTCTTCAGATCTAGATCTAGGATGATTACCTGTTAGGTCCTAAACTCTAGACATAGATTTAAGCTTAGCATTTACGTGAGTATTAGTTCTTAATGCTCTGTGTTGTGTTTTTGTTGCGTGCGACATCACCAATGAGACAATACGGTTGTTCTCTCGACGTTGCGTTAGAAATGACCTCTGTTGTGGGTGATACGTGAGGATATTAGGTGAATGATTGAGTTGTGTCTAACATGATCATAAGAATGCATGTGTTATCAATTGATGAGATCCAATCCCAACAAGGCCCCGTTTATATTTCAGTATTTACTTTATATTTTCCATCTTTATATTTTCTGCCTTTTATTTATGGTTCCTTAAAAATTTTAAACCAAACCTTTTGAATAACAAGCTTAGAAATGTAGACACCATTGAGCGGCGTTCTTTCATCGCACCGATCCCTGCGGAGACGATACAAATCCTGGAGGTAATTCCTTCAAAACTAAATTTTTGCTTCTTGCCGCTTTACTGCAGTTCGAGCAAAATTGCGCCGTTGTCGGGGATTGTTGTTGAGATATTGAAGTGCATTACAACTGTTTCTATATTTTTAAGCTTTGTATATTTTTTTATATTGTATATATTTGTTTCTTTTTATGTTTTCTCTAGTGTGATTAGGAATGATGAGAACTCCTTCTAGAGTGGTTGCTATCTGTATAAAATCATTCAATGAAGATTCGTCCAAGTTTGGATGGTGATGATAGTATTAAGCAAGTGAATGATATCAAGTTACATGGTTACCTTTGTTTAGAATTTTAAAATGCTTAAGAACTTAAATCTTTGTGCCAATAAAATTTGTTCTTTTTGCAACTTGTTTGAATGAATGTTTCACTTAGGACCAAAAAGCATAATTTGTGAGAAAGCTTCCATTGTTTACTAAATTCTGGATTACTAATAAACTTTGTTGATTCGTTTGATTCATGCTTTATCTTCTTATTATTGTGAATTTGTGGAAGCATTAGAAATGATCAAGGCACTTGTTTATATTGAGCACAACCTTGTCCAAATGTAACTTACCCGTGAGTAGAGAGAATTTGTTAACCCCTTTTGAGCCTAAACAATGTGAATCTCATTTTGAATTTGTTGAGATTCTAAAAAATCTTCTTGAACCCTTGAATTTGTTTTAATTGTCCTCTTTGCCATAAAAAGCAAGAGCATTCACTTGAGGATTGGGTACAAATCAAGTTGGGGAGAATGAAAAAGAAGAATGGTAGGTTGCTACAACTTTTGAAAAATTCAAGCAAAAAAAAATTGTTGTTTGAATATGAATGTAAAAAAAAGGGAGAAAAAGAATGCTTGCTTGGAAAATAAAAATAGTGAAATAATAAGTTGTGAAATAAAGTTGGGAAGGTTTTCAGTTGAGAAACAAATGGAATGAAGTTGGGATGTATAAATATCGTGTACAGTGAATGTCTCTTTTGCATCGACAATTTCGTTTCAATAGCCTCAGAAAAGTCCCTTGTTTGTAAACCAGACCAAGCTACAACCTTAAAGACCTTAGTGATCTTCTTGCTTCCATATTTTCGCTTTTGATTGTTATATATTGTATGAATTGAATTGACATTTGGCATTGTTTGTTAGGTGAGTGAAATTTTCCCCGCGGTTGCAAACACGTAATTTCTTCAATCCTTATTCGAAGAGGAGAGGTAGAGTAATTCATTCATGAAAAACACAGTTGTTGATTGATGCATGGCTTGATATTTTCTTTAAGATTTTAGTTCTTATGCATTGTTTGATTCTCAACATTTGAAACCATTGCTTGTTTGCATTCCTGGTGTTTGAGCCATTTTATCCATTTCTGGGTGAATTTTAATCTTGAGCAAATCCTCTTGTTGCGAAATGAGAGGCATACTTTACTTGAGGACAAGTATAAATCTAGTTGGGGAGAGTTGTTAGATGCCAAAATTTACTTATTTAATCTATCAAATGTTGGCATCTTTCATTCTTTTTGTAGGTGAAAGTGATTAGAATCACTCATGTTTTAGATGATATGCTTCATTGTTGGAAAATGCATTGGTTGCTTTGAGTTGTGTGTTATTGTGCAGGAATTAGGCACAAAATAAAAGAAGAGTAAGATATAAGAAATTGGGCAAGGAAACCAAGACAGCAGAAAATCATCAAGAAGTTCGTCGTGCGAAGCTCCTAGCAAACTTCCCCAGAAAAATCATCACCAACTTTGCACAACAAACTTGCCAGCCAAGACCCTTGGGAGACTGGGTACTGTTCACTCAAAGAGAAAAGAAACTGAAACTCTCCGTGCGAACTTGTAGAGAGATGGTTCGTGGTGTGAAGAATTTCTTGCACAATGAAGTTTAGATATTTCTCAAAGGTGGTTTAACTGTTCAAAGGCACCTCAGGTGCCTAATTTAATGTTCACTAGGTGAAGGCTCTGTTCGCAGTACGAACAAGACAGATCCTGAATGTACTATATAAGTACTTTTTTTTGCTTTTTAGAAAGATATATATATATATATATATATATATATATATATATATATATATATATATATATATATATATATATATATATATATATATATATATATATATATATATATATATATATATATATATATATATATATATATATATATATATATATATATATATATATATATATATATATATATATATATATATATATATATATATATATATATATATATATATATATATATATATATATATATATATATATATATATATATATATATATATATATATATATATATATATATATATATATATATATATATATATATATAATTTTTACATAAGAACTTATCTCTCTTCATTTCAAGTTCATTTTAGACAGAGAAATACAAAACCCTAAGAGGGAGGAGGTAATATTTTTTATCTCTTGTTCGGGTTTGGATGTAATATTTTGATATCTTATGTATTTCATCTAATATATGTTTGTGAACTAGTTTGGATTCTTTATTGATTTATTATCTTTGATTGCTTATTTGTGGGTCTTGACACAACCTTTTCACATCTTCGATCTAAGATTTTCATCTATCAATGAACAAACTTTTGACATGGTTTTGTAAGTTAATATTCATTGTATCTTCTATTTGTTTGTGTTTATTAAGTAGCATGAGTAACAAGAGTAGGATCGATACGATATGGTGCGGGTGCATGATAATAGTGATGAAGAACGATGTTCACAACCATTTGGCAGATTAGGTGAATACATGTAAAAAGGGTTAAGCATATGTACGTATTCTGATCATTGTGTTTTATTTAAAATAATCGTTTATCCAATATGGGTGTCGTCTTTGGTTACCTGTTTATCTTTGATTTGAATTGCTATAGACATGTACTATTCAGATCTGGATCTAGGATGATTACCTGTTAGGTCCTAAACTCCAGACATAGATTTAGGCTTAGCATTTGCGCGAGTATCAGTTCTTAACGCTCTATGTTGTGTTTTTGTTGTGTGAGACATCACCGATGAGACAATACGGTTGTTCTCTCGATGTTACGTTAGAGATGACCTCTGTTGTGGGTGATACGTGAGGATATTAGACGAATAACCGGGTTGTGTTTAACATGATCAGAAGAATGCATGTGTTATCAATTGATGAGATCCAATCCCAACAAGGCTTCATTTATATTTCAGTTTTTACTTTATATTTTTCGTCTTTATATTTTCTGCCTTTTATTTATGGTTCCTTGAACCTTTTAAACTAAACGTTTTGAACAACAAGCTTAGAAATGTAGAGACCATTGAACGACGTTCTTTCATCGTGTCGATCCCTGTGGAGATGATATAAATCCCTGAGGGAATTCATTCAAAACTAAATTTTTGCTTCTTGCCGCTTTAATGCAGTTCAAATAGATACGATCCTATTGGTTGGGATCTTTGGAGGGTGATGGCCCAGTTTTCATCAACATGTTGATTTGGTACCACATGCATGAGCCTATGTTGTTGCATTTCATGTTATGTGGCATTGAATCTAGGTGAATGACTGTTATTATTAATGAGGTGATTTTAAAATGATGTATGATGATGTTGTGACTTAAGTGATGCTCTGGTGATGAGTTGTTGATTTGATGACCTTATGAATGAATATGTATATATGATACTATGATATGAAGGTGTGAGTATAATACTTGGTGAATGATGATGCATGGATTTCATTATGATGTTGTTTTGTACGATGAATGCTATCTTAATATATATTATCTTTATATCTTGTATAATGATTTGTGATTACTCACACTGCCTTCTTGTTCTTAGCTCTTGATGCGTGAAGACCTGACTTGAAGTATTTCGGGTATTTTCTGTCAAGTAGATGGTCTTCCTCTGATATGTAATATTGGGTCGGGCCGTTTGAGTCGAATCATTATGTTCTTTTGTTGTTGACGTCATGAAGTTATGAGTTCTTGTTTTTAAAACTCTCTGAATTAAAAATTATGCTGATGATTTTGAATCTTTCCGTTGCGTAGTAATTGATTAAAATTAGAATGAATAAAACCTGTGTTACAGAGTAATACATTATTGTGATTTTATGACGAAATGTGGCATCCTTGCGGTGATATACTCTGATATAATTATTTTTAATTATCGTGAATGCTTGTGGGGTAGAAGGGTGTTATATTAGTGGTATCAGAGCAGGTCGATCCATTTGACCAAGATTTGTATGATGTCAGTCCCCTGTCGATTGACGAGTATGGGTACATTATCGATGATTTATTTTCTTCTAACGTTATTGATGATGTGCATAATGGCTGGAAGAAACGACTGTGCTATTGCTGATGCATTGGAATCAGTTGCTTAATTGATGGCTCGAAATAATCATAATGGTGGAGCTTCTGATGAATTTTGTGCTTTGGGGAAGTTCTAGAGAAACAATCTGCCAACTTTCGTGGGCACTCATGACCCAGATGGTGCACAGAAGTGGCTTAAGGTGATTGAAAATATCTTCCGAGTAATGGCGTGTACTGACGCTCAACAAGTACAATTTGGTACTCATACGCTTTTAGAAGAAGTTGAGGATTGGTGGGATATCACACGTCAGAGGCTGGATGATGTTGATACTGAGATAACCTGGGTTGTATTCAAGAGAGAGTATTTTCCTGAAGATCTTCGCGGAAAAAAGGAGATAGAATTCCTTGAACTAAAGTAAGGAAACATGATTGTGGCAGAGTATGCTGCAAAATTTGAGGCACTGATGAAGTTTTGTCCGCATTATAATCGTGCTGATGTTGAGGTGTCTAAATGTCTCAAGTTTGAGAATGGGCTGAGACCAGAGATCAAACAGGGTATTGGATACCAACAAGTTCACAGGTATGCTGAGCTAGTGGATAAGAGTAGGATCTATGATGAGGATAGTCGAGCTCGATCTGCTCACTACAAGCATCTTAGTGAGAAGAAAGAAAAGGGACAGTTTAGAGGAAAACCTTATGTGACTTCAACTGACAAAGGGAAACAAAAGGTTTCAGATGGGAAGAAGACAAGTGGGGGAGCAACTCCCACTTCTGTTAAGTGTTACAAGTGTGGTGAGCAAGGCCATCGTGCGGAAGTTTGCAACAATAGGGTGTTGAGGTGTTACAGATGTGGTAAGAGAGGCCATAGAGTTAACGATTGCAAGGATGAAGGTTCAACTTGTTTCAACTATGGTGAACAGGGTCACATCAGTACCCAGTGTTAGAAGCCGAATAAGAATGCTACTGCTGCTCAGACTAATGGCAGAGTGTTTGCTTTGAGTGGTTCTGAAGTTCCTAAGAAGGATAACTTAATTCGAGGTACTTGTTTGATTAAAAGTTTTGAGTTGATCGCTATTATTGGTACTGGTGCTACTCATTCGTTTATTTTGCTTAAATGTGCTACTAGTTTGGGTTTGAAATTGTCTGGTATGAATGTAGTATGGTTATAGAAACTCCTGCTAATGGTTCTGTTACTACTACGTTTGTGTGTTCAAGATGTTCTTTGACGATATTTGGAGAGATTTTCATGATGGATTTGGTGTGTTTACCCTTGCACCAAATTGATATAATCCTAGGAATGAACTGGTTGGAGTTCAACTATGTTCATATCAACTGTTATGATAAGACCGTGGAGTTTCCTGAGTTTGGTGATAATGGAGAGTTGACGTTCTTGTCTGTTAAGAAAATAGACGAACTTCTAGAAGACGAAGCTTCGATGTTTGCGCTGTTTTCATCGTTGCAAGTTAATCGTGAAGCTGCGAGTGTCGAGTTGCATGTTGTCAGTGAATTTCCAAAGGTGTTTCCAGATGACATAAGTGATTTACCTCCAAAGCGTGAAGTAGAGTTTGCAGTGGACTTGATACCAGGAACGAGTCCGGTGTCAATGGCTTCTTATCGGATGTCGTCTTCTGAGTCAAGAGAATTGAAGAAACCATTGAAAGAATTGCTTGAGAATAAGTTTGTTCGATCGAGTGTTTCTCTGTGGGGTGCTCCTGTGTTGTCAGTTAAGAAGAAAGATGGTAGTATGAGGTTGTGTTTTAATTATCGATAGTTGAATAAAGTGACTATCAATAATAAATACCCACTTCCTAGAATTGATGATTTGATGGATCAGTTAGTAGGCGCTTGTGTGTTTAGAAAGATTGATATAAGGTCTGGCTATCATCAGATTCGTGTTAAACTTGATGATATTCCGAAGACATCTTTTAGGATAAGGTATGGTCACTATGAATATATTGTGATGTCGTTTGGTGTATCAAATGCACTTGGTGTGTTCACGGAGTATATGAATTAGTTTTTCCATGAGTATTTGGATAAGTTTGTAGTGGTTTTCATTGATGATATTCTAATATACTCAAAATCTGAAGAAGAGCATGTTGAGCATTTGAGGACTGTGTTGTAAGTATTGAGAGAGAAGAAGTTATATGCAAAATTTTCTAAATGTGAGTTATGGTTTAAAGAAGTGAGTGTCCTTGTCCATGTGACTTCAAGTGGGTGGAATTGTTGTGGATCCTTTTAATATTGATGTTGTGTTGTAGTGGGAGACCCCGAAGTCTGCTACTGAGATATAAATTTTTTTGGGGTTGGAAGGTTACTATCGCAAGTTCATAAAAGGTTTTTCTAGATTGAATTTACCGTTGACTCAGTTGGCTCGAAATGGTCAAGCTTATGTGTGGGTTGTTTCATGTAAAAAGAGTTTGTGGAATTGAAGAAGAGATTGACAACTGCTCCGATATTGATTTTGCCTAATCCGAATGAATCTTTTGTGGTGTACTGTGATGGGTCGAAGATGGGTCTTGGTGGAGTGTTGATGAAAAATGGACAAGTTGTTGCTTATGCTTCACGATAATTGAGAGTTCATGAAAGGAATCATCCTACGCATGACTTAGAGTTGGCAGCTGTGGTGTTCGTGTTGAAAATTTGGAGACATTATTTTTTTGGCTCTAAATTTGAAGTGTTCAGTGATCATAAGAGTTTGAAGTACTTATTTGATTAGAAAGAGTTGAATATGAGGCAGAGGAGGTGGTTGGAATTATTGAAGGATTATGATTTTGATTTGAGTTACCATCCAGGTAAAGCAAATGTAGTGGTTAATGCATTGAGCAGAAAGTCATTGCATATGTCGATGCTTATTGTGAGAGAATTAGAATTAATCGAACAGTTCCAAGATCTAAGTATGATATGTGAAGAGACTCCTAATAGTGTGAAGTTAGGTATGTTGAAATTGACTAGTGGTATTCTGGAAGAAATCGGAGTGGGCCAGCAATCTGATTTGAAGTTGGTTGATCAGACGATCTTAATTAACCAAGGTAACAGAGGTGAATTCCGAATTGATGAGAATGGTGTGATGAGGTTTAGTGATAGAGTGTATGTTCCAGATGTTTCAAATATTAAAAAGAGTATTCTAGAAAAAGTGCATCGAAGTAGGTTGAGTATTCATCCCGGTGCTATGAAGATGTACCATAATTTGTAGAAGTTGTTTTAGTGGCCAGGTATGAAGAAGAATATTGCAGAGTTTATTTATGACTGTTTGACTTGTCAGAAGTCAAAGATTGAACATCAGAAGCCTTTGGATATTATGCAACCGTTGAATATTTCATAATGGAAATGGGATATTATTTCCATGGATTTTGTGTCGGGATTGTCGAAGACTGCGAAGGGGAATGATTCAATTTGGGTGATTGTGGATAGATTAACTAAATCGGCTAATTTCTTACCAATGAAGATTAATCATGCAGAAGTTAGCTGAGATATACATTGAGGAAATTGTGAAGTTGCATGGGATACCTTCGAGTATTGTGTCGAATAGAGACCCGAGATTTACGTCGAGGTTATGGAAAAGTTTACAAAATGCTTTGGGGTACTAAGTTGAGGTTGAGTTCTGCATATCATCCGCAGACGGATGGTCAGACGGAGAGGAGTATCCAGTCTTTGGAGGATTTACTGAGGGCTTGTGTGTTGAATTAAGGAGGATCTTAGGATAGAAATTTGCTGTTGATTGAGTTCACCTACAACAACATTTTTCATGCTAGTATTGAGATGGCGCCGTATGAAGCTTTGCATGGAAGAAGATGTAGAACTCCATTGTGTTGGTATGAGTTGGGAGAGAGTATCGTACTCGGACCTGAGATTGTGCAGGAGACGACTAAGAAGATTAAGATGATCCAAGAAAGGATGAGAGCTTCACAGAGTCGTCAGAAGAGTTATCATGATAAGAGAAGGAAAGTACTTGAATTCTAAGAGGGAGATCACATGTTTATGAGAGTTACGTCGGTGACTGGTACAGGTCGAGCTTTGAAGTTTAGGAAGATCACTCCATGTTTTGTTGGTCTGTATTAGATTGTGCAGAGGATAGGGGAGGTAGCTTATCAGATTGCTTTACCACTGTCGCTTGAGAATTTGCACGATGTGTTTCATGTGTCTTAGTTGAGGAAATACATTCCAGATCCGTTACATGTGATCTAGATGGATGACGTACAGGTGAGGGATAATCTGACTGTTGAAGAATTATCTGTGCGGATTGATGGACGAGAAATGAAACAACTGCGGGAGTAAAGACATAGCTTTGGTGTGGACTAGCTGGTGAAAGTTGGACTTGGGAACGTGAAGATTAGATGAGGGAGTCGTATCTGACTCTGTTTCCTTCAGGTAATTTTCGAGGGCGAAAATTATTTAAGTGGGGGAGAGTGTAACGCCCCAAAATTATTAGAGTATTTATTTAATTTACTTATTATAAATATTCGTGATTTTCGGTGAATTTTGGTGGAATATTTTGATGTCTAATGATTTTTGTTGGGGGATATTTTTGGTGTTAAAAGGGTGTTGAGGATATTTAGAAGTATATGATTTATTAGAATTATTTCGATGATAATAATAGTGGATAATGTGAATATCTTCTTATTATTATTATTATTATTATTATTATTATTATTATTATTATTATTATTATTATTATTATTATTATTATTATTATTATTATTATTATTTTAAGTAAATAATTGGAACACTAAGGGCAAGATGGTAAAGTTGGGTGAAATAAGTGAGGATAAAGTTGGAAAATCATATTAAGGGTCCAAGGGGTAAAAGTGACATAAAGGAAAATAGGGAAGTGAAGAATTATTCTGAACAATCGTGTTTTGGAGAGCTACTCTGAGGAAAGGAAGAGGAAGAAGCTAGGGCTTAGAGCAATTTCGGTAGAATTCAAGAGAAAGATCAGAATCAAACTATCTAAGGTACGGGGAGTATTAATTTTTATTGTAATGGATATAAAGTGTAAATGTATGTAGTTAGTTTTGGGGTTGGGGAATGGTGAGATTATGATGAAAGTGAGAGGAATTGTGATGAAATTGGGGTTTTTAGATGTATAAGATGATACATATGAAGTCTATGATGATGTGTTGTTATTGGATTGTAATTACTATGTGATTTATGTGTATTTTCATACTGGGAGAGGTGGAAATCACAAGGGGTTTGAGTTTGGTTTGATGCAGAAACGCAGAAGCAGAATTTGCTAATGCGCATGTTTCGCCGGGCGAGCAAGGTGTTTCGCTGGGCGGAAGAGATTCACTTAGAGGTCGTCAGACGAAAAAGGAAGTGAATGAGAGGTGAAAAATAGGTGCTACTGGGTTTTGTATGGGGAATGGAATTCGCTCCTGCTTTGCCGAGCGAAACCCAGGCGAGCGAGTTGCTTCACCGGGCGAGCATAAGTAGTATTCTTATTTTTCTTTTCTTTTATTCTGCTGTCTTGTACCTTGTTGTTCGTACGCGTTGAATGGTTAACGTGTTGCATTTTGATGAGTATAACATGTTGATTTGTGATGTAATACGAAGACTTGTGATGCCTAATGATGGCATAATACCATGATGTTTTTGATGAATTTTCATGAATGGTAATGCAACTTGACGATCCTGTGATGATGTTGATTATGACGTAGCGCATCATGCATTCATAGCATACTAAGACTTCGGTCCAGTGTTGTTGATAGGACTTCGGTTCAGTGTTAGCTTCAATCCCATTGTGTGGATTGGGGTGTTTATGTTGTGCTCCGGTTCTTGCATGGAATTGATCCTATTGGTGGGGATCTTTGGAGGGTGATGGCCCAGTATCCATTAACATGTTGATTTGGTACCACATGCATGAGCCTATGTTGTTGCATTTTATGTTATGTGGCATTTCACCTAGGTGAATGACTATTATTATTGATGAGGTGATTTTAAAATGACGTGTGATGATACTGTGACTTAAGTGATGCTCTGGCGATGAGTTGTTGATTTGATGACCTTATGAATGAAGATGTATATATGATACTCTGATATGAAGGTGTGAGTATAATACTTGGCAAATGATGATGCATGGGTTTCATGATGATGATGTTGTTTTGTACGATGAATGTTATCTTAATATATCTTATCTTTATATCTTGTATAATAATTTGTGATTACTCACCCTTCCTGTTTGAATGTTTCCTCCATGTGGGTAACATGCAAGTGATCAAGATTAGCTCTTGGTGCATGAAGAACTGACTTGAAGTATCTCGGTTATTTTATGTCGAATAGAGGGTCTTGCTATAATATGTAACATCGGGTCGGGACGTTTGAGTCGAACTGTTGTGTTCTTTTGTTGTTGACGTCATGAAGTTATGAGTTCTTGTTTTTAAAACTTAATGAATTACAAATTATGCTGATGATTTTGAATCTTTCCGCTGCGTAGTAATTAATTGAAATTAGAATGAATAAAACCCGTGTTACGGAGTAAGATGTTATTGTGATTTTATGACGAAATGTGGCACCCTTGTGGTGATATACTCTGATATAATTGTTTTTAATTATCATGATTGCTTGTGGGGTAGAAAAGTGTTACACATCTCGCCCTCAAGATCTAGATCTTCCTAGCATTTGGGAGGAAACCCTTTGAGACATTTCTTTAGTTTTCCTTTTAGAATCAAGCGCTCAACTAGGCTTAGACCCCATGACATCAAACTTGGGCGTCAGCGGTTGTGGAATGTCGAGCAAGTGGACAAATTCATGGCATATCTGCTTACGATGAATGTTCAAAGGCGTGAAGCTCTTTGTAGGTTTTGTGTTTCGCTTGAACTTCGTCTTGTCTCTGATGGACGAGGTGTAGTGATTTTTATGTAACTTCTGCGAGCTGTTAAGATTATTAGCGATATGTTTTTTTAACATCTCTGGCCTTTCTTTTCAGCATTGCTTTCTTCTCCATATATATATATATATATATATATATATATATATATATATATATATATATATATATATATATATATATATATATATATATATATATATATATATATATATATATATATATATATATATATATATATATATATATATATATATATATATATATATATATATATATATATATATATATATATATATATATATATATATATATATATATATATATATATATATATATATATATATATATATATATATATATATATATATATATATATATATATATATATATATATATATATTTTATTATTCTGCATGTGTCACCACCTCAGTCAAGGAAGCCGCAAGGCCATGGGCCAGAGATTCATTAAAATGTATTGTCCTCGTCCCATTCTGAAATGCTTTTATGAACATTTACTTGTTGGGGGTGGACGACCTTGATCGTCGCCTCATTAAAGTGAGCGAGATACTTCTTCAGATATTCAAAAGGGCCTTGGCGAATGTTGAAAAGGCCGGTGGCAACCATCTTACTGCAAATTGATGGACTAGTTTCTTCACCAAGTCTTAACAACTTTTGATCGAGAGTCGAGGCAGGACCATCTACCATATTCAGGTTGCATCTCTGAAGGTTCCAGAAAGAAGCTTGCATTTCAAAGAATTAGAAGTTCCAATTATTTCAATCTCCATGTTAATAGAGGTAACATGCTCATATGAGTTGTTGCGCCCATCAAACCAATCCAATAAAGGTGGCATGAAATTCTCCGGCACCAATGCTTTCCATATTTCATCTAAGAGAGGCTAAGGGTATAGTACCCAACCTATTCTATTGAATCAACCTCCTATTTATGTTGTTGGATATGAAGGACATTATCTTTCAGAGTTTGATTTTGGCGATGTAAGTCATCCATGACATCATCTATCTCTGCCTTGGTATTCTCCTAGTTGTCACACTCATCGCTTGTTGGAGTTGATTCCTTATTTTTCACCATGATGGACAAAGTGGTTAGACGTGATGACAAGAGTCTAGCCGAATGTTGATGGTGGCCTAGGTTACTTTTATCGGAGTCCCACAATAGGTGTCAATTGTACTTGGTAAAATTACAATATGTGACAACCCCTATTAGTTAAGGGCTTTTAGAGGCTTTTAGGTTTGTTGTGGTGTTATAGAAAGCTTACATAGGGATGTTGAGAAGTTGTTTATGTGGTGTTTTGTACAATGAATTAAATGCCCTCCTTAACCTCAGAGTTGAGGTATTTATAGAAAAACATGAACATAAATCTCAGGCTCCTAGGAAATAACAATCACTTATAGGAGCGTGGGGAGTGGGACATGTCAGTTTAATATTCCCACAAACGAACCAATAATCCAGATGTTACAACCAATAAATGGGCACCCGTCCCAATAAATAGGCAGTTAAGAGGCGAGTGTGGATGACATATTATGTCACCTCACTTTAGTGGACCTTCTGCGTCACCTCTTGTGGGTCATTTACAAACATACCAATACAATGTTGATATTTTGTAAACTTAGACCAACACCCGTATGTAAAAAATGGTTAAATAAGTTTTTGGCTCGTCTAAATATTTCAAATTTCTTCTTTAGTTCATCTTAATTTTCCTTTGAATTACGGCCCTTCTAAACTTTATCATCTCTAAATTTAGTCCCTATTGGACGGAAAAACATGGTCGTAGTATTTATGCCAACAAAAACCACAACACGACAAGTAAAATTAACTTTGTACAAGAACAATATGATTCAACTTCCGAGTATATTGTGACTTGTTTTTTAAAAGTAGCAGGGGTGCGGAAACCGCGATTAATTGGGTTGCGTGATTAATTGTAAGACTAAATGCTAACTAATAATGAACAAATATAATTATAAAAATATTAAGTCCCCATTTCAAATCATCCACCCATAGATGTGAGAATTCTCATGTTTGAACCTATAATGAATATGTTTTAATTTTGACTTTTTACAAACAAAAATTTACAACCTTGCGACCTTCCAACATCTAGGAGTCTTTAATCACAACTAGAGAAGGTTTTATACCATGTAATTTAGACAAATATTTTACAAGACACTAAGTTACAACCTAACAACCTCCTAGCATCCGAGAGTCTTCAATCTCAAGGATATATGCTTTGCCTCAAGCAAACCCCTACCATTTGGGAGTCTTCAATCGCAAATTGTGAAATTTTATAATGCCTAAAACTAAACTAATATCGAGAATATTTCCGTTGCAACATAAATTATAATTACAATCTCATATTTTTACTAATTGAATGAGCAATTCACCACTAAGCCTCAATTGTCATCTAAATCAATTCTCCCAATTGTGCATAAGGGAGAAAACATTAAACCCATAAAACTATATAATAATAAAATATAAAATTATTGATCTGACCTGATCAGAAGGGGATCGCTGACTGCCACGCGACGCCGACTTTCTGCCTGTCCACCGGTGTTGAAGAAGAGGAGTGGGGGTGTACCTGCAAGGCACTCCGATGCTAAAGTAAGCGTATGAGCAGAATGATCGCAAATACAGAAAAGGGTAAGAATCAAATTACCTGACCCTCTTGTGGAAGAGGGTATTTATAGAGAGACCCCAACGCTGGACCAACGATCACTTATGTTGGGCTGGATTTCTAGGCCCAACCCAGGTGACTGCTAGGGCTTACGTGGCGTAGTGAAGACCAGGACGTGGTATTCGCCCTAGTCCAACTGTCCCTTGATCTCTGGAAAGCGGGTTTGACCTGCTCTTTCGGAGGTGGGCAGTTGGTCGGTAACGTGGAGAACGTGTGAATGACACGTTGTCCTGCCCGACAAGGGAGCAGGTTTTGCCCGCGGAGAGGGCAATGTCTGGTCGATGGAGCAGTCTTGTGCTCGACACAGATGAGGAAGATTCTGCCCGCGGAGGGACATTACCTGACCGCTGGGGGACACTGTGCCCGACGGCTGTGACCCAAGCTGGGTTGAGCTTGGCCGAATATTATTGGGCCGGGCCTGTCCGGCTAAGCCGGGGCCCAGACCAGAACAATTATTATAGAGACAATCAAGAGAATTATATAAAACATATATTAGGGTAGAATCACCTAGACATAACCTAATCTTGGGGTGCAACAACAGGTTACTATCGCAACTTCATAAAAGGTTTTTCTAGATTGGCTTTACCGTTGACTCAGTTGGTTCGATATGGTCAAGCTTATGTGTGGGTTATTTCATGTAAAAAGAGCTTTGTGGAATTGAAGAAGAGATTGACGACCGCTCCGATATTGATTTTGCCTAATCCGAATGAATCTTTTATGGTGTATTGTGATGGGTCGAAGATGGGTCTTGGTGGAGTGTTGATGAGAAATGGACAAGTTGTTGCTTATGCTTCGAGACAATTGAGAGTTCATGAAAGTAATCATCCTACGCATGACTTAGAGTTGGCAGCTATGGTGTTCGTGTTGAAAATTTGGAGACATTATTTTTTTGGCTCTAAATTTGAAGTGTTCAGTGATCATAAGAGTTTGAAGTACTTATTTGATTAGAAAGAGTTGAATATGAGGCAGAGGAGGTGGTTGTAATTATTGAAGGATTATGATTTTGATTTGAGTTACCATCCAGGTAAAGCAAATGTAGGGTTTAATGCATTGAGCAGAAAGTCATTGCATATGTCGATGCTTATGGTGAGAGAATTGGAATTAATCGAATAGTTCCAAGATCTGAGTTTGATATGTGAAGAGACTCCTGATAGTGTGAAGTTAGGTATTTTAAAATTGACTAGTGGTATTCTGGAAGAAATCGGAGTGGGCCAGCAATCTGATTTGAAGTTGGTTGATCAGACGATCTTAATTAACCAAGGTAACAGAGGTGAATTCCGAATTGATGAGAATGGTGTGATGAGGTTCAGAGATAGAGTTTATGTTCCAGATGTTTCAAATATTAAAAAGAGTATTCTAGAACAAGGGCATCGAAGTAGGTTGAGTATTCATCCCGGTGCTACGAAGATGTACCATAATTTGCAGAAGTTGTTTTAGTGGCCAGGTATGAAGAAGAATATTACATAGTTTGTTTATGCCTGTTTGACTTGTCAGAAGTCAAAGATTGAACATCAGAAGCCTTTGGATATTATGCAACTGTTGAATATTTCATAATGGAAATGGGATAGTATTTTCATGGATTTTGTGTCGGGATTGTCGAAGACTGCGAAGGGGAATGATTCAATTTGGGTGATTGTGGATAGATTAACTAAATCAGCTCATTTCTTACCGATGAAGATTAATCATGCAGAAGTTAGCTGAGATATACATTGAGGAAATTGTAAAGTTGCATGGGATAACTTCGAGTATTGTGTTGAATAGAGACCCGAGATTTACGTCGAGGTTCTGGAAAAGTTTACAAAATGCTTTGGGTACTAAGTTGAGGTTGAGTTCTGCATATCATCCGCAGACGAATGGTCAGACAGAGAGGACTATCCAGTCTTTGGAGGATTTACTGAGGGCTTCTGTGTTGAATCAAGGAGGATCTTAGGATATCCATTTGCTGTTGATTGAGTTCACCTACAACAACAATTTTCATGCTAGTATTGAGATGGCGCCGTATGAAGCTTTGCATGGAAGAAGATGTAGAACTCCATTGTGTTGGTATGAGTCAGGAGAGAGTATTGTACTTGGACCTGAGATTGTGCAGGAGACGACTAAGAAGATTAAGATGATTCAAGAAAGGATGAGTGATTCGCAGAGTCGTCAGAAGAGTTATCATGATAAGAGAAGGAAAGTACTTGAATTCCAAGAGGAAGATCACATATTTATGAGAGTTACGTCGGTGACTAGTACATGTCGAGCTTTGAAGTTTACGAAGATCACTCCATGTTTTGTTGTTCTGTATTAGATTATGCAGAGGATAGGGGAGGTAGCTTATCAGATTGATTTACCGCTGTCGCTTGAGAATTTGCACGATGTGTTTCATGTGTCTTAGTTGAGGAAATACATTCCAAATCTGTCACATGTGATCTAGATGGATGACATACAGGTGAGGGATAATCTGACCGTTGAAGAATTACCTGTGCGGATTGATGGACAAGAAATGAAGCAACTGCGGGAGTAAAGACATAACTTTGGTGTGGACCAGCTGGTGAGAGTTGGACTTGGCAACGTGAAGATCAGATGAGGGAGTCGTATCTGACTCTGTTTCCTTCAGGTAATTTTCGAGGGAAAAAATTATTTAAGTGGGGGAGAGTGTAACGCCCCAAAATTATTAGAATATTTATTTAATTTACTTATTATGAATATTCGTGATTTTCGGTGAATTTTGGTGAAATATTTTGATGTCTGATGATTTTTGTTAGGGGATATTTTTGATGTTAAAAGGGTGTTGAGGAAATTTAGAAGTATATGATTTATTAGAATTATTTCGATGATAATAATAATGGATAATGTGAATATCTTATTATTATTATTATTATTATTATTATTATTATTATTATTATTATTATTATTATTATTATTATTATTATTATTATTATTATTATTATTATTATTATTATTTTAAGTAAATAATTGGAACACTAAGGGAAAGATGGTAAAGTTGGGTGAAATAAGTGAGGATAAAGTTGGGAAATCATATTAAGGGTCCAAGGGGTAAGAGTGACATAAAGGAAAATAGGAAAGTGAAGAATTATTCTGAACAATCGTGTTTTGGAGAGCTACTCTGAGGAAAGGAAGAGGAGGAAGCTAGGGCTTAGAGCAATTTTGGTAGAATTCAAGAGGAAGATCAGAATCAAACTATCTAAGGTACGGGGAGTATTAATTTTTATTGTAATGGATATAAAGCGTAGATGTATGTAGTTAGTTTTGGGGTTGGGGAATGGTGAGATTATGATGAAAGTGAGAGGAATTGTGATGAAATTGGGGTTTTCAGATGTATAAGATGATACATATGAAGTCTATGATGATGTGTTGTTATTGGATTGTAATTACTATGTGATTTATGTGTATTTTCATACTGGGAGAGGTGGAAATCACAAGGGGTTTGAGTTTGGTTTGATGCAGAAACGCAGAAGCAGAATTTGCTAATGCGCACGTTTCACCGGGCGAGCAAGGCGTTTTGCCGGGCGGAAGAGATTCACTTGGAGGTCGCCAGACGAAAAAAGGAAGCGAATGCGAGGTGAAAAATAGGTGCTACTGGGTTTTTATGGGGAATGGAATTCGCTTCTGCTTCGCCGGGCGAAACCCAGGCGAGCGAGTTGCTTCGCCGGGCGAGCATAAGTAGTATTTTTCTTTTTCTTTTCTTTTATTCTACTGTCTTATGCCTTGTTGTTCGTACGCCTTGAATGGTTAACGTGTTGCATTTTGATGAGTATAACATGTTGATTTGTGATGTAATACAAAGACTTGTGATGCCTAATGATGACATAATACCATGATGTTTTTGTTGAATTTTCATGAATGGTGATGCAACTTGAAGATCTTGTAATGATGTTGATTATGACGTAGCGCATCATGCATTCATAGCATAGTAGGAGTTCGGTTCAGTGTTGTTGATAGGAGTTCGGTCCAGTGTTAGCTTCAATCCCATTGTGTGGATTGGGGTGTTTATGTTGTGCTTCGATTCTTGTATGGAATTGATCCTATTGGTGGGGATCTTTGGAGGGTGATGGCACAGTGTCCATTAACATGTTGATTTGGTACCACATGCATGAGCCTATGTTGTTGCATTTTATGTTATGTGGCATTTCATCTAGGTGAACGACTATTATTATTGATGAGGTAATTTTAAAATGACGTGTGATGATACTGTGACTTAAGTGGTGCTCTGGCGATGAGTTGTTGATTTGATGACCTTATGAATGAAGATGTATATATGGTACTCTGATATGGAGGTGTGAGTATAATACTTGGCAAATGATGATGCATGGGTTTCATGATGATGATGTTGTTTTGTATGATGAATGCTATCTTAATATATCTTATCTTTATATCTTGTATATTGATTTGTGATTACTCACCCTGCCTGTTTGAATGTTTCCTCCACGTGGGTAACGTGCAAGTGATCAGGATTAGCTCTTGGTGCATGAAGAACTGACTTGAAGTATCTCGGTTATTTTATGTCGAATAGGGGGTCTTGCTCTAATATGTAACATCGGGTCGGGACGTTTGAGTCGAACTGTTGTGTTCTTTTGTTGTTGACGTCATGAAGTTATGAGTTCTTGTTTTTAAAACTTTATGAATTACAAATTATGCTGATGATTTTGAATCTTTCCGCTGCGTAGTAATTGATTGAAATTAGAATGAATAAAACCCGTGTTACAAAGTAAGATGTTATTGTGATTTTATGACGAAACGTGGCACCCTTGCGGTGATATACTCTGATATAATTGTTTTTAATTATCTTGATTTCTTGTGGGGTAGAAGAGTGTTACACATCTCGCCCTCAAGATCTAGATCTTCCTAGCATTTGGGAGGAAACCCTTTGACATATTTCTTTAGTTTTACTTTTAGAATCAAGCGCTCAACTAGGCTCAGACCCCATGACATCAAACTTGGGCGTCGGCGGTTGTGGAATGTCGAGCAAGTGGACAAATTCATGGCATATCTGCTTACGATAAATGTTCAGAGGCGTGAAGCTCTTTGTAGGTTTTTTGTTTCGCTTGAACTTCGTCTTGTCTTTGATGGACGAGGTGTAGTGATTTTTATGTAACTTCTGTGAGCTATTAAGATTATTAGCGATACGTTTTTTAACATCTTTGGCCTTTCTTTTCAGCATTGCTTTCTTCTCCATATATATATATATATATATATATATATATATATATATATATATATATATATATATATATATATATATATATATATATATATATATATATATATATATATATTATTCTGCATGTGTCACCACCTCAGTCAAGGAAGCCACAAGGCTATGGGCCAGAGATTCATTAAAATGTATTGTCCCCGTCCCACTCTGAAATGCTTCTATGAACATTTACTTGTTGGGGGTGGACAACCTTGATCGTCGCCTCATTAAAGTGAGAGAGATACTTCTTCATATATTCAAAAGGGCCTTGGCGAATGTTGAAAAGGCCGGGGGCAACCATCTTGCTGCAAATTGATGGACTAGTTTCTTCACCAAGTCTTGACAACTTTTGATCGAGAGTCGAGGCAGGACCATCTACAATATTTAGGTTGCATCTCTGAAGGTTCCAGAAAGAAGCTTGCATTTCAAAGAATTAGAAGTTCCAATTATTTCAATCTCCGTGTTAACGGAGGAAACATACTCATATGAGTTGTTGCGCCCATCAAACCAATCCAATAAAGGTGGAATGCAATTCTTCAGCCCCAATGCTTTCCATATTTCATCTAAGAGAGGCTAAGGGTATAGTACCCAACCTATTCTATTGAATCAACCTCCTATTGATGTTATTGGATATGAAGGACATTATCCTTTAGAGTTTGATTTTGGCGACGTAAGTCATCCATGACATCATCTATCTCTGCCTTGGTATTCTCCTAGTTGTCACACTCATTGCTTGTTGGAGTTGATTCCTTGTTTTTCACCATGATGGACAAAGTGGTTAGACGTGATGACAAGAGTCTAGCTGAATGTTGATGGTGGCCTAGGTTACTTTTACCGGAGTCCCACAATGGATGTCAATTGTACTTGGTAAAATTACAATATGTGACAACCCCTATTAGTTAAGGGCTTTTAGAGGCTTTTAGGTTTGTTGTGGTGTTATAGAAAGCTTACATAGGGATGTTGAGAAGTTGTTTATATGGTGTTTTGCACAATGAATTAAATGCCCTCCTTAACCTCAGAGTTGAGGTATTTATAGAAAAGCATGAGCATAAATCTCAGGCTCCTAGGAAATAACAATCACTTATAGGAGCGTGGGGAGGGGGACATGTCACTTTAATATTCCCACAAACGAACCAATAATCCAGACGTTACAACCAATAAATGGGCACCCGTCCCAATAGATAGGCAGTTAAGAGGCGAGTGTGGATGACATATTATGTCACCTCACTTTAGTGGACCTTCTGTGCCACCTCTTGTGGGTCATTTACAAACATACCAATACAATGTTGATATTTTGTAAACTTAGACCAACACCCGTATGTAAAAAATGGTTAAATAAGTTTTTGGCTCATCTAAATATTTCAAATTTCTTCTTTAGTTCATCTTAATTTTCCTTTGAATTATGACCCTTCTAAACTTTATCATCTCTAAATTTAGTCCCTATTGGACTGAAAAACATGGTCGTAGTATTTATGCCAACAAAAACTACAACACGACAAGTAAAATTAACTTTGTACAAGAACAATATGATTCAACTTCCGAGTATATTGTGACGTGTTTTTTAAAGGTAGCAGGGGTGCGGAAACCGCGATTAATTAATTTGTGTGATTAATTGTAAAACTAAATGCTAACTAACAATGAACAGATATAATTATAAAAAATATTAAGTCCCCATTTCAAATCATCCAGCCATAGATGTGAGAATTCTCATGTTTGAACCTATAATGAATATGTTTTTAATTGACTTTTTACAAACAAAATTTTACAACCTTGCAACCTCCCAACATCTAAGAGTCTTTAATCACAACTAGAGAAGGTTTTATACCATGTAATTTAGAAAAATATTTTACAAAACACTAATTTACAACCTAGCAACCTCCTAGCATCCGAGAGTCTTCAATCTCAAGGATATATGCTTTGCCTCAAGCAAACCCCTACCATTTGGAAGTCTTCAATCATAAATTGTGAAATTTTACAATGCCTAAAACTAAACTAATATCGAGAATATTTTCGTTGCAACATAAATTATAATTACAATCTCATATTTTTACTAATTGAATCAGCAATTCACCACTAAGTCTCAATTGTCATCTAAATAAATTCTCCCAATTGTGCATAAGGGAGAAAACATTAAACCCAAATAAAACTATATAATAATAAAATATAAAATTATTATAGAGACAATCAAGAGAATTATATAAAACATATATTAGGGTAGAATCACCTATAGATAACCTAATCTAAGAGAACTAGTCATTCATCCTTAAGGGATTCATGGCTATTACAATGAAAATGAATTAAAAAACTTGCTAATGATTAGTGATGGTTCCATAATGGTAGCATTCATTTCCCATTCTCCTTTGGATCAAAATTGGACAACGAAAATCCTTGCATTTTTCTCATTAAATAGGTATTATAATGGACTTTTAGATTTTACTATCTATTTTTTACCATTTTATCGTTCGAGTTAGACTTTGAATTCTCATAAAAGTTGTATCCAAAGAAGTTAGATTTCTTTTCACTTCAATCGAATTTACGAAATCTCAAATCTAATCAAAACACTTTATAGAGGTATAGTTGAATTGTAGCAACGCACCACCTTTTACCCAAACTGCGTCACACTTATATTTAATCGCGTTGTGATAGTATGTTTATTTTGGCTTGCAATTATGAAAGAATGCTTGGTAACACCATAATACTTTGAAGGCACACCACTATTGATTATTTTTTTTTAATGATTTTTCTTTGATTTTCTTCTGTTTTTCATGTAATACTCTTATCCTTGATTCTTTATTGTAGTTTTCACAGTGAAATATTAAGAAATTTGTCTAGTTAAGATACTTTTGATTTGCTTTAGTCTTTTTCACGAATCTTCATAATCTTTATTAAAAACTTATTAAACAGAAATGTGTGAATAATAAAAATACATAAAAATAAAGAAATTTAATACTAAAAACATAATATGGCAAACTGTCAGTTATCTTTACGTATGATTTTCTTATCTCTACAAATGGTAGAAGAAAGAAGACAAATTTATAGTCTTTTAAATAAAAAAAGTTGTAATCTTCTTTTAAATTTTACTACACTCTTCTACGTTGAAAAGACGTGCAAAATTTTACATAGAAACAAAAACTAAAGAAGAAAACATTTAGACACTACTATTTAAAAAAATAAACATTAGAGATTAAAAACAAAAGTAAAATATTTAAAGGACCAAAATTATATATAGATAGACAACTATTCAAAGGACAAATAAATTGCAGAAGTATATTTAGATTTTAAACATATTTTGCTTCAACCAACCCATCATATTTTCCTCCAATCTTCAACTCACTCCAAAGAAAAAATTATCTCAATAGAAACTATGTCCTTGAACATATATTTCATTTAGTTTAATTTCCTACAAATTTCATAGTGTGTTTTTTTTTTTTAATATGAAAAAGACTTTCCGGAAATTATCTACCTCAAAGGTTAATTAGATAAAAAAAGAAATATAATTTCTGTTAATTAACTTTAGATCATAAATATTTTGCTGAAGAAAAAATAGATCTGAAGAGGTGTATTAAGAAAATGTAATCTTCAAATAGTAATCACCAATCTAAAATGGACTATACAAATATATTGCAGACTTTCTTGTGTATGGCCCAGTATCAATATGGTCCAATGCAAAGAACCAACTCAACCATTCCTAGTCCAATTATGAGAGTAGTTTACAATGTGGGGGTGTGGGAAGTAAATTGCTCAAACTCTAATATACCTAGTCTGGGCTTTCAAGCATTGAGGCCCATAGAAATCCCACAACTTTCCAATTCATTCCATAATAAAAATCAACAATATTTTTTGCACAACATAAAATCTACGAGGTTGTTGACTTGACCAGACATTACCAAAACCTAAAAATTTGTCGTAATTACTTTACAATGTCAAAGGATAATATTAGGTGTTAGTGCAAAATAACAGTTTCAAATTAATTAAGGTTTAAGTGCTTCATTCTAATTCAATGATCAAGACCATGTTAACATGAATTTTATTATAACCACAATACTTAACCTATAGTGACTCACTAACTCACCCACTTAATTACAACTTAAACAATATAACAAGATTTTTTTCTTTCATTTTTAAGGTATTGTTTTTGACTAGATAAACTTAAATAATCATCCATTTTTGTGAAACAAGTTGCATGTTTAATTAGTATACCTTCTAGAATAAACCATGCTCAAACCCTAAAAAATTGAATTAAACCCAATTGTTATTTTCTAGTATATGATTTCATACTCCTTATTTGACTGAGGATAGATGTAATAATGATTTATTAATTTGTATCATAATTGATGTGTATGCTTTTGTTGACAAGCACTTAATTAAGCAAGTGCACGAATGGTATATTCATTGGCTTCATGGATTTTGCTATAAGAGTGTGAAAACGGCAAGAAATGGTTTTCTATATTAGTTTAATGTTTGTGTTTGTCC
This sequence comes from Lathyrus sativus, assembly GCA_963859935.3. Classification (NCBI taxonomy): domain Eukaryota; kingdom Viridiplantae; phylum Streptophyta; class Magnoliopsida; order Fabales; family Fabaceae; genus Lathyrus; species Lathyrus sativus. The sequence goes on from OZ012735.1 coordinate 118,657,660, forward strand.
TCTTCTAGTTAAAAATTATGATAAAAATTTAACAAAAACAGACAAGCATGATATCTTTTACTAATGATCAAGATACTAATTTTATAAAATATTGGTTCTTAAAAGACTTTTTGAGCACCACTTTATAGTTAATGTGTGACATTAAATCCTTGAATTATGCTAAGATTTTTACTATTTTGTCTTTTAGCTTCATCACATTAAGAAAATTTTGGAAGTGGTAATTATAAGGGAAGCCATGATGGTAAGAAAGTTTGATTAGACTAAAACAAGAAATGATGTTGGGGTACAACAAGACCAAATGTTCCCTAAATGAAACAAAAAGATTGCCACCAAGAAAACAAGTTATTAGTGCTTTGTCTTTCTTTCCACTTTAAAGAAACATTTATGCTTTGTTCAAAATCCAAAGCTAGATTGAGCTATTTTTCTCAATTGATAAAATGATTATTCTCTTGAAATAGCAAACAAAGTGCTTTTATGTGTTTGGCTTCATCTTAGGAGAAATTGTAGTGTTGTTGATGGAGACTTCAAAGCTAAGTTGTAACTAGAGCTAGGTTCTATGTTTCCACATATGCAATTGATTAAAGTGAATTATTTGTGTCATAAATAGTGCATGATATAGTTTTGTCTTTTAGAGGATCCCAAACATATAGGTCCATCCCTCGTGTTCTTTGTTGTGTCTTTTCGTAGCATATACAGACCAAAAGGCTAAGCTTCACCATGCATTATTGTATAATGGTGAAAAAGGATCAATGTTATAAAGTTTGTTTGTTTTAGAAAGGTGAATGAAAAGATGTTTACAATGTACATATGGGGTTCATTATGATGAGAAAAGTTGATTGAGCTCAAAAGAAAGAGATAAAATGGACGTGCTAACAAAAAGAAATAATAGGTGTAGTTTATTTGAACATATGTGGGGGACGAAATTCTAAAAAACAACAAGGTACTTTTTTTATAAGCAATAATATAATCACCAAAGTATTAAAGGTATTTCAATCTAACAAAACTTATAAAATTTACAAAATTTATAGTCTATTAAATAACCTAAATACCTACAAATAATCGGTTAGGCATTTAAACCACTCATATTAGTTACACTTAATTGATTGAGATAAACCTAAATTCAACCACCTCCATGAAAATCAGATAATTCTATGAAATTTTACTGTCAATTTCATCATTGTATAAAATCTGATTCCTAGACCACCATATACACCAGCAATTTATAAACCAAATCAAGCACACAGACGATTTACGACAGCTACCTACCAACCTTACGAACCAAGCCGTAACATGATCGCAACAGTTATTCTCAGCAAGCCATGGTATTCTAGCTCACTCCGCAACCAACTTTCAGACCAATTTAATTCTAGGACAAGAGATAAATATGTGATCATTATCCTCAACTACATTAAAGCAGAAAACACATACCTTCTCATGATTATTGCTGATAACACCTCTAAGAACCAGGTTCGAACGAGTAGGTAATATGTCCAAAATCAGTCTCTAGCCAAACAACTTTACTTTCAACGGGATGTTGGTTTGCCACAAAATATCCAAAGTTGTCTTAGGGGTGTCATACCCCAAATTTGTCATACCTTTCTTAGCTTTCTCGAATGACCAATGATTTGGCAATCACAATCCTTCAGCAAAATAAAATTGAAAATAAAAAAAAAATTTGCTAAGTCAAACACCTCAAATGGAGACTTAGGCAAAAATCAAGGCAATCCCGATGAGCTCGAAAAGTAAAATCAGTCTATGCAAAACTTATGGATAAAAAAAAAATCAAAAGAGGTCCTCAAATCCTCAGCAAAAACAAAACCAGATTCAGTGACCACCATATCCAAAATCAAAATGGTTACTGGCATCCAAAAAATAAGGCGATTGTCATTTCAAGCGAATCTTGAATCATCATCTTCGCCTTACACTATCAAATCCCTTTTGGAAGACGAATGTGTGTAGATTAACTGAACGTAAGACTGGAGTTCATCATGAAGAAGGGGTGGGTTAAAACATATTTTGAGTTTTATATCCTTTGTTTCAATAACCATGAACCAGACCACGTTACAACCCTCAAAATACCTAATTGAGGAAAGATTTATTCTGAAAGCATACTACAACAAGATTGCGTAAATTGACTCCTAGAAATTTTCTAAATCTTCTATTTTTGTGTCATATTCTCGCTGTATCTTTCACACACTAACTAAATCAGCATTGCGTTTGGACCAATGGTCCATTCACCACACACTTTCACATCATTCCAATAAATGATTTTTTAAAAAACTTGCATGAACATCACTTTAAAATTTCCACTTTTTAATAAACAATTTTTAATTGCAAATCAGTACTCGACATCAAGGAGATTCCAACAACGGGAAATCAGAGAAGAACTTGAACTTTCATTGGTGCTGACACGAATCAAGACTGCCTCAAGAGCTCAATCAGGGGAAAATCATCTCAGGAGATCATCAAAGTTCAACTTCCAAAGATTAGACCATCTCAAGAATCAGTCAATCAGGAAAAAAATCATCTCAAAGGCTCAATCAGGGACAAACTCCTACCATATTCAGATATTGGGGCAAATCCTGTCGTGGTAACTCTCAAAGTTCCCCATCAGAATTCTTTCAAGAAATCAACAGACTAGGGAAAAGAAAGTTGCAAGGGGAAATTCCTTTCTGTACTTTTAAGTTGAACAAGTAGATCTTGCCAGACACTAGCAACCATTGAGTTCAGAGCAAAAGCATAATCTTTAGGCGTTGATTACATCTCTACGCCCATTCTCAGGCCTTTCCGACCCTTAAGTATAAGAGTTGCACTTCTCTCAAGAACGAATACACAACTTTTCAGCAGGTGATCAAAAGCATCTGAATCCATCTTGTGGTCATGGCATCATCAGATCAAGTGTCGGAGAGTCAACCCCAACCTATCCCAATCACCTATATGCATTCAAACATGCATCATGAATCATATGCATCATAATTATCATTACATACATGTCCAGAATTCATATACATCGCTAACATTTGTATTCCTATATGCATCTCAGTGTATCAACATTTTCATCGTATTTTCATCCGATATGGAATACTTTTTGCAAAACCAAACATGCATACATGCATAATTCAATATCTATGATCAATCATGAGATTCCAGGCATGTCCTCAGCTAAGCCAATGGGCGTTCCCCATAGAGTTGTTTTCTTTGACCTTTTGTTGATGAAATTATTCTCTTTAGACCGGATCATTCATTGGTATTTCTCCAGGCAGAGTTCTTACCAGGCATTGTTCAGCGGGCGTTCCCTGTTGAGTTGTTTTCTTTAACCTTTTGTTGATCTCCCCAAGCCAGTCTTACTACCATCCTTTTGGTGATAACAAGATTCTTGGTTTCACTTTCATCCTTTTGGTGATAGTGATCATTAAAGTATGTGTTTGTTATCATCCTTTTGGTGATACCAAATTTTGACGATCTTACTTTCATCCTTTTGGTGATGACAAGCTTTGTTGTTTATGTTTTATCTTCATCCTTTTAGTGATGGTGATTGTTGCACCCCAAATTTTGACCCCTTAGATTCTCATCATCATTTTAGGAGCATACTCATGAATTATCTAACCTTAACCCAGTGCAAGTTTGTCTTTGTCAAGTTACAGATGAATCAGGGATGTGTATAGTCAAAATCAAAGCTTCAGGGTTTGTGATCAGTCAAAGCTTTAGGTTGATTCAATCATGAAACAAGATCAAAGGTATCATATGATGAAGTTGTCACTCCAGAATCAAGAACAGTGTAGTCCAGGAGCCCCGATTAGGGTTTTTGACCGGTAAAAGTCAAATGTAGTTTGACTTTGGTGTTGGAAGGTGTTTTAATGGTGGTATCATGGTCCATGAAGTTCATATAGCTTAATAAAGTTCATTCAAGAAGTTTCAAAGCCTCAGGAGGTCCAGAGCATCAACAGGCGACTCGGTAGTCACCGATCGATCGTACGGTTGACCGAAAAGTCAAGTCTTCAAATTTAAGGAATCTGACCTCAAGATGTGATTCAAAAATGTTCCTAATGACATATTGCACCAACCAATAAAATTTCATGACAATTGGATCAAGGGTTGAGGAGTAATCGCAAAAGTCGGGAATTAGGGTTTCTAAATGGGCAAGACCCTAACTCCTTAACCACACATCCAAATGAAGTGGTTCAAAGCTCATTGGAAAGCTCTTGACAAATCCTACAAAAGTCCCTAAGTGGTCCATGATCAGAAAATGCATAGATTTGGAGTTATGATCAAATTCATTTCAAGAAGGGAAAATGACTTAGAAAAATTTCACTTTTAAGCTCATTTTTTAGCAACTTTGAGAGGCTTTTTGGCCCAGTTCCTTTGAGAATTTGAAACTCATGAAAGCATGAATGTTTTAGAGCTATTTGAGGGCTTTTTAGGAAGTACTAGAACATCTCAAAAGGATTTGTGAGCTGAAAGTTATGGATTTGGCAAGTTGGTGTTTTCACACTTGAGTCCCACATTGACAAACTTTCAAAAATCATTCCTTTGATCAATTGGACCAATCTCAGCTTTTGAATAATGTTTTATCTGATATGTAGAGACTTTGTAGCATGGAAGTACAAAGGAAATGCAGAGGAAATGGAATTGGCCAAGTTTGCAAGTGGACTTGCAAGTTGCCTTGCAACTTGCATTAAAAAATATTAAAAAGAGCAAGAGGTGGAAAGTGAAGTCTGAACCAGCCATGAACCTACACACTCTAGTCTGAGTTTAGCCATTCTAAACTCATTATGAATCCTGACTTTCAGCTTACCTATCAGCCAAGAAAGCCTTTTTTGGAGATTTGATTCAAAAATGCAAAACCTTTCCCTCTTAGGAAGGAAACCTCAAATCTGCCCACTACCTCTCATTTGCCTATAAATAGAGGCACTATCCACTTCATTTGGGGGAAGAAAATCTTCTAAAAAAACCAGAGAAGTTGCAAGCTCTCACTCTTTCACTCTTTGCTCCAAATTCATAAAATCTCAAAATCCACCAAAACCATAAAAAACTGTCTTGACAGTCCAGCTGCCATACTCATTTCCCTACACTCAAACTCACCAAAAACCATCTACACAATCCATAAATATTGTGTAGAAGGTGTTCCAACCATTGAACCACTCAAAAACCTCATTCTCCAAAAAGTCAACTTCCATACCAAGTAACTTTGACCATAATGCACAAAATCAGTCAAAACTTGTTCTAGACATTCTCTTGATGTTCTAACCATTCAAACACCTTATAAATATCATATCTCAACTGTCCAAAGCATTGAAGATCCTTGGTGAGGTCTGTTTCTCCAACTGTCTTAAAGTTTGCATTCTTGCTTCAAGAAGAAGAAATCTCCAAAGCTAGGTGCCATTTGAAGTTCCTCTGGGTTTCTTGGTGTTTTAATTTGCTCAACATAGTCTACTAGAGGTATGTAGACAGTCCATCTCCTATTTTACATCATAATCCAATGTTTGGCATTTTGAGTTTATTATGTTGAAAATGTGTCATGAACATGTCATATGCCAAATCCTGTTATGGCTGAATTACATCTGTTTGTTTGGACTGAATCACACTTAAAATCATGATTATGGTGGATATGTATGTCTGGTTTGAGCTGTTTTCATTTGGTTTGCTTGTTCATTCATAAAATGCCTTGTCTTGCATAAAATGTGCCATGAACATACCAGTTGTGATCTCAGGCCAGGAGGTGTTTAAATTTGTGTTCAAATTCATCCAACATCATGTATTCAATATGTATGTGTAGTTAACTTGATCAAATTATGCTCAGAATGCCGAACTGCACTTTCTCAAGAATGCCTCAATTTGCCAAAATTGCAACTCAGCCTTCATTTTTCATGACAGTCTGTTGTTGGCTTCAAATTGTGTTTGAATTCACTCAATACCATGTATGTGTGGTGTGTGTATGATTAATTTGACCTGAATTGATTTGGAACTGAAACTGGAAAGCCTCATGCACTCCACAAATATAAACTTGCATCTTGATCACCATTTTTCATACCAGCCTGTTTTGAGCCATACCCTTTGTTTAAATTCATCCAATAACATGTTTTCAATGTGTATATGTGATTAACTTGATGAAACTTTGCATTTAAACTGAACTGACTTCTTTGTTGCATTAAACATGTCATATTTGCAATTTGAAATCCCTTTTCTCATGACAGTCTGTTTTAGCCTCAACCTTTGTTTAAATTCACTCAATACCATATATGTGAGGTGTGTGTATGTTTCAATTGACCTGAATATCCTTGGAATTAAAACTGAACATCAATTTGCATTTCTCATGACAGTTTTACAACTTGCACATTATTTCTTATTTCAAACTGTTCTGATCCAAAACTCTTGATTGAATTCACTCATTATCATGTTTTCAATATGTGTGTGCATTTAATCCAATTTGAAACTGCCTAGAATCAGAACTGAACATCATGATGCATTGCATATGTCAAAGTTACCACTTGATGACCACTTTTCAATACAGATTGTTTTGGACCTAATCTTTTGCCTAAATTCACTCAATGACATGTATATAGTGTGTGTATATGACTTGTTTGATCTTAAAATGTTTGGAATTGAAATTGGACATCATCACGCCTTTTCACAAGCACAAATTGCAACTTGACAGTCAGTTTTCACCACAGCTTATTTTTAACTACATTTTGTGCTCACACTCATTCAATAACATATTTGTAGTGTGTGTGTATGATTGCTTTGATTTAAAACTGGCTGGAATTGGATCTACATTTTAAAATGCACCTTACACAATCACACAACATGTGCTATCGGGTTTTGATTTGTAGGGGGTATCTCAAAAAACTAATAATGCCATCTTATTCCTCATGAAATTCTATGAAATCTAGACCTAAATTTTGTTTGAATCCATGAAGAATTAAGGAAGTTATGAGCAAAATGCAAATCCTGATTTTTGTGTGTTTTTGCCCAGCCTGCCATGAAAGTTACCCTCATGTATTTATGGGGATGGCTTCATCAATGGATGTATAGCCACCCCAGTTGTAGAAACCTTGCCCTTAAACGCCTTGCCTTGCCTTTGAACCTGAGTTCGATCCCTGAGGAGGATCAACTCTTTTGTTTTTTTTTCTTTTCATATTTTCCATATTTTAATATTTTCTCTTTCTTTTCTATGCAATGTTCACACGCGCCCTTGGCTCAGATGGTTGAATTGCACACTTGTGATCCCAAGGTGGTGGGTTCAACTCCCACCTAGTGCACTTTTTTTTATTCCTTATTTGATTTTTCATGTTTCTTCATAAAATTCAAAAAAATCACAACTTGTTCAATTTTCATCCTTTTTTAGTGATTCTATTTGCTAAATTCTTGTGTTAACATATATTTTCACATGATGTATGATTTGCAATTTATCTATTTATCCTAGCCTTAGGATTAGAGTCGCCGTGCTCATGTTTACCGTCCCGCCGTGGACATCCTTCCCTTGATCCTAGCCTTAGGATTCGAGTCGTCGTGCTCGTCTTTACCGTCCCGCCAAGAACATCTTTTACCCTTTTATCCTAGCCCTAGGATTTGAGTCGTCGTACTAATGTTTGTCGTCCCGCCGTGGACATCCTTTATCACAACAATCTCAACTTAGAATAGGAGTCGCCGCACTCCCTGCAAGTACTTCCTTATGAATGCTTGCATCCCTTTGGAACCTTGACCACAGTCAATAGTCTTTCACCCCTAGCTAGGGGAACTACGATTGCTCTGATTTCATTCCCGTCAGGATACGTAGGCACAAGATGGGATGTCTTCATGAGCAAACTTGTACATACCTTTACTATAGATTTTTACCTTAGCACTTTACCCTTAGCAAGAAAACTTTAGCAAACACAAATATTAACAAGAGGTTCCTGTAGAGTACTACAGATGCTTAGGATGCTAACACCTTCTCTAGGTTTAACCAACCCCCGAACCTTTAGATCTCTTTGCTCAGCTTTAGGCCTTGCCTTTGGCTTTGCATTCTTATAGGTTTTTCTTTCTTTAAACCTCTCCTTTTTGGATAAATTAAAGTCCGGTTGTAAATGAACTAAGATTCAAGTTAATCAATAGCTTGGTAACCAGATTTCACCACAACAGAAAATGGCGACTTCACTAGGGACAACTTCCCCTAAGAGGGTTAAGCCCACCTTGTTTATATTTATGTTTGCTTTATGTTTAATTGCTTTTATATTTGTATATATTTGTACATATATCTGTCTGTGCTTAGGTTTTTTATGTATGCAGGTTTGTTACTTTGAGTGGTGAGATAGTACTATACCCGTACTTGAGCGCACTTATGATAGGATGGTGGTATATTTAAGAAGGCTTATAGGGAGTTGATTCCCGACCAAGCTGACTTGAGAAACCACCGCTCAGTAGAGGCCCTTCTGAGAGTTAGTATTGTTAAACGAGTATTCGTGAAAACAATGCTACTTTCTACATAGGAGCCCGTGACACTGAGGACTTTTAGTTACCTTTTACCCCACTTGGCATTTTAGGACGTAGTGCGATGACTATGAGGGAGTAATCTCGAAGTAGTGCATACGCGATACTACACTCAGACGAGACTCTCTTGAGAATATTATTGATTTCCAAGTATTTGGTGTGTCGATAATATTCGAAAGATGGGTTGTTGACTCTGGGAACTTTGTTAGAACCTGTTGTACAAGTGCTTTACCCCTAGTACACACCTTATGGTTGGTTCTTAACTCAAGCCTCATGTTGTGATCTCGAACCTTCGATCTTGTTATGTGTGATTTGTATCTTCTCTTGCATCACATTGTATTGCATTTGCATCTTTGCATGGTTCCTTGCATACCTCTGTTTGTCCGGTCGCTCATGTCCAGCTGTCTTCATTGTCCAGTGTACCTTTGAGTTGTCAAGCTGATTCCTCAACACCGATATCGGACTAGAGCTAACTATAGACGCAAGATGTCAGAGCAGGAGGTACGCAATGCAGAAGTTCGAATGGAGATCGACGAATTGAAGTCAGGCATGACTAAACTCACCGAAATGCTTCAAGTATTGATTGCTAGAGGAGAGCCATCTCAAAGGACTGTCATTCAAGAAGTTTCAAGCGTCGATCCTCATCCTGTTCAAATGCCACAATCGACTTGGCCAGAGTTTGGTTTACCTCCTAACTACTCTCCACCTCTTGCATCTACTGCTATGATTGGTCTGACTGTTAGACCAGGTTTTCAAGCTCCCGTCTTTACAGAGCCCAGACCTATGGTCCACACTGTTGCTCAGAATGGCCGAGCTCCCTTTGAGACTCCTTTCTTTGACTACAATGCTTCTAGTGCTCAAGGTGAAGACCATGAAGATTTTGTTGAACCTGAGATTGTTCGTGAACAATTTCAAAACATAGACAAGAGGCTCAAAGCTGTTGAGGGCACTGATTTCTTCAATGTCGATGCTGACAATATGTGCTTAGTTTCTGGTCTGGTTATGCCTGCTAAGTTCAAGACTCCAGAATTTGTGAAATATAAGGGGCACTCATGTCCAAGAGCCCATTTGGTTATGTACTACCGAAAGATGGCAGCATACACCAACAATCAGAAGTTGCTCATCCATTGCTTTCAAAACAGCTTGAGTGGTGCTTCTCTCAAGTGGTATATGAATTTGGAACATAACAGCGTCCACTGCTTCCAAGATCTCGTCAATGCCTTCATGAGATAATACAAATACAATCTGGATATGGCACTGACCGTCTTCAACTTCAAAACATGTCTCAAAGTGAAAGAGAATCATTCAAAGAATACACTCAACGTTGGAGAGAGTTAGCTTCCCAAGTTGAACCCCCTCTGGCAGAAAAAGAGCTAGATGGAATGTTTATGGATACTTTGTCTCCCTTCTATTGGGAAAAGATGATTGGGAGCGTCTCTTCGAGTTTTACGGATTTGGTAACCATTGGCCAAAGGTTAGAAGAAGGGCTGAAAAGTGGTAAGGTGTCCAAGATTGCTGAATCTTCTACCAGTGCAAAGAAATCCTTTGGGAATTTCCATAAGAAGAAAGAAGAGCATACTAATGTTGTCATGGCTGAAGTGAGGAGGCCTCATCCCCGACCTCAGTATAATCACCCTATTATTGCTGCTCCACGACCAGTTCAAATTCCTCAACGTCATGCTGTTAGACAGAACCAATATCAGAATAAGAATCAGTTTGATCCTATTCCCATGACTTATACAGAATTGTATCCAAGCCTGGTTCAACAAGGTCTGATCACTACAAAGACTTTGCCACCCCTCCTAATCCTCCTCCAGTTGGATTTAGAACTGATCTCCATTGTACTTTTCATGAGGGTGCCCCAAGCAACGACTTGGAGCATTGTTTTGCATTGAAAGCTAGGGTGCGTGAATTGATTAGAACTGGAATCCGTGATTTTACGGATAGCCATCCGAATGTTCAGAAAAATCCTCTGCTAGTGCATCAAAAGTGAAGCTTCAGTCCCACTCCAGCAAACTATCTTTTTTGAGCGCCAGTGTTTCAGACAAGACAACTCATCCTTGTACTGATTTAGTCACTAGGCCTTTTGTTTCGCACTATTTGAACTTTCCTTATTTTGTTCAAGTTGTTTGCTCTTAATTAGTGTATGTACTTTCATCTTAATGAATGAGCATTGCAACTTTTGATTCAATTCATTTTGTCCAGTATTTGCATCTTGTATGCTTTACCTTTCAAATATTTACTCCTTGTCCAAATTTTTAATTATGCAATTATTTGAGGGAGGATGATGAAAACGTGATACCCATAATTGTTGTCAGTATGCTTTCAATCAAACTTTGTTGACGATGTAAGGCATTGTTTCAATTCTCAAACACTGGAGAAATAAGGAAGATAATCCCTCGTTAAACCCTTTGAGCCTAGAAGTTGGAGTTTCTTTCTTTACAAAAACCCGCAGTTTTAAACTTGGGATGGATAGTTCTTGGTTAACTCGGTTGTGTGTTTATACAAAACACCTTTCATATAAAGGTTGCAACTACATTTTTTCCTTCGCACACAACTAATAAGTGTCGATGATGTTTTTCAAGCCAAGAAGCCGATGATGGTTCACCGTGATCATTAAGCTAGGCAGTCACTTTCTTTCAAAAAGAAAAATATCAAAAGAAAAGCCGCTAAGTCAAAACCTATGAAGGAGACTTAGGCAAAACTGGAGCATCCCGCTGACTGTAATTTTCATAAGAAAACAGTTCAGGCAAAAGTTAGGGATAATAAAAAGAAGAGATCTTTAAAAATCCTCAATGTCAAAACAACCAAATGTTATAAAGAAGCAGTGACTGCCTTTTCAAAAAGTCTGTTAACTTCTGAACCATCATCATTACTATAATCAGTGCAATTCCTAACCTATGGGAACCTGAGCAAATAATATGAGTTAACTGAGCATAGGACTGGAGATCATCACGTAGATGGGGTGGGCACAAATAAACTTTGAGCCTTTATCCTTTGTTTCTTAAACCGTGAACCAGGCCACGCTACAACCCTCAAAAGACCTAATTGAAGCAAGGTTATTTTGAAAGCATACTACAGCAAGGTTGCGCAAACTGACTCCTAAAGATTTTTGCAAATCATTTATTTTGGCAGTACACCTTTGCTTTAAAACTTTGAGTGTCTTGAACCACCATGTTCTGACCGATGACTCATTTACTTTGCACCTTTCAAAAATGATTTTTGATTTCAAAAGTTGCATGAACTTTGCATTACCATGTTTGTATGAACACTTTTGTTTGCAAATTGGCTTTCCTCTTGAGGATTTTTCAAACATTGAGAAACTTGGTCAGTGATCCTATCAAGGGCAAGTTCCTTTTACATCCTGTCTAAGAATCAATTGAAGATTTGTTCAAGGCATGGTATTCTCAGATTTGGTTTATCCAAAATATATTTTAAGACTTAGACTGGGGTAAGCTCTCCAAGCACCCGATGCATCAGTCAACATCAGACAAGCTGAAGTCATCATCAGTTCATCTTTAACAGACAGCTAAACTGGGGAAATTTACTTGAAGAAGCCCCAATCAGTTCTTTATCCTTCCTACAAGGGTTATCCATTAGATACAATTTATCAGTGCGGCAGAGATGTGTTCATCGACAGTATCTTTAGTCCCCAAGCATATTGAAAGTGATCTTCGTGTTGAGGAATCAGTCTTCCAGTCTTGTCTTCTCACCAAAAGAGTCGAGCCTTGTCATCGGCATTTGCATTTGCATTTGGTCGTATCATATGCACAATTTGTACATGCAAATGTCATAAGCATAAACCATATACATATGCATGTCATGGGTGCTTTATTCCCCATTTACCTTTTCTCCCGAGGTCGTGTTTTACTCGCGTTTTACCTTGTGGATGAGTTTACCTTAAATGGGTGCTTTATTCCCCATTTACCTTTTCTCTCGAGGTCGTGTTTTACTTGCGTTTTACCTTGTGGATGAGTTTACCTTACATGGGTGCTTTATTCCCCATTTACCTTTTCTCCCGAGGTCGTGTTTTACTCGCGTTTTACCTTGTGGATGAGTTTACCTTACATGGGTGATTTATTCCCCATTCTACCTTTTCTCCCGAGGTCGTGTTTTACTCGCGTTTTACCTTGTGGGCAAATTTGGTCATCCTGGGTGTTTTATTCCCCATTTTCCTTGGTATCATGGGTGCTTTATTTCCCATTTGCCTCTTTCCCCCCGGTGTTGCTGTTTGTCCCCAGTAAACAGTTACTCGTTGTTACGTCGTTCTTTTACCTCTGCTCGTGTGTCTGCATTTGTCTTGCATTCTAGCATCATAAAGCATCATTTAGAACAATTGCAGCATTTGTCCTTTTGCATACCATCGGATCTAAGATACAAAATTTCTGGTTTTCTATATTTAAATACCTTTCACTACGATTCTATTCAGATTGTCATCTCTCAGTTCCATCTAGTGAAGATATTTAAATAGGGGCAACTGTTGCACCCCAAATTTTGACCCCTTAGATTCTCATCATCATTTTAGGAGCATACTCATGAATTATCTAACCTTAACCCAGTGAAAGTTTGTCTTTGTCAAGTTACAGATGAATCAGGGATGTGTATAGTCAAAATCAAAGCTTCAGGGTTTGTGATCAGTCAAAGCTTTAGGTTGATTCAATCATGAAACAAGGTCAAGGGTATCATATGATGAAGTTGTCACTCCAGAATCAAGAACAGTGCAGTCCAGGAGCCCCGATTAGGGTTTTTGACTGGTAAAAGTCAATTGTAGTTTGACTTTGGTGTTGGAAGGTGTTTTAATGGTGGGATCATGGTCCATGAAGTTCATATAGCTTAATAAAGTTCATTCCAGAAGTTTCAAATCCTCAGGAGGTCCAGAGCATCAACAGGCGACTCGGTAGTCACCGATCGATCGTACGGTTGACCGAAAAGTCAACTCTTCAAATTTAAGGAATCTGACCTCAAGATGTGAATAAAAAGTGTTCCTAATGACATATTTCACCTACCCATAAAATTTCATAACAATTGGATCAAGGGTTGAGGAGTAATCGCAAAAGTCGGGAATTAGGGTTTCGAAAGGGGCAAGACCCTAACTCCTTAACCACACATCCAAATGAAGTGGTTCAAATCTCATTGGAAAGCTCTTGAAAAATCCTACAAAAGTCCCTAAGTGTTCCATGATCAGAAAATGCATAGATTTGGAGTTATGATCAAATTCATTTCAAGAAGGGAAAAGGACTTAGAAAAATTTCACTTTTAAGCTCATTTTTTAGCAACTTTGAGAGGCTTTTTGGACAAGTTCCTTTGAGAATTTGAAACTAATGAAAACATGAATGTTTTAGAGATATTTGAGGGCTTTCTAGGAAGTACTAGAACATCTCAAAAGGATTTGTGAGCTGAAAGTTATGGATTTAGCAAGTTGGTGTTTTCACACTTGAGTCCCACATTGACAAACTTTCAAAAATCATTCCTTTGATCAATTGGACCAATATCAGCTTTTGAATCATGTTTTATCTGATATGTAGAGACTTTGTAGCATGGAAGTACAAAGGAAATGCAGAGGAAATGGAATTGGCCAATCTTGCAAGTGGACTTGCAAGTTGCCTTGCAACTTGCATTAAAAAATATTAAAAAGAGCAAGAGGTGGAAAGTGAAGTCTGAACCAACCATGAACCTACACACCCTAGTCTGAGTTTAGCCACTCTAAACTCATCATGAAGCCTGACTTTCATCTTACCTATCAGCCAAGAAAGCCCTTTTTGGAGATTTGATTCAAAAACGCAAAACCTTTCCCTCTTAGGAAGGAAACCTCAAATCTGCCCACTACCTCTCATTTGCCTATAAATAGAGGCACTCTCCACTTCATTTGGGGGAATAAAATCTTCTAAAAAAACCATAGAAGTTGCAAGCTCTCACTCTTTCACTCTTTGCTCCAAATTCACAAAATCTCAAAATCCACCAAAACCATAAAAAACAGTCTTGACAGTCCAGTTGCCATACTCATTTCCCTACACTCAAACTCACCAAAAACCATCTACACAATCCATAAATATTGTGTATAAGGTGTTCCAACCATTGAATCACTCAAAAACCTCATTCTCCAAAAAGTCAACTTCCATACCAAGTAACTTTGACCATAATGCACAAAATCAGCCAAAACTTGTTCTAGACATTCTCTTGATGTTCTAACCATTCAAACACCTCATAAATATCATATCTCAACTGTCCAAAGCATTGAGGATCCTTGGTGAGGTCTGTTTCTCCAACTGTCTTAAAGTTTGCATTCTTGCTTCAAGAAGAAGAAATCTCCAAAGTTAGGTGCCATTTGAAGTTCCTCTGGGTTTCTTGGTGTTTTAATTTGCTCAACATAGTCTACTAGAGGTATGTAGATAGTCCATCTCCTATTTTACATCATAATCCAATGTCTGGCATTTTGAGTTTATTATGTTGAAAATGTGTCATGAACATGTCATATGCCAAATCCTGTTATGACTGAATTACATATATTTGTTTGGACTGAATCACACTTAAAATCATGATTATGGTGGATATGTATGTCTGGTTTGAGCTGTTTTCATTTGGTTTGCTTGTTCATTCATAAAATGCCTTGTCTTGCATAAAATGTGCCATGAACATACCAGTTGTGATCTCAGGCCAAGAGGTGTTTAAATTTGTGTTCAAATTCATCCAACATCATGTATTCAATATGTATGTGTAGTTAACTTGATCAAATTGTGCTCAGAATGCTGAACTACACTTTCTCATGAATGCCTCAATTTGCCAAAATTGCAACTCAGCCCTCATTTTTCATGACAGTCTGTTGTTGGCTTCAAATTATGTTTGAATTCACTCAATACCATGTATGTGTGGTGTGTGTATGATTAATCTGACCTGAATTTGTTTGGAACTGAAACTGGATAGCCTCATGCACTCCACAAATATAAACTTGCATCTTTATCACCATTTTTCATACCAGCCTGTTTTGAGCCATACCCTTTGTTTAAATTCATCCAATAACATGTTTTCAATGTGTGTATGTGATTAACTTGATGAAACTTTTCATTTAAACTGAACTGACTTCTTTGTTGCATCAAACATGTCATATTTGCAATTTGAAATCCCTTTTCTCATGACAATCTGTTTTAGCCTCAACCTTTGTTTAAATTCACTCAATACCATATATGTGAGGTGTGTGTATGTTTCAACTGACCTGAATATGTCTGGAATTAAAACTGAACATCAATTTACATTTCTCATGACAGTTTTGCAACTTGCACATCATTTCTTATTTCAAACTGTTCTGATCCAAAACTCTTGATTGAATTCACTCATTATCATGTTATCAATATGTGTGTGTATTTAATCCAATTTGAAACTGCCTGGAATCAGAACTGAACATCATGATGCATTACATATGTCAAAGTTACCACTTGATGATCACTTTTCAATACAGACTGTTTTGGACCTAATCTTTTGCCTAAATTCACTCAATGACATGTATATAGTGTGTGTATATGACTTGTTTGATCTGAAAATGTTTGGAATTGAAATTGGACATCATCATGCCTTTTCACAAGCACAAATTGCAACTTGACAGTCATTTTTCACCACAGCTTATTTTTAACTACATTTTGTGCTCACACTCATTCAATAACATATTTGTAGTGTGTATGTGTATGATTGCTTTGATTTAAAACTGGCTGGAATTGGATCTACATTTCAAAATGCACCTTACACAATCACACAACATGTGCTATCGGGTTTTGATTTGTAGGGGGTATCTCAAAAAACTAATAATGCCATCTTATTCCTCATGGAATTCTATGCAATCTAGACCTAAATTTTGTTTGAATCCATGAAGAATTAAGGAAGTTATGAGCAAAATGCAAATCCTGATTTTTGTGTGTTTTTGCCCAGCCTGCCATGAAAGTTACCCTCATGTATTTATGGGGGTGGCTTCATCAATGGATGTATAGCCACCCCAGTGGTAGAAACCTTGCCCTTAAACGCCTTGCCTTGCCTCTGAACCTGAGTTCGACCCCTGAGGAGGATCAACTCTTTTGTTTTTTTTCATATGTTCCATATTTTAATATTTTCTCTTTCTTTTCTATGCAATGTTCACACGCGCCCTTGGCTCAGATGGTTGAATTGTACACTTGTGATCCCAAGGTGGTGGGTTCAACTCCCACCTAGTGCACTTTTTTTAATTCCTTATTTGATTTTTCATGTTTCTTCATAAAATTAAAAAAAAAAATCATAACTTGTTCAATTTTCATCCTTTTTTAGTGATTCTTTTTGCTAAATTCTTGTGTTAACATATATTTTCACATGATGTATGATTTGCAATTTATCTATTTATCCTAGCCTTAGGATTAGAGTCGCTGTGCTCATGTTTATCGTCCCGCTGTGGACATCCTTCCCTTGATCCTAGCCTTAGGATTCGAGTCGCCGTGCTCGTCTTTACCGTCCCACCGCGGAAATCTTTTACCCTTTTATCCTATCCCTAGGATTTGAGTCGCCGTACTCATGTTTGCCGTCCCGCCGTGGACATCATTTATCACAATAATCTCAACTTAGAATAGGAGTCGCCGCACTCCCTGCAAGTACTTCCTTATGAATGCTTGCATCCCTTTGGAACCTTGACCACAGTCAAGAGTCCTTCACCCCTAGCTAGGGGAACTACGATTGCTCTGATTCCATTCCCGTCAGGATATGTAGGCACGAGATGTGATGTCTTTGCGAGCAAACTTGTACATACCTTTACTTTAGATTTTTACCTTAGCACTTTACCCTTAGCAAGCAAACTTTAGCAAACACAAATATTAACAAGAGGTTCCTGTAGAGTACTACAGATGCTTAGGATGCTAACACCTTCCCTAGGTATAACCAACCCCCGAACCTTTAGATCTCTTTCCTCAGCTTTATGCCTTGCCTTTGGCTTTGCATTCTTATAGGTTTTTCTTTCTTTAAACCTCTCCTTTTTGGATAAATTAAAGTCCGTTTGTAAATGAACTAAGATTCAAGTTAATCAATAGCTTGGTATCCAGATTTCACCGCAATAGTGATTATTGAAATTGGGAATTTACTATCATCCTTTTGGTGATAGAAAATGGTGTCTTACCTTCATCCTTTTCGTGTTGGGAATTTACTATCATCCTTTTGGTGATAGCAAATTGTGTCATCACCTTCATCCTTTCGGTGTCGGTGATCTTTAAAGTTGGGAACTTACTATCTTCCTTTTGGTGATAGCGAATTGTGTTGTTACCTTCATCCTTTTGATGTCGGTGATCTTTAAAGTTGGGAATTTACTATCATCCTTTTGGTGATAGCGAAGTGTTTTGTTACCTTCATCCTTTTGATGTCGGTGACTTTTAAAGTTGGGAACTTACTATCATCCTTTTGGTGATAACAGATTATGGGGTCATCTACTTCCTTTTGGTGTTAGTGATTGTTATAGTTGTGTATTTACTATTAATCTTTTGGCAATAGCAAATTGAGTTATTTTGATCTTACCAACATTCTTTAGGTGTCAGCGATCTTTGAAGCTTTGGTTTGTGTGTCATCCTTTTGGTGGATGGAAACCTCTGATACCAGTGTGTTCTTACTATCATTCTTTTAGTGATAGGAAGATTTTGACCTTACTTTCATCCTTTTGGTGAAGGGTCATTGATTCGTGCACTCACTATCACCCTTTTGGTGATAGCCAGCTTTGAGTGTGTGATCTTACCGTCATCCTTTTGGTGTCGACAATATTTGCAGTTATGATCTCACCATTGTCCTTTTGTCAATGGAAATCTTTGCGAATTATGGCCATACTGTCATCCTTTTTGTGCTAGCAAGTGTAATTATGATCAAACCATCATCCTTTTGGCGATGGCAATTTTAGTCGTAATGCATAATCATCACCCTTTTGGTGATGACATTCGTTAAAGTTTGAGTTAACCATCATTCTTTTGGTGTCGGAAATTCTTAAAGTCATTATGGTCCTATTATCATCCTTTTGGTGATAGCCAACTTGGTTGATCTTACTGATATCCTTTTGGTATCAGCGGTCTTTGTAATTTTGAGTTCACTGTCACCCTTTTGGTGTCGTTAACTTTTTGTTCTTGTGAGTGTCCACTCGAAGAACGACATGGATGTGGTATCCTATTTTCTTTCTTATAACAAATTTGGGGTCTTCTTGTATCTAATTTCCTTTTACCCTAAAAACGAATTCCATGCAGTAGTTCATTCTCTTGGGTTCAAGGAAATTAGATAGGGGCATCTGTTATACCCCAAATTTGTCCTAGCTTTCTCAGCGTTCTCTCTGTAAGATCATCTGGCCTTTGGCCATGATCTTCTGAAAATTAGGTCATAGGATCTTGTGTGCGTATTTATTATAACTAACAAGTTTGTGTAGGTGCATTAAATTCATTTGGAGATGGCACTTATTCTCACGGTCAAGTATTTCAAGACATGACCAATTGATTCTGATTCAAAGTGGCCCCAGTGTTTCAATTTGATTTGAGACTCACTATTAGAACTATTTCTTATTCTTAAGCCATCCCTGGATCATTGCTTTGAAAACATCTTGGATGGATTGGTAACCTTATCTCGTAAAGTCAAGATCGGGATTTTGGTTTCTTATAGATCAAGGATACCTCAAGACTAAGATGTTAGGGTATGATTAACGCTTCATCATTACTTCAGCTGAGAGTACTTGGAATTAGGGTTTTGATTCTTCTTAAATTCTCAAGTCATTCTTTTACTAAAGTCATCAAATGAAGGAGGACTTGTTAAAACAAAGGATCAGGTACAAGGTATGAGTCATCGTACAAAAGTGGAGGTCGTGGGTTCATTAAGATTAAGGTCTTGTTGCTTTCTTAATTACTTGTGCCTTAAAGGCAAGTTGGTTTGGATTTGGGATTGGTATACCTATTAAAATGTGCTTCAAGTTTAATATTTGCAAAATGACCAAGTGGTGATTTGATTTATGGCATCAAAGTTTGATTCATAATGTTTGGATTTCAAATGAATGGGATCAAGATATAAGCATGCTAACTTTGGAAAGAAAATCCATGTAAATTTCTTTAAAAAATGCAAGTATCTGAATTTCGAACTTAAAGTCCAGGTTCAACTTTCTAAGTTTCAAGATATGATTGAAATTCACTCAAGTCACAATGTGTCCCATTTTTGAATCCATGAATTTTGACAAGAAGGGATTCATGTGAAAAAGTTATCATTCAAGGAGATTTTTATGTTGTTTGCATCATGTTTTGATTCTAAAATTCAAAGAAACAAAATCTCAATAAAAGGTGATACAAAATTCGGAGATTCTTTTTCAAAAATCACTTTTTAAAATTCCAAAAGGCAAGTTCACATTAGTATAAATTTCATGTCAATATCACCATTTAAGTTACAAGGTGCAAAGTGTACAAGGATTAAGGCTTCTCACAAAATGAAAGAATTGAAAAGTCCACATTTAGTTCAAAATTCCAAAATGTACAAAAGATGATCAAAAATGCCAAAACTCAAGAACATACAAAGTACAAGACAAAATCATGAACCAAAGTTCAATGTTTTAAAAACTAAACTCCATTGCTCCATGCTTGCCATAAGCTTTTGTTCAAGTTTGTCCACAAACCAAAACCAAAGCTTTGTGTCACTTATCTTTCCAAACAACAAAAATAGTTCCAAGACTTGTCCATAATGCAAAAATGTCTTAAAATAATTTTATATGGAAATGAACCAGGAGTCCTTTAATGAAAACACTTTTCGACTTCTTGTCAAATTCCTTCCAAAACTGAACTTGGAGAAAGATGTTACTCAAGTTGTTGCAAATATATAGAGGCAGCAGGTTAATCCAAACCGTACGTGCACCTGAATGGTAGTGTATCAACAAAGATCCTTAGAGCATGATGGATAATAAGTAGGGAGCAAGGATGATTTTGAAGGGACTCATCACAGTACCGACACCAATAGTGAATCGCATGCATTATCTCAATTAATCACAAGGCTGTTACCTGTTTGTCACGTTTAATGTTAAAATATGATTCTATCAAATACAATGGAAGCTACTAGAAGTACCAATAAAACAATAACACATGTTCTTAAAGCCTCTACTGAAAAGAAGAAGGATATCCAAAGAAATATAAGAAAAACATGTCGAGATAAATAAGAAAATGTATCAGACACGACCCAAATATGATCAAAATATTTAGATTTTCCATAATGATGTTTCAAACATAATCAAATGGAAATGGAAATTCATCATCATATATTCAAGTTTTCATTGAAACAAGGAAACAAGAATCATAAAATACTTCTAAAACACCATCTGACATGTTCGATTCAAAAAGGAAAGTTCATTAAAGAGATGTTCAGAATCAACATTCAATAGCATCCACACAATTAATTCGAAATTGTAAAATTCAATGTCACTTGAGCCTATAAATTGGATGGAGTAACACGCAGAGCAGAGGTAAGAAAAATACTGAAAAAGAGAGGAGACCAAGATTCTCCATTTGCCGTGTGTAAGTATTGTTCTAGCCTGGGCCCGGCCTCACCTCATGGCCAGACCCAATAACGCACAGCCAAGGCCCAATATGATTTGAGTAGGCTGGCCAGGCATGCGACCCCCTCGACAGGTAGGGCATGCTCTGCCGAACAGGACGACGTGCTTCCAAATGCCCCCGGCGCTCTTCCCTAGTCGGGCAGAGCAGCCCTCCACGGGCAGAATACCCATACATACGAGCAGGACGATATGTCTCCCCGCCTTCGTGTGCTCTCCTCCGCGGGTAGAACAACATGCTCTCAGGGACCTCGCGAGCTCCCCTCCGCGGGGAGAACAACGTGCCATGCGCACGTTCTCTACGTGCTCCCCTCCGCGGGGACACGTCATCCCCCAACTGCCACCTTCGAAAGAGCAGGTCAAACCCACTTTCCGGAGACCACGAGACAGTTTGACTAGGGTGAAGACCACGTCCTGGTATCCACTATGCCACGTAAGCCCTAGCAGTCACCTGAGTTGGGCCTGGCCATCCAGCCCAACGCAAGTGACCGTTGGCCCAGTGTTGGGGTCTCTCTATAAATACCCTCTTCCTCAAGAGGGTCAGGTAATTCACTTCTTACCCCATTTCTGTACTTTGCTCTCACTCTGCCCAATTCCTTACTTTGGCATCGGAGTGTCTTGCCGGTACACCCCCTTCTCCTCCTCATCACCGGTGAACAGGTAGCAGTCCAACAACCTGTGGCCAGCCCGTGATCCCCTTCTGATCAGGTCATATCAAGTATTATTATCGTTTTCGTTTTTTTCCTCTTTACTTTTTGCTGTTTGTGTACATGCTTTCATATGATTGTCATAACTATATATATATATATATATATATATATATATATATATATATATATATATATATATATATATATATATATATATATATATATATATATATATATATATATATATATATATATATATATATATATATATATATATATATATATATATATATATATATATATATATATATATATATGTATGTATTGCTTTTGGCTTTTGAACAGTATCCATATGATTATGCTTTCAATTTATGAGTTATGTTGATTATTGAGATGTATATATATGTTTGTCCCTTTCTTTGTTTTTTAATTTGTATATATATAGTTAGTTTTTCTTTTAATTTCTTTTATACTTGATAATATGTAAGTTAATATACATGTATATACAAAATATATACTTGTTAACATATTCTTATTTTATTTCCAATATTGTTGTGACTCACATGTTTTCTTATAACATCCTAATTCAATTTTCTCTCTGATAAGTTGAATTATGGTTAGGCTTTAATTTTCCATCATTACATGATAACACTAGGTTAGACTTTCCCCTTAATCCTGATCTTAGGTCATAGAATTAGGTTTGACTTTCTGTTTCGCTTAAAACTAAAATATATTTTCTCAAAACTCCAAAAATACTTTAATTATATCTTTAACTATTTTCTCAATCCCTAATAAAACATTTCACAAATATCAAACCAATTTGCCTCTTGAATTTTCCGTTTAAAACTTTTTAAATAGGACATACTACATAGCATCGTCCATACAAAACACACAACAAACCAAACATTTTCAACAAGAACTACGGAGTTCTGATTCCCTCTGGGATACATGGGCACTGGGTTGTAAAACTCGAATGAACTTAATAATAAAAAACTCTTATTTTCCCCAAGTATTTATCCATATTTTCCCTTAACAAGTTAGAAGATAACAAACACCTTTTATGCTTAGATAACTTAGACGGTTCCCATCGAGTACGATAGATGTAGGGAGTGTTAATACCTTCTCCTTACATAATTGGCTTCCGAATCCGACATGGTTGTGATGACCATTCCTTATCCTTTTCCTATGGGTTTTCTCCATATTTTCCCTTTCCCTTTGTGGAATAAATAAAGTTCGGTGGCAACTCTCTGTTGCTCCATCCACGAACTTTCTTCGCAAGGTTGTATTTTTTGAGGTGCGACAGATGGCGACTTCATTGGGGATGGTTCATCCCTAAGCAAGTCAAGCCTAACTAGGTTTTCTTTGCATCTTTGGGTGTTTGTTTATCTTATATACTTGCTTAATTTCTTTAATTCTTTCCATATATATATATATATATATATATATATATATATATATATATATATATATATATATATATATATATATATATATATATATATATATATATATATATATATATATATATATATATATATATATATATATATATATATATATATATATATATATATATATATATATATATATATATATATATATATATATATATATATATATATATATATATATATATATATATATATATATATATATATATATATATATATATATATATATATATATATATATATATATATATATATATATATATATATATATATATATATATATATATATATATATATATATATATATATATATATATATATATATATATATATATATATATATATATATATATATATATATATATATATATATATATATATATATATATATATATATATATATGGTTCGTTGTCTCTATGAATGGAAACTTTGATTGTAAACCTTGTGGAAAATGCTCTATACTCGAGTCTAAAGAGAAAACATAAGATAAGAGAGGTTGAGTAGTATGGGGCATCGAGGAATTTCTCCTCGTGTAGTTTGATACGAGAACCTCACTTAGAGTATATTCTAATGAGAATGTTGGCAACTGTCAAACTTTTAACGTGGATGACTAACATTTTCATTAGGATCTATGACTTTAGGGACCTTTTAAAACCTTGAATCATTTGGCCAAACACTAGGATTAATGGTCACGCAGTATGGGACACCGAGGTTTACTCCTTGCGTACTTCAATACAAAGATCTCAATCAGAAGAGACTTTCTTGATGGAGTCGTTTTCCTGGAAATCATTGACATACGCAATGAACAGTGAAGGAAGTCCATGACTCTGACATCGTTGTATAGAACCCGATGTCGATGGTTACATAGTATGGGGCACCAAAGAGTCACTCATCGCGTAGTTTAATATGAACACCTTACCCAAAATATATTCATATGATGGAGTCATTAATCGTCATGCTCATGACGTGTCTGATGAACAATCATATGGATTCATAACTTTGGGGTGCCTTTAAAAGTCTAGATCCTACCTAGTGAGAACCTTGTGAGGAGAGTGGTCAGCCTTATCCTCCATCCGTACTTTGGACTTATGAGATCTTGCGATCAAAGGTCTTGGTTATTTACCCATTGTCGCTTCCGCGAAAATAAGGTGCCGGCAAAACAGAAGAGTCGCCACCTTTCGTTATTTATCCCTCGGAGCGGGAAAGGAAACGATCGGAAAAACCTGAAGAGAAGGTATAAGACAAGGTCATCGCAACCATTGTCTGGGTTCGGGAGTCGTTACGCAAGGGGAAGGTATTAGCACCCCTCATGTCCGTCGTACTCGACGGGATCCACGCTTGTTGTGTTTACTGGACGGGTTGGTTGTATCTATCTACCTATCAAGGCTGGCTTAAAAAGAAAAGAAAATGACTCGGCAAAGCGTCACACTTTATGCCTACGTATTCTCATCAGAGAATGAGAAATTAGAGTCAACGTAGTTTGACTAACTACGGGTTACGGGGAAGATGGCTCGCCAATACGTCAGTATTGTGCCTACGTACTCTCAACAGGTATGAGAGATCAGAGCTTACGTAGTTCGGGATAATACGGATTACGGGGATTCAGATTCATCTGTTTTTATTGAGTAGGGTTAACAAACAGTTCCAGCAGTTGGATGTACGCAACTCGACCCTTGGAGACTTAAGCATTACCGTTTGCGGTAGAACTGGGAGTTAACGACACTCTTTTCTTCAGAAAAGCTTCCTTTGAATTATGGGCCTACGGGGCAAAAAGGTTTGAAGTTTGTTTTCTGTCTTTTACGGAAGAACTGTTTTTTATGGATGTTTGCAACCAATATCGCACTAGAGACTATGACCTGAGAGTGAATGCGTCGCATGTCACCCAAAGGGTGCCATCCTAAACATCCAAGCTGTCGAAAAGAAACTCTCCGACAACTCTTTCTCAGATAGCTTAAGGCTCGTAACGTACGACATCAGTTAACCTTTATTACTATATTTTGATTTGTTTTGAGATGAGAAGAGAGAACGAACAGGTTCAACTAAGGGGAGACTATCAAGCCCTAATGTCGTCATGCCAAGGATTCATCCTATAGTTGAAGTTTGAAACAGGGAACTCCTAGAAGTTATCATGCATAGGTTTCAACCTAAATTTCTATCATCACTTCCTTATCAAAGGAAGTGAGATTCCTAGGGGATCATGTCAATGGTAAACAGAAACAGATAAAGCATCAACTTAAACAGTAAACAGTAAACGACTGTAAAATGCATGCAATGCAAGTGAGGGAGGAAATGTGTGTGGGGCTGTAGCCTCCACAAGCTCATCTCAACCTCAAGCCAGATATGAATAACTGCAATCATACAGAAGTAATAAAATAAAGTGCTATCAAGCAAGATATCAGTGACTGCAATCATACAGAGGAAATAAAATGCTATCAAGCAAACACAAACCACATGGGCAAGGGAACAGGGCTCTACCGAATACCCGCAAGCAAAGCCATACAGTAAAAATACAAGCAGAGGGAGAAACTCAACCTCTAGTGCAGTCATGCTCCTAGCTTATATCAGTCTAGATATGAACTTATTCTAATGTATCAAGCAAATCAAACAAGCCACATCAATACAGAAGAGAAAACAGACAAGAGAGGAAACAGATCCACAGCTCCTACCACTAAACCAACTTGACAGCAGTCCAGTCATCAATCTTCAACAGCTCTTCAGGGCTATCATCCTCAAGAACAAGCATCAACTTGCTCCCCCAAAGTTTCAACCCATCAAACATAAGTATCAACTTATTCTTTCTTCCTCAAGCTTCAGCTTTACAGTAAATCCCACCTTCAGGCTTTACTCCTAACTACAAGTATCAACTTGATTCCCTCAGGCTCTCAATGCATCAATGTAAGTGCCAACTTACCCTTTATTCCTCAAGCCTCAGCTCTTCACTCAATCTCAATTGAATCCTCTTCATAAGTATCAACTTGTTCTTCAAGCTTCAGCTCTCTTTGCTTTACCAGTATCAACTTGGTCTTCTTCATCTACAATCTTCAGCTTCTCAGAGTAATCTTCAATCACATGGAAGTATCAACTCCATCCTCCAATATTCTTCAAGCAAGGAACTCCATCCTCTAACAAGGGAGAAAGATTCATCTATCAAGAGCAGAGTTTGGATGATTGGTAGCAGAGTGAAGACCAAAGGTCACCACTAAGCATCCTATCATCAGAGAAAGGGACCCTCAAAGGTTCTACCAATTTGCAAAGAGCCACACATCCTACCAAAGGAGGGAGGAGGCCTTTACAAGGGACCTTACATCATAGGGAAGAATGGAATTGATCAACATATTCCATGTTTATGAAGGAAGAGAACTATCTAGAAGCTCTGCCTACAAAACCCTAATATTAACCTAATCAAAACTACCCAAAAGAAGGGAAGATCTTTAAATCCAAGCCTCTTCAAGAAATCCAATGCATCTTCAACTTTCCTTCAACATCATCCAAGATCAAGAGAAACAAAACCCTAATCTAAGGGGACTAAAGATGTTAATCTAGTTGAGTTAGTGCCTTAGAATCATCTAAAACTAGCACCTAAACTAAAATCAATCAAAAATAGCACACTATCTTATAAATTTCTACAAAAATTCCTAAGGGATCCTAATTCAATTAAGAATGCCTCATACAAAAACCAGGGACTAAATCATCTATTAAGTCCTAAAATTAAGTCCAAAATCCAATGGTATCAACCATAAACCCTAAAAATGGAGCTTCTAAAGGTTTCAACCTAAACTACCACTTAATTTCATCAAAAAAATGTGAGAAAATTCTATGGGGAGCATGCATATCTAGTATAACTACTCACAAAAAATCAGGATCAAAATCATCATCACATGATCACACAAAATTCCACAAAATCAAGTATCAAACATGACTATTTTAATATCAATTAAAATGTGAAAATTCCCATAAAATAATAAAATGCATGAAATAAAAATATTTTTTATCTAAAAAATACTAGATTCAATCATGAATCCAATGCAAAAAGAATGTGATCAATTGAATTATTTTTCCATTTTTTATGATTTTATCAAGAACCATGAATAAAATGAAAAAATAAAGAAAATCAAAATAAAATAACCAAGCACGTGGTGCAGATAGTAATGAAAAGCAGTTCATATCATGGATTGGGCCATCAGGGGGGTGCAGGTATCAACCAATTCACTAAGCCCAGCATCAGCAACTAAATGAAACGATGCGTTTCATTAAAACTCAGATCCTTCACAAATTGAAACACACGCGTGGCCGTTGGATCACTTCTCCAGTCAAAGGTCCACCTAAATCCAAGGGCTCTAAAGTCATCTTCAACCTTTTGAATCTCTGAACCTCGCACGCAGCTCCGGCCACCACCGGTGGTGCTCCGGTCATCGTCCCCAACCCTAACTCTCTCTAGGATCCTCCATTGCAAATGGTCTATACATGAAACTTGTCCCAAATTTCCTCACGAATTCATTCATGCCCTTTGTTCTCTCTGAAACCTCAAGATTCGCCATAACTAATTCTCAACCGAAAATGGTAACGTCCTTAATTGGTCACTAATTCTCAAATTAACTATCTGAAAACCTTCCTACACCGTTCTACAATGCATCTAACATCCTAATTTGTATTGATTCTACCTAAAACAAGCCAGAGATCAAAGGTTACCAACCTAAAAATTTCGCGTGCACAGAAGTAGCAAGAGCTCAAATTAAGCCTTCAAATGCTCCAGACTCCTTCAGTGAATCACTTCCAAGCTTCTGTATGCAATAGAACTGATTTAAATGGCTTCAATTCTTGGAACCAACTCTGAGTTGCAGGTGGAAAAATCTGAGTTCAAGAACACCAATCAGCCACGAATTCCCTTTGATTATGATCTGGAATCATTCCCTAGCATCCATGGAAGAGATTGCAATCAAGAAAATGGATGGAAAGTGAGTGAAATGATGTAACCGAATTCAGTTGCAAGCAATGAAATCTCAATCTCAATCTCTGCTCTCTCCTTCAATCATCACCAACCTTCCATCTGAACCTCTTCTACTCAATATATAGAACATGTGTGGATGATCTAGAACCCTCTAGATCCTTCTAATGAGAAATCCAATCTCTCATGACATGAGAAGTTCACTTATATGCCATGGTGTGCACAACTCTGCAAACAACTTGAAATCAATCCCATTCCCTTCCAATTTATCCCCTCATGACATTTTGGAAGTGTTTGGATTGCAAGGGATCTTGATCATGCCTTGAATTTGAGTTTTGCAAATGTTACTTAAGATGTAAGTAACTACTTTTCAAAGCAAGTCCATAAATTACACCTCAACTCAAAAAAGTGGCTAAACCAATGTTCTTAAAATGCTTTTTAGAGTCAAAATTACCTATTACATGCCTTGGTTTGGATGTGTAGATCAAAGGTATCAATTTCCAACTTTGGTTCATTTAACTTATACCCTTATTTTAGGTCATTTTTGCAACTTTGAGCTACAAGCATTTCCAACATCTCATGACCTCTTGAACTAGCCTTAAAACATCATTTTGAACAAGTTTTATGTTGAACATTTTCCCATTTGAAGCTTGGAACTAGGAGTTATGGCCTTATGGTTGAAATGACCTATAATCTCCAAATGACCAAAATGCCCTTGACTTGTCAAAGCCATAACTTGAGTTTTACAAATCCTATCAAGGACTTCTAGTACTCTCTAGAAATCTAAGAGGATAAGGAACAACACTCATGTTGACCAAAAGTTCATAGGGATCATCCTTCTAGGGCAAAAGTTTGATGCAAGTTGGGTAACTTTCAAGCCCCCAAATTCACATACCTCAGATGACCTGTAACTTGTCAAAGTCATAACTTGAGTTCTATAAACCCTATCAAGGACTTCTAGTACTCAAATTAAAGCTAAGATTATGCTCTACAACATCCATGTTGGGGGTAAGATGAGATGACAATCACATCTTGGGCTAAACTGCCTTGAAGATAGGGGTCAAACTAGGGGATTTTACACTGTCAAGCCTTAGAAACCCTAGCTTGAAATTTCTCAAACTCTTCAATCATGAGGAGTTGACCTTGGAATAATCCTTATAACATCTCAATGCATCAATCCAGGATCACATGGCTCTTGGATTAGGTCTCAACCTTTTCCAAATCATCAGTTGACTTAGGGTTGACCCAGTCAAACCCTAGCTGCACCACTCATGGCTGAGTGTTCTTAATCTTGCACAATGACCTGTCTAGGCTTCAAAGTGATCTTCAAAACTTCTCATGAGCTCTCTCAAGACCTTAAGTCCATCTTCATGGCTTCAGAATCATCTGATGGATTTCCACAACTCTCAAGTTAGAAGACCTACACACTTGGCTTCAACCATTCTCTCTGAGGATCTTTTAAATTCTCTGACAAGGACATCAACCCTTGAACACCTGAATAAGCTTCTTAGCTAGCCTCAAAGTCTTGCATAGCCCTTGATTGGTACTCATACCTCTTGATCTCCTGCATACATGTCAATGAAATGCAAATGATAATGCTAATGTGAATGCAATGAAACATAAGCTAGGTAAAGAAATGCTGGACAAATTTTGGGGTGCAACACCCATTACTTTGGATGACATCAAAGACTTGACTGATCCCGTGATCCTGGATCTTGTATTTTAGCATTACATCGATGCATATCATTTCATCTTGCATCTTGCATTCCAAAAATAAAAAACTCATTTCATTTCCTCTTCATTCTCCTCTAGTAAATCAAGTTAATTCCCCGACACCAATACATTACTAGAGCCAATACCAGACGAGTAATGGATAAGATTCAAGAAGATCAATCTGCTTTTAGAGAGGAGTTGGACTCTATCAAAGGAAAGATTGACCAGATTCTAGAAGCCATAACTATGGCCAGAAAGAAAGAAGAACTGCATGAGGCTGCTGCTGCAAACAACAATGTTCTTGTCCAAGGATCCACCTCAAGGCTTTTAGTTCCCATTCTCAATCCCATCATCTATGGAATGCCTATGAATTTCACTCCGGCAGTTGAAGGAGCCACCACTCAACCAATTCCTACATCTGGGGTTACTGTTGGAGCTATCCCACAAGCCCAACCTTCTATTATTCAAATTCGTGTTCCCCATGTTGAAGAGAAGATACAAGATGAGTATGACGCAGAAGATTATCATGAGGCTATCTCCATTGTCATTACTCTTAGTACTCAATATTCTGAAGCCATCAAGATGTGTCATGATTTAGCTGACAAATTCTGAGTTATGGAAGGACATAACCCAACCTCTTTGAATGCCTTAGAGATGTCCCTAGTGCCAGATGTTGTGATTCCTTCTAAATTCAAGGTGCCAGAATTTGAAAAATAAAGGCCTTAGTTGACCTAACATTCATCTAAATGTGTACTGTCGAAAGATGGCTGCCTATGCTAGAAATGAAAAGTTGACGATTCATTGCTTCCAAGACAGTTTTTCTAGAGCATCTCTCGAATGGTACATGCAGCTAGAGCGTAGCAGTGTACACACTTGGGATGAGTTAACTAAAGCTTTTGTCAAGCAGTACAAATGCAACATTGGCCTAGTTTCAAACTGTACTCAACTCCAGAGTATGGCTTAAAAAATAACAAATCCTTTAAGGAGTATGCATAGTGTTGGAGGGAGTTAGCTGCAAGAGTGCATCCACTACTGGTCAAGCGTGAATTGATTGATATTTTCATGGGTACCTTGCAAGGGAAATACTATGTAAAGCTGATTAGCAGTGTGCCTTCAGGATCCTTAGACATGGTGATTGTTGGTGAAAGAATCGAAGAAGGTTTAAAAAGCAGAAAGATTCAAGGAAGTTCTGTTAGCCAGACTGGAATCAAGAAGCCTTTTAATGGGCATAAGAAAAATGAGGGTGAAATAAATGTTGTATCTTCTCATGGGGGAAAAGCACATCAGAGGGTGCCTACTTTAGTACCTTATTACCAACACCCGTATGTTGCAGCTGTGCAATATGCTCTGGTGCCTTATTAGCAAACTGCTCCTGTTCCTGCTCAAATACCTCAACAAGAAAATCCCTATCATCAAGTTATTTTCGTTGCACTATTCCATACCAGCATTCAGCTTACCAACAACTACCGTCATATTAGCAAAAAGGGTATCAACAACAACACCCGAACCAATAGAAATGTGCTCCACAATAGTGCCAGCCTAACCAACAAAGGATGAGGAGGCCAGAGAGACAATTTGACCCTCTTCCTGTACCATATGGTGAAATCCTCCCTTTTCTTCTAAAGGATGGATCAATTTCCTTAAGATATCTAGCACCTCCAACTGCTATCCCTTCAGGATATGATGCCAACGCTTATTGTGAGTATCATAAGGGTGCTCCGGGACACACAATTGAGAATCACAAAGCTTTCAAGCACAAAATACTTAATTGACTCGAATGAGCACACCTTCACAGGGAATAATCCAAATGTTGTAACAAACCCCATACTGTCGCATATGGTCCGTTAGTGAATGCTATTGAATGGGTTGTTGAGGACAAGTAGAGAGGTTTTTGAGTGTCTCACCCTAAATTTTGATCCCTAGATTCCATTACCATTCTAGGAGCATCAAGAATTGTTTCCTAACCCTGACCTTGTTGCAAGTTTTGTTGTTGTTTGATTCAACTGAATTAGGGTTTTGACTATTGCTTGATAAGTCAATGCTTTGGATTGATCATCACCAAATCAAGTTCCCCAACATTCAAGGAGCTTATATTCAACAAGAATCAAGTGCTAATTGATCTCATGGCAAGTCAATTGAAGTCCAATTTCATCTGGCCCCAAATTAGGGTTGTCATCAAGAAAAGTCAACTATGCCTTTGACTTTTGATCTAAAGATGCACCCAAGCCTTGGGATATGATTCAAGATGCCCATATACATCCTTGAAGCCTAACCAGGATGTTATAAAAGTCCCAAGTGGCAATTTCATTAAAGATCACATAGTTGAATTCATCTGATTCACAATTCATTTGACAAAGTTAACTCTTTGACTTTTAGGGTTTTTGGTTTAAATTGGAGCATCCAAGCCAAAGTTCATCAAGATATTTTCAACCCTTGAGTTTGATAATGATAATATCAAGATTTGAGAGGTTTCTTGCAAAAGAAGAAAACTTAAAATTTTTCTAAGTGTGGAAAAACCCTAGTTTTGGTGCCAACTTTGAAAGGCCATAATTTCCAATCCACACATCTATTTTATGAGTTCCAAAGATCAATGTGTAGATCTCCTCATATACTACAAAAGTGTCCTAGTGACCTATGAGCAAAAGATGCTTGGATTTTGAGTTATGAAGCTTCAAAGATTGAAAGAATTGCAAAAACACTTGGAATTTTTCAAGACAGCTTTGGTACTCCAATTTCAGTCAACTTCAAGGTCAATTTTCACCATGATCCCTTGAGATTCAAGATTTGCACCAAACATAAAAGTTGTAGAACATGTTTAGAGCTTTCTAAAAAGTACAAGAACTCCCTCATAGGATTTGTGAGCTAAGAGTTTCGAAGAGAGGAAGTTGAGGTCCAAAACTTGATTTCTAAGTCATTTTCATGCCAAGACCACTTGCAAAACCATTCCAATCTGAAAGATCCCTTGATAGACAACCTTGAAACCTGCATATCCACCTCTAATAATAAGATTACATTACTATTAAGGTCATTACAAAAAGGATTAAGCCTTAATTCAAAAATCATGCCATTTATGGAAGTTTTTGCATAAAGGAGTGACTTCCATTTGCATAAAGTAAAGCTTTTCCATAAAATTAGTCTTGAGCCTATCAAACTATCCTCTTGAAACCATGGAAAGCATCAAAACCACTAAGTTAGATTTCAACCAAACCAAGTTACAACAAGTTGCAAATTCTGATTTTCAACCTTGCCCTATAAGTGAAGGTTCAAGCCATGACTTCAAACAAGTTTTGGAGGAGGATAAAAAGGCTAAAAACCAGAGAATACTTTTGACTAAGCATCTTGCAACCAAAACACCTCTTGTGCAAAAAAAAATCATCTTGCATAAACTCCTCCAAAACTATTTCCAATCATAAAACCACCAAACAAATCACTCTAACACATCACAAAACATGTGTTAGAGGTGTTCAAACCATCACAACCATCCAAAACTTGCTAGAACAGAAAGTCAACTCTCAAACTACCAAAACTTGACTTTTCTGCATTTTCAAGGCTAAGTCATTGTCCAAACCAGTTTCAACCCTTCAAACACCTCAAACACCTTCCATGAATCATTACCAAACTGTTCCAAAACCAGTTCTCCATCAATATCTTCATATCCTTGAAGTTCATATTTGGTCACTTTTCATATTTTGCAAGAAGGAAGGGAGGTTCTGCTCCAACAATCTTTATTTAATTCTGAGCATTCTAACAACTTTCTAAGGGAGTATTGAAGTTGTCCAAAGCATCATATCCTTTATGTAAGCATCTTTCTTGGAATTTCAAGTTTTGACTTCAAGAGGTAAGTTTACTTGAACTTTGAACTTTGCAAATCATGTCATGCTTTGATGTACATTGATCATAGATATGGTTTTGTCAGGATATTCATATTCATATTCATGCATTTGCATTCTAGCATAGCATCATTGGTGTTTCATCATTATACATTTGGTATCTTTGGTGTTTCCCCGTTCTCTGGTGTTGTTTCTCTCCACAGTGTGTGTGTGTGTGTCCTCTCTCCAATATAGAGTGTTGACCATTAAGCAAAAAGAGTTTATTCCTTTCTAATTCTCCATTGAGTTTGTTTCTTGTGGAATATTTTAATTCATTTTCCTTTCTAGTTCATTATTTGGATGAAATTTCCCTAGTTAAGATATTCCCTTACATCGTTGAGTCTTATTTGACCGGTTCTCTCTGATTTGTTCATGGATTGAACTTTGGTCCCTTGTGAGTTTATTATCTGTTTTAGCCTACCTTTTCTGGTAGTAGATAATATTCCTCCTTTTTTGGTTGATTACCTTGGTCCAAACGCCACTTGTGTGGTAGTAGGTAATTCTACGTTTGAGCTTATTGCCTTTGCTTCTATCCGGTAAACAATAGCAGATAATATTTCTCCCTTTTTGGTTGAGTACCCCTTGTCCTCTACCCAGTAAACTGGTAGTCGACAATACCTTTTTCCCCGACGAAGTCTCGTCTTGGTAGAACTATCCTTTTGGTATTGGTTGCCTTATCGTAGCTATCACTTAATTGATAGTTAGTAATCTCTCCTTTTTTAGTTTATTACCTTTGTCGTACTACCCTTAGTTGGTAGTAGGTAATATTTCTCGTATCTTTTGGGTTGGTTACCTGGTCGTAGCTATCACTTAGTTGATAGTTGGTAATCTCTCCTTTTTGAGATTATTACCTTTGTCGTACTACCCTTAGTTGGTAGTAGATAATATTTCTCGTATCTTTTGGGTTGGTTACATTGTCGTAGCTATCACTTAGTTGGTAGTTGGTAATCTTTCCGTTTGAGTTGGTTGCCTTGTCGTAACTATCACTTAGTTGATAGTTGGTAATCTCTCCTTTTTTATTTTATTACCTTTGTCATACTATCCTTAGTTGTTAGTATGTAATATTTCTCGTATCTTTTTAGTTGATTACCTTGTTGTAGCTGCCACTTAGTTGGTAGTTGGTAATATTTCTTTTCAATCATGTTATTAGTGGTCGCCTGGTAATAGATGATCTTTTCCCCAACGGAGTTTTTTACCTCCCTTGTTGGGATGAGATATTCCTCTTTACCCCTAAGATCTCACATATCATTTGCATCCTGCGTCATAAGCAAGATCACCAAACACCTGTGTTTTTTTCTTCTTCTTTGTTTCCTTTTATTTGATTGCTTATGTTTACTAACCATAATAAAAATACCAAAAATATGTTTGTTATGTTTTCTGTACTAACTCATTTTTCAGGAGGAGGTTTAGAATCAAGAACACCAATCAACAGTCCCT
Source organism: Lathyrus sativus (assembly GCA_963859935.3). Taxonomy (NCBI): domain Eukaryota; kingdom Viridiplantae; phylum Streptophyta; class Magnoliopsida; order Fabales; family Fabaceae; genus Lathyrus; species Lathyrus sativus. The sequence continues at coordinate 118,692,745 of OZ012735.1, forward strand.
CAGCTCGAATAAAATTCATCTAAAAAAAAGTCAAAGTTGATCTACAAATAATTCAAAATCATTTGATCAAGAGTTTCCCAAGATTTGATTGTTTATCGCTCAAGAAATTCTAAGGTTTGTGTGTTTATTTCCATGTCTTCTTTGACAATTCAAAAGAATCGAGCCAAATCCAAGACAGCATAACAAAAAGGAATTTTTTTCCACTTTTTCACTGTGTTAATCGATTAACCAATTTGTACATGAAAAGGTTAATCAATTAACCAGTGCGTTTTTTATGAAAATGAGCCAAATTCAAATTCTACAGCATTTTGGCACCAAAATTCATTTGTTTCATCATGAGAATATTCTAGATCACCTCATTTTAATTACTCTACCTCATCATAATTAATTCCCATCATGCACCCTCATTAATCACCATTTGATCTTGATGTTGCCTCCAAATTCAAATTCTAAGCCTAGATCAAATGTCAAACCAAATTCCAAACCACCAAAATTCCCAAGCCTAAATTCCATAAATAGAGGCCTCATTTCATTCATTCTTCAAGCTTTTGAGAGCCAAATTCACCTTGTCAATATTCCTTCTGATTCTCTCAATTTCCTTCAACCACCAAATTCACTAAAGCTTTTTCTAACCTTTGAGCTAAAATCTTCATCCAAACACTTCTTCCTCATCAAATTCTGTAGATCAAGGCTTTGGAGTGTGGTTCTTGAAGTTGATTTGAAGCATTTTCAGATTTTAAATTGGTAAACCCTTGTTCCATCATTATTGTGCTTGATCCATCTTCCACAATGTGATCTATGGCTGATTCTTGTTGCTTGATCTTTGGATCTTGCAAATTGTGTTTTATTGATGTTATTTGCTGTTGTTTTACTTGAATTTTCGTGCTCAATTGCATTCATGATCTTGAGATGTTTGAATAAATGATTGAATCATGAATGCTGATTTTTTTAAAAAAAATTTATTGTCCTGCCAGTGTTAATTAATTAACCAATTTGTACATGAAATGGTTAATCGATTAACAAAAGTCAGAATGTGTTTTTTGGCTTGTTTTGAGACTACTTTAGTTCCTTTTCTTCCTTCTTCCATTTCCTTTTATTTTTCCTTAAATTTTGATGTTTGTTGATTAAATTTCTCTTTAAATTCCATGGACTTTAGGTGTTTATGATGTTGGATAAACCTTCATTAGTTCAAATCTATCTTTAAATGGATCATTAGATTCATTTTAGGTGCTTTGAATTAGTGATAGGTTTAGTGCCTTAATCAACCAAGAAGAGTGATGGAACTTAAAGATGGAATGATCTAAATGTTATAATTCAATTTGGTTTCCCTTCTCCCCTCTTCTCTTTTTCTTTTGATCAATGAAAACCTTCAATATCATTGGAACTTGTTTGAAGTTCTTGATGAATATGAGACCCTTACCTATTTTCTTTTCGTGCGATATTGCTTTTGGAGGATGATCTACATATCTTCTCTCTAGCATACATTAACACAAACATTATATTGACCAGCCTCAGATAGTCGTGGCTTCTACATAAGTCCAATTACGATTGCTTAATATAACGCTAAGTTGTCCCTAAATCTGAACTAAGTCAAATTTGTATATGAGATGTTATTCTCCTAGTTTCCGAAGCATAGTTTGAAATAATTGGATCTTTTGTTACTCGTGGGGGTTAGTTAGCATACTTGTTGATTTTATCCGAGTTGGAGCCCTCCCCATGATAATGTATGAGACCATGTTTTTATTCTTATGGACGATTAGTCGGGTATTCTCCATAATTTGACAATTTGTGCTTCATGAAGGTTGACAATACTATTATCTATATTATACTCACCATATTATTGTACTTTCCTTTTCGCTCGTTATCTCTTTACTTTTATGCTTCATTTTTATCATTATCATTATCATATTATTGTTTATGCTTCTGTTCTTTTTTCCTTTGTCCATTTCAACCATATTTTAATCAAAAAACATTAATAAAGGATTAAACCTTTAAAAGCTTGGTTTTCTTGATTCTTATGGTTATGCTTGAGGATGGACCTATACCTTGGACTTCTTGGATTATTCTTGTACCCTTGGACTTGGACTTAGAATCAGGACTCCTTCCCTATGCTTGGATTATTATGGATTTGAGATCTTGGCCTTTATTTGGCTTTTCTTGTTAGCTTATACTTAAGGTGGAAGGAATTCTTATTTGGCTTGCTATGGAGTTTGCTATATTTTTTTTAGGTCCTTCTTATCTCTAGCTTTTATTTTGCTTTCTAGGACAGTCACTTCTTCTCCACCCTTTCTTCAATTTTCAAAATATTTTCCCTTTTTCAAAACCTTCTTGTTTTCAAAGTTAAACCTCTTTCATAATAAACTTTGACTTTGGTCAAGTGATTTTTCAAACTTTATTTTCTTTAATAAATGTCAATCAATGTTAATCATACTTTGACTAATTACAAAAGACATAAAAAATACAAAAACTCATTCACTCTTTGTATGCCTTTGTGCACTTTTTCTTTTAGAACTTTTCAAAATTTTAGACATGAGTCATTTTCATAGTTGAGATGTAATTCTCCTATTCTCCATAGTATTTAAGATATTGAAATTTTCCACTTAGATGTTGAGTGATAGACTTGTTGATTTTAATCCAAGCAAATCCTTCCATCTTTAGGTGATGTAAATGTTGTCTTATACTTGTGGGCGACTAGTCGTAGTTTTCTCCTTAAAATGACGACTTGTCTTTACATTTACAAATCAATCAAAACAAACTACTTTTGTTTTTTGTACCACGAACTACAAGGTTTTGACCCTATATTTCACTTTTTGGGTACGTAGGCATGAGGCGATAAGTCTCTCCAAACACAAAAATCTTAAAAAATAATTCTCTTCTCATCTCCCCAATCTCTTTTCGAACAAACATTTTCAAACCAAAAAGCGCAGATATTTCAAAGGGTTCCTATAAAGTGCTATAGATGTTTTAGGTGCTAACAACTTCCCTTAGCGTAACCAACCCCCTTACCCATTCTCTGTTTATTCTTGTTTTTAGAACTCTTTAGGTTTTGTTCGCTCTTTTTCCTTTCCTTTTCGATGAAATAAAAGTGCAGTGGCGACTCTTGCATTTTGAGTTAAGTTAATTGATAGCTTACACTAACAAATTTCCCCGCTACACCATTGCCTTTTTGTTGGCCTCCCTTTTCACTTTTCTCCTCCTTTGCTGCCTTCGCCATTGTGACCTCGACATAGGGTTCTTCCCCTTGTAGTTATCAGATCTAAAGGCTTGTTGCTTTGAAACTTGAAACTCCCTTCGATAAGCTATCGAAGAGCCTCGACCTACCTCAAAACTTTGCCACTTCTCTTGGCCTCTCTCTCTCTCTCTAGCAGGTCTTACCCATTTTTCTCTAGGTGCATCAACAATTTGTTTGAAGGTATCTGGCCTATTTGGCTGGAGATTTGGACCTCCTTGCACCATCATTCGAGGGACTCCCCTCTTGTCATAGGTATAATGATTATGGGTGTCTCTCCAATTCCTTCTGTGACTGGACATTCAACCTCTATCGATGTTTTTAGCAGCTTTCTTATCGAATACTGAACTTCACCTGAGGCATAACATAACCTTATACGTTTTCCTATGACATCGGTGGAGGAATTCCATCAAGCTTTCATCACTCTTAGGGTAAGCCACCTGTTGCACCCTAAAATTTGCTCAACCTACTTCATTTGGTTTATGTTTCAATTGCATTAGCATGTGCATATTAGGTCATGTACACAATTAATTCATCTGCATAGCATAGCATGAGCAAGTCATCCAACAAGGGACCAAGTACTATTCTTATTCTTATGGGCATATCAAGAGGTTATTATCCAAATTCAAGCCTATCCAAGTCATCAGAAAGAAATTGAAATCTGAGAAATTGGTGGACCAAGCAGTGGATCTATCTCCTATCTTGAGTGTGTTTGAAGATCCTCAAAGAAGTTGGGAGCTGTGAATTGAGCATGGAGGGTATATAGACATCATGGAAGACCTAGAGGGTCATTTTGAAAGTGAGACAAGTCATTGATGTGATTACAAGAGCTGTAGTTGAAGACAGTCAACTAGGGTTTCATCTGGGTCAACTCTGGGTCAACCCTAGGTCAATTGCTTGATTGAAAGGCATCAAGGTCTATTTGAAAGATGAGGGATTCATCATTTTACATGTAAATATGGATGTGGTGTTGTGACAAGGAGAAATCAAGAGGAATCAAGAAGAAGAGGAGTTTCTAAATTAGGGTTTCTGTGTAAAATCCCCTGATTTAGGGCAAACTTCCCAGCAAGATAATTCAAAATGCAAGTCTCAAATGGATCCTTGGCCAACATGAAACTTGTAGAGGATCTCAAGAACTTTAATTTGAGTGGTGGAAGACATCAATTATATTTATAGAACTCAAGTTATGGTTCTTGCAAGTTACAGGTCATCTGAGGCATCTGAAATTTTGTCTGTGAAGGTTACTTGTATTCCAAGCCACTTTTACCCCTCAAGGAGCTTTCAAATGGATTTCTGGAAAACATGAAAGTTGTTCCTCATGATCTTAGCTTTCTAGAAAGGTATGGTATGCCTTCATCTGATTTGTGTAACTCTACTTATTACCTTGGCAAGCAAAGGGTATTTTGGTTATTTGAGAATTACAGGTCATTTCAAGCATATGCCTAAAACTCATACAAGGAAGCTTCAAATGAAAAACTTCACAACATCAAAGTTGTTCCAAATGATGTTTTGAGTCTATAAAAGTGGTCATGGAGGTTTGAAAGTGGGTGTAGCTCATATTTGCAAAAATGACCTAATTAAGGCATGATTTAAGTCATTAAAAAGCCATTTTTTGGGAATTTTTCATAACATGTCCAAATGGGATGAAATTATAGGTCATTTTGATTGGAAATAATGTTTTGAGACCATTGGCAATAGTGGATTTTTGAGTTTAGTTCAAAGTTTGATAGTTATCATGGCTTGCTTATGATTAAAGTGACATATGCCAAATCACAAGGGATTTGTGTACAAGAAGCTTCCAGCAATTTCTAGATGTTTCCATGGGCATCTATATAAATCCTAGAGCTCATTCAATGCAGGGTTGCACTTCATTTTGATCCAAATCACATAGTTTCATTCTCTCTTGCATTTTTGCAAATTCATCCAAATTCTATCAATTCTTCATCATTCTGCAAAGTTCTTGATCCTATCATACTCCCTATTCATCATAGATCACATTGCAAGCAAGATCCAAGTGTATTGGTGCAAGAATCGTGTGTTGCAAGTTCATCATTCAAATTGCAAAAAGAATTGGTTACAAGAATCCAAAGCCTTTGAGCAAGCACAAGTGCATACAGAACCAAGATCCATAGCCATTGATCAAGTCTAGAGCATTGCTAGCTGTGAATCCAAGGATCTCACCATCTGTTTTCAGTTTTGCACCAGGTTAGTGATCTCTTCGAATTAGCTTGATTTAGATAGCATGATGTAGAATCATTAGGTTAGAACTGTTAGGAATAAGTAGATGATCGATTCCAGTGAGTTTGAGAGCATTTCATGGAGTTTGACATTTGAGCACACCAACTGTTTGGACATAGAACTCTCTTAATATTGAGTGTTAGCATTAGTTCTTTGGCTTAGGTTGATCAGTGATAGGAGGTGATCGTTTTGATATCAAAAAACTGGAGAATGCTGAGATTTGTTCATGCACCATTGATGGAGGTTGGCATCGGGTTTTGAATTCTAAGGCATATCAATTGAAACCAATACTATAGATGGATTCAGTGACGAATTTAGAGTAAGTTTGCTTTTTACATGATTGAATTTGATGAAGAATCGAGCACGTATCAGTGAGGAGAAGTTGATGATGAAGCTTCTGCATTCATGGCTTTCATGGCACAAACCCTAGGCATGAGGAAGACGAAGCATGACAAGCGTTGGATGAGGTCTTCATTGTTGACTGAGAACGTGATCGAACGACTTAGATTCAAAGTTGAAACGAGAGGGAATCAGAGGCCATGAAACGCCTCGTTTCATTAAAGTCCTCTGGTGGGCTTAATGATCAATGCTAGCCACACCCCCACTAGCCAGGCCCATTTCCAATTGAACTGCATTATTTACTTTCTGCACCGTTTTTGTTTTTATTTTCTTTTGTATTTTCTGAATATGCACTGGGCCCAGGCGCGCCTTGCTACGCGCACCCCCAGTCTGGGCCCATCATCCATTTTTCAACTTAAAATCATTACTAACTGCACCCCATGCATCAATTTCCATATTAATTTTCCTCCAAAATTTTTCAAACTTCAAAAATTCATAATAAATTGGAAATTCCATATTTTTGATTGGTTTTTTTTTTTTACCATTTTCATATTTCTGTGTAGAAAAATATCATGTAATAAAATTTCCATTTTATTTTCTTTTAATATTTTTTGCATATTTTTTCTTTTAATTCCTTTTTAAATACTTTTAGTTTGTATATAGTTTTGTAGAATTTCTTTTAGGTGGTTCTCATAATATTTTTAGGCCAATTTTTCTTAGTATAACTAGATACATATATTAGGTGCCCCCCTGATTTTTATACCAATTTTTTAGGATTTATTTTAGGTAGTTTAGTTAGAAAATATTAGGCTAATCATTTAGGGTTGTGAATATAATATAGGTTTAACAAAGCAATTTTCTTTTGGGTTTTCTTTAGGACAAATTAAATGATGGGACTATAGGGGTATTGAGGGTAAGTAATAGATCCCTTAGAAAATGTTAGACTTCCCCTATTCTACTAATATATTTCCTGTATTTGATTGACTGAGTGGTGTGCCCTCTCTAGGGTTATTATTTGACTGTGTGGGGTATTGGGCCTGTTTGGGGTTTGGGTTTGAGCTGAAGACTTTGCTGATGAAGCCCATTGAAGACTAAAAGAATGAAGACCAATTTCCAGAGTTGATGAAGAGTATATCTTGCTGGCAGTTATTGAAGGTCATAGGGTCTAGGAGCTAGGCAGAGCTCTAGAGTAGAAAACTTGCTTCATAAACATGGAAGGTCTTGTTTGCCTCCATTCCTTCTCTATGATTCAAAGTCTCTTTTAAATACCCACCTCCTTCCCTTGGAAGGATTAGTGAATGTATTTAAAAGATAGAACTTTTGAGAGAAAACTGTCAGTATCATGTTAACAGTTAGTAGGCCACCCTTGGTAGGCAACTGACTGCTTAACATCCAATTCATCTTGTTGACTGCTGCTCACCTTGGAGAGTGAGACTTGAAGAAAAGCCACTGAAAAATTGAAGACAGAGACCTTTCCTGAAGGCTGTGAAGATGAAGGCTAATGCTTGCTTGAAGCTTGTAGATAGTTGAAGATGACTTGAAGACAGATGTTGATGAAGATTGCTGTTTGCTGTTTATTTTTGCTGTTTATAATTTTTGATGTATTGTTTGAATTTCCCTGACTGTATTGCTTGCTGTTTAACCTGTTTGGTTGAAAGCGAATTTTGTTCGTTTTTGCCTGTTGTTTTCTAGGTTCGAGGTTGAGTGGGACTCCCTTGCCTCGCTTGTATTGCTGCATCCATGCATTTTAATGCTTTATTGTATATATGCTATTGTTTCTGTTTTCGTTTATCCCTTAGGATCTCTGTTTCTCTCTACGCAAGAGAGGAACATGCTAGACATTAGGTCTTAACCCATGCATGATAACATTAGGTTAGTTTGATTCCCTTTTCAACCGTAGGTTAGAGTTCTGTCTCTTCTTTCTCAAAACGAACAGAAAAACACAATAAATATTTCAAACACAATAGAAGACACTTCTTCCGTAAAAGAATGTGAACTCATCAAAACGTCATTTTTGTCCGCTTGGACCAGTAATCAGAAAAACCCTTTTTTTAGAAGGAGATAAAAGCAATCAAGACAGACTTGTGTCGTACGTGGCCCGAACTACGTTTGCTCTGATCTTTCATGTCGTATGAAAGTACGTAGGCATAGGATGCGATATCCTAGCGAGCAACCTCCCCCTCCTTTCCCGTAGGTAGGCGAACTACGTTGACTCTGATTTCTCGTTCCAGACGGGAATACGTAGGCATAAAGTGCGATACTTTTCCGAGTCATTTTCTTTTCTTTTAACCCTTAACCCTTAGTTTAGATAGAAATAACAATCCGTACCAGAAAACAAGCATGGATCCCGTCGAGTACGACGGACGTGAGGGGTGCTAATACCTTCCCCTTGCGTAACCGACTCCCGAACCCAGGATTTGGTTGCGATGACCATTCCTTTCCCCGTTTTGTGGTAGGTTTACCTCGAGTGTTTCCTTTCCCCTCCTTTGGGATAAATAACGCACGGTGGCGACTCTTCTGTTCAGCCGGCGCCGATTTTCGCAGTAGCGACAGCTGGCGACTCTGCTGGGGATCCAACGTCCCCTAGCTGCTAAGGACTGCGATAGTTCCTTATGCATTTGGGATCCAACGTCCCTCAAGAGAGTCAATCCTAGAGCTTGTTTTCCCGTCGAGGATTTTGTATGGATTTATATTTCTGTCATTTACTTTCAGCATTATATTATTGTTATTATTGCTGTCTTGGGGTTGTGACGGGTGATTCTATGATTGAGAGATAAGCCGGACATGGGCTTGAGTGCACTTAGAATTAGAGTAGAAAGTAGTGGGCGCGTGCCGGCTTTGCTTGCATTAGTGTCCCACAAAATCTACACTCGGAGGAGGTTCTTCTGGTTGACTTCTTTTTCTACCCTTTGGGTCGAAGGGGCTGTTGGTTAGCTGAATTGTCGACTCCGGGAACCGATCATTTGGAAGTTGGCTAAGTGAGGCCTCTTCAGGATTTGATGATGCCACTCCTTCTGGGAATCGTATCGTCAACCCTGAAAGTCTGTGACGCCGACGACCGCATAGGATGCCATACCATTGTCAGTTACTAGGACACCTACCTGTGAGAGGGTTTGGGGTTATGCAGGTAACTAGACCTTCAGATACCGGTTTGTTTCTTGATCTGAGATCCCGGGTATTTATGGACAATTGTGAGGTCTATCAGAGACCAGTCAGAGTTATGGTATGAGAGACCAGTTGGAGTCATGTTATGGGGTCTATCAGAGACCAGTGTTGGAGCTTTGTATTGCGTCTGCCCAAGACCAGGGTTTGAGGAATTCTGGAGGGTCTATCTGAGACTTATGATTTGGTTCAGGCTTCTCAGCCATGGCATTTGGTCCCTGTGGCATCTATTTGCATTGCATTGCTCGCATAACCATTATCATGTGCATTTCATTAACGTGTGTCTGTGCTGCAGGTGCATTTGCATATTCCCTGATTCTAGTGCCCAGACTTCTGCTTATTGATCATGGCTGGTTTGAGAAAGACAGTTGCGTACAAGTTACCTACACCTAACATTGCTCCCCTACTTGGTCTGATGTCCCTTGCTGATGAGGAGGTTAGGAGAAGTTTCAGGATGAGTCATGGAAGATTGTTGAGACTGGTCTGCAAGCCAACTGCTGTTGAGATGAATGGGCTGTACACCTTGATGCAATTCTATGACCCTGCGTTGAGATGTTTCACGTTTGCTGACTTTATTTTGGGGCCTACCATGGAGGAATACGCGGAGTTTATCGAGCTGCCGGTGCAAAATAAGGTTCCTTTCATCCATCGTGACGCTAAGCCCCAGTTGGAGGACTTAGCTAAGGCCTTGCACATGAACGCTTCTAAACTATTACTGACTTCTTGGCTTGGGGTCCCAGGTTTCTCCCTTGATTTTCTGGTTGGCAAAGCTCAAGAGTACGCCAAGAGCGGGTGCTGGATAGTCTTTAATGCTATCTTGGCTCTGTGCATCTACGGAATAGTGCTATTTCCCAATTTACCCAATTTTGTGGACTTGGACGCTTTTCATCTGTTTGCTGCTGGCAACCCGGTACCCACTTTGATTGGAGATCTCTATCATTCATTGCACTACAAAAATGAAAACAGAAGAGGAAAGACTGTTTACTATTGTGCGCCGCTGTTGAACATGTGGTTTAAGAGCCATCTCCCCCTGAAGGGACCTTTTATGGATAGTGCAACTACAGCTGATTGGCCAGGGCGCCTGATGAGACTATCTTCTGAAGACATTGAGTGGTTCGACCGAGACTTGCTGGGGTCTGAGCTTATTTTCAGTTGTTCTGGGTATCCTAATGTTCCGTTGATAGGAAGAAAAGGGTGCATCAATTATAACCCATCTCTGTTCGTTCGCCAGTTTGGATACGCGTTGAAGAACCCACCTAAGGAGGAAGAAGTACAGGAATCTCTGTACTTCACCAGTGATTTGAATGGAGAGTTACTAGCCAAGCTTCAGCACGCCTGGATGCGTATCAACAGAAGAGGGAAACCACTGTTGGGGAAGAATGATTGTCAGGCTTATGTACCCTACAAAGTTTGGATCCAAGAGAGAGCAAAACGGTTGCTGATGCCATTTCCAGCTGCACCAGTCCCTGTTCATATTCCGGTGGAAGAACCAACCACTGTTACTATGGAGGTCTACGAGCGAGTTGTAAAAGAAAAAGAAGCCTTGATGAAGATCAATGAAGGGTTAGAAAAGGAACTGGCTTAGATGCATAGTGAGAAGAACAAGGCTGTGCATTCTTTCCAACAACAGATTGAGTTAGTAAACAGGCTAGGTGCTGAATTGACTGAAGAGAAAAAGAAGCGTGAACGCCTGGGGAAGGAGTTCAGAAGCTCTCATGACATGTTGGAGTCCAAAAAGAAAGCACTCGATGCCGCCCACCGGGAAATCTCTTGTAACAAGACGTGGAATGCTACGCTAACCAACAACAAAAAGAGGGAAGACAAATTGAAGCAGCAAATTTCTGAACTCGAAGAACAGTTGAAGGATAGCACTAAGAAGTATGAAGAAGAGGTAATGGCAAGATATAGTCTCCAGAATGCATTGAACAAGGCCATCGAAGGCAAGAAAGAAGCTGTGTCTCAGAAGCGGAAGCTAGAGGATCGCTTCGGAGAAGGGGCATGGGAGGAATCTGCTGGTGATTTGCGACGTGTTCTCAAGCGAAGAGATCTACTTGTTGAGGGTCTGCTTACCCGACCAAGTCATCCAGAGACTAAGAAGTTATTAGAAGAGTACCAGGCATATGGGAGCACTTGACCGTTTCATGTATTAATGTGTATGCTTCATTTGCATAGCGCTGACCATCACCAAGATTGTTGGTTGAGGTCATGCCCTCTTATTGTACACTCATTGATATTGTATTCTGGGCTTAATGGATTTCTCTGCAATATATGAGGTGTTTTCTATGATTCGGCTCCGATCTTCGTATTGCTGTCACTGTCACTGCACTGGCACATTCGCACTAGAATCGGGGAATGATACGCCCTAATGCACAGACACATATTGCATTGCATTTACATTCATATTGCATTACAGGTGATTATTGAATTATATCTCATTTCCTGCACTGTACCAGGTCTTTTCAGGATTGAAAGTCAGCGCCCGCACCGATACTCCACTCGTACCAACTGCCGAAGAATTATGGATCAGATGCAAAATGAAATGCAGGACATGCGTGAGAAGCTGGCGCTGTTCATGCAGACAATGGAGACCATTGCGAAAGGCCAGGAGAATTTGCAAGCTTTAGTGCAACCTTTGTTGGTAAGAAATGCTGGGCACGGAAATGAAGACCATAATTCTGTGCGAGTTGACACTATTCACGGGGATGGTACCCCCACACCGGTGGCTCCACCTGTGGTAAACATACCCGCTGTCAATGTGAACAACGGCGCTGCCGCCGGGAACGGTAACGTTGGAATCGGTAACGAGACTGTCGTCAACAACGTTGGGCTCGGAGATGTCTACCTGGGTGATAATATGGGAGGCAATGGCTTCGGTAATAATGGATTCGGCTTCAATGACCAGGGGTTTGATCATGCTGGGAAGTACGGCTTCAACGCTCAGGGCTTCGGACAGGACGGATTTGGTATGACTAATCAGGGTTATGGCGGATTCGGAAATGGAAATGGCGCTGGGTTAATGGCTTTTGGACCTGCAGGAGTCGCTCCAGGGTATGGTAACAGGGGGCGAGGCCCTGTAATGAATCAGACTAGAGTTGGCCGTAACAACGGGTACGATGGATACGGAACTGGGAACGGTAATTGGCAAGAAGATCAGCAAGAGGATGCTTTCTCTGGTGGAGGCTTTGAAGGTCCTATGGATGACTCTCAGAGAATCAAGATGCTCGAGGAGCAGATGAAGGGGGTCGTGAATCAAAGTGCTGTTGGCTTAGATATGACTACAATGGGTCTGGTGCCTGGCCTAAGGGTACCAATCAAATTCAAAGCTCCCACACTCGACAAATATAAGGGGGATACCTGTCCAAAGGTGCACGTGCGGTCATACTACAGAAGGATGTCGGCATATTCAAATGATGAGAGGATCCTGATGCATTTCTTTCAAGATAGCTTGTCTGGTCCTTCCCTTGAGTGGTATATGGGATTGGAACCAACTCAGATAAAGACATGGAAGCAGCTGGCTGAAGCGTTCGTGGCTCACTATAAGTACAACAGTGACTTGGCACCCAACCGGGTCCAATTGCAGGGATTGTCCCAGAAGACGGGCGAGAGCTTCAAAGAGTATGCGCAGAGATGACGCGACATGGCTGCTCGAGTTCATCCTCCTTTAGAAGACAAAGAAATGAATGATATGTTCATAGGAACATTTACTGGCATGTTTTATGACAAGTTGTTTCATACTTCTTTGGGGAGTTTCTCAGACTTAATCCTGATGGGAGAGAAGATTGAAAGCAACATTAAACAGGGAAGATTCCAAGCTGAGGAATCCACTTCAGCTGGCAGTAACAGAAGGGCTTTCGGTGGGCGCCGTCAAGGTGATGCAAGTGCAGTGTTTGGGGGCCGAGGCCGAGGCCGGGGCAGAGGTCGAAACCAGTACAATCAGCCGTAGCAGGTGGCAAGTGTTACTATTCCATTTCAGCAACAACCAATACAACAACAGCAACGGCAGCCACAACAGGGGGTGCATCCCGCTCAGCGCAGAATCCAGGGGGGTAAACCAAGGAGGGTGTTCGAAACGCCTCCTTCAACGTATGCCGAATTGCTACAGACGTTACTGGGTTTGAACTTGGTGGAAAAGAGAACTATGGCGCTAGTAACAGGCACTCCTCCGTACAATTTTGATGCAAGCAAGCACTGTGAATTCCACTCCGGGGCTCCTGGCCACGATATAGAGGGTTGCCACGCGTTCAAACATGTGGTGCAGGATCTATTGGATAGTAAGGCTATCAATTTTGGACAGGCAGGTCCGAACATAGTGCAAAAGCCCATGCCCAATCATGGGGCAAACGTTATTTTAACCGAGGAGGGTTTGAACTTGATTATGAATGTTGATGACCTCAAGACACCGTTGTGCGAGATAAAGAGAAGGTTATTGCAAGGAGGTGTGTATCCAGGCTGCGACGAGTATTATTTAGAGTGTTGGACCCAAGCTGGGGGGTGTGCCGAATTGAAGAAGGGTATTCAGACCTTAATAGATGGAGGCACATTGCAATTCGACAGAACGGAAGTTGAGGAACCTGCAGAGGTATTAGCAGACAGACGAAGTGATGTAGCTACTGTGACGATTCCCCGAAAAACAATAACCATAACGGCGCCAGCCAGGCGGCCGCCGATCACTATCACCAAGGCAGGACCAATCCCTTATGAGAGCACTAAGGCAGTCCCCTAGAATTATGGGTTGGAAGTGTACTGTGATGGGGTGAAAATTGATGTTAGTAAGCAGCCAGTTGAGGTTGTAGACAATGTCGTCGGTACCGGAGGGATGACGAGAAGTGGGAGAATTTTCATATCGCCTGAGGTAGAGGCTGAACGCCTGGCGAAAGGAAAAGGAAAGATGAATGAGAATGTCCCGGTGCAGAGGAACGAAAAAGAAACGTCGTCGAAGGATGTGGAAGAGTTCATGTGCCTTATTCGTAAGAGTGATTATAAGATTGTTGAGCACCTTCAACAGACGCCATCAAAGATATCCATACTGTCGCTGCTATTATGTTCCGAAGCTCACAGAAATGCATTGCTGAAAGTTCTGGATACGTCCTTCGTACCCTAAGATGTTTCCGTGAATCAGTTGGAGGGGGTGTTGGCGCATGTGAACGCAAGCCATAGCTTGGGATTTACAGACTTTGATTTGACCCCGAAGGGGAGAGAGCATAACATGGCGTTGCACGTCTCAGTTGAGTGTAGGGGATCAGTCATGTCTCATGTACTGGTAGATACCAGATCTTCCTTAAACGTGCTGCCTAAGAAAGCAATGATGAAACTGGACGTCAGGGGAATCATGTGTACGCCTAGTGACTTGGTGGTCAGGGCATTTGATGGTACACGAAGTACAGTCTTTGGATCCATAACATTACCTCTACAGGTGGGGCCGGAGGTTTTCGCGACTGAATTTTATATTATGGACATCCAGCCAACATACAGCTACCTTCTCGGACGACCCTGGATCCATGGTGTTGGGGCAGTCACATCTACCTTGCATCAAAAGCTGAAATACATGGTAGGGGACAGTGTGGTCACAGTCTGTGGAGAAGAAGATATATTGGTTGGCCATCTGTCATCATTCAAGTATGTAGAAGTCGACGACGAGATTCATGAAACACCCTGTCAAGCCTTTGAAGGGTTGCGCATCAAAGACAAAGGTCCCGGGCCGGGTAAAGCGTCAGAGGTAGCCGTCTCGTCATACAAGGAGGCTCAGGCTCTAGTGAAGACTGATGAGACAAAAGGCTGGGGCAAGGTTCTGGATATTCCCGTGAAGATGGATAGATTTGGGCTGGGATATCAACCGTCGTCATCAACGCCTGCTGCAGGGGCACCCCGTTTCAAAGGACCAATAACAATCACCGCTAGTGGAGTGTGTCACGAGGCCATCAACGCTGTTTCAGATTCCGAAGAAGGAGACAGTGACTGCGACATGGACGCCTGGATTCAGCCGAGCGTGGCAGGACAAGGATTATGCAATTGGTCTATTCAGGAGATTGTTCCTGTGACTCTCAAACAGTAACACTTTGTTTTCTTAATTGTTGAACAATCTGGTGTCTTACCCGGGGCATCATGATTTTACTTAGGGCCGTGCTGTTATGTACAGTGCGTTGTTTAATCATTAAATAAAAGGCGTTTTTCATGTACAAATATTGCGATCTCTGTCTTTCCTGTTTTGTGTTTTACAATAAAATGGCAACGGGGTTATTCGCTTTATACGCATTTTGAAGCATTTAACCATTCTTTTTGCAGGATAATATTTACAGATGACACCATTGGACCGCCTATGACTCGTCTCGACTTTGAGCACCCGGTATTTCAGGCCGAAGAAGAGATTGTTGAAGATGGCGACGTTCCCGAAGAGTTGTCTTGGTTGGTGAAGCAAGAAGAACGTGTCATTCTGCCTCATGAGGAGGTCATTGAAATCATTAACCTAGGGTCGGAAGGGGTTGAAAAGAACATCCGTATAGGAGCCGCGCTGCAGAGCAACGTCAAGCGAAGACTGGTTGAAATGCTCAGAGAGTACAGTGATGTGTTCGCTTGGTCGTACGAAGACATGCCTGGGCTCGATACAGATATGGTTGTGCACCGTCTGCCGTTAAAAGAAGAATGCCCACCGGTTAAGCAGAAGCTTCGCAGAACTAGACCTGATATGGCAGTGAAAATTAAGGAGGAGGTTCAAAAGCAATGGGATGCTGGTTTCCTAGCTGTTACAAAATATCCCTCATGGGTCGCTAATATTGTACCAGTGCCAAAGAAAGACGGTAAGGTGAGGATGTGCGTAGATTACCGTGATTTGAATAAAGCGAGCCCGAAAGATGATTTTCCGCTTCCTCACATCGATGTGCTGGTTGACAACACTGCCCAATTCTCCGTATTCTCCTTCATGGACGGCTTCTCGGGCTATAATCAGATTAAAATGGCGCCAGAAGACATGGAGAAGACTACTTTCATAACACCTTGGGGAACATTTTGTTACAAAGTGATGCCCTTCGGATTGAAGAATGCTGGGGCAACGTATCAGCGTGCAATGACGACTCTTTTCCATGATATGATGCATAAGGAGATTGAGGTTTATGTCGACGATATGATTGCCAAATCCCAGACGGAGGAAGAGCATTTGGTGAATCTGCTAGAGTTATTCAAAAGGCTTAGGAAGTTCAGGCTGAGACTGAACCCTAACAAGTGCACCTTCGGGGTGAGATCGGGTAAACTGCTGGGGTTTATCGTGAGCGAAAAAGGAATAGAGGTTGATCCTGCAAAAATAAAAGCAATACAAGAAATGCCGACGCCTAAAACAGAAAAAGAAGTACGTGGGTTTTTAGGGAGGTTGAACTACATCGCTCAGTTCATATCTCACCTGACGGCTACGTGTGAGCCATTATTTAAGCTGTTGAAAAAAGACCAAGCTGTAACGTGGAATGAAAATTGTCAAAAGGCGTTCGATAAAATAAAGCAGTATTTGCAGGAGCCTCCTATTTTGATACCCCCAGTGGTGGGGAGACCCTTGATTATGTATTTAACAGTTCTTGAGGGAAGTATGGGTTGTGTTCTCGGTCAACACGACGAGACAGGAAGAAAAGAGCATGCAATATACTACTTGAGTAAGAAGTTTACTGAATGTGAATCTCGATATTCAATGCTTGAAAAAACTTGTTGCGCGCTAGCCTGGGCCGCCAAGTGTTTGAGGCAATACATGCTGAATCATACAACCATGCTCATCTCGAAGATGGATCCTATCAAATATGTATTCGAAAAGCAGGCACTATCGGGGAGAATTTCCCGTTGGCAGATGGTTTTGACCGAATACGACATCCAGTATGTCTCGCAGAAGGCTATAAAGGGGAGTGTATTGTCTGAGTACTTGGCAGAGCAGCCTATTGAGGATTACCAATCGATGAGGTTTGATTTTCCTGACGAGGATATCATGTACCTAAAGATGAAAGATTGTGAAGAGCTGTTGCCAGACGAAGGACTAGAAGTGGGCTCCAAATGGCAGTTGATCTTTGACGGAGCTGTAAACGCCTACGGTAGTGGAATAGGGGCAATCATCACTACTCCACATGGGTCGCACATCCCGTTTACCGCTCGATTGACCTTTCCAGTTACCAATAATGAAGCCGAATACGAAGCTTGTATCATGGGGCTTGAAGAAGCCATTGATTTGCGAATCAAAAATCTGGATGTATACGGAGACTCAGCTCTGGTGGTGAATCAAATAAAAGGGGAATGGGAGACACGTTAGCCTAATTTGATACCATACATGAATTATGCAAGGAGATTGTTGCCTTTCTTTGACAAGGTTGAATTGCATCATGTACCGCGAGCAGAAAATCAAATGGCTGACGCCCTGGCCACTTTGTCTTCCATGTACAAAGTCAACTTCTGGAATGAGGCTCCCAGAATTGTTATCTCTCGGCTTGACAGACCTGCCTTCGTATTTGCTATAGATGACGCATCTGATGATAAACCCTGGTATTTCGATATCCTTAATTTCCTGAAGAACAAAGAGTATCCGGCTGGGGCATCCAGTCACGATCAGAAGACTCTCAGGAGATTGGCGGGTAATTTCTACCTGAATCCGGACGGTGTCCTGTACAGACGAAATCACGACTTGGTGCTACTACGTTGTGTAGATGAGAAAGAGGCAAAGCTGCTCATGGAGGAAATACATGAGGGTACATTTGGTACGCATGCTGGTGGGCATGCTATGATGAGGAAGCTGCTGCGGGCAGGTTATTTTTGGCTAACTATGGAAACTGATTGTTTCAAGTTTGCGAGGAAGTGTCATAAGTGCCAGATCTACGCAGATAAGATCCATGTGCCTCCGAGTCCTCTGAATGTGATGTCGTCACCATGGCCATTCTCGATGTGGGGAATCGATATGATTGGAAAGATCGAGCCGACGGCTTCTAACGGACACCGGTTCATTCTAGTAGCAATCGATTATTTTACCAAGTGGGTGGAAGCGGCATCTTATGCAAATGTGACCAAGCAGGCGGTAGCCAGATTCATCAAGAGAGATATCATTTGCAGATATGGAATCCCCGAGCGGATAATTACTGACAACGGTTCAAACCTGAATAACAAAATGATGAAGGAGCTGTGTCAGAATTTTAAGATCGAGCATCACAACTCCTCCCCTTACCGACCCAAGATGAATGGCGTTGTTAAAGCGGCCAATAAGAATATAAAGAAGATTGTCCAGAAGATGGTGGTGACCTATAAGGACTGGCATGAGATGCTGCCTTTTGCTTTGCACGGTTATCGTACGACGGTACGCACATCAACCGGGGCAACCCCGTTCTCGTTGGTATATGGAATGGAAGCAGTGTTACCATTGGAAGTTGAGATTCCTTCCCTAAGAGTATTACGAGATGTCCAACTAGACGAGGCAGAATGGGTGAAAGACAGGTTGAACTAGCTAAGTTTAATGGATGAGAAGAGGCTAGCCTCTCTAGCATACGGTCGTTTGTATCAGAGCCGAATGAAGAAAGCATATGATAAGAAGATACATCCTCAGAGCTTTCAGACGGGCGACCTTGTACTGAAAAGGATTCTCCCGCCACAGGCAGATCACAGGGGCAAGTGGACCCCCAACTACGAAGGGCCCTACGTTGTCAGAAAAGTCTTTTCAGGCGGGGCTTTATTGTTGTCCACCATGGACGGTGAAGACTTTACGTCACCTGTGAATTCAGACGCAGTTAAAAAATACTTTGCTTGAAATTGACCCGCTGGACAGAAAAAAGAGAGTCCAGGCAAAAATGGGGCATCCTGGCAAACAAAAAACAGAATGAAAGGTTCGGGCAAAAATTAGGGATAAAATGGAAAAAATGTACACCCGTGAAGTTGAAAACCTACACTGGGCGGCTTCGGCAAAAAAGGGTATCCCGGTGAACTGAAAACCCGTAAAGGGCGGTTCACGCAAAAGTTAGGGATTTGAAAAGCAAATGACTGCGGTCCGAATTTGATACTGCGGTGCGCATTGGTGCGGGAAAATATACCTGAGGGGTCGATTATCAGATACAATCTTTTCGGAAGTGTGAATACCGGGAAAGCATTAGAGTCGGGCGAGTCATAGGAGGATCAACTCATGATGTTCGTCTGCATCCCGTTGCCGACATGTGTACAAATTTGATTTGTCATTATATTTACGCTTCTTGTGCATACTTGTATATTTGTTGTGCGCAGCATCCTCTTTTCAGGAGTTACATCCCGTGTACAAAACTCCGCCCATTTAGGGGACCAATCAATAAAACATGTTATTCAGTATTTGATGCTGGTTCTTTACTGTTTTGTACATGATAAACGCCTAGGTTTAATAAAACTAGCAAGTGTATAACGTCGCTGGCCCTTGCCAATAATTGCTAAAACTTTGAATTAACTGAAAATAATGTCACTAACACTAACCTGAATAGATTTGGTTGCATAGACTTGTCTTGTCTTGTTTGTGGTGTTGCAGGGTTCGTAGCCGTATGAAGTGGACGATCAAGAGATTGCAGTATTGACCAGAAGCTCGTAACGAAAGACTCGATCCCCATGCAGGTCGCGCTTCCGAGATGACAATGTTCCTTACTGAAGAAGGATCAAGTTCCCCAACTAGTCGCAGCTTATCCGAAGGACATTCTCCAGTAGGGTCGTTCACCCTCAGCAGAGTTGGCGATTCCAAGATCAAAGGTAGTATTCAGACAGTGCGGTGTCCCCCAACAGGATTCCCCATCCCGAGCAGAGTGGTTTAGCCTCAGAAGATTAGCATTTCCAACTCGTGAGATGTACTCAGATAGTCTACCCTTCCCAGTAGGGTCATTTACTCTCCCCCCAGCGGAGTCAGTTGATTTTCCCCAAGAGGGTCGTTTCGTCCTCAGCGAAGTTCTCTCTTTTCAGCAAGTGTTTTCTTTCCTCCCAGTGGAAATCGAAGGTTAAGAAATCTTCCCGACAGAGTTGGTTAGGTGTCCCGGCATTTATTTTGTCAGAATACCGTGTGATACCCGTTCACTCTCCAGCAGAAGTCCAATCATGATTGGCGTATTCAGTTATTCCTCAGGGAAGCGGGCTTCACCCTTCCAGCATTTATTTTGCTGGAACAATTCTGTAACGCCTGGTTATCCCCAAAGGAGTTGGCATTATCTTCAGCATTTATTTTGCTGAAGCGGTTTTCTATATCCCGGCAGTTCGAGCCTGCATTTGCATTGGCATATAGTGTCATATCTGCATCTACCAAGCAAAAACGCGTAGCATTTCCATGTCGAATGGAGCATTACTCCATTGTCAAACATATGCATGTTGAAACATAAACTAGATTGGTTGACCGTTTGTGTTCAAGCATTGTTTCCTAGGCAGGTGGAGAGAGCTCTTGCTCAAATTAATTACCAAACATTCAAGATCTCGGCGTGAGACATGTAATGATAATGTCAATCGTGGCAGTATTCTCCACAGAGTTGCTTGTTTAAAGTTTCTCTTACCCCTCCAGCGGAGTATTTCTTCAAGATCGTTGTTATAACAATATCAAAAGATTTCGTGAATCGGCTTGTGGAGATTGTCTGGCAGTGTGGATTCAGAAAATCCCCAGTAAAGTCCTTCTCAGATTTGCTGCCATGTCAGCACTGAAAATTGGAAGACTAGACTCGTATTGTGTTACCCATATGATTGATAGAGCTAGCTGCTGCAAAGATAGGCAGAAAAGCTGTAGTGGAGTTATGTTCCCGCAGTGGTGGCGGAGTTATTTTCCCGTAGCGGTGACGGAGTCATTTTCCTGCAGTGGTGGCGGAGTTATTTTCCCGTAGTGGTGACGGAGTTATTTTCCCGTAGTGGTGACGGAGTTATGTTCCCGCAGTGGTGGCGGAGTTATTTTCCCGTAGCAGTGACGGAGTTATGTTCCCGCAGTGGTGGCGGAGTTATTTCCCGTAGTGGTGACGGAGTTATTTTCCCGTAGTGGTGACGGAGTTATGTTCCCGCAGTGGTGGCAGAGTTATTTTCCCGTAGCAGTGACGGAGTTATTTTCCCGCAGTGGTGGCGGAGTTATTTCCCGTAGTGGTGACGGAGTTATTTTCCCGTAGTGGTGACGGAGTTATGTTCCCGCAGTGGTGGCAGAGTTATTTTCCCGTAGCAGTGACGGAGTTATTTTCCCGCAGTGGTGGCGGAGTTATTTTCCCGTAGTGGTGACGGAGTTATTTTCTCGTAGTGGTGACGGAGTTATTTCCCGTAGTGGTGACGGAGTCATTTTCCCGCAGTGGTGGCGGAGTTATTTCCCGTAGTGGTGACGGAGTCATTTTCCCGCAGTGGTGGCAGAGTTATTTCCCGTAGTGGTGACGGAGTTATTTCCCGTAGTGGTGACAGAGTTATTTCCAGTAGTGGTGACGGAGTTATTTCCCGCAGCGATGGCGGAGTTATTTCCTGCAGTAATGATAAAGTAGTACCCGTAGCGATGACGGTGTTGTTATTTTTTCCAGATTATCTTCCCGCAGTGGTGGCGGAGTGATGACGGTGTTATTTTTCTGTAATGGTGACAGAGTGATTTTCCTGTATCGTTGGCAGGGTCATGTTGTGTTGACAGAAGTACTTCTCCCGGTGAAGTCGATAAGTTCATTCCAGTATTGACAAGATAATATTGAAATCAGATTTGTTCCCCAAGCAGTTGTGCAGTTTATTTCTGCGGTTGGCAAATTTTCGGGTTCTTAGTATTCAACCGTCTCGTACCTCGAATGTTTGAAGGCCGTTCGTGCTTCACCCAGTCGGGCCCAAGTCGCTTGAATAGGGGCAGCTGTTGCACCCTAAAATTTGCTCAACCTACTTCATTTGGTTTATGTTTCAATTGCATTAGCATGTGCATATTAGGTCATGTACACAATTAATTCATCTGCATAGCATAGCATGAGCAAGTCATCCAACAAGGGACCAAGTACTATTCTTATTCTTATGGGCATATCAAGAGGTTATTATCCAAATTCAAGCCTATCCAAGTCATCAGAAAGAAATTGAAATCTGAGAAATTGGTGGACCAAGCAGTGGATCTATCTCCTATCTTGAGTGTGTTTGAAGATCCTCAAAGAAGTTGGGAGCTGTGAATTGAGCATGGAGGGTATATAGACATCATGGAAGACCTAGAGGGTCATTTTGAAAGTGAGACAAGTCATTGATGTGATTACAAGAGCTGTAGTTGAAGACAGTCAACTAGGGTTTCATCTGGGTCAACTCTGGGTCAACCCTAGGTCAATTGCTTGATTGAAAGGCATCAAGGTCTATTTGAAAGATGTGGGATTCATCATTTGACATGTAAATATGGATGTGGTGTTGTGCCAAGGAGAAATCAAGAGGAATCAAGAAGAAGAGGAGTTTCTAAATTAGGGTTTCTGTGTAAAATCCCCTAATTTAGGGCAAACTTCCCAGCAAGATAATTCAAAATTCAAGTCTCAAATGGATCATTGGCCAACATGAAACTTGTAAAGGATCTCAAGACCTTTAATTTGAGTGGTGTAAGACATCAAGGAGATTTATAGAACTCAAGTTATGGTTCTTGCAAGTTACAGGTCATCTGAGGCATCTGAAATTTTGTCTGTGAAGGTTACTTGTCTTCCAAGCCACCTTTACCCCTCAAGGAGCTTTCAAATGGATTTATGGCCAACATGAAAGTTGTTCCTCATGATCTTAGATTTCTAGAAAGGTATGGTATGCCTTCATCTTATTTGTGGAACTCTACTTATGACCTTGGCAAGCAAAGGGTATTTTGGTCATTTGAGAATTACAGGTCATTTCAAGCATATGCCTAAAACTCATACAAGCAAGCTTCAAATGAAAAACTTCACAACATCAAAGTTGTTCCAAATGATGTTTTGAGTCTATAAAAGTGGTCATGGAGGTTTGAAAGTGGGTGTAGCTCATATTTGCAAAAATGACCTAATTAAGGCATGATTTAAGTCATTAAAAAGCCATTTTTTGGGAATTTTTCATAACATGTCCAAATGGGATGAAATTATAGGTCATCTTGATTGGAAATAATGTTTTGAGACCATTGGCAATAGTGGATTTTTGAGTTTAGTTCAAAGTTTGAGAGTTATCATGGCTTGCTTATGATTAAAGTGACATATGCCAAATCACAAGGGATTTGTGTACAAGAAGCTTCCAGCAATTTCTAGATGTTTCCATGGGCATCTATATAAACCCTAGAGCTCATTCAATGCAGGGTTGCACTTCATTTTGATCCAAATCACATAGTTTCATTCTCTCTTGTATTTTTGCAAATTCATCCAAATTCTATCAATTCTTCATCATTCTGCAAAGTTCTTGATCCTATCATACTCCCTATTCATCATAGATCACATTGCAAGCAAGATCCAAGTGTATTGGTGCAAGAATCGTGTGTTGCAAGTTCATCATTCAAATTGCAAAAAGAATTGGTTACAAGAATCCAAAGCCTTTGAGCAAGCACAAGTGCATACAGAACCAAGATCCATAGCCATTGATCAAGTCTAGAGCATTGCTAGCTGTGAATCCAAGGATCTCACCATCTGTTTTCAGTTTTGCACCAGGTTAGTGATCTCTTCGAATTAGCTTGATTTAGATAGCATGATGTAGAATCATTAGGTTAGAACTGTTAGGAATAAGTAGATGATCGATTCCAGTGAGTTTGAGAGCGTTTCATGGAGTTTGACATTTGAGCACACCAACTGTTTGGACATAGAACTCTCTTAATATTGAGTGTTAGCATTAGTTCTTTGGCTTAGGTTGATCAGTGATAGGAGGTGATCGTTTTGATATCAAAAAACTGGAGAATGCTGAGATTTGTTCATGCACCATTGATGGAGGTTGGCATCGGGTTTTGAATTCTAAGGCATATCAATTGAAACCAATACTATAGATGGATTCAATGACGAATTTAGAGTAAGTTTGCTTTTTACATGATTGAATTTGATGAAGAATCGAGCACGTTTGAGTGAGGAGAAGTTGATGATGAAGCTTCTGCATTCATGGCTTTCATGGCACAAACCCTAGGCATGAGGAAGACGAAGCATGACAAGCGTTGGATGAGGTCTTCATTGTTGACTGAGAACGTGATCGAACGACTTAGATTCAAAGTTGAAACGAGAGGGAATCAGAGGCCATGAAACGCCTCGTTTCATTAAAGTCCTCTGGTGGGCTTAATGATCAATGCTAGCCACACCCCCACTAGCCAGGCCCATTTCCAATTGAACTGCATTATTTACTTTCTGCACCGTTTTTGTTTTTATTTTCTTTTGTATTTTCTGAATATGCACTGGGCCCAGGCGCGCCTTGCTACGCGCACCCCCAGTCTGGGCCCATCATCCATTTTTCAACTTAAAATCATTACTAACTGCACCCCATGCATCAATTTCCATATTAATTTTCCTCCAAAATTTTTCAAACTTCAAAAATTCATAATAAATTGGAAATTCCATATTTTTGATTTGTTGTTTTTTTTTTACCATTTTCATATTTCTGTGTAGAAAAATATCATGTAATAAAATTTCCATTTTATTTTCTTTTAATATTTTTTGCATATTTTTTCTTTTAATGCCTTTTTAAATACTTTTAGTTTGTATATAGTTTTGTAGAATTTCTTTTAGGTGGTTCTCATAATCTTTTTAGGCCAATTTTTCTTAGTATAACTAGATACATATATTAGGTGCCCCCCTGATTTTTATACCAATTTTTTAGGATTTATTTTAGGTAGTTTAGTTAGAAAACATTAGGCTAATCATTTAGGGTTGTGAATATAATATAGGTTTAACAAAGCAATTTTCTTTTGGGTTTTCTTTAGGACAAATTAAATGATGGGACTATAGGGGTATTGAGGGTAAGTAATAGATCCCTTAGAAAATGTTAGACTTCCCTATTCTACTAATATATTTCCTGTATTTGATTGACTGAGTGGTGTGCCCTCTCTAGGGTTATTATTTGACTGTGTAGGGTATTGGGCCTGCTTGGGGTTTGGGTTTGAGCTGAAGACTTTGCTGATGAAGCCCATTGAAGACTAAAAGAATGAAGACCAATTTCCAGAGTTGATGAAGAGTATATCTTGCTGGCAGTTATTGAAGGTCATAGGGTCTAGGAGCTAGGCAGAGCTCTAGAGTAGAAAACTTGCTTCATAAACATGGAAGGTCTTGTTTGCCTCCATTCCTTCTCTATGATTCAAAGTCTCTTTTAAATACCCACCTCCTTCCCTTGGAAGGATTAGTGAATGTATTTAAAAGATAGAACTTTTGAGAGAAAATTGTCAGTATCATGTTAACAGTTAGTAGGCCACCCTTGGTAGGCAACTGACTGCTTAACATCCAATTCATCTTGTTGACTGCTGCTCATCTTGGAGAGTGAGACTTGAAGAAAAACCACTGAAAGATTGAAGACAGAGACCTTTCCTGAAGGCTGTGAAGATGAAGGCTAATGCTTGCTTGAAGCTTGTAGATAGTTGAAGATGACTTGAAGACAGATGTTGGTGAAGATTGTTGTTTGCTGTTTATTTTTGCTGTTTATAATTTTTGATGTATTGTTTGAATTTCCCTGACTGTATTGCTTGCTGTTTAACCTGTTAGGTTGAAAGCGAATTTTGTTCGTTTTTGCCTGTTGTTTTCTAGGTTCGAGGTTGAGTGGGACTCCCTTGCCTCGCTTGTATTGCTGCATCCATGCATTTTACTGCTTTATTGTATATATGCTATTGTTTCTGTTTCCGTTTATCCCTTAGGATCTCTGTTTCTCTCTGCGCAAGAGAGGAACATGATAGACATTAGGTCTTAACCCATGCATGATAACATTAGGTTAGTTTGATTCCCTTTTCAACCGTAGGTTAGAGTTCTGTCTCTTCTTTCTCAAAACGAACAGAAAAACATAATAAATATTTCAAACACAATAGAAGACACTTCTTCCGTAAAAGAATGTGAACTCATCAAAACGTCATTTTTGTTCGCTTGGACCAGTAATCAGAAAAACCCTTTTTTTAGAAGGAGATAAAAGCAATCAAGACAGACTTGTGTCGTACGTGGCCCGAACTACGTTTGCTCTGATCTTTCATGTCGTATGAAAGTACGTAGGCATAGGATGCGATATCCTAGCGAGCAACCTCCCCCTCCTTTCCCGTAGGTAGGCGAACTACATTGACTCTGATTTCTCGTTCCAAACGGGAATACGTAGGCATAAAGTGCGATACTTTGCCGAGTCATTTTCTTTTCTTTTAACCCTTAACCCTTAGTTTAGATAGAAATAACAATCCGTACCAGAAAACAAGCGTGGATCCCGTCGAGTACGACGGACGTGAGGGGTGCTAATACCTTCCCCTTGCGTAACCGACTCCCGAACCCAGGATTTGGTTGCGATGACTATTCCTTTCCACGTTTTGCGGTAGGTTTACCTCGAGCGTTTCCTTTCCCCTCCTTTGGGATAAATAACGCATGGCGGCGACTCTTCTGTTCAGCCGGCGCCGATTTTCGCAGTAGCGACACCACCCTTATTTGCTCTTCACTTCGTCGAGCACTCTCTTCGCCAGCTTCCCTTTTCTTTGCTTACTTCGACCATGTTGACTCCCATATTGGCGCCATCAGTGATCTTCAGCTTCTCCAACTTGACCCTAAGGCCCTTAGTAGCCTCATTCATGTCATTCTCTTGCTTGAAACCCTCAGTGGTTTTGACCATCTTGGTATTTTTGTTACAGCTTTCAAATGCTTCGACCATGTTAATAATGGTCGGCTCACTATAGTGAGAATGTGCCATCTGGAGGAGGTCTGAGTCGATCTTCATCTGGGACTTCGTCTTGTCTCCAAACTTCAGTCTTCCGTCCTTGATAGCATTCTGCACCAAATCCCTGAAAAGGAAATATTGTGAGGTTTTGTGGCCTAGAAAATTGTGATATTTATGAAAACTTTATTTCTTCCGTTGTTCTAATGGATGTACTTTAGCGCTATAAGACACTATCATTTGGCCATCTTTGACTAATAAGTTGAAAATCTCATCACAATTAGTGACGTCGAAAATGTCTGTTCTCTTAGGGAATTTATCATTCTTTTCTAGTTCGACGGGATTCTTCCTATTCGAAGGTGCAAGAACCTTGCATGAATAAGGTGACCCTTGTTTTAATTCGGCCAACTTGATTTTGCTTTCGTCCAAACATAAAGGGTTATTATACATTTCTTGATTGTCTTCATATATGTCAACATACACCACCCTTTCTCTCCTATTATTCTTAGTTGTCTGGATTTTTCATCCTTCAAATATTCTACCTGTCGAACCTTATTGGCCAACTGGGCCATATCCCTCAAATATTGGGTGTCTAATTTCTTTCTTATGGAATAATCTAACCCACCAACGGCCATTTCGACCAATTCATGTTCAGGAACTTGTGTGAAACACCTTGCCTTTAGCAAATTGAACCTATTAAGATAGTCGTCTATTGGCTCAACACATTTACGCTTAATACTAACCAACTCTTTCAGACTGATCCTCGACTGCCCCATGTAAAATTGTTCATGGAACAATCTTTCTAAACGAGTCCAATCATGAATCAAGCTCGTTGGAAGTATAGTGAACCATGTGAAGGAGTTTTTAGTGAGTGAACTAGGGAAATACTTTATTCTTAAGTTTTCGCTATTCGCAAGATCCCCCGCTTTAGTCAGATATCTCGCCACATGTTCGACAGTTGATTCACTAGTATCTCCTGAAAATTTTATGAATTTTGGGACTTTTAATCCCCTAGCAAATTCAATTTGCAAAATATAGTCAGACAATGAGGAAGTATAATTTGGCCTATGAAGGCCAACATTCACCCCATTCCGTGCCATAATCCTTTCGACCATGGCAGCCAAATTGTTATCACCTGTCATGCCATCATATCGAATGTGATGTACGACTTCGTCTGCGTCTTGATTCCTATTAACTATTACCACCATTGGTTCCTTCTCCCTTGGAACTTGTTGTTCAACCCTAGGGGGTTTGACTCAAACTCCTTGATTAGCCATATCAATACGGGGTGCATTTCACTGGGCTTGGTTAATTGTAGGATCTGCTTCAAGGATTTCCCTTGGTTTTTGACCACCAACTCCCTTCGAATCTGTTGAGGCGCTTGCGAAACTCCAAAGAAATATGCAAATTGAGTCATCTGTGCTGCTAATTGTTGGTTTGTTTAGGTGGTGTTTTGAATCAAAGGATTAAATATAATGCCCATCTATTGGGCAAGCATATGGACCATATCATGGTTACTTCCATCCATTTGCTTCCTCAAAACTACTGTAGAATTTATAGTGAAATTTGGCATTTAGGAAGAGAATCCCATCCCTGTGGGTGGGTTAATTCAACCCATATTATTAACAGCAGATCCAGACCCTTGCAAAAGAAAAAACGTGTTCACCACTAGGTCAGCGAATGCTGTGGTCGTATTGTGTAAACTTTCCATCATCGTAGTAGGCATGCCATATGGTTGTTCTTGACCATTTTAAGGCATTGTGAATCTAGGCACATAAGGCCTGAATATGCTAGTACCCATTGGGGGAGGGGTCACCGGTTGACCTTGTGTCCTCACACGAGATAAAATTGGTCCACTATAAGAATTCAACGGCATGGCCGTCGTACTTGCTGTGGATGGAATTACTTCGGACACAGGCATTGTGGCCGTAGTTTCCCTCGTCGAAGGGGATTGTTCTCCATTAATATTATTTGGAGGATTCACCATCGTTATGGATCTCCTTCTTAGTATTGCTTCGTTATTAGGGTTATTTTACCACTTCTTAATCTCATGCAATGAAGTTAAAGGAAACCATAAATGAAGAACTTCTAATTTTTTTTTCTTCATAGATTCTAACTAACAATACCAATCCCGCCGGGTGTGCTAATTTGTTTACCGTCGAAATTGGTAAACAACCGCTAGTCTTCTAAATTTGTTAAATCTTTGGTTACTTACAGGATTGACTAGATTGATTCTAGGACATGTGTTGTTATTTAATTTCTGGGTTTGTTAAATATGAACATTTCGACAATGTTCTTCAAAGTT
Organism: Lathyrus sativus; assembly: GCA_963859935.3. Taxonomy (NCBI): domain Eukaryota; kingdom Viridiplantae; phylum Streptophyta; class Magnoliopsida; order Fabales; family Fabaceae; genus Lathyrus; species Lathyrus sativus. The sequence goes on from OZ012735.1 coordinate 118,721,730, forward strand.
GTTAAAGAAGTGTTACAATTCTTTAAAGAAATGCAGAAGTATAAATTATAAAGTAAGTGGCTTTAAAATAAATGAAAAAATCTTAAATGTCGAAATTGGCTTCAAAGTAAAATGCAGCAAATGTAAATGGCAAGAAGAATCTTAAATAATCTGGTAAAAAGTACAAAATATGGTATTCACACATATATTTTCGCTCAAGAACATTGGTTTCTCACGCACAAGTACTTTGAGTAAATTTAGAGTTTTTTGTACAAGGTTGAACACCCTGAATCCTAACTGCTAAGACTCTATTTATAATAGCTCGAAAATAATCGCTATTCAATGGTCTTCTCTTCAGAAGTTACCACGTCTTCGATTTGCATGCATTTAGCTGCTCAAAACTCTCCACGTGTCTTCAAGAAATGGATATGGCCAAAAAAACAGTTATCAACCTTATTTTGAATTTCACATGTCGAACACTACTCCAAACACCTATGTTGAACTTAAATCTAGACCAAAATATTTCTAAGTCCTAAACTGTAGCGTCCTTTATGCAAGAGTATCTTCGATTAGGTTTTCAATACTTTCCTGTCGAAAAAAAATATTATTTTTCAGAATAACTCTTCAAACTCCACTAGCTCATTTTAAATCTTCATGTGCATCGAAATACCAGCCAACACCTGGTCCAGACGGGTTTAACATTGTTTTCATTAAAGGTTGCTGGGATATTTTAAAAGCTAACATTTTCAAGTTTGTGAAGGATTTTCACAATAGTGTTGTTCTTCCTAAGGAGATTACTTCGTATTTTTTTACGCTTATCCTAATGGTATATAATTATTCTAAATTTTAAGAGAATAAACCAATTTGTTTGTCGGTAGCTTGTACAAGATTTTGGTGAAAATTCTGGTAACTAGGTTGAAGAGAGTTCTTGGAGGATTGATTTCTTCTTGTCAATCAGCATTTGTTCCGGGGAGACACCTTTTGGATGGAGTTTTGATAGCTAACAAAATTGTTGATTTATCTACAAGGGAGAATAAGGAGTGTGTTTTGTTCAAGGTGGATTTCGAGAAAGCGCACGACTGTGTTAATTGGAATTTTCTCCGTTTCATGTTGAAAAAATGGGGTTTAGGGCTTTATGGATGAAGTCGATGGAAGCTGTAATATTTCGGTGTTATATTTCGATTCTGGTTAACGACAGTCTAATGAAAGATTTCAAGGTTGAAAGAGGCTTGAGATAGTGTGATCCCCTTTCTCTGTTTCTGTTTGTCATAGTTGATGAAGGCTTGTTCAGATTAATGTTTAAGGCGATGGAAAATGGTGAATTTCAAGGATTTAGAGTGAAGGATGACATTTGTGTGAACTTGATTCAATTTACGGACGACATGTTAATTTTAGGCGGAGGAGGATGGAAAAACCTGTGGAGCATCAACGCTATTCTTAGAGGGTTTGAAATAGTCTCAAGTTTGAGTGTTAATTTTCTTAAAAGTAGATTAATTGGCTTCAATGTTAGTAATCATTTTTTGGATGTTGCCTCTAATTTTATCACTTGTAAAGTTAAGAATTATTGTTTCAAATTCTTGGGTATTCCAATTGGATCAAATCTAAGAAGGATCAAAACTTCAAATTACATCATTGAGTTATTTGAGTATAAGTTGGCTACTTGGAATGGAAGATTTCTTTCGTTTGTAGTCGGGTTACGCTTATCAATTCAGTTTTTAACAACCTTCTAATATTTCTTTTTTCTTTCTACAAAGCTCTAGTGCAAGTGTGGAAAAATATTGATAAGATTAGGCAAAGATTTCTTTGGGGCATTTGGGACTTAAAGAGGAAGATTCATGGGTGAGATGGGAGAAAGTGTGTAAAAGTAAGGATGCTGGAGGGCTCGGAATCAAGAGTTTGGAAGAATTTAATTTAGCTCTTACTTCTAAATGGAAGTGGAGGATTTTGGGAGAAAACTTAGTTTATTGAAGAGAGTTTTGAAATCTAGGTACGAAGGCACTGAGGCTTAAATTCTATCAGATGAAAGATGTAGTTTAAAGTGTTCAACGTCAACTTGGTGGAAAGATTTATGTTTGGTTGGTGAATTATCTTCAAACAAAGGGTTATATTTTGCGGAATATGCTTCATTCAAACCAGGAGATTGCCAATTGATTTCGTTTTAGAGGGCGAGTTGGACTGGCTGTCTTTCCTTAGCAAGGATGTTCCCTGTTCTGTTTCATAGCAGAAACTGTAAAAATTTGAATGTATCAGAAATGGGAAGTAGGATCAATGGAAGCTGGAGATGGGACGATTTTGGTACTTATAGAGAGGTGCAGAATTGTGCTTTGGTTAATTTCCAAGGGTTGCAGCAGTTGATTGCAGACGTCTGTCTTAGGGTAGGTTTAAAAGATGGTGTGGGTTGGAGTGGTGTTAGCAACAATGTATTTTATGTTAGGGAGGCCTATCAAATTATGGTGGAAGATAGGTTATTTGATAGCTTGGAATCAGAGCAACTTAGAGCGTTCAAGTTGTTATGGAGTATGCAAATTCCGGTGAGAATCAAAATTTTTGGATGGCGTATTTTCCTAAACAGGTTGGCCTCAAAAGATCAGCTGCGGAAAAAAGGATTATGTTTAATAGATGGAAATTTGGAATGTGTTTTATGCAATCAAAATTCTGAAGATTTAAATCATTTATTTTTCAATTGTCTTTTTCCTTTAAAGGTTTGGGATATGTTGGGAGTTTGGACTGACTGTTTAATACCTTTTAGTGGTGCTTCTTAGAAGCACTTTGTTGCGTGGAGTGATTGCAATAACATTCGTCGAAGAAAGGTCCATTTGAGAGTTGTTTGGTTAGCGGTTCTTTGGAGCTTGTGAAGGTGTAAGAACGATCAGATTTTCAATAACGAAAAGTGTAATTTAAACGATATGATTTGGAACATTAAGTTTTTGGTTTGGAATTGGACATGCATAGAAGATATTTCTTACCCGAATTCAAATTTCTTTGATTTTTATATGCTCAGTTTGATTAGGTTGTTTAGAGTTGGTTGAGAATTTCTTATTATGTAGTTTTTGTTGTAATGGGTGAGAGTACATCTTGTACTCTATTTCAATGCATCCTGCTTTTAGAAAAAAATTAGAGAATATCATGAAAGATTTTATAAAAACGTAACGATTATAATATACAATTTTAAAAAGATTATCTAATACAATAAAATGTAACAAAAATTATTATAAGCAAAAACATAACATAATTAAAAAGTAACAAAATATAAAAAAATAAAATAATTTAAACACAATGATAATAAGATTAAAATATAAAAATACAAGAAATATAAAAGAAAAATAAAATTTGTTCAAAATATTACTTTTAATATTTTAATACGTTAAATTTATATTTTAATAAATAAATATGGATAAATATGTAAATATAATTATAATTAAAATGAAATAATTTTTCTCCCCTTCAAATTCTTTTAGATAGGTGACAAGTAAAAAGTTGTTCAAGAGAGATTTTGGTTATTTTCATCTATTTTCCCTCTCTCTCTCTCTCTAAAAATTTGAATCAAACATATAAAATATTATCGGTATATTTGATTTAGTTTTTAAAATTTAAAAATTATAAAACTTGTTTGTAGTCTAGTTTTACAAAAATATTTTTCAAAACTACTTTTTATTTGAGAGTTTTAAAAACTAAAAGATCATAATAGATTTTGGAGATTTTTAGTTTTGGTTTTTAATATTGAAAATTAAGAAGAGTAAAAAGAAAAGGAAAAATAATACATATTTTATTAATGACAAATTTGTAATATTTTCAACTTTAGAATAATTTTTAAAAATTAGATTATCAAACATATTTTCTTTTTTTTCTTCAAAACTTATTTTAAAAATTAATTTACAAAATAATTTTTGAAAACTAAAAACTAAAACTCTTTTAAACGGGTCCTAAATATTTTCTCTCCTCCATTTTATTTATTTCGAACCAAACAGACCTAAATTGATACATAATATAGGAACTGAGTTTTTTCTCTCCAATTAAATCTCAATTAGAAATACAAAAAATTCAAATCGAAAACCTGTCGTTTTTTTTGAAAGTAGACTTGATTCATTGGTGTCACTGAATCTAGACTAATTCAGTATGTATTGAATTTTAATTCTCCAAATGTAAGTCATGTTTTTCTGCATAAGTTTGAAGGCTCACATCACTTTCAATTTGCTCTTACCACTCACTACACTTTTTACATAACTATTTCGTCATGACGATCTTCATTTCTTTCGTCATGGTGATACACAATAATCAAACAATAACATCAACTCATATATATATATATATATATATATATATATATATATATATATATATATATATATATATATATATATATATATATATATATATATATATATATATATATATATATATATATATATATATATATATATATATATATATATATATATATATATAATATTCTGTACATTGGATGCTTAGATTTCAATCTAAATTCATTGTCGTGTTATGATTCATTGTCTTTGGAATATTAGAGGTCTATAATTCTTTTGTTGTTGCAAGGGAATATTGAAATTTCTCTAACCTTAAATTGAATATTTTATTAGATTTTTTAATAACTTTTTTTTCCTTATTTTCTTTTGGTATAAAAGAGAATGATATTTGTTGATGTGAAATATGAGAAAATTTAATTATTTTGCATATCTTGTTTAATAATTAGTTAGTTTTTGAATAATTACAAAGATCATCTCAATCAATTTGAAGATTCTATTCTAATTTAAAAATTAAATTTAAATTAAAAAAATTATAATTTTAATAATTAAAACTGAGGACAATATGAGCCCTTAAAACATTTAAAAGTCTGCTAGTAAGGGCTGAAAAGTACATACAATATGAGGACAAGTTACCAGCTAGCAAGGTGATTTATGGAGAAGGTTTCGAGAAATAAAAAAACTTGAAGAGGTAACGAGGAAACCCGACATGAAACCAAAGTATATATGCGAAACTAAAAAAGAAAATAGACCAACCGAGAAGGTAAATGAGCACCACCATCGAGATAAAAAGTCTACACTCCTATGAATACTTCAAGGGAACACATCCTACAAGAATAAATCTGTTGTGGATCTTGTTGTGAATTACGATAAAATTCAATATCAATTTGTGAGGCAAAGAACAATATCAAGCAAAATAAATGGTCTTCAACAATAATAATCCGTACACAAATAATATAACAAAATAAGGCAAGAAAAAACCGAAGGTTTGTTTACCCAATTCGACCAAACGATCTACTCTAGAGGAGAGAGTAGCTCTCCAATTCACTATACTTAGAAAGTTGTTACAAGAGATTACAGATGAGTTATAAGAAAATAGCATTTGCCTTCAGGTTCCCAAGAACAAACCTGAAGGCGCCCAAGAACAATCTTATTTTCTACCCAAGTGTTTCTATACCTCTCTAACTCTCAATATATGAATCACTCAAACCCAAGGTGTAATCCAAGGTTTTCTTTGTGCATAGTTGAAACCCTATGCAATACCTTTAAACCCTTGGTCTCCCTTATTGGTGAAAACTCTAAGATTGTCACACACCAAATATATAAGAGATACATATTTATAATAGCAAATATCCAACAAACAAATCCCAAAATCACGTGGATCCATGGACCGAATCAAAAAAGTTCGAAAACTCGAAAACACTATTCACCATACAGACAACACTATTCACCATACATACGTCACTATTCATCCGTACGGATAACACTATTCACCGTACCGACGACACTATTCATCGACCGATTTTTTTTTTACTTTTTGTCTGACTTTCTAAAACTTTCAATTTTCGCGGTAAATGCAATCTCCAAAATATGTTTTCTTTCTCTTCATCAACAAAGATTTTAAGGCACATTTACAACAATCTCCACCTTGACTTTAAATTGTATTGATATCAATTTAATAATCAACAACATTGCTGCTCTCTACCAAGTTGAAACTTTAATCAATAACTTTGATCAAATTCAAGCAACTCTTGAATCTTGATCTCGGAACTAGCATCCACTTGTTCCCAATTATCCTTTTCTGCCTAAGTAATTTAACAAGCCTACAAGTATGATTTTTCAACCACCATTGACTCCACATGTTTTCAAATGCCTCTCTGAAGGTTTTTCTTCTTTTATTTTGCAATCCTTCAGCCACATTAAAAATATAATATCCAAGGCTAGCATAACCGTCCCTTTGAGATGCTACAATAACCCTCCTTACCTTATCACGAGTCAAATGATAATCAGAGATCTCTGTAACCGCTCCCTCACTACTGCTAGCATCCATAGTAGGAAACTCCACCTCAAACTGAGTTTTCTCCGTTATAGTTTCTCCCAGGTTTCTCCCTTAGTTTTCAATATTCTTCTTCTGAAGAAATTCTCTACCAACCAAGTAAGCTGTTTTAACCTCATCTTTTCCCCAAAAACTCAATAACAACTCAGCGGTAACATGCATTTTTATCCCTTGATTTCTGCAAAATTCATTGTACTCCTCTGAAACTTTCTCAAGGCATTCATAACGCCTTAAACTCAAACCCCATAGCTCTTCCTTGTCATGAAAGCCTCCACTAGTTAACGATGAATGAATAATAACATTTGAACCTTCTAAAATATATAGACCACATATTTTAGACTCTTTAGCAATAATCAATTCATCACGCGAAATCTTCAACACTCCACGTTTAACTCTAGTACAATAGCCTAGATCACCAAACATACTTATAGATAACAAATTTCACTTGAGTTCTGGAACATACTTCACATTGTGAATAAGAAGTTCATGATCATTAAACATTTTAAATCTGACTGTACCAATACCATGAACCTTGCATACCATATTATTACCAAGGAGAACTACTCCACCTTACATCATCTTCAAAGTTTCAAAGTATTCTATTCTTGGACACATGTGATAAGAGGAACTTGAATCAATGACCCAACTATCTTCAGTTTCCAAACTCGATACTACTAGTGCTTCGGCATCCTCATAACTTTCCTCACCCAATGCAACTACAGCTTGAATAGAATATTCATTGACCTTTCTTTCAGGACAATCCCTTTTAAAGTGACCGATTTTTTGAAAATTAAAACATTTTACCTTTGACTTGTCAGACCTCTTTGATTTGGACATCCTTTTATGCTCACCTCCTCCTCTTGACACATTTAAGCCTTTACCACTATCTTCAATCTTCAAATCTTTCGACTTTGAAAATTCTTTGGATTTCACCACCGTCTGGACTTCATCCAAAGTAATAGTACATTCCTTACCATAAAGAAGGGCATCCTTAAAGTGCTCAAATGATCTGGGTAATAAACTCAACAGGAGCAAAGCCTTGTCCTCGTCATCAATCTTCACTTCAATATTCTCAAGATCATCGATAATCTTGTGAAATTCTGTGAGCTGCTCAACTATGGATTTATTCTCCACCATTTGGAATGAATATAGTTATTGTTTTAGATACAACCCGTGAGCCAAAGACTTTGAAATATACAATGATTCATGTTTTGCCCACATAGCAACCGCAATTTGCTCCCTGGCGACTTCTCTTAGAACTTTATCCCCGAGGCACAAGATAATAGCACTCCGGGACTTATCCACCATTTCGGTCTTCTGTACTTGTGTAAGCCCTGCATGCATCAATGCTTCACTCTTCAAAGCATCGATACATTTCTCTTGAATTAAAATTGGTTGCATCTTAATTTTCCACAACCCAAATTCGTTGTTACATGAAAGTTTCTCGATCTTCCATCTACTAACCGTGGTGCTCACTTGTCAACAATATATCTTTGCTCCACGCTCACCGCACCACTTGTTGTGACTCTTGTTGTAAATTATGACAAAATTCAATATCAATTTTTGAGGCAATGAACAATAGCAACCAAAATAAATGGTCTTCAATAATAATAATTCGTACACAGATAATATAATAGAATATGGCAAGAAAAAACTGAAGGTTTGTTTACCCAGTTCGATCAAACGATCTACTCTAGGGGAGAGAGCAGATCTCCAATTCACTATACTCAGAAAGTTGTTATAAGATATTACAGATGAGTTACAAGAAAATAGCCTTTGCCTTCAGGTTCCCAAGAACAACCCTAAAGGTGCCCAAGAACAACCTTATTTTCTACCCAAGTGTTTCCCTAACTCTCCAACTCTCAATATATGAATCACTCAAACCCAAGGTGTAATCCAAGGTTTTCTTTGTGCATAGTTAAAACCCTATGTTATAAATTTAAACCCTTGGTCTCCCTTGTTGGTGAAAATTCTAAGATTGTCACACACCAAGCATATAAGATATACATATTTATAATAGCAAATACCCAACAAACAAAACCCAAAATCACTTGGATTCACAGATCGAATGGAAAAAGTCTGAAAACTCGAAAACACTATTCACCGTACATACGTCACTATTCATCCATACAGATAGCACTATTCACCGTACGAATGATACTATTCACCGATTGATTTTTTTCCCGACTTTTCGTTCGATTTTCGCGGTAAATGCAATCTCCAAAATATGTTTTCTTTCTCTTCATCAACACCATTGAGGTAAAAAGTCTACGCTCATATGAATACTTCAAGGGAACACATTCTACAAGAATATATCAATGAATACTTTTGATAATTGAAAACCAAAAAAATCAAAGCTTATCCGAAAATATCCCAGAGTGGAGAAGTCCTAATAATATATTTTTTTAACAATGCAATGGCCATAACGAAGACAAATATGCTTAACTGAAAAATGCTATTGAATATTTAATTAGAAACATAAGGTTGGATTGGATTTCCCACCATGATAAAATGGATCTCAGGAAAAGAGGCCAGAGTATGATAGCCCTCTGAGAAAAAGAAGCGAAGTAACACATGTAATTATAAAGAAGAAGCAATTTGACGACGAAGAATGAAATAAACTAGCAGTCACTTACATGGTGGTTAGAGGAGAATTCAGAGAATGGAAAAATTTTACCCATCTTGATGAATATAAAAATGATGGAAAGTTGTCCCTGTCAAAATGAGGCAACCCTAAAGAAAGTGAATGTCGGGATTAGTCAAGTTTGCAAATTCTTCCCATGCAGAGGGGACATAATTACAACAAGGTAGTTTTAGAAGGGTTCCCTCATTTAGAGGAAGAGAAATAATGTTGCAAGATAAAGAAATCATTAAAAAACATCCAAAAAGTAAGGTTACCTATCATATTCTATGACAAAAAGCTTGTCAATAAAGTCCGAAACTCTCATGCCCCATTAATGACAATGTCCATTATCATAAAATTTGATGTACAAAGGGTTTTTGTGGATAATGGGAGCTCATAGGATATCATGTATGTTGACCTTCTATAAAAAAATGCAAATAACTAAAGAGAAACCATCCTTTATAAAGAAAATGATCTCTTGGGATTCGACGGCTCAACAACAAAACCATGTGGCTATGTCGAGTTAATGATGTCTATTGTGAGGAAGGATACCGAGAAAATAGTAAAGTTCACATTCTTATAATCAATTGTAAGTTGGTATAGAAATGTATTACTGGTTGATCGATACTAGTCACCCTAGGAACATTCTTTTCTATGGTTGATTAGGACATCACAACTACTTTGGAATAAGTATTTAAATCTTTTCAGAGAGTGTCTTATTCCAAAAGTAGATAACCAATTTTTGATTAAAGGAATGAAGTAACTTTAAGAACTATAAAATAGAGAGATGAATATTGTAAAGGACCCATATGAGGCCATCATGAAAATATATGACATCTAAGAAAGAATCAAGTCCAGAACATGAAGGGTATGGAAACAGAGGCAGGGAGAAAAAGGAAACACCTCGTTAAAGATAGTCAAAATCTCTAGAGATAGTATAAACCCTAATTTTGTGTTATTCACTCTTAAGAAGTTTATTTTATCTTTTCATGACATGAATGAAATGACTTTAGCCATACAAAAGTCATCATGTATTTACAAGTTTTGAACATTTTTAATATATCAAGCAATATGTTTTCTTCATTATGTCTCAAGAACTAATTGCCTTTACGAAGAGCGTTTAACGAATGATACCACTAAAAGAAGAAAAGTGACAAAAAATCCACAATCAAATGCTAAAGGATCTCATTTCATGGTTCACCACCAGAGAGAAGAAGGATCACCTAAAAATAATAATCTAATCACATTCTCAAGGTTGAAGCATAAGAAAGGGGTATCCCTAGGTTGGGAACATCCTTGTGGAAGATTAAAAAAGAAAATAAATACTAACCAAAGAGGAAAAAAATCCAAAATAAAGACGAAGGAAAGAACCATTTCAAAGTCATACAGAGTCACACTAAGTCTTAGTCGATAACAAGATATCATAACGAAAGGATTTTTAATATAATTATAAACCAATGCATTAACAATCAATTTAGCTTTCCCATACCACCTTGTTAGGGTCTAAGCTTGAAGTCACTAGAATAATCAAAGGGTTCATAACATGAAGTTGAGCTATCATATTTTCAAAATCTTATAGATTCGCACTAGCAACTACCACTTCAAAGTTTGAAGATGCCTTACTTATCCAAAGAGCTTCTAATCATAGATTAGAGATCCCCCCAAATAAAGACAAGTTTCCCTATGAATTCTCTTCAATTTCATGTTATCCAATGCCAACAGAGAAACTTTCTCTTTTGGTCCCTAAAGTCTATGTTGACCAGAATGCCTCCTCAGAATTTTATTCTCACGAATAATGGAAGCAATCTTCATTTCCAAGTCTAAAAGTTGTGTCTCTATTATCTTCTTATCTTCAACACACATAGTCATTTGATCACACTGATTCTTCTCTTTATTTATAAATTGAATCTACTATTGAAGGAAACTATCGGTCGAACGTTGAAATTCAATAAACTTATTCATTTCCTAGAAAAAATAGAGGAGATCATCTTCCTAATTACTACATAAAGTCTAACTTGAACAAAAAAGAGTGCCTTATTGTCTATTTAGGCTTCAGACCTAGTCCACTTTAATTCGATAATAAGATGCCCCTATTTCAATATTGGAGTGCCCTTATGAGCAAGAACATGACAATTAAAGGTTATCAATTTGGCCATATACAAAATACATTATGTTATTGAGGAATGATGAATGAGAGGCCCCTCATTTGCAACCTATGGGGTATCCACTTCAGGAACCTGAGCTTGTACTATAAACGAATCCAAAAGAAGGGTCGGGCCAAGAGAGGTATGGAACTTAAAAACTAACCAATATTTAGAAGAAACAAGGCCAAGAATCTCCTCAGTAGCCACACAAATATCAACCTTGGTAATTTTCAAGGGAAATTTCATCCCCCTATTGGGCCTTATGCAGTTTGCATCCCCTCTTTCATGAATCAAAGACTGAGTAGGTAGCACCATAGTTGGACCAAAATCTAGAGGATCATATTCACATCTCATTTGACCTTGAAGAATTGATCTGATATTTATCTCTGATTCAAGAAAGAAATAAAGTAAGCAACTAAAAAAGAAGAAAGAACACCACAAACCGCATCAGTAGAACAAACAAGAGTTAGCTAAAGCCTTATTCGTCACTACGAAAAGCAACAAAAAAGAATCAATAAGGCTCAATTGAATACACCCAATCAAATATAAAATTACTTTTAATATTCTAGTATATAACGATATAATCATCATGTATTTTCTCGTAACAAAAATGAAACTCCTCTAAAAACTCTATGAAATGATCATTTTTTCAATAAATGAAGAAAATATGGCTGACAAGAGTTACCAACTATGATAAAGACTCGTGAGTAGTTCAGAACAACGAGGAAATAAATATGAAACAACAATGGGAGTTTTCGACAAGTGAATGAAGATACTTAAAGAGAGGAGAAGATGACGTAAAAGTCACTAGACCATGTCTATTACTAAGGAATTCCCATGTGATTTGAAAAATGAAACAAAATACCGTGACTTAGGGTCGTATATGAATATGAGCATATAAATACCGGAAAGATCGAATGTAACTCCAAGAAGGAGGGAAAATAATAAAAGGTTTCAACATCAAACTTGACATCAAGTGATATTCAAACGAGGTAAAGGGAAGACATAAACCACAATCCTTGAATGTTATATCATACATGGGAAAACTATATAGAGGAAAATTTCCAAAATTTCGATTATTTAGTCTGAGAAGAGCCATGACTCATTCCCAGGTTCACGGAATAGGGTCCAAGAATCAAAATGGCGCAAACCATCTATAACTAAACAAATAGAGCAAGACCATCTTTTTCGGGATAATGAAACTGACAGGATGATACCACAAAGAATCACATATAATCACCTATCCAAGAAAGGGAATATTTCAATCGACATTTTGCAAAGCAAAAACCCGTGTAGAAAATTTATTACAATATCTTTCACTAATGAAGCACTGGAACAAAATCTCATTGTGAATCAAGCAACCTTATCCATCTAACCCAGTACATTTAGAGAATAAAATTTTATCCCCATAAATAAAAACCCCTATTGGAGAAAACATGAAACACCCAATCCTTTAGAAGAATCGAATTCTCTTATAAAGGAGATAAAATAGAACGACACAAAGAAAGAAATCAAGTTCATATTTAAAGAATTCATAAGAATTAGATATGGACATACTGAGAAGATATTCCATTGTTTAGACAAAAATAGGAAGGATAAAAGATAAAAGAAAGAAAATGTTACACACACACAAACACACGCGCGCGCGCGCGCGCACACACAAACACACACACACACACACACCAATAAAAATTATTAATTGGAACCCCACCCAAAAAAGAGCAATTATATTTTCCCATGATGAAATAATTAAGTGTAGTGCATATGGAAGACTGCACCTCATGCTTGCATGCACTGAGGAAATGATTGAAATACATCTTAGTAAACGATAAAAAGAGACAAGTAGCCCAAACCAAGTAAAACTTGGCCAAAGTTTACAGAATAACTTTAAAATTAAGGCCGACACTCTAAACTGGAATTTAGTGCGACAAAAAGAAGCTTGATTCACATTACACATTGGGACACTAATAGGTGATCAAAGACTAGACGAAACTAAAAAACCTTAATCTCTAAAAGAAAGGTAGATATAATTGTACAAAATCACAAGCCTCACCTTAGATACATCTGAGTAGGCTTAGGGAGAAACTGTTCCTACCCAATATGAGCCCCAAACTTGGCCCAATGAGAATGCGCCCAATATAGTCATGGAGCCTAAAAAGTAAATATATTTATGGTGGAGTGACGTAAGGGTGATGATGTTACATGATAAAGTATTTATCTCGATATCATTTGTCAAATAAAAGGTTCTAAGACTTATGGAACAAACATAGAACTGCCATAGAAAGCACCTGATATAGGTAGGCAATCAAATCATGGTCGTTAGATGACAAAACGAATTGTATAATGACATGCGTCTACTCAAATGGTTGTGATTAAAGCTTGGGTTATGGGTTTCAAAAAACCCCAATAAGACCATTATATAAACAACTATAGACTTCAAATCATAGTACACACTAACATTTCCTAAAACTTAATACCTCTCATATATAGTAGTCACAAACTTAGGCGTCAGAATTAATGCATGTACCAACCATGATCAAATCAACCAAGCAACCAAGACATGAAAGATCTTCATACCTAAGATGGCCAGAACTCGACCAAATTCTTATTAGATAAGAAGTTTCATCGATGGAAGAAAGATATAATAAGAAGAAAAAAGCAGGAAAATTGAAAAATCAAACGCTTTGTAACTCCAAATACTAGACTTATAATTTTTTTCAACTTACATTATCAATCAAATTAACTATTTAATGCATTTTTATCCTTTTATCGTTTTGTCTTTATCTTTCTTTTGTATGGATTTTTAGCTAAGTTGCTTAAACATCCAAAACACCACTCTTAATATTCTTTAAAAAAGTTAAAGAAACCACAAGTCAAATGATATTGTTCATTCCTCAATATAACTGATTAAAAATAGATTGAAAATAGAATCACTCATTATTACAAAATACAAATAATATATTTTATGACAAAAATTCCACCTCACCCTATTAAAAACCAAGATAAAATGTTAAGGCGTGCCATGTTTTATTTATTTATTTTAATAAATATCATATATTTCCTCGGTTTCTAAATATAATCGAGGGAAAAAATAATTCAGGATATGTTTCGAATCCCAATAACCACAATTTATGTTTTTATTTCTTTAAAAGTGGTGTCTTTATTTTTATTTTTATTTTTATTTTTATTTTAAATTAACGATCTATTCCTTTGGTTATGTTTATTAACCGAATGATTATTTTATCATATTTTATTATAAAAGTACTCGTTAATCAGATTTTACCCTAAACTTAACTTATATGTAGCAGCTTAAAATTTGTACACATCATTTTTTGGGATGGATTGCAAGACATAAAAAAGATTCAATGTTCTTCCTAAGCACAATCATCTTGTTCTCTTTCATGTGAAAGAATTTCCCGTGAAAAACATTTGCTTAAGATAATGAAATCTCTCTGGGAAAGATTGCAAGTTCAGAAAAAAATTTCTCTTGGTAGGAATAGATAACTTATAAAAAGTTTGAAAAAGATTTGTTGTTCTCCAAGAATCTATTGTCAAAATTTGGATTTGTTTAAACAATTTATTTTATATTCTGTGTAAACAATGTAATTTAAAAAAAAAGGTTTTCCCCTTGGGTTTTAGTAGAAATTGAGAGGTATGTGACACTTGGTATGAAACATATTTTATTGTATTTTTTTATCTAAATAGAAACGCATTTTACTTCGGTTTTTATTAATAACCGAGGTAAAATATTTTATTGAAACATATTTTATTGAAATAAAATATAAACATGTTTCTTCACCGTCCTTAAACAAATCTTTATTGTCAATTTAATAAGTATCAACGCTCAAGACAATGCCATTAATGATTCTCATTAAACCTAACCCTCATTATAAAAACATTCTGAATATTAAAATTTATAGAAATGAATCCACAAGAAATCCATTATTGTGAAATTCAAATGTTGTTGTGAATCCCTTTACATTTAATAAGAGCGCCATGAGATTTTACAAAGTAATATGTGATAGTGTATTTAATGTGGTTGGTGGATGATGAAAGTGTATTTACTTTGCCAAAGATTTATGTGATGGATTGCAAGTGCAAAAAAATCTATAAAATATTCTCTCGATTATAGATATAATCGAGAGGTAAAATGACACGTTTTTAAAACAAAAATATATATTTTTTGGAGATCAAACTCACTCCAAATTCAACGTTTTTTTTATTATTTAAAAAATCAAAAACTAAAATAAAAATTTTTTATGTCACCCTTCGTTATTTCGTTTAAATAACCGAAATACAATGCAAATAAAATTATTTGTAATCTTGACTATTGAGAACTTTAAGTCAAAATTTTAACTATAAGTTAAACAAGTTATTTTTATTTGTTTATTTAATTTGATTTCCATTAAAAAATGGTTTGCACATTTTGTTGATATACAGTCAATTCATTGTAGACGCCTTGCACAACAAGACATTTGTCAATATCCATTTTCACTAATACAAGTTCCATTAGAAAAAGTATGGTTCATTTATCACCTTCATTTACTTTATATATTTTTATTCATAGAGTGTTATAATCACAAGTAAAGAATATTGAATCTAATTATACAACCTTCAATAATTTTTGATTAGTGTCTATCATCTATAGTAAGAGTAAGTGGGCTTGGTGAGCTGGCCATGCATTGGATCAAGTATAATATCAGTTTGATAGTTACTTGCGGTCAAATTTTCCACATTAGAACCAAATCATGGATGGTTTATCCAATTATTTAACAAGCTTATCATTCTTCAACGAATCCAACACAAACAATGTACCTAGCTATTCTCATATATTCTAGGGTTTTATATCACTTATATTCAACTTACTTTATCAAGAAACATATCTAGTATTTATTTATTTTATTTAGTTCTTGACCAACTTTTGAATCATGATTATTACCATGACTTCAATTTTTATAATGAAACGTTACAAACACAAAATGGATTAATTATGGTCCCCTACATCGCCCTCAAATGCACTATATACATGTGTCCACACTATGGATATGTAGTCACAATCACACATGTGGCACACCAACTTCATCCTCCTCGTTATACCGACTTCAAATTCCTATGTGTTAAAATAATACTGTAGATTTTAATTTTAAATTTTATAAATAAACATATCAAGTTTATATTTAGATTTTTTAATCATCACGAACTTAAACATATATATATATATATATATATATATATATATATATATATATATATATATATATATATATATATATATATATATATATATATATATATATATATATATATATATATATATATATATATATATATATATATATATATATATATATATATATATATATATATATATATATATATATATATATTTCCTAATATATGTATGTATTTTATGTATTTATGTATATGTACGAATGTATGTATGTTATGTATATAAAGTTATGTGTTTATGTATGTATGAATGAATGTGTTATGTATGTCATATAGAACATATACAATGAATGTTTTAATATATCTTCATTGAACTGTCATTGATATATCTCTAGTACATGAACATATAATCAATGACAACAACAGAGTGGGATTGCTTAGTGTGAACTCTAATTTTCAAAGGTAAATGGATAATGGTAAGCCATCCAATTTGGAGGCATTTGAAGTTTGAACAGTCAAATTTAACTAATAAAAACAATAAGAGATAGGAAAACAATTTTATGACTTTTTGTTAAAGGTGTAGTGTAGAATGAAGCAAAAGAACAAGAGGTGGTGAGTAGAGCCACACGAGGGGGTTGTTTGTAAATGATAGAGAAAGCACATATTTTATTTAGGATTTGCTGCAAATGTAGAGTTGGAAACAAACAAAGTTACGCATGTTTTATTAAAAATGGCAAAGACAATGGGCGACAAAGGTTCACGCTTAGGTTTATAATATTGATGTTCTTTTAACATTATAATTTATTTATAATTTGTTCCAAAGCATCTTTGTCTTTTCTTATGTTTTTGGCGGCTTCTTTTATTTACCATGTTTTTCAAGACATCAATGTAATGTGTTTTTGGCTATATGAGTGGTATAGAAGCCCTATAATTTGCGTCCATGGAGGGTACGTGGTAGGCGGTTGTTGGTGCATGTGTAGAAACAGTTTTCCATTTGTACCTTCCTAAGTTACCATAACTTTTGTATGTATTAATTTTTAATGTATTTTGATCTATCATTTAAGGATATCAACAAGAAGATTACAAACCAACAATAAGAAATTAACATAACTTTATAAATCTATTTTTTTAATAATTTATTTGTGACTCAATCTCTTCTCATTTTAATACATGAATCACTTATTTTTAAAGTATTTAAAAATGTTTCTCAACTCTTAGATTATAATAGAAAATATATATTTCTGTGATTTAGAAATCTTAGAATATGTATAGATGAGGTAATTGAAAATTTTTAAACAATTCAAAATTTTAAATAATTTAAATGATTTAATTAATATTTATTTATTTTTAACTTTTTTTGTTTAGATGGAATATAAAATTGATTCATTATTATATTTTTGGGGTCATTTTCATTAATTTTAAAACTTTTGAGCCGAATTTAAAATATGAATAATAATGACTGATTTGCAAATTTTGAAAATTCAAAAGGACTAATTTGTAAAATTTGAAATTATTAGGAACTTATTTGCACTTTTTTGAAAATTTTAGGGATGCATTTGAAAATTTCAAGAAATATGAGGACTATCTCGCAAAATTAGAAAAATCAGTAATAAACAATTTAGCATTTGTATTATATAGAGTGAATGGACAATTTAAAATTCTTTACTTTTTGGTATCATTTGAAATTCCTTAAATTTAACTTGAATAAAATACTTCATAAATTTATATCATTTTAACAATTCTCTGTATTTTCTATTCAAACAATAGAGTTTGGTCAAGTCATTTTAAATTTCCTCAAAAAATTAGTTTTCTTCATTAAAATGTTTCATCCAAACACGCTATAAAGATATTTGTCGCAAGCCTTAAGTCTTGCTTTTAACATTGACTCTTCAATCTCTAAAATATTTTCCTTCTTTTTTAAGATCCATTTACAACCAACCATTTGTTGTCACTTTCAAGTAGTTTCACAATTTCATAAGTGAGGTTCTTCTCCAATCAATGTGTTTTTTATTCATCGTCATCAACTATCTCCAATTGTTTTTTATTTCACATTTCTTCTTAAAGGTCTTAGGTTATGAGTCTTGTAACCCTTCATCCATATAACCATACATTTTAGGTGGTATAATCTCTCTCCTTACCCTATCACGAGCCAACTGATAGTTTGGAGCCACTTTAGGTTGCGCTTCTCTATACCTATAAACGTGAGTGTTATCATACATCTTTTTTCTAGTCTCACTAATCCACATGAAAACAAGTCTTCCCCATCTTATTTTTCAAGTCTATAACTTCTAGGTCTTTGCACTTGATGACAATCGTCATTACGTTATTTTTAGGAAGAAATTCGAATAAATTTGAAAGAAGAATGACAAAAACCATGTTAAAGTGTGAACAATTAAACAAAAGCTCAATGCAAGGAAGATACAAAGACTTCGTGAAGGTTGCGAAGGAAAAGAAGAAAAAATGTGGGTTTCGCCACTGGAATTATCGCGCACAATACATCCCATCATGGCGCGATACTCTTTTTTTAGCTGACACGCTTTTTTCTGTTTAAAGCATCCTTGGATCACATTGGAGTCATTAGAGAGGAATTCTTCCATATATTTTGATGATGAATACTTCTTAACTCATGATATTTTTTATTTTATCAATGAGTTGCTAAATTTCTCTAGATTAGGACTTTTGAGATGAACTTTGGTTTTACTCTATTGGATCATATGTATGTTTGAGAATTGTTGAGTACTTTTAATGTTATAATCTTATTTATATTGTTCTTGTGTTTAATGCTTTTTGTCGTTTACGGGCGCACGAATCGATTTAGATAATTAGGGATTTCTGACTGTTAGTTTAATTATCTAAACTAGGAATTTTATTCAACTTTGTAATGAACTAAGAATATGAATTTAGAAGTTGTTGCTTATGAATTAACGCACTTAGAACGCCTAATTTAACTTCGAATTGCCCTAAGGAATTAGGGAATTACCGTATAAATTATTGAGCTACACACCAAGAAATTAGGTGTAGTGGTTATGTTAATTCGCAATGAGATAATAATATGATTCAAACTCAACAGGTACACTGTTCATCAACTGGAATAAGAGGATTTGATAAATAGTCCTAATCGCCTTTTGCATCTTGAATTTCATCTTTTCAATTCCCGTTTTAGAATTTCTTTTCTAACAAAAACCCATTTTTATTACTAAATTTCACAATTAACTTTGTTAAAATCCTATCCTCATGGAAACAAATTTTGTTATTACTTCGACGTTATTGGTACACTTACCAAGAGATCATCAGGTTTTTGGCGCCGTTGCTAGAGATTGTTGATTTTCAACTAGGCAATTTAGTGCGACACTTTTAGTTTTCTATTTTTCTATTTTTCAACTAGGAAATTTATAATTTTATTTCTAATTGTTTATTTTCTTATTTTATTAATTTTAATTTTAAGTTTTTCTCTATTGTTGTGTTATTTGGTGCGGTAGAGATGGTCGCCCCACCACGTCAAATGTTGGGGGACTATTACTAGAGTAACCACTCTGACCATATATGTTTAGGACTACAATCAACTAATATGGTAACCTTTGACATCAAAAATTTTGCGATGACGAGTTTGAAGGAAAACCCGTTTGACGGACAAGAAATCAGAGATCCTTGGGAGCATCTCGCTAAATTTTACGAGATTGCTTGAGGTGTAAACCGGCTTGTGACATTACTAAAGATCATGTAAAATTACATTTCTTTGGTTTTTACTTGATAATTCAGACAAATAATTGGTTGTAGTGCATCCTAAATGGCATTATCTTGACATGGAAAGAGATCAGAGATAAGATATTTGAGAGATATTATTTCAATGCTCAGTTTGTGGAAAGAAAAGTCGTAATTACCAGTTTTTCTCAAGAAGAGGTATAGTCACTATCTGATGCATGAGAATGCAACAAGTTGTTACTCTGAAAGTGTCTAAATTAAAAAAAATAAGTTATATAGAGTAGATGACACACTTCATCAATGGGTTGAAAACATAAACGAGAAATCTCCTCGATGCCTCAGCTAAAGGTACATTGAGAATAAAGATTGGAAAAAAGTTAAAAACATTGATTGAGAACATGTGCCAGAATGAGTATCATTCAAGTGAGCGAGCAATGGAATAAAAAGTATCCATTTAGTTGATTCTACCACAACTTTAATCGCTCATATAGAAGCCTTTACCAAACAGTTAGTCGCAGCCCAAGTAGCTCAATCTAATGTGTCAGATTCAGGTGCTTCATTGTGATTTCTGTGGAGGAGATAACATGCCAATGGTAATTGTACTATTGAGGTTGAGAAAAGAGAAGTTCAGTATGCTAATTTTCAAAAAAATAGTTTGTATTCCAACACCTACAATTTGGGTTGGAAAGATCATATCAGCTTCAAGTGGAGCAACAATTAGACTTTGAATTCTAATCAAGGTGCTCAACAAGCCTTTCAAGCACCTCAACGCAAGCCCTCACCTCTTCAAGAGACATTGAAAAATTTCACGAAGTCCACTGCAGAGAGCTTTGTGAAAGTAAATCATGCACAAGAAAACATGACTAATTTTCAGCAAGAGATGACAAAAAAATCAGATTTTGATGAATAAGAACATCGACGCATCCATAAAAAACATAGAGATGTAGGATGGTCAATTCTCTCATTAAATGGTAGCTCAAGTTAGTTCAAGCGAGGGATTTGTAGGTAATACCATAGATAAACCAAAGAATGAAACATATAAAGCCATCGAGTTGAGAAATAGGGTAATGCCTTCCGAACCTTTAAATAGTAAAGAGAGGAAAGGAAAAATGTGGTAGTTAAAGAAGAGGTTGAGAAAAATTATGAGGGAGATAAAAGGGTGCACTATTGATCAATTCATTGATAAAAATTCACCTTTCATAAGAACAAAGAAACAAATATTAACGGAGTTAAACCCCGAGATACCCGATTACATAAAACCATCTTACCTTATTCTGAAAAAGACATCCAAAAAGGAAAAGGAAGTGATTTAATTTAAGAAGTTCATAGAAATGTTGAATAAGATATAATTCAATATTTTGTTTTGTGAAGCCCACAGTCAAATGTCTGTTTATGCAAAATTTATGAAACAACTCTTACAGGGAAAACAAAAGTTGAAGCATGATGAAAACATCGATTTAGAGGAAAAGTGTAAGGCAATCATCTAGAGGAAGTTTCCATCAAAACTCACCGATCTTGGTAGGTTTACTATTCCTTGTTCAATTGGTTCACTAATCATTAATCATGCATTATATGATTTAGGAGGTAGCATCAATTTGATGCCTTTATCCATGATGAGAAAGTTGAAGTGCGGTGAACCAAAGCCAACATAGATGACATTAAACTAGTTGGTCGTTTGACCATATATCCATATGAAGTGTTGGAAGATGTTCTTGTTGGAGTTGATGCGCTATTATTTCTTGCTGATTTTGTAATTATTTACATGCATGAGGATTTTGAAACACCATTATTGTTAGGAAGACCATTCTTGGCAAAAGGTAAAGCTCTCATCAGTGTGGCACTAGAAGAATTGATACTGAGATTTAACGAAGAAAAGGTTATCTTCAGCGTGTTTGAAGCACAGAAGCACCATAAGAAAAACCCTCAATGTTACCATGTAAGCATGGTGAAAGTAAAATCGAAAAAAGTTACATGGGAAGAAAATGGTAAGAAATAAATTTTAGGTAGGACAGTAAGTTTTGCTTTATAAATCTTGTTAGAAAGGATTGTTTGGTAAGTGGAAAGCCATGACTTATGGTCCTTTACTTGTTAATGATTTTTTTGTAGGTGGAGCAATTGAAGTGATTGATCCAGGAAATGTGAGCACATTTATTGTGAAGGGAAAGAAGTTTAGGTTCTATGGAAAAAGTGAAAAAGCATTGGAGATGGCTTATTCGATGCTCGTAGAACCTTACACCATTGAGTCAAGCTAGTGACTTTAAACAAGCGCTTAATGTGAGGTAACCCAACAAATTTTGAATTTTAATTTGCAATTTTTATTTAGTTTTTTTCTCAATAATAAAAAAGAGTACTAGCCGAAACTGAAGAAGCTCTTCCCTTTGAACTTTATTTTCTTGAAATTAATAAACTTGTTTGGTGTTGTTTTTCTTTCAGTTTTTAACTTGCTACCTTACTAGTGCTATCATGAAGAAGAAAAAGAAAAAGTCACCAGAAAAAGAAAAGAATGAAAGATCAACAGTAATGTTCCATTGCAGATTAAAGATTGATAAAGGAAAAAGAAAACGAATACTTGTACTCAATCTCAAGATACCTCGGCTAGTAAGGTTTGAGCCAAAATTTTCAATTGTTTACTTCTCCTTCTTATGAGAGTATTCATGCATTTGTCATTTTCTGGAATTTGCACTTTTTCTAATTTTGACTCTATTAGTCTAATAAATACACACTGAGGCAGTTGTTTGTGAAAAACTCTGAGCCTTTTTAATCCACCCTCTTTTAATATGATAATATATAATGTTTTACCCCTTCGAGCCTAAGATCTTTCTTATAGTGACATATCAAAATTATATAGCCAATTGACTTGAAATATTAAATCTTTCTACCTTCTTTGGAGTTAGGTAGAAATTTTCAATTTCCTAGTTTATAGCAAAAGAATAAGTTTGAGGTTGCTCTTGGAAGTTAGCTACGAATAAGTTTGGGGTTCGGGTACTAGAAAAATTGGTCAAAATAAAAATAAAAGGTAAGAAAAAAACACGAAGTTAAAATAGCTTCTTCAAAAATTTTCTTTTTTGTGAAAAATAGGACCAACAAAATGAAATTCTCTAGTACCAAGTGCATTGTAAAAGACTGAGATGGAAGAAATTTGATAACATTAGAAAAATTAGGTACCTAACTCCAAAATTGTAAGCCCACTATCCTAAATTATCCTATCCTGACATAAGTGTGTGTTCAAATATGAATTTGATTGATTTAATTAGAAAATTTCAAATTTATGGTTAAATGCTTTTGTATGTTGATTGAGTGATTAGCTTGTCAATTTGAGTGCATCATGGAGAGATGAGATACAGGTTGAGTATTTGTATGACAAAATCATTTTTCCGAGTTGATTGGCTTAAAGCAGGGAACTGAAGTGTTAATCATAAAAAGGTGATATTCATTGGTAAGGGTAAGCATTTAATTCTGATGAAATATTCAGTGTGTAGACAGGTTACTTGAGGACAAACATTTTTTATAGTTTGAGGTTGTGATTAGTGTCTTCATTATGTGATTTTTAGGAATAAATTCGGGTAAATTCAGAAGAAGAATAATAAAAAAACATGTTAAAGTGTGATGAATTGAGAAAAAACTCAATACAATAAAGATACAAAAACTTAGTGAAAATTGTGAAGAAAAAGGAAAAAATTATGTGTTTCGCCACTTGAATTCTTGCACACATGATGCATTTTATTGTGGCACGACGAAGCTTGCATCGTGGCGTAATACCGACATATCACAACACAATACTACTTTTTCAATTGACACTGTTTTTTCTATTTAAAGCATCTTTTAGCCATTTTTTTCAAGGGTTAAAGAGAGAACGTGATGTCCAGGGTTATTCAAGGATCAATTTTAGAGCATATTGGAGTCATTGGAGAGTAATTCTTCCAAAGATTTTGATGATGAATACTTCTCCACTCATGGTATTTATTGTCTTATTAATGAGTAATTAAGTTTATCTAGATTATGGCTTTTTGAGATGAACCTTATTTTTACACTATTGGATCATATGTCTGTTTGAGATTTATTGAGTACTTTTAATGTCATATCTTATTTAAATTGTTCTTGTGTTTAACTTTTTTATTGTGGCTTACGGCGTACGAATCGATCTAGATAATTATGGATTTCTGACTGTTAGTCTAGTTATCTGAACTAGGTATTTTATTCAACTTTGTAGTGAAATAGGAATAGGAATTTAAAATTTATTTCTTATGAATTAACACACTTATAACACCTAATTTAACCTTAAATTGGCCTAAGGAGTTACAAAATTACCTTATAAATCAGTGAGCTACACACCAAGGAATTAAGTGTAGTGGTTATGTTAATTTGCAGTGAGATAATATGATTGAAAATCAACAGGTACATAGCTCATCAACAAGTAAAAATAAGGGGAATTAATAAATAGTCATAATCGCCTTTCGCATCTTGAATTTCATCTTTTCAATTCTTGTTTTAGAATAGCTTTTCTGAAGAAAAAACATCCCATTTTTTATTACTAAATTTTGCAATTAATTTTCTTATTAAAATTTAATCCTTGTGGAGACGAATTTTATTATTACTTCGAAGTTATCGGTACATTTGCCCAAAGGTTATTAACACTCTATTGTCATATGTGTCTCATCAAAAGTGACATCTCTACTTATAATAAAATTTTATTCTCAAGATTTTATCTTCCACAACTTGTATCTCTTTACACATTCAAGATATCCAATGAAGAAAAATTCCACAACTGTAACATTACATTTTTCTTGATCGAAATGCATAGATATCAAAGATTCTAAAACCTTCAAATTAGAGTAATATAGTGCCCCCCTCCCAAAAATAAACTCTATATGTTCCTTAAAATCTATTAATGTTGATGTACATTTGTTCATCCCATAAAATGTTGGTTATCTCAACTTCCAATAACATGCATCTTATCGGCTTCAAAATGTTCATATTCATGTGTTTAACTAGGCCATTTTATTGTAGTGTTCAAGATAGAGTTATATGCCTCATTATACTATATTTTCTACAAAACTCATTAATATGCTTTCAAATAAACTTTAGGTCATTGTCAGATCTTATAACTTTTTTTTAGTTCCCACATAATTTTTCATAAGAGCATGTCATTCCTTAAACTTTTCAGAGGTATCACTTTCATGTTTTAAAATGTGGACTCATACTCTTTTAAATATATCATTAATCACCAATCATAGTAATAAAATATAAACCACCTCATGAATTACTACCCTATCGCACCTTAAAAAAATACAATCGAGAAATACGTCCCTCGCGTGAAAAGTACGGATATGCAGTTTGACCGAGTCGCCACCGAACTTTATTTATACCAAAAGAAGGAAAGGAAAATACCGAGACAACATTTTAGGAGATAATAACATGGTCGTCGTAACCACATTCTGGGTTCGGGAGTCGGTTACTTAAGGAGAAGGTATTAGCTCCCCTCACGTCCATTGTACTCAACGGGAACCTCTTAATTCGAATTGTGATGGATGTTAGCTAAGCTTATTTGTTTTATTCTCAACGATAAATGCGAAACAGTATGATAAAAGGATCAGTGCTAAGGGAGAAATGAGTGATTTTAGGTTAGGGTGCTCACCAAGGATTGGGGTCCTTGTGCCTACGTATGCTCATTCGGACGAGAATGAGAGATCAGAGTGCTCGTAGTTTGACTATGGGAAAGGTTATAGGGGAAAACGGAAGATGGAGGGAAGGTAGCTCGCCAAGATCATCGCAATCTTGTGCATACGTATCTTACATTAAAAAATGAATGAAGAATCAGAGTGTTCGTAGTTCATGGATACGGCCACGAAAAGAAAGGGGTAACATGTTGAAGTTTGGTTTGAATGACGATTACTCAAAGCTTAAGAAAGGCTCCTCGAGCCCAAGTAATCAGGAGAGTGAGTCAAAGAGTTGAATCTCTCTCATTTTCATCTTTGAAAGGGGTTGTGTTTGAAGAGTTTTTTAGATGAATGGTTGGGAGATAGTTTGAAAGTTTTTGAGTTGGAAGTTTTTTAAAGGCGCCAATTTCTTACACACGAGTAAGAGAACTCGCATCCAAACAACTGAAGAGAGATCAAAGGCTCAATCCCTCTTTTTTCACCTTGAAAAGAGTTTTAATAATTGTTAATCATTTTGATAGTTTGATTGAGAAAATCCGCTTGATGTTGGATCAAGGATTTGATTGTATTTGCACGCGAAAAAGATGATTAAAAGAGGTTGATTTGAAAATGGCTCGACGATGAATCGGGGGTTTGGTTTAAACGAGGCGAGAATTGATCCTAGTCCCTTTGGGTGCTCCTAGTAACGAAACCACGATGAAATATGAGAGTCTGTGCGTTAGGTTGATGGTGATGCTTATGAGCAATTGACTTACAGAGGCTTTTTGAAAATGGCTCGATGACGAATCGAGAATCAGTATAAAAATGGTTTAGTATATGCTAGTCCCTAGTGGTACTCCTAGTAAACAAACCACAATCAAAGCAATACAAATGCGTACATCAGAATGGGAGCGGGGTACATGTAAGTTACACGAGATTGCATGAAATAAAAGGATTCATTGTAAGGTAGCCCAAGAGGAAGTCGTGCGTGTGCAAGGTGTCCTAAACTAAGCCACGAATAAAAGTCGGATAAAGTTTCCATTTCTAGGGTTTCTGTATAAAGTCGAAGTTCCGTTGCTCGAGATGGTAACCACAGTCCACTAATTTAGACTTTTAGGGTTTCAATATTTTTAGTGTGTTTTCGAATAGTGTGAACAAAGTATAAACAAGATGAATACGATATGAATAGTATGAATAATATGATCAATAATAATATAAACAATAATATAATCAAGATAATGTTAATGATAATATATGAACACTGATATAATAAGATCAAGATATATTGACAGAAAAGTAAATCAAGAATATATTGACGAAAATTAAAGTTAGTGTTTAGTTGTTATTGAATGAATCAGGTCGACTTTAGCGTTAAACCGTCATACCACGATCTATGAAGAAGATCATTCAATAGGAGATCGCGCAAGTTGATATTTGTGCTAAAACACGATGGAGAAATGCCATTGATAATCATTCTCCAAATAAATCATGCCACACGAAAAGAAAAGCGGGCAGTCTCGTCTTAATCACAAACTTGCGTCGATTAATCAAAGATAACCTATCACGATCCTAAAGTATAGAAAATGATATCAATGATCATTCACTATAGATTTGAAATAAGGAAGGTTAAACAACCTCAACCAATCAACATTCATAATATTAAAGACTTCATCGACCAAGATTAAAAAAACAAAATCGACGATGAGAACCAAGGTAGAACTTAACGAAATAAATCAATAACTAAACAAAATATCTAGCAAAAAAACTAATAAAGTATTTAACAAAATGACTAATAGAGATTGTTAACAAAATTAATTATCAAAGAAAATTGACAAAATGTCATCAAAATATTAATAAACATTATTAAACTAAATAACAAAAATAAATAAATAAATAATGATAGAAGCTGGAGGTGTGGAATGGAAAGAGGGGTGAACATCAACCAAGAGGATCATATGGACTTCACAAACCCATCACCTTTCATCCACCAAAGACCCTGTTTACTAAGAACGGAAGGAAAATGTGTAACTATCAACCTAGAGGATCATACGGGCTTCACAAAGCCCATCACCTCTCATCAACCAAGAAACGGCTCGCTGAAGCAAATAATAACAACCTCAAATTTTATTTTATTTTTAAAAACAAACAAAACGAGGTTAGCTCGCTGAAAACAAATAACAACCATTGTGCTTGCACAAAGAAAAAAACAACATCAAGATCCAAAAGGTGAGCAACACGGTCAAGAACACAAATCAACCTTCTCAATTTTGCTTTGTTGTTGCTACAACTTGCGGTGGCCCAACTCAGGTTCGTAGGTTAGTTTTGCTCATGTTATTTCGATTTTGATCTCTCTCTCTCTCTCTCTCTCTCTCTCTCTCTCTCTCTCTCTCTCTCTCTCTCTCTCTCTCTCTCTCTCTCTCTCTCTCTCTCTCTCTCTCTCTCTCTCTCTTCCTCTTCTCCGATTCTCTCTATTCTGTTTCAATTTGTTTTTGTTGATTATGAGGTTTGGTTTGGGTGTGAGTTTTGTTGATTATGAGGTTTGGTTTGGGTGTGAGTTTTTTTATGGTTGAAAAATATTGAGGATTTGAGGAAGAGATTTTTGGATTTACAGTTTTGGGTTGAAGAAGGTTGGAGTCAATTTGGGATTTGGATCCTCTCCTTTTTTATATATCATGCCATCTCTCATGTTTCTAATCTAACGGTTCAGAATTTATAATGAATAATTAAATAAAAAAAGTCATTTAATAGGAGAGAGAAATGGATAAGTAATTTGTCCATTATTAAATGACTTTTTTCATTTAATTTTTCATTATAAATTCTGAATTGTTAGATTAGAAACATGAGAGATGGCATGATATATAAAAAAGGAGAGGATCCAAATCCGTCAATTTAAGGAGGAAGAAGATTTTGAAGCAGGGTTTTTTTGTGTGACTTTTTCAAAGCTTTCTTTTTCAAAATGAGGGAGAGGTGCCTCTCTTATATAGGAGTTGTGAGGGTATTTATAAAAGAAGGAATATTCAGCAAGTTGTACGCTTTGAAATTTGTTATGCCAGTTTGTGAATGAATGACGCGTTTTTTATGTACTGATTTTGTGAGTATGGTTGATGCGCGTAAAATACTGATTAACGTGTCATGGTTGTAATGCGTGATTAATGTTGCATGGGTGTTGGATGGTATGCGTATCATGTTGTTGACTTGTGCAGGTACAGGTTATTTGGAAAGGTTTTGCAAATCAATTTTGTGTAGGGCAGGTTTGTAAATTATTTTTCATGGCTTGCACCGTGTGTATTAGAGGCATAGTTTATAGCATTGGCAATGTTGTGGAAAGTTGGATTATGAAGGCATGGAAGGCGTAGAATTCATGGTGTGTGATTGTTATATGGCTTGAGAAAAAAATGATTGTTTTGGCTAAGTGAAGCTCATGTTTATTTTCCGTTTGCAGGATTTGTAAATGAACCTGCTGCTTATTTTTGGAAGGTGGGGCGGTTGTGTTGCATGGACGTATGGTGGGAGATGGTTGTTGCTTTTGATTGTTACAGGTGGTAAAGGCTACTCATGTAGGCTTGGTAAATGGTGTGGTCCGTGTACAACATGTGAAGCTTCAAATTTTTCACTTTAATTTTGAGTTTTCTTTGTAGTTTTTGTTTCAAATGGACATTTACTTTAATGTAACATGGGCAGATGTGTTTTTTTTTCAACTCAATTTTGTGGGCTTTTATGAATAATATGGACTTGCATTATTTTTGCACCTCCACTTTCTCATACTTGAACTATGCTTAAAATACTTTAGCCATAAGAATTCTTGCACTTGATTCTCGATAAAAAAAAAGTCATGATTATCAAGATTGAAATCCCAATTAGAATCAAATTCCAACAATCTTGACATCTTCACTTCAAATGAGGTCTTGAATTAAGTATAAATCAATCTCGTACTTGAATGAACTAAAACCTTTTGAATTAAAAATAAATTATTCTTGAGTTTTGACTGAATCATGTCATCCTGAATTTTTCTTGAAAAGCACATGAGTCACATGATCAAAATTTGTAAATGACTTAAAATATTGACCAAATGTTCTGGATTTTGATGGCGTTGGAACTTTTCTTCATTAGATAACTTGAAATGGCACAAAACCCTAATTGAAACTTTAAAACACACCTTTTGAATCATTAGAAATCCTGTCCCTGATTCTAAAAATAACACTTGTCTGATTAACAAATTAAGTCAAAACCAATAAATGAACTTCAACCCATACTGCAATCATTCCTGACTTGATAAACCTCAAGTGAAACTTGATTCAATTCAATTCAACCCCATGATTGAAGCGACATATTTTTTTGGATTTTCAGAATAATGGTTAATGGGTGGATGCACAGATGAAAGCTATACACAGGTAGGACAAATTTAGGATATGATATACCTTTGTCAATCCCAAAAGACTCAAGTAAATATACTCAAATATTCAATTAGAATTTGACATACTAGTATTAAAATACACAATGTGTTGTTTTCCTAGTATGCCATTATCACAAAATTCTAGTCTCTTCAATTTTCACTACCTAGTCAACCTTTATTGGTTAGTCAAACCAAACATATTTTACTAATATGCACTAATCTTGAATTCTAAAGTTTGACTTTATAATAAAAATATGACTTAAATAGTCTTTTTGTCCCTGTAAGTTGGCGTATTTTTGTTTTTAGTGCCTAAATCTTTTTTTTGTAAAACATCTCTGAATGTTAAATATTTTTGCTTTTAGTATGTAAAACTTAAATTCACTGGAAAATTTGTAGGTTTCCGGTGGATTTTCCATCGAATTTTCTTGCAGATTTAAAATCTACAGATTTCCTGCGGGTTTTCCTTCAAATTTTCCTACAGATTTTCCTTCAATTTTCCTGCGAATTTCCTTCAAATTTTTCTGCGGATTTTTACTTTAGGGACCAAAATCAAAATGATATTAACATGCATGGACTATTTCCAAAAAAGGTTTAGGGACTTAAAACAAAAATCCACAACTTACAGGATCGAAATGATTATTTAAGCCTAAAAATATTGAATAGATAATGTTGACCAAGTGACTCCAAACATAATATTGAATAGATAATATTATATAAGCCTAAAAATATTGAATAGATAATTTTAAAAGGTCTTAAAAAAAATATTTATATTAGTCTAACATTGATATAACTATGAAGAAGAGTAAGAAGAAGGAAATAAGAGAAAAGAAAACAAATGACCAAAATAAAAAAGATAGAGTTAGAAAGATTGCACCAAAGATTTATATATGTTCAACCTTCAACTTGAAAAACTCTTATCACAAAGAGATTCCTCTTGTGAATTCCATTAATAATAAGTCTTAATATTTTAAGAATATGCCCATTGACCTTCTTAGAAGAAATCATAGATTTTAAATAGGTTGATCCACAAACTAAACTGAGATTTTAACATGTCGAGCTAACAAACCGAATAAATTTTAAGCGTCTGATCTCAATAACCAAATAGAGATTTTCCCAGGATAATATCAAGAACCAAACAAATATATGGCTCAAAATAATCACACCCTTGAACAAGAACAAATGGAAAATTCTACCATTACAACAAAACTCTCACAAGTACTATTCACTCTCTCAGAACTAAAACAACTTTACTAAAGAATAAGAAAATAGAGAAGAAGATATTAGAAAATGAGATCGTGTATTTTTAATTTCAAAAAATATTGTAAAATGGGGTGAGATAGAAGTCAATTAGATATGAAAAAGACTCCAAATTTGTCCGAAAAGAAAGAGAATGCTTGGGAAGTGGAATACTGGATAGCTTACTAAGGTAGTTATCATCAAAAGGATGATAAAAGAGAATTTCTGACACCAAAAGGATGATAGTAAACACAGGGGATTCCCAACACCAAAAGGATGACAGGTTTATCACCAAAAGGATGATAGAGAATACATAACTCCGACATTAAAAGGATGACAAATATATCACCAAAAAGATGATAGAAGACACACACAACGACCCTTCACCAAAAGGATGAAAGTGAGGTCGAAACTCGCTATTACCGAAAGGATAATAGTAAGTACACACACAAGATTATGATATTTTCGTTCAACAAAAGGATGATTCACAAGCCAAAGATCCAGTGATCACCGACACCAAAAGGATGACGATTATATCACCAAAATAATGATAGAGAAACACACACACAACTCCAACACCAAAAAGATAACGGGTCCACCACCAACAGGATGGTAGTGGACACACATGTACGACCCTTCACCAAAAGGATGAAAGTGAGGTCGATACTCACTATTACGAAAAGGATAATAGTAAGTAAACACGAAGATATACAACATCAAAAGGATGACAAACCTATCACCAAAAGGATGATAGTAAACACACAATTCCGACACCAAAAGGATGACAGATCTATCACCAAAATGATGATAGAGGACACATACAACGATCCTTCACCAAAAGGATGAAAGTGAGGTCGCAACTTACTACTACCAAAAGGATAATAGTAAGTAAAACAATATCAAAGGTTGTCATTCACCAAAAGGATGATACACAAACCAAAGGTTCATAGATTGTCGACACCAAAAAGATGACGATAAGATTAAACGATATAAGCTGCTACCACCAAAAGGATGATAGAAACTTCCCGCATGGATAATTACCAGCACCAAAAGGATGAAGGTCAGGTTGAATTGACAGAGTTTGGCTATCACCAAAACAATGATAGTAAGGCAATTAACAAAAGTCAAGTTTTCTGGATATGTTGAGTGAGGCTTATTTGGATACATCAACAAAAGGTTGAAGCAAAGAAGTCACTGAGGAACATCATCCTTACCAATAAAAGGATGAAAGGAACCAACTCACTAGGGAACACCCAAGAGGGAGGTTGATGATTGTTGAGGATGACAACTCCATCAACAAAAGGTTGAAGAGAACCAACTTAATGCGGAACGCCCACTGCTTGCTTGGAGATTACAACTTTATCAACAAAAGGTTGAAATAACTTCATGAGGAACGCCCATAAACTTGAAAAATATGCCCCTGGCTGGGCTGAGGGTTGCTTGATCTTGATCAACAAAAGGTTGAACAACTTCATGAGGAACACCCACGAATTTGAATAAGATGCCCCTGACTAGGTTGAAGATTATCTTTTGAAATCTTGTCTTGATCAATAAAAGGTTGAACCACTTTGTGAGGAACACCCATGAATTTGAAGAAGATGCCACATGGCTGGGCTGAAGATCGTCTTGGAATCTTGAGATCAACAAAAGTTTGTACAACTTCGTGAGGAACGCCCACGAATGTGAAGATGCTCCTGGTTGGGCTGAAGATTGTCTTGGAATCTCGAGATTAATCCTGAATTTTGACTATGTATGAATGTTTGATATTGTAATAATGTTCCATATCAAATGGAAATGCAAATGTAAATGCTGACGCGTGGAGATGCAAGTGCTGGGGAAGTATGATTTGGTTTTTGGTATGCATATGACGTAAATGATGTTGAATGTGATGCGTATGATGCATATGATTGCAGACGAGTCATTGGATATGTTTTGAAGGTGCCATCACGGTGAACTTTTAGTAGTTGACAATGCGAATTGGATTTTGGATGGAGGGAGGGTTTGATTTCCTCTACACGCAATTTGTTGAAGATGCCATGATTGAAGCAGACGAAGATGCTATTCATGCCCAAAGTCTGATCACTTGATGATAAGTTGTGATTTTGTTTTTGAGAGGACCACAACTCTGTGCTTAGTGGTCCAGATAGCTTGGTCTTGCCCCAATCTGAACATGGTAATGGTCTGCCCCTGATTAACCAGTTCTGAAGTGATTGATCTTCGAAAGCTGAGCTTTGATGCACTCTAAGATGGATTTCCCCTGATTGAGCTGTTGAATGATTTTCCCCAAACTGAGGGTTTTGAGTTAACCTTGACTCGGGTCGACACCGCTAAAAGTTCAAGTTCCTCCTCGATTTTCCCTTAATGAAGTATCTTTGATATCAAGCCCTAATTTGCAGTTAAAATTGCACATTTCATAAATGGTAATCTTAATGCAATACTCATGCAAGTTTTAAAAAAGAGTCGTTTATTGGAGTGTTGTGATAGTGAGAAACAAATGGATCATTTGTCCAGACGTTGTGCTAATTTTGCTAGTGTGTGAAAGATATAGCAAGGAGAATGACACTAGTGCTGAAGATTAGCCAATATGTGGGGATTCATTCTACGCAACCTTGCAATAGTATGCTTTGAAAATAAACCTCGCCTCAATTAGGTCTTTCGAGGGCTATAACGTGGTCTAGTTTACGATTATGAAACAAAGGATATTAGGCTCAAAACTTGGTTTGTACCTACCCCTTCTTCGTGATGATCTCCAGTCTTACGTTCAATTAATTATACACATGTTTGTCTTCTAAAAGGGCTGACGGTGTAAGTGTGATGATTTAAGGTATGCTTGAAATGGAAGTCACCTTATTTTGCTTTTGATGGATGTCAGTGACCCTTTAATTTGGATTTGGTGGTCACTGGATCTTATTTTATTTTTGGTGGGGATTTGAGGACCTCTTTTGATTTTTCTTTTAATCCCTATCTTTTGCATGGACCGATTTTGCTTTTCGAGTCCATCAGGATGGTCTTGATTTTTTCCTAAGTCTCCTTTTGAGGTGTTTTACTTAGTAGGCTTTTTATCTTTTTTGATTTTGTTGGAGGATTGTGACTGCCAAATCATGGATCTTTGAAGAACAACCGTCATGTATTTTAGGTTTTTCATCTTGTGATTTGAGTGTGTCATCAGGTTAACTGAACACTACCTTTCCCCAAGTTGAGTGTAAGGGTTTAAATATCCGAAGGAAACTGCTACTTCTTAGTTCAAAGTGGTTAACTAGGGATTAACTCTTTATTTCTCCAGTGTTTGGGGATTGAAACAATGCCTGTACATCATTGGTAGGATTTTATCCGAAAGTATACAAATTGCAATTATGGGTATTTTGTTTTCATCATCCTCCCTCTAATCATTCTAAAAACAATTGATAAAGAGAGCGATGTGGATAAGTGCGTCGGTGCTTTGCAGTAAAATGGAAGAAAAAAAAGTGAATACGACATAACTAATTCAAAACATGCATAATCACTACATTAATAAAACCAAATAAAAAAGGAAATGTTTAAAGCATACGGTACTTAAACAAACAAAGATGAAATACAATAATGTAAAATGATGGGATGGTATAATGAGTGCCTTCTTCAGGGAGATGAACTTGACTTGTCTTGACATGATACAAGCACTATTTTGGTGGCGACAAGGATTGTTGATGACATTTCGAGACTTCCCATTGAATGTGAGAGCTTCCTTATCAACTATGTCATGAACTTTATGTTTGAAATATGTGCAGTCCTCGGTCGTGTACCTTGGAGCGCCCTTATATAACTCGCAGTGAGCATTAGCATCACAGTCTAGAGGAATGACAGTTGGTGGAGCTAGGTCTCTTGGAGTAATTTTCCTTTTCTCCAACAATTTAGTATAGATCTTAGCATACATCATTGGTAGGAATTCAAAGACTATATCTGGCCTCCTTGTCCTCTCCTGATTTGGTTGGTGTTGTTGTTGAGAAGCTCGTTGTTACTGATTTTGAGGAGGATACTGATACCTCTGTTGATTGTATGATTGTTGGTGAGAAGCTGGTTGCTGAAGCATTTAAGCTTGAACAGCTGGCTGATAAGGCATCAGAGCATATTGCACAGCAGCAACATACGAGTACTGAAAGTAAGGGATTTGATAAGGTATTATAGCGGGAGCTTATTGAGAAGCTTTCCCTTTCTGAGCAGAGACAAAATTTGTTTCACCCTCTTTCTTCTTGTATCTATTGAAAGGTTTCTTGGCTCCAAATTGACTGCTAGAACCTCCTTGGATCTTTCCACTTTTCAACCCCTCTTTGATTCTCTCACCAATGATCACCAAGTCAGAGAGTCTAGTAGAGACACTTCCGATCAGCTTCTCGTAATACTGACCTTACAAGGTACCCATGAAGATGTCGATCAATTCACGGTCAACCAATGGTGGATGCACTCTTGTAGCTAGCTCCCTCTAGTGTTGTGTGTACTCCTTAAAGGATTCGTTGTCCTTTTGAGCCATACTCTGAAGTTGAGTACGATTCGGAGCAAGGTCAGTGTTGTATTTTTACTGCTTGACAAACGCATCAACTAGCTCAGTCCAAGTGCAGACACTACTACGCTCCAACTGCATATACCATTTAAGAGGTGCTTCAGACAAGCTGTCTTGGAAGCAATGGATCATCAACTTTTCATCTCTGGCATAGGAAGCCATTTTGCGACAATACATCTTTAGATGAATATTGGGACAACTGAGACCCGTGTACTTCGAGAATTCCGGCACCTTAAACTTAGGAGGAATGACAACATTTGGCATCAAGCACATCTCTAGAGCATTCAGGGAAGTTGAGTTGTGCCCCTCAATGACTCGGAGTTTCTCAACTAAATCACGACACATTTTGATGGCTTCAGAATCCTGAGTTGCTGCAGGACTAGCAATGGGGATAGCAGCATTATAGTTTTTCACATCATCATACTGATCTTGCAGATTCTCTTAAGTATGAGGAATCTGAATGACAATAGGTTGGACTTGTGGGATAACTCCAACAGTAACTCCAGATGTGGGAAATGGTTGAGAGGTGGCTCCTTTAGTTGAAATAGTGAAGTTCATTGGTATCCTATAGGTGATGGGGTTAGGAATAGAAACAGAGAGTCTTGAAGTAGACCCTTGCACAGGAACATTGTTATGGATGGCAACAACTTCACGCAGTTCTTCTTCCTTTCGGGCCATAGTGATGGCTTCAAGAATCTGATCAATCTTTCTTTTGAGGGAGTCCAATTCCTCTCTGAAGGAAGCTTTCTCTTGTTGAATCTACTCCATCATGCGTCTAGTGTTGGCTCGAGTTACGTACTAGTTTCAAGGAATCAACTTGATTTACTGGAGAGGAAGGAAAGAGAAATCAGATTCTGCTGATGAAATGAAAATGCAAGATGCATAGCCGATGCAATATAATGCAATGATATGTATGAAAGATGTAAGATCTAGGATCACAGGATCAACATATTCAAACAGTTATGAGGTTGGCAAGAGGAACAGGTCAACAACCAAAGTCACTGATCAAAGAAACCCCACGGGTAGGATTCTAAGACATGTGGGTTCCTAGAGTCATAGATATCTTTCAAAGACATTATAGACATGACGAAGCCTCATCACAAAAATAATATCCTTGAAAGGATCTCCTCTAGGTGAGGTTTTCGTATCTTCCCCACGAGAAAGACTCCTCGGAGGCATCAACTACACAACCATCGACACACGCGTTCTAAGACAGGTTCTCAGAGTAATAGATCGAGGTTGAAAATATTACTGTCAGGAAGTAATACGTTCAAGGGATCTCATTTGATTGGGGCTTTCGTATTAACCTAAAAGGAATTAACACTACCAACCACTGTGGATAAAACGGGTTAATGGTCCTTGGGATCAACGATTCAGGCTCAAAAATATTATTCTCATGGTGAAGACTCACCACAACAGTAACATCTCTAAGGGAATCTACTCCAAGTGAGGTTTTTGCTTCGGCCTTACGCGGAAGATACCACACAAGTATCCACTACAAAACCATTATCCTAATCCTATGGTTTTACATGGACTCGGGTATAGAGCCATCTTACAAAGTACCCATAATAAAAAAAGTCCAACAATGTCACAAAAGGTAACACAGATAAGGAATAGGAAAATAAATTAATAAACGAGAAGAAAACAAATAAGCAAAGCTAACGAGCTCATAATTCAAACTAATATAAGCTCTACTCTCTCTTGCATGGAGCATCACATCCCTAGCAGAGTCGCCAGCTGTCGCACCTTAAAAAAAATACAATCGAGAAATACGACCCTCGCGCGAAAGGCGCGAAAATGCGGTTCGATAGAGTCGCCACCAAACTTTATTTATTCCAAAAGAGGTAAAGTAAAATACCGAGAAAACCTTTTAGGAGGTAAGAACATGATCGTCGCAACCACATTCTGGGTTCAGGAGTCGATTATGCAAGGGGAAGGTATTAGCACACCTCACGTCCGTTGTACTCAACGAGAACCTCTTAATTTGAATTATGATGAATGTTAGCTAAGCTTTTTTGTTTTCTTCTCAACGATAAATGAGAAACTGTATGATAAAAGGATCAATGTTAAAAGGGAAATTAGTGATTTTAGGTTAGGGTGCTCGCCAAGGATTGGGGCCCTTGTGCCTACATATGCTCATTCGAACGAGAATAAGAAATTAGAGCGCTCGTAGTTCGACTATAGGAAAGGTTATAGGGGAAAGAGAAAGATGGAGGAAAGGTAGCTCGCCAAAATCATCACAATCTTATGCCCATTTATCTTATATTCAAAAATGGATGAAGATTTAGAGCGCCTGTAGTTCGTGGATACAACCACGAAAAGAAGGGGGTAACGTGTTGAAGTTTGGTTTGGATGAAGATTACTCAAATCTTAAGAAAGGCTCATCGGACCCAAGTAATCGGGAGACTGAGTCAAAGACTTGAATCTCTCTCTTTTTCATATTGAAAAGAGGTTGTGTTTGAAGACTGTTTTGGATGAATGGTTGGGAGATAGTTTGAAAGTTGTTGAGTTGGAAGTGTTTTAGAGGTGTCAATGGCTTACACACGAGTAAGAGAACTCACATCTAAACAACTGAAGAGAGATCAAAGGCTCAATCCCACTTTTTTCACCTTGAAAATATTTTCAATAATTATTAATCGTTTTAATAGTTTGATTGAGAAAATCTGCTTGATGTTGGATTAAGGGTTTGATTGTATTTGTGTGTGAAGAAGTTGATTAAAAAAGGTTGATTTGA
Source organism: Lathyrus sativus (assembly GCA_963859935.3). Classification (NCBI taxonomy): domain Eukaryota; kingdom Viridiplantae; phylum Streptophyta; class Magnoliopsida; order Fabales; family Fabaceae; genus Lathyrus; species Lathyrus sativus. The sequence continues at coordinate 118,760,195 of OZ012735.1, forward strand.
AAATGGCTCGACGACGAATTGAGGGTTTAGTTTAAAAGAGGTGATTGTAGATCCTAGTCCCTAGGGGTGCTCCTAGTAACGAAACCACGATGAAATGTGAGAGTATGTGCGTTAGGTTGACGGAGATGCTTATGAGCAATCGACTTACAGAGGTTTTTTGAAAATGGCTCGACAAAGAATCGAGAATCAGTTTAAAAATGGTTTAGTCTATGCTAGTCCCTAGTGGTGCTCCTAGTAAACAAACCACAATCAAATCAATACAAATGCGTACATTGGAATGGGAGCGGGGTACATGTAAGTTACACGTGAAGGTGAGATAATACTTAGAAGGGGGGGGGGGGGGTTGAATAAGTATAGAAATTAAGACTTGAAAATAATCACACAATTATTTTTATCCTGGTTCGGTTAACAACTACTCCAGTCCACCCTTCCAGAGTGATTTGCCTTTCTCAACAAGGACTTAATCCACTATTAAATCAAACTGATTACAATAGTATCACCTAAGAACAACAGTTCTTAGTCTTCTCAAGAGCTACTGATTCTAACTGAATCCTCTTAAGGAATATCCTTTACAATCAATGTAAATTAAATACAAGAGTTTTTAATGCTTCTATAAAGCTTTAATCACAACAGTGATTTTTCTCTTAAGTTTAAGTACAATAAGATTCTATGAAGAATAAGAATGAGAGCTTATAGAATATTATGATTTATTTTCAGCAAGTGTGTGGCACTGAAGAATAAAGTGAAGATCTCCTTTTATAGGCAGCTGAATCATGCAAGCTGAACGTTGAAAAGAGAGTCCCAAAAGGTCTGAGCCTTTTTGTCTTCACATCAACTGACCTTTCCTTGAAATAGATGGCACAGAAAAATCCTTTTTGTCTGTGTAAGTGTGTCTAGCACAAATAAGGAAAGAGACGTTGAATAGTTCCAACGGATATATTCTTGAAAATACTTCTTCAGTTTCAGCAAGTTCTTCAGAGTCTGAATGGATCAGAGTCTTCCAATGAGATTCAGAACTAAGCTGTATCAGAGTCTTCTGCAGCGTGTGTGCTTCTAGCGTGTTGATCATCAGAGCATTTTGACACAGAACTTCAGTACTTGGCAGCGTAGGTACTTTCAGAAACTTCTGTAGACTAATGCTTTGAGAAACTCTTCAATCAATATTCTTCTATACTTCTGATGCTTCAGCTTCAGATGCTTCTGATTATCTTCAGATGCTTCTGACTCAGAATGTTCTGGAGCTTCTTGCTTCAGATCCTTCTGGAGACTACGCTCAGGATCTTCTGTGAGGAGCAAACAGATTCTTCTGTAAGGTGCATCTGGCGCTTCAGAGTCAGAATAACTTCTTGTATTCAAGGCAGATTTGCTTCTAAAGAGTTAATATAATTTCAATCTGCAGTAAAACTCTCAAACAAATTTTAGAGTATATAATTCTTAAATATAAATTTCCTAACAGTTATCATCAAAACAAAGAGTAATTATTAAGAACCAATCTGTGTTCTAACAATCTCCCCCTTTTTGATGATGACAAAAAGTATCAGAAATATTATTTAATTGAACATAAAGAATTATAACTCCCCCTGAGATGATGAATCTCCCCCTGAGTTGAATATGAAAAAGGAATAGAAACTTCCCTTTTTATCTTGAGTAATCTTCAGAGTCAGATCTTGTTTGTTTTGTAATAATTAAGGATCAGACTATCTTGTAGATATGAGATTCAGAGTTTGATAAAAGATAAATGATCTAAGAAACTCAGAGATTCTTTTATAGAGTGTTCTTATCAAATGTTCTGAAATAGTCAATTTAGATATTAGAAAGAGTAGATATGTCTGAAGATACATTCTAGTGAAATTATATTAAATAGTTCAGATCTTTATTTTCTCCCCCTTTTTTGTCATAAGCAAAAAGTAAAAAACTTTTAATAAAGACAAATAAAAGGAACAAGAGCAGATAATTCAATGGAGAATAACAAGCTGATTCATTTAATCATAACAGAGCAAAAGTACATTGGAAAATATCAGAAGATATAACAATAAAAATTAGATGCAAAACAACAGATGCACAAATATGAGAAAAAAAATCTAAGAGTGTTTTGACAAAAGCATCTTCAATAGGTCTGTGATCTCAGATTGTGATTGCTCTTGCTTTGACATCCACTTAGTCATTGTCTCATTCTTCTCATCTTGTTTAGACATCCACTCTGACATGTCCTCAGATTTCTTGTCTTGCTTCACCATCCAAGATCTTATTTCAGATTGACCAGCTTCCAGAGCAGCAATCTTGTCTCCAAAATCTGGATTTTCTGTCTTTGTCTCTGATGAAGGAAATGGAGGTTCTGCATCCTGAACAGAGTCAATTGCCATAGGGTCTGGAGATCCTGAAGAGGGTTCTACCAGAGTCATAGTCAATGCATTGGCAGTTGGTTTTGGTGGAGGAGGAGGTGGAGGAGCATCCAAACAAAGCAGAGGTTCAGTCTTGTTGATAATCCAGAATTGAGTTCTTTCAGCTCTGAGCTTTGTATCATCAGAACAGATGTTCTTCAGATTAGAAGCTACAGTGTTGAATCTATTGAGAAATCCTTTCCAGATGATGTCAGTTTCATTTGCATCCATAGTTTCAATACATCTTTTCTGAACAGTACCTAAAGACATCTGTATTTCTTGCAAAAACGTTTGAAATAAATGATCAATATTAAGTCTGGGTGGTGGTTTAAGCAAGGTTTCCAGAGTCATCTGTTTAGGTTTGGGAGTTGGTGGTATCAGTGATTTTGAGATGGAAATCAGAGGAGGGGGAACATATGGAATGAATGGAATTTCTGGTTTCTGAGGTAAGGATCTGTTTAAAGCATTAAGCAGATTTGGTTGAGGTCTTGTGCGTGGGTAAACAACATCAAAGAATGCATTGGAGTATGGTATGAAGGCAGAGTTTGATGGTTTATCAGATGCAACTGTGTTATCAGATGCAGGATGCAGAGCTGAAACAGCAGCTTTACCAGATGTAGCAGATATGGTGGCTAAGGATCCTTCATTTTTCATATATTGAATATATGAAAGGAATACAGATGGAAGGGCCTGTCTGAGTTTTGGTTTAAGAGGTTTCAAGGGTTCAGAAGGCTCAACTCTATCATAAAAATCTTTCAGTTTGAAACCATAAGATAAGTTATGATAAAGAGAAGACACTTGGGCACAAGATATTCCAGATGATGATGGATTGGAAGTAGGAACAATCATCTCAGATGAAGGTGCAGGTGGAGGCATAGGGTCTGGAATGGTAGTTTTAGTAGGTAAGGTTGATTCAGGTTCAGGTTCATGCACAGGGTATTTGTCAGATGGATTAATTAGAAAATCAGGATGAATTTCTGATTCAGATGAATTGGAGGATGTTGTAGGTGTACAAGAGGTAGAAGAAACTTGAAACACTGTTTTTAATGGAGTGATATCAAGAACTTCTGTCTCAGGGATATGAGTAGGTTCTGAAGGGGTATCAGATTGTTGTGGTGGTGGTTCTGATGAAACAGGAGCAGAAGTTACTTTAGAGGGTTCAGAAGTAACAGGTGCTACAGGTTCAGAAGATGGAATTTGAGATGGTGGTATGACAGAGTCTTTTTCTGGTTGATCTTCTGTGGTTTGATTTTCTGGATGATCAGAAGTTTTTGGTTGATTTTCTGTTTGTGGTTGAGCAGAGTTTTGTTTATCAGAAGTTTGTGGTAGTTCTGATGGTTGTGGTTCTGTTGGTTGTGGTTCTGTTGGTGATGGACGTGGAGTGAAGTGTTTGATGTGTATTTTGGGTTGAGGTGGTTTTGATACAGAGGCAGTGGTTTGTTTTTGAGGTGAGACAGAACTAGGGGCAGCAACAGATGTTGTTTGAGTGACAGGTGGTTTGGGAACAGACTTAATAGATGAATCATTAATAACAACATTTTTAGAAATAGCAGAAGTCTTTGTACCTTTGAGTTTAATCCTCTTAGCAGATGCAGAGGCAGCTTCTCCAGAATCCTTTCTCTTTAAAAGATCCTTGGGTTTCTCAACAATCTTAGCCTTCTTCTGGACAGGTTCAGATTCTGCTACAGGCTGAGATCTTTTCCTTTGAAGTGGAACTTCTTCTTCTTCTTCTTCTCCTGCATCTGGCAGTGGTTGCTTGACAAGTTGAAACACATTGGCTGGAACAGGCACTCCTTCCTTTTTGCATTCCTCTATATACATCAGAACAATGTGTCTAGGTTCTTCAGCAAAGAATAGAGGAAAGTCAGATACTGGAACCCTCTTATTCAAATCAGACATATTTAACCTCTTTGGAGCAGTAGTAAGTTCATATACAATCTTGAGTCTCAGAAGGCTTTTAGCGTTCAGAGGCTTTCCCATAATGAACTTTAGTTCCTCTGTAACACCAGCATCATACAGAGCAGCCACTAAACCATTTTCAGTGAGAAGATCTGAGAGCAACCTTCCAAAAGGTATCCAAGTCCTGATCTTCTGGCCTTTTTCTTTTACAGATTCTCTAGATGCATTTATGTGATTCCACAGATGCATGAACAAAATGTAAGGAAGATCTACCTTGTTGCTCTGACTAAGGCAGTACATAAAATAGATCTGTTCATTGTTGACATAATTTGGGGAATTTGTTGACTTTCTGTGATGTATGCATCCCATGAAGATCTTGGCCCAAATCTTGTAATTAGGCTTCAGATCTTTGAATCTGTTAGAGGCTTGTCCAGCAGTCATAACTTCCTCATAAACTTCATCCATATCCACACGCCCAGCTGACAGATGTGAAACACCATCTGTTTCTTCATAACCAATCAGTCTTCTAATCAGATCCTCTGTGATGATAATCTCCTTTCCCAACACAGATGATAAAATAAACTTGGGATACACAGATGCATGAATCCAGAATTCCTTAACAAGTAGAGGGTAAACTGGTCCAAACAATCTATCAAAGTATTTCACCCAACCTTGAGCTCTAACAATGGAGCGAAAATCAAACCCATTGTCAGCCAAAGAATCAAATTCAACCATGGATTCACATAAAACTTCTAGTTTATCAACAGGTGTGAGAAGAGTTCTCTTTGGAGGAGTATATGGAGCAGCACCTAGGTTATCTGAAGTCACAGCAACCATTGTAGATTGAAACTGTGCAGTTGTTGATGAAGAAGATTCCATTGAAGAATGCTTTTTAGAACACTTAGGTTTTGAGTTTTTATGCAGAGAGAACAATAGATGAAAACGCATGTAAATTCTGAGAGTGAAAAGTGTGAAAGTGAATACACAACAAGTATTTATACTAATCACATAGGCACACCAAAAGACAGAAAGAACGTACGTTTGAGCAGCATTAAATGAAGAGAATAAAATAATTTCAAATAATAAATGCTTCTGACAATTTTGGGGAGAAAACCAAGATATTTACTATTCAAATTTCACCTCAAACGTCTTTTCAGTTGTGCACACGCCACCTCATCAGATTTTGTGGGACACGTGTTTGCTTGCATGCTGTTCTGAATTCTCTCAAGAAATGAAACGTTAGCCAACGTTCAGATCTTCTAAAGATGATTAGTTCAGATTTTCACATCAGAAATATTAATCAAAATAGAATGAATGAACAGAAGAAATACTTCAGAAGAATTAAGCATTTTTGCATCTGGAACAATTTGCTTCTGATAAATATCATTCTGGACAAAAATCCATACCAATATTTTTCAGAATAAAATTGAATCTATCTTCAACAAGGGGTTTTGTAAAAATATCTGCCCATTGATGATCTGTATCAACAAAGGCTAAATTTATGATTCCCTTCTGAACATAGTCTCTGATGAAATGATGCTTAATTTCTATATGTTTTGCCTTAGAATGTAAAATGGGATTCTTGGACAAACATATAGCAGAAGTATTATCACAAAAGATAGAAATGTTACTCTCAAAAATTTGATAATCTTCTAGTTGACTTTTCATCCAGAGCATCTGCGTGCTACATCCAGCAGCAGCAATGTATTCAGCCTCTGTGGTTGAAAGTGCAATTGTGGGTTGCTTCTTGCTGTACCAGGAGATTAGATTTCTTCCTAGAAATTGACAACTTCCAGAAGTACTTTTTCTTTCCACTCTGTCTCCAGCATAGTCAGCATCACAGAATCCAACTAATTTGAAATCATCAGATTTTCTGTAACACAAACCCACATTAGAAGTACCTTTCAGATACCTTAGAATCCTCTTGACAGCTGTCAAGTGTGATTCTCTAGGATCTGATTGGAATCTAGCACACAGACAAACACTGAACAATATGTCAGGTCTAGAAGCAGTAAGATAAAGAAGAGAACCAATCATACCTCTGTAGAGCTTCTGGTCTACTTTCTTACTTACCTCTTCTTTGCCAAGTGAGCTAGTAGGATGCATTGGAGTCTTTGCCACCTTGCTGTCAGACATGTTGAATTTCTTCAGAAGTTCTTTAACATACTTTGTCTGATGTATGTAGGTGCATTCTGGAGTTTGATTAACTTGGATTCCTAAAAAGAATTTGAGTTCTCCCATCATGCTCATTTCAAATTCTGCCTGCATACATGTAGCAAACTCCTTTCCAAGCATAATATTTGTTGATCCAAAAATAATATCATCTACATAAATTTGGCAAATTAGAAGATCTTTCTTAATGGTTTTACAGAATAGAGTTGTATCCACTTTGCCTCTGATAAAATTCTTCTCCAGAAGAAAATTACTCAATCTCTCATACCAATCTCTGGGAGCTTGTTTTAATCCATATAGAGATTTCTTTAATTTGAAAACATGATCTGGAAATTTTTCATTTTCAAAACCAGGAGGTTGGTGGACATAAACTTCTTCTTCTATAATGCCATTAAGAAAGGCACTTTTAACATCCATCTGATACAGAGTGATGTTATTCTGTGCAGCAAAAGAAATAAGAAGGCGTATAGATTCTAACCTTGCCACTGGAGCATATGTCTCAGTGTAATCAATACCTTCTTGCTGACTGTATCCTTGAGCAACCAGCCTTGCCTTATTCCTTTCTACTTCTCCCTTTTCATTCAGCTTATTCCTGAAGACCCATTTTGTTCCAATAACATTGAATCCTTTAGGTCTAGGAACCAGATCCCAAACTTCATTTCTGGTGAATTGATTCAGCTCTTCTTGCATAGCTATAATCCATTCATTATCTTCCAGAGCCTCATCTACAGATGTTGGTTCTATCATTGCACTAAGCCAAATAAAGAAGATTCAGAAGTTCTGAGAAATGATCTTGTCCTTATTGGATCATCTTTCTTTCCAATTATCACATCTTCTGGATGAGAAGCTTTGATTCTGGAAGAAGATCCTCTGACAGTTGGTCTTTCAGAAATATGCAAGTTGTTTAGTTGGGAGGTCAAAGGTGTAGCATCTGGGGTTGCTTCAGATTCTTTGATTTTTGCCTTTTCTGCCTCTGATCCTTCAGAGTCTGTGAGAATCACTTCTCTATCTGCAGAACTTTCAAACTGCTTTGGCTTTTCAGAGCCAAGCTTATCATCAAATCTAACATGAATAGATTCTTCCACAATATGTGTTTCAGTATTGAATACTCTGTAGCCTTTAGAGCGTTCAGAATAACCAAGCATGAAACACTTCTGTGCTTTGGAATCAAACTTGTTCAGATTATCTTTAGTATTAAGCATAAAACAAATACATCCAAAAGGATGAAAATAAGCAATGTTAGGCTTTTTGTTTCTCCATAATTCATAGGGAGTCTTTTCCAGAAGAGGTCTTACAGACACTCTGTTCTGAATATAACAAGCTGTATTAATTGCTTCTGCCCAGAAATGTTTTGCCAGATTTGTCTCATTGATCATGGTTCTGGCCATTTCTTGCAATGTTCTATTTTTCCTCTCTACAACTCCATTTTGTTGTGGAGTTCTAGGGCAGGAGAAATCATGTGCAATGCCTTTTTCAGAAAAATATTTTTCAAAATGTTTATTTTCAAATTCTCCACCATGATCACTTCTGACTTTAATAATTTTGGAATCTTTTTCAGTCTGGACTTGATTGCAGAAGTCAAAGAACACAGAATGAGACTCATCCTTGTGTTTTAGAAACTTTACCCATGTCCATCTGCTGTAGTCATCTACAATGACTAACCCATACTTCTTGCCTCTGATGGATGCAGTTTTCACTGGTCCAAACAGATCAATGTGAAGTAATTCCAATGGTCTGGAGGTAGAAACAACATTTTTTGATTTAAAATGTGATTTTGAAAATTTACCTCTTTGACATGCTTCACACAGAGCATCTGAGTTGAACTTCAACTTAGGAAGTCCTCTGACCAGATTGAGTTTATTAATCTGAGATATACGTCTCATATTAATATGCCCTAATCTTCTATGCCAGACCCATTGCTCATCATTCACAGATAAGAGGCATTTTACATTTTGAACTTTAAGTTCTGAAAGGTTAATTTTATAAATGTTGTGTTTCCTCTTTCCACTGAATAGGATAGAACCATCCTTTTGACATACAGCTTTGCAACATTTTTGATTAAAGATTATATCATAACCATTGTCACTTAATTGACTTATGGACAATAGATTATGTTTCAATCCTTCAACTAACAGAACATTAGAAATAGAGGGAAGTTTACCATTTCCAATAGTGCCAGATCCAATGATCTTGCCCTTCTGGTTCCCTCCAAACTTCACGTCCCCTCCAGATCTAAGTTCCAGGCTTTGGAACATAGACCTTTCTCCTGTCATGTGTCGTGAGCATCCAGAGTCCAGGTACCATGATTGGTGTCCTGACCTTGCTGCTAAGAACATCTGCAACAGGAATTATTTTGTTTTTAGGTACCCAGATCTTCTTGGGTCCTTTGGGGTTAGTTGGTTTGTAGGTTTGTCTAAACTTCTGTTTTGCAACATAATGTTTATTCTGACTTGCCTTTGGTTTAAACACATAAGTACTCTTCTCAGAGCTTGTGTGTTTAATGTCATTCAAGTGACCAAATTTGAATTGAGAATACAGAGGTGTCTTCCTGATGAAAAGTTTGTCAACAGGTTTTGGATTGCTTCCAGATGAAGACTCATATCCAATGCCTCTTCTGTTGTTTCCACTAACACCATAGATCATGGAAGCCATCTTGCTTCTGTCTATGCTCTTAGTGAGAAACCTCTGAAAACTAGAGTCATATTTTTCTAAAATATTTTCACATGACTTAGTCTCAGATTCAGATTCTTGTTGAGTTCTATCAAAGTCATTTTTGATTTTTAAATTTGTTTCTTTCTGCTCAACAAGTTCTGTTTTCAGAAGATCAATCTCAGATTCAAGATTGCTTTTCAGCTTCTTATATTTGAGTTTGATGTTGTTATAACTTTTAAGAACTTCTGTTAAAACTTTAATGAGTTCTTCTTTGGTAAGTTTAGCCATTACCTCTTCTGCATCATCATCAGATTCAGATTCTGATTCATATCCTGAGGTACCTTCCTCTTGATCCTCTATCCTGGCCATCCGTGCAACGTTTGCACATTCTTCTTCTGATTCAGAAGATGACTCACACTCATCTGAGTCATCCCATGTTGCCATCAAAACCTTCTTCTTTTTGTTGAACTTCTTCTTAGGTTTTTCTTTCAGAAGTTTGGGGCAGTCATTCTTGTAGTGCCCAGGTTCTTTGCACTCATAGCACACCACTTCTTTCTTGGCAGATCTTCTGTGACTAGAAGATTCCTTTCTGTTGTCAGATCTTCTGAAGTTGTTAAACTTCTTTCCCTTGTGCTTCCAGAGTTTGTTAATCCTTCTGGACAGCATGGATAACTCATCTTCTTCTTCAGAAGAAGACTCTTCAGAGCTTTCTTGAATGACCTGCAAAGCTTTAGCAGTTTTGTTAGATTTTAAAGCTATGAATTTACCTTTATCTTTCTTCTGGGGTTCATCTTCCTCCAGCTCAATTTCATGGCTTCTCAAAGAACTGATAAGTTCTTCTAAAGAGATCTTGTTCAGATCTTTTGCCATCTTCAATGCAGTCACCATTGGTCTCCATCTGGTGGGAAGACTTCTGATGATCTTTTTGACATGATCTGACGTTGAGTAGCCCTTGTCCAGAACTTTCAGACCAGCTGTAAGAATCTGAAATCTAGAAAACATAGTTTCTACATTTTCAGACTCTTCTATTTTAAATGCCTCATACTTCTGTATGAGCGCCAGAGCCTTGGTCTCTTTAACCTGAGAGTTTCCCTCATGAGTCATTTTGAGTGACTCAAACATGTCATGAGCAGTATCTCTGTTAGTAATCTTCTCATACTCAGTATGAGAGATTGCATTAAGCAATATGGTTCTGGCTTTGTGGTGATTCTTGAAATCTCTTTTCTGCACTTCAGTCATTGATTTTCTATCAATCTTTTTGCCATCCTCACCAGTAGGATGTTCATATCCATCAATGACCAAATCCCAAAGATCAGCATCATACCCAAGGAAAAAACTTTCTATTCTATCTTTCCAATAGTCAAATTTTTCTCCATCAAACATTGGAGGTTTGGTGCTGATCATATCCCTCTCTTCATATTTATTGTTAATATTTGACATTGAATTATCAGCCATGATAACAAATAAATATATTTATCAAAGTATATCTCTCTGGATCTTTACTGACACTGTTAAGTGATAGCACACTCAGAACCGGAGCTCTGATGCCAACTGAAGGTGAGATAATACTTAGAAGGGGGGGGGGGGGGGGGTTGAATAAGTATGGAAAATTAAGACATGAAAATAATCACACAATTATTTTTATCCTGGTTCGTTTAACAACTACTCCAGTACACCCTTCCAGAGTGATTTGCCTTTCTCAAAAAGGACTTAATCCACTATTAAATCAAACTGATTACAATAGTATCACCTAAGAACAACAGTTCTTAGTCTTCTCAAGAGCTACTGATTCTAACTGAATCCTCTTAAGGAATATCCTTTACAATCAATGTAAATTAAATACAAGAGTTTTTAATGCTTCTATAAAGCTTTAATCACAACAGTGATTTTTCTCTTAAGTTTAAGTACAATAAGATTCTATGAAGAATAAGAATGAGAGCTTATAGAATATTATGATTTCTTTTCAGCAAGTGTGTGGCACTGAAGAATGAAGTGAAGATCTCCTTTTATAGGCAGCTGAATCATGCAAGCTGAACGTTGAAAAGAGAGTCCCAAAAGGTCTGAGCCTTTTTGTATTCACATCAACTGACCTTTCCTTGAAATAGATGGCACAGAAAAATCCTTTTTGTCTGTGTAAGTGTGTCTAGCACAAATAAGGAAAGAGACGTTGAATAGTTCCAACGGATATATTCTTGAAAATACTTCTTCAGTTTCAGCAAGTTCTTCAGAGTCTGAATGGATCAGAGTCTTCCAATGAGATTCAGAACTAAGCTGTATCAGAGTCTTCTGCAGCGTGTGTGCTTCTAGCGTGTTGATCATCAGAGCATTTTGACACAGAACTTCAGTACTTGGCAGCGTAGGTACTTTCAGAAACTTCTGTAGACTAATGCTTTGAGAAACTCTTCAATCAATATTCTTCTATACTTCTGATGCTTCAGCTTCAGATGCTTCTGATTATCTTCAGATGCTTCTGACTCAGAATGTTCTGGAGCTTCTTGCTTCAGATCCTTCTGGAGACTACGCTCAGGATCTTCTGTGAGGAGCAAACAGATTCTTCTGTAAGGTGCATCTGGCGCTTCAGAGTCAGAATAACTTCTTGTATTCAAGGCAGATTTGCTTCTAAAGAGTTAATATAATTTCAATCTGCAGTAAAACTCTCAAACAAATTTTAGAGTATATAATTCTTAAATATAAATTTCCTAACAGTTATCATCAAAACAAAGAGTAATTATTAAGAACCAATCTGTGTTCTAACAACACGGGATTGCATGAAATAAAAGGGTTCATTCTAAGGTAGCCTAAGAGGAAGTCATGTGTGTGAGGTGTCCTAAACTAAGCCACAAACAAGAGTCGGACAAAGTTTCCATTGCTAGGGTTTCTGTACAAAGTCCAAGTTCCGTTTCTCGGGATGGTAACCATAGTTCGCCAATTTAGGGTTTCGATATTTTTAGTGTGTTCTCGAATAGTGTGAACAAAGTATAAACAAGATGAATACGACATGAACAATATGAATAATAGGATCAAGAATAATATCAACAATAATATAATTAAGATGATATTAACAATAGTATATGAACAATGATATAATAAGATCAAGATATATTTACGGAAAAGTAAATCAAGAATATATTGACGGAAATTAAAGTTAGTGGTTAGTTGTTAAATGAATCAGGTTGACTTTAGCACTAAACCGTCATAGCACGATCTATGATGAAGATCATACTATAGGAGATCGCGCGAGTTGATAATTGTGCTAAAACACGATGGAGAAATGATATTGAGAATCATTCTCCAAAGAAATCGTGCCACACGAAAAGAAAAGCGGGCGGTCTCGTTTTAACCACAAACTTGCGTCGATTAATCGAAATAATGAAGGTTAAACAACATCAACCTACTAACATTCATAATATTAAAGACTTCATCGACCAAGATTGTAAAAATAAAATCGAAGATGAGAACCAAGGTAGAAATTAAAGAAATAAATCAATAATAAACAAAATATCTAACAAAAAACTAATAAAGTATTTTACAAAATGACTAATAGAGATTGTTAACAAAATTAACTATCAAAGAAAATTGACAAATGTCATCAAAATATTAATAAACATTATTAAACTAAATAACAAAAATAAATAACTAAGAAATGATAAAATCCGGAGGTGCTGAATGGAAAGGGGGTGAACATTAACTAAGAGGATCATAAGGGCTTCGTAAAGCCCATCACCTCTCATCCACCAAAGATCTTGTTTGCTTAAAAAGGTAGGAAATGGTGTAACTATAAACATAGAGGATTATACGGGCTTCACAAAGCCCATCACCTTTCATCAACCAAGACACGGCTTGTTGAAGCAAATAATAACAACCTCAAATTTTATTTCTTTCAAAAAAACATACAAAACGAGGTTGGCTTGCTGAAAACAAATAACAATCATTGTGCTTGCACGAAGAAAAAGACTGCATGATCAACATGATCAAGAACACAAATCAACCTTCTCAATCCTGCTCTGTTTTTGCTACAACTTGCGATATCCTGACTCAGGTTCGTAGGTTCGTTTTGCTCGTTTTATTTCAATTTTGATCTCTCCCCCTCTCTCTCTCTCTCTCTCTCTCTCTCTCTCTCTCTCTCTCTCTCTCTCTCTCTCTCTCTCTCTCTCTCTCTCTCTCTCTCTCTCTCTCTCTCTCTCTCTCTCTCTCTCTCTCTCTCTCTCTCTCTCTCTCTCTTCCTCTTCTCTGATTCTCTCTGTTCTGTTCGGATTTGTTTTTGTTGATTATGAGGTTTGGTTTGAATATGATTTTTATTGATGGTTGAAAAGTATTGAGGATTTGGGAAAAGATTTATGGTTTTAAAATTTTGGGTTAAAGAAGATTGGAGTGAATTTAAGGATAAATAAGATTTCAGAGTAGGGTTTTTTGTGGCTTTTTCGAAGCTTTCTTTTTCAAAATGAGGGAAAGGTGCCTCTCTTATATAGGAGCTGTGAGGATATTTGTGGAAGAATGAATATTCTTCAAGTTGTACGCTTGAAATTTGTTGTGCCAGTTTGTTAATGAATGACGTGGTTTTTATGTAGTGATTTTGTGCGTATGGCTGATGTGCGTAAAATAATGGTTAGTGTGTCATGGTTGTAGTGCGTGAATCATGTTGTATGGGTGTTGGATGGTATGTGTATCATATTGTTGACTTGTGCATGTACAAGTTGTCTGGAAAGGTTTTGCAAATCGTGTTTGTGTGGGGCAGGTTTGTAAATTGTTTTTCGTGGCTTGCAGCGTGTGTATTAGATTCGTAGTTTATAGGATTGGAAATTTTATTGAAAGTTAGATTATGAAGGCATGGATGGTGTAGAATTTGTGGTATGTGATTGTTATATGGCTTGACAAAAAAATGATTGTTTTGGCTAAGTGAAGCTCATGTTTATTTTACTTTTGTAGGATTTGTAAATGAACTTGCTGCTTACTTTTGGAAGGTGGGGCGGCTGTGTTGCATGGACGTATGGTGGGAGATGGTTGTTGCTTTTATTTGTTGCAGGTGGTAAAGGCTACTCTTGTGGGCTTGGTAAATGGTGTGGGCCGTGTACAACATGTGAAGCTTCAAAATTTTCACTTTAATTTTGACTTTTCTTTGTAATGTTTGTTTCAAATGGACATTTACTTTAATGTAACTTGGGCTGATGTGTTTTTTTCAACTCAATTTTGTGGGCTTTTATGAATAATACGGACTTGTACTATTTTTGCACCTCTAGTTTCTCATACTTGAACTATGCTTAAAATACTTTAGCCATAAGAACTCTTGCACTTGATTCTTGATAAACAAAAAAGAAATCATGATTATTAAGATTGAAATCCCAATTAGAACCAAATTACAACGAACTTGACATCTTCACTTGAAATGGGGTCTTGAATTAAGCATAAATCAATCTCGTACTTGAATGAACTAAAACCTTTTGAATCAAAAATGAATTATTGTTGAGTTTTGACTGGATTAGGTCATCTTGAATTCTTCTTGACAAGCACATGAGTCACATCATCAAGACTTGTAAATGACTTGAAATATTGACCAAACGTCTTGGATTTTGATGGCATTGGAACTTGTGTTCATTAGACAACTTGAATTGGCGCAAAACCCTAATTGAAGTTTTAAAGACACACCTTTTGAATCATTACAAACCCTGGCACTAATCTTGAAAATTACCCTTGTCTGACTAACAAATTATGTCAAAACCAATAAATGAACTTCAACCCATACTGCAATCTATCCTGACTTGATAAACCTTAAATGAAACTTGATTCGATTCAATTCAACCTCATGATAGAAGCGACATTTTTTTTGTATTTTCTGAGTAATGGTTAATGGATGGATATACAGATGAAAGCTATACACATGTAGGACAAATTTGAGATATGACATGCCTTTGTCGGTCCCTAAAGACTCAAGTGAATATACTCAAATATTCAATTAGAATTTGACATACTAGTATTAAAATACACCATATGTTTTTTCCTAATATGCCATTATCACAAAATTCTAGTCTCTTCAATTTTCAATACCTAGTCAACCTTTATTGGATAGTCAAACCAAACATATTTCACTAATATGCGCTAATCTTGAATTCTAAAGTTTGATTTTATAATAAAAAATGACTTAAATAGTCTTTTCGTCCCTGTAAGTTGACATATTTTTGTTTTTAGTACCTAAATCTTTTTTTTTAGAATTAATCTCTGAATGTTAGATCTTTTTGCTTTTAGTATGTAAAAGTTAAATTCACTGGAAAATTTGCAGGTTTCCTGTGGATTTTCTTGCAGATTTAAAATCAACAGATTTCCTGTGGATTTTCCTTTAAATTTTTCTGCGAATTTTCATTTTAGGGACTAAAATCAAAATGGTATTGACTTGCATGGACTATTTCTAAAAAAGGTTAAGGGACTTAAAACAAAAATATGCAACTTACAGGAATGAAATGATTATTTAAGCATAAAAATATTGAATAGATAATGTTGACCAAGTGAATCCAAACACAAGAGGAGGAGGGGGAGGTGAATTGTGATATTTAGAATTCAAATTAATTTTAAAAGGTATTTCTTAAAAAAATATTTATATTAGTCTA
The DNA here is from genome assembly GCA_963859935.3 of Lathyrus sativus. NCBI lineage: Eukaryota > Viridiplantae > Streptophyta > Magnoliopsida > Fabales > Fabaceae > Lathyrus > Lathyrus sativus. Next base: position 118,775,898 of record OZ012735.1, read on the forward strand.
ACATAAATAAAACTATGAAGAAGAGTAAGAAGAAGGAAATAAGAGAAAAGAAAAGAAATGACCAAAATAAAAAAGATAGAGTTAGAAAGATTGCACCAAAGATTTATACATGTTCAACCTTCAACTTGAAAAACTCTTATCACTAAGAGATTCCTTTTGTGAGTTCCATTAATAATAAGTCTTGATAATTTAAGAGTATGCCCATTGACCTTCTTAGAAGAAATGAGAGATTTTACATAGGCTGATCCCCAAACTAAACTGAGATTTTAACAAGTCGAGCTAACAAACCAAATAAATTTTAAGCGGTTAATCTCAATAGCTAAATAGAGATTTTCCTAGGATAATCTCAAGAACCAAACAAATATATGGCTCAAAATAATCACACCCTTGAACAAGGACAAATAGAAAATCCTACCAGTACAATAAAACTCTCACAAATCACTATGCCAAAATTGATATTTTGTATCGCCTAATTTAATAGCGCTTTTAAAAAAAGTGCTATTAAAAAGGAGACAAACATATCTATAATAGAGTTTTATAGTAAAGCGCTATTATAGAGTACAGAGAATGTGATTTTGATAGCACTTTGTAAAAAAGCGTTATTATAAATCTTTTCTAAGATAGCGCTTTTTGAAAAAGCGCTACTAAAATGTTGCACTAAAATAACACTTTTATAAAAGCGCTATTATTAAACTATCCTATGTTCACTACGATAGCGCTTTTTAAAAAAACGCTACTAAAATATTTAGCATTAGACATTAAGATAGCGCTTTTAAAAAAGCGCTATTAAAATATTTCACTAAAATATAAAATATTAAACTGTTAGCATTACTAAAATTAATTAATTAAAAGACCAATTCCTTTCCCATATGTATTTTTCTCCATATGCACCACCACAATCCACCACTGTTTAACCTATCGCCGTCGAGCAGAAGAACTCTCTAGAGTGTAACAATGGCAACAACCTATCACCAACCGACCACAATAGAAGAAGTCCGAACCCTATGGATTGGGGATTTACAATACTGGGTTGACGAAAACTACCTCACAAACTGTTTCTCCCACACCGGCGAAGTTATTTCCATCAAAATCATCCGCAACAAAATCACCGGTCAACCAGAAGGTTACAGTTTCGTCGAATTCGTTTCTCACGCGGCAGTGGAACGAGTTCTTCAAAGCTACAACAGAACTCAAATGCAGGGAACCGAACAAACCTTCCGGTTAAATTGGGCTTCGTTCGGTATCGGTGAACGCCGTCCTGATGTCGGTCCCGATCATTTGATTTTCGTTGGGGATCTCGCTCCTGATGTTACTGATTATCTTTTGCAAGAGACTTTTCGAACTCATTATAGTTCGGTTCGTGGTGCGAAGGTTGTGACTGACCCGAATACGGGACGTTCTAAGGGTTATGGTTTTGTTAAATTTGCTGATGAGAGTGAAAGGAATCGATCTATGTCTGAAATGAATGGTGTTTATTGTTCTTCTAGGCCGGTGAGAATTAGTGCTGCTACGCCTAAGAAAACTACTGCTTATCCGCAGAATCCTTATGCTGCTGTTGCTGCAGCTGTTGTTGCTCCTGCACCTGCTCCTAAAGGTAGAACAAAACTTACCCTTTTATAATTAGGTTTGTTTTCGATAAAGAATTTGATTAAGAGCTTATGATGTTAGTGTTTATGTAATGTATATGTTATTTAGTTTTTCTTAATTAGCATAAGCTCAAATAAACCAATCACACATACCCTAGATGCAATATGCTTTTTACCTTCCTGACTACAAAACATTCAACAACTAGAGGAAAATAGATATAGATGGTTTAGGTAGGTAGAGAGAAGACCGGTAGATTTTGTGTTAAAGAGAGAAGATCAGATGAAGAGATGTTAAACATCTAGAGGAAGAGAAAGACCTAGAAAGATTATAAGAAAAATTATTAAGAAAGATCTCGAGATTAACAATTTGGATAGAAGTATGAACCTAGATAGAACATTATGGCGAAAGTTAATCCATGTAGCCGATCCTAGTTTGTGTGATAAGGCTTGGTTGTTGTTGTTATATAACATTCAACAACATTCTATTTCATGTATAGTTTTAGTTTTCTTTCTTGACTGATTTAGAGTGTAAGAAAATTGTACATGATTGGTGTTACTATTATAGTTAGGTGTATTTTGATGATGAGTTTGAGTAAGTGCTTATAGCATAAACCCTTTTCATGTAAGGTTTTATGTATAAGTTGTTTCTATAACAAAAGAAGTTGTTTCGTATAAGCTAAGCTATCTTGGATAAGATAACTTAAGTCGAACAATCTTACAAGGGTTTATGTCAGAAGATAAGTTCAAATAATCAATTCAAATGACCTTACATTTGACAGCAATACGCTTTTCAGATTGTCCTTAGGAGTTATGACTTATGACCATAACATTAAAAAAATTCTATTTCAGAGTTTTAATTTTCTGTCTTTACTGATTAAGAGTGTAAAAATATGTACATCATTGGTGTTTGTTACTATATACCTCTGTCCATAATTTCAGTGGCGATAGGTTACACTCTAGATAGCGCTTTTGAAAATACCTTTTGAAAATAATCTCTAGTGTCGAGTAACTGCAGCCTTTGACAGGATTTGGAGTTTCTACAGTTGTAGAATCTAGAGGTCCAGATTATAAGAAAGATGATTTAATTTGGGGTATGACTAAATGGGAAGAGTACAGTTTGATCCCTGCAGCTCAAATACTTTTCAAAATTGAGCACACTGATGTTCCTCTTTCCTACTATACTGGAATTCTCGGTATGTATTCAACAATTTCAATTTATATTGATGTTATTCTGTCATTGTATTGTGTCTTTTGACAATAGTCGTGTTTTTGTTTGAGTACAGGTATGCCGGGAATGACTGCTTATGCAGGTTTCTTTGAAGTAGGAAGTCCTAAGAAAGGAGAGACTGTTTTTGTTTCAGCTGCCTCTGGTGTTGTTGGTCAACTTGTTGGCCAATTTGCTAAATTGCACGGTTGCTATGTCGTTGGAAGTGCTGGAACTAAAGAAAAGGTGGATCTGTTGAAGAATAAATTTGGATATGATGAAGCCTTTAACTACAAAGAAGAACCAGACCTCAATGCAGCTTTGAAAAGGTATGTTTTTTTTAAACTTTTTTATGCTAGATTTATAATTCAATTTTTTTTTCCGACAGAAAGTATAGTTATCTATGTAGCATTGATACTATATTAAAGGGGTGTCCGACACACCAGTGTCACTTGCATTTGCATTCAATGATCAAGTGTCTATGTATCAGTTTCATGTTAGTGTTCATAGATTTAATATCATGAGACACTGATAACTAACTGATATTAATTTGTGTAAATTAGATACTTTCCTGAAGGCATTGACATTTATTTTGAGAATGTTGGGGGAAAGACACTTGATGCTGCACTTTTGAACATGAGAGTCCATGGTCGCATACCTGTGTGTGGAATGATTTCACAGTATAATCTTGCTCAACCTGAAGGTGTAACGAACTTGGCACATATCATATATAAGAGGGTTCGACTGGAAGGTTTTGTTGTAACTGAGTACTATCACCTTTATACAAAATTCTTGGAGTTTATTTTGCCTCTTATAAGAGAAGGAAAGATTGTGTATGTGGAAGACATAGCTGAGGGTCTTGAGAATGGTCCTGCAGCTTTGGTTGGCCTTTTTAGCGGTCGCAACGTTGGTAAACAAGTGCTTGTAGTTAGTTGCTCATGAGTGAATCAATGCAGATGCAAATCAACCAATCAGTGTTGCCATTGAAGCAGGTGGTAGGGAATTTCAGTTATATGTATCGGTAAGTTTCTTCATCAATTTTACGGGTCATTTGAAATTTAGCTGCTCATACAGATATTAGTTATAGCTGAAGAAATAAAGAGACATTACATGTGTCTCTTATTAAAAATTAACTTTCTGTGATGAAAACCTTAGCTTCAGAGCTCCAAAACTTATTTTGTTTCTCTTGACGCGATTTAAGGGAATCCAGCTCTCTGGCCTATGTACAACACTTTTTTTGGGTGCAGAGTCTTGTATTATGACAAAGTAATTTATACCTGGAGCAATGAGTGTTATCATATGACTTCTATATATTACTAGCACTGACATTTTCTCTCATCTATTTAGGTGGTACAGTTTTTATATAATGTGTAGGTTCCAATTATTGTTCGGATATAATTGTTTGAACAAAGTAATAATGTGGAATTATATGTCCCAATTATTTACAAAGCATGATAATAATCCTATGGGTAGGTTCCAATGTGTAGGTATCTGTTTGATAATGTGTAGGTTCCAATGGTTTACAAAGTGATATGTTCTTCATTTTAAAATTTTCATGAAACAAATATTTATTTTACAATGTCCTTTATCCATATTTAAAGATATACAATACATGTTTGCAAACATTATTGAATCAACAACCTGATACTGATATTGAACAACTTAACAAACAACCGCAGTTGCGGTTCTATGTCTTGTGCTATTTTAATAATGATAAAAAGAATAACGGAAATTATCATAAGCATTATTAAAGAAAAAAAATTGTTGTCCTAATTAACCACTATTTAAATTATCATAACCTATTTTAATAATGATAAAAAGAATAACGGAAATTATCACTAATTAACCACTATTTAAATTGGTTTGTATTGCAGAGTAAAGATAATCCATTTGGAGTGAAGGCAATGAAGAGAACTCGTGCTAAACTGCATTGGACGTTTGAAGGTCAGAATATGATACATGTTGCTTAAGTAGATTATGACCAACTTGGTACTCATTTCCTTTCATTATCTTACTGGTAAAAGCATATATATAAAATAATAAATCAATGTGATTCTTACAGGGTGAAGAAGAACAAAAACATATTGGCAAATTTGAGGAGCTGGGACAAATTTGAGGATTCATACAAAGTAATGGTGTTTTCTAATGGTGATAAATGCTGGAACGGTCTTGATAGGAGTTTGAAGGTATATATGTTTTTGAATTTTAAAAATTATGCATCATTTCTTTCAGTTTGAGAGAACTATATTGCATCTATTCATTCTAAAACAGTTAGAATCAAATATACTCAACTGTTGATATGTTACTTACAAGACTATTCTGTGTTTATTCTTTCTAAAGTAATTATGTTCATTTGCACACAAGTGTTTGAGACATACATAAGAGTTAAGAGCGTATTATTAGATATCTTAGTTCATTTTGGGTTTGAGACATACTTTCAGTGAGTTATAGTTGGTGAACCTTTTGCAACAGTGGGCAAGTTCAATTTCAGTTTCCTTACATTTCCCATAAAAAATATTCATAATAATTTAAATTACTAGTATGTGGAGTTTCTCATGGAAATAAAAACTTAAGGTGGTTTAGATTTATGGACGGTCAGTAATTAATGGTTTTTTTTAACAGGTTAAGCTAAAATGTGGGCTGTCGAATGAGATTACTGATGTAGATGAACCAAGCCGTTGCGAGTAGGGATTTGTAGTTTTTTCATATTTTGTTAGCTTGGACTTGTATAAGGGTTCAAATTATTCTGCTGCAAATAGTTAAATGACGGTTCAAGTTCTTTCACTAGATTTTAACGAGTTTTCGACTTTTCTAAAGTGATCAACTCATCTATATAACTTCTATTTGAAAATACATTTTTCTTATTTTTCATAATAAAGCTCCCCATTATAACACCATTTCATAATAAAGCTCCCCATTATAACACCATCTTATAATAGCGCTTTGTTAGAAAGTGCTATCAAAATTAAAGAAATTTACCGGCATTTTAATAGCGCTTTGTTTAAAAGTGCTATCGAATATGTGGATTATAATAGCGCTTTATTTGAAAGTGCTATTAAATATGTGTCTTATAATAGCGCTTTATTTGAAAGCGCTATTAAATATGTGTATTATAATAGCGCTTTGTTTGAAAGGGCTATCAAAATTAAAGCAAATTACTGGTACTATAATAGCGCTATGTTTGAAAGCGCTATCAAATATGTGACTTATAATAGCGGTTTTGGAAAAGCGCTATTAAATACAGGTACTATAATAGCGCTTTTGAAAAAACGCTATTAATTACCAGTACTATAATAGCGCTATTAAAAATTTTGTTTTACAATAGCGACTTGATTAATAACGCTTTAAAGCGCTATTAAAAAGCAAAAAAAGCGCTATTATAAAGCTTTTTTGTAGTAGTGAGTTATATTCACTCTCTCATAACTAAAGCAACTTTAGTGAAGAATAAGAAAATAGAGAAGAAGATATTAGAAAATGAGATCGTGTATTTTTAATTTCAAATAATACTGTAAAATGGGGTGAGGAGAAACCTTATATTTTTAGAAGAATAATTGAATCAAAAAGCAAAAGATTCATGGGTTTTTTTTTTTTACTATTCTCATCGATTAACCTTAGTTATTAATAATTAGATAATCTAAATAAGCAAGGTTTTTAAATCATGCTATCAATAATAAAATAAAGGCTTCCTTAATTGATTTGGAGGCACTGCAAATGAGTTAATCGATTAATTATAATATGCTAAATGATTAAAAAGTGAAAAAAAAACTCATAAATGATTAAACAAGTAAGTAATTGATTAAGTATGTGTATAAAAATATATTTAGATGTGCGTGTGTGTGTGTGTGTGTGTGTGCGCGTGTGTGCGTGCGTGCGTGTGCGTGCGCGCGCGCGCGCGCGCGTGTGTGTGTGTGTGTGTGTGTGTGTGTGTGTGTGTGTGTGTGTGTGTGTGTGTGTGTGTGTGTGTGATGCCTTAGTATCTAGAGAATTACTCTGGCACCTTTACATACACTGATCACTCTGACACGTGCTAAGTGC